>CAXIVR010000008.1:101704436-104104436 GCA_964035755.1 Teleogryllus oceanicus | reverse complement strand
TTATTGCCAGTAATAAGGACTGATTAAAGCAGTTTTACCAGCTAGTTGAAAAGTGAATCGCACTGCGCCATCTATTATTATCGCACAATTATCGTCCGGCGGGAATATCAAATTATCGTACATTAGTACAAATATCGTACAAAATGATCATACTTTACTTTTTTAAAAATTGCAATGCATATTACTTTAAAAATTATTTTTAAAGATTTCGAGAATCATGTATTGTGGATACAAACGGTAATAAGACATTTTATAACAATACTACGTATCTTTTAGTAACGTATGTATATACTTATAATACATATCAAATTAAAATAATAATTCTTACATATTTTTAAGAAATTGTGTGTTCGTTTATTATTCTCATTGGCGGCGTAAAGGAAGCTATCCTTTATGTCCTCATTATAAAATTATGTGTGTGTGTGTGTGTGTGTGTGAGAGAGAGAGAGAGAGAGAGAGAGAGAAGAGAGAGAGAGAGAGAGAGAGAGAGAGAGAGAGAGAGAGAGAGAGAGAGAGAGAGAGAGAGAGAAAGAAAATTGCATTCTTCGCCATAGAGAATAGTAAATGAACCCGCCAAAATTCTTTTCAGAGATTTTCAGAAAGTTATTTTATAGGGTTATTATAAACATTTTCCGACTTTCTCTGCAAATGTCTCAAAAGTCCTATCTCCAACAGATTTTCAGAGATTTTGACAAACATTTTTTTAGAGTTATTGAAATTTATTGAAATAATATAATAATGATTATAGTACAAATTCGTCACATTATCGATAGTTTATCGCGCGCTTTTGTACGATAATCGTAAATCGTACATCATAACGAATCCTGAGCAGCAACAATGGACTGAAGACATTATAGGCCTGTGAGATGCAGACGCTGACAACCACGTACCCTATTACTCGTTCAAAATAATATTTTAGGTACAATTGTATAGTACAAAATTTACTGTGAAGAAATTCAATTTCTAAAAGAGTTGACTGTGTTAAATTTATCAACGTTTTAATTTCAAATTTCAATTGATTCCCTATTCCTATGAAATATTATATCATCTACTGCATTTTCAAGACCAATACCCAGTATTTTGCCAAAAGGAAAACAATTTTAATTATTTGTGAATTAGTAATAAGCTGTGAATGGTCTCTGGAAAGCGAGGCTGTTGTCTTAGCTTTCAGAATATATTCGTAATTCGCAGAACCAAAATTTTAAATAGCACTCTTTTCTTCTTTCTGGACTTATTGCATTTTCTTACAATTTGGCAATTATTTAGATAAAGAAAATTAAGCGGAAACATTTTGAAATATAAAATCAATTACTTATACTATACTTGCCAAAGTAAAGTATTAAAAGAATACGAAAATATAAAATATAGTACGAACATTAACCGATCTAATTGTCTAGTCTGATGTAAATTATTAAAATTTGATAAAGAATAACATACATTTTTAGACCATCACCATTTTTTATTCACAATTGAGATGAAGTAGCTTTCAGTAAATTGTCCTCAAATACTTTTAAGAAATTAGATAACGCATGCCAATTTTTTCAGAAATTTTCGGAAGTATTAAAATGTATCTAATTACAGTTTGAAGAAGTTTGAGTAATTTGTCAAGTCAAATAAAAAATCACGAAAAGACTAACAATAATCCACAAATAAAAATAATAATTTATATCAGGGGGATCCAACTGACGGCTCGCAAAGCCGTTTTGTACGGTCAACGAAAGCTTTTCGAAAAACAAGTTTTTTTTAAAAAAGTACAAAAAATATTTATAGTTCATTAAAAAATGTATTTATTTTAATAAGCAAAAATGAGCAAACGAAGTTAATAAAAAATTAACGGTCAGGGGCAAGCAAGACTAGTGTTGAGGAACACGCACTACAACTACAACTTGAACTGTGCAATTTTCAAAGCGATACATTTTTTCGGATCAAAGACAAAAAGAGATGACAGTTTTTAAAACTTCTGCCCAGCGAAAAATACCCAAACTTACGATGTTTGGACTAAAAATGACTTCAGTGTTTGGGAGCAGTTATTCATGTGAAAGTGTTTTCTTCTATGACGTTTATTATAATGATTTCAGAAGTTGACTTATAGATTCTTCCTTGCTCCATCTTTTGAGATTGTAAACAGAACTGGGGCTTTGAGAAATCGTTCTTTGGTAGAAGCAGATGATCGATCATAGTACTCCCACTAATTGATCTTTTTACAGTTTTGTTTTCATTACATTATTAATCTGAGTTTGTTTCTAGGCACATTTATTATTTTGCCATTTGTAAAATATTAATCCTAATGAATTAACATTGTTGAGTGATCTTCCAATTTCAATTGTTCTGGACATAACAGTTTTATTTATTTTTAATTTTGATCTTCCACACTTTTACGTAATAATTGTTAGTTTATTAAGCAAATAAAACGATAACACCTTTGTTTTAATTGAACTACGTTTATTATTCCATAATAGTACCTCTCCTATTTGAAGAATGTTACAACTAGTAGTTTTACAGCAGGACATACTTTCTCAAATTATTTATAACTTTAGAAATTTTCGAAAACTCAGGGTTCAATGAAAATGAGACCTGAACCGTTGTTTTAAGCATCCCTTGTTTTACCCGTGAAAAAAGTTTAAAGAAAAAGTGTAGAGCGGTTCTTGAGAAAATGTTACGGCTATAAATTGCATTAACTTTAAGAAGAAATTACGCGAAATCTACTAGTTCTTTTGCAAAAAATCGATCATGATATTTTAAAGATATGAACGTTCAAAGATTTTTAAAACATTTAATTTAAGACAAAAATCTGCCAATATTCAATACTGTACTTTTGTAATATTATTGTTTTGCAGTTTTAGAAAGTGCAGTGTGTTCGCCGAAAATGGGACCATCACCACTCTTTTCATCGTCCTATAATATAAACGTGGAGAAAATTTAAAGAAAAAATTAGGGGCCGTTTTTCAGAAAACCATTGTTTAAAAATAGTAAATATTTCACGCAAAATTACGCGAAAACCACTATATTTTGAGAAATTGTAAATGACCTTACTGCAAGATGTATCTGAACAACGGATTTCGTTAAGGAAAAATCTATATCTTCTAGTTGTAGGCCGAAAAAAAGTTGGATCTTTTACAATTTTTGAAAAATCAGAGATTTCAATCCTGGGATTGCAAGTAAAAAATTGGTATAGTATTAAAGTACGGCCCGCAATCATGGCTATGATGGTTTCCTCTGTGTTCCTCGAGCACGCTCAAGTTGGAAACCCTTGATCTAGATGGTATCAGTTCTATTAAAGGGTCACGTTGAAAAGTACCATGTGACTAACGCAGAAATCTAGAGACACTACTGAATTATTCCGCCTTATCTCGGTATTCGAATATTCATTCCTCCAGCGAGTTGACGATCCTATCAGAGTATACGAGCAAACCTCCATCCGTGATCGAACGTCTAGTGTGAGTTTACAAACTTCCCTCTCCAACATCATCAAAAAGAGAACGTTTTTTCATGTAGTACCGCGATAACGGCAAACATTCATCGAATTCTTTTCCGATTTCAGATCGCGGTCCGATCCCTCCTCGTATCGTGGACGACGGTCGCGATGCGTCGCGAGAGATCGCCCATCATCGCCTTGAGGCGGCCGGGAGCGGTGCGACGCCTCACGGAGGCCTTTAGGATGCGCCTTTAGGATGCGGGGAGATTGGCAGGATTTCGTCTGCTTATTGCGAGAATAGGAGCGCGGTCCGAACTGGCGGAAGCGTTCGAACACGCGGAAGCTGGCGGCCATTTTCTGGAGGAAATGGACTATGCGCGGGGGGTCCGCGCCGCTCTTTTCTCTCGGCTGATTGCGCCCGGTGGCTGATGGAGCAAACATTTCGCCGGGGATGAGCTGACGCCGCCGCCGCAGGAGGCGTGGGGGCAGGGAAGCGACGGCCAGAGCGAGCAGGGGCAGGTGCTCGCAAAATACAAGCGTTCGCTGGGGCGAATCTAGGCATTCAATTGCGATGCGGTTCAAGGGGGACGTAGGGACCATCCCGACAATTTCGTTTTTGTTGTTTATTGGAACGTAGGTTCGTATTGGGACGTAGGAACGTATAGGTTCTGTGGATATTATTTTGTATAGTTTTGTGGAAAACTATTTTGTATAGTTTTGTGGAAAACTATTTTGTATAGTTTTGTGAAAACCTATTTTGTATAGTTTTGCCAAAATTACCATTATGTGGTAATGACAATGTTACCACATATTGGTCGAATCACATTCTAAACGAGTATTTATATTAATCCCGAGCGGACGGTATTCCAAGAAGAAATCCTGATTCTAAAAAAAGTAGTACTTGAAAGAATTTATGGAAGAGGTTCTAATAAATTGCCTCTTCATTTGAAATACTTTCTTGATCTTCTCTTCATGAAAACGCCGTATTTTGATACATCTCGTTTGTTTCGATTGTTCTGGAGAGACCGAGGTCAGTAAAATCTCATTGCGTATGCCGGTCATTAAGAATGGCTTTCTCAATGAAGCCCTTCGTTTGTATTATGTCGAACAAATTTCATTATTTTATTACTACAAACGTGAATCATTGACACTTATATTAACGACTTTTACAACCAATATGTTATTTGCTATTAAAAATACCTACCTTATTAATTTCTAAAGCGAGCAGAAATTGGAAGCAAAGAATGCAACCTTCGGTCATGAGACAGATTTGTGGTTTTATTTGATACCCAGAAACTGAGAAAAAATACAAAATCAATGAAACGATCGGTTTCAACTAAAAATACAAATGTTTATATTAATCCTCCTATTCACATAATGCACGTACTGACTTAATTCTCATACTCAGTGCGACTTTAATTACTTACGATATAGCTGTCGTTATACGACAGCAAGGCTCCAAGGAGGATCACACTTTTTTTTTATATTTCACGCTTTTGAGTTGCATTGGCGATCAGCAACATTTTTATATTCTTGGTATGTAAAGAACTGTTCTTCTATTATATACTATAAGATGTTATTGCAGTATTCATAAAGAATGTTTTTTGCAAAAATATTAAATTTATTGCGATGTTATGTGAGGGTATTTTATTAGTTGTTCTTGGGCAGTGTGTGCTACTTTTTGGAAAACTATTTTGTACAGTTTTGTGGAGCAGCATTTTTACCAGAAGAAATCAATTACAAAACGAATGCTGAAATGAATCTTCTTATAACATCCATGTGAGTGCGCTAATCAAACATCGCTCCGTAGTGGTGTAACAATATTGAAGGCCTGAGCAACAAGAAGACAGCGATCGATATTTTGCTGTCTGTTAAAACTCAAAAGTTGTTTTCCTGGTAGAAAAAATGATGGTCTCTGTGGTTTTCCGTCATGAGTTCCCTCTCCTGGCGGTTTCTCACCGTAATCGATAATCGAGTTGCGTGCTCAATATTTCTTGAGTGTGCGCATATTATTCGTAATTCATTGATGCTTGCTCTCGCACATTACTCATCCAATATTCGGCTTCTGGTAAATAAACTGCAGATGCAAACATCGCATTAACTGAAAGAGGTAAATATGCATTTCTCTCATGTATTTTTTAGAGGCTAAATTTAAAGTGTGTTTCGTCAGAGGCAATTGGCTTTTAATAAAATATACTTCCATGTAATTAATATATGAAAAAAGAGAAGGTAGATCATTCTGTGTTTCAGTTTTGTAAAGTAGATCACAAAAAAATAGGTTACTACAAACGTATTTGTCCGGGATAATTTAGTTAACAACACACGAGATGACATTGTTCAACTCAAATTCATTTCTGAATATCACTTGATCCAATACTTTAAGTAATTTACACATTTGTTTGCTTATCTCTGTGCAAAATAATATCTTTTTTTTTAGCAATGTTGGAGGGGGAAGGGTCTTTTTCGAGATCCTCTTCGATATGCAAGAGGGGTTCATTTTATAAATGTTCAATGTCGGGTGCATTATCTGAAGCAAGGCAAATTTTATGACTAATAAAATTTATAATGATATTAAACAGGATTATGCACAGCAGCAAAAGAGGGATATATTTTTTTCACACGGGATATGATTCTACTTTCAATAAAAATCCATCAACAAAGTAATTTTCCGGAAAGGATTTTACATAATTGAAAATCTGAAAGAAAACAATGTAATTGTAATATTATCATTTTTTTAGCTTTTCAAAACAAATTTGTCATTGCTCAAAATCTGAAAATAACTCGTAGGTTCACACATAATGAGTGCGATGAAATTAAATTGCAATCAATATAAAGGAAAGGAAATGCCGTTTTTGAAACTAAACATGCCGAGTATCAGTAGATGTAAACAAACCGTCACCACTGCCAATGATAGATCCGCTTGAAGAAAGAACATAACCTAAACTTCAATTTACCGCAAGAAAGACGGGATACTGGTATTGAAGAAAAACTGTACCTCTAATCTGACAGTTGGGACGATTGTCAAGAATCCAACTTGGGAACATTTTCCACTCGCCTGTTTCTGCTTTTGACAGTATCACTTTACTCATAATTTTCTCTGCTGCAAAATGCTAAGGTCGCCACTTGATACAATAAGTTTTGTTTTCGCTTGTGAACAGATATTTCCTAAAAAGGAGGAATGGAATGAAAACCTCTACTCAGATCGAGACATTTCAGTTTCTCTGAAGTTATCAGGCGCTATACCGTGTGTATTAGTGTAGTGTACAGGCGATCGCAACATAGATTACTGTATTTTAGAAACCCACAAAAATGACATTGTATGGTTTGAACTTTACTTTAAATATCAATTTACAATGTTTAGTCAATATGTGATGGCTCAGTGACACATTCTCTTTTCTTCTGCAGCATCACTGACTAAGAGGTCCTAGGGGTTGAGTCCTATTGGTGACGGATTTTCGATACTAGCTTCATAGCTGAGTCGAATTTATCGTTTGTGTGGAAGAGGATTCTAGAGACTGGCTGCTCTGAACGGTGATTTCCGTTGTGTCTTTCATTCCATGCGAATGTCGGAGCAGTACTTTAACAATCGATCATTGACTGCGCGCGATCCTTCCTTTCTCATCTGTGTTCCCTCCTTTCCTGTTTTATACACATACACACACGCACGCACACATACACACACACACTTATGCACTACACCACCACACATGGTGGGAGACCAGAAGAGTTGAGTATGGCCGTAGATATTAAATTAAGGATGGAAAAGGGATTCAGGTGCAATTGTAAAAGAACTATTAGAGATGAATATGTTTAATATATAGTAACAAATAAAATATTATTTATATTCTGGTTGTGATTACCTCAACACTATCACCTCTAATTGGAATTATCACAATGTCTCGACTGAAACCACTTAGGTATTGTATGAAGTACTCTCTCTTGCGACCCATAGTAGAGGGAGAGTTATTAATGTAACGAATATTGCGTCACCGGCACCCCCACGAACTACCTCTATGCGCGGATTGCGTCATCTGCCGGCGCCACCACGAGCTGCCTGTGAGCGCGGGTTGCGTCATCTGCCAGCGGTCCCTGCGCTAGATTATTCCTGAACGTTCGCGGGGTCCGGAAGGTTCTCGAGTATAAATACGCGGCGGCCGGTGATCGCGAGTGAGTCTTAAGTCCGCAGTGGAAGCTGGACTGTGAACTGTGAAGTGTGTGCATCGCGGTGAATAGCAGTGCAGTGATTGTGCTCAGTGACGTGAACCGTGGTCAGTGCATCGAACTGTGGTCAGTGCAGTGAACTATGACCAGTGCATCGAACTGTGATCAGTGCAGTGAACTGTGGCCAGTGCTTAGGACTGTGCGAGTGTGTAAGAGGAGAGTAGTGTAAATAAATAATCAAGATAAGTGTAGTGTAAATAAATAAAGAGAAGTGTAGTGTAAATAAATAATCAAGTGTTTTCAGTGATTGTGTTAAGGAAGAAAATAAACTTTTTTGTTAAAATAATACCGGACTTTTAATTCACCACCTAGAAACGTAACATTAAGAAGGCCCGTAAGTCCCTATTTTAAAAGACAGATTTGCTACCGAAACAAGAACTTATATTAATAGTAGATATTAATTATATTTAATGTAATTACTCGACAATATAAACTATTAAGATAATAATCTGTAATTTTAAACTGTAAGTTTTATCGCCCCTATTTTAAAGTTAAGGAATCCAAAGAGTTGTAACAGCAGAAATAATTCTGCAGTCGCATCTGGATCATATAATTTCTTGCCTGTGTCAAATTGAAGAGGTCGGCAACAAAATTCCAACGTCGGAAGGCAACACAATGAGAGCAATTATGAAATGGGGTTGCGACTGAACGGAGCAAGCTTATGAACATCTTCAAAACTAAAGAAGAAAAGTGTAAATAATGATACGATGGAATTGTTAGATTTTCATTCAGTGACCATGGAGGTAGATAAACTGAAGACTTACTTCATTGCTCATTCGAATCACGCCCCGTGATTCTGAAAAATATTTTACATTCTTTTTCGCTTAAATAATTTTTCTTCTTAAAGTGTATCTTATTTCTACTTAAGTTCTCGAACACCTCAAATAAAAATATGAATCTTTTTAAAATAATTCTTTTCTTCTTAAATTTCAATTTCTTGATTTATCCATTTTGTATTAAAATGTATGGTTTGAAACAGTTTCGTTGTTTATCATTTGTTAAAAAAAACGAGTAGAATAGAATGATTTGTACACGTATTTTATACTATTGACTAATGACAAAAACGTTTCGTTCAACTAAATCTCTGTCTTGACATATTTTATGAAACATGCGGCCCTGGGATACGAATAATGAAAGGGATATATTAAGTGTAAAGTTCTGTTTTGATCATGTCGTTTGTTTTATTCAGGGTCACATTCTTCAATCATCTCCCAATGATTTTAGGCGAAAAAAGAATTACATAGAAGTTAATACATCACTTCATTGTTTGGAACAGCGTAATTTTTGTTATATTTTTCTTAATATTTTTTTAGTGTTTATTATTACAATGAATTCATTTCCAGGCAAGAATATCTTGTATATCCATGTAATGAATATTGAAAATGTGGCTCTGCATGCTTTATGACGCAATATTTGCCGAACAAAATAGCAAGCCTCAATATAGAGGCGTGGAGAAGTTTTTAAACCGCGCGATTGATCCTTGCAGTGAAGAGGGATGAGAACCGCAGAAGCGCTCCGCCGCGTCGCGCCGTCGGAGTATCCCGAGATCGCATCCAGGCCCCGCCCAAACGCAGGGGACCACTGCGCGCGGCGCCGACGCCCCCCTCCCCCCCCCTCCCCCCTCCCCTCCCCCCTCCCCCTCCCCGGAAGATAAACACGCGCGCGGAAAGTTTGCCGCTATTATTTTTTAGAAGCGGTGGTGTTGGTGGCGATGGCGGCGGAGAAGGTAGCGGTGTCGGTTGTGGCGATGGTGATGAAGGGAGATGTGGCGATAGCATTGGTGGTGGAGAAGGCGGCGAGGCCGGGGATGCGGAGTCACGGGTGTTGGTGACGGGTCGGTATGCCAGTGCCGGCGGCGGCGGGGACAAAGGTGGTGGTGAGGGCGGTGGTGGCGAGGGCGGTGGGGCGAGGGGGGGGCGGGTGGGAGGGCGGGGTGGCGAGGGCGGGGTGGCGAGGGCGGTGGTGGCGAGGGCGGTGGTGGCGAGTGCGGCGGTGGCGAGGGCGGTGGTGGCGAGGGCGGTGGTGGCGAGGGCGGTGGTGGCGAGGGCGGTGGTGGCGAGGGCGGTGGTGGCGAGGGCGGCGGTGGCGAGGGCGGTGGTGGCGAGGGCGGTGGTGGCGAGGGCCGGTGGTGGCGAGGGCGGTGGTGGCGAGGGCGGGGGGGGGCGGAGGGCGGTGGTGGCGAGGGCGGTGGTGGCGAGGGCGGTGGTGGCGAGGGCGGCGTTGGCGAGGGGGGTGGTGGCGAGTGGGACGGTGGTGGCGAGGGCGGTGGTGGCGAGGGCGGTGGTGGCGAGGGCGGTGGTGGCGAGGGCGGTGGTGGCGAGGGCGGTGGTGGCGAGGGCGGTGGTGGCGAGGGCGGTGGTGGCGAGGGCGGTGGCGAGGGCGGTGGTGGCGAGGGCGGTGGTGGCGAGGGCGGTGGTGGCGAGGGCGGGGTGGTCGGTGGCGAGGGCGGTGGTGGCGAGGGGGGTGGTGGCGAGGGCGCGGTGGGGCGAGGGCGGTGGTGGCGAGGCGGTGGTGGCGAGGGCGGTGGTGGCGAGGGCGGTGGTGGCGAGGCGGTGCGGGAGGCGGTGGTGGCGAGGGCGGTGGTGGCGAGGGCGGGTGGTGGGCGGGGCGGGTGGTGGCGAGGGCGGTGGTGGCGAGGGCGGTGGTGGCGAGGGCGGTGGTGGCGAGGGCGGTGCTGGCGAGGGCGGTGGTGGCGAGGGCGGTGGTGGCGAGGGCGGTGGTGGCGAGGGCGGTGGTGGCGAGGGCGGTGGTGGCGAGGGCGGTGGTGGCGAGGGCGGTGGTGGCGAGGGCGGTGGTGGCGAGGGTGGTGGTGGCGAGGGCGGCGGTGGCGGGGTTGGGAGCAGTTTGTAGTGGCGGCGGTGATGGAAGGAGTTGAAGGGGGTGCGGCGGCGGGGCGGGGAAGCGGGCGGGTAAGGGCGAACGGCAACGGTAGTGATGGCGGCGGTGGCGGAGGTGGAGGCGATGGCGGCTGTATCCTACTTTGGAGGTAGTTTATGCGTCGCCTAACCCGTTCCACTGAAACGTAACTTTTATTCATCGCTATATTCGAGCGAGAAGTCGATTCTTTTGTGCAAGTAAAATTACGGAGGATGTCGTCTTTTTTGCTTGCTAGAATGCTTGTTTTGGCTTCGAGTTCATTTTGGGGAGCTTTTAGTATCCTGGTTCTCAGTGAACCCTTGTTCCTGTGAGCAGAAATAGTATAAAGTGTCTCCAACTGGTAGTTTTGCTGCAACTATTGTTTTCAAGCACTTGGCATTTTATTTAGATGGCGAGCATTCCCTTTTGTGAATAGCGTTTTATATTTTCTAAACAGGTTCACATATTTTTTATGTCTATTTTTTAATTATAATTTAGACGTTGTATTTTAATTTGTCTATAAACATTCCCATTTTAAATTTGTTTTTAACCTTAAAATGGTAAAACATTAAAAATGTTGTACTGTGATATTTACAGTAAAATGTAAATCTTTAAAGAACCTAAATAAATATGTAAAATTTACAAAAAGTTTGTAGTATACCTTTAAAGTTTACATTTCATATGTTCACAGACTGCTAGTACGGTTTCCAGTGACGTAAAACCGCGAATAAGAATATAAGAATCTGTACTTTACTGAAGTCAATTGTTTTTTAAAATGTTCTGCACATTGAATAAGAGTTATGGAAAAGTTGACCATTACCTTGCATGTTCTTTTGAACAGGGTACGTAATTGAAAGAACAGTTTTTGTTTTGAATTATAATGGAACAATATACCCATAGTTTATAATGCATTATCAGAGAATATCCCTTAAATAGCCCTTGATTGTAAAGCGACTGAGTACAGTATTTCAAGCAACTTTCAACATTTAAGCATTTGAACTTTAGGAGTAAGGTGGTTGGTGCAATCTGATCTAATCTGCTACCGATCTGTATTGAGAAAGATAGGATCTTAAGAAATTTCTAAGACTCGAGCATTTTCTCTTGAATGTTACACTGAATGTCAAAAATAATCCAGGACTTGCACAAATTTGAATGTGTATGGTGCAAATGCTGCATTTTGTGAACTCTATCAAGTGCATCACAAGACCAGTGTAACTTTGTGTACAAATACTGGCACTAATCCATTAAAAAAACGCATTTAAATCAGTATAAGCTTTGAGAAAAATAATCACTTATTAACGATAAACCAAGGAAACCGATTCTAGCTTTCGAAAACAGAACAGCAACTTTATTATCCAGAGACATAGAAGATAATTATCTCGGGCCAGAGAAAGCCAGAGATTACGAATATTGCCTCAAAAATATTGTCTAATATATCTCATATAAAAATATTTAACGATGTCCTTTTCTATGTTTTCACGTTTCATACTTAGTCTTCAATTTTCACCTCACTTCACCGTAATTTCCTTACAATTACGAATGCTTCTCATAGCTCCTGGTCTCGAGAAATTTAATAACACACACAAAAAAGTTTAAAATTTCAAACAAAGAGGGGAGAAGGAACGCAAAAAACCCTGTTGAGCTGAAAAGCCACCGGGATCCGGACCAAAGCAAATTAATTTTTCACGGGGGTGCCGCGCCGCGCCGCGCCGCCGCCCCGTTCCCTTCGCAGCCCGCTGCCGCGTGGGGCGCGAGGAAGACAGCCAGCCGGCGCGCGCGGGCGCCGTCCACGCGAGTGTTCCCGCCTCCAGTGTCACGCCCCGCCCCGCCCCGCCCCGCCCCGCCCCGCTCCGCCCCGCTCCGCCCCGCCACGCCACGCCCACTGTAGGACAGGACCGCGAAGAGCTGGCCAAAACACTCGACAAAAGTAACTCCAATAACTGTGCACGTCTTCTGGAATCCAGTGGGAAATATAGTTATTCAAATTATCGTTCGCCATGTTGTCGCGGTATGAAGTATTATTCTTTGACGAAAGACATGATGAGGGATAAGAGCCCATATTTATTGCTGATTTACCCTTAAATACCGATTTTATTATATCGGAGCGAATAATTTGGTTAACAATCCTTGGAAAATATAGTTATTCAAATTATCGTTCTATATGTTGTCGCGGTAGGAAGTATTATTCTTTGACGATGGACATGATGAGGGATAAGAGCACAAATTTATTGCTGATTTGCCCTTGAAAATAGATCTTATTGCATCGGAGCGAATAATTTTGTTAACAATCCTGACAAAAACGCTCAATTTTTTCTGTATTCAAAATTCAATTAGTATATGACTTAGGGTGTGGATCACAGAATTTTGAAAACGTGCATTGAATTCACTTTTTCCCATAGCACGTCACACACGTTTTTAATTGTTTTTCACGTAAAATAAATAAATATATAGACATGAAAGCCTGGCCCGACTCAGATAGTTCAGGGCAACAAGTTGCCTCTTCACTCTCTGACCGGGGGGGGGTGTCCTAGGGTTCGTGTCCTTGATTTAGCAGTCTTTTCGACTAGACAGCTATTGTTCGAATAATATTTCTGTCTACTTGACATCTGGGGGTAGAGCGATGTTGCCACTTACTCGGGCGGCGGACACGTGGTCGTGTGGTCGTTCTTGTATCAAATCACAAAAGTAGCAGCAGGAGCAAGAAACAAATCGCAATAAGAGCATTCAATAGTACACAACACGGAACTACACATACGATGCATAACTAAAGACGTAATAGCGATCTTGAATTTTAAGTTGCTTCGTGCTATAAGATTTACTTTTTTTCTTAGTAATAGGCAACTCTTCAGTGACGAAATCAGAATTTGAAGTTTCTGGTTGGATAATGGAACCCCTCCCCCCTGTCAGTCGCTATCTGTCAAGTAGACAGAAATATCATTCAGCCGGTTGTGGAGGTGAGTTCTTACGGTAGGCTCTTTTCATTAGTAGTTTTCCGTTGTTTCCTTTGTCAATAACGAGCGAATGCCGGAGCAGTTCCTTGACAAACGGGTGACGATTCGCGCGATTCTTCTTTTACCTTCCGCTTACACACCTATGCTACCCTTACAAACCGTAATTTCCTTACAATTATCTATCTTATATATCTGGAGACCAGTCGAGAGCTGACAGCTTGTCCTGACTGTGCTGGTGCAATCAATCACTTAATCCTGCTCATCTCTCAGGAAACTTGTCGTCGATGCAATAACTACTTTCGGGGCATCCAGGGCTGTGTCTCGGGGTCCCAAGCGTAGTTAACCTCCGAATGAGGTGAAAAGAATATATCGATTTTTATATTGGAGATTTTTTGAAATGGAATATTAAACTTCTCTAACGACAGTTGTACTATTTTCACATTTCAATGTATATTTGAACATCTTAATGAGTTGAAGGAGGAATCAATTGTCTTCAATAAAATTCTATAAAGTTACTTCTACTTCAGTTAGTAAAAAAATGATCATCCCTAACTAGAAAAAAGTTGTTAGTAGATAGAAAAAATACAGCGTGTTCTTCTTAGCGATTCATGGTTTTTGAGTTCTCTGGTACAGATTCTGAGATACAAATGGCAATACAATATTTAGAGGTGCATTTGTAAACTTTACAGTACCGAAATATTTGATTTTGCTTTCTAGCAGACTGCAAGAATAAGGACCACCGTCACAGACGGTTGACTGCGTGTCAGTTTTATAAAAGGACAGATTTCTCCCGGCGTTTACATTCAAAATAAGTAAAACTTTGATTAAACACGTCAAGTGTTTGTTTTTCATAGTTAAATTTTCGCGACATGTTTTGTTTCCGTTTGCCTACGAATATTCTAAACTATGAACTACATGGTGGTTACATTTTCATAATTTAGTAATTTTGTTTACTATCAAATTAAAGCCAATGTTATATGAAAATCCACTTATTTATTTTTCTCAAAATTAGTATCAAAACAACGTTTTGGCACTAGGGCACCTCCAAAACTCGAAATGTCGCATTCAATGCTATTTACCCACTTTTGTTTAAGCTAAATGCTCTTACTAATTGTGCCTGGACTGTTTTATTGTAAAGGCAATTTACTTCTTAATTATAAATTGGTGCTCTTTCAGACATATCTTTGAGTTGCGCTTTTTACGTGGAGCTTGTGCCATGGGGCAGGCCGTGGGTTTGTTGTCTTGATGCTGTCTACAGCATCTGTCTACAGCTGTATGGTCTACCTCTAGGAACTGTCGTATTTACTTCTTATACTATTTCTTCTTCTTTTTCTTCTTCTTCGTCAACATCATCATCATCTTCTTCTGCTTCTTCCACTTCTTCCTCGAAGGACGTACGAAGACTATTTTCGTCCTCAAAAAGCACCTTATATCTCCTTCAAAATCAGAATAAAAGGAGTTGGTTGATAGCTTTTAATTATTTTTACTACTAAACTTAAGGTGGGGTAAGAAACTATTATTACTTACCCCTACAGTGTGCCAGGGATTTCTCGGCACACTGCGACTCGGACGCGCCGCCTCCGCTACTAGTCAAGTATCTGAGCGAGAAGCATGGCCACGCGAACAGTCCAGCCCACAAACAGATGCAACCAGATACTCCAACAATTCCCTTGACACACTGACGTGACGACAGTAAGCGCGCGTGATGAGCAGAAAAATTAACTGGGGACATTTATACATTTATTTTGAACTGCAATTGGGTATGACCCGGTGGCAGTTAAATAATAATAATTACAATAATAATAACAAAATTAATAATAATAACAACAATAATAATAAAGGAGTACAGTACAAGCCGAAGATGCAATAATCATATTATATATAATATTAAGTATTATAGCAACTATTTCAACTCTGTCATGATATACAATAATTATATGTTGGTGATGCTACACTTTAATACAAGCTACATAAATATTGGCTTAATTAGACTTTTTTCATTCATTGATCGCGCTCACTTCACTTAACTGCACTGCACTGCACTACAGTACACTTCATTGTTTTCGCTTTGAATTACACTGACCAGCACATCACAGCACTTCACCGCACTTCACAGCCCTTACAGATTTAAAGTCTATTACTCTCATATTGTTCTAACTTATTTCTAAAACTTCGGACACTTAGAGGAAAAGCTTTGAAATTTGCTGCGGGTAAACTGTTCCAATCTTTAATTGTTCTGTTACGAAAGGAAAATTTCCCAAGATCTGAATTTTGTTTCCTTGTTCGAATTTTGTGAGTGTGATCGCTTCGGCCGAAATAATTTGTTTTTTCTAGTCTAACCTGAATTTCCTTCCAAGCTGGTTGACCTACGTACGATTTATAAAGAGCGCAAAGCCTCGCCCTTGTTATTCTCGTTTCTAGAGGTTCCCATGACCCTTTTATTGATTTCCATGATTTTTTAATTGATTATTTAAGGTCGCATCAACATCTAGGTTATTAGCGACCACTATTGGTGTTAACGGTATGGTAACAATGAAGATTGAACGATATGAGGATGATAAGGGGTGAAAGGACGAACACAAATACAACCATGTCCGAGGCAGGACTCGAACCCGCGATCCTTCGGTCCGAGATCACTACGACACTACTGCCTTAGCGAATTTCCATGATTATATTATTAACTTATTTATCTTTCTTCAATCAATCGACAATCCTCATGTAGAAAATGTTTTTAGATTTTTGGCCACGTTTTCGCTTTCTCCTCCCACAGTGCCGCTCGACTAACTCGGCAAACTACGACGCGGGCGCGCCGCCTCCGCTAGTAGACAAGTATCTGACGCGCGAAGCCCTGCCGCGCGCTCATGAATACTGTGCTGCGGCGCGCGGAGCAGCGAGGGAGCGGAGGGGCGGGGCGGGGCGCGGTGCATCCCGACCTCCACCAATATTGGTTTTTGCCTGCCCGAGGCGAGGTGTTTTTAGAAACAGAAACAAAGGTGCGGTCTGTTCTGCGAGAGGAGATGTGTCATGTTAGACTAATGTACAACTTTAATAGAAACAAGCGAGGATCTCGAGAAACGATGTGACCGCGAGCGCACTAGCATTTGTTGATTCAAAGAATATTGTTTCGTTTGAAAAAGTAAATTACTAGCCACATTTAAAATATATGTTGTGTCATACACTGCTCTTAGTATTTTAGCTGGTGTTCTCAGTATTATACATCTATCGCTTAAATTTGTTTGTCAATCACGCCGTTTTTATTGCAGCTTTGGAAGATTGTAATGGAACATTCCGCTGAGAGATATACAAGGAGTGTCTAATAAACGGAGTGATTTAGTGTTTAAAACTAACTTTCAGCTTTAGCAGTTGGGGGCTTATACATTGCTTGACGAGGGAGGGGAAAGGAAATATGTCACTCCAACATTTTCAAATGAATCTATGAAGTTTATTCTAATATAATTTCAGCAATATATATATATATATATATATATATATATATATATATATATATATATATTCACTAGATGCAGGACAACAATTGCCCAAACAATCTGGGCTACATTGTTGCTGCGCATTGCCGTGATGTAGGGCGAGGTCAAGGAGAATAGGAGAGAAGAAAAGAGAAGAGAAGAGAGGGAGAGAGAGAGAGAGAGAGAGAGAGAGAGAGAGAGACAGAGAGAGAGACAGAGAGAGAGAAATACCGACGAGCAGGCAAATAGACAAAGCAATAAAACGAATGCATTCAACATCAAGAACGAAGAGCACATTTTTACCAGCGGTTCCATCGTACCTCCTATGAAAGACGCTCCCCACATTCAACATTTGGAGAGTAACTCCTTGTTCGGTCCCGGGTAGACGAGATATTCGGTTCCATTGCCCCACAACACCGACATGTTGCGGGTATAGCGAGCTCCGAAGGTTTGATGCTCGGCAAGAAACAAGCAGTACCTACTGGGGTTTCGGCGAGCGGTCGCTCGTCACTGCCGAGTATCGATAGAGTGGAGCCGCCTGTAGACGGCAGGGCGTGCGCACTGCAAGTTGGCTGGTTGTAAGTCGCGCGCGCGTGCATGCATTGTCCCATCAACAGGGCCGCGGAGTCAAAACACGGGTCGCAGAACACAAATGGGAGGGCTCTTATAAAAGTGACTGATATTTCCGACCACGTCTACTTCTGTGATCATTAACCTCGTATGTGGATGGGAGGTGGCAGTGAGAATCCCCGTTGGATGAAGAGATCTGGTGCCGACCTACACGTCGATTTTCAGGTTGATTTCTTCCTCCAAGTATTTCCCCCCAACGAGACAGCGACCCAGCCGGGACGAGATAAGATCCCATCTTGCCTTCCGACATGTATTGTAGTGGAGTGCATGTTTGTGAGTAAGTAAGGGGTCAGGATAGGACACGGAAAAGCAAGAAAGAACGCGCGCGGTCCGTGATGCGTATATTAGGTATTGTGCCAGTATTCAACTGGTGTTGATCGGAGAAACCCCGGAAAACTACCGATCAGAGCAGCCCGCCTCTACAATTCTCCCAGTTCTCCTCCAGACAGCATCTGAATTCGATGCGCGCTAGCTATTTAGCTAGAGTCGACAATCCGCCACCGTCGGGACTCGAAGCCTACAACGTCCCGTTCACAGTCGCTGCACAGACTGGAGCCTTGAGTTTTGAGCTAAACTCAGCTGGTATGCTCCCTTGAGATTAGGGATGGCAAAATAATATCGATGTTTTTTAGAACATCGATGATTCCACCAGAAACGTCGATATATTAACATCGATATATAACGTTTTTTAAATTTTAATTTTTTAAATATTTTCTTAATAAAAGGGTTTAAGCACGTAGAGTAGCAGCAATCTACAGCAATATTGTTGTTTTGCATCATTTTCTGTATCACGCTGCACATTTCGTCTGTGCAATCTGAGGAAGTTTGGGAGCTGCTCGTGTTATGAATATGTTATCGCCAGCCGTGTCTGAATCGACAGTGAAACATGAAATCGATAGCAAAACACGATGCTCTTTATTGTTAATTTTATTATTTACATTCGATAATAATTTTTACATACTGCTAACATGCTGGTAACCAAACAATAAAATATATCTCTTTTGTGTACTGTAATTAAAAATGGATAGGAAAATAATATATCTATTAGTCTATAATTAAAGCATCGATGTTTTGAACGTGGATATTTTCTTGTCGATGTTTTCATCGACATCGAAAACCCTTTAGCGATGTATCGAAACATCAATGTATCGACACTAGATTGTCAGCTAGGTCGGATTCAGTCGTTGTCTGGAGGAGAATTCTAGAGGCCGGCTGCTCTGATCGGTAGTTTTCCGTGCTTTCTCCGATCAACCCCCGGCGAATGCCGGAGCAGAATCCCTTACAAACGACCCACGGTCCGCGCGCGATCTTCCCTTCCGCTTCCGTATCCTATCCTCACCCGTTACGCACACTTACACTAACATGCACTACACTACCACATATTCCGGGAGACCGGTCGAGAGCTTAGAGCTTGTCCCGGCTGGGGCGGTGCTCCGCTGATGGGAGAGTCCTGGTTAGGGGGAAACCCGCCAGCCGACGTTAAGTGGGCGCCGGATCTTGTCATCCAGCGGGGAAAGATCTCCGCCATCTCACTAGGAAAAAACATGCACTGCCCTTACGGGACTAATGAAACCTTAGAAGTTGACGTGTCCGGAATCACCAATAACCAACCAACCAACCAATCGATGTTTTGGTAAAATGTGCCATCCCTGCTTGAAGTCGCCTTGCACCGGCGCGATGTGGCGGCTGCGCTGCCCTCTCCGCAGGCCTGCCCATTAACCGCGCCGCTCGCGCTCCGTTCGCCGCGTGGCGTCGCCCGCGTCCGCTCCCAGCCTTCCGAGGTCGGCGACCTCTCGGCGCGCGGCGGTTCACCCCGAGCGCTCCCTGGGGGCTCCTCGGTTCGCGTCCGGGCGGCGGCAGTTTGGAGACTCGTAGAGATACGGCTGGAGGGCGAGGGCTCGCGTCGCCGACGCGCGCGAACTCTGCTGGGAGCGCTGGAGAAGCTGAAGGATCCGTTGCGCTGCGAGGAGATAGGGCGCCCCCGAAGAAGGATCTGTTTCGAATCAGTTTCTCGGGACGAACGGGGAAGCGGCGTTCTTAAACGAAAATGAAGGGACTCCGAGCGAAGTTTTTGTTTAGAGAGCGCGAAACGGAAGCGGAAAGAAAACGAGCCTGGAAGAAGGAATGGCTAAATACTTGCAGAGGAGCCGTAAATGTGGCACAGTTGAAGTTTGGGAATTATGTATAAAGCAAAAGACATCTTCAACATTATCTCAGAAATTTTTGTTTAAGGGTGACATACATGGGGCAAATATGAACGTGATAACACTGTATATATTATTAGGTGAAGTACCGCGCTTTGCCCGGTTATTTACCACAATAATTTATTATTATTATTATTATTATTATTATTATTATTATTATTATTATTATTATTATTGTTGTTGTTGTTGTTGTTGTTGTATTATCTGTCTCCAGTTGTAACTATTTGCAGAATAAATCTATCAATCTATCTTCGACAGCCTTGAAAAGCAGCATTCACACACGTTCAATTCCTCCACATAACCATTTCTCTTTTATTTCAATTATACTTCTTCTGGCCGAACGTAAGCTCATAAATTTAAATAATCGCTTCTTCACCACCCTAATGTACACTGTCACTCTCCACCATAATAAAACACTTTCATACAAAAATTCATCCATCTGTCACAGTTTTCACGTAACACGCAAATCAGTCATGAAATGTTTCACTTTCGCTCGTGTAACTCGTAAATACGTTATAATCATGTCTATTTTACTACTACCACTACTACTAAGCCATTAACTATTTCATCTAGTACACGTGTGTGCATTCATACCTTTTTACGACAATATCAAACACATCCATTAGTAAAATGACTTTTTTCCGATAATTTCATCTCTCTTGCACACTTAATACATTCACGCCTAGACGCAGTTAAAATCAATATCCAAGTTCCTTTTTTAAATTGAGTGAAGAAAAACTCAGAATAATTTTTAAATATGAACATTTAAGATTACACTGTCGAATGTAAAAAAACTATTCTATCCTACAGATAGGCAATCTACGCATCGATTATCTCTATCGTAGATCTCAGTCACCCTCTTGTGGCGCGCATATTGATGGACTTTTGAATCTGTGAGGTTGTGTTAGGCGAAAGAAGTTCACAAAAGTAATTATTTTGTAAATATATTAAGATTTATAGTTGCAAATCATAGTCTTTAGTACTCCTGACCTTCAAAGGAAGATAGTACGAAAGAATCATCGATGGGGGGACAGTACTTTCAGAGATTAACGCGCTATAACTCAACGCACTTGTCTCTTTTTTGTATTAGTTAAAATACACACACAGATTAATGGTTGGTATTCCAAGCACACGTGATTCAGAAAATGGAGATTTGAATCTTGGGCGCAGATTGATTGGTTGATTGATTGATTATTTCGTGCTTCCGAGCGCGTCAATTGCTGTGCTCATTAGTCCCATTATCGTAGTGCGTGCTTTTATGACGGGAGTTGGCTGTGATCTGTCTCTGCTGTGTGATGAGATCCGGCGCCGACCTCTGGGCGAAGAGAAGGCTATTTTCTCGAAACCAGTTTTTATGTGTATACATTTTTTAAAATTTTCGTGTAAAATCATACACGTGTTGCGGAAATGCCAACAATGGGAAAGCTTTCTCTTGTATTTTTATTGGGCATTGACATATTTCCACGTTGAATGACTATTGATTGATTGATTTTTTCGTGTTTCCGGGCGCGTCAACGGCTTTGGTCACTAGTCCCGTAAGTGTAGTGCATGTTTGTTCCTGGAGATGGCGGTGATCTTCCCCCGCTGGATGGCGAGATCCGGCGCCGACCTACCGTCGGCTAGTGGGGTTTCCCCCTAACCAGGACTCTCCCACCAGCGAGGCACCGCCCCAGTCGGGACAAGCTCTAAGCTCCCGACCGGTCTCGCAGAATATGTGGTTGTGTAGTGCGTGTTAGTGTGTGTGTGTGTGTGTAAGGGGAGATGGTAGGACAAGAAAGAGGAAGGAAAGATCGCGCGTGGCCCATGGCTCGTTTGTTAGGGTACTGCTCCGGCGTTCGCCTGGAGTTGATCGGAGAAGCCACCGAAAACTACCGATCAGGGCAGCCGACCGCTAGAACTTTCCTCCAGACAGTGATTGAATTCGACCTAGCTGAAAAGCTAGAGTCGAAAATCCTGCCGCCGTCAGGACTGGAATCTAGGACCTCCCGGTCGTGGTAAAATGAATTTTTAAACAAATACATATTTCGTGCTTTAGTTTTTCATATGTTCAGAGGGATCAATTATTCCAACATCAACCGAAAAAAATTGCATTAACACGGGTAAACTTACGACGAAATGCTTTGTGATTATTTTTTCATGAAATGTTTTGAACGTTTGACGATGGTTGTAGCTCTGTAAAAGGTAGTTTATTTTATTTACATGAGTAAGTTTGATAGAGATCGAACTTTTTTACTGTTTTCCTCATAAAAATTCAATAGAATGGATTAGAAAAAAGTAGAATATGCAATTTTTTTTAAAAGCTGTTTTTATTTAAGGGGAAAGATTAAATGTTGTGAATTCAAGAAGTGTTAAATAGTTATACGAATAAGATTTATCAGCTACACGCAAGTTTCTTTCATTTGCTTCATTTTCAGCCAGATTACAAAACATTCTTTTCGTTTCATTCATTTCGCCAGCCTAAGGTAATTTTCACTCCCACATTTTTACATAATTTGTATTTCTTTTGTAGACATTTTAACTTCGCAGAATTTTCAAATTTACCTTTTTAACTTGAAGTCGTGTCTCAACTGATGGGGTCACAAGGTGTAGCACTAGTTTTCTCTGCCTAATTATTTTCGCTTGTGATGCCAAAGCACGTCATGGCCTGCCATAGGCTGCCGCTTTTATGTTAACTGTTGTAGCACTCGAGAAAAAAACTCTCTCTTCATATGCGATACTGTTTTTTCTTTCGGGACAAAATAGCTGAAATGTTAGAAGTACAGATTCTAATTTATAAAAATCAATTTTTGTTTGTTGTTATTATACGTTGCGGAACCGTTCATCGGCTTGCGATGAAAGTTTGTCAATTTCTGGCTTGCACTTGCGCGACGAATATAGGCATAGTACAATAGGAATGGGCGAATGTCTGTTGCACATAAAGGCGCGTTGATAATTGTAGGCATTGCTGCTGACTCAAGCGCCTCTCAACAGAAGCTCTACGCAACCCGCCGCACCCTCACGTATTGAGCGCGTCTTCGCTGCACAGTCTTTCCCTACGATTGTGAAATATCGGCCGGATTTATTACTTCAACGTAATCTCGGATATGTAAATCACTTTTTAAGACTGTAATAGCGAAAGCATGCCCAAACTTCAGGGAGAACGTTTGAACAGTAGGATATTTCACCGCCATTACCAAACCAGTACATTCAACAAACCCATACTCCCGAGAAAGTCTTTCATCTATTACAATTTTTACAGAGCGCAGCATAAAACGTGATTAACATTCACGTGACCAGCAGCTGAGAAGTGTAATAATAGCGAAGCATTGCCGGGTGAATCAATTTGCAATACAATTATTATCATTTTACAGTTATAAATTATAGGGGAAAGCCTACGCTGTGTTGTAGTACTACTGATTTACTTGACTGTCTTATAGATTATCCCGTATTTTTTGCATTATGACATCAATCAAGACATTAAACCGTGCCAAGTACAAGTGAAAAATCATTTTTCAAATAATTAGTATGAATGTTGATTACTTGTAATACCAATATCCCACCTGATAAGGCTGGATCATTTACATGTTAAGAATGTTTGTTTGCACTTGTAACCTCGAGATGTTGGGACCAGGCAATCGCTACTTTAAATGTATTCAAAGTAAATACAGATTTAATTAAGAGTGATTAAACTCTGTGAATTATTAGTCAAACATAATCAGAAGCAGTTCTAGAAGAATGTCCGGAGCAGATTGCGTTGTGCGTGGAGTTCATCTCGTGGACTAAGGAAAGCAGGTTGAGGGACAAATCAGGAGCATATCGTGAAACTCACCCATAAGCAATGGGTCATATTAATACTGGCGTTTACGTCTATATTATTCTTTTTTGATTATCTTCAACATTCCTAAAAATTTGTGAATTGTTTTATGAGATTTGAAATCGACAGTTGTGATTACAAAATATACTCAACATGTTTTCAAAAATAGAGGGATAATATCCCACTGTTTAATTGATGTTTCGTTACAAGTTATTGATGAAATATTAGAAGCCTTTTGAAACTTAATTTTCTTAAGAAAAATACGACTTCATTTACTTTTTATTAGATAATTATGATTTGATCAATAATAACGTGTTTACTCGGCAGAGTAAAGCATTCAGCTATCTTGATCATTTTACATTTTATTCAGCCGAGCGTGATTCGAATTTATGAAAGGAAGCGAGTGTATGAGCGAAACTATATTATTGTCGAAAGTGCTGTCAGTACATTACAAACAATAGTGGAAATTCTCTATTCCAGTCAGTCAGGAGTTTGAGTGTGATGTAGGAAATTGTATACAAATAATTAACGTTATATAAGAAAATATGATTCAAAATATGGTGATGTAGACAGAATACATTATACGTTTAGAACACACATGTTCAATCATGTTCTTTTAACGAATGAGGTAATCAGCTCACCAAATAACCAGGTATGCAATAAGAAAGAAGACTCTATTTTCTTTTTCTTACTTTCATAAACGTCATATATTCAACAAAACTACAACTTTTCACATTTTCGTATGATTTTTATGCTCTTGAAAGATACGCAAAGAATTGCATAATGATTCCTCGAACAGTTTTAGTCCAAAATACCGGCAATCCATGAAATACCCGCGGAGATTACCTTTGATTTGCTTCTGAGAAGTAGCCATGTTCCCTCCTTCAAAAGTGTCATACCTTTAGTATTTTTTGTAAACAGACACATTTATCCAAAGCAGGAAAGCAGTTTGCAGAATCGGGGTTTGGAGCGTCAAAGGAATTTACTGACACAGGCAGAAACATTGAGGAAGAAAGAAGGATGCAGATACGAAAGGACTCAGAAATATCGGACACACGTATAAAGAGGTAGAGGTATAAAGGTACGCGTATAAAGGTACTCGGGAAGAGAGCACGAACAAAAGTGTGTAGTAAAGAATCAGAGACGAATGGTACAATTTATTATCAAATAATTATTGACAGAGAAATCCGCAGGTATCTAAGACTTTAGGAAGAAGCTACTCACGATGCATAATGGAAGCAGCTTAGGATGTGAGGAACCCGCAAGGACAAAGATGTGCAGCAAAGAAACGGACGAGGGAGGGTCAATGATCGCAAGATGAGAAGACCTCAGGATTGCCGGCACACAAAGTCACAGGTACAACCGAAAGAAAGACCGTTCAAACGCCCTGGCTCGCAAAAGAACCCAGAAATCACCGAGCAGATCCAACGCGCCAGGTGACAAAGGCCCGCGTGACACAGCGTCGCCGGGGCACGGCGCCCAAAGCGGCATTGCCCGCGGAGCATTCCGGCGCGGCGCGGCGCGTTGCCGCCCCTCCCCCACCCCCTCCCACGCCTCCGCCGTCCGTCCGCCCGTGCGCTTGGAGCCGCCGCCGCCGCCGCCGCCGCCGCCGCCGCCGCCGCCGCCGCCGCCGCCGCCGCCGCCGCCGCCGCCGCCGCCGCCGCCGCCGCCGCCGCCGCCGCCGCCGCCGCCGCCGCCGCCGCCGCCGCCGCCTCTGCGCCGATCGACCCGCGGCCCCGCGCCGCGGCCGCCGACGCAGAAATTGCGCCAACGCTGACACTTTCCGCCGCGGCGCCGCCGCCACCACCGCCGCGCAATCGTCCGACGTGGGTGGCGAGCGGGGCCGTCTGACTCTTCGCTTTGGACAGGGCAGGAGCGGGCGGGGCGCTTGGACAGGGCAAGGCACGGAGAGAAGGGAATCGTCGCGCGGAAGGGAATAACAAGCTCAGCTCGGCGATTTTTAAAGGTGAAATTCTACACTTCTCGGAATATTTGGCTCCCGTGTTCGATAATAAATTGAGTGTAAGCTCCCAGGCATTTCGAATATTATTACATATGATATATTCTATTCCTGTACGGTATTCATAGATACATAATGGTTTATTCTAAAAATGTAGCATTTTTATTTTTTTAAATAAAGAAATGTGTTTTTGGCATATTTACTTTCCTTACTCTAGGGACTCTACCCAAGGTAAAGTTAATGTTTGAAAATATTAGTTGTTTCTATATAGTTGTACTCTTTGTATGTGGGTTGTCTGACTCATCACTCGGTCAAGAAGGGGGCAGACAGGGATGCTTGGTCTGGGTACGAGATCAGAAATGTTACATCCCGTGATGTAGCGGTGTACCTTCCCCGCTGGTACGTGACATCTGGCGCCTTCTCAAAAGTCGGTTGGCGGAACTTTTCCTTTAGGTATCATCCCCCAAGGGGAAACGCCCCACCTGGAAAGAGCTCTAAGCTCACGAGTGGTCTCTCGACTTTTGTGGTAGTGTAGAGTAAACAAGTGTAAATGTGTACACATGGAGAGGACAGGACAAGGAAGAGGAAGGAAAGATCGCGCGCGGTACGAAGCCAGTTTTTAGGGTACTACTCTGGAATTTGCTATGTATAGATCAGTGAAACCACATAAAACGACCAATAAGAGCAATTGGCCGCTAAAAGTCTCCTCCAGATGGCGGTTAATTCGTTAACGTTATTTCGTTATTTGTTGGTTGTGTCGAAAATCCGCCACCGTCGGGATTCGAACCGTGCGATCTCCCGGTGTGAGTTGCTGCAGACACAACGATAATGCTGTGTCTGAGCTAACTCAGTCGGTTCAGATTGTTTTGTTCGTGTTTGTTGACTGAAGGAATATAAGATTTCATTAGGGTTTAAAGGCATATAAATACTGAATGCTCTGAGTTATTTATTATCAAAATTAGACTCAAATGCTTTGTGAAGTTGTGATTAAGTCAAGATGGTGTTCTTATTACAGTTTGTTATAGTCCATAATAATAATTACATTATGAAGGATATCACATTGCATCTAAATCAAAGCAATAGAGTTTGTATTAACCATCGAAACCTAACACATCATTGTTCGCCAGTATCAAAATCACCATCAACACCATTCGGATGTGTCTATTTGGTATATTCTTATTAAATAGTATATGAAAACTACCGATCAGAGCAGCCAGTTGCTAGAAATCTAGTGTGAAAAATTCTGCCACCTTCGTGACTCGAACCGTAGGACCTCTCGATCAAAACCACTGTAGTGACGACACTTGTCGTCCTACGCCATCTCAACCACTATTCGAGTTCATACATTCTCTGTTGTGACGTGGGGGAGGAATTTTGTCTCTTAGACAGGGGAGTGTGCATACAGGATCTCTCGAACACGACAAAGTGATGAGGGAATTGATTCCTCAGACGGAAGGCAATAAGTAGCCTAGAAGGTTATTTTAAGGTGACTGTTACATTTACATATACCTGTAACAGTTTCGCTCATCTGTGCTACGAAGTTCGTCAGTTCAAAGTGAGCTTTCACTTTGAGCTTGAAGACATTTGGAGAATTTGTGGGATATGTTCGATTTTAAACGATATTCGTGAAAACCCAATAACCACCAGATAAAATACTAAATTTTTTATTATATTTTAGACTTAAAATATTATTTATAAACTTGACTTTACTCCAGAAAACTTACATAACATTCAACGAGTATTCCAATATACTCAATACTCTTCTTAAGGTGACTCCAGACGTTCGGCATTCTCCGAGCAGGGAGCTACTGCTCGCCTAATCCCGGGCAGCTGATGTGCTCGGTGAATATTCGCTTCCTTTGATGTGTCCAAAAGACGGACTTGCGGTGGATACGGCGAGCACCGAATGTTCCGTCTCTTGGCAAAGAGCAAGCAACTCGTCCTCACCACTCGGATTCGGCGAGTGGGCGTTCGCTGCTCGCTAAATACAGAATGGGTGGAGCTGCCTATACGTGCACTAAGAGATATTAATTTGCATTCGCATCTTTGTGTCTACGATGAGATAACAGTTGTTGGTTTAATAAGGAGGTATTTCAAATCATTAGTTAATAGATTTTTTTGGAAACAGTGACATCTCTTTGTTCATTTCTAAATCTTTATGCATTACCGTAATTCGAGTCTTAAAACCGGTAAAAAGTAACTGTGGCGACTATGCTGTAATTATAATATTCCGATGCAGTTCATCAACAGAATACCGTTTCTAATACGAAGGAGTCACAATTTAAAAGTGTCCAGCCTCAGATTCGTGTTATTATATGTTTATTTTTTTGGGGGGAGTGAATTTTATCTACCTTCAATTAGAATTTAGTATTTAATTTAATGACACACAGAAATGCTTCACTAATTGGAATGTTATTTGATTACTTCAGGTTTATTAAAATGCTAAAGGAAGCAACGGAAAACTGTGGAATGGTGTATAACACTATTGAGAAATGGGGTCCTTCTCGTAAAATATTTATAATGCACCTTCTATTTCCTTTTTGGTTACAAACATAGTGTCATTAGTTTCAATTCAAGTCTTCCTACAAATCAGATTATATCCCGAGAAAATGTTACGACGTTTGGGTCTGTACGTTTCGAAAAGCGTTTGACGTCTGAGAAGATGGCGGCGGCGATGGTGTACGGCGGCGGCGATGGTGTAGTGGTTAGCGTATCGGACTGCTATACCCAAGTTTGCGGGTTCAAACCCGATCGAAGCCGTGGATTTTTAAGGGCGAAAAAATCTTTCGTACGCCTTCCTTCGGAGGGGAAGTAAAGCCGGCTGTCCCATGTTAGTACATTTACTGCATGTAAAAGGTCCTCAAGCCTAAATGACGCCTCTGAGCTAAATTCAAATCGCCTGTTTCGTCGCCCAAGTAATACCTTCTTTCTCCCATGATTGGTGAAAGGAGTGTAACGAAATTTGCGTGGTCAGACGGAAGAGCAGGCCTCATAGCCTGAGTCTCGCCACGTAAAATAAGGCAAATTCAATTCAATTCAAGATGAGGATCTATATCGTCTAAACAAAATATCTCTATCTTCTACCGCTATATCTTCTAAAAAATATCTCTATCTTCTACCGCTATATCTTCTAAAAAAATATCTCTATCTTCTACCGCTATATCTTCTAAAAAAATAGCGACTCACAAATATTAAGAGCGAGACGTTTCGAGAATCTTATATTAAAAGTGACTCGAGTGTATTATTTGCATGCGGTATTAGTTGAAGTACAATGTTTTATCCCACAGGCAAAACATTGCATTTTCAGTTACATTTTGGGTTAGATCCTCTTCGTTTCCTTTATACATTTTTTCTGTCCTCCAGGGACTCTCAACAATACAGTTAGCGTTTCAAAATATCCTCAGTAATCTAATGCGTTGCGAAGGAGCTTCTGTTGCGGATTCTAACATTTGAAGCGAAGTCACCCTGAAGTGGGGAATATGCACAGAGGGAACACTCCATTCACGAGGAATGTGAGTACTTTTTAAGTACAGCACTCTTTCTGCATAGCTTCAAACTTCATTCGCGAGCGCATCTAGAATACCCTGCAGCTCTTTCACAGTGTTTGAAAACATTCGAGGATTATTGTGTCTGTGCCTGCTGCATCCACAAACGAAGAGTGGAGAAAAGAGCGGGGCGGGGGAGTCGGGAACCAGCGGAAGGAGAGGACGCGACAAGGACGGCGACACAGGGAAATGAGGATAGCATCCATAACGCTTTTTCACACCATCGGGGTCAGAGAGAGTGAGAGATAATGACGGCAAGAAATGTAAACGCGAGGTTCCAGCGAGAGGGTTGCGCCATCGTTACGGATTCCGCATCGAATGCACGCTGCGAAATGAAACCCGTCGAGACACGCGTCGACCCTCCGTGCATTTTTTATTCGCTCTACGTGGCAGTTCGTTTCCCGCTGGCGCGCGGGCATGCGTGAACCCCTTTCTCGTCTTCTTTTTCTTTTCTTTTGTCGTTAAGAACTCGTCGCGTTGCGCGATATTTGGCGCAACGAAACCGCTCCTTTAAGGTTATCCGCGAGAATAGTGGCGGAATGAAAAACTTTTCTTATTGTTGTGAGCGGGCGGTGGGGTATTCTCCGCGTTATTCGACTTGTGCAACGCGCTCACACACAAATGAGGTTAAGAAAACAGCCGCGTGGGGTTGAGCGCTGAGTAGACTGCTTCAATTTTTAAACAAAGCAGAGCGAGCCCACGGACCCCGGTACGCCTGCGGCCATGGAAGCAGGAAGTCTAAATTACACGTTAAAATACTATTATTTTGTTTTCTCAGCACTCAGCTCCTTGGGTATGAGCTGAGCTTGCTAAGTGGAAACCACCCGTAAAGGGGTGTCTTGATGTGATATCACAATTATACGATTAAGTTTTAAGTACTAATTTCGGAAGTTAGTTATAAATGTATGCACAGTGTCACCCTCGCGTTCGTTGTTGGAAGTTGGTGAAGGAAGAAATGTAAGTGAATGAAGATAAACGAAATAAAATGTAAAGGAGGCTGAACACCAGAAGCTAGGGAATGAAAAATAGAACGGATTTTCTAGGAATAAACACAATATGTACGAGTATTTACGAGAGGGGTGGGGTTCAATATGAGGAAGTGAATGGTAACAATAAGGACTTTTTCATAAAAGTAGTGCATATAGGAGTCACGAGACATATTTGATTAGAGAAATGTAATGTGCAGTTCAAATACAAAGTAACATATTGGAATATTTGCAAGAACAAAAACAAATTTCTCTCTTTCCAAAGAAACTCTCATTCCTGCGGAGTGAAATCCCGACAATTGTTTGATGTTCCAAAGTTGGCGTACATCTGTTCCTGCTTGTCTGAGTTTATGATGAAATTTTTTGGACGTTCATATAGGCTTTTTAGCTTACTGGTGGTGAAGATTTGCTGTGGTGTTCTGAAAGTAATATATAAGTACACAAATATAAGATGGAAATGCAGGAAGTACTAGATGTGTGTGATAAGTAAGCTACATACAATATTCACTATTGTGAATTGCAGTTCGGGTTATAGAGATATGACTCAAAATTGTCATAATGCATGAGCTACTTATATGAACGATATCATGTCTCTAAACATTTTGTATCATTATAAGTGACAATACTTAAGAATAATATGTTTTTAATTTAAGGAGAGAAGTAAATAAAAAAACTGGAAAAAATTGATTTTTCAAAATTGGCGCCATTGCTTTCTTTGTCCTCTCCTGAACACGTTCATACTTAGTTAAGCTCATATTTAGTCATACAAGCTCATATTTAGTCATGCACATATTTAGCCATGCGCATATTCAGTAAAATAACTATTAATATATTATTAAAGCTCAAATTTATTTCTAAACGAAAATCCTTACATTTAAAATTTAGAAGATTCACAAAGTTTGAGATACGTGTCGATTTGTGTGCAGTGAGTCTCTCAGGCTTCAGGGTGTATTTGCAGTAACTCTTATTATGAAATGAGATAAAAGTGCATATCATCATTTCTAGGAGGAATACCAAAAGGTTCACCAAAATGTTCGTGGAAACTATCACTTTCCTAGTAGATTTAAGTATTAAAAAAGGAAACACGCAGGAAGATTCAAATGGCCCGTAATGCGCAGCAGAAATGCGGTGAGTGAGAAAGTGCACCCAAAATTTGTCAGCGAAACATCATACACACATTACTTAATTTAATTTTTACTTCCTCGTATACGTACATATATACGGAGTAATATACGTAGTATATAGAAAGTTATGCAATGCTGCGTGAACAATCGGCGGATTTTTGGCGGAAAAAATTCGTTGCCTGGTCCTGATAACGAAAAAGTGGATAAATCCAGTTGATAAATTAAGAGAAAAAATCTTCTAACACGTGGCGTAGCCAGAATCCCTATTTTGTGGGTCGTTGGTGCCAAAAAACAGTTGAAAGCAAAAATCCATCCGTCCATCTGTGAACACTACTAGCGTCTAATCCATGCGTTCGCTTTTTCCAAAGTGTAGAAACACCTGTCCATCTGGCTCTAATTGAAGCTTTGAAATTTTAAACAATCTTAAAAATTTGGGGGTACTTTACAAGAAGCCCTCGGTCATTTTCAACATTTTCCCGAAAACGGCTCCAAATTTTTTCTTTTAAATTTATTGTAAGAATAGAGTAAAATACACATACAAAGTCGGCATAGTTCCTTTTTTTCACGGTTAACTCCGAACTTTCGAAAATTGCAAAAATTTGAATTTTTTTCGGCGTCTTCCTACAACTGCAAAATTTAATATAGAAAATTTTCCTTCAAATGAATGTTGTCCATAATTAGTTCTTCCATGAAGGTCATTTTCAATTTTTTTCAAAATGTTAGTAGTTTTCTCGCAATATGGCGTACAATATTTGCAATTTTTAAAAAATACAAAAACAATATTTGGTTTGGCTCCAAATTTTTTCTATAAACTTTTGGTAGGGATAATGGTAAAAGTACTCTACAAAATGACATAAACCCCATATTGCTCTAATATATTGTTTTTCTAAAAATTTACAAAAATGTACTTTATTGCCTTGTCTTTCACGTCGCTTATATTTACACTACCGACAATTTGTTCACATTATTATATTTATGTGTACATATTATTTAAATAATGTCATATAAAGTTTCTCGAAAACAAAACAGTTTTTTTTGAAAATGAGCTCACAATTCCGCATTTTCAGAAACGCTCATATGCCATTTTTTTCAAAAATGGTCCCAAATTTGTTTTTATACTTTTACAACGGATAGTTCTAAGTACACTGTTTAATATGATGTTAGGTTCAATTTGGTATATTCTTTTGTTTTTTCAAATATTACAAAAGTGTAATTTCTTTGAAATATAACTCGCACCGTTAATACACACATTTCCAGCGATTTGTATACATTATTTCATTTGTGAGTGGATGTGCTTCAAATGACTTTAAATGAAGTTTTTCGAAAAATCAATAGATTGCTGTTCAACAGAGCTTCAAATTTACAGTATCGCTTAAACGCCATTTCCTTAAAAACGGCTCAACGTTTCTTGATGAAAATTTCCAATTAGGACGAGGTTTTACTCTTCTTTAATTTTCTTAAAGTAATATTTCGGTTATCCAATTAGGACACCGAAAAATTGAGAAAATATTTTAAAAAATGTATTTGGGCGGCGATAGATGGCAACTGGTAAGAGGATGGGCAAAACCGTAAAGCTAGTCCACACCAAGGAAATTAGAAAACTTTATTAATAAAAAGTCTTTGCCATTCTGTAGCACCACTAGTTATCTTCAATACCTCAATACTTCTTATCGGAACATATTAATAATGCACGTCTATTTTTTCAGCATTATTTTCAATATAAGTTTAGTCATGACCAGCCACCAAATCTTAAAAGAGATGTACCAGTTTATATAATAAAATTATTAAAATGTATACCATATACTCATGATTTTTAAATATTCCCTTTTCTGAACATATTGTTCAGTACTTTCTGTTTTGGGTTTCATTAATTAGAGTTTGAATATTAAATATAGAAAGTCAACTATGAGTGAAATAGTTTACGAGACCCGTGTTCCCCAAAAAAGTATTAAATGGCATAAGGTGGGGACGTCCATAACACCTTATTTTAGCTAGCTTTTAGAGTTTACCTTCGGTAAAAATTGTATATAATGAAGACTCTTAAATTAGAACTCTTTCAGTCGTTCTTGAAATGGTTTTCATTTCTCTCTGACAAGTAGAAATGAGTAGAATCATTATTTTTTAAAGATTCTGCTTTAGTATTCAAGATTTTCAGAATGTTACAATTCGAAATATCTTTCCATTGAACAATCAAAATACGTACTTCACCTTGTTGAATCATCTTTGGCCTTTCAAATACTTCTCGGATATCGCTGGAGAGTCCGGAGTCTTCAGCGACTTCCGCAGCGGTTCTTTCTCGTAGACGGAACATCGTCTCGGAAAAATAAGAGGAGAGGTCGGTCGCCACCGCCGTAGGACGATTTTTGGCGTGTTTACTGCGCGGTGCTTCCATCGCCAATTAGCGGAGGCTCATTAGGCTTGGGGGAGGCCCCCTGCCCCCTCCCCTCCGCCCCGCCCCCTGGCCCCGGACGCTCCTCTCCCAGGCGGCCTTGATTGTTCGCCACCCGTTGCGGCACGGGGGAGCGCCCTAACAACATTAGCCGCGTCCGCTGTTCTACAGGCGGGCGCCCTTTGATGTTGAATTGATTGGTATGCAAATATTGCCCCTCTAAACACCATTTGCTTTTTGCTCCGTTTCAACAAGTCGCGGAGGAGATACTTCCGCTTTTGTGTGATTTCTTTTTCCCTTTGCGTATTCGTCGACGCCCGAGCACGATTCTGGACGTCAATGGAAGTTTTTCGTTTTCGTCTTAACTTTCTTCCACGAATGTCTCGAAAGTAGTACATTTTTCCATTAAACATAATTGATTGATTGATTGATTTTTTCGTGTTTCCGGGCGCGTCAACGGCTTTGGTCAATAGTCCCGTTAGTGTAGTGCATGTTTTTCCTCGGGAGATGGTGGTGATCCTCCCCCGCTGGATGACGAGATCCGGTGCCGACCTACCGTCGGCTAGTGGGGTTTCCCCCTAACCAGGACTCTCCCACCAGCACCGCCCCAGCTGGGACTAGCTTTAAACTCCCGACCGGTCTCCCGGAATATGTGATAGTGTGGTGCATGTTAGTGTAAGTGTGTGTGTAAGAGGAGAGGATAGGACAAGGAAGAGGAAGGACAGAACGAATCTACTCCTATCGAAAGGTTGCATAATGTTGTCTATCAGATTCCTTGTCAAGACTATCTTGTTGAATACTGTATATAGGCATCACAAATAAGCCCTAGAGACACGCATCAGAGAACATATTGACAATAGATCTAAAGGTAAAATGTGATCCATTGAGCACAAAGTCATCACATAACACAAAATTAAGAATATTGCAATCGTGAAATTCTTTGGAGATACATTCAAATTATTGATCAGGAAAATAATTATCACAAAATACTAATTTCAAAAACGATCCTCATAAATATAACTTACTACTTAACTTCCCAAAAGACTCTTATACATCGGAAAACATCTATGATCCCATTACAGTAATAAGCTGTGATTATACGTGACACATAAGCGTTTATCAGCAACAGATTCTGAATTGTATTTTTATTAAATTTTAATAGGCTTTTTATATAGACGTATTTAATATTCCTAATTATTATTTAAATTATAACCTTTCATTAAAGTTCCTGTCCTTAATTTCTCTTATTTTGTATTTGCTCATCACTCTCATTTTTAAAATTTATTCATTGTGATTTACTATGTTTTAATAACTTCGAAAATCAGCATTTTTACTTCGTTTTATTACACCGATGTTATGTCACAATTCTTGAATGCAATCATATCATCAATATGATTTAGATTTTATTTACACTATTAATAGCACACATATTCCTTTGTCATTGTATTAGTAATGGATTGATAGAAAATTATTTTTTACAGATCTTACACATCAATTTTTTTTTTTTTTTTTTTACTGTTTTAAATTTGTTAAAGGGGGTAACAATATCTTGGACACGATATGCTTTGCAGCACGTTAAATTATGTAGTAATACTCTTTCTATTTGTCGTTTTCGTAATGGTCAGTGAATACTATATTACGAGCACAAGTGACTATTCTTTTATCAATGCACTTTTAAATTTTAACTTAAGTATTAATTTTTAAATTCTGTATGGTTCTACACTTTCCTAGACCCAAATGTGGTATAAATTGATGCATATGATGTCATTACCGAGATGTAATTATTTAATATATTGGTAACAATATTGTTATTTTTTATTTATTTTTAGATTTTGAAAAACATCTCAAGTCCAGGAAGGAAACCTGTATTTAGACTTTGGATCGAATTGTATGTTAATAAACAAAGCCAACACAACCCATCAACTCATTGTGTTATAAAAATACCTTCAAATATTTACCTTCATTGTAGATGTTTCTCACTAGTTCTATGCGAACTAAGAGAACGAAAAATTTGCAGTTCGAGAATTTTTCAACCCCAGTATCATCTCTAAGAAATAAAATATTTTGGTTTATATTTAAAAAAAGTCGTGTATATAAATTTTTATTAATTTTCTTTTAATTATTTAATAACAAAATGAACATTTCATATTTCGAAATTTTTTCTATTTTTTTCTGTTTGATGTTGTGGAATATGGTACTGCGATATCTATTATTACTCCTTCTTTTATTATTATTATTATTATTATTATTATTATTATTATTACTATTATTATTACTATTATTATATTACAAATTATACACTTACAATGCTTCAGATATTGTGTGCAAATCTCTCTTCATCAAATTGTTTGAAACACACCACACCATGTTCTACCTACGCCTTCATCTATTTTCTAGAGTCTTCAAAAATTCACTCTGTAATAAAATTGACATTTTTAGTATTCGCAGCTTATAATGTGTTTAGCAACGCTGAATCTATTTGATTAACTCCGAACAACTTTCATTGCTGAACCAACAATGCCGAAAATGCTTGTTTGGTAATTTTTTAAGATAAAAGGTTTCGTTCTCGCACTCGGTTTTTATGTTGAATTTCAAGTTTTGTCATATATTACCAATAAATAGTTGAAGGTTGTTGAAAAACATCTATTTTCATTATTATTATTATTATTATTATTATTATTATTATTTACTATTATTATTATTATTATTATTATTATTTTGGTTCATAGTCTATGTTTGTTGACAAGTTTGTAACAATACAGTATTACTAGTGTAATTGCAGTTAATAATCCTCTTTAGTCTTAGCCTTCGTAGAATCGAGTGAGATATCTTATTCACTAAGCTGTGCTCTTGGTTTATTCGTATCTTGAGCTTCTCGTGGAACTCCGTTTATGAACTCCGTTCTTTGAACGCAAGGAACGCGGACGAAATCCTCAACCCGTATTCATTTCCCATGCGCAGTTTCATAACATTTTATGACAGCAGTATTGAAGTTTTAAAAGGACGTTTTTCATTAAGTGCCTCGGATGGCCACTCATAAAGGGCCCGGTGGCCGCAGACCTGTGAAGAAACTTTCAACTTCGCTTTAATTCCACGACGCGGGTACAGCCGGGCAAGTTCGAGCTTCCCTCTGTTTGTCGGCAGTACCACGGTGGCACATGCTTGAATAAAAAATTAAAGTCCGTTAAAGCTGCCCAGACTGCGCCTCGATAAAAAGATGATTCGCCTCTTTGTGCCTTTGAAAGCTAGCTATCCGGGAGTGGACCACTAATGTACAGAATCCCGATCATTTTCTTCCTGGCCGTGCGCCTTTGCTCCGCGACGTATCGCTGCTAAGGGCGCGGAAAGGAAACGGGGGGGGTGGCGGGGAGGGGAGGGAGGAAGAGATATAATGACCTCGAGTAATGAAGCGAGGCCTGCGTTCGGAAGGAACTGCTCCATTGCGTGGCCGAGGGGGATGCGTGGCGGTCCAGCGCCTGCCCTGCTCGCTCTGCCCGCCTGCTTTTATCTACGCCCAGCGCTGCCGGCTACTGAGTTGGGACGTGACGATCTCGTAGTAGCTTCTGTATACACCTTTAGCTCCTTTTTTTTCAACATATTTTTTTTCATGTTTTCATATGTGATTTCTCTTTTATTTTTCCTATTTCATTTTATTTTTCGTATTATTTTCTTATCTCAGATAATTCTAATCTTTCGTATCTGTTGATGCTCTGCGTCTTTGTGTTAATCACTTGTTTGTTCTCAATCTGTTTCAAAGTTTGAAACATATCTTGCTGCTTTCTATTTCTTTCTTGCGATTCGTTGTCCCCTTAATTCTTTATCGGAATTTTTCATTCTTCATCACTTTTTAATTATTTGATTTTGAGCTCTTCCATTTCGCCAATTCCATCCATTCTTTATCATTTTCATAACTTCTGGTGTTGAGAGATATGAGAATTGGGTTTGAGGAATACAGGCCACACTATAGCACGTTTCCTTGAGGAATTCCTAAAGGTCCAGCTGGGAACGCAGAGAACAAAGAACAACAGACAGATAACAAGAGAAACAACTTCCAGAAATGAAGTCTGCAGAGAATTGGAAGGAACTTTCAGGATAAGTGTTCAGAGACGGGTACTGAAAATATTTCAGGGGGAGCTGATTGCAGATTGGATCAGTCCTAATTGTGTTATTGTAAGTATTACGTATTACTTCCTTGCCTAACATCGTAAGAAGAAAAAAATATTGTAATCTTGCGCCGGAAATAGGCGATATTTTGAAAAAATAATCTATTACTTGAACTACAATAGTGACATTTTATTTTGCGAGTAGGACTGACTGTTACACATGGCTGATGGGCGCAATTCCACGAGAAAAATAAAATCACTTTTGCCTCTGTGTTCCACATTCTTTGTAGACAGCCATACTATCATTTTATTTTTATTCAAATGCACACTTTAGTTGATGATACATTACGGTCAGTATTAGCTGACGCGGTCACACGAAAGTATTTAGTTTCATTTGTTGCATTCACAAATTAATCTGAACGCTTGAGTATCGTCTCGCTTTTAGCACCAGTGCTTAAAACTAAAATTTTAGCACGCAATTGTTTTTCATGTCTTAAAAAACTGCTTTTACTAATGATTGGTGCTAACGCTGCGCCTAAATCATTCAGAAAATTTTCTTCATTTTGATATTCCCGATCAATATCTACGGAATCAAGGTCCTCAGAGTTTAAAACGGATATTTTGATTTTTGGGGGTACTTTTCATGAAGCTTAAAGAACAATTTCAAAAGTTTTACAAAATGGCTCTAAATGTTTTGATTAAACTTTGTGTTCAGATAACCGAATGGACGTTTACATAATGGCATGGGTCTTATTTTCGTTGTACTACCTAACTTTGCAGAAATTGCAAATGTTCAAATGTTTTTCGGTATCTTGCTATAACTACAGTTTAAAAGATAGACACGTTTTTCTCGATGAAGTCTATTGTTCAAAAACCAGATCTTGAAATAAGATCATGTACAATTTTGCGAAAATATGAATAGTTTACGCATAATTTGGCGTGGAATGTAGGAGATTTTTAAACAATTATTTTCTCAAAGACATCTCCAAATTCTTCTTTAAAATTTCCCCTGGTATGTATCAAAGAATGTTAAGACGTGGTCAGGGTCGCATTTTTGGCCAACTCTATTTTCGAAAATTGCAAGTCAAGTGCAAAATTGAAATGAAAAATAAAAAGATCGGTCGAAATTGGGCAAATTATCCTTCTTGTATATAATGTTTATATCCAAGAAGAGAATAGTGAATGATGAACAGAAACAGCAATGAGCAGATAGAGTAACGAATTGTTTTAAATTGTGGAAGGAAGATGCGCGACAGAATTAGTTCGTTTCGGTGAGAGATGGAGGTCTTTAAATGAAATGCGATTGGACATGTCGGACAGCCGGGGAAATGCATTTTCAATTGCTCTTGGGAAATGTTGTGGACAAATTACTAAAAGAAATGTTCTATGACACGGTAAGATATTGCTGGCTGATGGGAAAAGTAATTATCTATTTTTGTGAGTAAAAGTATACTAGTAAAAGATAAGCGAGATCGTACCACAAGTTTTTGAAATAACCTACAGAAGTTTTTTAACCTAAAGAAGTTTTTTATGTTCTGGTACAACAGCACATACATTCTAGCATTATTTTTAACATTTTCTATTTTCAAAAATTCAGAAAGTGCAACAAAAATGCGACTTGCATTTTAAACCACCTTTTATCGATTTGTGGAAAAAAGTTGAGGCCTTAACGAAAAAAATTATAAAATACTCCAATTTCACCAGCATGTCACAAAAACTATTAGGTTTTCAAAACATCGCCCTTGACCTTATTAAAAATTAACTTTTGGGAACAGATTTTATATAAGAAATTAATCTCCATTATAATTTCACTTCTCGTTTTAATTCATTTAAAGTACCTAAAAGTTAAAATATGTTTCAAATTCAAGGCGACCCGATATCAACCAGGTCGATTCGGAAATATCAATTGCAGTGAAAAGCTGGCTTACGGTTTGGCTCCTAACGTTGTTCACATACACACGGACAGACCAATAGGCGGATAGACGTTTTGCCGTCAATCGATTTTTCGGTATCAAAGCCCCTCAAAACATGATTCTGACTAAAAAGCGGTGTTCTAGGAAGTAATTTAGCATATATAGGGACCAGATGTATCAATTTGTTTTCGTTACCAGGGTCCGGCAATAAGAATTTTTTTTGTCGAAGATTCGCCGTTTTTTCCCGTATCATTATAATAGTTTTTTCTATACTGCGTAAGCAGTAGCGAGAAATTAAACAAGTATCTCTCTAATATTGCAGGGGCAGCAAGACATCGAAAATATTTTGAACATTTTTATTTTTCAAAAAATAAGGGATTTAGAGGAAAATGAGACCAACGCCATTGTGTAAGTATACTTTCCGCTATCCGAGGACAAAGTGTAATTTTAAGAAATGGAGCCATTTTTGAGACAATTTTGAAAATGTCGTGTCGGATTCATGTAAAATATCCGTTTCAAACTGTGTCTCAATTTCATTCATATGTATGGGGGATCCATATGTATGGATCCAATTGGGGAAATTCGCCTGATCGGTTTAGACACTAGCGTTAACCACAGACAGTGACACGGCAAAGACATACTTATAAGATGTATTGCCACCGATCGATTTTTCGGTATTGTAACAATCTAAGATCCCCACGAACAATTTAGATGCAAAGAACAAACATAACAAGGAATGGCATGAGTAGGAGATGGAAAAACAGAAGAATGCGGTGTCGCGCACTAATAATTTTTTTATAAATTAGACGCCACAAAATCCCAATTTTGACAGTACGAACCAATAGCATTCATTTAGAGGAACATTTCAAAAGTTATCCGAAGCAAATCGCATCAGGGGTTTAAAAGATATGAGTGATTTTGAAAGTACACTTTTGACGATATTACAAATTTACAGCCATTGTTATCATAAGAAAGGTAATGTAAAGGAGCGTTTTTTCTAAAAATTAAGAGAACGCGTAAAGCGATTGAAATGAAACTTTCGGGATTAACAAAGGAAATCACGCGGAAAATTATGACTACTCGCAACTCTGAAAAATATCGAGGAGCTGCAGTAGAGATGCAAATTGAAATTGTATATTTGGAATTTTCACGAGAGAACAATGCGTTGCGCTGACGTCACAACTACGTTACGACACCGAGCGCCGGAAATTAAGCAATTTTGGCGTTAATAAACATTAGGAAATCGTAAAAGAAATAGTAATAAGACGTAAATTGAGAGCGGGTTTTGGGTATTATATTGGCGTTGTAACGCCGGGCGATTATAAAGATTATAGTTGTATTATAAGAGGAGGATGGTTCATTACAGTATTAAAGGCCCACAACCGACTACGCAACGTGTTATAGGAAGAAATTTACTACGTATATGTACAAGATTATCAACATTTTCGTTACTAAGACTATCGGCAATGAGAGTTCTTCTGTCGAAAAATCGCCGATTTCCGTCGCACGAATACAATATTTTGTTTTCTTGAGTACCAAGGTGAGAAAATAAAATCTTATCTTAAAATAATAATGTATATTTGTAATGGAAATACTCGTCTGGAATCCCTAGAATTTCCACAATCGATATATGGTAATTACACTGGCGAAAAAAAGTATTGCAACGCCGGGAAGAGCACGAGCAATCAAGTAGGCGATAAGGGACATGAGGGATGGGGGGCCATAAAAGCCATGATTAACATTTCACAGGCGACTGACGTCCGGTGACCTAATGGCAGCGTGACGAAATGGCCCGGACGCGCCATCTACTCTGTGGCTTGAAAAGGCGCTGTCCTGCGATAAGGTCTGGTCGGAACTAGGTATGCCACGGGGTCGCATCGGTCGTCCTTTAAGCAATTGGACCAGTTAGAGCGGGGTCGGATTGTCGACCTGTGCGAAGCCAGGTGGTCCTTTCGGTGCATTACTGACCACGTGGGACGTGATGCGACGTCGGTGCTGCGGTGTTAGCGACAATGGGAAGACGACCATTCCCATAGCCATAGACCCACATCGGAGCGATCGTGAGGCTCTGAAGAACGTCAAGATCGACGCATTGTGAGGGCGGCGCACGGCCACCCGCGCCGAGATAAAGGCACATGTGGCCCCCAACATGTCTCCACGCGCCGTTGCGAAACAGTTCAGGATTACAGTCGCGCATACCACGAGCCCGACTGCCATTCACGGCGAACCATCATCGGGTAACCGGGAGCGGTAGCTCAGTGCATCATCTGATGTCACTGCAGCACCTCTGACCGGGAGGTCCTAGTTTCGAGTCTTGACGGCAGCAGGATTTTCGACTCTAGCTTTGGTCGCTGTCTGGAGGAGAATTCTAGCGGCTGGCTGCTGTGATCGGTAGTTTTCCGTGGTTTTTCCGATCAACACTAGGCTAAGGCCGGAGCAGTACCCTAACAAACGGGTCACGGACCCCGCGCGATCTGTCCTTCCTCTTCCTTGTACTATCCTCTCCCCTTACACACACACACTTACACTACCATGCACTACACTACCACATATTCCGGGAGACCGGTCGGGAGCTTAGAGCTTGTCCCGGCTGGGGCGGTGCCCCGCTGGTGGGAGAGTCTTGGTTAGGGGGAAACCCCACTAGCCGACGGTAGGTCGGCGCCGAATCTCGCCATCCAGCGGGGCAAGATCCCCGCCATCTCCTGAGAAAAAAACATGCACTACATTAACGGGACTAACTGTTTGTCCACAGCCCTGGTCGGCACGCTCGCCGGATTTATCGCGATCGAGCATGTGTGAGACATGATGGGCCTTACCTTACTCGTGCTGCGACTCCCCCAAGAATTCTGCCTTCTTTGTGTGAGGCGATTGCAGGAGGCTTGGAACTGTGGACCGCAGATACTATTCGCCACCTGTACGATGGGATTCCAGTGCGTATCAGGGCTTGTTGTACGGTCCCCAGCGGGGAACACGCAGTATTGATGCGGCGTTTCCTGCCTATGGTTCTCCCTGTTCCTTGATTGATTGATTGATTTTTTCGTGTTTCCGGTCGCGTCAACTGCTTTGGTCATTAGTCCCGTTAGTGTAGTGCATGATTTTTTCTGGAGATGGCAATGATCTTTTCCCGCTGGATGGCGAGATCCAGCGCCGACCTACGTCGGCTAGTGGGGTTTCTCCCTAACCAGGACTCTCCCACCAGCGGGGCACCGCCCCAGCCGAGACAAGCTCTAAGCTTCCGACCGGTCTCCCGGAATATGTGGTAGCGTAGTGCATGTTAGTGTAAGTGTGTGTGTGTGTAAGGGGAGAGGAGAGGACAAGGAAGAGGAAGGAAATATCGCGCGCGGACCGTGGCCTGTTTGGTAGGGTACTGTTCCGGCATTCGCCTGGCGTTGATCGGAGGAACCACGGAAATCAGAGCAGCCGGCCGCTAGAATTCGCCACAAGACAGCGACTGAATTCGACCTAGCTGAAAAGCTAGTGTCGAAAATCCTGCCGCCGTCTGGACTCGAACCTAGGAGCTCCCGGTCAGGGGCGCTGCAGTGACATCAGTTGATGCACTGAGCTACCGCTACCGGTCTCTCTGTTGGTGAACTTGCGAGTCTCACAAGGCTCTGTCGACGTAATCATGTGTAGTATTCTATCTATATTTGCTGTGTATGTAAGGAGGAATAAATTGTACAGTGCAATCGGGATGTTGCAATATTTTTTATCGCCAGTGTAGTTTGCGCATGGGGATCATAACCCCTGCCTCTTAGTAAGCCACTGAAAGTGTAGAAATACGAAGTATTACCTGGCACATTCAGATATTACTTGGACATGGCTTTCTTGTAGTCTAATCGACGTGTCTTTTATAAGTCATTTCTCATTTCCTAATATTTCTGCTTTACAATCGATTATTTTCCTGTCCGGGTATCGGTTCAGGATATCTATGGATATTCTAGCTAAACCGAATTTTCTTCACCTCTTCCCCATCTGTCATTTACTTCATCTCCTCCCCACCCATATTCTATTTTCCTTTCCTACTCATCTCCATCCTATTCCTTACCCTTTTCTCTCTACTCTGCCTCTTTCACATGTTTCCTCACCTCCTTCTCATCCTCTTTCACTTCTATCTCAACTACCCCCTCCTCGTTAATCTGATCCTCATCGCATCGTTTTCATCCTCCCCTCCTCTTTCTCATTCTTTTTTTGACCTTCTTACCTCCACCACCTCCTTCTTTCCTCTCCTCATTAACCTCATCCTCTTCATCCGCTTTCTCCTCCTCATCGTCCTCATCCTCCCCTCCTCTTTCTAATTATTTTTATTGGCCTTCTTCCTCCATCCCTTTTTTTTCCTACTTCCCTCTCCTTTCCCCTTCACGAGAGCCTCTGCCCCAGCGATAGTGCGCTGGGGCGGCGCAGGGGCGGGGCGGGCGCGGGGACCCGGCAGCTGAGGCACGGAGGGCGGTTTAATTGCGGGGCGCAGGCGCGGCCTGGGGCGAGGGGCGGGGGAGGTCGCCGGGAGGGGGGGGCGGCGCGGGCGGCGCGGCAGGCGGGGTAGGGGGGGGGCCGCCGATAGTTACTCCGCGCGGCGAGAAGGGGCGTGCGAGTGGAAGGGCCACGGGCGGTGTCGCGGAGCCCTTAGGACGCCGACTATCGCCCTTCCAGGGCGGCGAGGGAGACCTCGGCGACGGGCGGCGTTGTGGGGGAGAAACGACGGGCGAAGAACAAAGGGGGAGATGCTGGAGCGGGAGGGGCAAATAGTGTTGGTGCAGAGGCCAAGACGAGAGGGGAGAAGGCTGGAGAGGGGAGGGATGTGATGGTGAGAGTTAAGGTGGAGTTGTTGAACTGCGCTGGTGGTCGTCGCGAGTTCCAACTCACCTGAGTTCGTGAAGGAAGGGTCCCGAGAAAACTCCCTGCAAATTAGTCTTCTTGAGAATAATACGAGATTGCGCGTGTGGCAAGATTTCAGCGCTTTGTGTTCGTCATTGTATTTTGTACGTCTACGTGTTTCAAGGCTCCATCAACACGCAAAACCTCACATATTGCAGATAATGTTTTGAAGGTCTCAAAAAATTATTTAATGCTGTCATAATCTCGGCTTATTTCGCTGCAGCATTACAATACTTTCTTTATGTTATATAGTAGAATACAAAAAACTATAAATCCAGCGCTCAATTTCCTATAAACTACAAACTTACTTTAGAAAATAATCTTTTGTGGCTACGATCTAGTCGGAAGTGCGAAATCAAGCTAAGTGTATTCAGCAGTTGGTTCTCTTTTATCGGAAGAACCTCTAAAAGAAATCAATTGAATCATTACATTAAGCAAGCAATTTTACTAAGTGATTGCAAGAAATTTAAAGAATTACAGTCGATTGGAAGAACTGATTTGTAAATACCTGCAACATTAATTTTCGCAGCGGTTGACAATTTTCTTCTCTAGTAATTTAATGAATTAATCAAACATTTGTTAAATATTTATCCATTAGGATAAATTGTTTTACTTTGTTTGTTATTCATAGTTTATATAATATTTTCCTCTTACTAGTATATAAAGATAATATAGAAAACATTATTTAGGTTAAAGCTGCAAAAAATTGCTTTTGGAATTTTGACGGAAATACGCGACATTATTTTTTCAATATGTCTTTCTTTAGGTCTGTTCGTCTGTCTGTCCGTCTGACCATCTATCCTTCTGCAATATGAACAAATTAGGGCCCAAATCTCACAAAGAACTTTTACCAAAATGGATATGACCCTATCGATCTGGCCAAAACCGTAGCCTTGCGAATTTGAAAATAATTTTATTTTTGGCAAACTTTACACAAAGCCCCTTTAACATTTTCAAATGTTTCTAAAAACGACTTTTTACCGAAATATTTTTTACTAAAATCACACCAATGAGTAGTATAGTATTGTTACAATTTCATTAATCAATTCATCGAATTCTCAAAGAAACTGAAGGTTTAAAATTTTCACATCTTCTTGAACTACATTACTGAAGTGAAGATTTTTTCTTAATATAACCTACTCGCGAAATACCAGGCGTTGTCCAGGCTTTCTTCATATCCAATCCTTGTGGAAGAGGAAAAGATAATTTTATATAATTCACGGTATTTAAGATTATTACTTTAAATTTAATTGGTTCAAAATTTAATAAAATACTATAATTTTCTTTCATTTTATTTTACTGTACCTTGCAATTATATTAAACATTATTTTACACACTGCTATTGGCTTCTAGAAAATCTATTAAGAACACGTTCTGCTACACTGCTACTGGCTTTCGGAGGAATATATTAGGAACAAATCTGTTCTCAGCGACAGACGAAAAATAATGATTGTGGTGCATGCACCAACATATTATTTAAGTTATTTATTTTCCGCATTTGTGTTGTACTAATCTTTGCCAAACTTTGCAAAGATCCCATGACAATCCTGAAGAAGAGCCTGTAAAATTTTCGTATCTATTCATACATAATTTTTTCTGGTATTGATGTCGGTTACTTTACGTTGAATTTTGAGTTATTAGTATAGATTCTTCAAAATTAGATCTTAAGACTGTAAGACGACTGTGGAATCTGCCGAACAAAAGTATTGATGGAGTATACTTGTAATTGGATGTCTCTAATAGTAGTGCTACTAAATGTCTTTTCACATCTTGATTTGTTTAAAAACTGTTTATTTTTATAAATATTGATGTATTTTGCAGTGATATTACAAAAATATCATTTCAAAGAATATTTTGCACAATTTTACCCTTTTTTAGCGATTTATGGAGCTTAATATTATTTTTGTGTGGCAGAGATTCATTAATTTGAATCTTCAGTAAACATGTGAGATTCGGTGTCACGTTCACCTCATATGGTTTCTCAGAACAGTCAAGAGAATCCCTCAATATTAGGATGAAAGTAGTAACATCATTTGGGGAGCTAACTGAATAATGTTTCCATTAGAATTTCAATAAATATCTATGCCTATAGATATCAACAAAACTTTTCGGATCCTGGGGTTAAGTCCCCACACGTTCTAATTGTTTCGGTCGCCTGACTTTCCGTTAATGGAAGTAAAGTTAGATCACGATAACTCACTAGAAACATTAGGGAACTAACTCTCGGTATTGTTTGGAAAGTTTACAACGGAATGTTTAAAACATCAAAAACAGCTGGTGAAGATTCCCAGACTCAGGTAAAATAATATTTATTTTTTGACTTAGTGTATCCTTTAGTACTCTGGGAGCAGAAGGCACTGGGAAGTAGAAACCTCGCGATAATGTACTTGCGCGGGCGAAAACAGACCTTAAAAAGACACCTAAACATTTAGGCTTTCGCAACTACAACGATCACAACTTGGTTTTGATATACCGAACGCTTTGAAGTAAAGTTATAAAGCAATTCAGAGTGATTGAGTTCGTAAATGATCTTTATTAATGATAGTTATCTATTATTCCTTCCATTAAAGAAAACGTGACCCCAGCAGCCTAAAAGATTAATATTGTAACTACAACCTTGTTGGGATTCAATTTAATATTCTTACTTTTACTAGAAGAAACCGCAATTGAATTGCATGTCACTAATATAAATATTCTGCGAGATCTCTTAATATTAAAGTAAGCCATGCAAAAACATCTCTTGATGTTGGAAGTGGAACAATGTGTGGATCTCTCGTCGAAAACACGTAAATGAAATACTAAATAAGTAGAAATGAGGTATGGAGAGACATCAGAATGTGCCGTCATTCCTCAAATCGTTTTTCGAATGACTACCCCCCGCCTCCAAATACTCTCTGATCCTCCCACCGGAGAACAAGCATAGTGTCAAGGTCAGCGTGCTCACTCCGAACTCGCAGCGGAGTGGTCTCGCTCCGAAATCGATTGTTTGAGCAAGCCAGCGCCAACAGAGCTGATGCGCCAAAACAAACAAGCGCCAGAGCAGAGAAGGAGGCGCGCGGAGGAAGATCGGTGCACTCGCTGGGAGGCCGGTGGCGGCGCCCAGAGGGGCAACGGCGCGACGACCAAGGTGGGGGGATGGGGAGCGGGAGAGGGGGGGGGGCATGGAGACGGTGGTGACGGCGGCAGATGCGGTGACAGGGCGATGGCCGATGGGGGTTGGAGGCGGCGTGGGGCGGCGGTGGGGGGCGTGGAGGGGCGGTGGAGGCGGGTGGAGGCGGCGTTGGAGGCGGCGTTGGAGGCGGCGGTGGAGGCGGCGGTGGAGGCGGCGTTGAAGGCGGCGGTGGAGGCGGCGGTGGAGGTGGCAGTAAAGGTGGCGGTGGAGGCGGCGGTGGAGGTGGAGGCGGCGGTGGAGGCGGGGGGCCGCGGTGAGGCGGCGGTGGAGGCGGCGGTGAGGCGGCGGTGGAGGCGGCGGTGGAGGCGGCGGTGGAGGCGGCGGTGTAGGCGGCGGTGAGGCGGCGGTGGAGGCGGCGGTGAGGCGGCGGTGGAGACATCGGAGGAGGCGGCGGTGGAAGCGGAGGTGGATGCGACGGTGGATGAGGCGATAGAGAAAGGAGTGGAGAAGGCGGCAGAGGGGGGGGAGCTGCGGCGGCGGTGGCGGCGGCGGACACAACGACAGAGGCGGCGGCTGAGGCGACGGTAGATGGATAATGGAGTGGAGGAGGCGGCGGCCTAGGCAGAGGTGACGGGAGCAGCTGCGGCGGCGGCGGCGGCGGGCGCCGTCCTCAAGGCCCCTCGCGGCCATGCAACGCCCCTCTAGTGGATGCTGCGTCCCGGCCCTGAACCCGGCACTCGAAACCGGTCCCCCGATGCCGTCGCGCGCCGCCGCCGCTCTCGTGCCTCTGCCCGTCTCCGCTGCCTCCTTGGGCCGTCCTCTTACGTCCTCTGCTTCGTCCTTGGCCCTCATCTCCTCTCTTTTTGCTTCCTCGTGTTTGTAGTACGGAGAAAGTTGTACAATGGCGCAAAATATTGATGTACAGATTTAATAGAAATGCACACCATAATATATTTTTGGGTCCCTGATACTGCAACGTTTTTTCAAAACATCTGTTTGACCGTCCACCTTGCAGCCTGAAAAATACTAGCAAATTATCCGTTTATGGGATTTCCCTTAAAATGGATATACCTCGATCGATTAGGTCAAAATTCTGGCTCTGCGAGTTTGAGAGGAATCTTTTAATTGTTGGGGGTACTTAATGTGATTACATGGCGCTTATAAATATGGTAAAATACCGACTTTCATTAAAATTTCTGAAATTGCGAAAAATCTCTTAAGTTCAACTTTTTAGGACCTGCCCTACACTTTCTGAATTGAAGTAAGTGATTAATTTTACAATGTCATCAAATCGCTAACACTAGCACTTTAAATAATTTCATACCGACTTTTTCCCACACATCAGTGATTGCGTAATTTGGAATCAATTATTTCCCCTAATATATAAGCAACCTTTTCTCAAAGTCAGCGTAAAATGTTTTTTTCGGAAAATATTCTTAGGAAACGAGATTTTACTCCTCACGACATCTCAAAAAATTTATTTCGATTTCACTACTAGGGAGAGAAATAATAATTAATACGAAAAAACGTAATACATATTATTTGACAACCACGATTACAATATAAATAATACGAAATGAAAACTAAACCATCGTGCAAAGTTGTGGTGACATCAGATGTTGTTCAATAATATTGAACGACTATAGCACAGCGTTGCTGAGGGTATTATTGTCGCGGCCATGTAGTAAGCTACAAAAACGACGTTACAAACAAAATTGGTTTAAATACTATATAATCAATTTTACTAAAAAGAGGGTAACAACTATCAATGTTGTATTGTATTTCAAGGAGTTTGATGAAGAAACGTTTACATGCAAAAGCTGAAATACTAAAAGTAGCACGTAATTTGCAAAATAATTATCATCATTTTACATAACCGTTACAAATACTACGACAAAGTTTTTACGTTTGATGTAGCACCAATAGTTCTTTCACTCGAGTCTCTCTCTGACGAGATCCCTGACTAGGTTGAATATCAGTATGACGTATGTGGCAAATTTCGTTGATTGGTTCTGCAGGTTCGCTGACCTGGTTCGTATCTCGACAGTGACGAATTTTCGACACTAGTTACGTAGTTGGGACGAATTCAACCTCTAACTGCAGGCGAATTCTTGCGACCGGCTGCGCTGATCATTAATTTTTCAGTACTAGACGTATACCGGACTTCACGCGACTTTTCTTCCCCTTATTCCATCCTATCCCTTCACACAGACACACACACACACACACACACACACACACACTTGCATACATTATACTACCACACATGTCTTAAGGCCTTAGACTGCGGCGGAGCTCGGCTGGGGAGACACTTGAGGGGAAATGCCCGAAAGCTGATACAAAGCCGACATATCTCACGTTCCAGCGGGGCCGAACTCCACCACTTCCCAAACGTATAACATATACTACACTTACGGGACTAATGACAATAGTAATTGACCTACCAGGAATCACTAAGTAGTTAGTTTACGTATTAATCAATTCCTTTTGTCTCCAAAGGAACATCGAATTCAGTCGCTGTCAGGAGGAGAATTCTAGCGACCGGCTGCTCTAATCGGTAGTTTTCCGTGGTTTCTCCGATCACCACCACGCGAATGCCGGAGCAGTACGCTATCAAACGGGCCATTGACTGCGCGCGATCTGTCCTTCCTCTTCCTTGTCCTATCCTCTCCCTTTACACACACACACACACACACACACACACACTACCATGCACTACACTACCACATATTCTGGGAGACCGGTCGGGAGCTTAGAGCTTGTCCCGGCTGGGGCGGTGCCCCACTGGTGGGAGAGTCCTGGTTAGGGGGAAACCTCACTAGCCGACGGTAGGTCGGCGCCGGATCTCACCATCCAGTGGGGGAAGTTCACCGCCATCTCCCGAGAAAAAACATGCTCTACACTAACGGGACTAATGACGAAAGCAGTTGACGTGCCCGGAAACATGTAAAAATCAATCAAAAAACCCAAGGAACAATTGCACGGTGATATCGTTCCGGTTGCATGCGGGACTCCAATCCGTCACCATTTGCGCCGTCTCGCAATGTATTTAGTGCCACAAGTGTTCTACAATCAGCAAGGAAATAGTGAAGAGCTATGTGAAAGGCCCTTATCTCGCGTCGGCGGTCCTAAGAACCATTGATAGCGTGCTACTGCAGCTGTTTCCCTTGCTTTGTTGCAATGTATTACTTTGCAAGAGATTGTCCATAAATATACAGATATATGATGTACTAAAATAATGTTGAAGAGATTTCTTTAAAATGATTTCAAACAAAATGAAATCATAATTGATTTTCCAAAAAAATCTGAAATGAATTAGATTTCTTTCAACAAATAGTTAAAAGTCACCAGGGTCTGAGGAAATGGACAGTTGTAAGGTAATTTGACTGACCTCAAATCATTATATATTTATTTTTTTAAATGTAGTTAGTAGTGAGATTGTGAAGACAAAAAATATTGAATTAATATGTAAGAAATACATTTATAAGAGGATAATGAATGGCAAAGGATATGAAGCAATAGCTTTATGCTCACGAACAAAGTTATTTCAAGTAGTAGACAAAAATATTTTTAAGTTCCTCTGTTCGCGAATTGATTTAGAGTTAGACATCAAGCGCTTAATGAAGCCGTCTCTAGGTAATGGTTTCATGTTCAATTCTAGTACTTTGAAAGATTATTATGTTTATAACGATTAATTGATACATCACTACAGAGCAATGTTATGAACTCTAGTAATTCACCTTCAAGAGATAAGAAGTAACAAAATTAATTGGTCTCCGAAAGAAATCAAATAAAATAGAAATTAAATAATGGTGCATAAAATAAACGAAAATTTATTGAATAATATTGCATACATTTCTTATGAAGGCGTGATATAAATAGAAACCTATCGAATATTTATTGTATACATAATCTCCGCAGTTTTACCTTTATAGTCCAACGATTTGTGTTGATGTGTAATTATTTTACAGAACTGTATGCCATTTTTACGTACATAATTGAATAATAACCTTTTCAGTAAAATAACAATTCTCCGAAAAAGTTTCTTTTCAATCTTATTACACCGGATATGGCTGATAATTACATACTGCCAAATTGTTCTGAGATTATTTAAGAAAAAATGATAAATTAAGGGCATTACGACTTGAGCGTACCAGTGGTTGTAAGTGGGAATTCTGATTGGATGTTGTTGACGTTCTTATAAGAAGAAATAAAAGAAGTCATCTTCGTCAACATATCAGCTTTATTAAGATAGCCGGCTTTCGACGGCTTTGCCATCATCGTCAGTCTACAGAATACAGAAAGATACAAAAAAAAATTAAGTAAATACACAATAAGATAGAAAAAAATTAATTAAATTACAATTGATGGATAACTCTAAAATATTTAGTTATCGGGTAGATATTTAGTTGTCGATCTCGGGTTCGATTCTCAATCGGGACACAAATAGAGTTGTAGCTTTCTAGTACAATCGTCTCAGTTTCTATAGCTGTATCACGAAAGAAAATCTCAGGCAGGTCACGTATGATAGTTACGGTGAAGGGAAAACATCATGCTAGCCTGATGTCCTCCTTAACCCCAGGCGTGAAAAATAAATAAAAGCAAGGCCCAGATTTGGGAATACCGCTAGCTGTCAAAAGGAAGATGAATCCGACCATAAAATGCGAAATGAAGACATACATAATAATCACCATCCAATATATCCCTCAATAGGGACAGTAATGTAATGGGAAAAGACGTCCCGTCCTAACCCACCTTGTCATAATCTACATGCCTACGGGAACGCTTTGTAGACTTTGCAATTGTGCCTGTCGAAAGCTACGAAAGAGAAACAGATTCGAGATATGTTATAAGTATCCCAATCAGTTTGCCGTGTGTAACGTGCATGGGAAACTTCCTTTTCAGAAGACAGACCTAGTTCCTGTTCTTCAGAGAACAGCTTTGGTCACCCACATGCCGTTTAATTACAGCTGCCTACCGCGCCTCGTGTGTTCAATAAATCGGAACGTCGATGTCTCGATTCGAAGGTCAACAAAAGTCATTGAGGCATTTTCCAACGGAAAAGACTTTCTCTTGGTCAGGATTATAAGTGACTCCGTGTTGGAAACGAAGTTAACTTTTCGTGTCATTGTCCTAACTTACAGATTTTATCTTTATATGCTATTTATTTGATCTTTGCATGCTTCTTATACTACAGGGGAGCCAAAAAACAGTCTCATTGTTTTGTCACTGTTTATTGTAACATTTTGAGAGTGACTGACTTCCATTAATAACCGTCTCATTATTGTTTCATCATTGGCTGCAGAATGTCACGTAACTGCAAAGACATCATTGAGGGGAATATCGTGAGGTTTTCGTAAGCTATTTGTAAGGTTGTAATTCTGCAGGTAAAATCCCAATATTTAGATTGCAGTTTAAGAAATATAACTTGGGTCCCAAAAGGAGCACGAATCCTAAGGTCCTTGAACACATTGTTTTTCAGTTATCTCTCTGGTCAAGGAAAACTCCTACGATACACTCTTTGCTTTTTTCTCTTGAAAAAAAAATTGATCGATAAATATACAAAAGTTAAGCAAGAATTAGAAACCATCAATTTGGGACTGATAACTATCGATCTTGTCACGATATTTATCGATCTTGTTAATGTTGTTTGACAATTCAATTATTTTATGCTTAATTAACTTACGATTTCGTATTCCCAAAAATGTTAATCGGAATTCTGATAGACCATAGAAAAACGAGAGAAATTCCACTTCTAATCATCCTCCTCCTCTTTTGTTAAGTCTTCACTATCACCACCACCTCCACTATCGTGCACCGTGTCTTCGATGTCGTCGCCGCCGCCGCCGCCGCCGCCGCCGCCGCCGCCGCCGCCGCCGCCGCCGCCGCCGCCGCCGCCGCCGCCGCCGCCGCCGCCGCCGCCGCCGCCGCCGCCGCCGCCGCCGCCGCCGCCGCCAGTGCTTCCAGCTCGCCAGCGTCGCCAGTCTCTCGACTGACAAATGGCCGCCCCGTTCTCCGCACCGGCGCTACCAATTAAAGTTTATTATTGAATTATCTATCATGCCCCCCCTCGCCTCTCGGCGGTGGAGGCAGCCCACTGCGTATGTCGGGCCCGCTACGCTGCCCCCACTCCTCCCTCCCTACGCCCACGGCCCCCTCGTGTCGCCTCTCGATCCGCCCAATCACGTCTTTCACTGGCTCAGCGTGACTCCCGCGGCTGGTGTTTTGATGCTGAACAGTTTTATTTGTACTTTGCAAGTTCGTAATAAAGATAAATTTTGCACATATGACTGTTGGCCGGATCGTTCATTTTCGATTAAAATTTTTGTTTCTTTGCAGAATAAAGTTAAATTATAGTCAATCTGATGAATAAAGTTATGCTGATTCCAATAAATGCTGGAAAAAGAGTGTAGTACAGACACAGTGTTTCATCATTGTACGACGTTGCGTTGAAACCAACAAAACAAGTGGGTTTATTTATCTCTTCCAGAATAATCTAGAGGGAACCGGATAAGAATTAATGAAATCGTTTCTTCTTGTCAAGAGAAATCGAATGAAGTATAGATCATTTCTGTAGATGCCGTAAGTCATCCAAAATGCATTTTTGTTACTTAAAAGACCTATGAGCACCTTTATAGAGAAATATCATAAAATCGTCTGGATGGATACCGCCCTCCCCAAAAAAATCTCCCCCAGGAGACCGAGATGCGTCGACACCTCATTTCTCTCAATTGCTAGACCGGAAGTGGTCTGACTGAGAGTAACGGACGGACGCAGGCTACTAAATTAGTGTTTGAAGGGTATTCGATCAGTGCTGGAGATTGGGTACGTATGGGAAAGGTACAAACTACACAACATGTATTTAAATTTAACACGTTATTTTATGTTGTAATATCGTTGATTTATGTTTTTCTCTAAAATTTAATTAGATCAACCCGGTGAACGCGAAAAGATGACACAAAACAAGAACTAGAAAAGTTACCATGAAGAAGTGCAACAAATGTACTGAAAGGTACTCTCTCTCTCTCTCACTCACTCTCTCTCTCTCTCTTTCTCTCTCTCTCTCTCTCTCACACACACACACACTCACACACACACACACAAATATTTAGATTTAAAATCACATCGACAAACTTTATCTTCCCTAACTATATCTCACGAACTGTCGTCTGCTTTTAATAGATCAATTGCAACTCGCAAAACAAAATGACCACGACCAACTACATTTCAATTACACAATGTACTTGGTGTTGCCAACATTATGGCAAACGAGAGGCAGACAGGAGTTCATTGTGTTAATTAACATATTATTAAAATGTAGTGTTTAATGTGTTAATTAGAGCAAATGATCTAGGGACCTACATTTCATTAAAAAAAAAAGGTCGCGAAATTTTGTTTAAAGCGCATACATCTTGATGAACGAAAACTATTAGTGTTTTAAATATGTAATTGGGAAACATTTGGAAAGTGCTCCAATCCAATTAACAAATATAAAATCAGTCATTGTAGTATATAAAAAATACTACCCTGAATTATGTAGGCAAAATAAAAAATTACACTCGACGACTAATGACCTTAGAAGTTTACGCTCCTGGGATCACAAGACAATCAAATCAAATCTAAGGCATGTAGATGGGTCGTAAATAACCACTTTTTTGTCAATAAACAATGTACTGAGAAAATGCATGAGAAGATTTATGTGAATTTATTCTTGTGTCATTTACCCATAAATACTGGGCAATCCTGTGTGTACAGATGTTCGATAGGTATATCAAATCTCCAAGCATCATAACGTGACTTGCCGAACATCTGTGCGTAAGAAGTTGCCTACCCATCAGGGGGAAATATCACACTATAACTACGTTATATGAAATTTCGCGCTCATATTCATTGACAAAAGTGATAAATTTCAACCCCTCTACTTGCTCTAGAAGTTTGTAAAATGCATTCTGAGACTCTTGTATAGCTTCCTCATAAAAGATACATTTGAAAACTCTTTCGTATTGAAATATACCCATCCATATACCCGTCTTGCTGCCCTCAAATTCCTGTAATCTGTTTCTGAATTTCTAATAAATATATGGTCGCCAGGAAATGGTTACGAAAATGAGCTCCCAAATTATATTTAATTATAACTCCTTTGCTGACTCAGTCGGTGGGTTCTTTACCGAAATAATCGTGAATACTTACTTAATTCGCCCCCCATACGAAGAAGCGTGGAATCTGAAATACAAAATTTAAATATCCTACTGGATTGCACCTGACGGCAAATGATAACCAGCTTTCATCAGTAGAAAATAACAAATTTATTTACAAATTTTAGTAACTTCTTTTAAAATAAACAAGGTATAACATTCTTTTCGGTAATGATCTGTACTATAGAACTATAGAACCTGTTATCCATGAGAATCTTGGGCGCTGTCCTGGTAAAGGATGTCTCTCCGTAGACTTCAGCAATGGGCCTCGTCCAATATTCTTTCTTGCTACCGACCAAATCCGTATCTTGTCGTTTTTTCTCATAAACTACTATGTACACAGTTTATCCATTGGCTTTCCATCCCCATTCACCTGCTTGAATTACTAAAAGTTCTAATACTCCTTATTGTTCATTCCCTAAGCAAAATCTTAAGTGCTGTTAAAATATTAGCATATAAGTTCATCAAGTTATAAATTACGTCCATGAAAATTATATAAGCCTCGGACCCGGGTTCCTATCATCGGAGACTAAGTTTGATTATCATTGTCCGCTTAATAAACTTTATAAGTCCCACTTTTGGCATTCACTGTTCACTTCCTATAAAACAATGTCTGAGTTCTATCTTTTGAATACTAACAACGACAAATCACTGCATCCGAACTTGCGTACATTTTCTAATATTTCTATTCTGCTTCTTATCGTCCACTTTTGATCTAATGGGCAATATTCATATGTTGCACTCCTGTACCACGGCAACCAGCGTCTTTTTGCTAATCAAGTTTTATTTTTAATGAAATTCGATGAATTTCATATTGGTGACAATCTGGTATGTCACAATATCATCTAAAATCATCCTCAGGGGACTAAAATAAATTTACTGTCAAATGATTGTAAGACAATTTCATTGAACAGTTAAATGCTTTTTACATAAACGAAATTGAAGTATTTGTTCCAAAAACTTCTTTTTTATGAAGCCCATTTAGATTATCCAAATATCAGTTCAATTGATTTTACGATTTTTGTCTGTTTGTCGTAGCAACAGCCAGGAGCCCTCGCAAACGCACGTATTTACGACTACCTTGGCAACGATTGGCGTATAAATGACCGAACAGGGCAACAACGGGTAGAAAACAACGGAGGAAGGGGGAATGGCAGGGTGAAGATGGAGAGAGTGGATGTCGGCAGGTGAGACGAGGCAGGATGAGTTCAGGTGCGGTACGGAAGGGTTGTAGATGGGCAGGTCAGGATGGGGAAGTAAAGAGCTAGATAGACATAAATAATTTGTTTTACTGTCGAAAGGATGATTGTGGTTAATAAATACCTGGGCAACACAGGATACTTCAACTAGGCAGGCATAAATTGTTAACATTTTGAACGACATGTTTGAGTTATGTAGACGCTATAATATGGCTCTGCATACACTTCTCATAGCCGAAATTGTGATCCTACGTTCTTAAATGTACACATTTTTGGTCCGTTTCATTCATTATTTAATAGAATAAATGCATTCTGCATGCGTTTTATGCCCTGTAGTACAAAGGATCCCCTCGATCAGAAGGTCTCGTGGTAATTGCGGAGCAATATTAATAGTATTAAGGTTCATTCAAGCAAAATTAATAACAGAAATTCCCGGCATTTTTAGAACAAAGCAGACCGACAGAGTTCATTTGTTAGCGTGTGATTGGATTTTCAACTAATGACGAATGTAAATGAATGTAGAGCTGGTGAACGTATACTAAAATTGAGCATTCCCACGCGATCGGGACAAATTGAAGTGTATTAAGAGTATCGACTTTTCTATTGTACTTGTTATTGCGCTCGCCGTGTTCTCGCAGTGAAAAGTGGCGGCAGACTTGTAACGCTCGTTTTTCAATGGAATTATCGCTAATAGGAAGAGAAGCCGGAATAGCGAAAGCTGATGAAGGGGCGTCTGTGGGTTGGAGGTGGGGATGCGGAAATAACTGGGCGGGCTAGGTGGTGTTGATGGTTGAAAAGTAATTCGCTGGAAGGCCTTATGGGTAGTGATGCAATCAGGATTTTTCTAGGGGGAGGGGGAGGTGTACAATAGAGCTGAATTGATGTTTTCAAATCAAGAATTATCAATTTTGGTTTATTTTAATTTTTTAGTTTTTTATTTACATTTATTTGGAAGATTCAAAAATGTTTCTTACAATAAAATAATAGTAAAATTTCTTGTGAATAGGTGTCATCGGCTTCTGGAGGGGGATGGCCTATGGCATCACTGCATAAGGAGTGTCCAAGAAAGAAATCTATAATATTTTTGAGATGTTCCTTTTTTTTAGTACCGACGATGTAGAATCAAATGAATGGAAAAAGCATATGCTTTTCAATATATGCACTTCAAAGCATATGCTCTTTCATTTATGAGTAATGATGATTTTGAAAATTCGTCTCTTTTCTTGTGAAATGTTCACATTTAATTACGCAATATATTTTTACTTAATTTTTATGTAAAAATATATTCCTTTGAATATGCTCATTTTTCTATTTACTAATTGCTCTTCTTTAACAAGGGTTAAGAGAAAATAATTCACTGACTAGACATGTTTACTGGGATGGATATTGAAATTTTGATTAATGAAAGTTATTGAATATGATTCATATTAAACGACAGAGAAATTATGTTTGTAATCGAAATACTTCACGTCATTCCGTTGAAACTATTTACGGAAAAAGATGATGAGCCCACAAAAATATAAGCAAAACAAGAAGACAATCGTACTTTTAAAAATTATACCTATTATATTCGTATCTGAATTATTTTCTCATGCCTTATTTGGTAGTGATTTTGGATGTGCCTTGGCATTGCATTGCATGTGCATTTCGAAAATATATAACAATTTGGCAATGAAAGAATAATTTTCATCTTCATTTGTAAGAACGTGATAATAATATATTTACATACATTCATTTTTAATATGGAACAATCACTTTTAATAGAAAGAGTATCAGATTGTATATCTTTTCGGATTTAAGCTTTTTAAATATGTTATTCATTGTACAGAGAATATATTTTTTATAATAAGTACTACACTTGATGTAAGCATTTCACATTAGAAAAAATGTTAAACAACGAACAAAATTAGATGAACAAATTATTTGAAATTAAAAGAAATATATCATTATTAATACTAGAAGAAATGTTTATTTTAAAGGATGAATATATAAATGTAGTACAACTCTTGACACTGTAGTATTTCCAACTCGGTGATTGCCTGCTTTTGTCTAAACGATATATTTCCAGAATTCAGACATTTGCGACAGTAACATAATGTCGCTAACACGGTAATGAGAGAAGACAAATTGGGCGATATAAATTACATGATGTAATCAAATATACGTGAATTACTTCCATCAACTCTGACAGATGACGGCATAAAATGATAGCAGTGTCATCCATATCACAAATGGTGCGAATACCACACGAATTGTGACAAGGTTAAGTGAGCATTTTGTTTGTTTTAGCCCTCTTAAAATACAAGGGATCTAATTGTTATGCTTTCAGTTTTAATTGTTAAAACTTTCTCTTGAATAAGAGAAATCGCAATCGTAAAAACAATTTGGTTACATTATCTAATGTTTTTTGGTATTGTAATGAAATACTGCGAAATTGATGTAGTAATAATATACATACTATAATGAATTACTTCTAAATTTTCAGGTGAGATATTTTAGTATGAAGCATGATCCACAATAACTGGACTCATTGAAAGATCCCTTTGAGGTAAAATTGAAGCAAGAGATCAAGTTATTCAATAAACTGTTGGGAATAATTATCTGTATTGCTCAGAGAGAAAATAATCAGAATATCTCTCTCTCTCTCTCTCTCTCTCTCTCTCTCTATATATATATATATATATATATATATATATATATATATATATATATATATGTGTGTGTGTGTGTTTTGAATTCGACATTTCATAAGTTCATAAGTTGAATTTTTGTTATGGTTCCCATTATCTTGATTTAGTACCCGTATGCTATATATCAGTAATGTACACTTTATAAAATGTTATATTATTGCGCATTATCAATGATATTTCGTTTGTTTTGTATTTATTGGTTTCCACGAATTGCTGTGTTAGTAGAAAAATCGACTTTTTCTTATTCACAGTTTACGGTATTTCTGTCTATTTCCTTTGAATCATAAGTGATCAAGTTATGATACTTCTCAAAACCCAGTTTCTTCTAACCGTCTTCTCCTGTGCTCCTTCATCGCACGCCTTCGCCAACATCCGCGCAGCGTGAAACGAAAGAAAGCGGTCGCTTATTCAGTACGTTGCGGGGAAAACAAGTTCCACGTGCGAGGATTTACTCAAATTGACTTCTGGCGACGGCCGGGCGCGGCGCGGCGCGAGGCGGTGCGGTGGCGGGGAGAAGGCGGCGTCAGGCGTCGGAAAGGTATCAGACAACAGAACTGCGGGACGCCGTATCATGAATTTCACATGGTGGGCGCGGGGCGGAGGCGCAGATAACCGCCACGAGGCGCATCCAGCCGGAAAGAGCCCATCCACCCCACCCCCTTCGACGCTTTCGTTTATCCCCCCACCGCCCACACGCCCAACCGCCAACCCACCTACTCGCCCTCCCCTATACCAGCCCCCCATCGCCAGTCGAGTTTCTTTTGACAGATTCCGAAACAGTGAGTATGAATTTGCATGAAAGGAAGTCACATTTCTGTGGTATATTCTCTCCGGTCAGTTATACAGCGCCGCATGTGATTGTTGTGAGATAATATTAAAAAAATACTTCTCGTTCGACAATTATGTCTTTCGTGGGTTTTAAGATACATAATCTTATATCACATTTTAGGATATGGTCATCTTTATGTCGCGGTTGCTTTCTCAATTGTACTGAAGAGTTTTAATTTTGTTCTGGGATTAAAGGATGGTATACTGGCGGAAAGGTATGAGGGAGAAGCCAGGAGGTTTAAGTTTATCTTTCGTTTTTGATATAATTCGCGGTCAGCTATTGTTTCTTCCTCGGATGAATATTGCATTTAGCAGGTGGTTGTAGAAACTGCTGGTAAGATTTTGTAGTCTCCTTGAATTTTGGTATGTCTAATTCCCGTCCGAGTTGATGGTTGTAAATGAACTATGGCGCGTTGAGAGTTATTCTCGCATACTTATTTTGGAGAACACTAAGTTTGTTGATGGTTAGATAATATTTAAAAATGTACGCCTAGTGCTGCTAGAGATATGAAAATAATTTATCTAAAAATGAAAATCTTCGACAATATGGCTTTTAGTTTGAAATACAATGAATACATACATACAACAACACGAAGATTAAGGGCTAACCTTTCAAGAAATGAAAACAATAGTTATTAAACCTGCTTCTGAATTATTGCTCTCGCCAAGTTTCCTTGTAGAATGCGGGAAAAGATAGCATATATCTTTTTAATAGTACTACCCTGTTAGGAATATGTTTCTCCATTTCATTGCCTTGCTCTATTTTCATAACTTAAGTTTGTAACCCGTCCTTTACTTTCGTTCCTAATCTCGTTTATTTTATTTTATCTCTATGTAACTATCTATAGCGTCTTGAACATTCACAATTATCAAGGCTATTGAATTTTCGGCAGGCAAAGATTTTCCGCAGAAAAACTCTTATTGCAATGTAAAGAACGCTTCGCGTGACTTCACTGATGGGAAAAAATGTAGATTATTGGCATCTTTACCCTTCTCGTTCTTGATTTATTACGTCGATAAATCTGGTAAACAGAATGACATAAGGAGCGAAAATAGGTGAAATAAGATATGTTTGCTGTCAAAGTACAAAGTTTTTATTATTAGTTCTTTTCTTGGCTTTCATGACAAAAACGAACATCGTATTCAGGTCTCATTTTTCAACTACTTGCATTAAAATAACTTGACTATTTATTTTAGGCGTTCAATATATTGTTTGCATCTAGAGTGCTAAAATAAGCATAAATACACATCTGAATCTTCTATAGAAAGGTTTTCAGACGCATTTACTCTGTTAGTAATGCAGAATTTGGGTTTCAGTTTCTATTATAATCTCTTACTTGTTAAGTGTGTTTTATTTACCTTGAATTTTGGGATTTAACGAGATTTTGGTTTTAAAAATGTCTTTGTTTTTCTGGTTAATGTTATTCATGACACATTGTCTAGAATAAGTATTCCTTTCTGTCAAATATTGGTTAGATTGTGGCATAATTTTGATCAATGACATGACGAGTACGACTACTAAATCATAGGAATTTTCAAAATCATAGGAATTTCAAGTATTGAAGTATCATTTTAACATTGACGTCTTTATTGATTCGATTCTCTTAAAAACAGTGGATATTTTTCATATTCATATTATAAAAATAGACAACGGTAAGTTCTTATCTTAAACATTTATGACATCTCAGTGCTAATAACAACAAGGCAAATAATACCATTAAAATAATAAAGTTGTAATTTTAAAAAGTATTTTTTAAAATATTAAGGTTGTAATAATAAAGTTATAATTCAAGGTAATATGCGTATTAACTTCTCGACAGAAATTGTAATTTATACTTTCAAACTTTTGAGCTCCAGTCAGTCAGTTATGTTGAAACTAACTTGCAAGAACTTTGAAGATGGATGTGTTGGTTCCAATGAAACACCGAAAAAAAATTACTCTCATTTTACAAAAATAAATTATCTTAGAATCCCTTGAACGTATGCATTCATCGTGTTGGAGAAATTCTGCAACTTGAAACTAATACGTGACGTGGCTTGATATTGATTCGTGCGCCCAGAAAACAGAGACGAGCGAACAAGGGATATTTAGGGACGTCTTCCGGTGTGAGACCCGAGTCAACACCTCGTGATCGCCTCAAATCCCAGTGGGCCTCGCTTGAGCTGGCGAGGGCGAGGGTGAGGGAGGGAGTGAAGGGGGAGAGGGGGGGCGAGGACGAGGGGGGGGGAGACTGGCGGCCCCAAGTGGGCGACAGAGCAGTCGCTCCGCTCCGGAGCCTATGAATTATTCAGCGTGATGAGTTAGAATAAAGGCCATAAGAGTGGGCGCTGATCTCGCTAGTTGGTTGCGGAGACGGCGATCAGCAAGAGGAAGACGCGGCCATATCAGTGCGTCATCGTCGTCAACACAAAATTTGAAATTTTCTCCATTATAAGTCGTGCGAGTTACGGTCGCCTGGTTATTCTTGGGCGTATTTTTGAAACTTCGCAGCTTTCTAAAGATGTATTGACTTTGTCCAAAGTCACAGTGTTATTTGGCGTGTAATTCAAAAACATTGAACTGCTGGGCTTCTCCTTATTCTTCTTTTTCTTCTTCAAAAAGGGACAATTGAGTGTTGTTTGGAAGTTCTTGAGTCAGCAGTGATACCTCCAATACCAAAAATATTCGATGTTGCTTCTTCTCTTTCACCTTTATTCCTTTTGCCGTTTCCGTGCTGCTGACTATTCGATCGCTAATTTAAATTGACTTATATTTTCTGAAAGAAGAACTATTGATTTCGTTTCTCAAAAGGAAAAGAAGTAGTGAAGTACAAGAAAAAGTAAATTAAAAGTGAAAGAATCAAACAACTACTGTCGTTAAAAGTATTTCAAGAGCCATTTTCTTGGCTCGAGTGTTTTAGATTTTGTGGAGTACTGTCATTCAGAATCGAAGTAAGTATTTTCAGTGAGAACATCAGCCATGTCAGTCACTTTATTATGCATTTTCTTTGTCTTTCTCTAGAAAAGACCGTTGAAAATGTTCTCATTGTTATTGAGGACATATTTAACTGACTGATTATATGATTTTGGTGAATAACCTACCGCATTGAAGAGTATATAAAATCATTTTGTGAGGTCCAGTGTACGTTATATGTATGATCTCAGATTTTTCAATACTTTTGGAGAATCTGGAAGACGATGGATGCTTGATCAATAGCAAAGCAATATCATGCTCGACTTTGTTTTTCAATATTTTTTTGTATTTCCTATTTTTTAATCTTTGCGGTTGCAACTGTATTTGAGACTCGAATGGCACAAGATTTTTGCCTTTCCCTCAAATCTAGGTCGAAAAAAGGTAAGCTAGGTCGCTGTCTGGAGGAGAATTCTAGTGACTGACTGCTCTGATTTGTAGTTTTCCGTGGTTTCTACTGTCAATACCAGAGAAATACCTGTGCACAACCCTAACAAACGGGATATGGATCGCGCGCGATCTTTCGTTCCTCTTCCTTGTGCTACCCTCACTTCTTTCTTACATGCGGCTACTCTTACGTACACTTCATTACATACACATGTCGGGAGACCAGTCGCGAACTGAGAGCTTGACCCAGCTGGGACGGTGCCTCGTTCCTGGGAGATATCTGGATAGGGAAAACCCTACAAGCCGAACTGTAGGTCGGCGCCAGATATCACCACTTGCGGGGGAAGAACCCCGACACCTCTCATGATAAAACCATGCTCTACACTTACAAGAGTAATGAATACAGCTATTGATGCCTCCGAAGATACTAAATAATCAATCAAGCAGTTCGAAGTTGACCTAGAGTTTGAAACCATATTCACTTTGAAAAGAAAGAATTACATGCACACGAGCCCACGTACTAACAACTACTGCTACATCAATAATCATTCAACGGCGTTTAATCTAGATCAGGAACATATTTTTTCTCTCTGGGAGTCATCTTTTGTTCAACATTACATCCAGTAAATCTCGACATTCGTTTATAGCCGTGTTAGTTCCTCTAATATCTCGTAACTTTCTCGGAGGACGCAGACTGTCTTCCAATAACTACAGACATCACCCCTCACTCTTTCTTGCTACATCTGTAGTCGCCTCGTCTTAGCTCACCTCCGCGGCCAGGCTCTCCACGCCCCCTTCTCTCTCCCACGCCCCTCCGCCGCCGCCGCCGCCTCCGTCGCCGCACAGCAACAGAACAAATCTGCGCGGAGATTTATGAGGTGCTAAAAGTCACCGCGCTCCTGATCGCGTGACGGCGCCTGCTGAGGGCGCGGGCGGAGGGAGACCACGAAGGCGAAGGAGGGGCAGGCGAAGCGACGGCAGCGAAGGCAGTGAGGTGGCGGAGGAGAAGGTGGTGGGTAAGAGGTGGTGGGAGAAGGGGCGAGGCAAAGTGGCAAGAGGCGAAGGCGTGGCAGTCGAAGCGGCGGTGGTCAAGGCAGTGCAGGAGGCGCAGACGAAGGCAGTGGAGGAGAAGGTGGTGACGTCGTAGTAACGGAAGAAAAGGGGGGTGGCAGAGGACTTAGCGGAGGAAGAGGTGGGGCGGGAAGCGGATGGGAATTTATTGGAGGCGAATGTAGCTGAGGAGAAGGCGGCGGAGACAAGGTAGGGGAGAGAAGGGGAAGAAGGCCGGAGGGGATGGCGACGAAGAAAGTGTTGGACGAAAGATCGGAGAAGCGAGGGCAGAAAAAGTGGAGGTAAGGGTGAGGGCGGGGTTTCCAGGGCGGCGAAGGCAACGAAGGCGATGGCGACGAAGACCAGGCAATGAAGGCGAAAGCAATGAAATCAAAAGTGAAGGCCGCGAAGGCGTGGCGGGGGAGAGATGCGGAAACTTAGGCGACGGAGGAGAGAGGGCGCAGAGTCAAAGACTGTGGATGCGATACAGGCAAAGGAAACTAGTGTCAGAAGAGAAGACAGCGAAAGAGCAGGCAGCGAAGGCGAAACTGGAGAACAAGATGAAGAAATTATCGATCACAAGGTAGTAGAGGCGATAGCGACAGAAACGAAGATGTTCATGGCGAAGTTTGCGGGTGGTGGCGTTGGCGAAGTCTGCGGATGTACCGAGAGCAGCTTAGTCGAAAGGAGCGGAGACGATGGCGAAGACGACGACGACAATAGCGCCTACGGTTGCGTAGGCGTCGACGCTCAACCGACGACCGAGACTCCCCACGCGCCCTTGCCTTCGCCAGCCCTTCTGACCGGCCCTGATTAGGGCTGCCCTAGGGCGGCGCTACTCGGTCGCCGAGGTCTGCGCGCCACGCGTGCAATATAGCGTCGTAAAGATAAGGAATGAACGAAGAAAGCCGGACGAGAGCCAAGGGAGAAAAGGAAGGAAAATAAAATTAACCCGCGTCGGAAATGGAAAGACAAATGGTGAGTACAATATCTTAATGGGAAAAAGACAAAGCTGGAAATAGAAATCATGACATGGGCTTCACATTTTACCAAGTTTAGGGCTGGCGCGACATCGAACCGCGACCCTTTCACGGCGCCCGCTCGCTTCTATTCTCGAGCCTCGTTTCGAAGTGGCGCGATAAGGATAAGGACGGCGGAGAGAAAAGAAGCCGAAAAGGGCAGAAGGAAATAGCGAAACTGAGAAGAGATGCGAGCAAAGGTCAATGGCATTGACATCGAGACCGGAACCCAATCGTCCGCAAACAAGAAACCCCAAGCTCTAAAAACACCGGCGTAGACGTGAAATGGAATCGATTTCTGTTGGAACCGAACAAACTCTATATTCATAAACTGTCTTGTTGACATGGAATTCGAAAGAGTACGGAGTAAGTCCGGCTGGAATTAAGTAGGTGTAGAGGAATGTGTATATATAAAAAATAAGCTTACATGAAATAATTTTGTATACATTTTACAGTAGAGTATTATCGTATGAATACTTTTAACACTACAGTTACTTCTAATTAAAAGAATAGGTAAAGACCAATTATTATATTTGTTTAATAAAATTAGGCATATTTTCTTATCAAACGTCTCTCGGAAAAAAATGTCTGGATTTTATTACACAAAATTTTTGTAATTGTTAATTTTTTGACATACACAAACAGTTCATTATTAAGGAATTTACATAAGTATTCTATATTATTTGAATTTGTTGAATACTACAATACCTGGCTATTTCTGCTGAAAATTAGGATATACAAAAGGTGTTAGGGAAATCAATCTGGAAACGAAAAATATTAAAATGTATATATTACATATGTTTTATATTTAATAACGTATTTTACATGTTTTATATTAATATTAGTGTGTTTTGCAAACGATTCTACTCAATGACGAAATATATTTGTCCATCTTCTGTCACTAGTAATCATACTAGAAAGCAAAAACATTGCTTCTTTCTCGTTCACTTCAATGTAATAAATTCTTCTCCTAGTAAAATCTCATTGTGAATTTCACTTCACCTCGGTAGAAATTTAATCTATTTGTTTCAGGAATTCATTAAATTCGCGAAGGATTAAATGGCACTGCAAAATATTTCACCCGGCAACTAATTCGCGAGTTGAAATCTGCAGATTAAATACAAGTGATGGGCTCGCCCGCCGAAGCAGCGTTAACAGGCGGGTCAAAATTGTACAAAATGTCCGCAATTGCTCCAGATTCGCTTAACGACACGCGGGTGAACTGTATTGCGGTCTGTATTTTAATTTATGTGCGCTGCACTCCATAAATCCAGGCGTAAAGAGGACGGAGCAATAGCCACGCCGGAATAATGTGTGTTTATTGCATGTCTCGCGCTATCTATAAATTCTCGCGGGACACTATCGGGTCAACTTCTGCACTCGGCCCCATCCCCTGCGGCAAGGGGCGAAGGCTCCTCGTTGTTTTAAAATGCATCGTGCACTCCGAGCGCTCTTGAAGCTAACAGCGCCTCTGCCCGTCGCGCCGCGGGCGAGGCTACCCATGAACTGCCCGCTCCTGCGCGCCCGCGCGTACATCAGAGACGGAGGCGGGCGCGCCGCAACGGCTAGAGGCATTGGAGGAGGAAGAGGAGACGGCGGAGACTATGGAGATGATACTGATGTCGACGATAGTGAATTACATAACTCTCTAGAGGAATGCCGTATAGCAGTTGCGAAACAACCTATCACTCTGATATCGTAGGCTTCCGCGGCCAGAGTTATGATCTGGGCTGTCCGGGTGACGCCGCGTCGAAGGCTGGGGTGCCGACGTTTCGACCGACATATCGCGGTCATCTTCAGGGCTGTACTGGCCTGAAGTACTGGCCTGGCAGTACAGCCCTGAAGAGGACCGCGATATGTCGGTCGAAACGTCGGCACCCCAGCCTTCGACGCGGCGTCACCCGGACAGCCCAGATCACAACCTATCACTCTATTTGATGCCACAACAATTCCAGCTTTCTTAGCTTTTGCTCGTCATAAAGCGGATATTACTTTAGTTGAGGTGGGTATGGGTTGAAGGCTTGATACAACAAATGTTATAGATAATCCGATCCTAACGATCATCACTTCCATTGCACTTGACCATACAGAATATCTTGGTCCTACCGTAGAAACCATAGCAGGTGAAAGGGCTGGAATAATGGAATAAAGGATGGATTGGTGGTTGGATATAATAGAGAAGGTACGGATGGATTGGTGTTTGGATACGGTGGAGGATGACTGTCGAGAGAAACCAACAACTTTGGGAAGAACGTTGATTTTAGTTAATTCAGTATTGGAGACAAGAGAAATGAACAAAGGCCAGAGTTTGAGGAGTAGAAGGAGTTACAGGAATAGAAAATAATCAATGAAGAAAGTCAAGAGAAACGCCGACAAGTAAGCGAAGGAGTAGGAGGTGGAGATGGAGGAAGTTGATTGATTTTTTCATGTTTCCGGGCGCGTCAACTGCTCTGGTCATTAGTCCCGTTACTGTAGTGCAGACTTTTTTCTTGGGAGATGGAGGTGATCTTGCCCCGCTGGATGGCGAGATCCGGCGCCGACCTACCGCCGGCTAGCGGGATTTCCTCCTAACCAGGACTCTCCCACCAGCGGGACACAGCCCCAGCCGGAACAAGCTGTGTAAGTCCCCTGGTCGGCAAGCTCGCCGGATTTATACCGATCGAGCATGTGTGAGACACGATGGGCCTTATCTTACTCGTGCTGCGACTCCCCCAAGAATTCTGCCTTCTTTGTGTGAGCCCCCAATTGCAGGGGGCTTGGAACTGTGTACCGCAGATACTATTCGCCACCTGTACGATGGGATTCTAATGCGTATGCTTGTTGTACTGTCTCCGGCGGGAACACGCAGTATTGATGCGGCGTTTCCTGCCTATGGTTCTCTCTGTTCCTTGATTGATTGATTGATTGATTTGTTCGTGTTTCCGGGCGCATCAACTGCTTTGGTCATTAGTCCCGTTAGTGTAGTGCATGTTTTTCTCGGGAGATGGCGGTGATCTTGCCCCGCTGGATGGCGAGATCCGGCGCCGACCTACCGTCGGCTAGTGGGGTTTTACCCTAACCAGGACTCTCCCACCAGCGGGGCACCGCCCCAGCCGGGACAAGCTCTAAGCTCCCGACCGGTCTCCCGGAATATCTGGTAGTGTAAGTGTGTGTGTAAGTGGAGAGGATAGGACAAGGAAGAGGAAGGACAGATCGCGCGCGGTTCGTGGCCCGTTTGGTAGGGTACTGCTCCGGCATTCACCTGGTGTTGATCGGAGAAACCACGGAAAACTACCGATCAGAGCAGCTCGCCGCTAGAATTCTCCTCTAGACAGCGACTGAATTCGACCTATCTGAAAAGTTAGTGTTGAAAATGCTGCCGCCGTCAGGACTCGAACCTAGGACCTCCCGGTCAGAGGCGCTGCAGTGACATCAGATGATGCACTGAGCTACCGCTCCCGGTATGGAGGAAGTGGAGCTATGTCACTAGGAGATGCTGGAGGAAGACCGGCGACAAACAATTTTGGTAAAAAAACGTCGACTCTAGTTAATTCAACATTAAATGGAGTGGGGACAAGAAGACTAATCAAGGGATAGCGATGGAGGAAAAGATGGAGTTACTGGGCTAGGAAACAGTGAATGAAGAAAGTCAAGAGAAACAAACATTAGTGTGGAGAAGGAGGCGGAAGAGTAGGAACGGGAGATGGAGAAGATGGAATTATAGTACCTAGAGACGGTTGAAGAAGACAGTTGAGGAAAACCCAACAACCAATCATTTGGAGACGGTTGGAAAGAAATATATTGATTCTAGTTGTATACATTGGTTATAAAATATTGTTATTTAAATATATGTTAATTTGAAAAAATATGAAATTATAGACTCACGAAATCGTAAAGGAAATCATTTGAGACGAACAAATAGTGATGGATGGAAATACAAAGAACTTAAAATGGACAATGGACTTGATTCAACGGAGTATTGTTTGAAGAGGTACACACGTTGCTGAATGCGCACTTCAAACCCGTGTCCTCCTTCACACGAATATTCTGACCTGTCCTAAAATATGGTTGAATCAGATTCCTGCTGGTTTTCTTTTATTGGACATATTGTAAAACACTGCATTCGCCCAGGCGCCAGAGTACTCTCATTGATACCTTCCGGCGCAGTTGTTTCAGTGGAGGTGTTGTCAACGTGACATTCGAACCCACGCAAGTCACGAATTCACCCTGGTAAGGAGCGCATGCTTCAGCTATTTCGGCTAAATCGACATCGAGCATTCCGGGTTCCCAAATTTTTTTTATGTTTCGTTTAGAATGACTGTGTCTATTGACAAAATAAAATTTGCAAAATAAGAATTTGAGATGTGAAGAAAGAAACGTTCATGTTGAGTACCCCATTTTGTGGGTTGTTGGAATATATGGATTAATTGACACCGTACTGAACGGTTGTTTAGACGGTGCGTCTTCGAAAATACTGCATCAGTATATTTCGAGAGTTCTCTGAAGAAATGAATAATTCAAAAGCTCAGCTGATGCTCAAAAATTATGCTGCATTGCTCTGCGGCTTTCTGAAGGTTTGACACTCACAGGCCGCAGAGAATACACTAACGGACTGCGGATTGTGCTCAGCTGCTGTAGACTATGGTTAGTTCAATACGTAATGATCGTAGAAAGAGCTGGAGATAAAAAATTTAGAAGTAAATGCCAATTAAAAATCTTCAGATGTCGCGTATTGTTTCAGCATGAACAATACTAATGGAAAAAATTCTGAAGGAATAAATATGAAAACTATAGGACAATATCGTATCAAATCACCAGGAACATTATCGACACATACCGATGTTTTTAGAACACATATTGTTTGGTTAATTCGAATTATCGGTCATTTGAATTTTGCAAGGTTGGCTGCAAGTCCGATAAAGATGATTTACTTTGGGTTCAATTTCAGTTTATGTAGATATTTATTGAGTACACTTCTTCGTAATACAAAACTAATAGAACGATATTGGCAGAACTTCAATGTCCTAATGGCACTTGCGTCACATTCATACTGCAACATAAAATAGATTCGCAGGCTGTTGAGTAGAAATAAAATAACAAACGAGGGTTTTGGTTGATTGGATACTGACGATATCACTAACTTTCAAAGGATTTTCCAGCGAGAAAAAAATGCAAGGGATGTGAAGTGACATAAGTAAGAAGACGGCACATTTTATGAACAGCATTTTGAGTTAAAGCAAATATCTAAATAAATTTGCTGGTTATGTTGGAAAATGGAGAAATGACACTGACATAAGTACGTCTTGTTACGATTTTTTTGCATGGATTTTTTTCAAAAATATATGAAAACGTACTTTCTTATTAGCCCACGAAAATATACCGATGCCAATACATCACTTTGGTTTAGATGGTAGGATCTTAGCGAATCACTAGCATCACTGTCGATATGGGTAAAACTGACATTTAAGTTAGTGATAGGATTTATAAAACTGAAGAACGGAGTAGAGTTCTCAAAAATAAAGAAATCTACAGGCGCTCGACGTAGGTGATGGTGGTGGTTTGGTCGATGACTCGAAGTGTTGAACAGCTAAATAATAGATCATTGTATCGCCAGGCCATCACAAAAATGACAAGAACGTTCCCTCATAGATTAACTTAAATAAAACCATGATATGTTATACATTTTATTTGTTATTCAACCGTACTAATTGCCGATAAAATTACAAATTGTTTTCGTAAATGTTTTATGCGTGTCTCATCATAGCAAGTGGGGTTTAGAAGAGTAGGTCATGACTGTGTTGCAAACAAAGTGTGTCTTGGGGCGCTCGCTCTTACCAACCCACAAGTCGGCCGGGAGGCCATTTGTCTCATGAAATTGCAAGCGCTCATTTTCGCTTTGTCTTATTTCGCTTGCAGTAGAATATTGCTTGTCACTGTGCGTCTACAGTTGTCAGAAACGGATCGTCGAAGCAAAATGTATATCGCAGCGGACGCTATTAACATTCGAAGCAGGGTGACTTGTAATTGTCTAGGCAATACCCAGACCTAAGGTTGGGTAACTCTACTCCCAGACAACTGAAGAACTACCTTGATAATCTAACTGTGCCCTTTTTGTTTTCCCGTTCTCTTGTACAAATCAAATTATTATTAATAAATTATCATTAATTATCAATAAATTATAATTCATTAATTAACAAACTATAATTAAATTATTAATAAATTATAATTAATATATTATAATATTTATTAATAAATTGATAAAATATAATTCAATTATTATTATTATTATTAAATTGAATAAAATGTGGTCGTATTCCTTATCGACTACGACGTCCTAAGATCAGTAAACAAAAACGAAAAACGAGTGGAGGGAACGAGGATATTATATTTCGTAGGTCAACTAAGAACAGCGTAATTTAATTGAATAAAGAAATATTTGCATACAATACGTGGGAAATCATGCGTTGGACAGGCACAAGGATGTTGTTAATTGCGTAGGCTGGAGACCGGAGCCTCGTTATGAAATTTGTCACGCGCACCGAAGCTTCAATTTGTCTTAAACGTTTGAGGTTGAAAATACGACGCCATTCTGTTGCGTGTTGTCGTTTGCCAAATTCTTGTAGAAGAGAGCCGATTCCTTCACATTCGTTACAATAAGGGGGAAGAACCATTAAAAGTAAAAGAAAGCTGAAAATTAACATTCTGATAAGACCTTCGAAAAATATTGTTTTTATTTTATTATCAAGCAGTACACTCTAGCAAAACGTTTGCACCTGCAAGAAGGGGCCCGCAAACCACAACGGACAATCCATATAATACGAGGAATATAAGGCAGACGTATACATGGGAGTGTGTAATGGAAGGATGTTATAAAGTTAGTGAAGAAGGTCTTCAATTCTGAATGATGAGGGAAGGAATTCTTGATGAGGGAAGAATAGTGAGAAAAATAGAGAGGGACAGGGAAGCATAACATGGAAGGAAGGGTAATGAAAAATGAAGTAAAGGTGAAAACAAACCGGATGTATTTGTAAAGTATGTAATTAATGTAAGGTAGTATAGATAAGTAGAAGACGATTATCTAAACTGTATTATCAAGAGGAAATTGTTGAAAATAAACTTGATCTTGAAGTCGGTAAAATATATTCACTAACAGCTTATTGATCTCTGTAGGCGTGGAAAGTAACTTTTAAAAAATTAGTGGTGCTTCAAAAATACATACTTTCTCGCATTGTTTCTATATACTCGCAATATTATACTACTGCATCAAACATCAAAAGTGTTTTCAATCACAAATTTTCCTTTCGCTCTGAAACCCGATTTCATATCCTCAGTTTTAAATTGACGGCACTCGTATTACTCCGCGACACAAGAGCCGTATGAATTAAACTCGGGCAGAGGCATAAAAAGGTAAATGCCTGATTTATGTAAAAAACCCTCAAAAATCAAAATATCCATTAGAAACTCCCAAAGTGTCCAGTCCGTTCAGCATCAATTTTGGAAAAAATCGGCAGAATGGTTTAGGAGCTACAGTTGCCCCCAGACGGACTGACAGTTGTTAGGTTGATACGTTGATTGATTGATAGCGATTCCGGGCTCGCCAACGCTTAATATCATGTGTCCCGTAAGTGTGGTAATTTTGTTTTGCTCGGGAGGTAGCGGTAATATTCCTACCCTGGATAGATAAAACCGGCGCCGACCTAGCGTCGGCTAGCGGGATTTTCTCCAACTAGGTGCTTCCCACTAAAGGGGTATCCCCCAGCCAGGGACAAGCTCTAAGACCCCGACCGGTCTCCCGGCATGTGTGGTAGTGTGGTGCATGTAAGTGTATAAGGGTAGGGTAGGATAAGAAATGGGAAGAAAACGCGGTCCGCCTGGGAGGGTACTGCCCGGCCATTCGCCTAATGTTGATCAGATAAACCACGGAAAGCTACAGATCAACGCAGACAGCCAGTAGAATTATTTTCCACCCAACGACAGGACTTGGCCAATCTATCCGGCTAGTGTAAAAAATACTGTCATCATCATGACTCGAACCTAGCACTTCTCGTTTAGGGGAATTACAAAAATAAAATTATTATTTATTTTTTTATGTCTATATTTCTTCAATATACTAGAATATTTTCGTCTTTGATTTTAATGACAGAACATTTTTCATATTAACATATATTACATAATCCATACAGCGCAGCATTTCGGAAACTAGTTGTTTCCATCGTCAGGCTTAGTAAAAATAAATAAATAATTTTAACAATGGTCAGATATAACCAAAAATATATTATTAATGTACACAAGTCACACTATAGCGCATCTTGATAAATTCTCTTGAGTGTTTCTGTATGAAAGGAAGTAATCAGAGAGTTAATAGTAAGAGAAAAAGCCTAATCAAAACATCTTACTGGAATACACAGCTGGAATCTAATTGTATCAGATCTAGAATAAGGAAGCCGATACTTTAAGCAAATGTAAAAAAATGTCTTTTTGAGCGACAATAGAAGGCAGCTCAAGTGAAGAGCATATACGAAGCTAAATCAGACTAAAGATATTATAAAACTAACATCTGCGAGAAAGTCTGGGCCATTCTATAGCACCACTAGTTTATTTATTTACCATACACTCTTTCATACGAAGATAAAATTTAATGAAAATATTTGATGCAGGTTTTGAGAAAAGAGCTAATTTTTTACAAGAGACTTTGTTTAAAGCAAAAATCCAATTTTGTACTTTACTACCTCCAATTTTGTACTTTTGAAATGTTCAGTTTTAGTAATTTTGAAACAACCGAGCGGTAGCAAAAAATGGGACTATCACCATCTTTTTTATCATACTTTATTACATACAAGGAGCAAATTTAAAGAAAGAAAATTGAGCGGTTTTTGAGATAAAAATTGCCTATATTTCGCTCAAAATTACACTGAAACTAGTCGTATTTTGGAAAAATTGAACATTAACTTATTTAAAAATTCGTCTCGAAGAAACAGATTCCATTAAAATAATTCTATCTTCAATATTATGGTTGTAGGAAGACTCCTAAAAAAATTGCACTTCTTCAATTTTCCAAAAATATGTGATTTCAACGAACATGAGACTACCAACATTGTCTTAAGCCCTGTTTACGCTATCCAAAGACAAAGTTTCATCAAAAACTGTGATGCCGTTTTTGACAAAAAATTGAAAATGTGTTTGAGGATTCATGTAAAGTACAGAGTACAAAGTCAAAAATGAAAATATCCGTTTGAAAATACCAAAGCCACGAGATCATTCATGGCTTTGGTAAGTGGCATCATCTCAAATCGAGGGGGCAATATCAATTTGGGAGAAAATGGGTTAAACAGACGGACGTTCTGCCGTTAATCGATGTTTCGGTATTAAGAACCAACAAAACATGGATTCTCTCTACATCACGTTTCAGAGGATTTTTTTTCTAAATTTAGCAACAGGATTTATCCACTTTTTCGTTACCAGAGTCCAACAATTTTCTACTGAAAATTCACCGTTTTCCGGCCCGTGATTCCATAAATTTCTCTCCTTACGAAAAACTTCGTAAGGCGAGAAAGTAAAAAGCATGGTGATAACTGAAATGATATACAGATGAGTCATTTCAAGAGAAAAACACCTTTAGAGAAAATCACTTTGCAGAGACATTCTTCGTTACTGCAGAGCAGTCTCTTCACAATTTCTCTTATTAAATACACAGAAGATTTTGTATGAAGTGAGTCGAAGTGCTGAAGAAATTTCAAATTATTACAGAAGAATTTGAAATAACTTTCGTTCTGAAAACGACAAAAGAATATTGTAAATTGTCGGAATTGGGGGGGAATTTTTCGACATCACTTTATAGCGCGCGACTGCGATAGCGCTCGGTCTTAGCAGCCGGACGTCAGAATTGTAGTACACTCGCGGTTCTCAAATAACGCAAAAGACCTCTCGAATCTTCAAAAGCGCTTTGAGTCTTGGGAATGCGTAGAAAATTATGGTAAAAGAGAATGAGACGAAACTGGAAAATTTCGAAAAGAAACAACACGTTCTACGAAAATCTATGTATCTGAGACCAAAACAATGAAAGAGTTATTTAGTGCTAATATTATAAGAAACACGCTGCCATGTATTTCTTTTCGCTTGAAATTACTACCTTTCATTAGAGTTTCCTCCCATCGAGAACCAATTCAATGCGGTATAAAGTTAAAAATTGACATTGAGATAAGGAATTCGCGTATTATTATATTTAATTTTCCATGACATAAACCATTCAATTAATGTTCAGATCTTTTTGATCTTTTGAATTTTTTGTAGACGGGCAATGGTCTTCGGACTATTGGTAGACGATCTCTGTGGCAGAGAGCGAGTCTCAAAGGAGCTCTCAAAGAGATTCAGGAAGTGTGCCTTCGCGGCGACGACCGCGGTGAGTAAAGCTCGCGTGCCATCAGACAGCGTGGCGTGATTGAGTGTTCGTGCAGTAAATGTCGCCCGCTAATCTGCACGATCAAGACAGCACTCACTAAAAAGATAATGACGCGTTCTAGACCTCGGAGGTGTGATTCTTCCTAACAAAATATAGATAGCCGTCTAACCCTTTTTCATGGTAAATTATGTTAGTTTAACTTTTATGTTTCAAAATAACATTAATAGAGTTTGAGTTTGATCTTCCCTCATTTCTTTCTTTTTTCCCAATCCTCTTCAATACCTAACTTACTGAGTCACAAAAAGATAGTTTCTCTAAATTTGAGTAAAATATCCTAGAGTTCAACCTGATATGTGATTAATATTTTAATAATCCGTCAGTTGAAATTAATAAATTTAATCACACAAACGCTGTGTGAGCATGCCTTTTCTATCAAACTTTTTCTCCTTCGCTTTCCCCCTTGTTTTCTATGTGAGAAACCTTTCACGCAAATTGCGTACATATTTTTTATTGAATGACTTCCTTTTATTATGGACTATTGTAATAAACATTTTGAAAGTGGTCAGGTGGAAGAGCAGGCTAAATGGCCTGAGCCTCGCCACCAATAAAGATATTTTATTTATTTATTTACATAAGTATGCTTCTGAAGATGCCTGTTAAAATAGTGTTTTTTGACAGAAGTAAAAATGTAGGCTGAAAAGTAAGGGAAATAAGAAAATTAGTTTTTTAACTAAACAAAATAACTGCGGAAATTTTGCCTCGAAAAATGCAGTTTTGCAATTATTATCAACAAATGGTCATATACCTCCCAACTTAAGTTATTAGTGGTTGTCAAAGGAGGTGACCGCTTAATTAAGATTATGTGATTACTTGAAGCATAAATTAGATCTAAGTGTGCTTATTACTATGAAATGCAGAATTCTCTTTTTCATTTTTTTACGGCAAATGATACAATACAATTTAAACAAAATATTTAGGATAATTTGCCTCCTCTTGTCCAATATTGAAACACATCCTTGATTGATTGTTAGTGATGCCAGGCGCGTCAACTACTGAGGTTATAATTCCCGTAAGTGTAGTGAATATTTTTTTCATCGGAAGGTGGCGGTGATCTTCCCCCAATGGATGGCGAGATCTGGCGCCGACCTAATCGCTTGAGGTGACCGCTTGATAAAGGTCAGTCTATTGTGCCTTGCCGTTGGCCTTTCAGGCAGGTAGTCGAAGATACGAATTGATATTAAACGCGTTTTATGAAAATATTGCTCTTAATGGAGATGTCTGCTTAATCAACCTGGCTGTTTGGGGTTCGAATAGTGAACCATAAGGTGGAGATTTCCGCAAAAGTGAAAAAGTGTGGTTGACATTATTGATAATTTGATATCTTCCTGAGATGGGATCCATAGTCTCTTATCTTGTCAGGGATTCATTTATGTTACAGCTAACCATAGATTATTTGAATAAATATCTCTTAATGTAAGAACGAATCGTTCGCGTCGCCCATTTCACGGCATTTCTATGGTTTGCTAACTCGTGATTTCTTTGTAAGGAATCTTTTAAAAGCTCGCGGAGCACGCCGCGCGCGTGGATCGGATCTGAAGGTCATTTGCTGTAGGAGGGCTCTCCCTTAGAGTTTCTACATGACGTGAATTGCATCTTCGAGTCTTAGTTGTTAGTTCGATTCGACGAGGGCAGAAAATGAATTTCGCAACCAAGGCAAGTGACAAGTGACAAGTGGCAAGTGAAGGGTGTTTGAACATTAGCTGAGAGGATGCAAATTATCTTAAATACCTCGCTTATATTGCATGGTCATTCGTGGTAATTAATTGTCAAAGGGAATTTACTTTATTTCAGAGAAATTAGAATAATTGGATTTGATTTACGATTCCAATAACTTTATAAAGTTGTTTATATAGTCACTTTTGTTAGCAGCCAATTTGACCGGACTGACAGGTCCGGTAAATTTCAGTTTAGGATTTAATATTTAAGAATCTAATTAGAATTTTCTAAAGGTTTTATTATATTAAAAATAGAACCAAAACAACCAACTAGACTATTTCTAAAACACAATAATTTTTTTTGAAGAAATATTTTATGTTTTTACAATATTTATACTATATGAAGAAAAAAGTGCAAGAGTTTTCACACTTGAATTGTAGAAACGCTGTCACCTGTTGTATAAGAAGATCAGTTTTAATTATGTAATATGTATCGTGAGGTAGTAGTACTATGTGCATTTTACATCATTAGGCGTCTCTCGCATTCCTATGACAGCAGCCTGATGCAGTTAATTATTTTCTATCCACCGTCTTCTCCACTCCTTCCATGCACGTACTTCTAGGTGTTCTCCGTTTTCTGAGTGAAGCTGGTTGCCAACTCCAGAGCTTTAGAGGCCATTGCATATAATGTATAATCAGAAATATATTAATAAATGTAATATATAAATGTGTAATCACAAAAATAATAATAAATATTATGTACATGTATATTACTTTTAATAAAAATGTAAATACTAAGTGGAATACACTTTTGTTGAAACTTGATGGAGAGTACTGGATACGTATAACGATGTTATACTGTATCTTACCCGCCAGACAATAAATTGCTTCTAATTTTTCAGAATTGATTTCACTGGGGGAGGAGAAGGTATTGCCTCTATCATTCCATATTTTCTCACTAAATGCAAAAGTATAAGTTATCCGTTTATTTTAGTAGTGCAACCGTGTTAAAGTCAAAAATCATTTCGTTGGTCGACCTTCCTGCGTACAAGAGTAAATCTCATAAGAAGTAGCCAGGAGGCATAGATTCAAGATAGTATTCATTCCAAACGCTACCAATCTGTTCCATTACCACAGACCGGAATCCTAGGAGCCAGGTGTGCCTAACCAATTTGTTCGGGAGGCTTTAAAAGCCCATGCCTCCTCCTCCCTGTGGTGGATTGTCAGATGGACTGGGGCATTTTCGACTGGCCGAAACGAATCCGGCGAATAAAAGCTTTGCGCGGCGGCGCCTCCGCTTTCATTTCCGCCTCGACCGCCAGGCGGAGCTGCAGCAGCTTTGCTGCGCGCGTGCGATAAATCCAGAGGAACCGCTTCGCGACACAGGCGCGCTGCTGCGGCGGGGTGCCACGGACGGCGTGGCGGAGGAGGCGGCGGGGGGGGGGGAGGCGAGAGGCGCGGAGGCGGTGAGGTTGACGGGGGAGGGGGCTTAGGGGGATCGGGCGTGGATGGGGGCGCAGCGGTGGGGGATGGAGACGGCAGGGGTGGCGGATTGATTGATCGATTAGTTCCGGACGCGCCAACTACTGAGGTCATTAGTACCGTAAGGGTAGTGCATGTTTTCCATCGAGAGTTGGCGGTGATCTTCTCCCACTGGATAGCGAGATCCGGCGCCAACCTACCGTCGACTTGCGGGGTTTTTCCCAACCAGGTACCTCCCACCAGCGGGGCACCGCCCCACCCGGGGCAAGTTCTAAGCCCGCAGGGGTGTCGGAGAAAGCGGGTGGCGGAGACGGAAGGCAGTCGGACGCGTAAGCAATTGGGGTGGAGGGGGCGGCTGATGATTGATGATTGATTACTAGCGATTCCGGACGTGTGAACTACTAAGGTCAATATTCCCCTAAGTGTGATGCATGTTTTTGCCCGGGAGATGGTGATGTTGCCACGCTGAATGACGAGATCCGGCGCCGACCTACAGTCGGTTAGCGGGATTTTCCCCAACCATGTATCTTTCACCAGCGAGGTACCGCCGCAGCCGGGACAAGCTCTAAGCAACCGACCGGTTGGTGGAGGAGGGGGGGTGAATGGTGGAGGCGATGACAATAAGATCCGCGATGACGGCAGGGATTGTGGGGGGGCGGCGTCGGGGAAAAAGGCCGGGAGCAAAGGGGAGGGCAGAGGGTGCAGGCACTGGTTGGTGGAGATAAAGGCGACTGAATTGTAATAGCAGTAACTCGATGTCGACGGAGGAACCACGGCCGCACGGAGCTTGAAGTGCATGTGAGATTGTTTCGGAGCAGTGTGTTAAATGCACGAGAAGCGATGGCGCGCTAACACAGAAGATAAAGGGGATGATTGAAAGACTATAATGATAGAAGTGGTGGGAGGGCGAAACGCAGTCAACAATTTCGGAGTAAATGACTTCCATCAGCGACGGCGGACCGTCAGAGATGAAGGCAGGAGAGGCGGATATAGAGGGTGCTGCGGGTGAAGGGGGAAGAGATGAGAGTCAGAGATGATTGTGAGCAATGTGGCACTGGTAAATGGTTGTGGTATTATACGAGTAGCAGCAGCAGTTGTAGTTCAATACCGCCAGCAGGGCCATGAAAGACCTGATGGCAGTTGCAAGTTGCTAGATTTGGAGAGGGATGTTGCAGAAGGTTCGATGGAGCAGAGAGGTGGAGAGGCTGGTCGATAACGTTAAATAAATGGCCGTGAAACTATTCAGGGAGCGCTGGCGTATTAGAGATAGCGATTTCACAGTAAAGCTGTCGTACCACCTACGACTGATCCACAGGAAAGTGAGTATGTGGAGGAGCGGTGATGGCGTGGCGAATTGGACTCGGTGAGCCGTAGAACCAAAGCAATGGAAGCGAAGCTGCAGAAGCAGCAGTAATGTCATGCCGGTGCCATGGGAGAGATGAGGAAGTGCCGCGTTAGGTGAGCATTTGGGCTGAGATGGATTGGATTTGGATTGATGGTAGGATGACAGAGAACAGAGGTCAGAATAGGATCAGAAATGAACTAGAGTGCTGTACAGGAATCGTGGGGACGCTAGTGGACAAATGAATGATTGTCGTCCTGCCGAAGAAGAAGCCACGGTGGCGGATCGATGGCGGCGGTGGCGGTGCTGTGGTGGAACGTAGGCAGCTTCGGAGAAGAATCACTGGAGCGGAACCTGTGGCCACTGAAAACATGGTGAGAACGGTAAGAGCGGGTGTCAAGAGTGGTAGAGTGTAGATGGAGGAGCAGTGACGCTGTTGGAGGGACGACAGTGGACAAAAAAGTGAATTGAAATGATTGAAGGCGTTGTCATTGTCAACAATACTATACTGTATTGTTACTGCAATACTAGTATTATTGACAATGACAACGCTGTAAATGTCAACTACAACTCACCACTAAACCAATATACAAAAAAGTGAAGTTGAATCACGGAAGATACGAGAGTAGCATCGGAGCAATTAGGTTGGTAGATAATAGCAGGGTGGTGGCGAACGATAAGCAGTATCTCCTTCGTAGAATTTCTCCTGTAAATGATAACAACGGCAGAAGGGTGATGACTGTGAAGAGTAGACGAAACAGGTCCTGAGGAGGAGAATCTGTAAACGTGGTGTTTGCATTCAGAACTGAGTATTATACAATCAGTGTCGACAGATGTTTTCACTAATAAAAAATGGTGAATTCGAAAAGATTTAAACTTACATCTTACCTTCAAGCTTTCCATTTGATTTCCTGCTTGTCGAGTCTATATTCTTATTTCTCTTGAATATCATCTCCGAATTACCGCCTCACCTTACTCTTACCTTACCACCTTACCTTACCACCTCACTCTTTCGAGGAAATCAAGCTTGGAATATTGCAAGTATGACGATATCTCAAGTCTTGTTTCTATTCTACTGCTTGTCACGGAGCCATTCCTAATCCATCGGCCGATCGGTGTACGTGAGAACGATCTTCCATATTTTTGTTGACCACAACACTCGATGTGATGTGTTTAGTGTCACGTCATCTTACGACCCGATGCTTGCTGGACATAGGAGAGACACGTATACACGCATAATATGTAACTGTGATGACAGAGTATTAGTGTGTCACAGGAATAACGACAGTAGACATATTAAATGTGTCAAAGGTTTCTCAGAGTGGGACATTTTATCGTTCAAGGTGTTTGAAACAACAAACTACCCAGTATTTTGATACTTGAAGCTTTTCCTTTCATTCTGTAGCTTCTGCATCCTGATTCGGCGCCGCTACCACATTTGACAACCGTCCCACAAGGGGTTCTGCCGTCGGTTGTCATGACAACGAAATGATGAGCGGGGCGTGGAGCAGGGACGGCGTGACTGTGCCAATGCAGCGAGGTCCTGCGAAGTTAGACCGGCACGGGACTTCAACGCCCGATGGGGGTATGGCGGCGACAGAAGTTACAAAATCGGACAGTGGCGACGAAAAGACACCTAAACTATAGAGAGTAAGAAAATCGTGATGTGGAAAGACAGCACATTCGTAGCGGAAACACTTGACAGGTAAAGAAGCTGCCTGATAAATGGTGACGTTATGATAGCCATGGGGAAATTATGGCGGTGGGTGGTGGCTGCTATTGTCGGCAAATTCATTGTTCCGCTGCCACATGTATTCTAAATGATCAAGTATCATTACACTCCAATGAGCTGAACTGATCAAGTATCATTACACTTCAAACCGGGGGCGGTGGCTTAGCGCATCAACTGATGTCACTGCAGTGCCTCTGACCGGGAGATCCTAGGTTCGAGTCCCGACGTCGGCAGGATTTTCGACACTAGTTTTCCAGCTAGGTCGAATACGGTCGCTGTCTGAAGGAGAATTCTAGCGGCCGGCTGCTCTGATCGGTAGTTTTCCGTGGTTTCTGCGATCAAGCAAATGCCGGAGTAGTTCCCAAACAAATGGGCCACCATCTGTGCTCGATCTTTCCTTTCTTTTCCTTGACCTATCGTCACCACTTACAGACACACACTAACATGCACTGCACTACCTCATATGCCGGGAGACGGGTCAGGGACTTAGAGATTGTCCCGGCTGGGGCAGTGCCCCGATGGTGGGAGATACCTCATTGAGGAAAATTCCGCTAGTCGACGATAGGTCGGCACTGGATCTCGCCATCCAGTGAGGGAAGATCACCCGTTGAAAAACATGCACCACGTTTACGGGACTAATGACCTCAGTAGTTGATGCGCCCGAAATCACTATCAATCAATCAATCATTACACTTCACCGAGCCTTCCTTTCTCTCCACTGCTTGTCATTCTTAACCCACTCCACCCCCTTACAACCGTACCGCCCAGCACGCGGCGCTGGCAGGTGTCCCGTCGTCGCCGGTTGCCGTGCCAACGGAGTGATGAGCAGCGAGCTTGGCGCTCCGAAGTTAGTCTCGGCGCGGCGGTGGCGGTTGAGGCGTCTCGCCGCGGGCACGCGACCTCGACGTCTGATCGGGCGTGGTGTGGCGGCGACAGAGGTCTCAAGAGCGAAGAACTGGCAGATATAACCGTGCCGTCGAGAAACGGGTCCCTAAACTGTAGAGAGCACGAAAATAGCGAAGGACAGACGGATATATATGGTAGATATGTCGCGAACCCATAGGGAAAGAAGCTCACCGAGAAGGCGTAACATGCAAGTAGCCGCGGTGAATCTATTGGGACAGATCGGCGACGATTCGTAAGCGGACGAACTGAGACGATATACCAGCAATTTTTAAAATGTTTTTCAAAAGTGGCAAACTCAAAGTTGCAATGTATTTGAACTGCTCAATGATCACTATATTTGATCGAGCTTTCCTTCCTTTCCACTGCTCGTCACTCTAAATCCACCCCGACATTTCACAGCCGTGCCGCCCCGCCCCGCCACGGGACAGGTCGGTTGTTGTCGGTTGCCGTGCCAACGGAGTGATGAGCGGCGCAGCGGGGATGGCGTGTCCGCGGGGCGCTGCGAAGTTAAGACAGGGCGACGGTGGCGGTTGCGGCGTCGCCGCGGGCACGCGACCTCGACGCCCGCGCGACCGCTCCACGCGGCGCGGCGTCGCGACGCCCAGCGCCGAGTCGCGTCGCGTCGCGTCGCGCCCGATATAGCCCGAGAGCAATTTGTTACGGCGACAGTCGGCGTGTCGCCGGCGGTAGCGCGGCGTCGCGTGGGAGATGCACGCGGCCGGCGCGGTGCGGCGCGACTCGGCGCTTCGCGACCTCCGGGACGACGCCGGGCTCGGATGCGCGGCGAAACAGTGACTGAGCAGGCGACTTTGCGAGGCCACGATTCTGCAGCGCGAGTTATACGTTGCCGTCGTCTTGATGAATGCGAGACACCAGGAGCTGATGTTACTCTGTTCAAAATGGAATGGTAGTTTTTTATCGTTGTAAGAGCAATTTGTCAATCTATTTGTAATGGACGTAGCTGCAATAAAATTGACTATGTTGATACTATGAATATTTTTAGAATTGGATAGAAAATGTCATACGTAGGTATTTAATTTTTTTAAAATTTGACATAAGAATAATCAGATGATGTACGTTTTTGTTGCATTGTAATTATGACACATAATACCGTTTTTCTACTCAGTGATAGTACTATTATAGACAACTTAATGTGTTAAGAAAGTGTAATTGAAAAATTAAGTTGTAATATATTGTTACTAGTGACGCCGGTGTCAATACGTTGCTGTACACGACTCACGTTTCTGTACTCGCGCAATGTGCAACTTTGTCTTAATTTATTTCACTGTTTTACATCCACATTGTTAATTGTTCTTAAAAATTAATGCTCGTCTTTTAAGTTGCTTTAGTTGCTTTTTTCTTGTCTGTATATGTAAGTGTATAGAAACAAAGAATATAAATATTGAACATTTATTTTCAATTATTTTATAAAAAATATTTTATAACAAAAGAAAGAGAAGTGTTAAAAAACAAGGCAAATTTTGGATTCGATAGTTCAGGGATTCAAGGACGTGTTCAAGTAAGGTGGAAAGGGTGCGGGTTCGAGTCTGAATGGTTGAGGAATAATTGGTGTCTAATACAATTCCCTCATGACTTCGTGAACCATCCCATTTATAAACAATAACCTATCGTTCATCTCTTATGATGACCCTACTATTCTATTTTTATAGTGGAAGGCAAATGCCAAATTACTCGTAGTTCCATTCTAGTACCCATTGTTGCAAAATTGTACAAAACGGGAGACGTCTCTTTTATCTACGCTCAATAATGGTTATGCACTCACTAATCAACCAGACATAGGATGGTGTGGTCATGAAATGAGTGATATACAAGGACGGAGGTAACACAAGATGCCGTCAGAGGTGGCAAATATAGCGACATTACTGTCCAGTATTAAACATCTGCAGACGGTAAGAAACTCACACGCTAGTACTTCCCATAGATCTTGGAATCACATTTATTTTTTTGCTATAATCCTCGTTGCCTAGTGTTTTCGACCACGTCTGAAATTATTGGTTTTGATAGATTAATGATGATATGACTTGAGTGCTGTCAGAACAACGGAATGATGAGAGCCGAAGAGAGAAATGAAAAAAAAAAACACCGAGAAATAACGTCACGAACTTACTTTATCCACCACCCAATCTACACGGATTGCCCGGGACTGAAACCAGGGGGTCTAGAGTTGACAGGTCACCACGCGACACCTCGGGATGGCATTTGCCTCCACCGTGCTGTGGGAGGCGGTGGCGGAGGCGGGTTTTCCCCAGGCGCTCCCACCTGCGCGGTCAGCCCACCCGCCGCCGCCGCCGCCCACGCCCCAGGGCGCAGCTCGCGAGCCGCGCGCACGCGAGATTTATGATAGCTGCCAGTCGCACGCCGGGCGGGGCCGGGCCGGGGCCGGGGGCCGGAAAAACCGAGGTTGGGCGTCTGGACCTAGCGGAACGCATTACGAGGGCGCGCGTCCCCACGGGGCCCGGGGCGGAGCGGCGTGGCCCGAGGGCGGCTGGAGGAGGGCGCCAGCAGCCGGGGGACGCAGCTGCCGATGCGAGAAACATACTGAGGGAGATGGAACTTTCGAATTGACAGTTGGGCGACGCCTCTTCGGTTCCAGGGCGAAGCAGCTGCTCAATCAATCGAGTCGCTGAGGATAATAACGGCAGATAATAATCGACCTCGCATTTTCAGTTAACTCCTAACGTATACCTGTCATATGCTGAAATATCAAATGAATTGACTTATGGAAAAACTCTCAAATTCCATCTTCAAAAATTTCTTCGTAGTGAAAGTAAACGTGAACGAAAACAGAAAAGTCATTTTTCTCGAAACGAACTTCGGGTAGGAACCTGCTGTTTTCATTCTGAGTGCCTCAGTTAGATTGATTCATGTTCCCGGGCGCGTCAACGGCTAAAGTCAGAAGTCCCATGCGTGTAGTGCATGTTTCTTACCGCGGATGGTTGCAGAGATGGCTAGATACCCTACTGAATGATGAGATCTAGCAATTATCTACATGTCGACTTGCTGGTTTTTCTCAAAGCAGGTATCTCACACATGAGTCGGTCTGAACCAGTTGGATAAGAATTAGCCTACCAACGTTTACCCGGGAAAGGCGGAGGATGGCATGGGATGAAGCGCTAATAATGGATCCCCTGTAGTTTTGAAATTTCGTCTTTGATAGTATCGACTCTGCTGATAGCCCAGTTAAAATACTCAAAAGTTTGCTCCTATTTGAATTAAATTCGATGTTTTCAATTATGATTCAGACTTACTTAGCATTGTAGAAAATTTAGAAGTAATTTTTTAAGTAGTTTAACAAAAGATGAATATAACTGAGCTCTGGTCAAAACTTGAAAAAACTACGTCTGATTTTGTCACTTTTAAAATATTTTTAAAACGATCATCACTGTTGAAATTTTTTTGTACAAGTTCATGGAAACGTAGAATACATTCTAGGTTTCATAAAAGTTCATAATTCTAGAACCAATAAAATTGTTTATGGGTCTTTGTGTACCAATTTTTTAAAATTTAGTTGATAAAACCGATTTGTTGGTCATCATTGCTCCATAAAAATAAATGGCAATCTCCGTCCATGAAATAGCAATACATCAGCTACCAAGTGGCAGTTACGAGTTGTGTAATGTACGGCTCGAAGTTAAATGACGTAAATTAAGTCTTCTTCCACAAACATGATAATTTTGAACCGATTTACTCTAAAAATATCAATTTTAGCTCTTTCTGAATTACAACAATAGCGAAAGTTCTGGAAAAGGGACTAAGTGTGGAAGCAAAAAAGACGCACTGAACTACACTTCTTTCTGTTACAATTTCGTAACATGTAACTGCGTAAATGGATTTGTCTTGAAGGTAATGCGTACGATGAAGAGAAACTCATCTACTGAATTGAAGATTAACCACCAATAGAGAAGGATGAGTCATATAATTATTATTGTAACTGTATGTGTTTACAGAAAAACATATTCGTATTTTTACACATACAATACCAACACGAAAAGGATCTTCAATACTTTTTAAGAGTTTACAAGTCATTTTGAATGAACTAAAATCCGATTTAATATATTTAATTTTACACATATTATCTACATTAATGATGTCTTACATAGTTCGTTATATTTTGATATTCTTACACATTTTATCTACATTATTTATATTTTACATAATTCGTTATATTTTGATATTCTTACTTGTAGAAATGAAACATCTCATTGTCAGATACAAACTATATATAAATATTAATGGAATCGTCTTTCTGGAACACAAAGCGATGTACTGCGCTTCAGTAATTTCTGGTTCTTCGCCGTGAATAATCAAACGTTTCCTGGAATCTCAAAAGAACCTTACTCTAAAACAATGATTTGAATGATGCGAGAGGAACTGTGCGAAGTAGGCGTGCTTGCTTATTTGTCATAGAGCCCATACGTAACTCGATTAACATCTAAAAAGCCTTTCCTTGACCATTGTCTATCGTGCTTCCTGTTGTTGGCCGAGAAACATACATCTCTGTCAGGAATGCAGAAATGTATGTAACACCCTTATGAGTTCATGCAACCGGAAACAAGAAATAATCAATCACCCCATAAGGTTTTGAATAAAATACACCAAATAACTTGGAGAAGAAGGAGTAACGTTTATCTCTACAAGAGGGCAACAAGTCAATGGTGGATGTGTGTGACGAATAAAGATTCAAACGCCACTAACCAATGTTAACGGTATATTCCAACAACTTATGCTCCAAGTGATCCGGCTATTTGTAGCCAATAGGTCTCAGCTTCGGATCTAAGCTTCACCTTTGTGGAGATTCTCCCGGCCCTCCTCAGCGTAGCAATATGTCTAAGATTTTTAAAAAAGTTGTAATACTGTTAGTCAATTTCAGCTTCCTTATTTTTCAATTAATTATGTGGTACAGTACGTTTCTGAGTCAACCCCAGATCGGACTCTATTAATATTATCGGACCCGTTTTCAAAATGCAAGAACAGATTTTCACTTTAATACTATTCATATACAAAGATGTCGAACTACAGCTGCATTAGTAGTTAATTAATTTAATAATTGTTTAAATGTAGGGAGGGAGGGTGTAACAAGTCTTTTGAATGTCGTGAGCGGATTCGTGAAGTACTTTGTACTGGAATGCGCCAGCCAAATAAGTTCTATGCGCCGCAAACAGTCGCACGTGGAATGAAACCACCTTTTCATCAAAAGCCCTGTATGCAATTCATCAACAGCTCTGGCCTGGCATTGTGTTGCCAAATTCCGTATCTCACCTCCACCGCTGTGGAGATCCTCGCGGGACTCCTCCGAGCTCTAGTACGCCCAGCTGAAGGAGTACAACGTGGAAAGACGCCGCTTTTTTATCAACAACCCAGGATGAAATTCATCAACATCCCAAGCCTGGGGCTGTATGGCCGCATACCATATCTCACCTTCACCGCTGTGGAGATCCTCCCGGGCACCTCAGAGGCCCAGTGCGCCTCAGCTGAAGTAGTACTACGCGCCGCATGCAGCCGCATGCGGGAAGAAACCGCCTTTTGTTTTGACGGATGGCCGCCGCGAATGCTTCTGACGTTTGTACGGGGGCGTGGCCCACGCGCCGCTGCCTACCGAAGCGGTGGCTCAGGGCATCAACTGATGTCATTGCAGCGCCTCTGACCGAGAGGCCCTAGGTTCGAGCCCCGACGTCGGCAGGATTTTTCGACACTAGCTTTTCAGCTAGGTCGAATTCAGTCGCTGTCTGGAGGAGAATTCTAGCAGCCGGCTGTTCTGATCGGTAGTTTTCCGTGGTTTGTCCGATGAACACCAGGCGAATGCCGGAGCAGTGCCCTAACAAACGGGGCACGGGCCGCGCGCGATCTTTCCTTCGTCTTCCTTGTCCTATCCTCTCCCCTTACACACACACTTCCCCTAACATGCACTACACTACCACATATTGCGGGAGACAGGTCGGGAGCTTACAGCTTGTGCCGGCTGGTGCGGTGCCCCGCTGGTAGGATAGTTCTGGTTAGGGGGAAACCCCGCTAGTCGACGGTAGGTTGGCGCCGGATCTCGCCATCCAGCTGGGGAAGATCACGGCCATCTCCAACATGAACTAAACTTACGGAACTAATGACCTAAGCAGTTGACGCGTCCGGGATCAATATACAACCAACCAACCAAGCGCCCCTGCTTTTGGGAAAACATGCACTACACTTACGGTGCTAATGACCTAAGCTGTTGACGCGCCCGGAATCACTAACCAACCAACCGGCGCTGCCTTTGATCGCCTCCGCCTGACCTCCGACCGGCGACCTCTGCTCGGTGCGCCGCGTCGCGTCGCGCCACGCCGCGCTGCTCGGCGCCGACGAGAATTTTTCCGCCGCGCGCCGCTCGCGAGCGGATGCGAAAAAGTCGAGCGCGCGCCTGTTTTACTTATGATTTATGGAGTTTTCTTCTCCACTTGCTGGATTCGCCGGAATGAAACTTTTCTCGAGGAGACGGGTTGCTTCACACTCTCGGAAGAGCAGTTGGAGATGCTAAAAGCAAAACATCTGATTTCGCCTCTGATTTAAGTCGTGGCGCCATGATTAATGATGATCTTGTACTCAATCCACTGTTAACTTAAATTGTCGGGGTGAGATAGACATCGTGTTATTCAGGGAACGTCCGAAGTATAAACCCTAATGCTTCTCTTTATTGTAAATTTAAATCTAAAATCTTTGTTTCTGGATCCTCCCTCAAGTTTCCTCCGAGGAAAAATATTATTAAATGTTACGAGCGTATTTCTTGCTGTAACAACAGCACTCTACCGCAAAGTGAGAATTTAGCAGTGCCACTGCCAACTTCGACGGCATTATTTTTCACGATAATGTCTTTTTAGTGTGAATTTAAGTATCTTCTTCCTTTGCGTATCGTTCAAATGATCTCTTTAATAACAGTATAACCTGGAAGTGTCGAGCTGTTTCTTCGTCGATTGTGCTCGTCAAAAGCTTTTCTTTTGTATGTAAAGGAGCAAGAGTGAAAGTTGTTTCCATGAGATTGCTCTCTTTCGTTCGCGAGCACGCTCTTTCCCGAAAAGTGGATTTCGAGATAACGGGTTCGTAAATGTTTATAGATATAGTCAAGCTTGTTCAGTCTTGATTGTGTCACTGAGATCGCGCAAACGCATGTTTTTTAATGTCACGCAATTTGTCTTCTCAGGCTCAGTGGAAACTCCAGATCAGATAGGAATGCTGCAGGCCTCCAGGAAATTTCTTTTCTTATATCCTAAAAAACGCGTTCGTCGTGAAAGGGGCACAGTCGCCCTATCGTTTCCTGTTATCAACGGATACACACGCCTACACACACGTGGCCATTTCCTCTAAGAAGATTTAGACGTCACCCTAACGTTTTATGGCTTTGTTTTGTTTGATGTAGGTGGCGCCAGTAAATTCGTAGTTAGCCATAAAAACGTACTTCTCAATAGCAGGAGATCGTAAAGCAAAATGTTCAAATTGTCTGTTGTGCTGGGAAATAAAAGACGCATTCACAGTACGCAGACGGTAGAGAATAGTGAAGAGGTCAAATGGCAATTCACAGTGTAGTTAAAAATTTACGGGAAGGAATGGTTGGTGTTGTGTTGAATAGGGAAACAAATTCTTCTTGCAAATTCTAACATGGTTTCAATGTCGGTTGCATAATAAAAGGGAGATTCTAGATTATTCGTTAATAAACTCTTTGATAATAGATATGTGCCAAAAAAATTACAAACTTCTAGAGCAGGCAGAGGGGTTGAAGGTGTTAATTTTAGGCACTGAACATGAGATGGGAAATTTCATATCAAGGAATCTCTTTGACTGCGTCATAACGTGTATCTTACAAATACTGCAAGATAAGTTGCCTATCATTACAGAAAAATATTCTATATTGTGTTAATAGTGCACCCACTATCGCTCGTGAGGTGTAATAGTAGTACATCTCAGAACATCGAATAAAAACGAAAACGAATTTTGAGTCACTGCTCACCCCAGAATTACAGACTGATCTCCCTTCTAGCACCAACAGCAACTTATCTTACAGTACAATATTTTATCAACAAATGGGAGAAGTGTGAATGCAAGAATGATGCATTTCAATTCAAAGTTGAAATTTCATACTAATGTATCTCAACACCTAATTTTTTGGGTTGTGCCACTTTTGTAGCACACGAACGTTACGATAAATCTCATTATATTTTCATAAATAACTGGTGATCATCTTCAATATCTCTACATGTCCTAGAAGTTTGTAACATTTATTTTGGGACTTCGCAACTTTCCAACAGTCATCTAAAATTCACTAACATTATTTGAATGAAATCTCTGAAAACGAAAGAAATTCGGAGTACTTTGAGGAAAATTGATCCAGCCCATAACTTAGGTTATTTGTATGACTCCTTTTGATTATAATTAGTTATCCTTACAAGATCACACACAATAAACTTTTAGCGACACGTCACTCGAGTTTTTATACGTGCTGTGCGTTGTTATGAAAGGGGTAAATGGATTTTGTGAATTATTTGCCATGGTTCACCATAAAGTTAAGTTTTGGCTCACTAGATAAGACAGCTTCTCTCAATGAATGTGAGAAAACAAGAAAATGCACTCAATTGAGCAAAGTGGATTTTACTAATTTTTATAACTGTGTAGATATTTATAAACAAAATTTTTATGATAAATTAAATTATTAAAATATAACTCAGTATATTTCGTAACGACCAAACCTGTTTGGTAATGTTATAAGTTTGCAATGCAAATCTCTATGTTTACGTACGGTAATAAATATTTAGGTTCCGTAGTCTAAATTGTGATATCAGAATAAATCTTAGGTTGTAAATTTATTATTATTATTATTATTATTATTATTATTATTATCTTTTTTAATTTTATTTTCCTAAGATCAACTGAGGATTGATGCTTTACATTATTGGTTTGGAATGTTTTACAAGCTACATAACATTCTGTGATGGGAATGCGTCAAATTAAATAGCAATATTTATAAGAACAGCTTACAAACTAATAAGTTCCAAAATAGTAAAAAACCAATTTTAACACTTATAGTTCTTATAAATATTTCTAACTATATTGTGGAAATTTGGTTTTACGGATAAGATGTGGAGTTTCACATACCAAATGGTTTGTAAGGGGGAGAAGTACATTTTTAGAAAATTCTTGATTTTGTTCTAGGATTTGTTGGACCATTTCTATTGAAGTTGAAGGTATTTGTGCTTGGGCGTTTAAAAAATTTTAAGGTGTTTAAAAAATTAATAGTTGTAGAAATTTAAATAGAAAATGTATGATAGGGACAAGTATACTGGGATACTATACTATACTATATTTAGAAAGCCCTTTGAGGAGTGTCGGTCGTGGATTTCGGTTGTGTACGCAATGTCAACTTTATTTGAGCGGATGAAATATGAGCAATAATCAAATTATTTTCAATTTCTTTGCAGTTCCATTTGTTAGTGTTAATTAACTTAAATTGTTTTGAGCCAATGGGTTCTAAAGGGGAAACTTTTGGATTTATTAATGACTGTTCCTATAGAACTAATTTTGCCATGCATTGACAGATATTATCGACTATTTGGGAAGTGAAATCTATTGGATTGTTAATTTAGTTTGGACCTGACGCTTACGAGTAAAGTGGAGTGCTTACATGCAGCCTTCTGAGCTATTGTTAGTTGTTAGTGCCGGGAAGTTAGTGTTATGTAGAGTTGGCGGTGGCCCTGCCTGTTGGAGGCTGGGCCACCGCCAACTCTAGTTTGTCAAAGTTGCCTGTAGTTTGAATTTTTTGCGGACTCATGGTGTGAGTTTTATTCTTTTTGACGTAATTTTGACACTATTTCAAGTTTCCCCTAAGCCATCCTTTACAAGACTATACATTAAGGTGGCGCATTTTTTGGCAATGGCCAATGATCATAGTGGTGGTTGCAAAGACATTTTACCCTGCGCAATTCAAAACCACAGTTGCTTTTAGAATGACTACTCTGGAAACACTCGGTTTTTTTTTCTTCGACTTGAATTATTAAATTGTAAATTCTGTTTACGTAAAATGTGGGTTTTGCTGTGGCGTTTAATAGTTTGACTGCACATTGAATAGTGGGCGAATGAAATTTATAGACTTTTTATTTTATTTATTTATTTATGGTCGCTTTTTAACAACAAAGATTATCAGCGACCACAATGAAGTATACATTAATGGGTTACATTACTGATTAAATTACGTGACATTTCATAACATTATAACGCATGTTATTCCTCTTGATTGTATTACATTAACATCAAGTTTTATCATATTACCTAACTTAAGTTAACAATTTCTAGCACACAACCGTCTGCAGAGCTGAACAATTTATATAAGTTCGTGTCTAATTTCAGTAAGTTTCTTTCCTTAGGTACACCGGGGTATTCTAAGTTAAGGTAATGTGTAGATATTATTGCACCACATTTAGGGCATGGTTCTGGGTCGGCTTTATAACAATATTTCAGATTAAAATGACCAATCCGTAGTCTACTGATGATAACTTGCTCTCTTCTTTTAAGGCAGATTTTTGGCAGGGCTTGGTTCAGTACAGAGTTCCTAACTAGATGTAGTTTTGATGGTTTTAATTTACATTTTGAGTCTCAATATTTGAAACACGATGTCTTAAAGATCTTTTTAATATCTTTTGTAGTGCCACGAATTTGAGAATCAAAACTTAAGAATGATGTTGCCATTTTTCAGATTCATCAGCTTTCTCATTGCCAGAGATTACCCTAAGGGATGGGAGTCAAACAAATTAAATTTTTATCCCTTTTTCACCTTCAATAAATACATGTTCTTGGATATTTTGTATGGTGGGGTTGTCAGTATATTTTCTGTGGCTTTAGGAGTTGACATTGAGTCAGTAAAGATTGCAATGAGGAAATAATTTGTTTGTTTGAGGCTGAATTCGATGGCTTTAAGGACTGTCCATGCTTCGCATGAACAGATGGAAAAATAATCTGGGAGGCGTTGTGATTCGACTGTATCGGTAGACTGAACGTAGACTGCACACCCAGCTTTTCCATCGCGTTTAGAACCATCTGTATGTACTTGGTAATAGTTGACATAAACTTGTTATAGTCTTGTTGTAATTTTGGAATGTTTATTACTTGGAATGTTTAGTAGAAAGTTTTCACTACCACCATTTCGTACTGACTTTTTGGAGTTTTTGGAGGGCCGCTGTCGCCCTGAAGATCTTTATTCAGAGGTTGTTTAGAAGTTGGAGCTTTAGTGGATGAAAATAACCTTGAAGAAATTGCAATTGAAAAATTTCATCCTGAAGCTGTTGAAGTTGTGTGCTTCCGAGTTCATCTGGAGCGTGTACAAGTGACTGCGGTGGAGTTGGCACTCACTGTGTAAACTGTTTCGAATGCTTTATTCAGTAATTATTCAGTTTGGGAACACTGATTGCCAAAATTTTACTTTCATCGATAACTATTTTACACGTTTCACTATGAATGTAACTAGGTAGACAGTTTAGCGACTGGAATTCAGTCGAACGCGGCGGTCCAGATCGAGAGCGGCCCGCTGACGAATACTTGAGCTTCTCTAAAAGGAGAGCAGGTGATACAATTGTTCACGACGGATGCTCTGGACGAACTATTCTTAATTTTGTTTTATGTTGGTTTATGAAGTTGTAAACAATCTTCTAGTCAACCACTAGCAAGAAGTGGTTACTTTTAGGTCATGTACAGCGTGTTAAGAGTACAATTTCTCGCGCTAGTGCCAAAGGTCAAATAATTCTCAAATGTTCACAGAAACTTGCGAATGCAATTTATACAAAAACGACAATGATTTTTGTTTTTAATGTATGTACTTCCACTTCAACAATTAAATTTTTTAGAATTTTTAACAACTTATTCAATCATCATTTTGATTCAAGAAAGCCTGAAGATGAATAGACCAATCGATATGTTAAGAGATTTGTAGCGTCAAAGTTGAAAAATGGATTTCCAGGAACTGTTTCAAACTTTTGATAAAATGCGATTTCTGTGTGAAGTTAGTGTCAATCTCATTTTGAAAGATAATTTCGTAGGTATCAAGGGACAAAGATGGCCTCTGCAATAAGAAAACTGAAATTGCTTAGCCGAGCGATACGCCATTAACAAAGTTACGAGATATTAAAAATAACACTAAATAACATGTGCATTTTCTTATATACATTCCAATCTAGAAAAAAAACAACAAAAAACAATTGTGTTTATTTTCATTTCTCATACGTTTAAATGAGAACGTAAAAGAATATTGTTGCTTCGGTGTCTCGTGAAGGTTTGCTACCACCTCTCCCTCGCTCAAGCACGCTATGGCGCATTTTCTTTGTTCCATTGTCCAATGCCTTCTGCTCCGTTTGAAAGACCATAGAAAAGAAAACCCAAGAAATTCTACATGTTCATGTATACAACTCCTCAACTAATGTTGAAGCAATTCAATTTCGCAAATACCCATTGTCATTGCGGCTCCAAGCATTCGCCGAAAAGCGATCGAGTGCTTGGCCAATGGTCAAGTATAGCCGAGTCAAGTATAGTTGCTTCGTCCAAAAGATTGTCACCTTTCGGATACGGCCAGCACCGAATGTTTGGCGCGACAAATAGCAAGCCACCCATCTCCACTACTCGGGATTCGGCGAGCAGTCACTCGCCACTGGCCAAATCTGTAATGTGTGCACCTGCCTTAAAATTAAAGTTTCTCTTTAGATGGTATTGTGAGAACGGACGATTTAATCGCGATTAGAGCAGCTAGCGATTATTTCTAAACGATAAATCGAAACATTGAAATAGATAACATTTTCACCGATTAACCTATACATCGATTTATTTTTCCAATAATTTGGCTCAATTATTGTAACTGAAATATTTTTAGGACAAAATATAAAAATCGTTCTCTTCCCTCTAACTTAAGCAACGAAATTAATTGTTTATATCCCTACGACTAGAGACAAATAATAAAGTCAAAGCGAATGAATTATTGGTTACAGAACTGATGAAAGGAAAAGTCTCTGCGGAATGAGAGAGATTTTCAAGTTCATCTACAATTATTTTAATTGGAATATGCAAATGCATTATAATTATTGGTGCTACTGTTTCTAAACAATTTCAGGAAACTTTTATTTTCTATTTAAACTTAAAATTAATCAAACATTCGTTTGTCTCGTGGGAACGTGTAGTATTAACTTCCTCTAAATAGTCAAATTGATTCAAACTGCTTAATAACTCAACTTTATTTTATTCTGTTTTGATATAATTTATTTAGTACATAATAAAAATTAATTATTTTAACTTTGTATGAATTATTTAAAACATATGAAAAATGAATTAAAGTCGATTGATTGACGCATATTAATCGAACTATAAAATCAATCGATTGGATGTTTTCGATTATTTTCTTTAATCTCTGTAATTCCAGCTCCACAGTTCGTAAGCTGACCTCATCAATCCTTCGCGTGCGCTAAGGATTCGTTCGTTCCTCCCGTCTATTCCGGTTCTCTTCGGAGAGAGAGGAGGACTCGAACGAGCTTCGTACCCTGCGTGAGTGCGTAGCAGGCGCGATTCGAACGTTGCCGTCGCGTCGCGTGGGGCTCCTTTAAAGGTGCCCGCAAGAGCTTCCCCTTCGGCGGACGCACGAACTTTGCCTCGCCCTCGAGATCCTTTGATAGATTCGTTTCTAGCGTGGCACCTCCGTTTAATTTCGGAGTTCGCTTTTATTTCTATCTGAAATTACAGAGACGTGAACGCCACTCCTTAGGACATGGCACGGAATAGTAATTTTTCCCTTCTCCTTTCCGTTTCGTGGGCCACGAGACCTAAAATTTTGTATTCATCTGTGCATACAACTTGAAAAACTTTTAATTTAGGAAAACATTAAAATCTTGTTCGCAGGCACTGATAATGTTCGTTGCAAATTATGAATCTGGTTTATTCATTTTCGTATGTCACTAATAGCTATTTGTGATGCGAGTGATAAAAGTGTAATTTTATCTTGCGAGTAGGAAAGATTATGACACGAGGTCGGCAGGTTGAGTGGCACAATTCAACGAGCATGATTTAATCAATCATTTAATTGCATACTAATTAATGTCAGAAGTACTATATGCAAATGTGTTCTTGAGCCTCAGAATATTTACATCCATTCTTTTAATAACATTAGTTTGATTAAGAATATACGTTAGCAACGAGCGTTGTTCACAAAATATCAATACCAGACATGTTTCCTCCCGTGTAACAGAAATTATTTTGTATCGAAAAATGAGCAACAGATTTTATGTAAGTCATGCCATCGAAATAAACAATTCCTTCACTGCTCTCACATCTAGCGAAATGAGGGTTCAAGAAAACGTGCGTGGGTAATAATTGATCCGGTGAGACGAGAATATTTTATTTTCTTTGTTTTTTTGTTTCTTTGTCTTTTCTCAGTCAGACTGTTTTGTCTGAACATTTGAGAGTAGTCTCAATTTTAGCACTAGCACTAAAAATCGAAAGTTTAGCTCGCTCAGTATTCCCCAAAAGTAACAGCTTTTACTAGTGGTTGTGTAAAAAAATATTTTTGTGCCTTTATCTCGTGTCCCACGAACGAACTCACTCTGTACACCGCGAGACGGAAGAATCAAAACGGAACGCCTCGAATCAAAGTGGAGCGCTGCGAGATCTGCAACGAGATTCTTTGGTGCAAAATGCGTTGGAAATAATTACGTCATGCAAAGATTTAACGTTTTTTAATGTTAATATCTGATGTCAAAGATCAGAACGTTGTCTCAGACTTGGATATGCGTACGAACTATCATTTCGGCTCTTGAAATACACTTCAAGCTTAATGCCATTTCGTTTTCTCAGAATGAAGCGTTGGTTATTCAATGAAAAATTCAACAAAGCCACATTATTTTTTGTTACCAGCTCATACCTGACAGGATGCCCGCAAATTTTAAAAATCGTTTGGCCTTTACGAGTATTATCATTGTTTTCGCATAAACATAATTTTTTCGTCGTGATTAACTTGAAAAAGTGTGTACAAATATTTGATGATCCTCCATAAGTCTAGAAAAGGAGTATTTATTTGATTATATTATTATTGTTTTTATTACAATTATTTTGAGAGACGTATTTAAAAGAAATATGTTAAAACTGAATATTATAAATAAACTCAGCAATATTTATTCAATTGCCGGAATTTAACGTTTAGTCCATTTTCAGATATTTGTAGCTTTTCTACGCGGTAAATATCTAATTTCCTCTTCTTCTGAAAAAATTGTGTTCCGTCTCAGTTCAAAGCTTTGCTTTAAAACCACTACGAAACGCAGCGCCTCTTGAAGTGGATGGCATTAAGAGAGAGGCGACTGCTTGCGTAGGGAGAAAATTGTATTCTCGCGGAGGAAGCTGTGTGAGAGATAGCAAATGTACTCTCGGCAAATTTGAAATTCAATTGTGAGGCTAGATTTTCGATATTTATTACTAGCGCGAGAGTCCGGAGGCTTGCATTGCGTTCGCGACAACCTCGACGACGCGTTGCTGCACAAAACCCCCGAGGGAAAGAAGGGGGCGAGAGAGGCAGGGGAAGGAGGGGTTGGGAGTGAACGGGTGGCAAAGGAGAGTAGCAGTTACGGAAGTTGTTCAAAATACTGAAGAATTTAAGAGTATATTAAGGGGAAATGTTAAAAATGTTTGTAAATTGACAGAATGCTACGAAGGAAAGCAGAAGTTACTGTATATTGTGATAAAAACCAGTAATGGTCAATTATAGATAAAGATAAGTTTGTTTTCAAAATAATATAGTAAATGAATATAATAATTTTTAAGTTCGGAAACTGATGTCCCAAATTTGGAACTACCATTTGATGAATTTTTTTATTCAATTATACTAGAAATTAAACTAACTTTCATTGTTCGTAAGACAATGTTAAACTCATTATTCATTGCTCTCAGTAAATTCCAAATCCTTTTCAAAATTGGAATAAATAATAATAATAAACCTTTCCTTACTTCCACTTTGGTGGATTTGGAGATTTATAACAAATCAGGATCATAAGTACGTGAATGCACTTGTCAAGTCAGATGGAGAGCGAAAGAATCCTGTCGGTGTTTACGTTTTTCATTTAATATACCACACATCACAACAGGGCTGCTCAAATGCAGGTATTGCCTTCAGACTGCGCCCGCCGACCCGTTGCAGTTATCTGCGTTGGCACTTGCCCTTCAACCGACCGGCTCAAGTGGCTCAAGGCCACTGACCGAGTGGTCCTGGGGTTCGAGTCGAGGCAGGATTTTCAAAGTAGGCTCCATAGCTAGATCATATACTGCCACGCTAGAAGAATTCTAACAGCCAGCTGCTCTGACCTTCATTTTCTGTGATTTCTCCGATCAACACCAGCCGAATCTGGAGCAGAGCCATTACAAACGGGCCACAGACATCACGCTATCTTTCCATCCTCTTCCTTCCCCTAGACTCACCCTATAATTATATACAATTTCACGCACTACTCGTCGGGGGACCAGTCGGGAGCTGAGAGTTTGTCCCTTCTGAGGCGGAGATCCGCAGGTGGGAGATATCTGGTTGGGGAAACGTGCAAGCCGACGTGTCGATTGGCACCAGACCTCATCGTCCAGCTGCGGAAGATCACCTCCCGTGATAAAGCATGCATTGCACTCAGAGGACTAACGACCATAGCAGTTGACATCCCCGGAAACAACACTCAATCAATCAATCAATCAATCAATCCTTTCTGCAAACCAGAGCCTTGCACCTTCGCCTTCCATGTCGTTGAGTACTCGACTCGACAAGCAGTGGACCACACCGGTTGCCATTACATTCGCGTTGGACCACGGCGTATGAAATATGCCGTTCACTTGAGCAGCCCTGCACTGCACGACCTCATACAATGTTACTCTCCTCTTTTTATTTCGATAGGTGAGGTGATGTGATTAGGCATCTCAAAGAAATAGCGAAAGATTGCGTTTGAGAAAAGATTAACGGGACAAGTTGCATTTTGCACAGATATGTAGTAGGACGTAATATGATTTAATATTGTATATACATAATATCAAATAGTGATAACCCAATTACTTTCAACAGTAAATTTTGTTTTCTTGTTTACGTGTCATCTGGCTTGAATTATTAATTTATTAACACATGTTTTCAGGCATATAAAATTCTACGGTAGTCCCGTTAGTGTAGTGAATGGTTTTATGCCTGGAGATGTCAGTGATCCTCCTCAGCTGGATGGTGAGATCCGGCTGGAGAGGAAATACACGTCGCCTTTCGGGAGAATTCCTGCTCCAGCGGGGTACCATCCCAGCCAGGACAAGCTCTAAGATCCCAACTGGTCTCCTGACCTGCGTGGTAATATAGGTCTCTTAAGTGTAGGGGAAGAAGATAGGATAAGGAAGAAGCAGAGTTCGCTCGCGTTCTTGTCCCACGTTAATGATAACTCTTAACTCAAGAGAGAAATTTCAGATAGTTTGAGGTTTACAAGATGTACGAATATTTTGACAAATACTTTCAGAATGTTTACATTGTACAATTCACAATTTTTACATTGAAGCAATATCTGGACTGATCAGTTACTCATTCCGCCTCAAAAAGTACATACTTTAACAGGCCTCTCATAGTTTAACTTATCATTAATTTTTTGTAATTAATCATTATTCTATATATATATATATATATATATATATATATATATATGAATTTATGAGTATATATCGGTTCGGACTATACCTGTTCTTTAATAAAAAAAAATGTGATTAGCTACTTAAAATACTACAAAATTTTAAGCTTAGTTTACTTACGCCACGTTTTTACACAATGCCTGTGGAATTTAATTAACTTTTTTTATCTCTTACTGCAAGAAAATAAGTCAATATATTATGGCCAATTTAAATATAGTTTTATTTATAATATTTGCTTGAATTTTAAGGTTACTTTTTGAAAATTAATTCATTGGCTTGATTACATTTACAATTTGTTTACAATTTGTTTTTACTTCAATTATTTGTAGTGTTTCTTATATCAATTTTGATTATTGGTAGGGAATCATTGAAGCCTCAATGAGAATTACACTTGATTAATGAAAATTAATGAAATTTAATGAAAATTTTGTAATATTTTAGGTGTTGTCCGTAATGAATAAAACAAATAAGTAAATACAATATGAATCGTAAGCGTATTGAGATGCTTTTCGTATTGTGTCAGTGTTAAGAACTGAAATTTCGTTTAAGTAACAGAGTTATAAACAATATTTCCATATTTTCTGTTCTGATAAGTCTAATTAATAATAATTTTATAGAATAGTGTTCGTACTTCTCGTCTAAGATTTGGCGTCAACGGTTGAAGCTAAAAACAGCATGAATTATCTTGAGTATTCAGCAGAACGCCATACAAGTTCTGATGAATACTAACTCACAGTATGAATTACGGCGCATAACACCTCCAGGGCAGTAACTAGGTCGACCTGATTCTTACAGTGTCGTTTCTCTAACGTGATATTTGTAAGCCACAACGATAACTTTAGAAACAGGGAACTTTATTTTCTTGGTCAGTTATGAAAACAATAATGCTCAGACAATCATTGTGTTTGCCGCATCGCTGTATTCCTTTGAATAAAAAGGGAAAATATTCACGTCGTCAGTGTAATTTGGACTCATAAATGTGACGCTGAAAATTTTCGACACAACCGGAAGCTGGATACATACCTTGAATTCTATTATAACATATGATATTACGTTTCTCATTACATTTTTCTTCCTACATTTCACCATCTTCTTTTTTCTTCTGTTTATCATCTCTATTTCTCATCTTCCTTTTCTCACCCTCCTTTCGTTTTCTTTGCCTCCTCATTCTCTCAGCTTATCCACCTACCACATCTCCCTTACTTTCTATTTTTCATCCTCCTTCCCTTTTTGTCTTTTATCGTATTTATCCTCTCCGGGCATGTCAGTTTGTTCACTCAGCAACGTGAAGTGATCCACTTTTTGAAATACCTTAAATTCCGTGAAATTGGAATTCATAATTATCACACTGAAGCTCTACCACCCCAACTGTCTGTGCTATTTAGGGTACCGTGGTAACAATACCTACTAGAAATCAACACACCGTAAAAGAATGAAAAGTTACTTCGCTTTCAATGTGTTTCTACGAGTTCAATCTTTTGAACTGGAACAAAAAGTACAGCCATGCAAATTGTGACCTGACTTTTGCAGGTACACTGCAGGAGTTTGGCTCCGACGACACGACATGATACGTGGGTCGGCTGCTGCTGCGGCAGAAGTAATCTGGAGACGAATGTTCTTCGCACCGTGTTCCTCAGACTCTCGAGAATGATATATTCGTACACTGCGTCGGCGCCGCGCTGGTGGGCTTGTGCGACTTTGCGACTCCACACGTAGTCGGATCTTTTGTCAGCAGAAAAATAAACTGCGCATTTGGCAAGTTCATAGATACGAAAGGAAGTTTCGCTGGAGCATTAAAGTGCTCAAGTGTACAAAAAGAGTTCTTTCCTCCGAATATTTGTAACACGGATTCGGCATGATTTACTTTGACGTTTCAGATTTTCGAGATTTATTCGTCTTGCGTTACACCTAACTTTACCGCTTTCAAATGGAAATGCGAGTCTAATGGGATGGAAAGGGCATCCCTACATCGTTTGTTCGAAGAGTCAGGTAGATGTATTCGTTCTCGTGTAGTTTTCTCTGACGCAAGCACATTACATTTTATAGAACTTCTTTAGTTGACTTATGAAAAAGGATTCACGATTTCCACAATTTTGTAATTTCTGCTCTCATCAAGCGTGTAAGGTTTTCAAACTTCGAACTCTTGAGCCTTCATCGCAACTTACTTATGACTAACGTGTGTTGTCAAACTTTTTTTCTAAGATCCTTATTTTCAGTCAAATTCATATTATGTACGTAAATAAAAAAAACAACTTAGAGAATCGGGTAGATATTAAAAGAAGAGTTCAATACAGATTTTTAAGAAGGAATCAAATCTACATAAACCTGTCCTAAGATTCATAAGGTGATGACGAGAATTACGATGCCGACGATGATGACTAGAAGATTTGCACAATTTAAGCTTTGAGTTACGTTTCGGCAACGGATTCATTTTCTTATTGGACTTCACACAATTCTTTTGTCTTGTGGTAAAAATTCGGAATTTCATGACTGTTTTTGTGTCTTCATTCCTTCTGACATTGTGTTTATCCGCTGTTCTTTTCTGTTGAATTCCTGTAACTGAAGATGGTTCCGAATTTCATAATCATAAGAATCCCTGTCAAGAAGCTACAGTAGTTCTCGAATAAACTTTATTTGCATACTGTATATCCGTCCCTCATAAAATGTTTTAGTGTTCTACTAATACGATCAATCATCATTATAATGTTAGAATTATCTAGCGATTGATTTTGTTATAATAAATTATTAAATTCATTATCGTCACTTTCAATAGTCCGAAGAATCTTGAAAAGTTTTACAATATAGTATTTCATTATTGTAAGACACGCATTTCATATTATAAAGGATGAAAGAACGAAATCATATTTTATAAATAAATTTGAAAATAGAGAACGAAACATATCTACTATCACTTTTTACTATATCTTCTCGAATCCTTACCTTATCTTAATCGAATACTAATCTCTTTTTATTAAAGGGTCTCTTTAAAATTAATGTTCTTGAAGTACATAATATTATGATATTGTTTTTCTGCTTAGGCTCTGTTTATTACGATGTCGACGTCGGTGCCAGTGATGCAGTAAGATCAGTTACTTGGCGTATAAGAACCGCTTGAGGCAGTCCCTGGCGGAGGCGCTACTTGTGGAGCCATTATTCCAGCTTAAGCGGCACGTCGGCCGCCGCCAGACAAGACGTTGCGGAAGACGCGGAGCGCGCACTACTGCAGCGAGGGCGCTATCAGCGGTGATAGATACATCAGCGTTAATATGTATGGATATCCTATAGCGTAACAGTTTTATTAATGCGCGGGATGTCATTATGAGTGATATAGCCGAACGCACCCCCGCCGGGCATTGTGTCTGCGCGAGGGGGTGCAGCGAGGGGGGCCAGGAGGGGGGCGGGGCGGATGCAAAGCAGGAGAGGCCGGGCACCCGGCGAGGGCGATGATAAAGTGCTGTGTATCGGCTGCCTTGTGCCTGGGGAGGTTAGTGGAGGGTGGGCCGCTGTTGGGTGGCGGGGGGAGGGGGTGCCGGAGGGCGCAGGGAGGTGAGGGGTGAGTAGGAATGGTAGGTTGGTGGGAGTCGCTGGGACGATGGAGGTGGGACAGCAGGGTGGGAGGCAATGGGGAGGTGGAGGCAGCAAACGCTGCACTTGTCGCTGGCGCAGGGAATGCATGGACGTCTTTGGGGGCGTGTTGCACTACAAGCTGCGAATCTGTTCTCGCGAAAGAAATGTAGGAGAATTGAGGGTGCGAGAGGAATTTTGAAGGTATGACAACGGATCATTCGCTAGATGTGAAGTGTAGAGGTATCAATAGAATGGCTGTAGATGCCATGTGATGTATACTGAATTTCTCTGATATATTGTGTAACAATGCTTTTTTAACAGGAAGGTACTCTGAAAAATTTTTGAATCTTCAGTAACACTCAATTAATACAATTATGAAAAAGACAGTTCCTTATTTACGTTTTTCAGTCGCAGTTAACAATTTTTCCTAAGATGTTCAATATTTACGACGATTACAGCGATTACAGCATCGCGAATCTGTTCATGGTTAGTTACAAAGTGACGCAGCAAGACACGTACTAAATGATTTTAGAAATAAAATAATGAAAAAATCATAAAGTATTCTTATTTAATGCTGTTTTTAAATTGCACAGACAACAATTTAATTGACCAATTGAAAATATTAAAAGGTATGTATTCACCATGGATACTTATACGCAACGAGCAGTAATACATATTCGCGGCCAAACGCATTTCTGGAACTTCAATTATTCGAAGAAATGTATTAATTCCGTCGAGCAGAATTTAATTTTGTGTCACCAAGTCAACATTTCTTTACAACAGAGTACACGAATTCTACTAAAACATTTTAGGCAATCGGTTATTATATAAAACAGTATGTCCTGCACACATCCTGCACATACTATTATATCTAATATTTTGACAGTATAGTTAGTAACTCTTAGCATTTTCTTAGCCTAATTAATATTTGTATTGGCCTTCCTTAAAAAATATTAAAATTTTTTAAATTAATCCATAATAGTTTAATTTTTTTAAAATAGATCATACGCATCAAAAACATGTGAAAAAGTTTGTACTGAACCATGTATTCCATTCAAAACAATAAAATAATTAAAAGAAAGATTAATTCAAAACAGATCACCTCTGCTTTAGTTTATGCCCCCTGGAACACCCCCTATGTCAGTCCGCGAAGGTCGCGAGGCGAGGCGAGACCCAGCCCGGAGACTGGGCGGTCGTCTCTCTGCGACTGTGCTGCATGCAACTGCCCCGCGCGCCGCCTTGTCCCATCCCGCCGCGTAATGCGCGTCTATCGATTCCTCGGGATTTCCTTAATCCCGGTGGAAGGAGCGAGCGGCAGGGTGTCGCACTGCCCCGTGCGGCGCTGGGGAGATGGGGCGGGGGACATCAGGGGTTTGGATAGGTCGGGAGGGGGGGGGACGAATGAACGCAGTGGTGTTCACTCACGGAGGTGGAGACTGTTCTTGGCAGAGGCTGATCGAGGGAAACTGTCTCCCATAGCAAGTTCTGATTTTGTGCGCCTATTTTCAAAAAAAGGGAAAAGGTTCTTATTGCTTTTGTTTTTTAAATTTATTTTCTTCCTTTTCGACAGTTTTGCCTTTCAGGGGTTTGAACATTTTTTATTTGTAATACATAACGTTTTTTGGGCATTCACGTTTGAGCATATAATCTCTCACTTCTTGTATCTTACTACTAACTAATTTACAGGATTTAATACTTAATGGTGATGATAAGAGGTGAAAGGCCGAAGACAAATACAACCATGTCCGAGACGGGACTCGAACCCGCGACCCTTCGGTCCGAGATCCCTACGACACTAGAGCCTTAGCGATCTCGGCCACCGGGCCGACTCAAATTGCTTATGTCATGTGGTCAGCTTTGAACAAAACGGTCGCGTTTGAGGTTTATGTCCGACCAAAGGTCGTTATTAGTAACATCGGCTGTGCGTCGTTCAATACTTTTCGTAATACCTTCTTGTAAGGCAAATTCATAGAAATAAGATTCTTAATAAGCAGTTCAGTGAAATAGTCTCGGAAGAATGCTGTATTTTTGTTTTTGAATAAAGCACCACAGTTTCTGGTAAACATGTTAAGTCTCATGCAGTAAATTTAAACAAAATGCTGTTTGTTTGAGAGTATAAACATTAGTCGCGACGAAACTAATTAACTACTGCCAATTACCTTGATTAAATATAATAGGTAAACATAATGAATATGGCTGTCTTTTCTTCAGACGAACATATATTATATTTCAGCTTCTTAAAGGCTATGAAGACTGCTTAGATATTTGCAAATCAAGTAGTAAACTGCAACAAAATGTTAATTTCCAGTAATGCATATTAAATATATCGGTTGGAGTAAATATTTTACATATCAAAACTCAAAATTTTGTGGAAAAAAATCGATGAGATACTTTACGTTACATTGTAATTTTGAAAGATCTCAATTTAAAAACCGGCATACTTTTCTGTGAAAAATTATTAGACTAATAGCTAAATTCACGTTCCTGCAGATTGACTCTTTCTGAATGATCTATACGCAAATATTTTGAGTTATTCATTTGTATTACATATCGTTGTACACCATTAATGAAATGGCTTCTCCTCAACGTTTTGTGAATTTTGTTAATTATTACTGTCATATTTATGTGAAATTTGATGAATAAATAGCTAACAGTCGACTAATTAATTTTTGATCAATTGATACCCTTCATAATACCAATCTCAGTTGAATTATTGTGAGATACCTAGTAATTAATGAAAATAAAACCGAACGCACGGGGGCTTATTGGTGTAATCTTTTGTTATTAATCAATACGGAATATTTTGGGAGTGCAAGGTCATAGCCAAACTCGACCCTTGTCCAATGTCAATGATTGAAACTATTTTAATCTGTCCCACGATCCAGTTCCAATGTGTATTCTCCCATAGTTTGTTTATTTCGAATTCCATTGTAGATTGCATTTTGAAGTGATTTGTGTGTGTGTGTGTGTGTGTGTGTGTGATTAAAACAAATATTTTGAATACTAATGTATTTGTGGAATTTCTGTATTTCATTGAAACAAGTACGTCAATTTCCACAGCTATTTTCAATTTTCATGTGCTGTTCGAAACGTTTGAATATCGTTGCATATTGTTTCAATAGCTATCTCTCAGTTAATTTGAATTTGCGAAGATTTAATGTTTTCTATCAGATGAAATAATGTTGTGTAACAATAATTACTCATTTTGGCGTTTAATTTTAATTGTTTTCTAAAATAATTAAAATGTCTTGTGATTTAGTAAATACTGTCATTGAATTAGCATTACATAAATTATTGAAGAGTTATAAATGAAGTCGAATTTACATGTTATGTAATGAAACCAATAAACGTGTGCTCATAAATTATCATTGAGATGAAAATAAAGAATCGTTTGTGTGTCGTATGCCCTTATAAAACATTTAGAAATTACGTTTATACCAATGGTTATTTAGCATTATGGTTCTGTAAAGATACATTTGCATCAACTTTTTATCTGGCAGGCTTCAGGACTTCCTTTTCAGTTTCAGTCACTTACTGCTGTATATTGATTCAGTGGTGAGTTGTAGTTGACATGTACATAATTGAAATGATTGAAGGCGTTCTCATTGTCAACAATATTGTTGACAATGACAACGCCTTCAATCATTTCAATCACTTACTGCTGAATTTTCTTTTAAAAATGCAATTTTCACCTTTCACAACTATTTTGTTATGATATACTACCTTGATGGTATTCAGCTATTATCGGAGAAATTTACACGTTTACGCGTACACGTTTACACGTCAGGAATAAAACGCTAAGAAGAAGAAAAACTAAATTTAATTTTAGATAGATAGATTTATTACTAATTCTGCAAATAAGATCCAGAACTTGGTGACAGAATACACTAACTAAACATTACAGAACTTAACTATACAAAATTTTACAAATTTTACACACTTACAAATTAACATGAACATTTCACCGTGCAAGCTTCCATGGCACTCCACTTCACTTCACTTCACTTCACTTCACTTCACTTCACTTCACTTCACTTCACTTCACTTCATTTCACTTCACCTCGCCTCGCCTCGCCTCGCCTCACCTCACCATTCTGCCAATCACTTTTGCCAATCACGTTTTAATGTGATTTTGAATCACTCGTTTCCCTCAACTTCACATCACTACACTACACGCCACTGCACATAATAATAATAATAATAATAATAATAATAATAAAATAGTAATAATAGTAATAGTAATAGTAATAGTAATAATAATAATAGTTATAATATAACATACTTTACATAGGAAATAATAAGACAATTTTAAGAGCATACGCACCATTGTATGAGCACAAAACGGCAAAGGCAGATACGAGTTTCCCGCCAATTTAAACCTTGATTCATCTTTCACGCCCGCGTGGAGAGAATTCCATTCACGTGGTCCGGAAGGGAAATTCCGTTTGCGATTCTGCTTTACTGCAACGAGCACAATCCTACTCAATTGTTACAGCTTGTAACTGACATATCGACAGCACACTGCTATTTACTCTTGAGTTATTTCATTTAGAAACAGAGAAACAGGAAACTATTTGCACAACCGTTTCCCGTTGGGTGTAAATATTACTTTATTGTCACAATACAAAAAAATCATTCGACAAAACTGGCGCGTGGGCAGTCACAGATATGTGCGACTTCCCTTGCTCGATGAGAGTCTCTAAATAATACGAATGTGAATGAGGAACAATCGCACGAAACATTTACGGTTTTGTACAGTAGTAGTATACTGTTTGCTTCTGACGATTGCTCGCATTATCTACAACAGCAGGTGAAATGAGATAGAATTAACAGGGAAAATATTTTGAATAGGCAATCTGTACAACGCTTACTATTATCTCTCGTTTGTGACATTGTTTGTAAGAAACGAATAAATAGTTATTTGTGATACGAATGGTAAAAGTGACATTTTATGTCGCAAATAGGAAAGATTGCGACTCGAGGCCGACAGGTCGAGGCCGTACGTTTTACGCAAAATAACGCGAAAATGATTATTTTTTTCGAAAAGTTGTAGATGACATTATTTCATAATCTGTCTTTAAAAATAGATTTTAATAAAGAAACAATATTCATCTTCAGTATTGTAGTTGTAGGAAGAAGCCGAAAAAATGTTGAACTTTTGACATTTTCGAAACATAATGGATTTCAAGGAAAATGAGACCTGAGCCATTCTTTTGCACCATCTGAAGACAAAGTTTAATGAAAAGAAATGGAGCACTTTTTGAGAAGGTTTTGAAAATCTAATTGAATCTTTATGTAAAAAAAAAAACAAAATTAAAATATCTGTAGCAAATCGCAGATCATCGAGTTTATTTAAATCGACCGGGGAATATTAGTTTTGGAGGAAATCAGCTGAACGTTTGTGTTGCTAGCTTTGACCGCATTTGGATAGAAGGACGAACAGACGTTTTGCCGTCAATCAATTTTTCGGTATCAAAGACCCACAAAACATGGATTCATACTATACAGTGTGTTAAGAGGAAGTAATTTACTATACATATGAACAATATTTATCCACTTTTTCGTTACCAAGGCCTGGTTTTCTGCAGAAAATTCGTCGTTTTCGTGGCACGGTTACTCTTCTTACGAGGTAAGGGAGAGAAAGTAAAAATCACGAAATTTGATTGAGTGGACAGCTTCAATTTCTTTGTAAACGAAAATTCCTCGTAATGTAAATATACTGATTAGCTGAGATTTTGCGATTTCATTGCGCAAAAGGATGAACTGTAGAAAAGTTACAACAGAATATGCATGGGCGCTATATGGAAATTCGACCGCTCCCCAAATTATTGTTCCATTACGTTCAGTACTTATTTGACTCATGAAATTATATAGGTTAACAAATTCTGGAAGCATACAAACACTCTTTATTGTAAGCACAGAATTAAACATGTTTCTGAAAATTAATTGAAGTATTTTATTTTTTCAGGATCTTAACATGCATTTGTCGTGGACCATAGCAGGAAATCGTACGAACCACCTTAATTAAAAAATGTAAAGTGTCAGGATCGAAAAATGTAAATTGTAAAATGTCACAATTTCCAACGACTGCTGGTCATTTATATACGCTCTCAAATCTTTGTATTACAACGTTCAAACTTAAGAACTTGCTTTCTTCACTTCGCTGACTTGAACCTCATACTCACACTCTTTCTAGCGGTAAAGACCCACTTGTTGCAACTCATAAAATTAAAGGACGTAATAAACAAATGACGACAAATAAACGTTCATTCTATTAATTCTAAGATTAAATAAAATGAGTGTTTATACTATAAAACCGATAAATAACGGCAAGCGATAACACATTTGGAGCCCATTATATTCTTTTGAAGCAAACATTACAAAAAGTTGATTGAGAAAAAGCGTAAATTTCTTCCGAAAACTCCTAAAAAATGTTTTCAATATAAAGATTATGCTGTAGAGACAATGATAAAAACGCTTTAACTAACTTCGGCTCAACAACAAACAATACTTCTGTGATTTCGATATTATTCATAGAACTACTGTGAAACCCCGTGATGCGAATTGTATCACTCAAATCCTATTTCGTTTCATATTTAAATATTTAATTACATTTACAATATGGGAATTGTGAGTATTCGGATCTTGTTTTAAAAAAACTTAATTCTTTCTGATCTTTAGACCCCTAAATGGACACTCCACTATCTACTCGAGCATTGACTTATGTTTGAAGCACTACTTAGGATACTGTAAAAAATGTGACATAGTTCAAAGATGCCCTACGAGGATGTTGACGACGATGACGTTAACAATAATTACTTCAATGGCGATGACGACAATAACGATGACGAATGTGAAGATGCGAAAATGAAGTTAATAACGATGATGTTAATAACGATGACGTTAACGTCAATGATATTGAGAACGATGACGTAGATTACGATGACGTTGACGGTGCCATTCACGATAATATTAATGTTGTTGACAACAATGTCGATGGTGCTGATGTTGGCTGTACTGGTGGTGGTAACGATCGCATGCGACGCCCAATGTGAAGTTAATGACCATGGCGAAAATGTTAAGGGCGCGCTGCGACGCAGGCCGATTCTTCGCGCATCCTGCCCTGAGTCGTGAGCGGGAGCGGCCCGAGGCAAGGACAAGGGCAGCAGAGAGCGCTCGTGTCCCGCGGGAGGGCGCGCGTGAAAGGCGGCGGGGCGGGGCGGGGCGGGGTGGGCGGGGTGGGGCGGGACGGGGCGGGCTGTGGCGGCGCGGTGGCGGGGGGCGGGCGGGGACGGGGCGGGGCGGGCGGGGCGGGGCGGGGCGTGCGAGAGGGGGCGGACGGGGAGGGGCGGGGCGGGGCGGGCGGCGGGCGGGGCGGGGCGGGGGCGGGGCGGGGCGGGGGGGGCGAGGACGGGGCGAGGCGGGCGGGGCGGGGCGGGGGCGGGGGCTGGGGCGGGGCGGGGGCGGGGCGTGCGGGGCGGGGGCGGGGCGGGGGCGGGAGGGCCGGGGGACGGAGCGGCGTGGGGCGTCCTGGGAGATGCATCTGCCTGGCGTTGGGGCGCGGAAGGATGCGCCTTCGCGTTAATGGCCCCCGCTGCGCTGCCGGATGCGTCAGGCCACAGCGCCGCCGCCCACGCCGCCCTCTTGTCTTCGCCCCGCCCCCCGCCACTCGCCACGCAGCGTCGGACCCTGCGCCATGTTGCCCAGCGGCGAGCCCCAACAGAAAGTGCTGTCGCGCACTTCATGACTGCATATTCAAGCAACGTATCAGAATTATCTCTTTCATTCCAACCTAAATGCTTGAGGCAATAGCATCAATAATGTAAGTCTAATTATATACATATCAGAAAATCAATTATTTCGAAAATTATTTGGTTAGCAGTAATAACCTGCGACATTTGCAATCATAATTTAATATTATTATTTTTCTAGCTATAATAACACCATTGAAAATAAATTATAAATGGCGGCGAGCATAAGGAAATTTTATAACAATAGGATTTCAAATATTCGTAAGGATTGGAAAGGTCGCCAGGATTGGAAAGACTCAGTATTGCAAAGAGTCTTCTTGCTCAAATTATTCTGAGATCGAGAGATTTCACAGGATTGGAAATATTTATCAATATTGAAAAAATCGACAAAGGAAATTACAGGAAGGGAAAGATATCAGGACGGAAAAATTCTCAGGAAATTAGAATATATTTGAAAATTTAAATTAGATTGGAAAATCGTCTGATATAAAAGGATTCGTCATAATGAGAGAAAGTTCTGAAGGGTCCTTTCAGGATTCTCCCAGCATTGGAGGATTCAATGTTTCTGACACGACAACCTCAGCGGTGACGAGCGCTGGTGACGTGGCGGGCGGCGCGCGCCGAGTGGCGCAGGAGCAAGCGCCAGCTGGCGGGAGAGCGCTCGCCGGGGCAACTTGCGCCCGTTTTTGCTCCTTCGTCCGGCCTCAGCTGCCGCCGCTGCGCCAAGTTTCCCGCCCCTCAGGCCCGCCCCTAGCGAGACATCTCTATGCACCGCTGCCATTTGCGCTTTATATCGAACCAACAAGAGCGAGAATGATCGGATTTTCGGGGGAGAAATGGCGAAAGTTCATAGGCTGGTTGATTATTCCGCGTATCCAGGCGCGTGTGACGTACTAGGGTGGAAAACACAGACGACTGTTCTGATTGATATTTACAATATATTTACAGTATATTTACAATTAATGTACAAAGATTACAATACAAAAATCTAACCCCTTGGCAACCTTTCAGTTCTCTTAGCGCGAAACCCCGACCGTCCTTAGGCCTCGCCAGAACCACTGCTTCGAAAGCAGCAAAAAGCAACGCGAGGTGCGAAGCTGTCGGACATAGAGTCCCGTAACTATACCAGTTACATGGCCTGTCGCCAAACCGATCTTCGACTCGAAGATCACGTGCAATGAATGCACTGGAGATACCTCTCTCTTCGACACCCAGCGTATCCCACGAGGCGCCTGTCGGTGCGGCCTTAAATATCCGTTGGCTCGCCCCCACCCTACAAGCAGCGGACGTCATACGGCTCGCTGGCCAGCCCTTCCAGGGCTGCAACCGACATCTCTTAGCCTCGCATCCGCGCGCGTCCCTTTCAGGAATTTCCAGCCTGATTCCTCGGTTTTCCAGCCGGCGCAGCGAGCGCCGTGGCTTCCACCCCATTGAGCATCCGGCAGCGCGGGTTTCCGAAGGGCCCGGCGCGGCCGGGCGGCCGATGCCGCGGCGCCGACCCACGCGACGCTACAGACCTCCCATGCCGGGGTGAGAATTTTTCGCAGCAAAATATGCCCAGGAAAAATTCTGCTAAGTTACCTGGTCGTGAGACCTCTACGTCCAAATTTTTCATGAACATGAACATAATTATACCAGAATATTAAACCCTATTTAATCGAAATGTGTGAAATAACCTCTGGGCTGCCCTCCCTTTTCACCTAAGCTATGTTGCATTACATTTAAACCTTACTCCTATATACATACATAAGTATTCTTGATGCATCTTGAATTACATATGATACTGAAATACAAACATTTACTTTTACATTGAAATATTACATAATAATTCTTGACGCATCTTGCATTACATGAAATCCTGAAATATAAAATACAAAACATTTACTTGCATTGAAGTATTACATAATTGTGGAATTGTTACATACATCATGCCGTTCTTAACTGAGTTTATTGACACATGTATGTATTTACATATAAAAATATATAAAAAAACAATAATTTTACCCTTGAGTTTACAAATTATTTAATAGAATTTCACCGACATTTATACATGTCATGAACGTGCGTGTTCCTATTCTCGCCGGTGGATCAATTCACATCATCAAACATGCGACTAAGCGCATCTGCATTAACATTTCTGAGCCCTTTTTGTGCCTGATGCGTAAATCGAGGTGCTGGATTAAAAGAGACCAGCGTAATAATCTGGGGTTTTGCGGCGTATTACGCAACCAGACCAACGGATTGTTGTCGGTTTCTGACCTGAATTGTGGCCTGCCGTCGAGATAAATCTTAAGGTTATCCAACCCCAAATCAGCGCTAAACACTCTAGTTCTGTGGTGCCATAATTAATTTCGCATTATTAATTTACGGCTTAGAAAACGACTGGTTGTTCTACTCCTCGTCATTTACTTGGTAGAGAACCACGCCTAAGCCTCCGAGAAGCATCTGCCTGAACTCGAAATTCTTTGGTATAATCAGGTGCATATACCGCTGTTTTCTCACTGAGAGCTTGTCGCAGCTCATTGTAAGATGTTTCACATGCTCTGTCCAGACGATTTTACCTTGGCGCTCGCGTCCGCAGCGCATCAGTAAGCGCTGCCGCTTTCTCCGCAAACCCTGGTATCAAACGTCGATAGTACCTACCAGACCGAGCAAAGAACGCACTTGTTTCTTTGACTCTGGTCTGGGAAAGTTCTGATTGCTTGTATCTTGGCTGGCCGGCCGAATTTCCGTTACCGACTACTACCAAGATATTTACGTTAGCGCGCAAACAAACACTGCGCGGCTGCACTGTCAATTTGGCGGATTTTAATAGCGAAAGACCGTATCGAGTGTCGAATGTGTTCTTGCCAAGTGTTACTGAAAACCGCGATGTCATCAAGGTACGGTACCGCGAATTCTTGGCATTTATTCAATAGGTGCCCATAATACGACAACATTGATAGGACCGTTCTTTATTCCGAAAGGTAATCTAAGCGGCGGTACGTGCCGAAACTGGTCACGAACGCCGAATACCTTTGCGCCCTTTCCGTAAGACCGATCTGCCAAAAACATTTGCAAAGGTCCAGTACACTTATAATTTTAGCCGCAGCTACTGTTCTATCCGTTCTTCGAGATTGGGTAACGGAAGTATTCGGTCTTAATAATTTCGTTGAGGCGCCTATAATCGATACAGGGCCGTGGTTTCTGCTGGTGCTTCAACCAATATCATGGGAGACGTATAATCACTCCGCCTCCACAATGATGTTGTCGCGAAGCATTCTATCGATTTCTTCCCGAATATCTTAGCCTGCCTCGGCGATGTACGGTAGGGTACGCTGAACCACTTTGCTGGTATCAGTTAACTCGATATCCATGGTAGTGATATCCGTCAATCCGGGTTTTTCTACTAAATATAGAACTGATTTACAAATGACTGTTTCAGAGCGTTGCGAAACTCGGTTCGACCTCAGTCCCGCTCAGCATTCTTCCGCGTCAAAGTCGCAACAATCCAATTTAAGCGCATAGCGATCTAGCGCGTTTCGTCACCTGCGTCTGTCACAGACGTAGAACTAAGCAATTCAAGTACTCTGTCCGCTGGTGGTATCTTTAACATATTAAGTGATAGACGCGGGTTCCTTCCGCCCCGGCATCTGGACCAATAGTTATGTCTCGAAATTTTCTCGCGAATCTCGCCCGGCCCTATCCACTGAACCGCGAGTTCCGCGTCCTATTAGGTGCGACAACCAACACCTTAGCGCCTATCTCGAAAGTACGTGAGACCGCCTTCCGGTCATACCACACTTTACGTTTCTGTTGTTCTTCAGCCATTCTACTGTGAGCTAGGTCACGGGAGCGTTTCAAACGATTGATTAATTTGAATACATGCTCAACTACAGAACTTTCTTCACCTTCCGCACGCTCAATCAACGGCGCGAGCTCCTTGTCTTGTCTCTGAGCCGTTTCAAATTCGGTGGGGTCCAAACGAGCCAAAGCAATGCTACCGAAATCTAATTCAGATTCCTGATCGTTCGATTCCGAGTTGCCCGGGGCGTCGACCCGCCCTGACCAACTCTATTTTCATCCTCGGTTTCCTCCGAAACGCTTACTTGAACGCGTCCGGCCCACGGCCGGTTCCTTACCTCGTCCATTGTCTGAGTCGCTTCGTCTGCCGCATTGTTCGCACCCAGGCCCTCCGCCCTTTCGCGCTCAGCAACGCTTGCGCCCTAGTCCGTACAGCGCAGATAGGCTGTGGTTCTAAGAAACCTTGCTTTATCTCCTTCAAAATCGTAGCAGAACGATTACTAAAAATGTAATAAGGCAAGTCGCAGTTCTTGGCGACTGCGGCTTCTGTAACAAGAGTACCGAATGGCCCTACTATCTCTACACTTGGCTACCGGTAGATTTTTCTGGCGCTTCGTCCAGGGGCTGTGAACCCATACGACTCGCCGGTGTATTGTGTCGGCGTGACGTGCTTTGCATTGATGACGTCAATCGTCGCACCCGTATCACGGAGACAGGTGACTGTTTCGCCGCAAATTTTGGCAAGAAATGTGTGGAGACAATAACTCTGGCGCACTAGCGTCGCTACGTGACACATCTTCTCGCTAGGTTTATTGTTATATTGGGGACAATATTTTTTATGTGACCTGGTTTTTACATAGTAACACGTCCGTTCTTGCGGCTTTTCGAATTCCGTTACTTAGCTACTTCGGCACTGCAGTTTTGAAGTGGTCGGCGCGCTTTCCGTCACCTTCGGCCATTTCCGTTCGCCTGCCTGCTCTTTATTGCTGAACCGCGAGAATTCCTTCTATATCCGCTAGCCGGTTGTTTTCGTAGGTGTCCAGCCTTCGTGCCAAATCTTGGGACCAGAAACCTCACCCACACATCAATGAAATGGTCACGCATAACCGCCGGCACCTTCCGCTTCATCTGTCTGTTAAATGAGATCTAGCAATTGCTCAAATGTTTCTACCTTTAAACCTGAGATCCATTTTTACAATAATTAGCTAATTCACTGCATAGACGTTCCAAGTGGTCTTGCACCTTTACGTGACTACAAAACATCTGACTGCACTTTTCCGCCGTAAACTTGAACATATCTATAGTTGTTCTTTAATTAGGTCATAACTTGATCCGGTGTATCGGATCCTACTACGAGCCAGTTGTTCACTCATTAGAAGTAAACCCATTAAATGGCTTACCCATTCGACCGGCGCAATGCCAGCTGGCGAGCATGCGCCTCGAAAAACTTAAAAACAACGTAATATCGTCGCCTTCGCCTTTGAATTTGTCCATGACTTGGCTGATACGAATATTAGTTCGATTTCCGTGTCGCTACTACCTATGGATACACGCGTGGAGCCTGATTCGTTAGTTTGCTTTCAAGTTCAAATTGCGTTCTTCGCGTATTCTTTCCTGCTCGCGTATTCTTTCCCTCTCTCTCTTCGCGTATTCTTTCCTGCTCTCTCTCTCTCTTCGCGTATTCTTTCCTGCTCTCTCTCTTGCGTATTCTTTCCTGCTCGCGTATTTCGTGACCGTTCTTTTCTTGGTCAGCGAGTTGTTTCACGAATGATTCCTCGACTGCTCTGCTTTCCGTAATGATCGATTTAAGTTAACCACGGTCTCGTTCCCTTCTAATGTTTCCCCTCTCCATCGCGACCCTAACAAGCACCTCTTCCTATAACCCGCTAAGAAAGCCATTTTGCTTGAATTGATCCCCGGCCAGAACAAAAACACACTTACGTTCAGTTGACCTCGGTGTCGCGTCAGCGCTTCTGATCCGGTTTTCTGGCCTCCTTCCTTCCTCTCGTCCGGGATGTCTCTTCCAGTGGTACCAAATCAGCTCGTTCCAGTACCAATATCAGCTGCTCCAGTTCCAGTACCAATATCAGCTCGTTCCAGTACCAGTTCCAAGTTTTAGAAAAGAAAGGTTCCGAGTCGGATTGTACCGCCCCGAAACTACCGTACCGAAACACCGCACTTTCGGTTTCGTGTGGGCGCGATGCCGCCGGCGCCACGTATTTACGACGCGTGTGCACGTTTAACTGCGTACACTGTCTTTACGCGTGTGTTCTGATTAATCAGCGCGCACCGATGACTCTGATGCCGCACTGATGTCCCCGCGGACTGCTGCAGGCTTCCGCGTTCCCCGTTCGTTGCGAACGTAGTAACTGCTTCCACTAAGCTGATTGATAGACGTGAGTCTTTGATCTGTTGTAACCAATTATTAACTGCAATTGGCACAACCACCCGGTGAGTTCTAACACCACTGCAACCAATTTTGAACTACAATTGCAACAATTGGCGCAGGACTCCGGCGTGAATTTACGATAACCGCTGCCATGAGTTTTAGAAAACAAAATGGCAGGAATTGGTGCGGCACCCCTGACGTGAGTTTACAATAACCGCTGCCACCAGTTTTAGAAAACAAAATGGCAGGAATGATGCGGCGCCCTGACGTGAGTTTACAATAACCGCTGCCACCAGTTTTAGAAAACAAAAATGGCAGGAATGATGCGGCGCCCCGACGTGAGTTTACAGTAACCGCTGCCACCAGTTTTAGAAAAGAAAATGGCAGGAATGATGCGGCGCCCTGACGTGAGTTTACAGTAACTGCTGCCACCAGTTTTAGAAAAGAAAACTGGCAGGAATGATGCGGCGCCCCGACGTGAGTTTACAGTAACCGTTGCCACCAGTTTTAGAAAACAACAATGGCAGAATTGATGCGGGCACCCCGGCGTGAGTTTACAATAACCGCTGCCACCAGTTTTAGAAAAGAAAGGTTCCGAGTCTGTGACGTACTAGGGTGGAAAACACAGACGACTGTTCTGATTGATATTTACAATATATTTACAGTATATTTACAATTAAGTACAAAGATTACAATACAAAAATCTAACCCTTGGCAACCTTTCAGTTCTCTTAGCCGCGAAACCCCGCGACCGTCCCTAGGCCTCGCCCAGAACCACTGCTTCGAAAGCAGCAAAAAGCAACGCGAGGTGCGAAGCTGTCGGACATAGAGTCCCGTAACTATACCAGTTACATGGCCTGTCGCCAAACCGATCTTCGACCCGAAGATCACGTGCAATGAATGCACTGGAGATACCTTCGTCTTTCGAACCCAGCGTATCCCACGAGGCGCCTGTCGGTGCGCCTTAAATATCCGTTGGCTCGCCCACCACTACAAGCAGCGGACGTCATACGGCTTCGCTGGCCAGCCTTCCAGGGCTGCAACCGACATCTCTAGCCTCGCATCCGCGCGCGTCCTTTCAGGGAATTTCCAGCCTGGATTCCTACGGGTTTCCAGCCGGCGCAGCGAGGCGCCGTGGCTTCCACCCCATTGAGCATCCGGCTTAGCGCGGTTTCCCGAAGCGGCCCGGCGCGGCCGCGCGGCCGATGCCGCGGCGCCGACCAGCGCGACGCTACACGCGTTAATTATGGAACATTAGTTCTGTAGTTGTAGAGCAAGATTTCGTCATGGTGGCGGTGTTCTTCCCCCAATGGATGGAAGGATGCGGATTCGGTGGTACAACGGTTAGTGTACAGGGCTGTTGTACACTGGATTTGCGGGTTCAAAACCGATCGAAGTGGTGGACTTTCACGGGCGAAAAATCCTTCGTACGCTTTCTCCGGAGGAAGTGCAAGCCGGCTGTCTCATGGTAGATGTACTGTATGTAAAAGATCCTCTAGTCTAAATGAAGACTCTGAGCTAAATTCAAACCGCCGTTTCGTCGCCCAAGTTAATACCTCCTTTCTCCGCTAGATGGTGAAAGGAACGTAGGGAAATTTGCGTGGACAGATGGAAGAGCGGGTTTCATAGCCCAAGCCTCGCCACGTAACTGAACTAAGATTGCTGCCGAACTGCAAGTCAGCATGCGGTTTTCCCCATCCAAGAACCTCCCACCCGTGGGGCACCGTCCCTGCCGAGGATGCCGGAAGAGATACCGTCCCTGCTAGGACGTGCCCGGCACACGTGGAAGTAAGAAGAAATAAAAGAAGTCATCTTCGTCAACATATCAGCTGTGCCGAGGCACAGTCGCTCGACTTTTGCCGACAGCAGCGGGACTGACGATGACGGCAAAGCCGTCGAAAGCCGGCTATCTTAATAAAGCTGATATGTTGACGAAGATGACTCTTTTATTTCTTCTATAAGAACGTCACAACATCCAATCAGAATTCACAATACATGGAAGTGTAGCATTGTGAAGGATGCGCAGCGTCTTGCGGGTTTTGAAAGACGGATAATGAGAAGGATATTTGGACCAGTTAAAATTCCCAATGGAGATTGGCGGATTAGGATCAATTCCAGACTGGAAACTGGAGTATATAAAATACAAAAACATATTTAATTTTATCTTGCCTTGAGATTAAGTTGTCTTGGTCATCTTAATAGGATGTCGCATGACAGAACAGTAAATAAGAACTTCAGCTGGAATCCAGAGAGCACCAGGAGAAGAAGACGGCCTAAAAATAGATGGAAGGATTATGTAAAAGACATCAGGAAAATTAAGATTGATAATTAGATCCAGCACTCGACGAATAGGGAAAATGGAAAAGAATAGTTGAGCTGACAAGACGTTCACTTGAAGGTCGTAGAGGCTTAGAAGAAGAAGAAGAAGAAGAAGAAGAAGAAGAACGGTCCGATATTTGTTACTGGTACTAATCAAAGAGCAAAGTATTGATAGTTCGATATTATATATCGTCAATGGTAAATACAAATATCGATTCGAAAATTGGTATCGACATGGTTTCAAATATTATAAGGAAAATGAATATTACTCCATTTTGTATTACTATGTGTATCCACATATAATTATTTTAACTTCTCTTTCTTTTATTAATATATTATGTATTTTGCATGTTTGTAAAAAACTTAATCTAATAAATATATTTTGGTTAGCTTTAATTTGAACTCCTAAAATATGAGTCTTTAAGCTTACATTTTCTTATATTTAATTGTGAAGAATATAAAATGCACAGGTCAGTCAGTAAGTCGATCTGTAGTTTTTTTCAATACTTGCTGTTGAAATGAACAGTATCTAAATCAAGAGTTCACAATTTTAGTCAGTAAGTCTCTTTTAAACAATGGTTTGAAACGTCGACCCTTTCAACCCTTACAATATACAGCCCAAAATGATCATAATACAAATAATTGCAATAACTGAATTAAAGATATCAAATAGACAAATAATAAGAACAGGTTTGTAAAACGATTAGATTTATTTTTAAATTTGTATACTATTACTGCTTTTAATTTACAAATAAAAACAAGTTTTCAAAAACAAGTCACATATAATTGCGCTAAAGTTATTATTTTATTAATGAGAATGTATGTAAAATTCCAAAAGATGAGGGAATTTTTACTTTATATTAGGTGGTTTGGACCCTGTAAGTACGTATTATTACTATTTACTATTTTTATTATTTCTAATTCATTATTATTATTATTAATATTATTATTATTACATACAATATACACAATAATAATAATAATACACAACAACACAATAAATAATAATGCAGTCTGATAGCTGAGACCGCTAAGGCAGAAAGTGTTGGCGATCTCAGACGAAGGATCATGATTGAGTCTCGCGGGCATTAGTGTTTTGAATGTCTGTTTGTGTGTACCATCCATTCATCCTTCATTATCATCATATTTCACCTTCCATCCTCCAGTACTAACAACCCTGGAGTGTAAAATAACACTGAGCCTGCAAGTGCTTGTCCTGAGGGTCCAAGATGGTATATTCATGAGCAAAATAATAATAATATTAATAAAATTAAATTCATACATATTTTACACTTTACACGTTTTGTGTCAATTCACCTTCAAATCCATCTCATTTTCATCCTAGTTATTCTCCTATTCATCTTCATTTGTTTCTGTCGTTATCGTATTTAGATAATTACAACCTCACTACACTTTCGTTTCTTCTTCCATAATCTGTTATTCTCTGTTCTCATCCGCCCTTCTTTATTTTTATATTTTTGTTTCCCATCATTCCTACTTTGCATCACGGCCGTCCCGCTTGGGTCCTCGTAAATGCAAAGCTTGGTAATAATGACGTATTTTCTTTAATGCTTCTAGAAAGTTTGTTTTCCCAGCGCCGCCCATCTCGCCCTCCCACCCCACGTCCACCGTGGTTTCCCTGACGCCATCCCTCGCCCGTCCCTGCTGCCACCCGTGCTGCGCGTCTTGCGCCGCCGCCTCCTCCTCCGTGGTGTTGCGTCCATTATCTGGGACGCGGGAGTCTCTGAACGGACCACCATGCCTGCAGCGCCGCGCCGCCCAGCCCCAGCCCAGGCGCAGACGAGCGAGGAGCGCGAAGGAGTAAAGGGGCGAAAACGACACAAGTTGACAAGTAGAGGAAGATAAGAGTAGAAGAATGAGGGGGAACGAGCAGGGAAGTACAGACTAGAACTGAAGGGAAGTAGGCTAAGTCAAGGGTGGATAAATTAGAAGATCGCTGAAGAAGGAAATTACTCAGGGATATTTAAACCCAAATTGATGCTAGTGAAAGGAAGGATGAGAGGATGGAAACTTTAACTTACAACGTTGAGGATGTTTAAGAGGAGTGGGGAAAGATGGATTATAGAGCAGGAAAGTAAGACTCTAGGACTAAAAAGAGATACTGTACCAAGAGAGAGAGAGAGAGAGAGAGAGAGAGAGAGAGAGAGAGAAGCAAGATAAGAGAGAAGAGAGAGAGAAGATAAGGCAGAGAGAAGAGAGAAAGAGGAGAGAGAGAGGAGAGAGAGGAGAGAGAGAGAGAGGGAGGAGAGAGGAGAGAGAGGGAGAGGGAGGGGGAGAGGGAGGGAGGGAGAGGGAGAGAGAGATTGTGATGAAACAGCGAAACAAGTAGGGAGGGAGAGGAGTAAAGGAGAGAGAAAAATACTAGAACATTTGTAGATTAGACAACACGCATATTTTATTAGAAATTACTTTTCAGAAATTTCTACATTTCTATAAATATTATGATTTCATGTATCCACACAGCGTGCGTCCGTATCATGAATCTCTCCCTCCTACTGGTAAGGAAGGCTGACAAGGGCCTGTACAAATTCTGAGCGGTTTCTTGACATGCTAGAAGCAATTGAAGGTTCAGATACAGTGGAAGTAAACGGACAGAGTAGCACTTTAGCTACAGAGTAAATTAGATGTGCCTTTACTGCACGACACACACGATTGGTGGTGAGGTACAAATATTGAGTGATAGATTTTTTTCGTTCCCGGCGCGTCAACGGCTTTGGACATTAGTCCTGTAACTGTAGTGTATGCTATTATTTTCCTCCGAAAATGAGGTGATCTTCCCCGCTGGATGGCGAGATCCTGAGCCGACCTACCGTCGGCTAGTGGGGTTTCCCCCTAACCAGGACTCTCCCACCAGCGGGGCACAGCCCCAGTCGGGACAAGCTCTAAGCTCCCGACCGGTCTGCCGGAATATGTAGTGTGGCATTGGAGAAGTGTGTTTGGGGGTGTGTGTGTGTGTAAGGGAGATAGGACAAGGAATAGGAAGGAAAAATCGCGCGCGATCCGGACCCGTTTGGTAGGGTACTGCTACGGCATCACCTGGGGTTGATCGGAGAAAACACGGAAAACTACTGATCAAAGCAGCTGGCGGTAGAATTTCGTCCAGACAGCGACTGAATTCGATGTAGCTGAAAAGCTAGTGTCGAAAATCCTGCCGCCGCCAGGACTTGAACCTAGACCTCCCGGCAGAGGCGCTGCAGTGGCATCAGTTGATACACTTTAGTTACCAGCTCGATTGTACAAATACATAATGGACTATATTAAGCGTGTTTTAAATGTTAAAATTGCTACATATTAAGTATATAATAGTGTCAAAGTTAACATTGTTAGATCTTGGTAAGATATTTTGAAAAAATGTCACATCAAACTTCGGGAAGTTTGTCTGTTGATAATAAGTGTATTGAATGGGGTTAATTAGAGAAGCTTTTAATCGTCGTTCGTATAACGAAAATTGTAAAATGAATGTGTTTCATGAATACATTATATAACTATACATAATCGAAGATTATGTATGTTATATAGTCAAAGTTTATTTCTAAGATCAAAGGAGCCTAGGCATTAAAGCTGCCAATGAGACCATCGAAGGGCAATGAGAACGCCCCGGGAGACCGGCGCATGGGGTAGCACTTTGGGGCGCAGGGCTAGAAGGCAGTGGTAAGCGCTTTGGGACGCGTCGTCACAGCACAGACAGTTCTTATGAAATATAAACGATGCTGACAAAGCAAGGGAGTAGTGTCGCCGGGATTTTACAAAAAGGAGATATTCTTTGACTTATGCATCCAAATGATTTGAACTCTGATTTTGGGAGAGGTTGACTAATCTATGGGGCAAAAGCTTAAACCTCGTTCTTCAAAATTGCAGAAAATTATCAACGATAAGTTTTATTAAATTATGAAAACTAATATGAATTGTAAATATACAACCCACATATCTCTGTTCCTGGTGTCATCCTCTGCTCGAAGATGTGCCCCAACTTGCCAAGCCATATTCATTCTTATAGATTGAGGTTTTCTGCATAACTTCATTCAATTATATATATTTAAATAATGATAGGTACTTTTAAAAATGAACAATTGTTGAGTAAATATTAAGAGGAAAGTTCGGTGAGTCACAGCACGCACGCACAACACACACACACACATATTTATATATGTATATATATATATATATATATATATATATATATATATATATATATAATAAATCACAGTTAACAATTCATGTGGTTTATTCATGATGGACTCCATCCCTTTTAGTTTCATCTTTGAGATGTAATGGCTGTAATTACCCTGACGGATAGGTCGAAGAGGACCAGTTCCATGACCTACACTTTCTCCTGTCTTCAAGCCTTTGATCCTGGAGGGACCTTAAACAACTGGTTAATGCTGCAACAGAAGGAATGAAGAAACTCTCATCTACGTGTCATGAAGCCTGCGAAACCATTCGATACCATTTGGAGTGTTTGAAAGGGTGCGACAGTCCAACATCTGACGAGTGCAAGTGTGAAACAAGAGCAAGATATTTTGAGCAACTTGTTATGAGTAATGCTTGGAAATGCATGCAATTGCATTTTTGGTTAATGGTCATATTTTCCTTCAAATTTCAAAATTTTAAATGGCAAATGGCAAAATACTGAAAAGAAGGTAATATTTGCATACATGGTATATTTTGCAATTCAGAGCTTTTAGGCGTATAAATGATTTTTTGCATATTTTTCGACTTGTCTAAAATAACACAAAAAATGAATTTTTACGAAAAAATATTTATTATTGGAAAGCAACTTTCTGGTTGCTTCAAATACGTTAGTGCAATATATTTCAGACTACTATGGCCAACGCTGCTGAAGTAATATCTAAGGTCATCGGTTTATAAAGAAGATAAAAATTCAAGGAAAACCTTAGTAGATGTACTTGCAATTGTTCAGAGGCAAGGGATAAGCTTGTGGCAGCTCCAGGTGAGAGGAAGTAAGGAAATACGAAGAAAAAACAAATGAAGTTTTTGAAAGAGTCTAGGCTTTACTTTACATGCACTGGGTAAACTCTGAAGGAAATATATCTGTCTCCTAGAGAATGTATTTTCACGTAAAAATATATTGTCTGATAGGAGACACTCTGACTGAAGATAACCTTAATACAATTCTTGTATTCTTCTGTGCTCTTAATGAAATAAAATGAGCCAAGGTATATCTAATTAATTTTTAATTTGTTATTCCTGTCTCTATGTGGCTAAATATATAATGTCTTTGTAAACACGTTTTTATGGCCAAACCTTCATATCTTAACAAAATCTGTTCATATTTCAATACTCATAATTTCTTCATCTAGTTGGATAGTCCAACTTGAGATGCTTTCATTATTTGTTTGGCATATCACAGCCCTTCAGGTCAGTATTCAATGAATTGAAAGCTTTTATGTATGTAGTGATGACTTTCTACTAATTTGTTTATTAATTTTATTTGAATGACATTTGTGTTCCTCTTGTTAAGACTAGCTTGCTGTATCATCATGTATGAAAAATTGTGCTGTAAAGCTTTTTCTAAATATAATTTTTAACACTCATTATATTTGTTCTTTGAATATAATGTCAGATGAGTCAAAGTTTATCTTATAGATACTTTAACAACCCTTTCTGAATATTAAAGAGTGGCCTCGTAGTGTTATCATAGACTCCACCCCACGCAATTATGCAATAGGTCACTATAGCCCAGAATAACTACTTATACAACAATTAGTTGCTCAGCATTTAACACGAATCTTAATTTACAAAAAGAGTATAAAAATAAGTACCTCACTTTTTTTAACTACATGCTCAAATTGAAATTTCCATTTCAGATTGCTGAATATATACCCAAGATACCTAGGAACCGCCACTGTAGTGATACTCGGCAAATACAAGTGTAATTATTAGTACTATGACCTAGTCTGATATCACAGCGACTAATTGACTATATATATTGAAACGCACCGCGTTTCTGCTTAAAGAAACGGTGATACAACAAGTAAGCACGCGGCAAAACGGTTGCCAGAGGGCGCCCGCTAGCCACAAGAAACAGTTACGGGCGGCGAAGTGTTGTCGGTTGGCCGAAGGCGTGAGAAAAGACGCCGCGAGGCTTCGTACGGCCGGTCGCCCATAAGGAAGGAAGTACCTGGGGCTGCTCCGCGTTCGAACAAGGTAGAATAGTGTCGCGAACGAATGAACGCTGCCAAAAGTGATTGACGGACGAGTTGCGGATATAGCCATCATTAGTAGCTCGGACGAGTGCCAGAGTAACAGCTATTATCCGGGGTAGTACTGATCGAGAGAACTGGTGCAGAGGAGTACGCCACGAGACTAGTAGCCTGGTGAAATGGTGAGACACGTGCTAGCAAACTGTACCTTGAATAATTAGTGGCGTTTGTCAGCTCGCGGAAGGTGACATCGAGGATCTGGGTGAACTGGAAAGGAGTTCAGCGGGAGGCGCAGAGGCACCGTGGAAGATTACGCTGAGAAAGCTTCGAAACGCAACGCATCGCATCGGCTGGCCCCAGTGGAGCGGGCATAGGCAGCAAACGGAGTACGAGACAACCTGAGAGTCCCGAGCGCTGACGCTCGGGGGGGAGTATTAATCGGTAAATATTTCCGATCGATGTAAGATCGAATGAACTAACAGTGATTCTGGGTGAGTAAAGAAAGGATAAAGACCACCACAGATATTTGTAATCAAGTAATTTGTGTAGAATAATAAATAATCCATGTTTATTTTGTTCACGGAACAGTGGTGTCTGATTAATAACCCGAGTCCATTCACGAAAAAGAACACTGCCCCTTGCAAATAAATTTACTACGAACAAGCTGGGCTTACTGGTTTTTTCTCATATATATATATATATATATATATATATATATATATATATATAGACATACCAATAGGGGGTATATTTATTACAGTATATTTGTCGTAAATGAGCGAAATTGTTAGGCAAATAATAGCAATATGGCGCCTTAGTAACGACGTCGTGGTTGTTGTCAGATAAACAAACATTCAGTGACTGTGGAGGTGGGGGCGTGAGTAGGAGGAAATATAAGAGATTTGGGATTATTGAAGAAGGTCGACTAATTATTAAAACGGAAGTTTGGGCATTTGTCGAAATAAAAGAAAGGCGAGGCATTGTGGCCACAAAAGGGAGGATAAGATTCATTTGGCCGCATGTCGTGACGGTGAGCAGTTCGCTCGTGAATAGATTAATTTGTGCATGATAGGACCTAATAAAATTTCGGGGTCTACAATACGTGTTGGACTTTAAATATTTTCGTGTGTGGAGCAAGAATCGGACTAGGGGGACATATTCGATTCTGAATATTTCGTGGCAGAACCAGAAGTGAACTTGGATACTTCTAAGATTTGGGAACGTGTCGAGTTCCGAATATTTTGCTGTGCATAAAAATAAGACTTGAGTTTTTTCGCGAGTGAACTCTAATCATTCTTGAAGTTATAAATGTATGCGGTTTACAAACGATACAAGACTTTGCCTATTTTCATATAAACGGAAGATAGAACTGAGAGATTTGTTTTGCGTGTAATCATAAAAGCACTTATACGGTGAGAACGGCATCAGATATAATATAGTGGAGCTGGGGTAAATATTTGAGTGGTGCGAAGCGGTGAATCGGCGGTGTTCGTTTTTCAAAGAAGAAAGAAGATTCGTGGTATTTGGACTTCTGGACTTCGGAGCTTCAAATACAAGAAGGGAAGGCGTTTCTTCGAGTACCAATCAAGAGCATGCGAAGACCAGAATCGCCGTATAAGGTACGAAACAGATCATGACTAAGAAAGTTTCTAATGTAAAGTTTTCACATTTTAATTTGCTACATTGATAGAAATAAACATTAAGTTTCTCTTTAAAGAAGATAAAATGATTTTCATTCCAATCAAGCTAATAAGTAGCTAGATCAAATAATCTCTGTTTTCAGATTCTCGCCATTCTGTATAGATGGTAGATCGGTAATCGGTTATTAATAGATAATAGCGATTACTTCTGACGTGACTCATCGACCCAGCTAGCGGGATAATATTCAGTATTTTATCAGAGTAATAATAGTTAAAATATTATCGTAACCTTTTTCCTGGCGCCCATGTTATTAGAAATTTGAAACGGGTTACGACGAATCGCCCTGATAATTGTAGCAGTTAGGGTATGTTTCAAAATATATATAAAATTTCAATTCATTCAAATTATTTCAGCAAAAATGTCATTGAAGCATGCTCGAAAATCATGATCATTCGTTGATAATTATTTAGAGGAGGAATCTCGAGGATTACTCGAAGGCAAAGGACTTCGAACAAGGCCGTTTTCAAACGCGTCGCCGGGTGCGGCGTCGGCGCCGGCGCCACTGGGGGCGGGACTTCATTACGTGCGTGATGCACTTGCCTGGGAAGCCCTGCGAGGGGCAAGAGGGCGGGCCGGTGGGGGGTGGGGAGGGGAGGGGAGGGGCGGGGCAGAGCACCGAAGCACCAGGCTGGCAGTTCAGTTGCGGTCGCCCCATTAGGACGGGACGTCAACGGCGGTGAGGTCGGGCGAGAGGTGCGCCCTGCGGATGAGGATGAGGATGAGGACGAGGGGCGGCGACGAATGGAAGGGCCGCGAGCGACGCGAGGTCGCGGTGTGCCCGACCAAAGCACACACGTGGAGTCGAGGTGGTAATGCGAGGCTGCTGGCTCCCTGATGCGGAAATGCTGCGCGACCCGCGTTTGTTCGTTGCAACAATTTAATACGTCATTTTGGAGAGAGATATTAAAAACTACATTATTGATGTTGGTTATGAAAAGGATTTTCTGCTATTACTACAATGAACATTCTGAAAATATAAAATCGTTTGCAGATGCAGTTAAAAGCGATATCATTAGATTGTAAGATTTCCAAAATAACTTTTCTACTCCCATTGTATAATCATTTCATTTGATGCTACAACCCATTGCATAATGCTACTCATTAGATACAGGTTTCATTATGATACAGGTTTGTGACCAATCACAGAAATTTACAAACTAAGTATTGAAACTTCATTAATCATTGAGAACCTTTCTAGTAAATGTTTATTCGATTGTGTACATTAAAATTGTATTTAATATTATATGTTTGTAAGTTTACATTCTTTTTTATAGTAATTTTACGTGAAATATTATTTCAAATAATTTGAATCGTAATTTCACTTGATCCTTTGATTAGCGTAATTTAGAATTAGAGGGAACATTTGACAGACCTTAAGATCAGAACGCAAGTTATTTTGGTCATGTTGCTGCGAGTGTTTATCCAAAACTGGCCAATTTTTAGTTTGAAATGTCTAGTGAACCAGAGGATGAGTTGGCACCTCAGAGATTACAAAAGCGAAAATGTTGACCTCGGAATTATTGCACGCAACAGTTTATACTTTGTTGCAGGCGGACTGGTAAACCAGTCACTGGTGAGTTAGATAGTGACTTAGCTGAATCCAGCATATCAACTGCCACGAAACGATTCATTGTAAACGCTTAACATATAAAATTTACTATAGTCATAGAAAAAGTACTGAAAAATACCTCAATGTATTGAGTATTAATACTGAAACAATGGCAATTTATAACAAATTGGTCCAGTTGGCGCGCCATTTGAAACAAACTGTCCCATGTTGGCGCCATTTGAAACAAACTTGTCTGATTTTATTTTAAATTTAATATTTCTCTGCCCTTCTAATATTAATTCAACGTAACCGTTCCAAATTTATAAAAGAATATGGGCGCCAGGAAAGATTACGTTAATTCAATTATTAAAATTACTCTTCAACTGCTATTTCCATTAAATTAATATCCGCTAACTGGTCGATGGGTCTTATAAGAAATAATCACTATTGCGTACTAATAGCCGATTATTCGATCTGCCATCTGTACAGAGTGGCCGAGGCATCTGAAAAGCAAATATACATTTCTAGCTACTCATTTGCTGGAATTGGCTAAATGAAAATCATCTTTTCTATTCCAGAAACTTGTAGTTTATTCAATGTTCCTGTTAACAATGAAACTTTTGGTCATGACCAGTCTCAAACCTTATATTGCAGTACCCTTCTTCGCATGCTATTGACCGATGTCGCCGCTAGAACCATTTTCAATCTTTCCGGTGTCGATGGCTCCAGGTCCAAATACCATCTTCTTTTCTTCCGTTCTGGCACAAGTGTACTCAAGTCACTGATCCTCATAAATTGATAAGACTTAATTAATTCTCCTTTTAAACGTTAGCAGTTCTTTCCACTCGTATAATTAAATATTAAAGTTCAGCAACCATTATCTGCTTCAAATACTCTAGCCCTGTTGCGACAAATTCACCTAAGTTTACAGTTTAAATTCTACCTGCTGCACTCGAAATATTTCCAAGCTTCAATTCGCACCTTCCATCAATATTCTAAGTCCGACAATCATACGCTCCAAATAAATGTTCACAATTCCCAAACTCCAACATCAATTGTCTAACACGATCCGCCAGCACCACGGCATAAGTCGGAATGAATCCATATTCCCTCTTCAGTGCTTCAAAACTCGGTTCATCTATCTACTGTTTCTGTCTGAAAATGATCCATGCCTAGTCAATCCTTCAATTACTTACAAATTCAACTAGCCCTAGACTGTCATTGCTTTCTGGCCAATCCCAAACAGTTTACTTTATCAACTAGCTGCCCGTGGTTCAAAGCAATGAAGTTTGTTGATCTTGACGACAACTCGTCTACTGTTGCTATGCCCCATATTTGTATATGTCTATCCTACCATTCACCCTGTTACCAATAAATGTCAATCAATACAACGTCCCATATTGGTATGTCATAATACACTTAGGTGAAGTTTACGATACTCGCTCATTTCGCTCGTATCGTAATATCACACTCGTGTATTAATACCATTATTACATACTGTTTCATAATGTACTATAATCACATTTCTATTAAAATTAAAATTTTGTGCTAGGAATAATGTACCCTATTTAAGAAACGATGGTGGTAACTAAATCACAGTAACATAAAACTATTAATTAAGTAGTTGATTAATAACTAACTAAATAATAACAGTTCAAATATATTTTTCTTCAACTGAAAATAGTGTGTTTTATTAATCAGTAAGAATAACATTTTTGTAAAATAAAGTTTCTTCATTATTTCATCTCAAATTGATTATTCATTAATTAATCATCAATTTTGATTATCTTGGCACTAACGTGCCAAAATCTTACATTTGTACAGCGTACTTACATATGTATTGCGAGTACACGTGTACAGGCAAGGCTCCAAATGACCTGTTGAACTTATTTAGTAAAACGAGGAGAATACCGTAATTCATTCTTATTTATTCTCATACAATTTGTGGCCATCGAAACTACTATCTAGATTTGCAGCATGTAGACTGCACTATTGTAGAAAGCATATTAAAAATGTAAATGATTTCATGAGAATCGTGAGCTCCGTTTGACCCCAAACTCCGCCACTGTTGCTCAGTGTATCTAACTAGAAGGAAAGTATATATAACACAGCGATATTGCTCAGTATTCATAAGTTTGCATCAAATACCTGACACAAGTGAACAACGCATAAAGCACAGCTCTAAAGAATTTATCGCTGAAACTCCCTTGTTCAGGTAGACCATTGGCAATAATGAATTACTCGTATAGCCCTTCCAGAAAAAAAACGAAACTATCAGTGATTTAATTAAGATTCAAGTATTTTCGTAGAAAATAAATTAATCGAACATTTTATACAACAGTATTACAAGTAATTTAATGTAAATTACTTGTGGAAGAATCGTCTGCTAATAGTGCTGACCCCCTTTTCATCAGGTGCTTCAGTCTCTCGAAAAGTTCAAATTTCGATTACTTTAACCATGTATTTATTAAAATACATGGTTAGTAATCACATGGTTTAGTAAAGTAAGTTTAGTTAGTTAAGTAAAATAAGTAAGTGTTAGTTAGTTAAGTAAAATACATGGTTTAATAATTTTTTTCCTTTGTTGTTTATTTTATATTTTAGCTGTAGCATTTATTTCGTACTTCCTACAGTTGCTGGATTTTTACATGTTTCTGTTTATGTAAACGAAGCCGAATATACACCTTTGTTTAAAAATAAACTAATATTAATTAATATTCTCATTTAATTATCTTCCATTCTTTACTATTCGCAGCGACTCTGGAGGTCCTAGAGTTTGAGATCCGACGATAACTGATTTTCGACACTAGCTAAGGAATTCAGCCGCTGTCTCGAGGAAAATTCTAGTGGCCGAATGATCTGATCGGTAGTTTCAGTGTTTTCTAATCAATACCAGGCGATTACTAAGAAGTACCTAACAATCGGACTTGGGACATTTTTCCTTCCCCTGTTCTGTCCTCTCCCATACACACACACATCCACATATTCATTTCACTACAGTCCACATGTTGCAAGGCTAATTGGAAGTTTAGAGCTTGTCCGGGATGGGTTGTGACTGACCTGTTGTGGAGGAGATATTTGGAGAGGATTCTTCGAAGCCGACGTGCTGGTCGGCGCTGGTCTCACTTCCAATGCAGAAGGAATGAAACAATAATACATTGACTGCACTATCGGACTAATAATCGTACGAGCGAACTAATTCCTTTCTGTGTTTTGATTTATTTATTTATTTTAACTGCTGCTATAACAACTGCTTGGTCATTAGTCCGTTAGTGTGATGCTTTTCTCGGAGATGGCGGTGATCTTCCCGCTGGATGAGGATCCGCGCCGACCTACCGTCGGCTAGTGGGTTTCTCCTAACCAGGACTCTCCCACCAGCGGGGCACGCCACAGCCGGACAAGCTCAAGCCCTGACGGTCTCCCGGAATATGTGGAGTGTAGGCATGTTAGTGTAAGTGTGTGTGTGTGAGTGGAGAGGATAGGACAAGAAGAGGAAGGACAGATCGCGCGGTCCATGGCCTGTTGATAGGTACTGCTCCGGCATTCGCCTGTGATCGGAGAAACCACGGGAAACTACCGATCAGAGCAGCCGGTCGCTAGAATTCTCCTCCAGACAGCGTTTGAATTCGACCTAGCTGAAAAGCTAGAGTTGAAAATCTGCCACCGTCAGGACTCGAACCTAGGACCTCCCGGTCAGAGGCGCTGCAGTGACATCAGTTGATGCACTGGCTCCCGCTCCCGCTTCGTGTTCTGTTTTCCTGATTAAGTGAACACAATGATTTGCCTTCTGTTGCTAGGAGAGATATTAGGGGAATAGTGATGGAATGGAATGATGTGGAAAGAATGAGATGATGTGCAGTCGGGTACTTGGTCGTAAAGGAATCTTGCCACGTAGTGAAACAGCAATCCTCACTGAGCCAGTGGGGAAAGGGGTAAAGACACCAGCAGTGACCTCTTCTTCATTAGTGGCCATTTCAAGTACACACAAAAATTTAAAATAACTTGAAAATAAGAATCGGAAGCATATCTCATTTTGTCTTTTATTGGCGAGGACTGAAACGATAATTCATTTATTTAATCTTCTTTTATATTTAAAGACTAAATTGAAAATATTTTATTAATAATGGCAATTGCAAAATGTTGTTTCCATCTATTTCCGTCGTCCTCTTGTCCCTTGAACATTGATGATTTCTACATCATCCTAGTCTATTCAAGAAAATTTTATTTTAAACGTTCTTACTCTATCTTAATAATTCCACTTCCCTTATGAAACACGATCGTCGACATTAAACTGTGTATAATTAGTATATTTTCACGAATTCTTGTGTTCTCAGTAGTAGATTAACAAGAAAATTAAATATTTCAGATCTAATTTTGATACCGTTTTATAGTCTATTATTTCACTAGATACCTGGAAATTATTATTTTGTTTTCAAGGCGTGAAAGAGCTATGATTAACGCGTTGTAGTCTTACGTAAGCACAGTTCCTCCTAGCAAAATCATTAAAATATTGCAATGTAGACCAGCTAACAGGCCTCAAAAGCAATGACTAGCATTGTAATTTAAGTGAGCAAACGTTCCTCAAGCAAAATTATTGTAACTATTGCAATGTTGACTTCTAATCAGGCCTCAAAAGCGATGACTGAGCTTGTATTCTGATGAGCAACTATTACTCGTAAAATTGTTAAAGAATATTGTAATCATTTAATTGTAATCATAGTTAATCTGCGTATCTTGTAGTATTGGAAGTGTGTTCATTACTACTCACTGTTAGAGCTTTTCAGATCCACCACTCAGTACAGTGAGGTTATTCAACGCATATCATCTGGGAGAGAACTGAACATTTTCATCCTAGTAGAAATTATCAAGAATTTATGGAAAACATGTTGGAGGTAGAAACTAAAACGCATTTTTCGAGATAAATATATTGAACGGATCATTCAATATATCCTGAAAAATACTGAAAATAACGTGTTGTGGTGATGTCAGCTATCTACAGAGGTAAAATGTAATGAACTGCTTTATTACAACGCACCTCTTTTGACGCAACGTGAATAGCTAATACTGATTTTTAAAACAGACGATATTAAACCTAATTTTGAAATGAAACTACACTTTAAAAAGTATCTCTTTCGATAATTTTGTATGTAGTCTTAAATGCTCAAGAACGGATGAGCCAGGGAACTATAAATATTATTTTTTTGAACTTAAACAGACGATATTAAACCTAATTTTGAAATGAAACTACACTTTTTAAAAAAAGTATCTCTTTCGATAATTTTGTATGTAATCAATGCTCAAGAACGGATGAGCCTGGAAACTATAAAATATTATTTTTTTGAACTCAAATAGCACCCACGGGAGACGCGAAGCTCTTTTACACCAGTCTATTTCCAATGACCTTAAGGTCTGAATTACGATTCAAGGAGAAATCATCTACTAACACAAATGAAGAATCATTAACGTTTAAAAATCCAACGTTTTAAACGAATAAATAGTGTTCGGAAAGATCGACGTAATCAAAGGTGACGCAATATCCCATCGCATTTTTCCCTACCTCTCAGCCTGAATCAGTGAAAACCACTGATTGACGTGACTATTCACTGATTGTGAGTTATAAATCTGCCACGGCAATCAGTGAATTGAACTGAATGAATCAGTGAAAACGGTCCATTTTTTGAATCAGTTAACTTCACTATTTGAATCAGTGAAACCTTTCACTATTTGAATCAGTGAAACTTCACTATTTGAATCAGTGAAATCTGTGACAACCAATTGAACCAGTGGAATTAATAGCTGTTGTAATCAGTGAAAGAAGGCTTCACTTATTTGGAATCAGTGAAATATCTCATCGCTTCTCCAGTATTGTAATGAACCCAAAATCCTACTACTGAGAATCACTGATCGCTTTAAACAAATGCTTCAAAACATAAAAATTTAATAAATGCAATAAATATAATAATAATTTATATCTGTATTTAAGTATTTTTCCCTTGATATCTCAATAGTAGGATTTTGGGTTTTCAGTATAGTACAGGTAGATTATACATAGTAAAGAAAGTCAATGTTAATTAGGTACAAATTTATTGAAGATTTTATGGGAAAATGATCTTCTTGAACAGCACTGTACATATTAACTACAAAACAAATACAATAGAAATATACTATTATTATGGCAAAGATATTGAGTCATATCTTAACTCAGAAAAAAATTGAAAATTGAGATAAATGACCTGTATTCTATTTCATAGAGCAATCCATATATCTGTTCATTTATTGTCTTAACATTATCACGTAGAAAAAATTGTCCAATGTTATGGTTTAGTTCTTAAGTCACATTATCCTTGGGTAGGAAGAGTTTTGTAGGAAATGTTATGGTTTAGTTCCTGTCACATTATCCTTGGGGTAGGAAGAGTTTGTTACATCATTTACTTACAAACAATTGGCTTTTCAATAAAAGAATACGTAAAGAGATATTTGAATTAAGTAATTTTAAAGGAGATACTGCCTTTTTAAGTGAGATAGGAGAATACAAGTCTTTATTTAAACTAATGAAACATACAACAGAGAAGAAAACGATGTTCAGGAACTTTTCAAAACTCACTACAGAGAAAAATTGGCCTGCAGTTACACTCTTCATTTTATGTACATATTATTGACAATTGTGACAATACAACAAATTTGAAAAGAAAGATGAAGAAAGTAGTGAAAGAAAGGACTCTATAATTTAATATATATAAATACATTTCAATGGATTTTATGTGAATTTTACAATAAAATAAATAAAGGACATTAAATCTGTCAACATTTTAAAGTAAAAATACAATAAACATTTAGTATTATTACAGTATGTGTAAGTTTTAGGGCAACTAATCAGCTTCCTGCTAATTATAATTTTCATAATTAAAATCAACAGCATTCCAAGCTTAAAATTGAAATGCTAACAGCACTTGCATGCCTTTGTTTCTATGTACATATATACATATATATGTATACACATGTATATATACATATGTGTATAAAGAAACAAAGACTATTGTGTATTGTTTCCTAAAATTTCGAATCTGCATGGACTGAACAAATGACTGATACCTGACACCTGCAATGGAGCACTGGCTACTGATTAAAGACAGAATACAATTGATGAATGATGATCAGAAGCGCAAGTTCTAAGCTATAATTCACTTGAGGTAAAATTTTAAATATTACCAGATGAACTCCAAAACACAAACTTCACAAGGAGCTAATTACAACCAAATATTTGGTAGGGTAAGAAATACTTAAAAAAGACATCAATTTGAAAAGTCTGATTTTTATCAGAAAATCTATCAAAGTATATTTGGATAAAGAGGAAAATTTGCAATTTTACAACTACTATAGAAGAGACTACAGAGGAAAAAGTTGAAAAATCTCACTGAGTACTTCAGATGAAACAATTGAGAAACTTTAAAGAAAGTTTTAGAAGATAAGCAAAAATATCGAAGTAAAAGATTTGAGAAAAATTGCCAATGATTTTATAATCAATATATTTCAATGGATAAACTCAAACGATGCCAATGGATAAATGAGTGTGAACGCTGTTTGTGGAAGAGAATTCAAAATTTCCTTGAAGATTGGTACTCAAGTATGATTTTGAAAAATACAGTAGAATCAGAATGGAACAATTGGAAAAAGAACGCATGCAAAAAGAAATCGAGCTGTTCTAAAACAACGACAAAATGGGGATAATAAAGCGGCATGTTTTTCGAAAAATTGAGTGAAGCTCATAAGGAAAAAACAAAAAACATTTTACCTGAGTGCTGTAACAATAACAATGCTTGAGACAATAAAGAGGTTGTGATATATTGGCAACATTGGCTACTTGGAAGAGAGTTTTGGTACACTCCAATTATAAACTTTTAAAAATTTAAATATAAAAGCAAGAAACATTAAGAACTGAGTGATTTGAGATACTATCTGTCCCTATACAATTTTAAAGTTAATATAATGCTGGAAAATTAAACCAAGAGGCAGACTGTTTAAACAGGCATCCAGTTCTAGAGCCTGATGAAATTCAGATGACATATTAAAAATTAAACCAGTGAAATTAGGAAGACATAAAAGGATCACGAAGATGCACAGAACTACAAAACAATAAGAAAAACTAATATTCTAAAATGAAATTTATAAAATTGAAAGAAGAGAAAACTCTCATTATCAGAAGAATTTAGTAAAATATTACTAAAATATGTACACATACTTATTGTTACCGGGAAGAGCGCGGATGATAAATAAAGTAACACCATTCTTTACAGGCAAAATATAAACATAAACATAGAGAAGATTTGTGAAACTTGTGACATCGGCGTAAAGATAAATCATGAAGAAAATCAAAATTTGGATTAATGTCACACCTAGGTCAAGCAACGTACCCTTTTAAGATAGTTTCTATAGATACCATCAGAGTTACGGAGGATCCTGGTCAACAAAAAATACCACACCTACTGGTCGACCATTTCATAAGATATGCTTATATTTTAACATCAAAAATCAAAACGCTGATGATTTGTAAAACTAACTGAGGAAGTAACAAAAACCATGATATCCAGATGGTACTAACAGATCAATATCAGGAATAAATTCAGAAGAATTAAAACAATTCCAAATAAAAAAATATTTTCTTTACTGCCATAGATGCAATGGTCTCAATGAAAGATTAAACCAGACTTTGGTGAATAAAATAAGATGTATTATGAATGAACTGACTAAAAGCTACTATTCTATGGACAACTATTGTGAAAAAGCTGTGAGAAATATGAGACAGAACATACAGTGACATAAGTCTCAACAAAATACTTTCTAGAGGTAAAACCATAAATAACCTACCACATGAATTAAAATAAAATGCACAGATGAAGATTTGAGAGAGGAAAATAGCACTCCAAGAATACAATAAAACCTCATAATGACAACAAAAATATTCGACCTACACAGGAGACAAATTGAATTAAAAGGAGATCTTGTGTACATAGAACATGAAATCGCCTGAATATGAAGAAATTAGATGAATTGAGAATTGGGCCATACTCGATATTGGGACAATCTTAAGTCAATCTATGAAGTCAATACCAGACACAGAACAAAAGAATCAAATTTATGATATAACAAAACTTAACTCCAATAGTAAGGTTTTGATAATTGAACAATTGCAGAAGCTTGTTCATTTCCCAGGATGAGGGTTCATTACAGAAACCCAACTAGTTTTTATTCAAATTAAATACTCAAAGTTATAATCATTATATACTGCTAAAATGAAAAAATTGCTAATGTTGAGTATGCCAAATTTAGTTGTAAATATTAATTTAAAAAGTAAGTCAAATGCTGCCATGGGTGAAGGAATATTTTATTATTAAAAAAGCGATGTTAAAACCAACCATCACCCTGAACAAAACAAGAATATTTTTCTATCCTTTCACCCTATTTCAAATATTGCTGGGCATTTTTCTTGAAGGTTTTCTCCTTTCCAATTCCTCCAGATGCAAATTAGAGCCTCCTAAAACAGAAACATAGATAGGTCAGAAGATGAGGAAAACTGGTTACTTTATTTTCAGATTACATACAAATCATACTAACTGGCAGAATTATGAGTCTGATAGGGAACCTCAGGAGTGGCAAATGGCTTTGATGTACCATCTGCACTTCTACTTTGCCAAACTAGCTTTCACATGTAAATGAGTAAAATATAATGTGTTTAGTGACTAAGGAAAGCAAGGACACTGATCAAATAAATCAGTATTACAGCAGTCTTTGGCAAATTAAAATACCTTTCAAAATATTCACAGTGTTATAGTCCCCAGTTAGCTCCCGCACTTTCTCTTACACTTCTTCAAAACTCCATTCCTGGACTGGTGTCATTAAACTAAATTGGAAAAACCAAAGAAAAAGTTAATAGTTTGCTGGCTCTGCTGTGGTGTAACGAGACATTTGACTTTTACACTTTCATAAACGAAATTATACATTGACGTCAGATATTTCACACTGTATCGCAATCAGTTACTAAAACTCTTAGTTACATAAGTTTTAGTTAATAACAAAAAAATACGTGGTATTTACCACGTGTTCATAACTATATCTTAGTTTATAAATGTTCATATAAAATAAAACGTCTCACAGTTATCAACAAGACGAGTCACAGAAAAGCGAAAAATACTTACCTAACGCAATTAAAACAATCTTCAGACACAGGTCAGTTTTCTCACAGGAAACGTCTATTCCACTCGTGGGATTTTGCTTCACAACGCTTCACAACAGACTGTTGAACAGAGCACTTGGACGATCAGTCGGCGGCACTGACAACCAGTGAATGATGGGGCCATTATGAAAAGGTTCAATATTCACTGATTGCTCAGGAACTACAGTTGACTGAAGAAATCAGTGACTTTGCTCACTGATTGAATCACAACAATTTCACTGATTCGATTCAGAGTACCTCAGCCACCTCTAATACCCACATGGTATTAGCAAGTAAGTCCTCAAGTAAGAGGGATACAACGCTTATTTTCTTAACCCTAGGTCTCCACTAAAGTTCAAGAGGAAGATGGATAATGTTGAAATAATCAATTATCGAATGAATAGTGTCCTGAAAAAGCCTCGACAAAATTGCGGTGACGTAATTATCACACTACTGTAATCCTCGCTAGGCCTAGACTCCCCAAAGACGTCACCTTCTACCACTCCGTTATACCATCGCCTACGTTCCAACAACTCTGCAACCTCGCCGACCATGCACGTTCCCGCTCATCAACTCTTCTCTCTTTACCACCTCTACAGGCCCGGCGCCGCGCCGTCGCGCTGCACGGCGCGGGAGGCACGTCGCTCGGAGGGCTGCCCGTCCCCGGGCAGCCCACCCTCCTCGCCGCGGATCGCCGCCGGAATGAGCCGCAGGCCCCGGGCCCGATCCGCCCGCTTCCCGCCGTCACTCCCGCTGATCGAGGCACGGCCACCGACGCGGAGCACGGCCTGCGAGGCGACTGCAAAGCTGCGTTTTCTCGTTGGGCCCTTGCTTTTAAGTGCGACAGTCAATCTCGAACTGAACTTTCTTCAGGTTTCTTCAGGTTAGAGGGTTGATGGATCCTCTTCCGGACTGGACTAACTAACATGAAAACCTAACCTCATGAAGCACGTACCACGCAATTCAGTCACCATGAGTCTCATAAAATATTACTAATAAGTCAACACTTACCTTGATACTCATATAATGAATAATTTTAAAACACGGTGGACATTTTATTTAAGCAAATAAAGGTCGAAATGTAGATATTGCAAAGAAGTGGGTTTCTATAGTGCAGATACGCAAATGACATCAGCACGCGAGTTCGTGCAGGAACACCGAGTAACTGGAAGAGCTGTAACGTAAACACGCAGGTGCACCGTAGCAACGCGAAACAACGACTTCGTTTAGGAGGCAAAGTGCATCGTAGCAGTGCGAAAAAAAAATAGAGATAAAACACAGCGAGCTTTAAGGTGGACAAGGTTGAATTAGGCATTCCCACTCTGTGTCGTGGTGTGAGCGGACGTTTGCGCGTTTTTTCTTGAGGTTAATTATCAAATCGGACTTGTGATATTTCGTAAAGTGAACATTGAACTTGAGCATACAACATTTCGCATTAGGTTTACAACTGAACTTTAAATTTAGTGTTAGACCATTGCACACTCGGCTGTAATATTATCATGAGGAACCGGAAAGTGAACTAATAATATTTGGTGGAGTTACAACATTTGACTTAGAAATTTTGAATGAATAGTGAATTGCTAGGTTAGTGATAGACAATAATATTAGAGGGATATTTTCCGACCTGGAAAGCAGTAAGTTTGAAATATGTGCACTTGAGGCGCAAGATAAGAGTATAGCAATGTTTGTGGCTGGTTAGGAAGTTTCGACTTGGTCACTGATCATCGGGACTTCGACTAGGAGGAAGATTGGTCGACTCTGATGGCGACATCGAGCGACGTGCGCGCGAAGAGGCACGAAAGGGCAAAAGGTTCTATAACGCTTTTATTGCAATAACGAGAAAAATGGTCATGACCTAACTATAAATTGTAACAATTGATGATAGTTGATAACTTTGGCATGCATAATAAATTATAATTCACTGTTTGTTAGAAAGCCAGTATTTATTTCCCATTACATGCAATACTTGAGTAGGCATTTCATAAATGTTTTCAGATACCTCGCCACTCCGTATGGATGGCAGATTGGGTAATTGATTGCGGAGTAAGAAGCAACAATTATTTCATAGAACCCGTCGACCGAGCTATCGGGATTGTCATTTATTATTTATTAATTACGTTTTAATATGCCGACCTCGATGGCCGAGTTGGCTAAGAGCGAGTACCGACTCAGCGCTTCCGTGTGAAGGTTCGTGGGTTCGAGTCCCGCCTTGGCCATGGTTGTTTGTCCCTTGACTTGTATGTGTTGTCGCGGAGGGCCTCGCGTTCTGCTGTCCCCAGATCAGGGGAGCCCGCAAGTGTTTGTCTAGTGTAAGGTCGAATATGCGTCCCATCAGGACGGTAAAGGATAACCGGCTGTTAGCTGGATAAAAGCCCTAAAATGCATAAAAAAACCGTTTCAATATTTGTGATGTGGGAGTGCGTCAGTTGAGCATTCTTGAACCTCCTGCAGTTTTGAATTCGCTCATGCATGAGATATTGTTAGTCTTTGAAAAATGATCGTTGTGTCAAGACGTTGTGGCAACACGATCCCTGGGACCGGGCACACTTCGTTTTGTGATCGTTGTGAGTGAACTGGTAATTGATACAAATTTATTGGGCATGATTTTCGGCGATTGCTTTGAATTTTCACATTGACTTAGAATTATTATTTATTGTTATATAACACACATAACAAAATTTTAGTGTCGAATGTGCAAGAAATTCATGTGCCTTGAGCACATTGAAGTGTGCACAGGCTATGACTCTCTTTGATAATAGTGAGTAAACGTTGGTGACATAATTAACAGTTAAGCCAGCTTACATGTTTCAGCCAATAAGCATTACAAAACAGAAACAATAGAACGTTTGAAGGGCGATATTTTCAGGCTCCTCTTGTATCCTCACTTTAATAAGGATAACTGTTTCTAGCTTGTCCTCAGCTTATTTTCGTCACGCGATTTTAACTCACTTGTGCAATGGTGGAAATGGGAGAAATACTTCAAGAACTATTTATTGGTCCGTAATTCTGCGTACGCTTAGGTGAAATGTTTTTACTTATTAATTAACACCACCGGCTAAGTTAGCTCTAGGAAACAACTGTCACCACTGCAGAGACTGACCGGGAAATCCTAGGAGACGATTCTCGAAATGGAGGATTTTGAAATGCCAAAATAGCACGGTCGAATTCAGCAGCTGTCTGGAAGTTATTGTAGCGGTCGCCTGTTCTGATCGATAGTTTTCAGTGGTTTCTCCTATCATTACAGGCAAATGTCGAAGAAGTACCCTAACGGGCCACGAACCGCATGTAAATCTTTCCTTCCTCATCCTTGTTCAATTCTTTCCCCTTACTTACACACACACTTACACTTACATGCATTTCACTACCACACGTCCGGAGACAATTCGGGAGCTTCTCCCACGTGGTACGGTGCCTCGCAGGGAGATACCTAGAGGCGGAAATCCCCCGGAAACCGACGTGTAGATCGGTGCCGCGTCTCACCAACCAGGTGGAGAGGAACACCGCCATCTTCCATGATAAGGCATTTACAAAATCAATAAATATATCAATCAATTGGCCAGTCGGCAGTAGATCTTGTTGCGGATGAATCGGATCCCCCTAGCGGAGATAACTCAAGGGACAAGCCGACAGCGGATATCACGTTCTAACGGACCGGTCTCGGGTCATCAACTGATGTCACTGCATTGCCCCTGACCGGGAGGTTCTAGGATTCGGGTCCCAGCGGTGGCAGGATTTTCGACACTAGCTAGGTAGCTAGGTCAAATTCAGCCTGTCTGGAGGATAATTCTAGGGGCCGGTTGCTGTGATCGGTGGTTTTTGTGATTTCTTCGATCAAGACCAGGTGAATACCGGAGTAATACCCTAACAAACGGGCCACGGACCGCGCGCGATCTCTCCTTCCCCGTCCATCTCTTGTCCTCACCCTTTACTTATCACACATACACTTACATGCATTATATTATCACACATGTCAGAAGACTGGTTGGGAGCTTAGAGCTTATTTCGACTGGAGCGGTGTTCAGCTGAAATACCTGGTTGGGATGTACTATTTGCTGCCATGAAAACCGGCCCCGAATTTCCGCCACCCAGCGGGGGAATTATCTCCCCATCTCCCGCGATAAAAATCTGCACTGCGCTTAAAGTGACTAATGACCTTAGCAATGAATCAAACAGAGAAACGTTCTATCGGGGAAGAAACACTGCCGACTTCTGTGATATGAGATTGATTGATTAGTGATTCCGAGCGCGTCAAGTACTGAGGTGGTTATTTACGTAACTGTAGTGCATGTTTTTCATCGGGAGGTGACTGTGAGCTTCCCCCGCTGCATGACGAGATCCAGCGCCGACCTACCGTCGACTAGTAGGGATTTCCTCAACCAGATATATCCCACCAGTGGGGCACCGGCCCAGACGAGGCATGTTAGTGTGTGTGTGTGTGTGTGTGTGTGTGTGTGTGTGTGTGTGTGTGTGTGTGTGTGTGTGTGTGAGTGTTGAGGATAGGACAGGGAAGAGGAAGGAAGATCGCGCGCTGTCCGTGGCCCTTTTGTTAGGGTACTAAATGCGGAAATTTGAGCTCAGTTCACAGAAAACGTTTGAGTGTTCGACAAACTTCATATACCATTATTCAATGCACATGTACTTACAAATAAAATAATGAGAAAAAATTGCCGCTAACATAAATATTAACTACGTGGGAAGCTAGTCACAAAATTAAATTTTTGTAATTAAAAAAAGGATAGAGGAATATGGAGTTTTAGTCATTTTGTAGAGTACATTTAGTACAATCCCTACCAAAATTTAAAGAAAAATTTGTTTTTGAGAAAATTTTGGTAATGTCCCTGAGACTTCATGTAGAACGTATCCCTAAGTTTTAAAGAAATTGTTTCAAATTGCAGCGCCTCGAGTCGAGCCAGATCCGTTTTGGGGATATCCGTTTTGGAAAAAGTGCTACATGTGGTTTAGGCACTAGTGGTGTGCACAGACCGACGGACGGACAGACACGGAAGTTTGGAAAAAAAAACCTTTTCTGAATCAGGGTCCCCAAAACGTGTAGTTTCGTTGAAATTTCAAAATCTATTTTTCACAGCATTCCATAACTTTCTCTATACTATGTATATTACTCCGTATCTACGAACGAATACGAAAAAATAACGATCAATCAATAATTTTTACCAATAAACCTTGGTGCTTGGACCCGTGGATGACAATAGTGTTACCTGCTTTATTAGCACCATCCTGGCCTCTGTCGTTGCGGATAGTATCTCATTGAGTTGCAGATCCCGAGGTAGAGTTTGCATGATATGTTTGAGCACTCGACGAACATAAAAGCTCAAATGTGATGCACGAGGAGGAGATACTGTGCATGCGGAATATAAACATCTACGCATAATATCGCTCATTAGAGAACATCGGATATCACAATGTAAGCTAGGTATTGTATTGTCCAGAATTTTGTGTCTGCTTAAATAAATAAATAAATAAAATAAATAAATAAATAAATAAATAAATAAATAAATAAATAAATAAATAAATAAATAAATAAATAAATAAATAAATAAATAAATAAATAAATAAATAAATAAATAAATAAATAAATAAATAAATAAATAAATAAATAAATAAATAAATAAATAAATAAATAAATAAATAAATAAATAAATAAATAAATAAATAAATAAATAAATAAATAAATAAATAAATAAATAAATAAATAAATAAATAAATAAATAAATAAATAAATAAATAAATAAATAAATAAATAAATAAATAAATAAATAAATAAATAAATAAATAAATAAATAAATAAATAAATAAATAAATGTGATTATTGGTGGCGAGGTTCACGCCATTTAGCCTGCTCTTCCACCTGACCACAAGATTAGTGATTTGTTTCATTGTTTTTCTTGTATGCTTTCTTACCCGCGTGTGAATGTAATTGTTTTGTGTCCAGGTTGTCTGTCGAAAAGCTAAAACGTCGATGTTTGAGAGATGGCATTCAGTGTAGCCATCACCCTCCTCTGTGACTTCGGCAGACTGTCCAGATTTCCCGCGTGAACTCTACGCTATCCGCCTTTTCATCCGCCCCTTCACCGCTAATCACTTCTCGCTGATTGCCTAGAGGACTCAGGTCGCGAGAGTGTTGCTTAGCGGAGTCGATCTGTCGAGATGACTGATCTCGGTGTATACTCATCAGCGTTCGTGTTCCAGCACGAAGATAAGGTGAACGAGGGGCACATATTGTTGTTCAGCCACTTGGAATGGAATTATTTAGAGGCAAATGATAAAAATGGGAAATATTCCCTAATAAATGTTTATATTTCTTAATTGTTAAACACTGTTCACGTGATATTTCTTTATCCTTAGACTAACCGGTTGGGTGGGGTCTTTTCAGAAGCACTGCTTCTCAGTTGTCAAAAAATTGTAATATGTATCCACTGACAAGTGGATTAATATCAGGCCTCCAAATACTTATTGCCTTGCTATTTTTGACGATAAATTAATAAAATCAAATGGAAATAGCTTTTCGGTTATACACAAATCCATACTCCTTTTTCAAAAAACAAACAAACAAAAAACAACAACAAACAAACAGCCGTCTATGCCGCTAATAACATATCGAATCTTCGCGAAAGTGGATATTCTGCACTGCTTAATGTTTAGGAAGCCTGGAACACTGACTGACCACGATTTATTTTACTTCAGCGACAAATGCGAGAGATTACAGATTCGGTAAAATTATGAGACAGGAAGTTTTCATCTGATATTGATATTGCAAAGTAACTTCATTATATCATAATTTCCAGAGAAAATTTGCGAATATTTCAGCAATCTTGTTGAATCTTCACAGTCATGATACTCCAAACAATCTTGTTGAATCTTCAGTCGTGATACTCCAAACAATTTCTGTGTAGGTAACCATATTTCATATGAATTAGTAAGATACTATTATTCTTCAATATTAAATCTCTTACTTTTACATATACCGGGAGCTGTAACTCAGTGCACCAAATGATGTCACTGCAGCGCCTCTGACCGGGAGGTCCTAGGTTCGAGTCCTGACGACGGCAGGATTTTCGACACTAGTTTTTCAGCTAGGTCGAATTCAGTCGCTGTCTGCAAGAGAATTCTAGCGGCCGGCTGCTCTGATCAGTAGTTTTCCGTGGTTTGTCCGATCAACACCAGGCGAATGCCGGAGCAGTACCCTATGAAACGGGCCACGGACCGCGCGCGATCTGTCCTTTGCATTCATTGTCCTATCCTCTCCCCTTACACACACACTTACAATAACATGCACTACACTACGACATATTTCAGGAGACCGGTCGGGAGCTTAGAGCTTGTCTCGGCTACGGCGGTGCCCCGCTGGTGGGAGACTAGGGGGGTTTCCCCCTAACTAGGAAGTTAGGGGGAAACCCCCCTAGCCGACGGTAGGTCGGCGACGGATCTCGCCATCCAGCGGGGGAAGATCACCGCTCTCTCTTTCTCTCTCGAGAAAAAAACATGCATTACACTAACGGGACTAATGACCAAAGCAGTTGAAGCGTCCGGAAACACGAAAAAATCAATCAATCAATCAATCAATTACTTTTACATACGTTTCGACAGCTGCACAAAGCGAATTGGGCACAAGTTCAGGAGCGAAGTGAGGACGCGACTGCCGAGCGCGTGTGCACAGAAACGTCGTAATTAGTCAAAGAGGGGGCGAAGCCCCGTCACTCAGATCGACGTTCCTTGTTCGTTAATTTAGCGACATGGCAAAAAGGGCTTATTAGCCCACCCGTCCGGGGAAATGCGCCATTGACTGAAACGTCGATAATTTCGTCTCATTGACTGCTCGAGTGACCGGATGACAGGGTCGGGCCGCCGCCGCCGCTGGCAGCGTCGCCTACGGTCGCCGCCCGCCCGTCCACCCGCGCGCCCGCCCGCCCGCCCGCCCGCCCGCCCGCCCGCCCGCCCGCCCGCCCGCCCGCCCGCCCGCCCGCCCGCCCGCCCGCCCGCCCACCCGCACTCACGCCCACCCGCACTCACGCCCGCCCGCCTGCACGCCCGGTTGCACACCCGCCCGCTTGCCCGCCCGCTTGCCCGCCCGCCCGCCCCCGCTCACCCGCCCGCCCGCGCACCGCCCGCACGCCCGTGCGCTCGCCCGCCCGCACGCACGCCCGCGCGCCACCCGCCTGCACGCCCGGTTGCACTCCGCCCAGGCGCCCGCCCGCTGCCTGCCCGCTTGCCTGCCTGCTTGCCCGCCCGCTTGCCCGCCCGCTTGCCCGCCCGCTTGCCCGCCCGCTGCCCGCCCGCTTGCCCGCCCGCTTGCCCGCCCGCTTGCCCGCCCGCCCGCCCGCCCGCCTGCCCGCCCGCCTGCCCGCCCACCCGCACTCACGCCCGCCCGCCTGCACGCCCGGTTGCACACCCGCCCGCTTGCCCGCCCGCTTGCCCGCCCGCCCGCCCCCGCTCACCCGCCCGCCCGCGCACCCGCCCGCACGCCCGTGCGCTCGCCCGCCCGCACGCACGCCCGCGCGCCACCCGCCTGCACGCCCGGTTGCACTCCGCCCAGGCGCCCGCCCGCTTGCCTGCCCGCTTGCCTGCCTGCTTGCCCGCCCGCTTGCCCGCCCGCTTGCCCGCCCGCTTGCCCGCCCGCTTGCCCGCCCGCTTGCCCGCCCGCTTGCCCGCCCGCTTGCCCGCCCGCTTGCCCGCCCGCTTGCCCGCCCGCTCGCCCGCCCGCTTGCCCGCCCGCTTGCCCGCCCGCTTGCCCGCCCGCTTGCCCGCCCGCTTGCCCGCCCGCTTGCCCGCCCGCTCGCGCTTCCAAATCGAAGCATTCACGCATGTGGCGCGCCCTCGCGGAAGGCAGAGTGGGAGAGAGTTCAATCGCCGCGAACGGCGCTCGCGAAACTCCATTACGCGGTTGAGGGCCTCGCGCGATGCGCTGCCCGCCAGCCCACGCGCTACTTTCTTTGTCGCAGCGGCGGACGCGGCAAGCAGCCTCTCGGGCTGCAAGAGCTGTTTGGGCATTGCAGGAATCGGCGAAGCTAATAGCGATGTCCCAAATTGCGACGCACTGCGCAGAACCAAATTGCTCTCTCCACACATAATGTGTTTGTGAAGGATGGATCATTATGCACATTGATTATCTCTACATTGGTTACACTGGTGAACCCACATTTTCGGGCCCAAACTATTAACCTTTTTTCTGAGTACTCGATCTCATTGCAAAAAAATGCATTGATTTTACCCTAACAGCTCTAGTTTTGTAAATACAAAATTATCATCGTATATCCCACTTCCACACTGTGTGTGCTAGAATTTGGGAGCATCAATGACATGTGGACATAAAATATTTACTTTGCTGGTGTTAATTTGTTGTAAAATAAAATAAATATTTTTATAAATGAAATGTATTGATTAAATAAGTATAAATGCCGTAATTTCGCGTCAAAATGTTTTTAAAATTCAGAAAATCAACCATTTCTGGTTCTTTGATTTAAAAAAACATGCATGGCATTTTATATAACAATTCCCAAGAACAACAATAATAACCCTGTCGATATTTAATATTTTCCGATACTCTTCCTTTGCATACATGGCCATTACCTATTATTATTTTAATTGAAAATGTATTGAAATTTATTCCGGAAATTGGTCTTTTTTCATTGCTGAGATTTGTATGTCCCAATTAATAACTTTCCTGTCCGAATTCTCAGCATACTTGGTCGCCGCTATCGTGCCCATCCTAAATTTCCATTATACGTTATGTCCAATCCTATTGTGTCATCTTCTTATTTTCCATACCTGGTTTATCCTTTCTTACACTGACAACATTTCTACCATCAACAATTTACACTGTCTCGGAGAGCCTTCAATTACCACCCGATCATCACCGAATCAGTATTTATTCTGCCCGTTTGTATATAACACTCGCTATTCTCCTGTCTCACACGATGCGCTTTATAGTACCTAATTCCGTTTCTCTTTAGTCTATTACGCAGGTTCATTCCTTTTTCGCACGTATTCTCATTTCGAATTGGCTAGTATCGCCCAAGCGTTTTATTTACTTATTCCTTGACTGTAGATCCTTGGATTCTTTTTGTAAATTAACTAAATACCCACGAAAATTACTCACATGTCCATATGATATTCTATTCACCACTAATTATTCTATTTTCCCTTTTATTAAACACAATATCTTCTTTGACATTTTCATTATTTATCACTCGTCATGTATTTCCTTTATGTTCTCCATTTTTGCTGTGGTTCATCCTAATAGTTTATTTTAAATTGGTTGAACTTGTGATAAATCATCCCAGTATAAAAATAACTCGCACTGCTTGCCGTCTCGCACACACTCAAGGCAATTGCTGTAGTAAATTTAGGATTATCTTTATTTTCGCATTCTTTTTGTATTAATGTGCCAAATGAAGTCTCTCCCACTGCTCTGGTTTGACTAAAATGTAGTGTCAGCGGCGGAATTTTGTAGAATACAGGGAGACAATTCACAGAAACACAGATAAATTCATAAACAAATAGAAAGATCACCAAGAGTATTCAGGATTTTATGCGTAACTGTATATCTCCGGAAATCTCGATCAACTCGTATGCCGCTTGAAAACCTTAAATCGACAAAACCACAATGTAAAATCATTAACAACGACGAAATGTTTTTAGCGCAAATACGTTTTATTTCCAGGATCTCGTGTATGAAGAGTTGGAAGTTCTCTGCCTGCTCTTTGAACTAATAATAGGCAACGTGCTCGTTTCAAAGCGCGCGTTTTCAGCTGCGCAGGCGAGTGCGGTGTTGCAGCGAGGGTTGGGAAACCGAAACCCCAAGAATCACGTGCTCTTTGGTGGCTTCGGCCAGAGAATAAACACGCGGTCGGGGCTCGTGCGATACACACACAGGCCGTCCCGCCTCGTCGGTTCGTGCGGTGATTCAATACGTTTTCATAGTACGCCTTTGGAGATCGCTGAATAGAAACTCAGAAACTATATATTAGAATTTGTGTATCTAAATAAGATTTGGAATTTCTAAATAAGATTTTTTTGTAAGAAAGTACTTTTCTGGTGAATACTTTTTTTAAACTGACTACGTATGATATATTAGACCATGTTCTCCAGAATTTTAAAACATCTAATTTTTATTAAGGGAAACGGATGAAATATATTTCAGTAATTTTTTAAAATTATAATGTTCATTTATTATTAAGACAAATGTTTCTGTAATTTATTTAAAAAAATATTTTATTATGTGTTTAATGATCTGCCCAATAATCTGAATGAATACACATTATTACAAAGTTGAAATGTTGTCGAGGGTAGTGTAAAGAAATGGACTTTCCTTACGTTCACTTAAAGCGATTAAATCAACCCAGATTTATATCACGGTGTTTATGACAATATTTAATATTAACGTCGCATTTAAGGAAGCAATGTAAACAGAATAATATAAAATATAATTAAAAACCATTACGTAATCAAGTTTTACTCATTTATGACACTTTTATATTTTTGTACTAATGGCCTGCAGCAGCGGAAATGCTGTTGAACAAAAGAACACAAAATGTTTTTTGAAAGCCAGCATCCGTACTGATGAATAACAAGAAATAAAATTCACCTGTATAACACTGCAATAAATTAAATACTTGAACAAAACGGTCGTCACGAACATTGCAATGACGAAGTATATCAGGGTTGTTCAACGTGCAAGGCCTCTAGGGCCACAAACTAATACCTTTAATATGGTTGCCTTTAGTATTGTTGAACCCGACGGTTTTCCCTACCGATCTGACACGGGGGAAGGACTGGGAATAAAACAATGCGTGATATGAAGCCGTACCATGCATGACGCAGTAAATCATATTGGGATGATTTGGAATTTATGAATTTATTACGAAAACATCCTTAAATCTAAACATCCTATGTATACATTAAAGGGGTGTTGTCTTCAGCACGGCCCGTGCTCTAGGCGCACGATTTTCTCGCCTGACATACATTCAAGGGACTTCACTTTTGACTCTCCTTTCGCGAGCCACAATAAATTGAACCGTGAGCCGCCAGTTGGGGAAACCTGGTATATACGGATACACATTACAATAGTTTTTTCATTCCAAGAATATCAAAAAAGCTGCTGTAGCATTACGCAACATGAGAATTCAAATATTTAATGACGGACGGCGTCTCATTGGAACCTTCCTGTCGCATGACGCCAGAAAGTGACACATTGAGTGTGACACATTCTGTTGGTACGCGCACTGACAGTAAGAGCAATAACACATACAAATATTTGTATATTTAAACAAGCTAACACACTTCTTGTTTTTGTTCTAACACACTTTTCCCGAGCTCCTGGGTATCTAACAAAATCACAAAATCTCTAACATGTTCCGAGTCTGCTTAGTTTTTCGTTAATTGATGCATATATTCAAAATAAGTAATATAGATTAATAATGAATGTTACACATGTTTATAGTTTAAATATTAAACAGACTAATTTAGTTGACATTTAATGAACCAATAACTAATATTATTGTTAATTTGTATACTTTAGTTTGCTTTGGTGCGAGTTATAATAATCCAATGCTACTTCATCGCATACTACTTACATATTCAAATGTTTGAAAAGTCTTATTAATTGCTTCTAGGTACTGCATTAATAATTACTTTGTGCAAACATTTATTAATTAAAATTACCGGAGACGTAAAAGAAAATAGGGCTAATTATAATTCATCAAAAACCATGCAGTAAACAGTATTTGTCGAGAGTTTTGGCGATGGCCGATCGCAAACCTTCTCTGCCTTATCTTTTTTAGAACAAGGATGTGTTTTTGCGTCTTTCCTTTCCTCAATATTTTTTTCATCTCACATCTCTCGCTCTCCTGTCCTGCTCTCCTAGCCGCGATCATGGATAATCACACACGTCATATAGTGGTGCTAAGGTTACCTCTGCTTTTGCTTTCCACTTATTTCTAGTCGTCGAGTTTCATAGATTTCCCATTGCCTTTTGATCTCCCATCACGTATAACTAATAGTCCATATTAGTTGAATATGGCGTCGTCGAGTCTGTAAACTATTTTAAAAGTATTTTCATGTCTTGAAAATTTATTTCATACTTAATTTCTTTTTTGCCTAGCTATGTTGAAAAATTTTCTTACAGTGTCTGGCATTAAGCTTACTAATGAATTGAAGTAATTGATAATGTTATACTCCCCTTCGAAAAATTCCCAACATCTAATGGCCTTGTATGATACCTCCATACGGGATACGATCTGGTAATATTGCAGTTTCAAAATTAAATTTGCCGTAAAAAATACTTGGAAGGCATTGATGATGAAAATAGTTTAGTACAGTTACATTGTTAATGATTGTTGCTAATATGCACAATAATGCACAAAGATAACATGTAAACTGTTCTCCTTGGTTTTTGCCTAATCCTAATATAAGATTATTCTCAATAAGTTCCGAAAATTCTGTCGCAAAATCTTCTACAACTACATTTGATTTTTCCCCGAACTTGCTTAACACATCCAAATATTGTTTCCCCTAATTTTTCTAGAGATTAAAACTGCACAAATTCAACCTAATTTGAGTTCACTTCCACTTGTGCAATTGCTCTATTAATAGTTTTGTTTGCAAATCTAAATAAACATTAAAAGGCGACTGTTTTGTGTGTTATGTGAATAACGGGTTACTTAAGTTGAATAAGAATAATTTGTGGGTCACATTCATTAGAAAATCGGTATTTGTACATTTACGAACGTAAAAGTGAGAAGTCGAAAGTAAGAACGTTCATTCATTCTTTAACATTACTCACAATTTTGTTTTCTCCGAATTTACCTGAAATTCTTCAAGTTTAATAAGTTCCAAGGCAATACTCTTCGTAGATCTTGGGAAATTTATTTTTAATAACATAGTAAAAGGCTTGAGTGGCAAGGTTGTGAAAGAAAACTATAGTGTATTGAGCAAAAAATGCCTTTGCGTACTGGAGTTTTATCAACGCCATTTACATAGACATATTTCGGTGGCGTTGGTTTAATTCCCGGCTTACTCACCAAGGTCGCAGCGCCCAAACGCGCAAAAAACGTTTTTGGAAATTTCTTTGAATCTTCTAGCCAATTCAAAAATCAAATTATCAGTTCCCCATCAAGAGATCAAGACGCGACGAATGACACATCATATGTCTAGATTGGGACACGGGAAATGGTCTAGCCATGAGTGACGGAACCGCACATCCGAACATCCGCGCACTCGGGCGTTACTCCAATACGGTATAGGGAAGGAACATGCGAATGATAGCTATTTTCCTGGGTTTCAAATAATGAGTTTGAGATCGTCATGTTTGCATGTTACATAATCTGACTTACAATTTGATGGGGATAAAAATTTGTTAAAATCCGTACGATTTATTTAATAAAAATTTTTTTGAATTTTAGATTTATTTTCTCTCTATAATTTGATTTAGTTTCGAAATATACTTGGTCTTTGATGATTGACACCGACAACTACGGAAGACGTTCTTATCTTATCCGCTCCTGACACACATTTGCCGACAATTCCACATCCAAAGCACTAACTGTTGTTATTGTAGAGTGACGGGACGTCGACTTTAGTGAAGGTGTGATAATGATGATGAACAGTGTGTGAAGTCAAATTTACGGTGCTCAGAATAAGAATTTCAGTGGCTCACTCCCCTGGTCAGTAGTTTTCGGTGGTTTCTCCAATCAATACTAGGCGAATGACGGAGCAGTGCCTTAAGAAACACGCTACGAACATTTTTCCATCCTCTTCCTTGATCACTCTTCTCTTCTACACAGATTTACACTTGCATTCAACTACCAGAGATGTCGTGAGGCCAATCAAGAGCCTAGAGTCCCGTCTGAGGCGGTGCTCCGCCGGAGAAGATACCTCGAAGAGGAACCCTCCTTGCAAACTGGCGTGCAAATCGGCACCGAGTCTCTCTTGCAACCGTAGGAGGAACACCTTCCAGGATACAACATGCACTACACTTACGGAGCCATAGTAGCAGTAGATTGTCCCGGGAACACAAAATAATGTACCAATCAATCATCCCACACCCTGCCACTCACCACCTGTTCGCCCAGTTCTCCGTTCTCCGTCTTCAGCTCGGGCGACGACTAGGCGTTAGTACTCCTTCCCCTCCCGGTGCAACTTCCCCTGCTTCCCCTCCGCCCGCTCCGTCGCACCCGCCGCGCACCCAGCTTTCTCCCCAAGCGCCGCCGTCCACGGCGCCGCCGCCGCCGCCTCCGGGCCCGGGGCGTATATTAGCCCAGTGGCTTACCTCCTGTGTACGCGGGCGGGCGGTGCGGGGGGGCTGATATTGGAGGACGGAAGGATCATAGTTCAGCCGTAATGAGGGCGCCCTGTGTTGTCGTATCTCGTTCCAGCGCCGCGGAAATTGGAGTTGACCGGCCTTCCCTCCGCCTTCTCCTCCGCCGCCGCCGCCGGCGCCCCCTCCTTCACCCGGGCGTGTTCAGCACACTCGCCAGCGGCACAACTCGCCAAGGTAAAGAAGATGCAGATGGGGCCTCTCGAGGCTCAGGTAGAGGAGTGCCCCTCGCCCGCATCCGCATGGGTTGTAGAGGAATGTAATCTCGTGATTTATTAATGGGGTTTTTAGCAGCCACTTGTTGAGAAGATGGTGGGTTAGTAAAGTACAGCCATTTGTTTAATTAATTTATTTTATTTATTACTATTCTTCGGTTGATTGATTGATTGTGATTCCGGGCGTGTTCATTACTATGGTAGTACCGTAAGTGTAGTGTGTGTTTTGCTCGGGAGATGGCGGCGGTCTTCCCCCGCTGGATGGCCAGATCCTGCGCCGACCTACCGCAGGCTAGCGGGGTTTCCCCAACCAGGTGTCTCCCACCAGCGGGGCACCGCCTCAGCCGGGGCAAGTTGTAAGTCACCGACCGGTTTTCCGGCATGTGTGGTAGTGTAGTGCATCTTAGTGTGTGTGTGTAAGGGGTGAAAATATAAGGAGGAGGAAGGAAAGATTGCGCGCGGTCCGTGGCCCGTTTGTTAGGGTACGGCTTTCGTCTGGTGTTGATCGGAGAAACCACAGAAAACTACCGATCAGAGCAGACTACCGCTAGAATTCTCCTCCAGACTGCTACCGAACTCGACTTAGCTGAAAAGTTAGAATTGAAACTCCTGCCGCCGCCGTCGGGACTCGAACCTAGTAGCTCCCGGTCAACGGCGCTGCAGTTGATGCACTGAGCCATCACTCCCAGTACTTTTCTTCGAAGTTCGATTTATTTGAACGCCCTTACTAAATCTGTTACATCAAACCATTACATGATGGTTTTCTTTCCCAAATGTACCTCATATATTTGACATTTAATGCTTTGATAGTACTTTAGAAATACAGATGCGTAAACGGCTGTGGTTAAGATCGTGGTGTGTGGAACAAATAGGAATGTGAGATAGATTAGAGAAGCTGAAGAAGGTATTGTAAAACATTCGTTAAGCCTTCCGGCGTTCTATAATATTACATTAATAATTTGATATTCGAAAACGGAAAATCAGGTAATTAGAAAGAGCTAGGATTTCTGCAAATCTTCAGGTATATCATATTTTAAAAGAATCACAATTATTTGTCAATTACCATTAGTTGTATTATTTTGAGGCATACAAACATTATTCTTCTTGCTTTTTTTGTACTATATACATTATATTATTTCTCTTATTTATTGGAAGGGACAGATATTTCTTGGAAAGAGTCAATTAACTAAACAATAGTAATAAAACACAGTTGCTGATACAAATGATGTGCCTGCTAATGAAGATGTCACTCGTTTAATACAGTACTATCCGCAGAGTGTCTTCAGCGTGCCGAGGAATCATCAAGAACTTGGCGAGCTGTAGCGGGCTTGGAGGGTGCGGTACCGCCGCCGAGCGGTAGGTGGGGCGTCCGTTTCTTTGGGCTACCACCTCTGGCTTAGCCAAGGCACCTCCTAATTAACAGATTGCCCGGGATCGTGTGGGCTATGGCAGTCGGAGGTAACCTCTGCGGGCGGCAGGCGGGCTCCGCATTCTGCTGTGTAACAGGTACTATTCCCATCAGTCACCGCTTTATGGGACATTACACAATGCTGTTTCGAAGCCGCGGACACTCGCGCATCTGGCGTTTATGATCCTTGTAAACTAACTATGAGTGATTTGCATGTTCAGAATAACAAATGATGCTCCAGTTGAGGCGTTGGAAATACTGAATTAAGAGATATCGAACCCTCGTGAGAACGTATCTTACAGGGAAGATGCAATATTTCTGTGTCACCTTGCATTTGTTTCATAATTTTGTGAAAGTTTAGGAGTCTAAAATATAGGGTGAAGCAATTTGTTTTATCGGAATTAAATGTATTTAGAGGGACGATGAGATAGCTATAATTGACTTGAGAGTATTTCATAATATCTGTCCATGCCGTAATTAATTTTTAATTATCTGTTCCGATATTAGTGCACCTGACTAAGGCTGACGATGACGCGGGCAAATTACCAGCTACGATAGAGATCCAAATTTGATTTTAGTTTGAATAATACTTGTATAGTAATTGAGTAACTTAAGTGTTATATCCACAATACACTGCGTTTGTAAAAGGAATTATTTATTCATCATGTGTATACAAGGCAAATTTTCTAGATATAATATTCCCCTCTGTTTGCCTTCTCTGCTGACGTCCCGTCTTGGGCACTGCCGCTGCGGCGATCCATGTGTCTCAGGTTCCGGGCCCGCGCCTCCACTAGGCTGGGAGTCCCGCCGTCTCCACACGGAGTAGATAAAAGGGGCGGTAGGTTTACCGCCACTGCCTCTCGCTGTTCCCGTGTGCGCTCCTCCGCCATGGTTCCACTCTCACTGACTGGATCCAGACTCCCTTGCTCGCTGCGAGGGGGCTCGCTAAATACCCCCTTGTGGGCCGCGGCTCGCCGGCTGGGCCCGCCGCCGAGGACGGCGGCGAGTCTCTGCCCGCCCATTCTGGCGTGACGACCCTCGCGCTTCCTGCCATTACGTGGCTCGGTGGCGGGACTTGCGAATGCGCGCGGGTGGTCACAACATTAAGTATGTCCGTCTATCGGGCTGTCCGTCACTCGCGTTCACCCCATCAGATTCACCAATCGAGGCAAATGAGGTGTAACTCGACGCGTCTCCGTTTCCTAGTGAGCAACTGATCATTGTGCCAGCCGTCCATACGATTCTAAGAAACTAATGCAAAATAGTGTTTTTTGTTTATTTAAACAACTAAAATGCTGTTTGTTGACTTACAGCGCTAAAAGAAATGATAAATAGATCATTAGATTCTTCTCAACAAGACTAATTGAATGGGCATACATTTTAGCCGATTCCCTTTAGGATATTTTGGAACAACTTTAGAAGAACACGCGTTTTTGATAGTATTCTAGTACGTGGTTTGAGGCGTATGTTTTCATAGAATCATTTGAAATATGTTGTCAGTAGAAACAAAGGATTAAGAGAGAAGTGTTTGATGCATGGAGGAAATTATAAAAATAGAGTAAAAATGTATGACTTCAATAAAAGTAATAGATAGTAAAAGTAATAGAACTATGCTCTCTTTCCGGCATTTATATGAATCGTAACAATTTAATTCATACGATTGGCGATAGTTAAACATAATTTTATAATGAAACCAGAAATTGCACAAGCATTTTAATAAATAATTTTGCATGTAACTTTATATGCCTGAAAATGAAAGAGCTGGAAATTGTAATATGGTAAAATGTATGTTAGATATGAATTTTCAGAGAACAAATAAAACTTTATAACACGATATACCTGCCAGTCTCGATGATATGCTAGTACTTAGATGATTATTGTGGTTGTTGAAATTACAGCTGTAAGATCAAGTGTTCAACAAGATACTCAGGTACAGCAATATCAATTCTCTGCTAATAATGAGACTGTACTCTTTCTGAATCTCCCCTGAATACTGCATCATATTACTTTTAGGAGATGATCATATTTGGGAAGAACTTGTTTTATACTTGGATAAAATAATAATCAATTAGGAATTCAGATAAATATTTGACATTTATTCAGTATAACATAAGTAATGTAAAACACTTGTACATTAACTGGAATCAATATTAAATCTCTTGCAAAATATATGCAAATGAAAATAACATCGTAAATCACCAATTAAATTAAAATAACCGTACGTAATTATAATATGTTTAAATACTACTTTTTTATTCAGATTCTTCCAATGATTTGGCGAATTGAATTGACTTGTAATGCTGAACACACATATTACATAAATATTCCCTGTCTTAACAATCACAAACAAATAAATTACTACTTTAAAACCAAGTTCTATAGTTCTAATATATATTTTAAATTAAAATCACTCTTCATTGTCTCAGTGTACTATTAAAAGGCCGAAAATAAGTATGTTATTAACAATTACAACTTCATTAATTAAATAAACTGAAAGACAAGAAATGAAGCTAGATATCTGTCTAGATCTTCCTTCCATCCCTCTACTTGTTTCCCCTCGTACAATATCAATAACCAAAACAATCATCCTCTCATCTCGAAACGATCTTTTATTGGTTTTCTTAGATATTTCTCTTGTCTGTTGACCTGTAACTAATAACTGATATCTTGAATGCATTCGCCGCAAACCCCTTACCATGCGATTTCAACTGTTCCCTCCGTGGATATTAGCCTACACGTTGTTAGCAAAGATTAAAAAAGATTTCTCAAAAAAAACGACATCCCCGTTGTCTCGTGAAGATTCATCAGAAAACTGTTGGTTGCCTTTATAGCATATTATATGTTATATTAATGTTAATCTTACACATACACACTTATTTTCTGCTGCGGAGACTACGTACTGGGATATAAGCGACTCGAGAAATATATTAATTTTTAAGAAATTTGAATAAGAAATTATATATGTTAAGTGACATCACCTTCTTATAATTAAATTGCTAACTTATATATTTTGAACAGATTATACTGATATTCCTGTAAAGTTTTCTCACAAAATAATTATACAAAATTGTACGAAGTACTTAATTTCTCGAATGGCGCAATGTTTTGTAGAAAGATAAGAAACTTGTCATAAACGTGTAATATTTGCCTGGATTATTTTTTATATTTTTAGAGAATACACACTTGTACTCTGCATTCATCACGCATAGATTTTACATGCACACTCATTATTTGTTTTTTCGTTATTTTGCTCTGGAAGAAATTCCACATCTGGTATACCTGTTGACCAGTTTATGCACTGTCATGTGTCATTAAAGGAGACATAATAGGACTTAATAAAATGCTCAACAGAACTGCTAACTTAATTTTCGTGGAGAACGAAGCCAGAGAGTAGAAAAAGTTTCGAGAAAAGAACTAAAACGTCTTTCTAGGGTCTCACAAACCCTGTGTGTAATTGCAGAGTTCAAAAGTTCATTAATTAATTTTTTCTTGATACGCTTCTCAATTACGAGCAGCATACTTGTTTGTTTGATAGATTATTTCGAGTTTCCGGACTCGTCAAGGGCTTTGGTAATAAGTCCCATAAGTAACGTGCAAGTTATATCCAGGATAGTGGTGATTCCTTCCGACTAGAACAAGAGATTTGATGCCGACAACGTCGACTTGCGAAGGCGTCTTTCTTTTCGAGTATCTCCGCCCACGGGGCACCACCGCCCCAATCGGGAGAGACTAAGCTCCCGGTTGTTCTCCCAAGATATACAGATAGTGAACATAAATGTGTGAGAGCATAAAGCGTGAGAAAGGGACACACGTGAGGATGGAAGAATCGCCCGCGGTCCATGGACAATATTTATAAACATATCATTGATTAACTAAATGAAGCTTCTATCATTTATAGTACTTTTATTATACGTGAATAATTTTACTACTATCCACAGAAATATTTAATAAAATAGATTAGTAAAATGTTTGTATTGGTATCAATCCTTTTTGATTTGTGTTTTTTAAGTTTTCTTTCAATTAAGTGAATGCCACTTTAAATTTCCTTGGTTTTTTTTTTCGGTTAACTAATATATAAGTCTAAATATTACGTTCTAACATTTTTTTTCTATAAATAACATTTTAATTGTTATGTAGGTATTATTATTTGACAGGCAATTACACTATTTTCAAAAGGGTTTCATATTATAAAATTATATTTATTATAATTTCAAAGGAAAATAAAAAAGAATTTTCAGTTCATTCTAAATGGATCAGATTGCATCATCAAAAGGCAATGTCAAAGTAATTTACAATGTTTTTATCAATTGTTTCCTTTCGCAAAAATTGGAAATCCTATATTGGAAATGCGATAAACCTGATACATGAAATGCTCATTGTATCATGGACTAGAACGTTCACTAGTAAACGTGTACTCATTATGAAATGGAATTTAATGAAATAAAAAAAATATTGAAAAACGTGTATGAGCATGATGTGTTTCATTTTTCAAAAGTATGAAAGTAAAAATAGTCAAAATATAAAATAAAGATTTATTACGATTATATATTCACTACACACGCTTATTATTTTTTTATACATTGATTGAATGATTGATGTTTTCGGGCGCATCAGGAGCTAAGTTCATTAGTTCCGTAAATGTAGTGCACGTTTTTATCGCAGGAGATGGTGTTGGTCTTCCACCTGTCCGAATGGTGCGATCTACATATAGGTTTGCTTGATTATCCCCAACCTGGTATCTCCCACTAGCGTGGCACTGCCCGCCCCAACCTGGAGAAGCTCCAAGCTCCCGACAGGTCTCCAGACATGTATGGTAATGCATGCATGTGTAAGTGAATGTAAGTTAGAGGTGAGGATAGGACAAGGAAGAGGAAGGAAAAGTACTTCTCCGGCAATCGCCTGATGTTGATCGCAGAAACCACGGAAAACAGCCGCTAGGGATCTCCTTCAGACAGCGACTGAAATCGACCTAGCTATCTAGCTAGTTTTGAAAATCCTTCCATTGTGGGGACTTGAATCCTAGAACCTCCTGGTCTGAAGCATTGCAGTGTCATCAATAGGTGTGCCACCTAAGTCCGTTTCTTCATTCAAGAATTTTCAAATTTTTGAACAAAAAACGTCGCCGATTAGGTTTTGATTGGAGCGACTGAAAGAAAATTTTACCTCTACAAGTGTACTTGGCAGAGTGTACTGTCCGTTATTGTGTACTAGGCTTCACCTCACAACACGAGTTTATTCGAAATATAAAATACGTTCGTAGTATACACAAAATTCTTTACAAGAAGCCGATGATGAATCCTGGTGAGAGAATGTTAAGGAGGAAGCATGCCCCCTCCTCCCAATCCAACAACGCAATAAAACAAGAATTTGTAAAAAAAAGTTGTTAGATTTCGATCGAATTACGTATTGGATCTATGAACCATAAACAGGCATACGGTTACTATTACTTATGCTTCGCAAAATCCGCTCAACCTTGATTCTGAGTACACGCTTTCAAAGAAGTAAGGTATGGGAGTAAGTTTGATAATTAACGGCAAGTGTCCGGTGGTCATAAAAGCGCAGTATTACATTTCCAGAAAGGAAAACGATTACATTAATATTAGCAATATCGCATATAAAATATTCCGTTTTAGTATGTATAAATAAATTAATATGTAAATAAATATGTAATAATAGGTAAAATATGTAAAATATAGAAATGTTCTAATCCATTTCTACATATTCAATTAAATATTACTGAATGCAGATATCTTGTTCCTGTAATAATATGTATTTACAAGAAGATCAGTTCCCTACGGATCACGTTCATTCTCGTATTTACAAAGAGGTTGCACAAACACATGTTGAGTACAAAGCCAAAGTTGCAGCGAAAAGTACAGTGGCAGAAGAATAGCGGAAGAGCGTCTTAATTCAATTACCTCTGATGTACGGCATGCATTTCATGTTCATGACCAATAATTATAATTTCATTTCAATTTCTTAAGCCATATATAATTATACACTGTATGTAATTCGTGGTAGCCTTTACCTCAACATCTTGTACCTCCCTGAACATTTGGATTGTGTCCAAAGCCGTCAGAAATTCAAGAATTCAGCATCAACAACAGGAGGCAGAATGATGAAAAGTAGTGAAGCAACGTTATTTAAATATTATGAAAAGCGAAGTTCCACTGTATCACTTAACAGGCCAATAAAAGAGATTTGTTACCGACATTTCTACAGCCAGACCGTTCCAAAATTTGCTTCCCGCCACAGTCTAGGAGAAAACCCATATCTAAAACGCGACTTCTCCGCAGCCATCAAATTATGTTTATTGCCGCTACCAACCCACTTCTCTCCAGCCTTAAATACTGCCTAGCCTGCCATACATATAAATCATTTGACAGCTTTCCGGTAGATTTCATATATATGATAATTTGCCCTGCGTTAAAGTATACGACTTTCTGACTGACATTAATGTGCCCACCCTGCAAATCTTCCACGTGTTAGTTCGGGAGTTGGGTACTTCATATGCGATCATTACGTCGCCTCGCAGACCCTCGCCCCAGCTCGCGGGCGCCGTAAAAGCGGGCGGCCGGCGCAGATAATAAAGGTATTGACTGCTATTACGGCGAGCGCATACACGGCGTCCCTCATAAATTCCCGGGGGCGGCGCCGCGGGGGGGAGTGGACGGGGAGGGGTACGGCGCGATGGACGGACAACAGGGCGCCGCTGGGCAGGGGGCGATTGCTGGGCGGAGACCGCGAAGACGGTATGGGAGAATATGGGCGCCTAGACGTGAGGGTGGGTCGTAAGGCGGGAGCCGGAAAAAGATCCGGAGGAAGGCCCTCCCGCTGCGTTGGGGGGGAGGGGGGGGAGGGATGGAGCAGACGATGAAGACATCAAGAGGAGGAACGCCTCCTGGGCTGCGGAGACAACGTGGGGGAATATGGCTGCAGTAATGCAGATGTGGAGTCGCAATGAAACGACATGTTGAAGAAAAGGCGATAGAGAAGGTTGCTGTTCAAGGGGAAGGAAAAAGTGGTCGGAAGGGCTGACGGTAGAAGAAAAACAGATGAAAAAGTCTATTGCAATGGGTCTGCTGAAAAACCCATGCGAGTATCACAATGTAAAGCTGTCACGTAAGAAACGAGAAAACTTGAATATATGACGAGTAACAGGTGAGAAAGCATGAAAGATGTTAAAAGTGTGAAATGACAATGAATGCCTTAGAGAATAAACTGAGAGACTTCTCGACACGACTTTAAAAGAAACATAAGGTGGACGAATGAGTCGCGATGACAGAGGAAAACGTAATCGGGAAGCATTGAAGGAGAAATGCTCAAGTGGAGAATTTTGAAAACATTAACTTGGACTTCAATGCAAAACACACGATCTTAAAGAATTGCAGCCACTTTTTTCGTGATATTGCAACCATTAATCGTATGAACATAGAAGATAAATAATTAATTGCCATGCCGAGCTCGGAGAAAGAAGTCTGAAGTGCGGCGTCTTCTGGTAGAATAGGGTGGACACACGACTACGGCTAAAAGGCAGTGCCAGCCGAAATCTGAATAACAGTGTCGACGACGGAAATAGGAAAATATCTGTAAGTTTCAATGGATTTACAAGAAGAATAAAAAGAAGAAACTGTTGGTGCTGCACCACGTACGTTCTCGCCCGTATTTCCAAGCAAAAATTATGGGAAAATAATTCAAATTTTCAAAAAGTTGTACCTGATTTTATTTCAAAATCTATCATTAAGAACAGATTTCATTAAGGGAAAAATCTTTATCCTTAATATTTTAGTTGTAGGAAGGCTCCGGAAAATTTTAAACTTTTGATTTTTTTGAAAAATCATCAACGAACATGAGATCTGCACCATCCTCACGTCCTTCACACTATCCAACAACGAACTTCAATGAAAATCGATGAAGTCATTTTTTGAAAATTTTGGTAATGTCCCAGGGACTTTATGTAAAGTACCCCCAAATTTAAAATATCGGTTTCAATTTCAAGGGACCGCGACCTCAGCCGGATCGATTGGGGAATATCAATTTTGGAGAAAATCGGCTGGTCTGTTTCGCCGCTAGCGTTGTTCACAGACGGACAGGCGTTTTGCCTTCATTCGATTTCTCGGAGTCAAGGACCTACAAAACATGAATTCTGTCTACACCACGAGATAGAGGATTTTCCGTCCTATATTTAGCGACTGGATTATTCACTTTTTCGTTACCAGGGCGTACGTTTCGTTCTCTGCTCCGTAGCAAGAAAGTAAAAAGAGAGAAAGAAATTGGGTATTTTATTCTGTATAAAGTACATTGAGAGAGAAACAATAAATCAGACACCAGTCTGAGGAACCGGCTGAGGTGGCATAGGATGTCAACTGATGTCACTGCATTGCCTCTAACCGGAAGGACTTAGGGTGTTAGCCACGACAGTGACGAATTTTCCACACTAAATAAATAGCTTGGTGGACTTAAGGGAATTCTAGCGGTTGGTTGCTATAATTTTTCCCATACCAGGCGAATGCTGGAACAGTGCCCTAACAAATGAGCCACGGATCACGAGCGATCTTTCTTTTCTCTTCCTCGTTCTATTTTGACCCCTTACTTACATACATTTACTTATATACAGTACACTTCTATACATGTCTGGTCCAGTTGTGGTGGTGGCTCGCTGCTGGAAGATATGGAGAAAACCAGGGTTGACGTATATGGATCTTCCTATTCAGCTGGGGAAAATCACTGTCACCTCCCGTGATAAAACCTTAACTGGTGACCTTAATGACATAGCGATTGACGCGTCCGGAAACACAAAATCATCAATAAATCAGGGTGACAAGTTTGGCTGGTGACTGGTGGTAGAGTTGGATCAGGGTAGATGATGAGGAGAAATGAGACAGTGAACAACAACAGTGTTACCAGCAAACGATGACTGTGGGGAATAAAGAAGACAATACATATGCCAGAAAAAAAGTGTTTTGATGAAATATGAGTTTCATAAAAGGGAAGCATTCTTAATAGACAATGCTATTTTTAGAGCAAATTCGTGGCAAGAGCTACATCTTTTCTATGAGTCTGTGAAATTGATGCCGGAGTCGTAAGGGAATAATGACGTTAGTTAGTTAGTGCCTTATTTTACGTGGCGAGACTTGGGCCATCAGGCCCGCTCTTCCGTCTAACCACGCAAATTTCGTTACGCTCCTTTCACCACCTACGGAGAAAGGATGTATTATCTTGGGCGACGAAACAGGCGGATCAATTTTACTCAGAGGTTTCTTTTAGGCTTGAGTATTTTGCACATGCAGTAAATCTACTACACGGGACAGCCGGCTTTGCTTCCCCTCCGAAGGAAGGCGTACGAAGGATTTTTTCGCCCTTAAAAATCCACGACTTCGATCGGGTTTGAACTCGCAAACTCGGGTACAACAGTTCGGTACGCTGACTGTCACCACTACCACACCGAATTCACTACGTAGGTTATTTTTTTTAAATCAATAGTAAAGGAAATTAATAGGAAGTAGCCTTGACACTGTTTTAGCAATGTTTAATGATCGAAGACAGCATTATGACATGATGTAGGGCACACGATATTATCTCGTCACATCTTTATGATGAAGATAAGACTTGATTGTGAGAAAGAAAGAAAGAAAGAATGGCCCTGTGATGTAAGTCTCTAAAAACGTTTATAAAAAATGACTAAAATTAAAAAATAATAAAATGTTAAAAATTATGAATTATGAAATGACAAATTATATAATGTGAATTGATTTTCTAAGGTCTAAAAATAAAATTATATTGATTAGGAAACGTACTAAGTTGCAGTGAATTACAAACAATTGACATTAAATTAGAAAGGGAGAGCAAGAGAGGGGAGAGAGCATCCATTTCCTTGATTTTCATTTCAAATTTACATGTTGGCGTACAAATATACGAGTATATAGATGTAGCATCCACAAGTGAACAAATCAATTAGTAGATGTGATGCGGTCCTCTTTTGAATCTTCTCTGCAATTTCCACGTTCAATAAAACTAATATACAATATATTCCACACTGTTGATATTCCACTGTTGAATTCACCCGTAATGTTTCATTCTATTTTTTTACTCTCTAGATATTAGCCCAGAACCATTTCTCCTAATATAAACTCTATCCCGACCAACCCAACACAATGGTAACAGTTGTGATTAGCTACTGCTACTACTAACACACCACAATCACCATACTTACTACTAACATCACCACCATTTCTGCTAGTATCATCATTACCATCACCCTCATCGTCATCGCCACCTTTGCCATTACCAGTCCCTGCTAAAACTGCAGCTACCGCCATTACCACCACCATCAGACACTACCACACCACTACGACACCATCACTACATCACCATCACACCCCCACCACATCACCAGCTATACATTTTTACCACCATGTTACTACCACATCACCCCCACAACCAACCACCACTATCACAACCATTCATGTTGAGTCCGCAGCCACTTACAGCTTTAATCCTTCATGAACTCTTCATTCCGTCATGTACCCTTCAAGTAATCCTTCATGTACCCAATTCCAATTCTGCCTTACAATCTCTCTATTCTTCTCCGCATCCACCACCCCGCGCCTGGCTTCGCGGATGAACTCCCTTCCGCGCAACGCCCCCCCCCCTATCTCCTCCTCCGCGGAGCGGAACGACGCCGAACTATCGGTGCGCCGGTGATGTTGGGGCTTTATGCCCTATATGTATGCATCGGGGTTAATTAGATCTATGTGTATGTATGCATCCGGACGAGTGTCGGGCCCCAGCGACGAGCGGGCGGGTGGGCGGAGGCGATGGCGGAGGCGGCTGCGACGGTTGTGACTGTGAAGGTGGCAGCGACGGTTGGGGTGGTGGTGGTGGGGGAGGCGGCTGCGAGGGGGTGGCAGGGGGTGGCAGGGGTGGCAGGGTTGGAGTGGCAGAGGTGGTGATGGCAGGGGTGATGGTGGCTGGGGTGGTGGTGGCTGGGGTGGTGGTGACTGGGGTGGTGGTGGCAGGGGTGGTGGTGGCAGGGGTGGCAGGGGGTGGCAGAGGGGGTGGTGGTGGCAGGGGGGTGGCAGGGTTGGAGGTGGCAGAGGTGGTGATGGCAGGGGTGATGGTGGCTGGGGTGGTGGTGACTGGGGTGGTGGTGACGGGGGTGGTGGTGCCAGGGGTGGTGGTGGCGGCAGGGGTGGCGGTGGGGGCGGGTGGGGGCGGCGATGGCGGTGGCGGTGGCGGTGAGGGCGGCGGCGGTGACGGTGCCGGCGGGTGGGGTGGTGGTGGTGGCGACGGCGGAGCAATGCTGGCGGTGGCTGGGAGGGTGGTGGCGGCGGTGGCGGCGACGGCAGCGGGTGTGGCACGTGCGGTGGCGGCGGAAGCAACAACTTCTGCGAGGCCGGGGGCGGGGCAGCGCTCCATCGCGATATTGTATCGCGTCGTACGCCGTAAAATCATCTCCAGTTGCAGGGCAGAGGCGCGGTCGCTCTCCGCGGACCGCGTCGCAATTGCGGATTTGCGACCTGCTCCGCTGTGTGGGTCGGTTGGTTAGAGCTTTCGCCTGTTGCTCTGATGGAGCTACTACCCTGCTGCAAGCTGTATGACCCTTGCAAAAATTGGATTGTAAGTCCACGTTTTCAGTAAGGTAGGCCGCAAAATATATTTTAACAATTTAACTGCAACCATAAACAACTGTTTATATCATTTATATTCATTTAATGATATTCATGCAAGTATACTTTGCTTTGCAATTAACTGGGAATCATTTGTTGTCTCTGATTATTTGCTCAAAATTGTGAAATGACAAGTACAATTCCAAACGTTTCTTGATATTAGTTTTCAAGTTATGAGTTGTTATGGTAAATGATTTAAATTTACGTTTCTTTAACCCTAGCGATACCAATGTACAAATGGCCCCGTACATCACCAAGAGAGGTCCATCCGGCACCTGAGGGGTCAAGTTTAAATCTTGATTCTATTGAATTATAAGAAAATTCTCATAAATTGTTCTATCGTAATAATTTAACATAAATGTTTACTCATTTAAAAGAAGCATTTTTGTTTTGAAATTCTATAATTGAAACAAAAACTTTCTTCACTATCTTATTTGTATTTTACCGCAAAACCTATTACATTTTATATTAAATAAAGGCCTATATATTCTCATAATTTATAAATGTATAACTATATTGTACTACCATTTACAATCCTACTGATATTTTCAATGTGTATTATCAATTTTCGAGTAAATAGACTTGAATTGTTTTCGCCCACTGCCAAATACATTATAATAACTCCAATTTAGCAAATATTTGTAAAATGTGACTTTTTGGAACAATAATCATAAACCATATTAATGATTTTCAGTCTAATAAAACATTAATACCAATAAAAAACAAAACAAAAATCAGCAGCAGACCTTTAGACATCCCACATGGTAAACAATGATGGGGTTAAGGAAGAAGTAAAATTTCTTGTATAGCGGACTTTGAGTGACAAAACTCTCTCTGACTTTTAGAAAATTTACCAGGAGAGCTTTTTGAAAGTTTGGAGGGGTCCCGAAGTGGGTCAGAGGGGGGCGCGCTGATTTCGCATTCGTGAGGCCCGGCTTCATTCCCGTGCCGGTCATCCTGACCGGGGGTTTTGTGGTTTCGCTCGCTCATTTAGGCGAATGCTGGGATAGTTCTACTGAAAGGTCACGACCCGGTGTCGCTAGCTGAATTCGTTAACTACAGGAAGTCACGAAGGTTAAGCGGGGTTCCTGGGTTCCTGGTTGGGTGACCGACTACGAACTCTGAGATCTAACAGTGTCGAGGCCAATTGCCCTTTATGAGTCATGACTAAATGCAAATACAAATACAAATAAAAATGTCAACGGAACTATTTATTTTTTCTAAAATTTTCTTTAAGTCTGAATTGAAAACCGTTTTAAATTGTTGTTGTCCTTACAATAGAGAGTTAGAACGTATCATTACATCATTTTCGACAAAAATAGATAGAGCCTTGTCATTCTGACAATAGGGAGTTAGGACATAACAAAACACGATTTCTGCCCAAAACGCCAAAGAGAACCTTGCCATTCTGTAGGCCTGACAATAGAGGTAGAACACATCAAACATGATTTTCGCCCAAAACGTGAGCTAGGTTACCCAGGGGCCGCGATGTACTTCCACCCTGCCGCGATGTTCCCATTTGGGGGCCAGCCGCTCGCACGCGCACGCGCCCCTGAGGCAGTGGGCGCGCCACGCGTGCGGCAGCGCGGAGCGAGGGGGGGCGAGCCCGTGCGCGTGCGTGTGGCGCGCTCCGCACGGCGCGTATGCATGGGGCGGCGCGCGCGAGGCGAGGCCGACCCCTGTGGCTCCACTTCACCCACGCGCGCTCTCTATGAGCGCCGCTGGCGGAACTCTGTTTGCACGATGCGCTTGCTGGTTTCCTTCGCCCGGACAAAAAATCGAGGAAGACAGACAAGACAGGGAGAAAATATTACTGTGACACTACAATTCAATTCGTTACATACGCGTAATGCTTCCAGTGACATGCTGGGAGTGGTGGCTCAGTGCATCAACTGATGTCGCTGCAGTGTCTCGACCGGGAGGTTTTAGGTTCGAGTCCCGACGGCGGCAGGATTTTCGACACTACTGTTTCAGCTAGGTCGAATTCAGTCGCTGTCTGGAGGAGAATTCTAGCGGCCGGCTGTCCTGATCGATAGTTTTCCATGGTTTCTCCGATCAATGCTGGAGCAGTACCCTAACAAACGGGCCACGGACCTCGCGCGATCTTTCCTTCCTCTTCCTTGTCCTATCCTCACCCCTTACTTACACACATTTACACTAACATGCCAGGAGACTGGTCGGTCACTTAGAACTTGTCCAGGCTGGGGCGGCGCCCGACTGGTGGGAGACACCTGGTCGGGGAAAAACCTCGCTAGCCGATTGTAGTTCGGAGCCGGATCTCGCCATCCATTGGGGGAATATCACCCGGTGAAAAGCATGCACTACACTTACGGGACTAATAACCTCAATAGTTCGAAATCAGAAAACAATCAATCAATCATTGCGGATAATGTAAATGGGTAAATATCTTTACTATGGATCTGAATACCTTGCGTTTACGCCCACCCCTGAGATAAATCGTTTTGATGAATGGTTAATGGCTGTAGATGTGATGGGAATGATGGAGCATTAGTGGAATGAGAGACTGGTGAATAGGAAAAAAAAAATCTGAGAAAACGTGCTTGAATTCCCTGTGCCCCCCCCTCACAAATTCTACGCAAATTGACAGGGTTTAACTCTTCACGAATTTAATTAAACATAATTTCAAAATACAGAATTCAGCTTTAACGTATATTTAACTCTGAAAATCGAGGAAGAGCCAGGGAATTATGTATCAAAATTAATAACACCATAAATTCGAATCAGGAGCGAAATGCTTTTTCAACTTCATATGATCATATTTTTAATAAAGTAAATAAGATTTAAAACATGATAAAAACCGGTATGCCCAAACATGCAAAAATTTGGTTCGTGAAACGATGTATTAGAGCCTGTAAATTATATGAAATACAATTTACTGATTACGTATTATATAATTATACTTATTCTCTTAAACCATAAGATGCTGAAAACAACAAAATTTATTGACAATTAACATAACTAGTGTACATTAAAATTAAATTATTCCTTCACAATAAATACAAACAATATTCCATACATTTCTTCTCTTTTTAAACTCTTGGTGTCAATACTACTAGAAGTGCTACAACAAGACATATTTTCTCGCTTTATTTCTAAGTGATCTGCAATATTACGTTACTACATAAACATGCAACGGTGCTTTCAACCAGCAAAAGTTAATTTCCGTACCGAGACTCGACCTCAGGTGTTCCGAGTTAAATCTCCATCAGTCACACCACTATGCAACAGAAAAACGGTAAGGTCGTCGCTAAAAACGCAATTGTCTCAACGCAATATTTCCAACACGCAATTTTTAAAATTTTTGAAAATTCAGAGAGATCCTAAAAATAGGACTAGCATCATCTTCTTTTACTATCCGTTCTTACATTCTAGGAGAAAATTAAATGAAAACATTTGGTGCGTTTTTTATAATTTTTTTCTGAGAAATTGTGTTAATTTCTGACACAAAGTGCACGGCATCTGTGCGTTTTTTCAAAAAAGTGTACATGTCCTTGTTTAGAGAACTAACTTTTTAAACAAACTTGTGTTAGAAGTAATGTAATACGTATATAAATAGAATTTATTAAATTTTTCGTTACCGGGCCCCAGTAAAAGGATTTCTCAGCAGAAAATTCGCTGGTTTTCTGACGAACGATTACATAACGTTCTCTTCTTTCGAAATAAATGCGAGAAAGTACCAAAAAGGACGTACAAACAAAAATACTGTAATATAGTAAACCATGTCAAATTTTGTGGTATCAGGTATTTAGCGATGAACTATTTCTCATGTTTGCATGAATTATATTTGACTTATTAAAAAATTAGATAACAATTTTTTACAGTAACTACGTGTAAATGCTTTAACAATGCAAAAAAGTAACAGGAAAAAATTAAATTGATCACTCCGAAAATCATCTGTATCTTTCATTTTGGAAGGTATGTACTTGGTCCGTTCTTTATTGTCATCAATCTGAGGTTTTTCATAAAACCAGTAATGGTGAAGGACAATAATGATATGAATGATTGATGGAATGGTGAAAAGAATGCAAGATGAATCGGAAAACTTCCTAATCCTGGGTTTCCTGCAACTGCTTTGTGCACCAAAACTCCTATTGGGATAATTGAGATTTGTAGCCAAGTACCTAGAAGAAGTATGTACAAATGATCAATTTCTTATCTAAAGGTATAAAATTCGAGTATGTACAAATTAGTTATCTGTAAGGGCATTTATGAAACAAAACAAACAGGGTAGGAACAGTTCTCTGAAATTAAATGACCGAACCGATGAAATGACCGACCGATACCGATGTACATCCATCGTTATACAAAGGGATGTCTTCGATCGACGTGCTAGGATTACCCGGAAATGGAAAACATACGCGCAAGCAGTTATGCAGAGACACCAAAAGAGTTCTTTGGTCAGTGAAGCGAATGTCGATCTTTTCGATAGAAAACTTTCGCGCCGTTCTCCCAGCTATCCACATGGCCACGGCTTGTCTCCCTCCCCCTTTTCCGCATCCTTGAGGCAATTCTAAGTCCGCTCTTCTCGTTCAAAGTCACCCTCCTTTCCCTCATTGCCGCCCCCTTCCCCCTGCCGTCACCCTCCATCCCCTCCCCTCCCTCACACCATCCTTTTTGTCCTCCTCATTCCTTTCCTTCTTCTTGCCCCTTCCTTTCTCCCCTCGTCAGTCCACCCTTCTCCTCCTCCCTTTCCGTCGAATTCCATCTCCTCATCACCTTCCCCATCAACCTTCTTTCCCCTCTCCCTTCCACCCTCCTTTCGCTCCTTCCCCTCCTCGTCGGCCCTCCCCACTTTCCCCTCCCCGCCACCCTTCTTCCCACTGCGCAATTGATCGAGGCGGCCGCCCCATGCATATCGCTTCAAATCAGCGGTGCATTGAGCGCAACGCAGCAGAAAATATCAAATTGCCTCCATAACGATTCGAAATTACGGTGGCCATTTGTATCATGTACAATTCAATAGGGGGACGTTAGTCCCCCGAGCTCATTTTCATGAATGGTTGCATATCGGAAGAATTCAATGAAGTATCCATCATCGACGCCCTATTCTATGCTTTTGTATGTCTGACGAGGCTATTATTTCCCTATAGGAAATCGTTATGTGACTCTCTTACCTATACAATTCGTTGCAAATTGCACGGAAATATCTTCCGGTGTCGTGGTCTGGTTTCATGATGACGGTAAAGCGGCAGCTTTTTGAGGGTCCTTTCCCCAATCTTTAGTTGGAAGGGTTATGTTCTCTTGTTTTGTGCCAATAGGCTTCCTTATTGCTTTTGCACTTAACTTGGAAACAGTGGCCGAGAGGATATTGATCGGATAACATGTGCTAAGTGTTTCGCATACATTTTCTAAGATTATGAAGCAAGCGACATCTTAAAAGCTTCACACTTTCTCCTCTCTCAAGTGTTTCCTTTCTCACGCTTCTCACATGCATAATCTTTGCCAACAAGTTTATTATCTATGGTAGTTTCTGGTTTCATCTAACTTAGAATATGAACGCAGAATGCTCAATGATAATTTTATTGAAATTAGTTATCTTTTCATTGCCCAAATATAGATACATTGGTAACAATCAATATTATTTATTAACTTGCTTCATGCGATAATAGATATGCGATTCATTTCGATAATAGCAAATTATTACAGTACGTAAGAGGCTTGTACATTTATAGGTACTTTGAAGAATTAATTTTGGTTTTATCTTTAATTTTAGTAAATGAACTGATTATTTTATTATACGTTGTCTTTTATATTTTTGATCTTCAGAGGTCTCCCAGTATGGGCAAAACCTTTAATTTTAATCTTTGACTTGGAAGAAGTCTCATACAATGCCCATTTTTAAATTCAATACATATAATCGTGTATGCCTCAGGAGGGTCCCGAACAACAAGGAACCGAAACTTTGCATGGAGGAAGTGAACAAGTTATATTGTTTGTTACCAATGTCTATTTATTTGGCTGAGAGTCTATCAATGAATGTTTGCTGTGTTATATCTTTCAGTCTTCTTTGTTGCCATTATACTCATTTTACAAGAACTGCACTTACACTGTAGTGTAGAAAGCTGAATACTAGAATACTAGTGATGAATAAAATTGACTCACTGACATCCATTTTAAGAATGGCGTCCCTATCGTGGTGTGCCGAAATCACCTCTCCTAATAGTACAATTTTACACTTTGGGAAGCATATAATTTCAGTGTTATTATTGTATTCATTTTCTTATAGTAAGCACATTTCTTGAAGTCTGAGAGTAAATTTTACTTTTTTAAGGAGTCACGGTATAGCAGGGCCCAAACAGATAGACTCTTACTACAGTTAAATGATACTGTAATAGCTGCTTCACAGTTTAATTATATTATTAATTGAGTTGTTTAGAGATATTGTAATTACTATTAGCCTAATTTACAGCATTTCATTATAGAAATTGTTCACTTTTGAAGTGAGTAAATTTTCATCGCTACCAACAATAAATTTCAATACTTGTATTGCAGGGTTAAATAATCCAATGACGACTTGACAGCAGGTCGGCTGTGAGGATTTGTGCGGGTGTGGGGGGAGGGTGCAGGCAGCGTGCCCGGCAGAGGCCTAGGGTGGGCAGGGGATGGGGCCACCCTCAGCCATGCCGTATCGCGCCGCGTGCCCCCAATCAATGCCGGGACAAACAGGTCGTCATTAGCGCAAAAGCCAATGATGTCGATTGTGAGCGGGCGCCCGCACACGTGCAGCCCGCCCTACGTGCGTGTGCTCGCGTGTGGGTGCGCGCATTATTTGAATGGCCCCGTGCGGCAACGAGGACCCTCGCCCGCGCCCTCGCCCGCGCACTCGTCACTGCCCCGCGCCGGGCCCCCCCGCGTTCATTTCCGTCGCGCGTACAATTGGGCGGGTTAAACGGGAACCCTTCCTCTGCTTTGCGCGGTGTACTCCACTTCAACCCTCACCACTTGAAGGTTCACCCAACATAAACAGTTTTTACTTTCGCTCTACCGCGTACCTCTAGAGAGAGTTATGCAATGATGCGCAAAAAACGGCCGAATTTTCGACCGAAGAAACGTATTACAGAGCCCTGGCAAGAAAAAGTTAATAAATCCAGATGCTAAATTTAGAAAAAAATCCTCTAACACGTGGTGTAGAGGTTTTATGGGTCCTTGATACCTAAAAATCGAATGACGGCAAAACTGTCTTCTCGTCTATCCACATTTGAACAACGCTAGTGGCTAAACCGTTCAGCCGATTTTCTCCAAACTGATATTCCCCCGTCGATCTTGTTGATATCGCAGCCCCTTAAAAGTGAAACCGAAATTTTAATTTTGGGAAGTATACTTTACATGAAGCCTCTGGGATATTTTCGAAGTTTTCAAAAAATGGCTCTATCGTTTTTTATTAAATTTAGTTTTTGGATAGCGTGAAGGCGGTTTAAGAGAATGGTGCAAATCGCATGTCCTTTGAAAATCCTGACTTTTCGAAAATTGCAAATCTTCAAAAAATTTTCGTCATCTTCCTATATCTACAATTATCAAGATAGAGATTGTTACCTTAATGAAATCTTTTCTTTAATGGTAGATTTTGAAATAATGTCATGAACAATTTTCCGAAAATTTGAATACTTTTCGCATAATTTTGCGTGAACGTACGGACGAGAAAGTACGTTTTATTTTAGAAGGTTTGTTGCTGAATCTTTACGTCAGGAACGCATCATTCTATTAAATGCATGGTGAGACATTTTAGATGTGATAAAGGTGAGGGAGGGAATATTTGTTTCCAGACGCGCCAACTACCTAGGTAGTTCCGTAATTGATGTGCGTGTTATATCCCAGGAGGTGGTGGTGTCCTTCCTTGATGGGAGGTGAGATCTGGCGTCATCATATACGTCGGCTTGGAATGTTTGCTCTCTTCAGGTGTTTCCTTCATCGGCACATCGCCCCAGCCGGAACACGCTCTAAGCTCCTGAGTAGTCGCCTTGTTTGTGTGCTTATGAAGTGCAGAAAAATGTAAGTGTAAGGGGGAAAGGGGGCAAGAATGGGGAGAGGAAATATGACGCGTGGTGCATGCCCCACTTTTAAGGTTCTTGCATTCGTATTCGCATGGCTCTGACCGTTGAAACTCGGGAAAACAGCAGATAAGAGCATCCAAACGCTAAATTTCTTCTCCAGACTAGTTGAATCTGTCCCAGCTAGTGTGGTGTCGTGACCGGCCGCATACAGTTAAAGGGGCCGCCGCCGAGTGACGTCAGCGGAGCGTCACCGCCCCTGGCGAGGGAAGAAGGCAACCGGCGCGAGCCGGCCGGGCCCGTGTGCGCGCGGCCGTCACGCCCGAGCAGCCGGGTAGAGACTCGCCACCGCCCCTACTCCGCAGCTAGTCGGCGGGCCAATAGCCCGCTATAAGAGAGGCTATAAGCGAACTATAAGAGGGCTCCGACCCGGTGCCAGGGCAGACAGCGAGCGGCAGTGTAAGCGAGTGTATCCTGGCTAGTGTATTGGTGATAGAAGTGTGGAGAACTACTACTACTATGACTTGTGCTACGGACTTGGAACTCTCCTGCGGATATTCGATTACTTGGCTGATTTCTTTTTATTTTATAGAATAAAAACCATTTTAAGAATCCTTGTCTTTCATTGGATACTACATGTGGAAAATCTTCCAGGGTCGGGGCACAAACCCTAGTACTTCCCGGTGAATGCTGATGAAGAGGCAACGGTGTTGCCGGTGAGTTTTGCAGCAAGGAGTTGCAAAAACTCACCGGCAACGCCGGTATTTCTTCTTAGGCAGAAGCTGGTAAAAATTGGTAAAACAAGGTGAAATGATAGGAAACAGTCCTTACACAAAATGTTGTTTTTTTTTGTCTCCAACTTCACGCTTGTCGTTTTGGCCTTTCTACATTTCTTTTCTATTATAAAGTGGGAATTCAAGAAGGGAAAGTGTTGGAATTACCTCAACAACACATCATGATTTTTCGGTCGTAAATTCCGAGTATGTATACCTCAATTTTAGATCTTGAAATGATGCAATGTACTCTTTTGAAAATATAAGTACGTTGTTGTTGAGTAATGACTAGCGGCACTAAGTCGAGGAAAAAGTTTGGTACGCTGTTCTCTCTCTCTATTTAATTTATAAGCAATACTAGTTGACCCGGAAATGCTTTGCTATTGCAGTGTATTAAACTTCACACGCTACTGGACATGAGATTGTTAATCACGCTTTGCGCCACGCTCTGCAAAAATTTTAATAGATGAAAGACATTTTCGCGAGGATGGGTTTGTTCTAGGTTCTGGTTTAGACATGGTTGTCAATTATCCTTTTGTTAAAATTTTCTCTCTCAAGTTTGGGCATGCATTCGCTATGACACTGTCTTTCAGATTTGATTTACTTATCCGCGATAACGAATAATTCCTGGATATATTTCACAAAAGCAGGGGCAGAATATGTAGAGAAGACGCGCTTAATATTTCAGGATGTGGCGGATTGCGGAGAGCTTCGGTTCAGGGGCGCATAAAATCATCATGCCAGCATAAACGAATAAAATCATCATCAACGCGCGTCTATGTGTGACAGACATACGCACAAAAAGATATGCTGCAGAGTGTTGTGGGTTGATTTTGACATGAATATTTAGTTTTGTTCTACAGTGCCATCTAGTGGACTTACAAAAAATTAACAGCACATAAACCTCTAGGGAAAAAACATATTTGTGTCAACTTTAATTAAGATCAGCCTTATATATATGTTCAAAGAAACATTCCATAAAATATGTTGAATAATTTGCTTTAATTTTTTGAATAGACTTACGCGCTATATAATGCTATTTTGTTTTCATTAAATTTGAATATTGTGGTTCATTGTCATTAATATCGAAAAGACAAAATTAAAACTGAGATCATGGAAAGAAAACATTCCCATAGGACCCTTATAAAATGAAACCTGACTTTGCGCATAATCGAAGGTAAATATTTAAGTTGTAAAATGATTCATTTTTTAATGAATCACCCAATTTAAATAAATGCACAGTCCCTGCATCATTTTCGATGTTCCCGTCTGTCCGGATGCACAGTACAATGCTTTATAAATCGTCTTTCTCTTCCCTCCAGCCGAATGCCACATCATGACTAACTCGCATCCTGCTCTTTTGGAGATTAACACTCATTCTATTTTTATCTCATTTTTTCAAACGAGATTAATAAAGAACCCGCAAAATACATTACAGCAAAGTGCTCGTGAACGGTGATTGACACAAAAGGTATCCAAATGGCGACACGACCTGCACTCTTTGTAGGGATATTTTTTCGACGCGAAATGGAAATGAACGTGTCATTTTCAGGTGTATTTTCCATCACACTAAACAATAAACGTGTTTATACAATATATTTCCTTTGTTGCTCGGTTTCGAGGACAACTCAAAGGGTTATTTTACGCTCTGGAATAATTGGTTCAAATGCTATTTAAGACAATTTTTATTGGAATTAGTTACGTGCTACAGTTGTGTTTGTTTCAGCAGTATTCTGTTTGGTGGAATACTGGTGGTAATTTAGTTCGCAGTTCTTGAACTTTTTGATTTCTCTAGTGAGTTTACATTTATAGCGGACCGTGAGACGTGCACTGTCTGCAACTTATGATTTATGGTCTGTCGTACTTAATATAGACGCGATGAAGAAAAATCTCTCCTTACTACTGCTCCGTACAAAATGAGAGAACAGAGTTTTCCTAAGTAAACAGAAAAATATGCTGTTACTTCTCTCGGCCGTCAATGATTTCCTCGAAATTCGGTGATAATCGTATAGTCATCAATGAAAAATGTAATTCAAATAATACGTTTCTTTGTCATCCGTCTTTCCTCACAGAAGCTAATGCAATCCATATTGTCCCTACCCAAGAGTCAGAAAATCATTATCTTAAACTGCATTTCTTAAAAAACATGAAAATGAAAATTTAACCATTACTTCCACAGTCATGTTTGATAATATAAAATTCAACATATTCAGCTAAAGTAATGAAACGTAACGGGTAATAAATCACCTACCAGAATATTACGATTCCTATTTAGTAAACTTGTACTTGTTGTTTGTAAAACTAGTCAGATCCACTAGAGAATCAAACCATCCAAGAAGATAGAATTTCCGTAATGAAAGAAAGAAAGTTAGGAGGCAATTGGAGGTAGTAGCAGCCAATTGTATTTTGGTTTTGAACTTATTACCAATTTGTACGATACGATGAGTTTTTAAACTCGTACTATTTCAACGTGATTTGATAGATTAAAAAAATGATTTTACGATAACTATTTGAACTTCCACATTATATCCGAAAAGAAATACCTCAATGGTATATTTGGTAATATTTGCGAAAACGCTATTATATTTACAGAATCTATGAATTTCAGTTTAATGTCAAGCAAGTCAGTATTAATAATTATATTAAAGAAACATATTTTATGTTTTCATTATTTGTATTTTATAATCATTGAATTGCAATTAATTAACAAATAATACATAATAAATTAATATACATTGGAATATAAACAATTCATAAATTTAGACAATGCATTCGTAAAAGAAATTAGTTGTAAATTTCTAGATCAGTCTTTTCTCAATATGAATCTGAATTTAGAGAAATATTTTTAAATAGCAGTATAAATTATTACCTCCAGTCCCGAACGAAAGGAGCTGGTACACCAGCACCCAGCACATCTATATAGCGCTAAAGAATTCAACTAGCGCCTACACGTTTACGAGTACGTAACAATCAAAAACTAATCACATATTGACAACAAAAAGATAGTATTAATTCAAGTATTTGAAAATGATACGTACTTCCTTCAGTAATAATGAGACGTTACATTTAAAATACGACTCAGTGTTAAAAATGAAAACATTTATTTTTCAAAACTACGCAATTGAAACTAGAGATTTCTGCCTCAGAAAAGGCTGTTGTTAAAAATCATCTCTTTTAAAAGGTCATGTACAATTAAAAAAATATTTTTCATGTGAATTGTGCTTGAAAGTTATGCAATTTCTAAAAAAATATTTTCTCAAAAAACGCTCGAATATTTTTCTTTAATTATTTTTGCACGGAGAGAAAACGGGACGCCTAACAGAGTAGCGTGGATCTCATTTTCGTTGAACTCCCTGAATTTTCGAAAATAGCAAATTTACAAAGAATGCGAGAAAGTAGATGCTGTTGTAGCAGCACTAGTTTAAAATGTAAAATAACTTAATTACCTAGTAAATTTCGATGTACTACAAATACCAAATTTATCACCAAAAATATATATATATATATTAATACCAAAAATATCGGTATATAAACTTTCCGTTTTATTATGATAAACGTTTACTTGAACACCAAGAACAGGAATCAATGTTTTTTGAACTGTTCTCCAAAAAGTATTTGAAAAGTTTAGTTAGAAGTATTTTTTTTATAGATGTGTACTTATTTGAGTCAGTAGGTTCGTCAATACGGGAAAAACTATCGTCAATATACTGAAGAATGTCCTAAGGATCCATGATAAGCCTCAAAGGCCAGTGCAATCATATATAGCATTTTAGAACTATATAAACTACCTTCCCTCTCAAAACACATAATTTTTTGTGGGTTCGTCTTTTAACCTGCTTTTTTGTAATAAAAGAAACATAGGCAAGTTAATCTTTTAACTATGAACAGCGTTCTGGATATATTTTGTTAAATATTTGAATACAATTTTCTCTAGCATTTACACATTGAAAAATTCTATCACTTGCTCTACCTTTAGCAATTACGTGATTACCTGACAGCTGCAGTTGCGTTTTGACACTCGCATAAACACTTTGCATAAAATTATATTACCCTTCACTTCACAAAAAAAACACAATAAAATACCTGTACACAAGACGATAATACATGGAAACACAAACTACTGAAAAAGAATCACATACCAAAATACCCTTTACATACACCTTCAAAGAAATTGTCACGTGAATAGTGAATGAAATATGTACAAGACGTTGTTTCACTTTCACGTAGATTATTACTTTATACAATTTAGCCAGCAAAGAAAAATATCGTTATGCAATGAACTTACAATTAATAATAACTCTTTTACTAATTATTGGTTTTGAACAATTTGAAAACGATTAAACAATAAATTGAAAACACACACTAAAAGAACAAATATTATCGTTCATAGTAGAATGAAAAAATAGGTTTTTACAATTCGTTACATGGATTAGCTATCTGGCTTCCTTTTACGACTGCAATATTGTAAAAGATTACGTTTAAATGATGGTAATATAATTACTCGATTATCTACGTCTGTAAGTGAGGTGAATTCTATTTCTGTAGAATAATTCTCGCTTCTTTAAACAGTTTTTTTGTTTTTGAGAATTTCTTAAGTTTTCTGACTCACGACACGTCGTCTCGAAGAAATATTTCCACAGCTTGGAATGGCGACGGCAACCCAGATTCTTTCAAGGTCGTGACAGCCCCTTGCTTCGGCGAACACGTCCTCTGGTTCTGGCAGTACTACGCCCTGAGGAAGGTCGCAGAATGGCGACCGAAACGTTGGCACCTGTGCCCTGGACGCGGCGTCTCCCGGATAGCCAAGTTAATCATGTCCTCTGGTGAATCGCTATCACAGTCCTTCGAATTTTATTCAATATGACTGCAATCTCTCCCCGTAATGATTTTCTTATGTGGAGAAGAAGGTGGAAATAGAAAGAAACATTTCCAAGAGCACATGCTTTCTACTTCAGTATACGTTCTTGAACGTTGAAATATATTATTTCCTCGTTGATAGAAAAATAGTATATTTCTACGTAATGCGTTCAGTGAATTTATCAGAATATTCATTATTTAAAATTCTCAATTCTCTCATACATGGTTTCGTTATTTTAACATGATGAGACGAATTACCCTTTTTCAAGCTTCTTATCGTCGAAATACGGCGAATTCTCCTCTCCGTCCAACACGAACAATTTCGGTGCGTCCAGATCGGCGGTCGGCAGCAAAAGAGAGAGCTTTTCGTAGCGGTGCTTTGCGCTAGTGCTGATATTTTCAAGGGTGATTTTTGATTGGTTGTCGTTCAATTCTACCCGAGTGCGTTCAGAAACTTTAATAAAATTCTCGCAAGAGATACCATTTACTGCTGGCGCGATCTCTGGCAATTCGGTAACACTATAATTGCATCTTGTCGTGTCTTGACGTTCTCGGGTGCTTCTCAAAAATCAATGGAACCGACATATGGGCAGTTACACAAGTAATATTTACTTCTGAATTTTTTTATTTTTTCCCCTCAAATTAAAATAAATAAATGTAATGAAAAATAATAATCGCAAGTAAAAATTAAAAATAATGCATTAAAAGGTTTAAGAAAACTATAATTTATGCGATGCGATACCACTAATACGACGTTCACGGTCAAATCTTGATTAAGAATGATTTTTTTAAAACTTTCTAATAGGTTGTATCCACTGTAACGGTCATATCGAATTAATATTGCTAGCTAACAGCAATTTTTCCGCAACGGAATATTGTACCGCCGCGCCGAACCGACATAAATTTATCACCTACTGTTCAACTCAAACCGTGCATATGCGGGGGGATTAATTGTTTAATTGATGTTTCCGGGCACGTTAACTACTATGGTTATTAGTTCCGTTAGTGTAGTGTATATAAAGGTGGTGGTCACATCCACCTATTAAACAAGAATACTCCCCCAATTTGCAATATATGTAATGTACAAATAACAATATTACACATTATTCAGGAATGTCCTAAGTACAACCAATCCCGCCAATCAATCTTACAGAACTTTAATGTTGATGCTTTACTTCATTCAAGCACCCAACAAGAAAAAATTATAAAATTTCGTAAATCAATTAATGTCTCTCACGAACTGTAATACTGTTTTTTTAGTGTATGTATTGTGTGTAGTACCATAACATGTGAAAAATTTCCAACCACTGGTGCAATGTAAACTGTAATGTAATTCACTGATCAAAAATGTAAAAAAATGTAAAGAAGTATGTATCCATGCTATAAAAAAAGCCGTATTGCAACTTACTGAATAGTCGCTAATAACCTCGCAGTTGATGCGACTATAAATATATGTAATAAAAAAAGTTGGTGGTGATTCTTTCCCCGCAGATTGTTGACATCAGGCAAGCGGACGGATTTCCCCTTTTCGTTTACCGCCCCAGCCGGAACAAGATCTCAGCTCCCGACTGATTTCTCTGCACGTCTGGGTGTGTAGTACTGTACATGTTGTAAATCACTGCCGGATTTAGACAATTTTGGATCGAGGGTAAAGCTAAAACATAGCACCCTCCCCCCGAAAAAACAAATGTTGAACCTATATCAAGAAACTATAAGTTATTTTATTTTAACAAATAAAATTTAAGGTAGAACAAGTTTTTGAAAATATATTTTAAATAATAGTTTTATGTAAAAGGATTTAGTGATCAAACAATATAATTTCCACGGTTATCTTAAAACGCTAAAAGAATTGTGTGTTTAGTAAGTGGTTCATAAAATCGTTAAGCTCATGGAATAATAGTACGAATTGCAGCAGAACCAATTTTAATGTTGGCATCATTTGATTTATTTCATACAGTTCTACCTTATAATTACTATCTATAATTAAATATTTAATGGAAAAATATTGAAAATTTTATAAAGCATCAGACTACTGCACCGCGACGTATCAAATTACGATTTTCTCGAGTTATAATTTCTTTTTTCAATTTTTTATTAATTGTTTTCCGTTACATCCATCATCGGGCCCCTTGACTGGCGGGGCCCCGGGCGACATGCCTAGCGCCGGCGTAAATGTGTGTGTGTGTGTGTGTGTGTGTGTGTAAAGAGAGAGGATACAAGGAAGTGGAAAGAAAGATCGCGCGCGGTTCATGGCTCCTTTTTTAAGTCTCTTCTCCGGCAGTCGTCTGGTATCGGAGAACTACTACTGATGAGAACTGCCGGCCACTACAATACAACGGCTAAATTGGATATAACTAAAGCTAGGGTCCGCCACCGTCAGGGCTTCAACCGTATGACCTCCCGGCAAGAGTCGTTGTCGGGTAAGCAGCAATGCTGTCTCCGAGCTAAGCCCGCCGGTTTAGGGAGGCGAGGCGATGCGACTCATTCGAGAGCGGCCCGCCGGCCGCTTCTAATGCAGGCGACGGAGCGTTTCCGTGACGCAAAAGGTCACGGAGGCCAATTAATTTTAAATGCACCCCCTCTTCCACCTACTCCTCCTTCTGCTACTACACCCTTCTCCCGCGGCCGCTCCGACACGATCGGGGATTTCCATGAAGGTAATTGGCCAAAAGAGAGACGTTTCCTTTTTTCTGGCCCTTCCGAACCATGAGTTAAACGAATTTATCGCGGGCTGGGTAACGATCGTAGGTGGGTATCGTACGTTGTATATAATTTCGGTAAAGTAATTAAAATGAGCTGTTGGGTCCTTAGCGCATTCTATGTCGTATTTTACTGTGTAAACGAACGTTAAGAACATAATTTAATTATGAAATCTAATTATTTTTCAGGAATATAATTACTGCGTTCCCATGCTTGTTTTTCGTCTGACCAATATCCTGTCGCAATTTTTACAGCAATGTTCGGATATTCATTTTCAATAATAAATATTTCCCCAATGTTTACCTTTAAATTAACTGGAAAAAAATAATGATCATAAATTTCTTTTTTTCTTTAAATATTGCAGTTTCATTATTAATGATCAGTGACGTGTCAGCCCGTCCACAGTTAAAATGGAAATCATGTAGTCACGAAGGAATAATCATGTTATAATTATCATTCTGTTACACTTCTTTATAAGAAAAACAACTGTAGAATATATATGATAGGCATGAACTGCGAGGATCAATGTTTTAATATGATGTGTAAGATATAATATTTAATATTATAATAATAAATATTATAAAATTTTGATTATTTCTAATTATTTTTCTTAGACGATGCGAAAGAGCGAATAAAAATTTAACTACTCAGGGTTTGTTTGTGTGCAGCGAGATGATATTACAAAATGAGAGTTATCTTAAATTACGCTTCTCTAAACAGGCATTTCCATGCAACTTGGACGAGTCAATTGTAGTCATTAAAGGTGTAGCAAAATACTCTAAACGAATTTCCCATCAATTGTAGTTACAAAGTATACAAAGACTAAACACCAATACCTCCTCCAGACGAATAATGATCTCAAACGAGATGAAATTAGAACTCGTTCTGATTTCCGTTTGACCTTTCCTTGTTCTTGAATTTTTCAGTATAACGGCGCTTTGACCTAACTCTTTAGAAAAGTTCCGAGTTTTGTGATGTAACTGCCTACATAGGTGTATAGGTATAGATGTAGATGCATAGGGTAAGGCTACATGTACCAATTTATATGAATCAGTGAGTTCATTTCTTCAACGTATCACTCACATTTTTTTACAAAAATAGGTGTAATAAATTTATCAACCGGAGGAAAGAGAAATAGTGTGAGAAGAATCGAGGGAGAAATAGCCAGAATGAAAGTTATCGATATTCTTGTGCTCTGAAAAACTGTATTTACGACAATGATAATACCGAATCTACGTGTGATTATGTACGTGTAAACGTGATTGGCTATGAATTCTTCATATTATGTATAATATATAACCTGTTATGATCAAAGATGCGTCGATCACAAAGATTAACGAGACCCACTGATTTGGCAAACAAAGTTTAATACAAGAATTTCCAAACACTCCCGGGAACACTTCTCAGTTCATTGTCTCGGAATTCCTCCTCTGCCCCGAGCATCAATAATATCAAGCTGCTAGATTTTTTGACATAATTTTGAATTTTAAATTTTAAGAGTTCTTCGTTAAAAAGTTTTTAATAATGAAATCCAAACAAATCCAGCGAAGAATATGAGAGTACTCGAAAAACATGCTTCCAGAACGTAAATTCTCAAATTTTAATTCAACTGTTCCAGAAATCTGAGAAGGAAAGGTGTAACCAATTCTTGATTCTGAACAGGTAAGGGTCTTTCGTATTGAACTCACGTTCCTAAGATGAGCAATAACCTTCATTATCTTATTAAAAATAGTTTGCCTGATTGCTCATTCAAAAAACTACTGGCTGCATCACTCAATATTAAACAATATCATGCTAAGGTTGAACGTAACACTGACTACACATTAATTGGTGACAGTATACGTTCAAGAAAGATCTAGTTTTTATTTTTAGAGGTAGTAATTTCATAAGTGTTTGCGTTTATTTGGTTGCCTGTTGCATAAACTTTGTATACTGGTGCATTTTCTTGCATATGGGGTTTCCATGTTAGTCCTTTGTCCAATGCAACATTCGGGTATTTTCTAGATGTGGATACTAAAGAGAGAGTTGTATTTCACAAATTTACTTAGTGGCGGACGTTACTTAGTTTTGGGACGACATATAGTAAATATCTTCGCCTTACAATCTATGGGCTCAGTTGTCAGCTCATTTTAGACATAAGTTCAAGTAGATTTGAACTTACTATCGTGCTATGCAAACATCTGGGGAGAACTCTGTTTGTAGTAAAAACTAATCTGTAGAAAATGTTAGGCTTCCATTTTGTTTTTATTTAAAAGACTGAATTTTGATGAACTACACAAATATCATCATAGCACTTCCGAAAAGAGGATTGGAATAATCTGGACACTTAATCTAAATATTCAAAAAAGGCAAATGCGGTAGCAATTTGTGCAGACATTTGACAGAAGTTGAACAAAAATTATAATAATAAAAACGGAGCAGCCTTACCTGCTTTCCTCCGTCGCGGCTTCTGCCAAGTCGGGGTTGAATCTCGGCCAAATGTTGCAAGCAGTTTGCACGATCCTCACGAAAATACCCAGCGCGCGAATCTTGGGCGATCTGCATGCGGAGTTCCACGTCCAGCCTCGAGGGCCTCCGAGCGGGACGTGTTTGCTGGGCAACGCGTTGGCGAAGTCGTTGGCGAAGGACCCGTGGCCTCTAACAGCCTGTCCCCGGCCGTCGCGTTCGGCTCTGTTCCGATCGCTGTGACCGCGATGGCCGCACCCACGTGAGCGCAGCCTCCGTTGGAGGATCCCTCCGCGGCGCCAATAGCGCGTCGAAATGGTCCTCGTATTATCGCAATGGTATACGTCGACAAGTCACACTTGAGCCCGCCTCCGTTGAATTGCGAATGCGAAATATTCGAGCTAGGGTTATACTAGAGAGGAGGACATGTACTTCTCGATTTTAATCTGACTTCATTTCAACCATTGTAGAATTCACGACAATGGTCTAGTGAGGAATGTAGTCCAAATTGCGATCAAATCCCGTGAACTAGATTTCTCTCGACGTGAGCTGAGAAGTGCGACCGGTAGCGGTAGCTCAGTGCATCAACTGATGTCACTGCAGCGCATCTAACCGGGAGGTCCTAGGTTTGAGTCCTGACCGCGGCAGGATTTTCGACACTAGCTTTTCAGCGAGGTCGAATTCAGCTGCTGTCTGGAGGAGAATTCTAGCGGCCGGCTGCTCTGATCGGTAGTTTTCCGTGGTTTCTCCTATCAACACCAGGCGAATGCCGGAGCAGTACCCTACCAAACGGGCCACGGACCGCGCGCGATCTATCCTTCCTCTTCTTTGTCCTATCCTCTCCCCTTACACACACACTTACACTAACATGCACTACACTACCACATATTCCGGGAGACCGGTCGGGAGCTTAGAGCTTGTCCCGGCTGGGGTGGTGCCCCGCTGGTGGGAGAGTCCTGGTTAGGGAAACCTCACTAGCCGACGGTAGGTCGGCGCCGGATCTCGCCATCCAGCGGGGGAAGATCACCGCCATCTCCCGAGAAAAAACATCCACTACACTAACGGGACTAGTGACCAAGGCAGTTGACGCGACCGGAAACACGAAAAAAACAAACCAAACCAAACTGAGAAGTGCGTGAGCTGAGTCAGCCCGACGGTCGGGTGCCAGAGCTGCCTGGTCGTGAGTGCCTTCGAGATATAGCTGGTGTTATGAGACACAATGTTATCCACCTCTATAGCTAATACCAGATCAAGCTGATAGGTACCTGCGACCTTTGCTTGGGAAGCATGACTACATACTGAGTGTAAGGGGATGCGGGCCAAATCAGCTGATGGAAACGACAATTTAAGCAGTGGTTCCCCCGAGAAACGTTGAACTAAGACAAACACATACATACACACTACATTGCAAAGAATTTAATTATTTTAATTACAATCTTACAAAAGAGGAAAGACAATTTCGTATGCTATACTTGTAACTAAGATTCTATTAAATTTAATTTTTTTCTTAAAAATGCAAATTTTTGCAGAAATAGTAAATGACACATTTCCGACGAAAGATATTCTGAAAACAAGAAATGCCGTTTCTCTTGACATTAAGTACAGAAATGAAGTTGATGTAAGTTAGTATTTCACACTAAACGTATTTTTGTCTATGTTGCAAGTTGTACAGAACTTGAAACGAAAACCATACGTTTTCTGACCGGATGTCCCAAAATGTTACTAAAAATTGAATAAGATCATCTTATATATGCTTGACAAGTGAAGATGTTATATTTGAAGTCAATTAAACACAATAGTTTTGTAGATGAAATCTTTCGCAGCGGTTTTTCATATTATCTTGATATTATGAATAGGGTACAATGGGTAATGTTGTACATCGTGCTACGTCGTCTGAAGAAGACAAATGTATTCTTAACTATTACATCCAGCTGAAGATGGTAACACAACGGCCCCAAAATTTGCAACGTCTTCTGGGACGTGAACTCTCTGAGGCGACCACGGAAACACAATCCGCTTGGCGAACTGTACCTCGCCGGGGCGGACAGCGGCATCCGCATTCGACACACGTTTTCTATTGTCTAATTCGCAATAATGCGAAGGAATTATGGGCGAGCGCGCATTGTGCGTCGCGTGGATAGCCGCGGCCACCGCCGCAGGCACCGGCCGCCTTCGCTGATGGGGACCTTGCACAGCGTGTGAACAACCCGGCTCGGCTGGGGCCGCTTATCCCCGCGTAAACAGTTTTCCACAAAGCGCGATTGTGCCGTGCTCCCACAATAATAATTTCCTGCTGGGGGATTTCTACTCGTATTTCAAAATCCCCGTACGCCCGCCACCACCACCACCGCCGCCGGCGACGCGGTTGGCGATAAAGCGGTGGCGGTGAGGGTGGCTGTGGAAGAGCCTAGAGCGGAGTCCGTAGGGATAGTGGGGGCGGGGGGGGGGTTGGGATGGGGGGGGGGGTTTGGGCGGTGGGTGCATTGGGGACGGTGTGGTTGTGAGAGTGGAAGGGGGGTGGATGCGATAGGAGTGGTGTTGGGGGTAGGGGCGGTGCGGGTGGTGTGTTTGGTGGGGGATGCAGGAGGGGGGGGTGTCGGAGTGGCGACGGTGACGGCGTGGGTGGTGGGGGCAGGATGTGCCACCGCCTCAGCCGCCTGGAATCTACAGCGGTATTGAGCACCGGCAACCTGTTTCTCGTTACAATAGGAAGGAAAAGCAGGGTTCGGAACGAGCAATTTGTTGCTTGCTTGTTCTAGGGCCGCGCATAGCCAGGAAGGTTTCTGGAATGTTTTCAAAAGGCTGAATTGGAGCACTGAATGGGTGCCGGCAAAGGGTTTGAGGGGTGAAGAAATAAAAGCTTTTGAGAAATGGAGCAATTTCGCGGCAATGCATAATAGGAATACTCCATTCATACGGTAATTTACGCCCTATTTATTAATGGTAATTCTCACACACATTTTGTTTATAGCAAGTGCCATTCGTATTATTAGCCTTGTGAAGCAAAGTAGTTACCTTTAGTGTCCTCTGAGACTTTATACATGCCAAAGTCAGGAGCAACAAAAGTTCGCAGAGACAGCGTCCAGAGTGACTGCCGCAACATTTCAAAGTAAATATTGCACAAATTTCTCAGTAGTTGTGATACACCACTGGATACCTAGTCATTTAAAGAAATCATTTGACTGTTATTGCTCCATTTTTAAAGATATTAATTCCCCTTTTCTCTACTAAAACAAAGAAATGATCCATTAAAATTAAATATATCTGTAATATATGACCTAATAAAATAAAATTAAACATTTTAAAAGAAAAGAATATCGATATTGTAATCGCGTTTTCTTAAAAATGTAATGATGTCATTAAATTTCTACTTTTGGGGTGGGAACAGAAATTGTTAAGAGTTGACTGTAAGATACATATTAATAAAAGATGTGTAGAGTAGTGATGAAAAAAGACGACAGGATCTCATATGTGTACATTTAATTTGTACTTTATATAAAGGATAGCTTAGGGTTTGTACTGAGCATATATCAAGTTTCATTCGCGTGTTGTTTGCGGAAAACAGATGATGATTCTCTAAAAGCAACCCTTCACATGTTGATATGACGCCATGGTAATCGGTTGTCGTGGTCGTCAGGCGGGTCCGTCTCTCATAGAGGGATGAGAGCTAGTCTGCGACGTTACAGATGATATAAAATTTACTAGAGAAGGTGGACTACATGAAGACTTATTGATTTACTTAACTGTACTGCTACATAAATAAATAATTTAATAGAATATTAATTAATTAAAGGAATACAATTTAAAAATAAAGGAGTTGCTTTAAGGTTCAGATTTTTTTATAACAGCTCGTAAGGATGTACAAATATGTTACTTATTTTACTTTCTACAACCCTGAATTTTCAGAAATGGAGGCCAGAATCACCAGAGTCTAAAATTAGCTTTAATTTTTGGGTTGGGGGTCATATTTTCTGAGGTTTTTGTGTTTTCAGTTCCAGAAGGACATTTTGTTTCCTGTTTTTAACCCTAAATTTTAAAAAAAAATATTTTTCCCTACAGCCTGAATTCATCTTTAAATTTAAGTCGTGGTGTTGTTTCTTTTTATGTTTCTGATTTTGTGTGTATGTTAGCCCGACGTGCCATATATTACCTGTATTTTCTATACAACCCTGATTTTGGGAAAATACTATCAGGAACAATATTTTTGATATCAGTGTTTAATTAGTCTTTAATTTTGGATGCTTATTCATTAACATGCAACAATACGAATTTGTATTTTCCAGGTTGGCTCTGACAGCTGTAGGCTAAAGGTGCTCACGATTTTGGGAAATCCACAAGTTTCAAAAGTTGGGGAATAAAGAACTTAATTAGCATTTAATTTTGGTTGTGGTTCCGTTGTGTTTGCTTTTTGGGCACTGAGCCATCGGAACGTCTGAAGGCGACGCCTACGGCGCCCCGTAATGAAACTATTCATGAGACTTTACCATTATGTGACTTCCAAGTTACCCCACATTTCTTGGAGTAACGATTTATTTAAATTGACATTCTGTTACTCTGAAATGACTACTAACATGACTATTAGAGCTGCGAATCTACTCTTTGGAAAGCTGGGCTACGTGAATCTTTAACAAAATAATACTACAGTAAACAACTTGGAATATAGTCTTAATCTCTTGTTCTCTTCGTTCAATGACATTGAAGTTATTAGCTCCAATTTCTCGATTAAGCCTTTCGACAATTTTTACCCTCTCTATGGCTTGAAGTTACAAGAGTCGTGGATTAAATCTAAAACTTACACACCTGAATTTCGCTATAACTTCAAAAGAGGTAACTATGCCTTAATTGCTTTTAACAATTTAGATTGGCACTCATTTTTTCGTGTCATTGACATTAATACAGCTGTTAATATTTTAATGACATTATAATTTGTGCAATTGATAGTTATGTTTCAAAATTTGATCCTACGTCTAACGACTATCCCCCATGGTGAAACTCTTAGGTAAAAAATTGTTTTGGAAAGAAAAATTTCTCATCGCAATTACAAACAATTCGGGTTAAAAACTGATTATAATCGCTTTTCGTACCTTCGTTCTTTATGTAAATACATATTTAGACAACCATACTTGAATTACACGAGCTCAATTGAAATGCCATCCATCAATCATTAAAACATTCTGGAAATATACAAGGAGTTTGAAATGTTCTCTCAGTATGAACCCCAATAATAATTTGTATCTTGGTATTATTCATACCGATTCTCCCTCAGTGCCTGTTGATTTGTTTGTCAAATGCTTTGAATCTGTATTTGCTGCCCAATTAGCGAATCTTGATTCTGTTGATCCCGTGGATAAAATTGTTATCAAAACATTACGTATTGATCTTGCAAATATCTTTTATGGAATTGAAAAATTGAATTTGAATGCTGGCCCAGAACTTGATGTTATTGACAATTACTTCCTTCATAACTGCTGTTTTAATTTATCTGCCCCACTCAATCTTCTGTTCAACTACCTTTGTCTTCAGGCATGTTTCCGAAAACATGGAAAATTTGAAAAACTTGTTCCGATATTGAAATCTGGGGATATTAGCGACTTGAATAATTACCGCCCTATTGCAATAATAAACTCCATTCCCAAACTCTCTGAGAAGTTAGTGTATTTCATATTGATCTCCATGTTTAGACGTGTTTTCTCAACTGATTAACATGGTTACCAGGAGTGTCTACTCTAACAAACCTCTATCTTTAATCAGTTCTTTTTCCAACATCATGACAAACGCAACCACATTGAAGTTATTTACACCAAATTTGCTAAAGCTTTTGGTAGGGTCAATCATACTGTCTTACTTGACAAATTATGAAGTTGGGGAAATCCATATTCAATTGCCATGTGTTTAATTCTTACGTGACTCAAAGGGCTTGTTTCCTATTGTGACGCAAGGTCAAAATTTTTAACAGCTAGTACTGGAGTTTCTCAAGGCTCACATTTCGATCCTCTCCTGTTTAATATTTTTAATGACGTAGGTCACAATTTACTCCACTGTAAAGTCTTCATCTTCGCAGATGATGCTAAATGTTCATGGTTATTAACGAACCTCGGATAATAAACTTTTTCAAGAAAATTTGGACAGGGTTAAGTCTTGGGGCCAAAACACAGTATATCCCTGAATGCAACTAATGCAAATTGGATATCTTTTCTAATAAACATAATCCTGTTGTTTTGCATTACCATTTTTCTGATGGTGCTATCTCCTCTGTAGATTCTATCACATCTTGGTGATACTTATTCCTGTAATAGTTTTTTTCTCTTTGCATATCGAGAAAATAGTAAATAAGGTGTTCAAGATGCCTGATTTCATTAACAGGATTTGCAAGGATTTCCAAAACTGCTCTACCTACATCTTTCTACATAAAACACTAGTTCGACCCATTTTGGAATGTGCCTCCCCAATATGGTCTCCTTATCTTCTTAAAGACCGTATTGAGACAGTGCAGCACAGATATCTGAGGCGTGTATCCTACCTACGAAATGAACCGTTGTCATTTAACGATCATGACTATGCCTATTTATTAGAGAAAGTCAAATTGAATACCTCACAGGACAGAAAGACTATTGCTGATATCATATTTTTCTTAAACTATCAATAGCATTGATGAGAGTGATATAATTAATGAAATTATATCAATATTTCTTCTTGACCCTTGCGTCAATCTAATATTTTCACCGGAACATTATAAAAACATCCTTAGGTAAAAACGATACAATGCAGACTCCTGGAAGTAGGAAATAAATTTGGAATGAAAATATATTATTTTGGCACCCCACTCACAACGTTTTAGACCAAACTCCAGAGCTTTTACTTAAATGACTAATACATCTATGAATAATACCTTTTTAATACGTGTACTGTGAAAATTGTGCTATTCTCGTTTTTTGTGCCAAATATTATGTAATAACTTTCTTGTTCTTTTGTGTTAACTGTTAATTTCTCATTTGTCTTAATTTTTTGTTAACTATTAATTTATCATTTGTGTCTTACTGTTATCAAATTGTGACATTCTAGTTTTAATTTTTCAATATTATGTAACGTCTTGTCTACATGTCTTTTTCATATTTTGTATTCTTGTATTTTGTAGCTTTAGTATTTGATAGCTGAAACTTGTACATATTTTCTTTCAATATTGAAAGCTTATATGTATCAATTTTCTATGTAACGGGTTGCAACACGTTTAAGAATAAGTGAAACTTTGGGGACTTGAGTTCGAGTCTGGGTACAGGAAAAAGTTTCGCTGGTTGAAAATCTTTTTGCGGGGTTATATAATAGTATAATTCAGAGGAGCAGTTAGAAATAATGCGAGAAAGTATGTACTGTTGTAGCATCGCCAGTTAAATTAAGTTCTTACCTTCCTACAAACATCACAATATATACATGACAAGTTGTTTTAAAAATCTATTTCCTTGCGAAATAAAACACATATAGAAGATACATCAATAAACTAAGTGTAGAAGGTTTTCTGCTCTCGTGGTATTTTGGATAAAGAGGTTTCAACATGGAATTAAAAATTTCAGTACAGATGGACTTTATAAAAAATGTATTTAACTTTTATTTTAGATTACATTTAACAATCCTACATTTTACAAAATAATTTTATTCTTAAATATAAAAGCAGTATAAAACCTAATTGGCTTTTATTTAATATATTAATGATAGAATGATGCATTACTTTGAAATTAATCGCTCGTTTGGAGACGTTTCATACAGAATATATTGACTTAACTGAAAGAGATATGTGCACGAACATTCCACTTCGTTCTAGATACTCAAATCTAAGAAATCTATTACGAAAAAAAGGAATTTTATTGTACAGCTTCCTAATTGTTTTCATACCTAGGGTGTGGTCCAAATTCCCTAGAGCTTGTACTTACTTCATTATTAAAACGTGTTTATAAATTAAAAAGGAATTAAATTAAGGAGAACGTGTATTGAAGTGTCTTCTAGTCAATATTTAAATGTTTGGGAATAATTTTTTCCATAATCTGTTTCACCATTTTTAGGTTTCATTCAAGACTGAGATATTTCTGTTCTGGAATGTGTAGTTTTGACATAAATATTTTTATCAGCTAACATTTCACGAACAGTTTTGATGCTGCTGACAGCAAGTAAAATTCAGATGATAATTTTGCTGCTAACGCTGCTTTCTGCTTACGTCCATGAAACAGATATATAAAGAAATAAATTACTTTTCAAAAAATGACAAAAAAGTTCTACTACACTTTTTTTGATGACTTAGATATTGCTAATGATTGATAGTTTGCTTGCAATATTGGCTATTTTTTATTAGATTCTTTCAAAAAATGTATCTTTACAAATAACTCTTCCAACACTTGATGAAGGACCAGTAGCAGAATGTAGTTCAATTTTGATGGTGGTGAAAATTTGACAGGAAATTGAGATTTTGTGTTGCTAATTAACCCTAGAAAGCTAAAGCGAGGTATTCGCCCAGCTGACCACACGGAGTTTTGAAAACTGCCCCCACCATTCTTTCCATATGACTATCGTTTCGCGTTCAGTGGATTCAATTGACGTTGCGATGTGGTGACTGGTTCTCTGAATCAATGCTGTGCATCTGATTATATCTGCCAATTTTGTGTTCAGTCAAGTCGTTTAGACGGAACGTTAGCTTTGTCGAAAGTATATCAGTATGTATGTATATTACGTACTATCATATTATCTACAGCACAAACTCTACCCTACCGGTGAATCTGAAGCTCAAGAAACAAGGAAACGCAAGTTCTGAGTGTTCTGGCCAAGCAAGAACAAGATGACAAAACTATTTTGCAACCATTGTTCCAAAGAGATTTGTGGGGAACAAAATAGTGTGTTGAATGTGGCAGATGTCGATACCTAGGACCTTCTATATATCATTATTTACAAAACAAATACATCTGCTTTATTAGAAAAAAAATATGAACGATGCTTTTGTGAAATTCTTTCTGTTTAAAGCGAGATCGTCAGAACATCTATTCTTTAGTTTTAGTGATCCTGAGAATTCCTGGTAAATCCTTTGCTTTAGTGTTCTTGATAATTAACATTAGCTCTCTTGGGTTAATGAAATATATACTTTTAAAAAAATTAAAATTAATACAAAATTTATAGAACGATACTCTTATTAGCAGAACATTGCTGATACTGTGCCAAACATCTTATGTGCTGGTTTGAATGGGCTAATAAAATGTCTTCACCACCTCTTTTTAGTTATTCATTATTATTTAAGTTATTCATTTATTATTCATATTGATGTCTGCAGAGTTTCTTTATTGTTTGTTAATACATCTCGTACACTCAACATTGTAAAGGTACACTACATGTTCAAAGTTCTGCGTCTTTTCAAAATCTATATCTTCGTCTATACGAAGATAGTTCTGCCACTGTTGCTTACAAACTTCTGGTGGTAGTGGGCTTGTACACGTACTGTTCATGGTCCAAATCTTCTTCGGTTTTCAGCGCATGAATTAGGACAGTAGACAGGACAATGTTGATTACCTGTGAACATAAACATGTTTCACATGATCAGCGATTGGAGGACAATACTCAAATTGTGCAGCCACTGGAGGACAACACATAGCCGAGTGAAGTGTAAAGTATCGAATGTGAATAAGGCAGTTTCTCGTCATCATTTATCGGTTGCTGGAAAGGCAATATCCACAATGAGCTAGCGATTGCGTTAATATTGTAGATATCCCTAAATACCTGCTGTAAACTATTGAACAAGATTGTGAAAACTCTCATCGTATTGATATGTTTTAATAAATTAATAAAGATTTCTGAAAAGCCTTGATTTTTCACATTCGATACTTCACATTTCACATGATGATAGTTAAGCAATCGCTAACGTACTACTTGAAAAATATTGCTTTCGAAATAAATTTACAAAATCGAAATAGTTTTATGAAAACTGAGCTTCTAGATCTTTATTATATAAGCAAGACATTTATTTAAGAAGTAGGGTAATGTAATCAAGGATGATTAATCATGCTGAAGATGGAACTCATCATGCTTCAGTTTCACATAGAATGTTGTAAGTTAATGCCTCTTTTCTGAGAGAATTATTTCAAAACAACATATAGAAAAAAATATCTTAATTATTCAATATTATAAATACATAACCTAGGGATACATGTTTGAATGTACTTCGATACGTCGTTTGAATGAAATACGATGTGGATGTAATGAAGGTATGGCAACGATAGTGAAGGCGAAGGAATACAATGGCCACAGAGTGATTATTGGTCATTGTGTGGTTGACGGGATGGATGTAGATCATGCCAGCTTATTGCAGTACGAGCATACCAGCACATAGAGACAGTTCAGTTAGAAATAGTTGAGGGAGGAAACAACTCTGGGAAAGAGAAAAATACAGAGAAATGCAGAACAATTACGACGCCACCGAGGAGGTGGTATTTGTGCCGATGGAGACGGTGACAGCAGTGAAGGGAGACCGGAGGGTAGGCCCGGTGAAGGGAGAGGAGGCGGTGGCTGGTCGCGCGTCAGAAACAAATGACTGGGGCCGGGCGGGAGAGGAGCGGACGCAATATCGCGTCCACAACAGACGAGCGGAAGGAGGCGCGGTCTGTCGCGGCTCCTAAGAACAAAAGGACACGCCCCGCGCCACACAAATGTTTGCTCCAAAACAATAATCCACCTGCAGGTAGCTGGTGGCGATCTTAATAACGGCCCGAGGGAGGGGAGTCGCGTCGAGCCGCGCCGCGCCGCACAGGATATTGTGAAGGCGGAGACAATGGCGCGGAGAGCAGCGGGACGGGGGCAACTCTCGCCCACGATGAAGTGCGAGTGCTCCCACGAAGGGACAAGGCGTGAAGATGAAGGCTATGTGGGGACACGGGACGAGGGAGTTCGGAATTTCAGAGGTTGTAGGAAACACGCATGACGGTGGGTGAATTTGAAAGGAGGAAATGTATTGTGTGTACGCTAAATTGGACGGGAAAGGGGGTGAGAGATCGGGAGAGGGAATACATGAGAACAGTGAAAAACTTTAAAAAGCATGGGACAAGGATATGTGACAGTAGAGACGAAAAAGGAGGAAGAGTAAAGTAAGAAATTACGGAAAAGGAGGAAATTATGCACCAGACAATAAAGCACCTAGAGAGTGACGTAATGGGTAACGAAAGACGAGGAAAAGTAATGGTAAAAGGAAAATGCCAAAGGGGCACCATCAAAAGAAGAAACAAGGAATGGATAGAGGGCACAGAAAGGAAAAAGACGCGGAAAGAGTAAAAGAGGAGAGTTAGAGAGGGAGAATCAGGATTGAGAAGAGAGGATGGAGATGAAGGAAAAAAGAAACAGAAGAGGAGAGAGAGAAAAGGAAACTCGAGAAAAAATTCAATGCCGTGTTCTAGGAAAGAGAGGCATCAAAGATTTGAGTTGCCTGTGGATATGCCTTGGGTGGGAGAGAGCGAAAGGCACAAGGGGGCGGGAAATCCTGGAATGCGCGGATGCCGGTCGCGGGGTGGCGGCGGCGGGGGCGGAACCGTGCGGCGGGGAGAGGCACAAAGACGGTATCACCGGCGTATAAATGGGCGCCATGCATCAGGAAGCGGCGGCCCGCCTGCCAGGTGAGGGCGCAGATAGCCGCTAACAAATGCCGCACCGCCTTCAACGCGCATAGCAACGGCGGTGCCCGCGGCGGCGGAGCTTCGAAAGCGTCCACGACGATGACTGGTGACTCCTCGCCCACTCCGAACCACACCTGCTTGGACCGGTCGCCCCGACCCCCCCCCGATCCACGGCCCCCCGATCGCCCCGACCGATCGCCCTGACCGATCACCCCGACCGAACGCCCCGACCGATCGCCCCGACCGATCGCCCCGACCGATCGTCCCGACCGATCGCCCCGATCGATCGCCCCAACCGATCGCCCCGACCGATCGCCTCCGACCGATCGCCTGACCGATCACCCCGACCGATCGCCCCGACCGATCGCCCCGACCGATCGTCCCGACTGATCGCCCCGACCGATCGCCTCGACCGATCGCCCCGACCGATCGCCCCGACCGATCGCCCCGACCGATCGCCCCGACCGATCGCCCCTACCGATCGCCCCGACCGATCGTCCCGACTGATCGCCCCGACCGATCGCCTCGACCGATCGCCCCGACCGATCGCCCCGACCGATCGCCCCGACCGATCGATTCTGATTCATGTATGATCTGATACTCTGATTCATGTATGCTATATGAACTGTGATTATCATGTGAGGCTTGACGATGTTTAAATTTACCTCTGTCACTTTATTATTCACACTTATCTTCTTGACAACGGTTCTAAAAAGAAACATCTCTTGAGACGCATGAACTGCAATTTACTAATGAAATGCAATTTAGAGGAGCCATTAGATCCCAAATTTTTGATCCACGTCGTAAGAAAGTGATTTGGCATGCAATAGGATTAATCTCTGTAAAAGACGTGATGTCAGAAGCTCTTATTGCTTTAGTGAAAGTAGCTAAAATTGCTATGGGAATTAAAAATCAAGGAATTAACAACCTCTTATCTTTAGATAGTTTTTCAAATGTCTCTGAAGTCAAAATAGAGTAGCTGAATAAGAGATTTACATTACACGAATCCCCGCGAACAAAAGAGTATTGCAACCAAACTGTATGCTTAGGATACATTTTTCAAAGTTCAAGATGCTATCGGAGAAATGTTTTTTATAATAAAGGACCTTGAATTCAAGTCATTTGTTAATTGAATTGAACAAGGGAATTGAAGTAAATTGAAAAATGATATAAATAAATTACCATGAGCCATCCAACAAATTATTTTCACTGAAAGTAAATATTTCATCGTGTAGAACAGGCAACGTTAGATTATACGCGCCTAAGAAACTATTTTAGGAGGGTGTGAAAACTGAAATCCGGTAATTAATACGTGATTAAAGAACACGTCATTGTTTAACCAATATAACCGTGAAGTTGAGGAAGTAGACATTGCTGTTTCATCCGGACAACCCGCCAAAGAAACGATCATTACTGCAAGACTCATTTGCTGCAGTAATCTTCTAGTCGCCCAAACAATGGTTTCAAAAAAAAAATGCAAGTTTCAGATATTTTATTCTCATTTTTAGGTTGCCAAATACTTAAGTATGTTTACATCTTTTTATTTTTAATTTTTATACTCTGGAGTTTACAAAAACGTTTCATTGCAAAATTAAATTTAGAAAAATTAAAATTGTTTCCGTTCAAAAAACAAAATATTCAATTAGTTCAAAAAACAAAATGGTTCTTTTAAACTTTTAAATGCAATTTAGACCAAGTTTTTATTAGTGTATTGATTAATACTATACTTTTAAATTAGTGACACACATTCTAATAACGAGTTGACGAAATAAATTATCGAATTTTAACTTGCTATATTTCCAAAAGCAATAAATTTTGAAGAATATAAAAATACATGCGTTAACTTACTTTATACTTAAAAAATAAGATAATAATGAAAAACTTAAAGGCAGAATTGCTGTAATTTTTAAGTAATTTAACATGAAATGGCACAAATACGTCGTAAATCAGTTGTCTTCTTTGAAATGCCCACTACTTTCAAGTTCGAAGAAAATATGTCTAGGTAATAGTGTTAAATAGCAATTTTTAAAAAAAAGGAGATTTATTATAATTTTTTAAAAAATTTTATTAAATTTAAAAGAATAATGAATTTTTGAATAATTTTAATTTCATAATTGTGAATGACTGCATTGATTCACTAAAGAACGTAATAACGCTGATATTGATTATTGAATTTATTAAATGGAGTGTCATTTAAAAAGCTTGATATTCCAAAGATACAGTTATTTTTTTACTAAACATGATTGGCAAATATAATTAACTTTCAGGGTGCGTTGGAGTATACACTTTATCGTTAATTTCCTTCTGATGCAATAATTGTAATTAAATCGTGCAGTTTATATGTTAAAAAATAAATTCAAGTGTTCTGGTTTGGTGTGAAATTCAAACTTACTACTGTGATTTTAATGTCTTCTTAGAATGTTCATAATATGCGTGTGATGTGTGTGTATGTGTGTGTGTGTGTCTGTGACAAAATTGTGTTCCTTAACTCCGAAATGTAAACTATTACTTAATGTATAGACATTTTTAAAAAAAAAATTATTAAAATAATTACTTTTTGTGCAAAAATTGTTCAAGTTGTATTGCATCAAGTGAAATAAAATTAGATAAGTGGAGTAACATAATTGTCTATTAGGTTTAGTACGTTGTAATATTTTATAATGGAAAGTCTGTTTCCCACAGAACTTTTTGGGTTTACCTGAAATGAAACGTTTGTTTAAAAGTAAATATGTTGAGGCTAATATTTTGCAATATAAATTTTCACAAATTTATGTTACATATTCATATGGTAGGTGGCGCAAAACAAGTTGTTAAATTGTACAGATAACTCTCAACTATATTTACCATACCTCTTATTTTTAATAGTAGACACCCTTTGTCTTGAAAATACTAAAAAAAGAATATTTTAGGTTATATCGTGGATATTACTTCCTGTTTGATTGAATTTCATTGAGTTAACGAGAAATTAAGAAACAGTTAAGAGGCGGGATCTTGCTAACATTCTTTTGACAGCTTACAATAATCTAGATTACGTTCTCAATACACGGCAGAGATATATTGGGGGTATGCATTTTAAGAGGGATGGCCCATTTGTTTGAATCCGACTTTACTAACCCCCATCCGTCGGCAGGGATAGGAAGAAGAGAAAATATCGCTCGGCTACGTGTCTTATGCATAAGGAAGGGGCTTCGTACGTGGGATATATTGCGGTTTTCTTTAGGTTTCCTTTTTCCGTGATATGAGTTCGAAATTCTTTGCCCTCGTTTTAGATAACTCTTGAAAAGTAGCGGTATTAATAAATACTCCGTGAAGCGAACGAATGATCCTAGAAAGACTTCTCGTTTCTCCTGCTTCTTCAGGCTTCTGCTAAAAAAGAAGCTTGCCATGCTCTTCGAAAAAATCAAACTCCGATTCTTATTAAACTGTCGTGAGCTGCAGGCAGGGAACGCAGCTGTAAGATATTGAATTCAAAATATTCGTCGAAGAACAAATTTACGAACTTAGAAGTTATTGCCTGTGTGGTTTGTCTTACATTATTAAATTGTAGATAAAAATATTAAAAACAACTATCGGAAATGTTCTACAAGATATTGTGATGTTGAAAGTAATTATAAAGTAACTACGAGAGAGTTGAAAATTATTTAAGTTTTCGTTTCTATGAAACAAGTAACAGTTATTGAATAAAAAGGTAAGATATAGAAATAAATATCAAAATCATGGTGAAGTTGACCAAATTAAAGTTAATATGTCGGAACTCAAATAAGTGTTTAATTTAAGTTCCCAAAAATTGACGTACAGTGAAAACCTGTGTAAAGCGACAACAGTTGGTTCTGTGAAAAAATGTTATTTTAGACGGGTGATCACTTAATCAGAAGAATCTCTTTTCATTAAAAGATTGTCCTTATAGATCGTATGCTTTGGAAAGTGCCAATCCGAGAACGCAATCCAAATCCTCGCGTGCTACGGGCAAGTCGAGAACGCTGATTTCGTACTTTGATATTAGGAGGTTTAAGCATTGCATAGCGTTATAGCAATCGTTAGCAATATCAATCTTATGGGCATTCGCGGTTCGAGTTTTGCATCACTTCTGAGCAGCAAAACTTAACATTTTTACGCACCTCCCTCTAACATTATTATTAAATATAGATATTTTACTTCATTGCATACTAGTATTACGAAGTTCAGGGAAGTTATGTAAGGCTGCGTGGAATAAACGCTAGTTTTCGACCGAAAAACTTGTTCTTTGTTGATCTCTCATGACATACAAATGTATAGTTAATTCATTCTTCTATATATACAGTGATTTATTTTCTCTATTTTATTATGTAATCAGAGAGACTATTTTGTAGGAAGGTTTAAGACAAACGTCTTTCTTCATCCGAACGACATCTGTCTTTCCGACAACTCTAGCGTCTAAACCGTTCATAGACTTTTCACAAAGTTTGATATTTCTCAATCGATCTGATTGAGAATGATCCCTTGAATTTGATATTTTAATTTGTGGGGTACTCTACATTAAGCTGCTAAATTTTCGAAATTTTACCAAAATCGACTCCAATTTTTTTCTTTAATTTTTTCTCTCATGTGGATTCAAGAACATCAATAAATTTTCAGCAGTTCCAGTTTTCATTGAAATCTCTAAATTTTTAAAAAATGTAAAACACTTTTTTCGACGTATTCCTGTCTCCAAAATATAAAAACCAGATTTTTTCTTAATGAAATTATTTTTCAAAATCAGATCTTTAAATACTATGGAAACATGAGTATTTTTAACAATTTTGATTAGTTTTAGCGTAAATTTGAAATATTGCGTAAATAAGGTTTTCCCTAATCTGCAAACTTTTTCTTAATCTTTTTTACTCAACCTCTTCCGACTTACATTAATACTTTTAAATTTTCGAAAATTGTAAATGTTATAATTTTTTTAAATCGTCAGAAGCTTGGCATGCTGTCTCGGGCTGTTGAGATGGTATTTACGTTAAATGCTAATTAAACAAAATGTCTAAGTTCGATTCCCAACGTGGGCAAGTATTTTGGCGGGCTTGAAACAGTTTTGTGGGTTCAACCACTGTTAAAATAAATTCTGTGGTGGCAGCAGAGATTTTGTGGTACTCCATGATAAACTATCTGGGGTCAATGAGGTATCTACCACAATAGTATTAAATGAAATTTTATATTATTACATATAGCCAGACGCGTGTTTCGGGAACACTCTTCCCATATTTTAAAAATAGTTATGTCCAATACATAAATATAATAATTTAAATAAATTTAATTTGGAATTCATAATATGTTTAATGTAAATATCTTGTACTTCTTGAACAAATTATTCACATCAAATGAAACTAATTTGGCATTATTCGGTATATCCAAAACTTTAATTTTCTGAATAAGATCAAAGGAATTGTTGAGTTTAAACTTGGGGTTAAAATTAGTAATGGAGTTGAATATAGTAATGATAGATTTACTCAAAGGTGAAATACAATAATTACTAAAGAATTAAACAATTTGTAAGCATACCATATCTAAAAATATAGGAAATATATTTAACAAATATAACTTTAAGGTAGCTTACAAAACTCACAACACACAACAAACTTTATTTCCCAGCAACAAACCTCCTGTGAATGAATGAAAAAAGTGGAGTCTACATATTAAAATGTAATAGTTGCAATTCTGCATATGTGGGACAAACAGGTAGGAAGTTTTCCTGTAGGCTAGAGGAACACCTGGGATATTGGAGACTGAAACAAGATCATTCCACATTTGCCAACCACCTTATTAAAAATAACCCCTCTTTCGATCCTGATACTAATTTCAAAATTCTACATTTCGAAAATAAAGACACCAAATTAAATATATTAGAAAATTTAGAAATCTTAAAATTATGCAAAAATCCCAACCTTTTATGTCTCAATGAGCAATCCATAGTAAACTCCAGCCCCATCATAAATTTATTAATTGACTAGCTTTACCATCCGTTCATTTCCTCCCTTACCTTCCCCCAGTCTGCTTTCGTACAGCGTACGATCAAAATGGCGCCATACTTTGACGACTTTCCTTGAAATTATGCGTTTAATCTGTGTTACTTGTCTAAGTACTAATTTTAAATAATTATTTTATTGTTCACTGTTTATATATGATTTTGTTGAAGTTAATACATGTATAATTTGTTTATGCAGGTACTTAATTGTAAATTGTAGAACCACTGAAGATGGGAAGAGAGTTCCCGAAACACGTGTCTGGCTGTATGTAATCATATTAAAATTACATTTAATACTATTGTGGTAGATACCTCATTGACCCCAGATAGTTTACTGTTTTAATATTTGGTAAACGTTAAATAAAGCTAGAAAGTACGAGCTGTTGTACCCCCACAATCTTTTTTAATAAAATATATTTTTCAAAATTCGATTTTTAAATAATGTCATTAAAATTTTACAAATGTGTCGTTTTCACTTAATTTAGAGGTAAAGAGTAAAATTCTCAGTTATGCTGATATAGAGATTCAATATTTACTAAAAGAGTCAAATTTTTTATTTAACCTTTTTGTAAGAATTAAACATAATATCCTAAATTATTTGGATTAAGTGCATTTCTTGTTATTGAGTAATCCGGCGTAAGTCATGAGAAAGAATGTAGAGCACCACTGATTTTGTATTAACTCAATGTTTCAGGAGATAATTTCTTTTCCTACGTAGAGAAGAGAAGAATATCAATGATTTTTTACAACATGTCATTACCTAGGTCAATTTAATAATTTCTGTTATCATCAATTTTAAATATGAAATGTGATGATATAGCAAGAAAGACAAATTAGAAAATACTAGATAAGGAACTACATTCAAAATACCTTTTTTTCTAAGGATTTTATACACCCGACACCTGGTTACTCTTTACGTCCCGATAGAACGCATATTCGACCGTACACTAGACACCAACACCCATACAGGCTCCTCTGATCTGGGGTCAGCAGAACGCGAGGCCCTCCGTGGCGACACATACGTAAGAGACAAGGAACAAACAACCATGCACAAGGGAGGACTTGAACTCCTGACCCTTCGGACTGAAACGCTAAGTCGGTACACGCTGTTAGTCACCTCGGGCTTCCAGGCCAGCTCGAATCATTATTTTTTAAGTAATTAAAATGATGGAAAGAGTGAAGGATAATATTTATCTGAAATATTTAATAAGATAATGGGTAAAAAGTGAGTTAGAATTCATAATATCAGAATATAGTAAAACATCAATTTTACGAATTCTAAGGGACTGAAATAAATCTGTAAGGATTTTCCACACTAGCTTGTTTGCTAAGTCAAATTCAGTCGTTGTCTGGGAGGAGAATTCTAAAGTCCGGCTGCTCTGATCGGTAGTTTTCCGTTGTTTCTCCGATCAACACCAGGCAGCAGTACCCTAACAAACGACCACGGACCGTGCGCGATCTTTTCTTCCTCTTCCTTGTCCTATCCTCACCCCTTATTCTAACACGCACTACACTACCACACACTTGGGATGAGCAATCGGAATCTTACAGCTTGTCCCCGCTGGTGGGAGATGCCTGGAAAGGGAAAACCCAAAAACCGACGTGTAGGTCGGCGCTGTATATCATCATCCCGTGATAAAATCGAGGACTGCATTTACGCGAATTAATTATTGATTGCTAGTGCTTCCGGGCGGGTCAAGTACTGTGACCATTGGTCCCGTAAGGGCAGTCGATGTTTGTATCATGGGATGGTGAAATTCAGCGCGACATTCACGTCAGATTTCGGGATTCCCACTTCCAGGCATCTCAGCGGGGCACCGCCCCAAGTGAAATTTTCCCTTTAGACAGCGGATAAACCGAATCTAGTAATGTAGGTAGTGTCGAAAATCCTGCCAACCGTCGGGACTCGAACCCTAGGACCTCGCAGTCAGAGGCACTGCAGCGACATCAATTAATGCACTGATCCACCGCTCCCGGTATGGGACTAATGACCACAGCAGTTGACTCGCCCGGGAACACGAAATAACCAATCAATCAATGAGCGACCCGCAACGCAGTGGCGAGGAGGGAAAGCGAGAGCAGCGGAGGCCTCCGCGAGGGTCGACTGGCGAGACGCGCGCTCCCCCAGAGCGACGAGCTATCGCGCCGGAGCGTGAAGGGGCGTGGCTCGCCTATTTTACGTTCAATTCCTATTCAAGAATCCATTACGGGGGCCCCGGCTCGCGTGTTGCGGCGGAATGACTCGCGGGCGAGGGCAACCGTCGTACCCTCCCCCCACCCGCACCCTTCGCCACACTCCTCCTCTCATCCGCTTGCAACCGCACGCAGAAAGATAAATTCAGAGCCCACGAGTCTGGAGTAATTTGTGCGAGATGGAAAAATCAATCGCCAAGTTAAACAAGGTGGCTTTCGCTTCGTCGCTTCCACGAAAGGCGTCGACAAGGGAGAGTGCAAGCAAAGCTGCTGGAGCAAGCACAGACGCGGCTCAGGGAACAAGAAGGAATGCAAAAACGCGGAAAAGGGGGAGGAGACATTTAAGAAGGAAGTGAAAAACAATTGGAAAATAAGAGAAAATGAAAAAGAAGAAGAAAATCTGAGAAGTGGTTGGTGAGATTCAAAGAAGTTTGAAGAGGGACGAATCATATATGGTGTGATGCGATGAGTGTTGTAGGGAAGTAAAAATATTCATGGAAAGTGATCGAATCGAATTGAAAAACTGATTGAAAATTGAAGGAAGCTCAAAACAGAGTCAAAACTTTAGATGAAACTAGAAAAGGTAATTAGATGTATAAGGCACTAAAATGAATATTGTCGTGCATACAGAAAGAGTAGTGTTCCGAAGCAGACGACCAAAACCGTCGTCGATGGTGTAAGAGCATAACGGACTGTTATACCCAAGTTCGCGGGTTCAAACCCAATCGATATCGTGGATATTCAAGGGCGAAAAGATCCTTCGTACGCCTTCGTACATTTACTGCATGAAAAAGATCCTCAAGTCTAAATGAAGCCTCTGAATAAAATTCAAGTTGCCTGTTTCGTCGCCCAAGCAATACCTTCTATCCCCCCCAGTTGGTGAAAGAAGCGCAGCGAAATTTGCATGCTCAAGAGAGAAGAGAAGGCCTTATGACCTGAGTCTCGCCACGTGTAATAAGGCTTGAATTGAAAAGGAGAGACATGTAGAAAGTACGCTGAAACGATACAGCGTTCGTATACAATTCCCCATCAGCAAGATCTTTATCATACATTTTTCGCATTTTAAGTCGGAGCATGTAGTTTGGGGAGTCATCGCCGTGAATATGCAAATGTGGACAGCTTTCGTGAAACACGCACACCATAGATATGAAGTTTATGGCGGACATGGAGCGTGCGGTCTCGATTAGACTTATTGTGTCATTACTGCCGAGCACTGATATGTTTTTCTGGATCTTAGTGACAGCTCTATGTGCTCACATATGTTTACATTCAATTTGAAGTGACTTTATCTGCCTCTCCAACCGCTAGTGGCAATGCAAGGGCATGCACCGCCCCAATTACAGGAGATAAGGACTTATAGGGCGAGACAGGGAAATGTCATTTTATGGATGTCGACACACCACGCGAGGTTTGTACCTGTCATTAACGACACAAATCTATAAGCAACATAACGACGCACGGATTCCCGTAAAACGGGATGGCGAGCAAAATATGGCGCTTTGCTAACCAACTTCGGTGTTTCCGCAATGTACACGGACTAACCTGTTCACTAAAAGGGATATATATTTAAATTCAAAACAATCTTTCATAAATATCGGCGAAACGGTCCCAATAAAAGTACTGGACCGGCAGCGGTATTTACTGCAATTGAATTCAATACGACCATAAAACGATGTATATAGCCCGGACAAATTGTGATGCATAGCGGCGCGCTGTGCGGTGTGGGCGGCGGGGCGGAGGCGGGGGGGGGAGGAAGGCGGGGCCGGCGGCACCGGGCAAAGACCAGGCGTAGGCAATATATGGATGCGAGCGCACTTACTCTGCCCGGCTGCCACGGCACGCAAACGCATTGCGGCGATTTGAAAACCGGCCCTGTTTCTGCCCCCTCATTCCTTCTCTTCCCCGCTCCTTTTCGCTCGTTCCCATCCCCACCACTCACCCCCAACCAGCCACCCCTTGCGCCACCCCCATGCCCACTCTCCGTGAGAGGATGACGTACGCTCTGTGCTTTGCGCCCGCGATTTGTTTCCTAACCTTGCGCTCAATTCTTTTCGTATGTTTTTTTTATCTTTTATATTCAATTATCTAATAATATTTCTTAATGATCTAATTTATATTCTCAATGATCTAATAAAATGCAAAAGCGTGATTGTTTATACTTTACAGCAAAGTTGTGTAATTTTGACGTTTCTTCTACACCTTTCCATGGGACTTTCGGATGGTGTACCTGTATTCATGTATAGGGCGCATCGTTTGATAATGTGTTTCTACTTACATGTTGAGTATAGTTTTCCGTTGTTATGCATTCGTAAAAATAATTGCCGACTACACAATTGACTGGTAATAAATTTGATGAAAAAATTACATTTTCGATAGAACATAAAAGAATATGGTAGACAATGTAACGTAGCGGGTTATCACTGTTATTTGTCTCTACTTACAACGGAATACTATGAATACTATATTAAAAGACCCAGAATAAACAAGCAGAACGTTTCTTGAGGTCGTGGAATCTAGACGAAGGGCTTCTCGGTTGTGAGTTTTATGTAATAGTACATGATTTGCTTAAGATACTATTAATGATAACTTCTTAGGGTTCGTATTATTGATGATAGATTATTAGTGATTCCGGGCGCGTCAACTTTTGTAATTATTCCCATAAGTGCAGCGCATGTTTTTGCTCGGAAGATGGCGGTGATTTTGCCCCACTGGATGGCAAGATACGACGCCGACCTACCGTTGGCTACCGAGTTTTTCCTCAATCAGGTACCTCCCATCGCCGGGACACCGCCTTAGCCGGAACAAGCTATAAGCTCGCGACCGGTCTCCTGGCATGTGTGGTAGTGCAGAGCATGTATGTGAAAGTGTGTGTAAGTAAGGGGGTGGATAGGACAAGAATGGGAAAGAAAGATCGCGTGCGGTCCGTGGCCCGTTTGCTAGTGTACTGCTCCGGAATTCGCCTGGTCTTAGTGTTCGGAGAAGATGATAGAACTTCATATAATTTGACAACCTGTAAGACTGAGGTATTGTTGTTAAATTGTTGTTATTTTCTAATTGTTACCTTGCCCGTCACCTTGTTGGATGCACTTACGATCGGAGAATATGTTCCGCAGACGTACAGCTATCAAAATTGTGACCATGCTACTGATACATTGTTATGTATTTAATAATTAAATTAGTTCAAGGAATTGGTCGCCCCGACCGGGATTCGACCCGGGCCTTCTGGTTTACGTCCAGCTGCTTGTAAGCCTAGATAGAGCAGCTGCGTGTAAACGAGAAGGCCCGGGTTCAAATCCCGGCCGGGGCGACCAATTCTTTGAACTAATTTAATTGTTATTATTTTCGTTGATAGCTACTATTAGTTCTTATAACAAGAAGCGGTCAACGGGAAGGCGACGTATCTGTGACTCTCTGATGACTGGGACATTACAAAAATTTTATTTTGTCGCTGCCGAGGATTTTTTGCAAAAGGTTTTATTTGCATGGAAGGAAAATGTGTGCAGTATCATGCACGCTTATCATGGAGAGTCACGCGACAAAGACTCTATCTGACGTTTATTGGGAAAATTTACCTCCGATATGTCTCGGTTTTATTGCTTCCCCTCTCCACGCACTGCCTATTGTCTTATAGCATTTGATACTAGATCATCACAATTCCCTTTGTGTTTTCTCATTTGCATTTCATCTTTCGCGCATTCTTAGATAACTTCTTTTTTTGACATGTTTCTAGGACAGTAGATGTTCCAGGCACTCATTCGAACATCAATAACTTTTCAAACAAATCTGTTAAAATCAAGTAATATCTCATGAGGAGCTCCCATATCAGGGGATAGATTTCCAAGAATCCAATTATGCAATGTTTAATAATGAATGTGATTAAATGAATGAATGGAAAATGAATTTATAAAAAATCTAACCTGGAATCATGATATGATATAACTAATATAATAAATTGATTTAAAAATGAACATTGAATCGCTCACGAGCAATATTAAAATTTGAAAATCATTGATAATTAATTGTAATTATAATGCTTAATTGGATCGCTTTTCATCCGTTGCTTCCACCCCGATCCTTCCGTTTCCTTTCGCACCCCGCCTTCGTTTTTGCCCGCTCCTTCTCCTGTCCCTTCCTCTTGTCTCCAACCGCTTCCATCATGCCCTGTGTGATCGAGCCTGCGGGCACCCGTCTGGCGATGATCGAACAGCGTAATCGATACGTGATGGTTTGTCGAGGCTGTCGCGGCTTGAAGGTTGTTTGGCAGCTGTGGGGTGCAGTGACCGCAAATGTTGCCGTGGCATCCCGCATCCAGCAACGTTTTGATTAGCTTTTGTCAAGGGATCTCATATGTGGAATGTGATGTGGACTGATAGCTCTCGATTACACAATGACATTGTCTGAAAGACAAAAATATCGTTTGAAACATTTCTTTATTGAACTATTGTGTGGATTGTAAGTTTTGGGGGAATACGTATGGATTTTATGTCTGATTTTTTTGTTGGAAATATGGACGTACGGCACGTGAAAGCGGCTGGTGAAGGCATTTCAATAGGATATATTTCTTCACTTCACATGCTTTCTATCGATTGATTTATGAGCTGGATACTAATTTTCTAACAATTTTGTAATTTGTCCTCATTTTAAAATGTTTCTTGTCTTGACCTTATCTTCTAATATAAAATGGTTTTCAATCATGGATCATATAAGTAGCTGAAATACACAGATATAAATAAAAGATATCAAATCTTTTTAACAACAATTTTTAATAACAATTTGTCATTTAATTTTTTAAATAATTTGTCATAACTTTTGAGTACAATACCGTAATTCCCCTTCATATTTTGTTGTCTTGAAATTTTAAATAAATATGTCAGTTCAACCCTATTTAGAGTGATGTATTCTTCAAGAAATATTAAATGACTGTATTATTTTCGCAAATATTCTGGAATCAATGTTCGTGAAGTAGGGCTTAGTGATGATAACACTTCAAAACCGTAAAGTTTTGTCACAACTGCGAATAAGATGTATTGAATTAAAGTCTGATACACTGGATTTATTGTAGACTATTGTGTTGATAATAGTGTGACCTTAAACAAAGGTAAAAATGTACCCCTCTGCAAAAGTCCAATGTCTCATCGTCAGCCGTGATGTTTCCTCCTCTGCCACTGTTGTCCGCAGTCCCAACACTCGTTGAATAGTATTGTCCTTTTTGCAATTCAAAGTTCATTGCTAATATTGCGAAGTAAATACTATGATTAATCAGAACGTTATATACAAAAGCTTTAGGTAAAGTCATTGTTGACTATTTTGTCCGACCATTTACTAGCTACAATAGTTACATTATTGTATAAAACTACACTAATATTTGTTTCTCTTACTTCCGTGACAGGATCCTTGATAATTTGATTTCGATCTAATAGACATAATGTAAATTTTAATAAAGCATTATTTTAGTATCTTTTTAAATATATTAATAGAATTTTTCGGAACTATTTTATTAAGAGGAATCCTGAAGAAAGTGGGATAAGAATGTGAATCGTAGACTTTAGACAATAAGCTTACCCTGACCGTTGTGAGTTCGTTATTATCCATTATTAACTCTGGCTAAATGCAGAACATGTATTTGGTGCTATAATTTTCCTTCAGGGAGTGCAACTTGGTAAAGAACTCGAAAAAACATGTTTGAGCGGAGTGGTATTTAAATATTATTAAGTATGCCGTGTTTAAAGCTATCAGTTTTGTAAGAGCGATCATTACAACAGTGCAATGCAGTGAAATCAACTGTGGATTGTATTCCTCCGTTATATACGCCACGTACCTGCCAAGGCCTGCTTGCTATCTTAAAGGTTTAAGCCGGAGCAAAAATGAGGACCATAAAAATTAAAATACGAGAAAAATACCCATATCTAACCGTAAAATGTTAACAATACGATGTCACATTGTATATTTCGAATTTAATCTGTAGAAAAACGAGTACATCAGGTCCATCGTAGATTTTGAAGTAGATATTTAAGCAAATATATTGATTTGTTTATTAATTCAAAAATTAATTAATTTCAATAAAACATAGTATCGAAATTTTATAGACTATTTTAATTAATAAAATAAAATATTAAATAATCTTTTGTTGGTTGCTGCCCGAGGGTCTCTGGCCCGAGGATTTGGAAGTCGCCTGTGGGGCAAAAACATCTAGTAACGCCCGTGGTGCATGCAAAACTTTGTGGTTTACTAGTTGGTTGCTGAATTAAATGAGAATTCGAAACATTTTATAATTTTTCTTGCGTTCAAAGTGAAAAGATGCATTGTAATCGTCATTTGTCAAAATGACGTCAGATAAAAAAAACAGTGTGTATCTCTTTACTTCGTACAAAATGAAAGAATATTGTGACGTTCCTGCGGAAATTCTCGGAAAATCTAACAAAACTACAAACAGTGATTTTCAGTAAAATTTTGAAAAATATATGAAAATGTTTATGGTGTATTCGAAAGTTATATAACAGTGTGAATAACAGTGTAAATTGCGTTGATGAAACGCTACTTTTAGGTTATTTGTTTCTATTGCCAAAAGGAATTTAAAATATGTTATAACATCAAAAAAATAACTTTTCTATGATGTTAGCCGATGTCCCTCAAACAGCTTAGTACGAGTAATACTGCCGCTGAAGAAGCACATTCTATGTCTTAAAAAAGGTGGTACGTAACAGTGAAATATGAGTGACTGGTAGCAATTGTATATTCATGGAAATATTCTAAAATTGCAAATTTCATATCAATGAAGCAAAATAAGATTTATAAGTAGTTATTTCACTGATTTGAGCAGTATGTCATTTATTTATTGTATTTGATTGCATCGTAACTTTAATAAATAGATTTCATAAAAATGTATGTGTTGTGTTGGTATTAGAGCGGGCCATAAAGAATGCAATAGGCCCTCGGGCATAAAGAATCAGAAAGGTTCGCAAGGGTATTAACAATACCATTACGTATTTTGTTTGAGGTCCGTAAACACACCGCAATGAACTAGTAAAACATAACAAAATTAGGAGACCCTCTTATCCAGCGAGAGCTCTAAGCATGGGCATAAAGTGCATTATGCATTATTGCAATTTTCTCTTGAGCAAATAAACAATAAAATGAAAAGGACGTGTTTTTAAATAAATAAATAAAAAATAAATAAATAAATAAATAAATAAATAAATAAATAAATAAATAAATAAATAAATAAATAAATAAATAAATAAATAAATAAATAAATAAATAAATAAATAAATAAATAAATAAATAAATAAATAAATAAATAAATAAATAAATAAATAAATAAATAAAAAGTGAGAGTGGAGTCGTGTGTGGGGGTGGGACTCACTTGGATGGCGCAGAGCGTCATGACGAGGCCGCACACCCAGCCGCTCTTTTCCTCGAAGAACCAGGTGAGCTCGTCGACGCAGCCGTAGAAGAAGGCGTTGCCTGTGACGGAGTCGCGGCACTCGCTGGGCAGCGGCTGGCGCAGATTAATGTAGTCATTGGGTCCGTCGGCGCCGCAGCAGCCCACCTGCGCACGCATGCGGCGGACGTGCATTAGCGACTGAGAGGCGCTGGAGGGTGCGATTAAAACAAGGAAAATCTTTTCTGCTATATACGTATTCAACTGACTATCGAACAGAATAACGTAAATAATAAAATGTATAATAAAAACAAAAGGACGAGGAACACTTGAAACAATGGCGCAGGTTGCACTTGCATTTATCTCTTGAATGTTTCGAAAATTCAGGTTTGGTTTGGTTTTTTCGTGTTTCCGGGCGCGTCAACTGCTTTGGTCATTAGTCCCGTTAGTGTACCGCATGTTTATTTCTCGGGAGATGGCGGTGGTCTTGGATGGCGAGCTGGATGGCGTCCCATCTGGATGGCGAGATCCGGCGCCGACCTACCGTCGGCTAGTGGGGTTTCCCCCTAAACAGGACTCTCCCACCAGCGGGGCACCGCCCCATCGCGACAAGCTCTAAGCTCCCGACTGGTCTCCCGGAACATGTGGTAGTGTAGAGCGTCTTAGTGTAAGTGTGTGTGTAAGGGATAGGACAAGGAAGAGGAAGGACAGATCGCGCGCGGTCCGTGGCCTGTTTCGTAGGGCACTGCTCCGGCATTCGTCTGGTGTTGATCGGAGAAACCACGGAAAACTACCGATGAGAGCAGCCGGCCGCAAGAATTCTCCTCCGAGCAGCGACTGAATTCGACCTAGCTGAAAAGCTAGTGTCGAAAATCCTGCCGCCGTCAGGACTCGAACCTAGGACCTCCCGGTCAGAGGCGCTGCAGTGACATCAGTGGATGCACTGAGCTCCCGATCGAAAATTCAGTTTGCAAAAAAGTATGTGCTGTTGTAGTCGCACTATCTAAGTTTAAGGTGGATAGCAGAGTATACTTCAACTAGCTGAATGTGGCTTTGTTGACGTTGTGAACTGTTTTAAAAGTATTTTGATGTCTTGAACATTTCTAAATATCATGCATTAGCTTGTTCAAATACGTTATTACAGTATTTTTTAAAAGACAATAATTACTTAATTTGTTACGTTTTGCAAATATGCTAAAAAAATTCACGTAAAATATTGCCTGTACGCTGTTATTCAGTGTAATTCTCGAATCCCAATATAAGATCATTTTCAATGAGTTCCTCAAATTCTGTCGTAATATCTTCTACAACTACATTTGATTCTTTTCCGTATTTGCTTAATACATCCATATTTTTGTTCCCTAATTTTTCAAGAGATTTAAAATCCAGAAACAGTCTCATTTGTGTTCACTTCTACTTCTGCAATGGCTCTGTGGACTAAGGCCACTGTTTTGTATGATTACGTAAATAAGCTGTTGGATAAGTTAAATAAGAATAAGTTCTGGGTCACATTCATTGGAAAATTGGTATGTGAACACTTAGGAACGTAAAAGTGAGAAGTCGAAAGTAAGAACATTCATTCCATCACTAACATTATTCACAGTTTTGTTTTCTCCGTATTCACTTAAAGTTCTTGAAACTTAATGAGTTCCAAGGTAATATGTAGGTAGGTTATTGCAAATTTATTATTAAAACACGGTAATACGGATAAAACACGAATTTTACAACTTAAGAATAACTTCAAAGCAGCAATTGACAGTTTTGCTCGTAATTCATTCAGTGTTGCACGCAGAGAGAGCAACAGTGTTGTCGGCCTCGTGGAAGATAATTGTGATGTCGTGGAGTGAAAATTACCGCTGCGTCCTGGGATTTCGTCACTTCTACCTAGATAGATCCATCTTGGTGGAGTTGATTTAATTCGTCGGTCTACCCAACATGATCACATCCAAAAAAAAAGCAAAACCACATTTTCGAAAATTCCTTAGAAAATTTTCATTGTTAAGCTTTTCTGGCTGGATTATCAGTATCAAAAACAAATTATCAGTTCCCCTCCAGGAGATCGAGACGCGTCGAATGACACCTTGTATGTGTCGATTGGTGCACGGGAAGCGGTCTGACGGTGAGGGACTGTCACATGGACGGCCACTCGCACTCAACTACTATAAAGCGGCGGCGGTGGTGTAGCGGTTAGCGTATCTGACTGCTATACCCAAGCTTGCGGGTTCAAACCCTAATCGAAGCCGTGAATTTTTAAGGGCGAAAAAATCCTTCGTACGCCATCCTTCGGAGGGAAAGTAAAGCCGGCTGTCCCATGTTAGTACATTTCCTGCATGTAAAAGATCCTCAAGCCTAAATGACGCCTCTGAGATTAATTCAAATCGCCTGTTTCGTCGCCCAAGTAATACCTTCTTTCTCCCATGATAGGTGAAAGGAGTGTAACGAAATTTGCGTGATCAGACAGAAGAGCAGGCCTCATGGCCTGAGTCTCGCCGCGTAAAATAAGGCAAATTCAATTCAAAATTCAATAAAGGGATGGTTTACTACAACATAGTATATGAACATGAAAACATAGTGACTGTATTGTTCCACAAGTTGTAAACCCCTCTTATCTAATCAGTTCCAGAGAATGAGAAGAACATGGAACAATTTTTGTCGGGATTTCGATTTTCCGTATAAAACATGTTTAGTACTTTGTGGTAACCAGTTCTTCCGCTTATGCGTTGTAATCGTAGGGGTTCAGCTAGTTTATCTCAACAATGATCTTTAATGAATTAGTTAACATTTATTTTGTGTCATTTAAAAAAATCTTAAAATGTCTGTAACAAGTAACGTATTGTTGCTTCAGGGTCAATGGCCCCATCTCGATCACGTTTTCCGTCCAATTTCCACATCTATCGAGCAAATGCTGAGATGGTCCCTTGATTTGCTTCTCGACATAAATGTAACTTCACTTTGCACACGTTTGGTTAGGTTCTCCTTTAGCTAGTTGCGGAGGATTATGTATTCCTATTTTTTTAGTAATCCTATAAAATCAAATCCGTAGTTCGTTTACCGTTGCAAATAATTTTCTATAACTAGGGAGCGAACATTTCAACTTCTATCCTTGCTTTGTCAGTACTTTTGTTGTTAATTCATATTGTTATGTTTTATTTTTGTTTGTTTTCGTGTTTATTATGTTTCATGTTTGTTATGTTTCATTTTGTTGTTAGTTCATGTTGCTAATCTTACTTTGTTAGTACTTTTATTCATCATTGAACTATGCAAAATAAAACTGTAGGAATGAAACAATTCTAAAACTCATGAAAACGTGCACTAATGATACTATCCCCTAATATGTCAAATTTGGCTTCTGCTGGTTTTTTGATGAAATTCAATGAAAATATGGTGACTGACACTAGTGTTTGGCAATTCTGACGCATTCAAAGATGTTTTATTTACCCATCAATTAATGGAGAGCACGTACCCAACGATGATCTCCCACGTTCTTCTGGCTCTCAGAGAAGACACCATGAATATCACGACATTATCTTTAGAAATCTATGTCAACATTTCAAGGGAAAATGATTATTAAGAATCCCGTTTATCTTCACCAATAAAATAATTTTAATGCTGGCTATAATATATTCATATAAATGTTGGTAAGTACTAAGTAATTCACAGGGGGAAAAATCTCCATAATCACTTTCGCACCGCGACATACATAGCCTATTTCAAACACAATTTCAGCTTTTGCGTGAAAGTAGTCTAATTAGTCGTCATTGTAAATCCCCTTTCATGGCAGTTGCTTTAATGATAAACGGGAAGTTGTTGAATTAGGGCGTTCTCGAGACTTCTGTTGCGCATCGTCAGAAGTTTCGGTGGCTCCCATTTCGGAGATAATGCGCAGCTTACGGGAAGTTCATGCGCGAAGAGAGCCGTTACTTTCACGGCTCTCCCCTCATTTAGTAATTCCGAGAAGAGGGCTAAGTTGTCGTTATTATGTGCGTGACAGCTCTTTCGTGCGGCTCGTCAAGTCGAGCTCGTCCCAAGTTTTCCACGGGGCAGCGCCACCGGCCGTGCGCTATTGCCTACAAGCGATGTGCGGTTGCCCCGAGCGCCTGGAATACGCTGGCTGGGAAAGTGCATGCTAACTAGCGCTATGCGCGAAAGGAACTTCCAGAAATACCTCTTCACTACGCAATTGTCCTTGGCAAAGCACCGCGGAATGTGAGTAGCTCAGAACTTCGACGACTGAGTTGGTCGCCTCTCCGTTAATGTCGGGTAATCTGAGGAAGACAGGAAACAACGGCGACGTCCAAATATAGACTCAAAGGGAATTTTAGAAGCGAGAGGTAGGTGGAGGTCAAGAGCAATGTTTGGTTAGTAGAACATCGATCTCTGGTTTGCGTTTTAATTTGGGCGTTGTTTACGCAGTTGAAGAAATGGAACTGATCGGCTCCTATACGAAACGAGACTTCTTAAGGACCAAACTAATATTGTATTTATGTGTAATTGTAAGTATTTAGTTAATTTTAGTAATAATACTGATCAACATGAATGTTTCACACTATATCTTAATTGTTATTGGGTTAAAAGATATTCCATTTATCTGTACCATTTTATAATTAATCTTCAAAATTTTACGCCTTTTTTAAAGTCATAAAGAGTATTCAAAGGATTTTGGTACCTATATTTTGTACAGATGGACAAGCATTTTCAGAAATGCTTTCATTACTTCATACCTTCCTTTCGCATAAAAATGACAACATCTAACGTCGCAAAAACTGCTTGTTTTAATTTAATAAAATTCCATTTCTATTTTTGGAATAATACTAGGGGAAAATGAAAAAAAATAAATAACCAACGCCAACTACACAAGACTATGCACAGAAAGAGCACGTCTATTCCTTGTGACGAGTCTTCGTCGCTGTATAGTTCCACGACAGCCCCCGAAAGTTTACGTCGTCACCCTGGCGAAGACAAGGAAGATTGCCGTCTCGCCGCTCTCCACGTCTCTTTAATTTCCAACACGGTTCTCACGCGGAAGTCTTTGGGCGGCGCCGCCCGAGGAAAAGAATTCATTCCGTCTATGCGGCGGCGCACGGCGCGCGAGGGTAATGAAGGCCCCGGCAACGACTCTCTTCCAAGGCGGCGAGGACGGCGATGGGGGCGAGGGAAGGGGCGAAGGACAGCGAGGGATGGCGAAGGGGAAAGGGGTGGAAGGGATCCGGCTGGTGAGATAGGGAACAGTAGGAACAGGAGGGAAGACCGTGAACGGCAGGAACAGGAGGGGAGACGGTGGAGGACGGCAGGGGAGGCGGGGAACAGTAGGAATATGAGGGAAGACCGTGAACGGCAGGAACAGGAGGGGAGACGGTGGAGGACGGCAGGGGAGGCGGGGAACAGTAGGAATATGAGGGAAGACCGTGAACGGCAGGAACAGGAGGGGAGACGGTGGAGGACGGCGGGGTCACGGGGAACAGGAGAAAGGGGGAGACGATGATGGGGAGACGGGGAACGGAGGAACAGGAGGGCGGCGGGGAACGGCAGGAACAGAAGGGGAAGGGAAGGACGGGGAGGCAATGAACGGCAGGAACAAGAGGGGAGACCGTGAAGGACGGCGGGGGAAGGTTTTTGGGGGAGGGGCTGAGAGGGGGGGGGGAGGGGGATAGATCGAGGGCGATAAAAAAAGATATTTCCCTCCTTCCGAGGCGGCGTCGGCGGCGTCGTCGTCCTCGTCTCCGCTCCAGCCCGCCCCGCCCCGCCCCGTGCTTCCGTTTGCTGCGGGGAGGCAGCTCAATATCCGGCGCGTGTACCTGCGGGATTAAACAATGGAGCGAGACTAAGGAGGGGAAGACGGGGAGGTGGGTGGGGGTGCAGGGCTGTGCATGCAAAGGCAGATCGGAGACGAGGCTGGGAGAAGTCTCGCGAGGATGAGGCGAGGATGGACGAGGTATTGGGGGATAGTTCTGGGATGAATATACTTGTGGTGGTTTATGAAGAGAGTTGGCGAGGTAAGCACTGGAAGAACAGGAAATAATGAAGGGAGAATGTTAACGATGTGGAAGATTCATCAATGCAGAGATCGGAGAACTAATAAGACGCGAACCAAAGTGTTTGGGAATATAATGGGAATGAAGTGCGTGATTAAGAAAACAATTCTGAAAGTGGTCCAACGAAGAAATGTTGGAAATAGCAGGAAAAATCAAAGGAACTAATATGTACGTCAGGGCAAGTTGATCCTAAAGTAACGACGCAAGCGGGAGGAAAGATGGATGGAAGAGCACAGGACAGATGTGAACTATTGGGATGAGACTGAGTAGGTATCTCATGTGTTTTGAAGGTGAATATTTGATACTAATTGCAATAATACAATAAATTGTCTATAATAGCGGTGAGACTTAAACTACTTAGTACTGCTCTTAAAATATCACGTAGATTATAATGGTTTATAGAAATGGAGAATAAAAAACTAAATTCACGTTGGTTTGAGACTAGCTGTAACGAAGAGACGCTCAACAATTTCAGTAGCCTTTAGCTGCAGCATCGGAGAATCAAGCAGTCGCCGTGTAACCCATGCCTTCTCAGTGCAGCCCCAGGCATCTAGGGGGCGAAAATTGAAGGACGGGTCTTGGAGATGCAATCGAGTGAGAGGAGAAGCTTTCTTAATTATCCGGGAAGAGCTACGCTCGAATGTTCGTTCTTGGTTTTACAGGGTGTTGGCGGAAAAATCTGAATTTATTCGCCGTGGATTTCAATTTTGGGGGCGTCATTTCCGAGAGGGAATTGCCGTTCCGTTTTATCGGTAGAGGGTGGAAGGAATTACTCGTTGTGCATAGGGCTGCTTTGAAGTGAGGATCACGGATCACGGAGTGGTTGAAGGAAAAGCGATGATAGGACAGGTGATTTTCTAATGTAGCAGTTGAGAAGATTGTCAATTTTCAGTATAAAAATTCTTTTGGGTGTGCATTGTTAACGGTGTTTCAAGATGCGTATTGGGGTGTATTAAGAATGAAAGAGAAAAATGACGTTGACCTGTTCTTTTTTTTGAAAAAAACTTCTGATTTAGTGACATTTGAACATTATTTCTCATTTGAAAATTTTCAATAGTGGGTTGATATATCAGGGCTTAATTATTTAACTTTTTGCCAACGTGGAGACAAGATCATTTTTTCACCAAAAGGTTGTTACCCCCCTATGATTGAAAAATGAAGATACCTAATATTATATGGCAAGTAATCCATAAGTAACTACCAAGTATATCAAATAAGAAAGTCTTATTTCAAAGCTACTTAGAAGTGTTACGATAGTTTGGAACTGGTTCGCCTGAGAAAAACAAGAAATGTAGCTTTTGAATGATAAATTTACCCATTTCTTATGTGTTTTTATGTGGTTAGGAAGATCTATTTGATGTTTTCATTTTATTAAATATAAATTTTAAATACCATTAATGTTTTCATCGGTGTATCTGAACCTTGGAGAGATGTGTCCTTTAATATTTGTGAGTTTTCTGTACTAAATCGTTGTGAGAAATTATTTAAATATGTTATCTTCAGTTAGATGTCAATTTTGCTTTCAAATTTCATCAGCTTTTATGTAATATTCAATTGAGATTTCTTCTGAAATGAAATTACTGAAACTTTTATGTCGTCGACTTAGTTTTCTTATTCTCTTCTCAATTTCTATTTTTTCACATTATTTGTCTTCGCCCCCACGAAAGACCTCTCTCTGCTTTTATTACTGTTATCCTTTTTTTGCTTACTCTCAAATTTCGTTCCTATGCATCCTAAGCTACACGCCTGTACGATAATTAAACAATCAAAACTACCATAACTGATGTAGCCATTTGCTTCCTGCAGCAGTTTGTGCGAACTTAGCTGTTTAGCAAGCAGCGCGTGGCAGAGGTTACCGGAGGAATATTATCCTAGGTAATTATGTTGGGAAGTTAGATAGACGCAAACCTCAATTCTAGGATCGTACGGGTGGATAACAAGCTGTAAAACAAGCAAAGAAAATACTTTTGGCAGGGCTATCACAGTACGTCCTAACATTGGTACCGGGCGTCACGGGTGGCATAATGAAATCTCCCCTCCAAACAGTTGATCACATCGCCCTTAGATAGATAGAGAGATAGATAGAAATTTATTCTACAATTGGGCAGATGATGCCCGGTGGCAGAATGCAAAATTAGAATTACAAATAAAATAATAATATATACAAAAATAAATATAAACAAAGAAATTGACTTTGGTCAAACAAATTGACTTTGACATAGAAGAGCAGTAATGTTTCTGGGCCTTCCACATGAAATTCGCTTCAGTGGGGATTAGAAAGTCCAATGAAAATAAGTTTGTTGCTCTCCCGTTCATTAACATTTATCTTTTATTTTTCCGTATATATCTTTTTTTTAAGATAATACTTCAAATTATTTAACGAACACATTCGACAGGACCGCCCTATGCCAGCACAAGCAGCCGAAAAGGAATTTTTCCTCGTGGAGGACGCACGAGGAAAAAGTCCCAACCCGAAGCCTCACGAGCCGCCCCCGCCCGCCCGGTGCACGGGGCTTAAATAATGAGTCTGCGCTGTCTGCGATGGGTGATGGGGTAGAGGTTGAAGGGCGGAGGGTGGGAGTGGATGTGGAAACGGGTGGGTGAGTGGGCGAAGGGGCCAGGACGATGGGCGGAGGGGGGCGGCGTGGGGTGGATGGCAGAAGCTGGTGGTCGGAAGGATGAGGGTGGAGGGTGGATGTCGGAGGATGGGATGAAGACGGGGGGGGATGGTAGGGAGATGAGGATGAAGCGGAAGGGTGGGAAGGGGGCGGGTGGATGATGTAGGATGGGGTGAGGACGGAGGGGGAGGGCGAGGGGGTTGGAAATGGGTGGGGGTCGATGATGTAGGATGAAGTGAGGATGGAGGGGAGGGCGAGGGGGATGGCAAATGGTTGAGGGTGGATGCTGTATGATGGGGTGAGGATGGAGGGGGAAGGGTGGGGAGTGGGTGGGGTCGATGATGTAGAATGGAGTGAGGACGGAGGGGGAGGGCGGGGGAAGGGGGAGGGGGGTGGAGGACGGGGTGAGGGCGGAGCGGGGAGGGCGAGGTGGGAAGTGGTAGGAAGGCAAAGGGCGAAGAGCCGGGTGCGCGGGCGCGCTGGCGAGGCCGCGTCCCCAGAATGCCTTTTTCCATAATGCACCGCCGTTCAAACAGGCGCCGGGCTCCTTGACCGCATTAATTAGGCAGAAAGCCACGTAAGAGCCGGACAGCACTCGCCGCCCACCCCGTCGCCGCTCGCCCGGCGCGCGCCTGTGGGCCAAAGCCCCATTGTGCAAGGTAATGATCATGATTATGGTCTGCAAATCAATATGCAAATTCGCTTGTTAACCTACACTGTTCAATGTTCGTTTCGTAATTTAACTAACGTGGAAATATCATATTAAAGAAATTGCCAATAAAACATTCGTGAAAATAGCAACACTATATCCACTCATAGGCTAAGCGAGAGGGCTGTGGTATAACTTTATTGAAATCAATTGTCAGACCATCTCTTACTTATGATTTCCCTGTCTGGGGGGAGCCGCAAAAGTGACTTAAGGAAAATCCAAATAGTTCAAAATATTTTTTTTAGACGCATAATTAAATGGTTTGTGCCAAACAGACAAATTAGAAACAAATTGGAAGTTGAAAATTTAAATACTTACATTAGAAGACTGTCAGTAAATTTTTTTGAGGAACTACCAAAAGCGGAAAGTGTAAAAAACTTTAATCTAGGACGATCAACAGAAGACATAAAAATTATTTCAAGATACCCCAAGCATAACTTACGCCCACCATTAACACCTCAATAGAACGCAAATTGAATATAATGAATTATTAAACATATAAACATAAAAGTAAACAATAGAATATCACAATTTCAAAATAAATATAAACAAATCCGAACACAAAATTAAGAGATCACCAACGAAGTAAGAGGGAGTTTCGACTAAATGAACTCCCCGCCTGCCTATATCGTATCCTAGTTATGGTAATAAGTCATGAAAATGTCTGTAAAATCAGTGGATTGAATGATAGAAAATAAAGCTGTTAAATGAAAGTTTCGTAATTTCAAGTTAATTCCGGGTAGTCAAGCAACGTGTTACTTCAACATTAACTGAATATAATCATAATATCTATTACAAAATGACTTTAAACTTAAATTTAAGGAATTATTCAACCACTGTTTTATTCAAACTAATAATCATAAACTGAATCAAATGTCACACCTTTTGAAGTAAAATGTAAAGATTAAAGAGTGCTATACAATAATTAAAAATGAAATTATTCAGGTTGTTCAGAATAAATGTTAAAATATTTAGTGGCATGCAGCTGAGCGAAGGTGATTTATTTTTGCCAGAAAACATCTGAGGAGAAATCTTACTTCACAAAATTACACAATTGACAAGTCTCACATAGCGCTCCTGATTTGTTTGCAAATCCGGCAATCGTTTTCGGCAAGTACTTGAATAAACCACCGAGCAAAGTAGTTCAGGGCGTAGGGCGCTGACTTCACATTCGTACACGTTACGTACACGTTTAATCCCCAATACTCTCCGGAGTTTTCGTGGTTTCCCTAGGTCATTCAAGCGAATGTCAGGATGGTTCTACTGAAAGGCCACGACTACGAAACAGGTGTCGCTAGTCGCATTCGTTAACTACGTGAAGTCACGAAGGTTAAGCGAATTTGAGACATTGCGGGTTCCAGGATGAGTGATCGTCTAGGACCCCCCGGTTTAATGGTTCTAAGGCAAATGGCTCTTTGCGGGACATATAATGGCTAAATAACATACAAATACCACACAAAATTTATTAACTATGTAACATCGCGAAAGGGAGACTACCCAGCACATATTCAGTAACAAATAGTGATAATCTTCAACTCCCTCACGTGCCCTATAATATGGCAATATGTATTCTGAACCACCTGTATAAACCTGTATGTAAGTTTTTGCCCTCTGAGAATATAGTTCGGCGAGTGTCGCGTCGTGGCCCAAGAGGAGAGGCCACTGATTCTGCCGCCACCGCCGCCTCGTGCAGAGAGAATCGCGGCCGGGGCCGGGCACAAGCAGCGACCGCAGAGGAGCTAATTTAATAATTTTATGAAGGCGGGGGCGGCGGCGCCGAGGGAGACTGGGCCGAGGCGCTGCCTTCCCCAGGGGCGCGCGCTTCCTCGCTGCCACTTTGTGTTCAGGGGCGCTGCAATGGTCTAGGATTTAAGTGAACTAGAAAATGGATGGGGTGGTCGAGAAGAAAAGTCCTAGAAAGGTGGATTGTTTTACATGACATATTTGAGCTGGGGAGAATCAGGTAATAAGGTTATTTACAATACGTAATGAACAATGAAATCGTTGAAAAATGTTGAACAATTAAATTCTCTATCAGGATCATGACGATTTACCCCTATCGGCAAATGGAGAGTTTAGCAATGATGCCGGATGTAACAGCCGATGACTGTAACATTCTCGTGTTAGTAATTTTTTTTTCTTCTGAAATAAATAACATAATTTTGCTTCATCTTTGCAGTGAACGGACCCGAAAACATTAAATAATCAATCCTGATCTTGTAACACGACACAATGGATCGTGTTTGAAAAATATTCCTGACACTTTCTTTTTAGAAACATTTTTTCTAAATATGTATGAAATAGTTTAATGACATCCCAATGAAATATTGTGGAGGAAGACTTGTGAGGAACATTGGTAGCACTTTCAAATAAGGAAGAGAATCGGTGAGACGCCTTGTGGGAAGAAGTATTGGCTGAAAAGAGGTATTCGCTCGAGAATGATCGAGAACATTGCATGTGCTCTGGTTCGGAAAGGAGAGCATGAGAGGATCAAAATCACCCTAACACCTGAGGACCCTCCCCTCCCGTTGGACTCTGGGTTTCGCCGCGTTGCGTTTCTTTTGAATTACTTAGAAGGTTTAGTAGCTTTCTATATACTTACTCTGTTTAACGTGCGAATATTTTATGTGATTCTCTTGTAAGCCTCTGTATAGCGTCCACTACGAAGATTATAAGCAATTTTATTAAAATTTGAAAGCATCGACTGTTAAAAGTTTCATATGTTGCGAATTTGAATATTAAGTTATTACAGAAGAGAACTATGTTAGTTTCAAGTTAACTTGTATGAAAATGTTGTTTCTTTTAAATAATAAAGAACAGTCTGATATTGAATTCAAAGAACATTTATTTATAACATTGTCAACGTAAATTGACGTCTGATGTTTAGAAAATCTATAGGAAAATTGTATCAAGTAGAAACCTGGAAATGTTGTTACACAAGAAAATGGTATTTTTCTTGGAGGTTATACATTACGTCTTTTTTTGATTTCTTAATATTGACATTTACATATAATTTTATGGGTTTTCCGCATTACGTATTGTACGCATTTACGTATTTTTCTATGCTTTTCCTCAATGTATTTGCTTATTTCTATTTATTTCCTGTTTCCAGACATGTCAACTGTTATGTTCATTAATACCGTACTACTGATGTGTGTTGTAACTGGAAGATGACGGGGTTTCCTTCCCACTTGAACTTGAGAGTCGGCACTGACATACACGTGGGTTTGGGGTAGGTAGCTCCGCCTGGCAGGTTCCTCCTCAAGGTGTATCCACCAGTCGTAGGATACCTCCTCAGTCGGCACTAAACTTCAAAACAGTCTCCCGAAATGTGTGGTAGTGTAGTACATGTAAGTGTGTGGTAGTGTAATGAATGTAAGTGTGTGCTGGTGGACAGGGAGAGAAAGGAACAAGGATGAGGAAGGAAAGATAGCGCGCGGTCTAAAAACTTGTTGTTAAGGTATCCGGCTTTCGCCTAGTATTGATCGGAGAAACCACGAAAACTAATCAGAGCAGCTGGGCGCTAGAATTCTCTTCCAGACAGCGAGTATATTCAATCTAATCATCTAGTTATGGTCGGAAACCCTCAAAGGTCTGGACTCGAACCCTAGAACCTCCCGATCAGAGGCACTGCAGTGCCAACAGTTGCCCTGAGGTACTCGAATCCCAGCTGGTACTGGAGATTTGTGTGACGTCATGTGTAAAAGCTAGGATTAATAATACAAATGAAGAAAAAGGGTTTATGTCCAGACTAAAATTAAATATACCATGAACCCCATTGTGCTAGCAACCCCTTTTACCTCCCCTGTCCCTTCATCGCCGCCCATGTGGGTTGACCGCCGCTCACGTGCCGCGGGCTTTCGCCCGGAAAATCGACGGCTGAAATCCGGTCTAGTTTTAATCCAATTTCGAGTGTTTTAAATTCCTGTGTCTCGGGGTTGCGTGAAAGCTTAATCAGTTTTGCGTAACTTAAAGTGAGGTTGTACTTTCCATCCAATTTAGAGAAGCTCTAGTCTAATTATTCCCGTCTGGAGCTGGATTCTTGGGCGTCGTGGGGAAGTTTAGGACACTGGGTTTGGTCACGCTTCGGTAGGCCGGGTACACGCAGTTTTGCAATACAAGGCAACTTTTGCTTTTGACATGAAACGAGTTACTTCGTAATTGTATTAATAGTATGACAAAATGTGATAAAATAATTGGAAATGTAACTTATTCTTAAAACCAATTATTGTTCTTTAATCAGCATGTACATTGTCAGTATGATTTAAAATTAACAATCTCATTACATGAACCTTCATATTTCTACATACACATTTCGGAAACTGAATGCCACACAGATTGAGCGAAGAGAAAAAAAATTGTTCATATCAGCGATTTATCGCACCAATGCATCTGAAATGGGTCCTATGTGTCTTGGATTCAATTGTGTCCGCGTTTAAAAGGGATAGACAAAGATGCTATTAAAAGCAATATTGGAACAGTTGCACTACTTTTTACGCACTGATAGAGCCTCATCACTTTTTACTTTTTCGTTAACAGGGACCTAAAATTCGATTTTTTCTGCAGAGAAGTCACCGCATTTCTATTCTGCATTAAGTAACTTTATATATATATATATATATATATATATATATATATATATATATATATTGTCTTTATATATAACTTTATATATAACAGGTCCCTGTTAACGAAAAAGTTGATAATTATTATTCATATATCTAGTAAATTACTTTCTCTAACTCACTGTATAGTCAGAATCCATGTTTAATGAGTATTTGATACAGGAAAATTGGTTTATGACCAAAGGTGTCTGTAAACAAAGCTAGCGAATAAACTGTAAACGAGATTTCCACAACAAATGATATTTCTCAATCGGTCTGGCTGCTGTTAATGCGAATTTAAAATGAATATTTTAATTTTTGGAGCTTCTATACGTAAAGTGCTTCAAATGATTTCTTATGAAGTATCTTGCAAACTCAAAAGATTTTTGTGATAATGAATTCATATTTGCGGATTTTCAGAAATTCTCTAACGAAATTTTCTCAAAAATGGCTTCAAATGTTTCACTGAAAATTGAATTTGTGCCATTTTGTTGTACCACTTGATTCTACTTGTTATGTCCATTCCTCTTTCATAATCACTCTTTCTCACTCAGTAATTCACCTTTACGACTTACAGCAATATGGTTGTGATCATTTATATCTTTTGTTCAATCGTATTCCTCTCTCTAGAATGTTGAAATAACTGACGTGTTTGATTTCGAATCGCGCGTATGTTATGACCTTACGGCTAAGAGATTCACAGAGTTGCGAATTGCTGCGTGTCTTTCAAAAGTCTTTTCTTAGTATTACAAGTTTATATGTGCTTACCAATTATTTGTGAATGACCTACTTCTAATCAATGGTTTTTGGTGGTATTTCCGAACAATAACGGACGAATGCCGCAGTAGTTCCATCACAAACGAGCCCCGGTTCTCGCGCGATATTTCCATCCTATTCCTCGTCCTATCCTTTACGCTTACACACAAACTTCAAATTACATGCACTACACCACACATATGGGGATCTTAGAGCCGGTCTTGAAGAGGGCGGTGTCTCGCCGCGGTAGGTACTACCTAGAGGGGGAAATCCCTACAAACTCGTGTAGGTCGGCACTGGATCCCACCATTCACCCGGGGAAGAACACTGCCTTCTACCATAAGAAAAATACCCTACACTTACGGGACTAATGACTGTGGCAGTTAACGTACGGAAACACGAGATAATCATTCTACCAATCCATACTACTGGAAGCTATGCCAGGCCTCGTTGAGGGGCCTATTCGATAATCCGAAAAGCAAGATTTGTGCAGAGCCGCGCCTGCAGAGAACAGAGATTTTGAGTGCTGCATCTCGAGACTACACCATTTCCGCAGAACGAAACGTAGCTCGCTGGGAGTCTCGCGTAAACGCGACGAGAGCCAGAGGACAGAAGTCGGTAGTATCCGTTTTTATTATAGTACGCAGTGGCGGCTCTACCATAAGGTCACATGGTCATGTGCCCTCCCTCTTGTAAAGAAAAGTATTAATAGTGGGCTAAAATGTTTGTCATGTTATCGAGTAAATACTTCTAGAGAATTAACGTTAAGGTTTTCATGGGCGATATCGATACTATTTCTCAGCGCTGACTTCGAGGTAGTTGTGGCAACAGGGCGAAGTCCGCAAGCTTCTTGTGACCAGCTCCCTCCCGTTCAGCAAAGCTTTCCCTCATAGTGCGCGGAAAAAAGGGAGGGGGTAATGCTCCCTTAAGGCCCTTCAGGGTCACAAGCTTTTTGTGACTGCCACTGCAAGCGCCACTTATTAGATGCACAAACAACGCTCGTAGTGTCTGAGAAATGAAATGCTAATCAGCTCAGAGCGCTTGTAACCTTGATAATATCAGCAGCTGTGAAATGTGAATAAGTTTTTCTTGAGCGTGTGCGTGTTTACAATTGAATTGTTTTCTCTTCTCGTTCAGCTGAGGTGAGAAACCAATGAGGGATTTCGAGTGATTTTCAATTTAAAGCGCTAAAACTTTAAAATGAATGAAGTTAAGTATTTAGGAAGTAAAAATTTAGGTTATGAAGACAGGATTTTGGCGTAAGAATTAGGGCTACCGAGGCCTGATCTGGTCATCAAGCAAACTTTTAATGATAAAAATAAATCGTACAACAGAACATTTAATAAGTCAGTGTATGATAAATGGGATTGGATTTGTGGATGTCCAGTGAGTAATGCATTGTTTTGCTTTCCATGCATTCTATTTGGGGGTGACGAAACGTGGACCAAGAACGGTATTAAAGATTTGAAACATCTCCCGGATATATGCAAAAACACGCTATTTCAAAAAGTCATGTCAGCAATGAAATGAATTTAGCTGTTCTTGGGAGAGTTAGTATCAGGCAAGAATTCGATGACGCATATAGAATCTCTGTGCGTAAACATAATGAACTTGTAGATAAAAATAGATACATTCTGGGTCACATTGTTGATTTTAATTGTCAAGTTATTGAAGTGTTTGCCAGAGCCAAAGAGAGGAGGATTGAATTGCTGCATAAAAATTAGAGGTATGTTTTCCAATGTTTTGCATGTTGCATTATTTTTTTTTACGAGTTTCTGTGCCCTACCTGGTCTGAAGTTTAGGAGCCGCCACTGATCGTACGTTTGCCAAAACGCCCAGGAATGCTCGTATTCACCGTTTAGGGAGATTCAGTAGATACTGTAATATTTATCAAAATTTTCAAGATGATAGAAGAAAATACACTATCTGCATTTTTATGAGTTGTTGTCATCCTAAATTTTTCTGTGTAAAATGAACATTATTAAAACATGGGTTTCGTTTCCAAATATTCCCCCTTTAATCTCAATATTTATTGAAAATTAATTGTTTCTTTAGCTAGAAATGTTATTGGAATATGTGCAATTTTGTTCTGGTTATTCAAATGCATTTGTGGACTGAACTTAATATGATACTCTAACGAATACGTAAGTTTCTTTGTAAATGTGTGTACGGTATTGTGACAAGACTATATTAGGCGAAATAGTCCACGTCATTTGCTGAACGTATAAGATTACAATTTCATTAAAACGTTTAGGTGATTACAGTATTTTAAGAACTATAATGTAAAATTATCTCTTTCATGTCCCACGCTGGGCTAACTATTTGTGAAATTACTTACTTTTCTTCTCTGATATTTTTTTTACTATTGCCAAATCCGGATCCTACTTCAACAAGCATCTAATACTATGACGGGAATTGCTTCCACTGCTATTGTTAATATTGTATTAACTACTGTTGCCCTGCTATGCTCACAAATTCTCTCAATGCTAACACTAATTTATTAAATTTCCTTCCAATTTCATCATAGGTTCGACATACAACATATTACTCCTTAACTGTTGCATGTGGACGTGTAATTCTATACAGAAACAGGATTCCTGGAAGTTCTATCGATTGAAACCAATTATTAGATTCATGTCAACTAATATAAATTATCAGCCTTTTTCAACAATAAAAAATAACATTTATTCTTACATTTGTAACAAATTCTTTCGATGTCATGAGAATTGCTTTCTCAATGTAGAACATTAAAACACGGGTTAGAATAAAATATGTAAGCTTACTATAATAACTTGATACATGGTTTCTCGGCTGACTAGCAGAATGTTCTCCATGGAATCCTTGGAATACCAATTCTCGCGTCCTTGTCTAATTTAAAAATGTTCCAGAATGTCCTCAACGATTTACTATTAATAGAACTTAATACTTCCCACAAAGTTAATACGCGGTTAATTAATATTTCCCTATCTGTGTTTCGTATGAAAGACCTACCGCGACTGTCTATATTCAGCTACTTATTGAAAAATTCTTCCATCTACGGAGCTACCCTAAATATACATCCCCTCGAAATACGGAGTCCATTTTTATTCTCAATTCCAACCACCACATTAATAAAATTTCCAATTAATATTTAATACTACAAATGAAATACTACAAAGCTATGAAACGCCGGCCCGGTGGCCGAGATCGCTAAGGCAGTAGTGTCGTAGTGAACTCGGACCGATGGGTCGCGGGTTCGAGTCCCGCCCCGGGCATGGTTGTATTTGTGTTCGTCCTTTCACCCTTTATCATCCTCATATTGTTTCATCTTCATAGTAACCATACCGTTAACACTAATAGTGGTTGCTAATGTCCTAGATGTTGATGCGACCTTAAAAAAACAAATAAAAAAAAGCTGTCAAACTTTAAACTAATCACAAATTCGTGCCTTTAAATAATACTTAGCCTATGCTGAGAATCCGTTCGCACCTCACCAACGTGTTCACTTTAGGATTTTTTTAGAGCATGATTCCTTACGTTCTTCTAGATGATCACGGTTATCAATGCCCTCTCCAAACCTTTTTCATGCATAATGTGTTCGGGGCCGTGTCCATCTGCACAGCCCTATGACATCAAGGTTGGAATATCACACTTTGTTGATCGATTGGCCTAACAACGCGTATTCTTTGACTTTCAAGTTTTCAAACAATGCTATTATTTACTGACGCTGGGGGCCGATTCTATAATTAAAACTAAGCCCAGGGTTCTTGGCTTATTACAATAATGTTGGATATGGCAATGAATTGACTAAATGCTGTTCGTTGAGAAATTATTCATTTCCGCCAGAAAATATAAAGCGTTGTGATGATTATCAAATTTATGGTGATTTCTGGTATGATGAATGTATAGGGGTTTGATATTAGTTGAGTTACGGATATAACAGAGAGCCTCGATTTTAGAGGAAGGACCGGTAGCGGTATGTCAGTGCATCAACTGATGTCACTGCAGCGCCTCTAACCGGGAGGTCCTAGGTTCGAGTCCTGACGGCGGCAAAATTTTCGACAGTAGCTTTTCAGCTAGGTCGAATTCAGTCGCTGTCTGGAGGAGAATTCTAGCGGCCGGCTGCTCTGATTGGTAGTTTTCCGTCATTACTTCGATCAACACCAGGTGAATGCCGGAGCAGTGCCCTAACAAACGGGCCACGGACAGCGCGCTATCTGTCCGTTTTCTTCCTTGTCCTATCCTCTCCGCTTACACACACATTTACACTAACATGCACTACACTACCACGTATTCCTGGAGACCGGTCGGGAGCTTAGAGCTTGTCCTGACTGGGGCGGTGCCTCGCTGGTGGGAGAGTCCTGGTTACCCACTAGCCGACGGTAGGTCGGCGCCGGATCTCGCCATCCAGCTGGGGAAGATCCCCGCCATCTCCCGAGAAAAACACGCACTACACTAACGAGACTAATGACCAAAGCAGTTGACGCGCCCGGAAACACGAAAAAACAAACCAAACCAAACTAGAGGAATGACAAATAGCCTGGTGTATATTTCTGTGTACGTATTTCAAATTCGTTATGTGTATGTTTCAGATAGCTTATTATATCTAATCTCCTGTACATGATAACGTTTTATTTCAGGACAGCCATAAATTCAGAGCTCGGTTCCACTCCAAAATGTTTCACTTCCAATGTGTTCCCTCTGAGACGGGAGAACGAGGGAGGGATAGCGAGGAGCATTCTCTAACGGCGCCAAGCCAGTTCCTTTAATTATGGGAATTCTGATTTGGTGTTGTTGACGTTCTTATAAGAAGAAATAAAAAAGGTCATCTTCGTCACCATATTAGCTTTATTAAGATAGCCGCCTTTCGACGGCTTTGCCGTCATCGTCAGTCTCGCTGCTGTCGGCAAAAGTCGTCCGACAGCAGCGAGACTGACGATGACGGCAAAACCGTCAAAAGCCGGCTATCTTAATAAAGCTAATATGTTGACGAAGACGATCTCTTTTATTTCTTCTTATAGTTTCTTTATGTTATGGCGTTTGTTGATGCAATCCTCGCGAGACAGAAAAGAATCAACACCACAAAAAAATAACGACTATATATATCTGGCCTGCATGTACCATGTACAATGTAGTTCATGCTATTGGAATACTGTCACCTAGCGTGTCGTGCCGTTTGTCGAGCCAATCCTCATGAGCGTGGGAGAATCAACACCAACCAAAAACTAGAGGTGCTACAGAACGGCGTAGACATTCTTGTAGTAGAGGTTTCTAATTTCGTTTGTGTGGACTGGTCCTGTACGGTCTTGCCCCTCCATCTTGCCAGCTGCAATCTATCGCCTCCCAAAGTACATTCTTTTGAAATTTTCTCAACTTTTGGGTTTCTAAATAGTCGAACCGAAATATTATTTTAAGAATATTAAAGATGGGGAAAACCTCGTCCTAATTAGCAATTTTCATTTAAAAATTTGAATCCGTCTTCACGAACATGGAATTAAGAGTTACGGTAAATGCGAAATTTGATGCTCTTTTTCACAGGAATCTGTTGAGTTTCCGAAAAACTTGTTTTGAATAACTTACACTCAAAAATACAGTAGTGTATACAAATCCATTGAAATATGCATACTAACGGCGTGAGAGATATTCAAAAAAATTGCATTTGTGTAATTTAAACAAAACAAAAACAAAAATACACCAAAATTAACTTTACATCATATTAAACAGTGCCATTACTACTATCTGTTGGAAAAATTTGAAGAAAAAAATTAGAACTATTTTTGCGAAAATTGCGTTTGAGAGTTTGTGTAAATGCGGAATTATGAGCTCATTTTAACACAAAACTGTTGATTTTTCGAGAAGCGTTATTTGACATTATTTAAAGCACATGTGCTCATAAATACTAAAACGTGCATAAATCGTCTCTTACCGACGTGAGAGACAGGTCAAAAAAATTAGGTTTTTGTAATTTTTGAAAAAACAAAGTAATAGAGCTATATGGCGCTTATGTCATTGGATAGGGTGAATTTGGTACTACCCCTACCAAAAATTTAAAAAAAATTGCAGCCGTTTTCGAGAAAATCATATTTTTGTTATTATTTAAAGTTGCAATCACTTTTGTAGGAAGACTACTAACATATTCAAAAAGGTCTACATGATCTTCATGAACGAACTACTTATGGACAACAAATTTAATTTGAAGGAAAAATCTCTATCTTCAATTTGGTGTCGTAGTAAGACACTGAAAAAAATTCAAACTTTTGGAATTTTCAAAACTTCAGAGTTAACCGTGAAAATCGGACCTATGTCACATTTATAAGTGTATTGTATTCTATTCTTACGAGAAACTCAAAGAAAAAAGTTGAAGCCGTTTTAGAGAAAATTTTCAAAATTCCGGGGGTCTTCATGTAACGTTCCCCCAAATTTTAAAGAATGTTTTTCAAAATTTCAAAGCTTGAAATAAAGACGGATGAAGAGGGGTTTCTTCAATTTTGAAAAAAATCTTATGTATGGTTTAGGCGCTAGTAGTGTTCACAGACAGACGAACGGACGACCAGACTGACCGACGGACAGATGGACGGACGTTTAAAAAAAACAACACTTTTTCGCTATTAGGGGACCCTAAAAAGTATTTTTCTGTTGAAATCTCGAAATCAATTTTCCGCAGCATTACATAACTTTCTCGATACTACGTATATTACTCCGTATGTACGTATGTATACGAGAAAGTAATAACGACATTAATATCTAGCCTGTACGTACCATGTAAAAAGTTAATCGTATTGGAATACCGTCACTCATCGTGTCTTGCTGTTTGTCGAGCCAATCCTCACGAGAGAATCTACAGCAACAAAAATACTTACGATAATATATCTGGCCTGCACGTACCATGTAAAAGTTATCGTATTGGAATACCGTCACTCATCGTGTCGTGCTGTTTGTCGAGCCAATCCTCACGAGAGAATCAACAGCAACAGAAAATACCTACGATAATATATCTGGCCTGCTCGTACCATGTAAAAAGTTCATCGTATTGGAATACCGTCACTCATCGTGTCTTGCTGTTTGTCGAGCCAATCCTCGCGAGAAAATCAACAGCAACAAAAAAGACCTACGATAATATATCTGGCCTGCACGTACCATGTAAAAAGTTCATCGTATTGGAATACCGTCACTCATCGTGTCTTGCTGTTTGTCGAGCCAATCCTCACAACAGAATCAACAGCAACAAAAAATACCTACGATAATATATCTGGCCTGCACGTACCATGTAAAAATTTGTTCATCGTATTAGAATACCGTCGCTCATCGTGTCTTGCTGTTTGTCGAGCCAATCCTCAGGAGAGAATTAACAGCAACAAAAAATACCTACGATAATATATCTGGCCTGCACGTACCATGTAAAAAGTTATCGTATTGGAATACCGCCACCTATCGTCTCGTGCTGTTTGTCGAGCCAATCCTCAGGAGAGAATTAACAGCAACAAAAAATACCTACGATAATATATCTGGCCTGCACGTACCATGTAAAAAGTTATCGTATTGGAATACCGCCACCTATCGTCTCGTGCTGTTTGTCGAGCCAATCCTCACGAGAGAATCAACAGCAAAAAAAATACCTGCGATAATATATCTGGCCTGCACGTACCATGTGAAAATTTATTCATCGTATTGGAATACCGCCACCTATCGTCTCGTGCTGTTTGTTGAGCCAATCCTCACGAGAGAATCAACAGCAAAAACAAATACCTGCGATAATATATCTGGCCTGCACGTACCATGTAAAATTTATTCATCGTATTGGAATACCGCCACCTATCGTCTCGTGCTGTTTGTTGAGCCAATCCTCACGAGAGAATCAACAGCAAAACAAATACCTGCGATAATATATCTGGCCTGCACGTACCATGTAAAAAGTTCATCGTATTGGAATACCGTCACCCATCGTATTGTGCTGTTTGTCGAGCCAATCCTCACGAGAGAATCAACAGCAACAAAAATACCTACGATAATATATCTAGCCTGCACGTACCATGTAAAAAGTTAATCGTATTGGAATACCGTCACCCATCGTGTCTTGCTGTTTGTCGAGCCAATCCTCACAACAGAATCAACAGCAACAACAAATACCTGCGATAATATATCTGGCCTGCACGTACCATGTGAAAATTCGTTCATCGTATTGGAATACCGCCACCTATCGTCTCGTGCAGTTTGTCGAGCCAATCCTCACAAGAGAATCAACAGCAACAACAAATACCTGCGGTAATATATCTGGCCTGCACACCATGGAAAATTTGTTCATCGTATTGGAATACCGCCACCTATCGTCTCGTGCGTTTGTCGAGCCAATCCTCGCGAGAGAATCAACAGCAACAAAAAATACGTGCGATAATATATCTGGCCTGCACGTACCATGTGAAAATTAGTTCATCGTATTGGAATACCGCCACCTATCGTCTCGTGCTGTTTGTCGAGCCAATCCTCGCGAGCGGGGTGCGAGGCGGCTGCTACAGAGCGTTGCGGCGCCCTGGCAGCCGGCGCGCGCCGTGAACTCAGCATTCAATTACGGCGGTTAGAACGGAAGAACCTGTTTAGGAGGGCGAGCGTTGGGGGCCTGCGAGGGAGCGGGCGGAGCAGGCGAGGAGGCGGCGGGCGGGAGCGGGATTAAATCAGTACAATTGCGCTTGCAGAGGGCGCGTTGGCAAAAGACTAGCTCGCCAAGCCACCAGGTCACCGCCTAAAGCTCTTTCGGCATGTCGTGGACTTTACAAATTGATTGCTTTACTTCTTTTTGCCTTCGAACCTGACTTTTGTTCGTTTTCCTTGTGTCTGTTTTGCTCTTTCTCCTCTGCTTGTATTTCTGTCTCGTCTTCAATTATCCTTGATTTCATTTGCGTCGATGGCCAATCCATAGTACTCGATCATTTCAACTGCAGAGATGGTTCCCTTGTACGTTCGTCGCTGCGTTCAGATGCTCCACGGGATGGGGAAGTGACAATAGCGAGAATCAAGACGTAGTGAAAACAGCAAAAATGTTCATTACATTGGAAGTTCTATTATGTAGAGATGATACTAAGCTTTTATTACGTGAAAATATATAATAAATTCTTTTTTATTACTTTATATTTACTAGTAGGATATGGATCACGGGATCGGTCAATTATGAAACACATTAGTTTGCCAACGTTTCGGAATATTTAATTCCTTCATGAGGGCTACGAAAACACAACCACATGGAATAAAGACAACTTGTCTGAACAACAACATTATAAACCACACAAAATATGCCATGAATCAACTTACATGAACAAAAATAAATAAATAAATGAATTATATACTGTAGGTATTATACCAAGGTAATATAAACAGTACACACCTTACTAATACACAACCTGGTCAAACATCATGTTCGCCTATAGCCCATCTCCAATATAGAGTTGCTGAAGCACACAAGTCCATTGCGAGTCCGACCAAGGCCCACGGCCGACGGTCGTGATTTCTACAATGGTTTATATTTACTGAAGAAGGCGTTTTCCTATTTACCCACCCCTTCCGGTTTACCTCAGTATACAATTTTCGAATTTTAGCTTCTATTCGAACAATAGGGCCATTGACTGCGTGCAATCATTCCTTCCGTTTGCTTGTCCTATCTCAACCTTTACCTACGCACACTTACTCTTACATACACTTCACTATCACACATGTCTGAATACCAGCCGGGAAATTTAAGTTTGTCTTGGCTGAGGCGGTGTCCCGCCGGTGTGATGTGCCTGGTTGCGCAAAAATCTCAGCAAACCGACGCGTATGTTGGTGCCGAATCACGCCTTCCAGCGAGAGAAGAACAATGCCACTTCACGCGATAAAATCATGAACTACACTTACGGGACTAACGTCCTTAGCAGTTGACGCGGTCGGAATTATTAATCAGTCATATAACACAATCGCCCTTCGGGTGGCTCAAAGACAACGTGCTAGTTTTCTAAAAAGCTGCCCCGGATTCTATTCTCTGCCGGGGCAAAAATAAAGCTGTAGTTTTCTAATACAAATCGTTTGTTTCTACACCTGTGTGACGAAAAAAATCAGGCAGGCTAAAAAGCTAAATACGGTGATGCAACATGCTCACCACTGACATGATTCCCTTACTTCTGGGAACACCGCTTGCAAGGCAAAACTCCGATTAATGTGCCCTTAATAATACTTGAAGACTGAATAATTACTCAAAAACGACCTGTTGTCTGTAGTAAAATTGTCCTATCGCACCGAGGAATTCGCCGAGGCTGCGATCGGCAGCTGTGTGTGCGCAAAACGATCTGCACTGATCGGAGACACGGGGAGGCCTTGGTCTATGACTATTTTATAAGGAGGAGCCATTAGACAATATGAAAGCAGTTTTACTTGTGTGGGCGGAAGGGCTTGTGTGGGCGGAAGGGCTTGGGGGTGAGGGGGTGCGGGCGAGGGGAGGGCGGGGCGGCAGGAGGCCGAGTGCGCGAGCTGTGTGTGGGCGGAAGGGCTTGGGGTGAGGGTGCAGGGCGGGGAGGGGCGGGCGGCAGGAGGCCAGTGCGTGAGCTGTGTGGCGGAAGGGCTTGGAGGTGAGGTGAGGGGAGGGAGGGCGGGCGGCAGGAGGCTGAGTGCGTGAGCTGTGTGTGCGAAGGGTGGGGTGAGGGTGCGGAGGAGGGGCGGGGCGGCAGGAGGCCAGTGCGTGAGCTGTGTGGGCGGAAGGGCCTGGGTGAGGGGAGGGCAGGGAGGGGCGGGCGGCAGGTGGCCAGTGCGTGAGCTGTGTGGCGAAGGGTGGTGAGGGGTGGGGCGGGAGGGCGGGCGGCAGGAGGCCGAGTGCGTGAGCTGTTGTGCGGAAGGGCGTGGGGGGGTGCAGGGCGGGAGGGGGGCGGCAGGAGGCCGAGGCGTGAGCTGTGTGGGCGGAAGGGGTTGGTGGTGAGGGGTGCGGGCAGGGAGGGGCGGGCGGCAGGAGGCCAGGCGAGCTGTGTGTGGCGGAAGGGTTGGTGGTGAGGGGTGCGGGGAGGAGGGCGGGCGGCAGGAGGCCGAGGCTGAGCTGTGGGCGGAAGGGTTAGGTGAGGGTGCGGGCAGGGAGGGCGGGCGGCAGGAGGCGAGGCGTGAGCTGGTGTGGGCAAGGGTTGGGGTGAGGGTGCGGGGGGAGGGGCGGGCGGCAGGAGGCCGAGTCTGAGCTGTGTGGGCGAAGGGCTTGGGTGAGGGGGCAGGGCGAGGAGGGGGGCGCGGAGGTGAGTGCGTGAGCTGTGTGGGCGGAAGGGGGGGGTGAGGGGGCAGGGGAGGGGGGCACAGGAGGCCGAGGTGAGCTGTGTGGGCGGAAGGGTGGGGTGAGGGGTGAGGGCGGGGGGGCGGGCAGCAGGAGGCCGAGTGCGTAGCTGTGTGGCGGAAGGGTTGGTGGTGAGGGTGGGCAGGGAGGGCGGGGCGGCAGGAGGCCGAGTGCGTGAGCTGTGTGCGGAAGGGTTGGTGGTGAGGGGCGGGCGGGGAGGGGCGGGCGGCAGGAGGCCGAGTGCGTGAGCTGTGTGGGCGGAAGGGTTGGTGGTAAGGGGAGGCAAGGGGGGCGGGGCGGCAGGAGGCCGAGCGTGAGCTGTGTGTGGGGAAGGGTTGGTGGTGAGGGTGCAGGGGAGGGGAGGGCGGCAGGAGGCCGAGGCGTGAGTGTGTGGCGGAAGGGCTTGAGGTGAGGGACAGGGCGAGGGGCAGGGCAGGAGGCTGAGGCTGAGCTGTGTGGGGCGGAAGGGCTTGGGGTGAGGGATGACAGGAGGGGGGGGCGGCAGGAGGCCGAGGTGAGCTGTGTGGCGGAAGGGTTGGGGTGAGGGTGCAGGGCGAGGGAGGGCGGCAGGGGCCGAGTGCGTGAGCGTGTGTGGCGGAAGGGCTTGGGGTGAGGGGTGGGGCGAGGAGGGCGGGCGCAGGAGGCGAGTGCGTGAGCGTGTGGCGGAAGGGCTGGGGTGAGGGTGGGAGGGAGGGGCGGGCGGCAGGAGGCCGAGTGCGTGAGCTGTGTGGGCAGGGTTGGGTGAGGGTGGGGCGAGGAGGGGCGGGGCGGCAGGAGGCCGAGTGCGTGAGCTGTGTGAGGCGGAAGGGTTGGGGTGAGGGTGGGGCGAGGGAGGGGGCGGGAGGCAGGAGGCCGAGTGCGTGAGCTGTGTGGGCGGAAGGGGTGGGTGAGGGTGCAGGGCAGGAGGGCGGGCGGCAGGAGGCCGAGTCGTGAGCTGTGTGGGCGGAAGGTTGGTGGTGAGGGTGGGGCAGGGAGGGGCGGGCGGCAGGAGGCCGAGTGCTGAGCTGTGTGGGCGGAAGGGCTTGGTGAGGTGCGGGCGAGGGGGGGCGGGCCAGGAGGCCAGTGCTGAGCTGTGTGGGCGGAAGGGTTGGTGGTGAGGGTGGGGCAGGGAGGGCGGGCGGCAGGAGGCCGAGTGGTGAGCTGTGTGGGCGGAAGGGTTGGGGTGAGGGTGCGGGCGAGGAGGGGCGGCGGCAGGAGGCCGAGTGCGAGCTGTGTGGGCGGAAGGGTTGGTGGTGAGGGGTGGGGCAAGGAGGGGCGGGCAGAGGCCGAGGCTGAGCTGTGTGGGCGGAAGGGTTGGTGGTGAGGGGTGGGGCGGGAGGGGGCGGGGCGGCAGGAGGCCGAGTGCGTGAGGTGTGTGTGGGCGGAGGGTGGGTGAGGTGAGGGAGGGAGGCGGGGCGGCAGAGGCGAGTGCGTGAGCTGTGTGGGCGGAAGGGTTGGGGTGAGGGGTGGGCGAGGGAGGGGCGGGCGGCAGGAGGCCGAGTGCGTGAGTGTGTGGCGGAAGGGCTTGAGGTGAGGGTGGGGGGGGAGGGGCGGGCGGCAGGGGCGAGGCGTGAGCTGTGTGTGGCGAAGGGGGGTGAGGGTGGGCAGGAGGGGCGGGCAGGAGGCCGAGGCTGAGCTGTGTGGGCGGAAGGGGTGGGTGAGGGTGCGGGCGAGGGAGGGGCGGGCGAGGAGGCCGAGCGTGAGCTGTGGCGGAAGGGTTGGGGTGAGGTGGGGCGAGGAGGGGGCGGCAGGAGGCCGAGGGTGAGCTGTGTGGCGGAAGGGTTGGGGTGAGGGGTGGCGAGGAGGGCGGACGGCAGGAGGCCGAGTGCTGAGCTGTGTGTGGCGAAGGGTTGGTGAGGGGTGGGGGAGGGCGGGCGGCAGGGGCCGAGTGTGAGCTGTGTGGGCGGAAGGGGGGTGAGGGGTGGAGGGGAGGGCGGCAGCAGGAGGCCAGGCGTGAGCTGTGGCGGAAGGCGGGTGAGGGTGGGCGAGGAGGGCGGGCGGCGGAGGCGAGGGTGAGCTGTGTGGCGGAAGGGCTGGGTGGGTGGGCGAGGAGGGGGGCGGCAGGAGGCCGAGTGCGAGCTGTGTGTGGGCGGAAGGGCTGGGGTGAGGGGTGGGCGAGGGAGGCGGGGCGCAGGGGCCGAGTGCGTGAGCTGTGTGGCGGAAGGCGGGGTGAGGGGGGCGAGGAGGGGCGGCGAGGAGGCCGAGTGCGGAGCTGTGTGGCGGAAGGGCTGGGGTGAGGGTCGGGCGGGAGGGCGGGGCGGCAGGAGGCCGAGTGCGCGAGCTGTGTGGGCGGAAGGGCTTGGGGTGAGGGGGTGCGGGGCGAGGGGGGGCGGGGCGGCAGGAGGTGGCGCTCGTGGCAGCTTAGAGCGCCTACGCGCGCCTATTTAGCGCTTTGTGTTTTATCGAGCGGCCACCCCGCGGACGGGCGAGGCGCGCGGGCCTCGCTAATTTTTTATGGGCGTCGGCCCTCAGCGGAAAGGCCCGCCTGGGATCCGCTGGTCGCAAGCGAACAAGCGAGGAGTATTAATCAGCCTAGCACACTACCGCTCCCGCAATAAGGGCTTGCAGCTGTCTCGCGAGCTGTGTGTTTCCTTCGCGTTAAAGGTCTGCTGAACGCAAGTACTTTTCTTCAAGCAGAATTATAGTGGTGTTCTGTTCTTTAAGGCATGCTTGCTTCACTGGAAGAATTTAGTTCCGTTTCAGAACTATGCAAACTGGGCAATGTTGATACGTTTTGGAGAGAATTTAAAAAATGAACTGGTACTAGAACGTTTCATTTTTTTGAACTGACAGTTTTGATAGACGATTAATTAATTTTGGTGGTATATTAAATGCAAAAGCTCTTAAATAACTTGTCGGTAACAGGAGTAAAGGTTTTCAATTTAAGTTACTTGTCGAGTATATCATTGTTTAGTACTTGTTTAATAGTCTGATACTTGTTAGTTTAACTTTTACTTTAAAAATTTCTTTCCTACAAATAACCTACCATATTAAAATTTAATACTGTAAAACATTTAAAACTATTGTGATTATTGGAAATATCCGTATGTTTCAACTAATCATTAATTCAGAATAACTATATAAAAACTTATTTCTTCCCTTCATTATTACCATAGATAAAAAGTTTCTGTTGATAGATATTTTCGCTGGGAACATCCGCTCTGTTACTAAAGAAATGTGTACCTGTTTACAAATTACAAAAAAAAATACATTCTTATTCTTACTTTACATTCAACTGACGAGCTTTTATTATAATTTTTGTAATTGTAGTTATACGTTTATAGATGTAAATAGAAGTTTCATGTAATGCAAATGTTAGTTAGCTTCATTAGAAAATGTCAACACACACAATCTTCTTCTTTTCCTAAAATTAAAGAGATTTACGCACTGTAATATTACACAGATATTAATATTCGAATGCTTAGCACAATTCCGAGAAATATCCTTGAAGTGAAGTGAATTCCCCATTTCCTCTTATTTAAGTTCATCATCTACTCATTTTACTGTGCAAATGTGAGGTGTAGAATTCCGCGCAATCTGTAATGAGATCTCCTTAATTGTGTTCTGAGTAGCCTTTACGAGTGCCCCGCTTGCGTGTGGACGACGCATTGCCTCGGGGGGTTTGCGAAGGAGAGATCCGCCGAATAAGGCAATTTTCGCCGGCCGCTGACCTCCATCTCATCTGGCTGGCCTTACACGAGCCGCGGACGCATCCCATTCACAAATGGATTTGCTCGCAGTGTGTTTACAGCTTTGCGATGGTGCCTGTGGCCGTCGGGCGCTCTCTGCCGTGGCCGCAACCAGCGTATTCCCCCTCGGGTTCGTGATCTCTGCTTCTCGCCGGAACATGCCGCTTGTGACTCTGGAGTCGCGTAGCGTGCATTCAGCCTTCTGGCTTCCTGTGTGCTTCCAGAGTAGAGGCACGTCTCCATTGCTGCTGCAGACGTTCTGTGGTTTTCAGTCAAGTGCTTGTTCCAGAGGTGGAGGATTGTGACGAAGTTGCTGGGAATAAATATTTTCGACGTATCTTCCCCATTATGATTCCCCCGTTTGCAGTCATTTTAGCAATTGTTTTTCCTCGAAATGTTTCATAGATTTCTGACAATTTATGTACTTGTTTGTTTTTAAATTTTCTTATTACGACTTGTCCACTTGCCAGAACTTTCTATCACTCTAGATGCTTCAACTGTTTTGATGTGTGATCGTAATCATAAATTTACAGTTCCATCGTCTCTATTGCTGGAGACACGTCTCCATTGCTGATCCAGACGTTTCCCTGATTCCCACAGACAAAAATAGCTCCCGACGTGGTGGAGTGTGACAAAGTTACCGGGAGTAAATGATATTTCAGTATCTTTGGCTTTGCAACTGTCGCCGTTGGACGAATTTTATCGACTTTTCTCGTAACATTTCATGCTCTTCTAACGATGTGTGTAGTTTTTTTTCTATTTTATAATTTTTATTACCACTTGTCCACTTACAAGATCTCACTTGTAGATACCAATTGTGATCTGAAGGGTGATCTTAATCATAGATTTAGTGAGTATTACCTGTGACCTAGTCTGCCTTGCTAGCGATAAATTCGAATTATTCGTAACACTCTTAACATTCTCCTTCGGGAGCGTGATTTCTGTATCTCATAGCTTCCCAGCGCGGTCCCCCTGCTTTCTCTGTTGAGCAGTCACATCTCTGTTGCTGATACAGACGTTTCCGTGACTCACAATGGATCACTCGCTCCCGACGTGTCCTGTGGTCGAGCAGTTGAAAACGAAGTCCTTCGTTACACCTTTATTGCTAGTTATCAATCTAGGTTTATTTCCTCTGCCTGACGCCATTTTCTGAAGCCTTCTTTTTAATTCCATCATTCTCAACTTGTTCACTTGCACGTTCCTGTATGTATACAAGCCTTTATCTGGTGTTTTGAGAAATAGGATTATCAATTAATGAATGCCTCATCTAGTATGCCTTGTCAGTCAACAAATCCCACTCGTAACAATTATAAGTTTCTCGTCGAGGACCGCAGTCTTTACTCGTGTGATATGTAATTGTATCGTGTCGTGTAATACTATTTTATTTTTATTTTTTAGCAGAGATACATCTCCTTTACTGACTCAGCCGTCAGTGTTAGTCACACGCTCCTGTTAATTGATAGAAATACATATCTTGATATGTCCATCCATATGTCCATCTCGTCGTATATAATATCACTTCATCGATATCCATCACCAAACGTTTCTTTTCTAGTAGTTTCTTCTAATTATTTCATTCATAAATATGCTTCATTGGCATAATGTAGCATTCATTTACATTGCAATTATTAATCGTAAATCTACATCAGTGAATTGGGTTTCATATTATCATTAGATATCTTTCACTCACTAAATTTCTTTCCTCTCATACTCCGCTTCTTCTGCGTGATTTCATTTTCCCTTCTCCTTCGCCAGCCAGCGTTGACGCCAAGTTGAATCTCCTTGCAGCCGACGCGTCGGAGTAAATTGGAGGCGGGCAATTACGTCGTGTATGGCGGCGATGTCACATTGTGCGGCCCGGGCGTCGGCCGCCCGCCCGCACCAATAACGGGATTAGCAGCCCGACGAAGGCGGCGGCAACGGGGGCGGTCGCGGATTTAGCAGGGGTTAGCGCCTGACCCCAGAGAGGCGGCGATGTCACCGCCTATCAGCTGCTGTCACTCGCACAAAAGTGGGTGGTCCCTCATAACCGCCCTTGTCAGTTTCTTCGCTCTTGCTGATCCCGTTGCCACCATTGCGGCTGTTACTGGTCACGTAACCGCACCGCTCCTGCATTACTGCACAAGTCATATTGGCTGTCCTTACCGCTTTCGTGGGATACACTACCGCAACTTTGTCAATATAGTTTCTGTTCCGGCTCTCTCTGGCAGAGGTATTGTTTTAGATATATTTTTCACCAACACAGGCATCATCAAATTAGTAGCAAAGTTGGTACCATCGTAATCAATGTTGCCACCTATGAAGTCATCTTCGCCGATTCCGTAGGGTTTACTTTCCAGTACGTCACTTCCTCTAACATTCCACAGTCTTAGTATATTCTTTTCTCATAACCCTAATCCGCCATCTTCGTTCATTCCTTCACCCTTCGTGTTTCTAATCGCTTTCATTACCACCACCAAGATCTCTCAACACCATCATTCAGATTAACTGTATTGCTCTTACCGCTCCTTCCCATACCCTCATCGCCTTTCCTTCCCATCTCCCAAACCTCGTTTTACTACTAAATTTTCACCATCATTTCCACTTACTCACCTTCATCCCTTCGTCATCCATATCGCGTTACAGTCCCCAACACCTTTCATCTCAACACTCCGTCCAACCATTCGGTGCCCGTCATCGTTACTGTTCGCTCAAGACTGAAACCTGCCTCATCTTTTGCATCACCTTCATGCCATTCCTCGCCTTCCCACTGTGCTCCACTGCTCGTCGCTGCCCGTGCCCAGCGTCTGGCCGATCCGCAGACGCTGCTAATCCCGCGACTTGCGTGCGTCATCGCCGCGGGAAGCGGGCGCGGAGGGACAAACGCCCCCTGCCCGTTATTAAATCTGTTGGGCGGATTAGAGAAAGCGCCTGTGTATCCCCCCGGAACCACGGACCTGGTATGCGTGAGATCCCCCAAGGTCTTCCGCTTCCGAAGTTGGATAGTTCGTCGCAGCTGGTGATTACTTCGTCTTTAGTATTGGTTGGCATTACTTTGGACAGTTTTCGTTCATTACATGGTGCTTGGATTCAAGAATGCAAATGCGTTATGATCGGGAGCTCAGTGCAACTGATGTCACTGCAGCGCCTCTGACCGGGAGGTTCTCGGTTTGAGTCCTGACGGTGGCAGGATTTTCGACACTAGCTTTCCTGCTAGGTCGAATTCAGTTGTTGTCTGGAGGAGAATTCTAGCGGCCGGCTCCTTTGATCGGTAGTTTTCCGTGATTTCTCCGATAAACAGGCAAATGCCGGAGCAGTACCCTGCCAAACGGGCCACGGACCGCGCGCGATTTTTCCTTCCTTTTTCTTTTCCTATCCTCTACACTTACACTAACATGCTCTACACTACCAAATATTCCGGGAGACCGGTCGGGAGCTTAGAGTTTGTCCCGGCTGGGGCGGTGCCCCGCTGGTGGGAGAGTCCTGGTTAGGGTGAAACCCCACTAGCCGACGGTAGGTCGGCGCCGGATCTCGTCATCCAGCGGGGGAAGATCACCACCATCTCCCGAGAAAATCATGTACTACACTTACGGGACTAATCACCAAAGCAGTTGACGCGCCCGGAAACATGATAAATCAATCAATCAATCAATCAAAAATGCGTTATGTAGCTATTTAAAACCCATTCAATAAATAATTCGTATTTACGTCATTCCTACCTACATTTTACATTACGTACCAAATATTAATGTTTTGTAAGCACATTAATAATTCTTAATATTGAAATTCACCATATAATGCTTCTATTTATTTTGACTTGGATATTTCTATTCTGATGAACTTTACTATAGTATTTGGGAATATTCAACGTGTTTTGTTGAGACGTAAAAATGTATCGAATAATCTATTCGTGTTAAAAATCACATTCATCTATCTGCTTTTAATTTCCATTGAAAATTATTTGTGTATTAGTAAATGTTTGTGCGAGTTATTTAGCCTTCATTACGGCGATAACACAATATTTTTGATACTGAAAGTCGAAGGGGATGTCTGGTGTGTTCCCGTACATCATCTATTCACCGCGAATCAGCAACTTAACGTCGTTTATTTCCTATCTACCGGGGCTAATAGAGCTCATCTGCTGCATTATAGAGCTGATTGCCCTGGATCTGTTGCGGGATAGAAAATCCGATAATCTACAATGATCAAAATTGATCCATAACCCTCTCTTATTGCTCTTGCATTAGCTTGCCCTCACAAATCATGCATCATAATTTAAACAATAAGAACTAATGAAAATATGTATAATTGAATTATATTAATGCATTGATTTGTATTGGCTCTAATATTCATATGCAGATAAGTTTCGAAGATATTTTGATTTCTTTTTTTAAATTAATTTTAAAAAAATTATATCATTTAATATCTGTTTTTTTTTATTTGCAATGTTTATAAGAGAAGCATTTTAGGAATAAATTGAAAACTGCTCTAATTTCGTAAAATCATGAAAAACAAATCCTCCTCTTGAACTAATCACTGTGGATCACCGTAATTTGTAACAAAGCAAAGGATGATTTAAATTTCAGAAACAGTTTGTTCCACCTCTAGCCGAGATAACAGGTGAGCCTACTGTTTGAATTGAGCAATGGTAATATATTTCACTAAAATTCTTCTTATGTTATTAATATACTCGTATGCATTTATAACTCCTGCTAATGAGAGTGAGACAATCTGATTCCCATTTACGCGATTCCATAGACATTAAACATTCAGCGAGATAACACTTAACCGACAAGCAGTGCAATGGTACTGTTGATAAATTCCTTCGACATGAATGCAGAAGTGTTTGTAAATATCACATTGTTGCAGTGTTTTTGAGTGGGATACTATTGCCCAGAAATTCAGCTGCCCATCGGCGATTCCTAACGTGATTTTGCGGCTACGAGTCAATGGCAACCATGGAATTAGTATTGACGCAGAGAAGAATTTATAATTTATGGTGTGAATTTTTGCGTAACATTCCTCATTGTTGCGTTGTGGTCTCTCGTTGACCGCTTTTGATAGGCAATGTTCCATATTGAACCTAAGCCAGTGACGTTGTTGGAAAGCACTCCATCATACTGTCAACAGTTTTTCGCTGAGTGCTTTATTGTGGTTCGTTAACGAAGCAATCTGAACCATAAAAATCGAAGGTAAGTTGCCTGCGTTCAAATAATAATATTTTTTGTTATTTCATAATTATATATATATTTTAATTTTTGGTTTGAGAGTTATCCGAGAACTGTAATATTCTGTCGACTGCACACGCGATCATTCTGTTTGAAAGAATGGTGATATAACTATTCCAAGAAAGGGAAAATAAGTAGTTTTGTAAGTAAAGTCCATCAAGAATAATTGTAATAAACTTGTGATCTGGAGAAGCAAAAAATACACCTGAAGAAAACCATACAAAATGTTTTCATGTATAACACTATAAAACATTAAAAATTTCAACACAAAATGTCGTCACGAATACTGCTACATAGTATAGTATATATGGATACACAGTACTCCAGTTCTTTACATACCAACAATATCAACAATTTGTTGTTCCATGACGCACTGGTAAATAGCAAATATATAATGGCGAGCGCCCTGTACCTTGAAGTCTTGTTGTCGACTATGACGTCAGGTGTATCGGAAGCAGTAACGCAATAAAAATGAGAAAATAGTTGGTATGCGCAGTGCAATAATAGGCGCAATAATACCATCCAAAATTTGCATTTTCCAGTCAGAATCGAAACTCTAAAATTGCTTTTGAATTTTCCTCAAATTTATGGCCATCTAACAAAATCATAGCTATCACATTGTCGGAGGCTGCATAGTTTTCTTTCAGTTTCTGCACTCATTGGAAATTATTTATATAGATTATCTTGGTTTCATCAAATTACTGTTGATTAACATGCATGTTTGTGTATACGACAATAATGCAAACTTCTTTCTGTTCTTATCAATTACAGCCTGGTAATCGATTTAATATTTAATTTAAATCTCCTCCAATATTAAACCCAGGATGTTCTATTAATATATGTATTTCTCAATTTTATAATTTTAAATTATGTCATGCACTTTTTAAAAAACGTGTAGTGGTTGAATAATAATTCTGAGAGAAAGACAAAAATCATATGCTACACATTACCATTATTTTTAAAATTTTGTCTTAGTCAGTTGATAAACCAATTAACAGAACTGTTGAGACAAATAAATTAACAGAACTGTTGAGACAAATCAATCAACATACTGCAACAACATGCTATCTTTTAGTATTTCATAGTGGGAGTGTTCCCCTCTGAGAAACTCTTTAATATTTCCAGCAGTATACATTCTATTTCGAGTCATTTGAAAATGTATGTACTATGAAAGTAATGGAAGGTTAGTAATCCTGAACTTCAGGGTTTCAAGTGCGTGTAGATTTGCTAAGTAATTCAAGTGTCTATCGTTGATTGTAGAGAGTCAAGATGTGTTAACTGATTGAAACAACTTTTGAAAGAAAGGCCAGGTAAATTCGATGTCGGCTATTTGACGAGGCTCCAACCAATGCTGGTGTAGCGTCATGCACAAACGCAATTGTACGAACGGCCGCGTGGCATAGGCGACGCTAAGGCACCACGCGACAGCCTTTGTTACGAGCGGATGTGACGTCGGCGGGAAACCCTAGGAGGCAGCATGGTGGGGAGAAGGGCGAGCGTCAGCCCTGGCGAGCGGCGGAACGCTCTCTTTGGTTACTGGACGCGGTGCGACACGGACGGTCTGGGTGGGCGCGGGCCGCGGGCTGGGCAAGAGCCGGCAATGTGTTGCCGTACAGAGGCTGACTCGATGTTGAGTCGTAGGTGGGTTGCGGCGCTTCACGCCATCTAATGTTTGAGATTAGTGCGTAGTAGTGTGGTAGCCGTAACGGGAAATTACTCCGTGTAGGGATATTAGTAATTACGTTATTTTGTAATAAGGTGGTGGTCTGTTAATAAACCTCTAAATTACTAAACTCACACTCGTCTGTGTTTTTATTGCAAATACATGACGCCACAGTGGCTCCTCAGCGCAGGGACGAGCGTCATGTGGAGCCTTCGGAGACTCGAACGTGCGCGCGTACTGTCTCTAGTATCGATCTCGCTTTCCGCTCCCTCGGTGCACATCGTTAAGGCGGCTTCGCAAACGATCTCTCCGCTGAGTTACATCGCGCTGCACTGCGCCGCAGACTGGGAGTGCAATGCCCCTAGGTAAATTTACATTTTCTAAAATGCGATTTCAGCTCACAATTAGCACGTTACGATATTTAAAACATAAATCATTTTAAGGAAAAAGTGACAGATCTTTTATTAACTGTGAATAATTTGGACAAAACGCTTCTCTTATTCGTCATTTCATTGCCGTGTGTTTGCTCCGCACATAACTCCGTTACTGTTAATGTTCAGTTTTCGACATTCGAAGCGGACGTTTATATTGAAACTAGCAAACAAAAGGGTTTTTACTGTAATGAATGGTTCATTACAAGAAGTAGTTATAATGTTTCTTTGATTACCTAAGTATGGCTTTGCGTTGAACCATTCCATAAATCGATATAGTCGTTGTGTCGGTTCAGAAAGTAAACCAATTACAACACAAACAAATCGATCCATGACTGTAACTACACAAAAAATCTTGTTTTTGTTATTCTTATGACATGGAATTTAATTACATGTAAACACATTATTCTTCAACATTTACCTTTCATGACACTAATGTTTAACTTCTTTATATTCACTAAATATTTATTCACCACAATATGTAGAAAATAAAGCAACATTTATTAAAAAATAAATATCCTATGTACGGTTTGTCTTTCCACATTTTTTGGCACAATTAACACCATATTAAATTTCGTAACAATTATGAAATACCAATGTACAACAATCATGATATAATTCAGATAATCCAAATACGAAATTAAATAAATAAAATACAAATGTTAAACGAGAACGCAGAATGAGAAATGCCTATGTAATATAACTAATTGCAATAATGAAATGATGCATAGGTAAAGACGATACCCTATTTAATCAAATAAATCAAGAACATCGGTGTACTGAAGCTATTAATAGACTAAAGACAGTAACTTAATTATAAATATTCACAATAGCATCGCTAATCATGAGAAAAGGCAGTATCACTTCGGGAAGTTTCATTTCAATTCCAAAACTACCTTCAGTTTGCGCGTGAAGACCGCACCTCAAGCGCATAGCCTTTCACCGCGCGCATCCGCTCTCCCTGCCTAGGTTTACCCGCGCCCGTCAGTCTGACAATGGAGCGCGCGCGGTGAAGCGTAAGCCTGCAAACGCTCGCCTTGGCCGATCGCCGCTTCGCCTCCACGCCGCAAGAGGCGCCACGAGCGCGCGCTCCGCCGCTCCACACGCCCACGTCGAGTCGCGCAAGCGAGCGGCCGACGCCAACAGACAACGGACAGACGGCATTTGAGCGCGGACGGGCAATTTGATATGCTGATACGATGCAACACTCGAGAGAGTGAAATCTAGCATAGCGTTTTCTGGTTTCCTGTTGATGTGAGGAACAGACATTATCCTGATCTATTTGTTTTCGTTTTATTTATCCATTTCTATGCCCGAAGCAGCGAAATACCTGTGTGACGAGACGGAAGAACATTTTCATTTATTATACACATGCTAAATTGGCAGTGTAACTGCGATTATAATGTCGTTTACTGGTTACGTTTGCAAGAAGCACGAGCACTTAAAAATGTGTAATGATTTAGTCAATTGTTTTCTTTGACATCATTTGAAAAATAAAATGATAGATTTGGGTTGATATACAGATTCAAAACAAAATGTACTTTATCAACTGTATGTACTATATGTACTTACCCTTTCAAACCCTACCGCATACCGGGGCACTTCCCTGATATCCACCCCATCCTGAGCTCACTCTCCTCGTCTACATCCAGGAATGACTCTTCACGTAGCAACCAGGGCGCTATATTGCCACCTCTGAGCCTGACAGAGGGGTTCAAGTCAATACAAATGGATTTTTTAAGACGCTCGTATTGTCTGATAAACTTCTTGGACCGAAACTAAAAAAATAGTTTTCAATTCAAATTAAAACATTGCGCGTTCGAAGGTATTGAAAGTAATTTAACATTTTGTCTTCAAAATTTAGAATGCAAAATTATTAGATTAAATTCAATATTATTATTGTTAAGAATATGTCAGGGTTCACTTTTAATGAGACATTTCCCCGTAATTAATTTCGCGAGGAGTTAGGTTTTTTTCTTTCATAATTATGTCTTGAAAGACGATTCTGTACATATTTAGTTTTATCCTTCTTTTCGTCTAATGCACCAGGGGCATACTTCCAGACCGCACTCGCGAACAAAAGTAGTGCAGCCATCATTTACGAAGTGAAATACTGTGTAACGGGTGGAACCGCAGTCGCCCCGACGACACTTTTAATCTCTTTGAAAGAATCAGAGGGATCTTCGCCCCGCGCGCCCCTGCGGCGCCTCGCTCTTAGCTCCGGGCGCTAATGAGGGGGTTCACACGGCCACGCCCCCTCACCGAGCCTTTGAGCCACGCCCCCTTTGCGGTAGGCGCCGTCACACGCAGTGGATGCACCTCCGCCGCACCGGCTGAACCCCCACCCCGCCCCCCTGCAGCTGTCGTGGCTGCCCGAACATCGCAACACGTCTCACGCGGTATTGCGTCTTTTGTTACGTTTTGCGAAGAGAATTTTTCATGATGTGTGTTGGAAGGTTCATTCTTCATAAAATTTGAGTCAACTTACTCGATTGATTCAGTGGTGAGGTGTAGTTGACATTTACATAATTGGAATGATTGAAGGCGTTGTCATTGTCAACTATAGTATTTATTTCACAAATCCGTCCGCTTGTGGCTCCCAGACAGCAGAAAACTGATGATGATGGCTAAGCCATCGAAAGCTGCTATTTGTGAAATAAATACTATTGTTGACAATGACAACGCCTTCAATCATTCCAACCTACTCGAATATCCATTCTTTCATATATGCAATTATTTTTATTAAGAGGTCTTTCCGAGTTGCACGAGAAAACGTGGTGACACCAAACACTAATTTGTTATTTTTTGAAAGTGAAATTTGGGGAATAGGGTAGGAGAAGAACTTAATAAGTGAATATCATGAATTTTATAGCTGTAAATCGCAAATACTGAACTATCAAACTCGTCTCATTTGTGCAAGAATCCGTGCATTCATATTCAAGCATCCATGGAGTTAACTTACGTTCCTTGCGACTCTTGTGTAAGCATTGCAGAAATTTTACAATCCGCATAGCAACTGATGCTCCCGCGTCTCTCCACAACATCGAGCTCCCTTTTCTCCCTCAAACCCTCACCAAATCCCTCTCATCATCCGGAGATCCGTCGTTCCCTCATTGGCCACTCGTCTGCGGTGCCCTTTCAAACCCTACCGCATACCGGGCACTTCCCTGATATCCACCCCATCCTGAGCTCACTCTCCTCGTCTACATCCAAGAATGACTCTTCACGTAGCAACCAGGGCGCTATATTGCCACCTCTGAGCCTGAAGGGGGTATTCAAGTCAATGCACGTTTTATCGGCACCTTTGTCGTCTACATTTCTCTCCTCTCCGTTTCTGTCTTGTAGAATCATTTGCCATCACTACTAGCACTCTTTGGAAACTGACGCCATTATCATTCATATCCCTTCCTCTATCGCATTGCTTCATTCAACTTTTCCCTCTCGCTCCCCCAATCCTGGGCGCTACGGACACGACTTAGTTCCTAATTCATCTATGCCGCATCTCTTTCTGCTTCACATGATATCCGTGATATCGGCCTCTCTCTTTCTTTTCTCTGCATGTCATCCCATCCCCCTATTGCGCATCTCTTCGGCTTTCACCTCCCCTGACAGTGAATGTTACTATCCGCATCATCTCATCTCTGCATTACTACTCATGCCCTGCCCGTCCCATCTACTCCTTCACCCCCCTGCCCCGCAGCCCCTTCTCAGCCCCTCACTGGCCGTACCTCCCACGACCGCCTGCCGCACGCGTTTCATCACGAGAATGTTGCTTTTGTGTTGAGCAATAACCAGAATGGACTACGCCGTGCTCACGGAGATCGATCCAGCACGCGTGTCGGGCGCGTGTTGGCGGCGCCGCCCCTCCGTTCCAGCCCCGCCCCGCATCGCCCCTCCCCGCTTCGCCCCGTCTCACCCCGAGCCGCTTGGTTCTGCTCGTTCGACGTCGCCGCCCCAGCCGCAACCTTTCCACTCCGCCCACTCCTGCCACGACCGTCCCTGTCGCATTCAGCTCTGTCCCACCTAGCTCTGTCCCTCATGTCTCTGTCCCACCTGGCTCAGTCCCCTGCTCGTCCCCCGCTCTGACCCACCCAGCTGTGATTCACTCAACTCTGACCCACCCAGACACTGATCCACCCAGTTCTGACCCACCCAGATCTGTCCCACCTGTCTCTGTCCCACCCAGCTTTGATACACCCAGTTCTGAAGCACCGAGCTCTGATACACCCAGTTCTGACCCACCCAGCTCTGATCCACTCAACTCTGACCCACCCAGCTCTGATCCACCCATCTTTGACCCACCCAGCTCTGATCCACCCAGCTCTGACCCACCGAGCTCTGATCCACCCAGCTCTGACCACCCAGTCTGACCCACCCAGCTCTGATCCACCCAACTCTGACCCACCCAGCTCTGATCCACCCATCTTTGACCCACCCAGCTCTGATCCACCCAGCTCTGACCCACCCAGCTCTGATCCACCCAGCTCTGACCCACCCAGCTCTGAACCTGACCTACCCAATCTGACCCATACCCCCCACTCTGGCTCGTTTTACGTAGCTCTGTCCAGTTTAGTCGTGTTCCAGTCCCAGTTTAGTCGTAGTCCAGTCCCTGTGCCAACAAGATCTGCCCTGCCTAATACAACCCCACATGTTTCTGTGCTAACTCTCCCTGTTTCACCAAGTCTTGTCCTAACTCTCCGTGTCCCACCAAGTCCTGTCCGAAGTCTTCCTGTCTTACTCAGTTCTGTCCAAACTCTGCATATCTCACCGACTCCTATTAACCTTTCCCATCAACGACTGTTGTGCCTCGCCTTTCATGTTCTAACTCCCGTCAGTCCCTTGCCTTTCATATCCTAACTCTCCGTCAGTCCCTTACCTTTCATGTCTTAACTCTCCGTCAGTCCCTTACCTTTCATGTCTTAACTCTCCGTCAGTCCCTTACCTTTCATGTTCTAACTCTCCGTCAGTCCTTAGTCTTTAATGACCTAACTCTTTGCCAGCCCTTACCCTTTCATGTCCTAACTCTCCGTCAATCCTTGGCTTTCATGCCCTAACTCTTCATCAGTCCCTTACCTTTCATGTCTTAACTCCGTCAGTCCCTTAACTTTCATGTCCTAACTATCCGTCCGTCCCTTACCATGTCCTGACTCTCCGACAGTCCCTAGCATTTCATGTTCTAACTCTCCGTCAGTCCTTAGCATTTAATGCCCTAACTCTTCATCAGTCCATGGCCTTTCATGTCCTCCCCCCCGGCCCCCCCCCCCCCCCCCCCCTGGCACGCCCCTGCACGCGGCGGCCGCCACGCGCGCCGCTCTGTTTGCAGCGCGGCCCGTGGCCCTTGCCCTGCAGTGCCTCACGGCGGCCGTCATTATTATTTGGTGCTCGCCCTCGGGCAGGACTCGGAAATGTACGCCGTCAGGCAATGATGCATTAGTGATGGGTCAGCACCGATGGGATGAATTAGTGAATGATTGAATTAATAATTAAACTGAACACACGATTCGCCGTTTCTTCATACAGATACGTTGAAAACTCACTTGTGAGATTGGAATAACTTCAAACATTGTTTTTCCCCTTATATTTTCGGCATACTAAAATGTTTTGCTCTCTCCACTGATATCTGCACTTCATGAATTTCTGAGTTTTCCTCCGACTCAGTGCATTACATCCATTCCAAGTTTATTTCTCATTCGTCAATAAAGTTGTCCTTTTACTTATATTTCTTATTTGAAAACCATTTTATTCTTGGTAGTATTATTGTCTGTCCAATTTCCTACTATCGTTGTAAGTTTACGTTTTATAAAACATAACATCTTTGTTCAATCTATCAATTTTAAAGATAACTTAAACGTCTTTATTACATATTCTGTTTATATTTTTTCTCATTGAATTGCGTTCCTTCAGTTGTTTTCTTATATTCAGTTCGACTTTCTGTTTATTTTTTATCATTGCTCTGTTTCTTATGTTGTTATATATTTGTAATTTTTGCTTCTTCATCACATTATTTTGTTTCTTTTCTTCTGACTTCTTTTTCACTTTTCATTAGGCAGACACCTTTACCGTCAACTAAATGTAAAGATTCGAAGCCAATTTATTATTATTGTTAACCAACTACACTGGCTCTGATGTAACATTTAGTGTTAATCTAGGAGACTTGCATATACGAGGAAAAACAAACGACCAGCGAGGAAGGCTGATAGTGTCATGCCTTCTCGGACTAAAGCAACGCATGAAAGAGCTGCATTTTAAACGAAGCTAAATAGATCAGTTTATACACACATGAGCAAGGGAATATATAATCAAAACACATTGGTTTTTATAGTGGAGATGAAAGTGATTGAAATGTTTACAGTAAACAAATTGTTGCGTTGCGTGCAGAAAGCGAACCGTAACACTTCTAATCCCATTCCCCCACCCCACGTCGCCTGCGCGCGCGTGCAGGCTGGAGCGTAATCAATTCTTGCGGGGAGATAAAGGAGCCGGCGGCGACCTGCGCTTCGGCCCCCGTTTCCATTACGTCACCGCGAACGATCCTTTAATCGAATACAGCACCAGCGCGCGCGGCGCCGCGCCCAGGGAAGGGCCAGCCGTCGGCCTTCGTCACGTTAAGGCTTTTAAGAACGGGCCGCTGCCACCGCTAACTTCTAAGCCTCTGGTGACTCATTGAAATTTCCTCAGAGCGGGTGAGCGGGTGGGCGAGTACGCGGCTGGGTGGGTGGGTGAGCAGAGGGGCGGGCGAGTACGAGGTAAGTGAGGGGGCGGCCGAACTGGTATACAATTGATGGGGCGAGTGATGGGTCGAGTGATGGGTCGAGTGATGGGGCGAGTGATGGGACGAGTGGTGGGGCGAGTGATGGGGCGAGTGATGGGGCGAGTGATGGGGCGAGTGATGGGGCGAGTGATGGGGCGAGTGATGGGGCGAGTGATGGGGCGAATGATGAGGCGAATGATGGGGCGCGTGATGGAGCAAGTGATGGGGCGAGCGATGGGGCGAGAGATGGGGCAAGTGAGAGGGCAAGTGAGGCGGCGAGTGAGAGGGCGAGTGATAGGATGAGTGAGAGGGTGAGTGAGGGGCGAGTGAAGGGGCCAGTGAGTGGGCGGACAAACATGATGACGTGCACACGGAGTCTGGAGTAAACTGATGATCGAAACGCTTCTTCATGCAAAGAGCCCGCCACCTTTGATTCCGAGGCAAGGGATGGGGTGGGGATGGAGGGATTATGTCGACCGAATGCACCGTATGCCTTAAGCAAATTTGTTGCTGTATGAATAAGTGTGTAGCATTTGCATTCATTCTCCGATGCTGTAGTGCTCGGGGGAGAGGTCACATGTGAGGAGACTGTGAATCACATTTTATGCAGAGTTAAGATTTTTGCTTTCGTGTTTTAAGGGAATGGGTAGAAGTCTTTGAAATTATTCTTCACAATCTGATAATGGTGTAGTCAATGATAAAAAGTAAAAATAATTATTTGCGGCTCCGACGAATGTACGTAGGGTTTGCATGATTCTACAATTGCTAGGCCTTGTTCCACATTAAATTGTTCCACATCAACCACGTCTGGAAACATAGTGTTTATGTGTTGTCATTGAATTGAACCCCGAAGACAATGTATAAAGTGAAGGAAAAGTTGTGAAACCATTCACCAGTAAGGGATAGTTTCACAACTTTTCCTGCAAGTCACGTTAACTAATTAAATAGACCATATTATTTTATTTTAAGAAAATGCTGCATTGACAGGGTGAGAAGGCACAGGGCCTCAACTGATGTCACTGTAGTGCCTCTGATCGGGAGGGTTCACGTCCCGATGCTAACGCATTTTGGACTCTAGTTAGCTCTGTCAAATTCAGTCGCTGTCTGGAAAAGAAAATTAGTGGCTAGTTGTTCTGGTGTGTGGTTTTCAATGTTTTTTTCGGGAAACACCATGGGAATGCAGGGGATGTATCCCAACAAACGGACCGTGGGCTGCGCGCGATATTTAATTTTTATTGCTTATCTCACTCCTTACTTATATACACATTTACATGCATTTCAAAACCGAACATGTCGGGAGACCACTAGTGAGCTCATATATTCTCTGGGCAGGGGCGGTGCCCTGCTGGTGGGAGATACCTGAGTAGGGTAAATCTCACATACTAACATGTAGGTTGGCGCCGGATCTCACCTTCCAATGTGAAAAGGAAAATGTTACCTCCATCTGATAAAACATGTTTTTCAGCTAGGTCGAATTCAGTCGCTGTCTGGAGGAGGATTCTAGTGGCCGGCTGCTCTGATCAGTAGTTTTCCGTGGTTTCTCCTATCAACACCAGGCGAATGCCAGAGCAATACCCTACCAAAAGGGCCACGGACCGCGCGCCCACTGTCCTTCCTCTTCCTTGTCCTAGCCTGTTCCCTTACACACACTTACACTAACATGCACTACACTACCACATATTCCGGGAGACCGGTCGGGAGCTTAGAGCTTGTCCTGGCTGGGGCGGTGCCCCGCTGGTGGGAGAGTCCTGGTTAGGGTGAAACCCCACTAGCCGACGGTAGGTCGTCGCCGGATCTCGCCATCCAGCGGGGGAAGATCACCGCCATCTTCCGAGAAAATAACATGCACTACACTAACGGGAATAATGACCAAAACAGTTGACGTGCCCGGAAACACGAAGAAATCAATCAATCAAACCCATTGCAGTTGACGTGTCCAGAAACCAATGAAGAAGAAATCAATGAAACCAAAAGTAGCGCTGCGAGTGCTCACGTTCTCCTGAATCATGCGCAGTGTGGCGGCCGCCTGGTCGTTGTGCGAGTCCATGATGAGGCGCCGCATGACGTCGCGGATGATGGGCTCCAGCTTGGAGCCCGACGTGCTGTAGTCGAGGAGCACCGCTGCGCCGGCGAGACCCAGAATGAAGCTCACCACTTGCGTCGCTATGTACTGCAACACGAAATACAATAACTTGTTAAGAGACACAATGGAAAATTTAATAGGGGATCGCGTGTACTGATTGTTTCAGAAAATTGAAGAGGTGGATTTCAAAACCCACTGTCAGAAAAAGTTTTTTTCCAGTAGAAGATTTTTTTGTCTTTAAATACACGTATTGGAAAAATTCGCAGTTTTTTTGGCTTAATAACTTTTTTATTAAGTACTTTCTGGATATACTTTATTTGCATTTATACCATATTAGATGCATTAACTACTTATAAGCAGGGATAACTTCGAAATAAAAAATTGACTTAGTTGGTTTTGTCTTCAATTTTGTACAAATATACAGGACAACTAGAGTGGGTGAAGGGAAGCAGTTTTCATATTGTACTAAGGATCAGAGAAACCTAGGCTCGGCGATAGGCTCCCAGAAAAATCGGCATTCAGAGACTGTCGAGTTGTATGAGATTATCTATTTCAGGATAAGCGGGAGAAGGCAAAACTTAGGCCCATACAAAATTTGTTTACGATGCGAGTGATAAAAGTGACATTTTAGCGAGTAGGAAAGGTAGCGTCACGAGGCCGAAAAAACAAGTGTCGCAATTGTACGAGCAAAGTAAAACTTTTACCACGTGTTATACTTTATTATTTAGACAGTCTCACTGAATTTCCTTTTATTTTAATTCAAGTATACGAACCACTTTATTGGTTACCATGTTTTATGAAGATCACTAGGAGCTGATGCAGTCAGACAATTATTTTTTTCTTTGCTGCATTAACCGTGTGATCTGAACATTTGAGTAAAGACTCACTTTTGGAATTAGTGCCAAAAATTGAATTTTTAGCATTTGTGCATGCCATAAATGTATCTCCTTTTACTAGTGGCTGCCTAAAAATATTGTTATGCTGTATCGCAGAAATCATGATTGTTTTTTCAGAACCTCCGTTTCCTTCCCCAGAAATGTGAGCTCCGCGGTAAACCTTCCTCTAAAGTTTATGTTTGTTTGAAATCTCACAACGTTGTGATCTTGGAGCGTCATGTTGCTTATATTACTTTGCAAGTAATACTAAGTGTGTAACACATTTTTGATGTACGTGGAAGAAATTCCGTGTACCTTGTAAAATATCTCTGCAGACACTTAGTGACAAGGCAGAATTTTAATTTCAATACAAAATATAGGACATTTCTTAACTATCTTTCAAAGAGAAAATTACTAAGTAATGTTTTCAAATCTTTTTTCAAACAGATTCAAATCGTTCAATTGTGGTTTTAAAATGTTGATATAAGTACAATATCACTACCTAGAAGTAGTAAGTGTAAATAAAATGTGTAATATATTTTAGTAACAAAGACGTGATTCCTGCATTTGAGTAACAACACTTAAAACACCTATCCAGCCATGACCTGTTCGCAGTCGCTATGAAACAGCAAACATTCAACAGCATAAAAATGTCCCCCTTACAAACAAATTTCTGCATCACTGAGAGCACACTTTTTCTATCTCGACCATTATTCACCTAGTCCGTAGCGGAGAAAGGTACTAGAATTGTAAATGCGTTTTCGCGCCTGCTCGCAGAGATACTACTCGAGAAGCGTACGCCCCTGCGGAAAGCGGAATTCCATTACGAACACTTCTTCCGCCTCTTTGCAGACTTGCTACGCACGTGCGCGTGCGCGTGCCGGCAAAGGGGGCCCGAACGCGCCGGCAGACCGCTGACTCTTGCCACGTACAGCGCCGCGCCCCACGTGCGGCACACGGCCCGCCCTGGCTTCAAAGGAGGAAATTATAATATAACGTGTTTGCGCTGGATGAATTTTTAATTACTTGCATGCATTATTCAAGTGGAGGTCGGAGGTCGAAAAGCCTCCAAGTATCGTGTCGGAAGCAGAAAAAGTGAATACAGTGTGGCTAAAAATACGGTAAATCGTCGCCGTCATTGTTATCGGAAGGTGTTGTGGAAAGTGGGAATTGAATGTTATGTTATTCTTTTGTGGAGAATGCAAATGTCCAATTCAAGTAGTTTAATTCGTGAAAAGTAATTCGATTTACGTTGGTTTGGAAATTCTATTTGATATGAATTTAAAAAATCATATATAACAATTTTTTTTCAGTGAGTGATTAAGTTATGTGTTATAGGAGACACTGCTCTAACTTTCCATTCGCCATTTCAAAATTAGTCTACCTAATCGTAATTGTTGTATATTCACAAATATTGGCTCCGAATTTGCTTGAAAATAATGTGAATTGTGACATGTGCTGTGGTGATGAGCTAACAATTTACTCACCTATTACAATTCAGCGTGTTTTCTTTCCTATCAGTGACTTGAGATGCAATTAAACAGACTTTTAACAATATACAATGTGTAACCTTTTTTATGATGCTTCTGAACTGCCCTGTAAATTGAACACTTAAATGCATATTGTTCTTCAACTTCAAGAAATTTATGTTACTGTTTAAGATTCAATTAAAATGTTGATAAGCTCTCTGTTGCCTTTTATTCATGAAACTGTTTTCCAAGTGAGTTTGATTGTCAAGTAGCAAATCTTCTCATCAGAGCCATATCCTCAAGTGCTAGTTTGTGTGAAAGTACATGAGAGACTTCTCACAGAACTTCTTGATTCTATTCTTCCTATTCGAGAGAGAAATAACTTCGTACATACTGAATCCCTTTCGCAAGAAATCTGCCGCTATTCATTTCTGCTTCTCGGAGTGAATTTGGGTGGTCTTGCAGTTACCACTTCCATCTCCACTTCCACTTCTGAAAGACTTTCCAACTGCATCTCTTGCCAACATTTTCATCTGGTACAGTCAGAGCTGCTTTCTTGCTGCCACTTGAACCAAGGCCTCCACAGATTTGCCACCATTCCTTCCAAATTCGGAATCGCTTTGTTTCGTAGTCTTATTCTAACACACGTCATCTTTCACTGAGTGGAACACACTCACTTCCAGTGAGTGTTTCCTCGCAATATAAATAAGTCAATGAATTTTACTGCCACTTCCTGATTGATCACTATGTTCTTTCCGCCTTTAAAGCTACTACAACTACCAACCTCAATGTGAACGTCTCATTTCCCAAATGCCTTCCGCTCCTTCAGAATATTCACTTACAAATTGCATTTCTTCTCTATCGCTGACAGTTTCTCACCATTTCCATCGTATCTTTAAGGTCACCTTTGCATCAGCTTCTCTTCGGTATTTCCACTCCATCGTTCCAACTAAGTTCGTGTAGTTCACTATCTTCATCGCTTTTAGGCCCTCATTGCTTTTGTCTCCTTTCACCCGTAACGCATTTCCCGTAAACTCAAACTACTGACAGTGACTCCCTACAATCTCCTATGTCGTCCACCTTTTTCCCTTGCTTCACTGATCACAGTTTCCTCGCCCTTCGAATTGCCGCAAGCGTCATCTTCATCAATGCAACCAGAGGACAGTGCCCGTTTCACAAATCCAACGCGTACACGACTCCTTCGCTGACCGTCCGTCATCAGCTCTCCACTGCTGCTTTTTCTGTCACGCACCATCGGCTCCTTAACGCCGCTGCGTGAAGGCTGTTGGTGATGCCGCACGGCGCGGAGCGGTTTTCTTCAACATTCTCTTCTCACCGCTCCAATTAAGTTACGGTCCACTGTCTTCATCACTTTCAGATCCTCACAGTTATTTTTCCTTTTACCCACAGCGCCTCATGAACTCCAGCTTCTGACAGTGACCCCAAACAATCTCGCTATCCCCTCTGCGTCTTTTTATTCCTTCCTATCACATAGTACCATCAATACTCCATCACAGTGTCGACACTAGCTTGTCAGCTAGGTGGAATTCAGTCGCTGTCCGAAGGAGAATTCTAGCGGCCGCTGCTCTGATCGGTAGTTTTCCGTGATTTCTCTGATCAACACCACGCGAATGCCGGAGTAGTGCCCTAACAAGCGCGTCATGAACGGCGCGCGATATTTCCTTCCTCTTCCTTGTCTTATTCTTACACACACACACACTCGTACAGTAACATTCACTACAGTATCACACCATCCAGGAGACTGGTCGGTAGCTTACAGCTTCTCCCGTCTGGGGCGGTGCCCCGCTGAAATTCCTGGCTAGGGGGAAACCTCGCTAGCCGACGGTAGGTCGGCGCCGGATCTCGCCATCCAACGGGGGAAGTTCATTACCATCTTCGGGGGAAAACTTACGGGACTAGTGACCAATGCTGTTGACGCCCGGAATCACTAACAAACAAACAATTGTTTCATGCGTCGCCTCCATTACAGACTCCACCGCTGCATTTCGCCTCCGTCGCCGCAGCCAGCGCCTTCGGTGCGTGGAGGCTGGCGGTGGAGCGGCGCCAACCCTCAGGCGGTGGAGGCGGCGCGGCGCGGCGTCGACGCACGCGAAGAAATAACAAGTTTCAAACGAGTTCCGGGAGGGCGCTTCCCCGCGCCTCGCGCCCGAAAGGAAGCGGCGGCGAGGGAGCGCTTGCTGGGGAAAGCGGCGGAGGGGCGGGGCAGGGAGGCGGAGGCGAGGGCGCAATCCCACGCGTCTGGACGCGCCTTATCCCCGGCCCCCCCCCCCCCCCCCCCCCACCATCAAGGCCTCGGCCGGGGGGGGGGGGGGGGAGGGGGGGGGGGGGGCGAGGCGGAGGGCGAGACGGCGGGCAAGCGGCGGGCGAGGCAGCGGGTGAGGCGTCGGGCGAGGTGGAGGGCGAGGCGGCGGGCGAGGCAGCGGGTGAGGCGTCGGGCGAGGTGGAGGGCGAGGCGGCGGGCGAGGCAGCGGGTGAGGCGTCGGGCGAGGCGGAGGGCGAGGCGGCGGGCGAGGCAGCGGGTGAGGCGCGGGCGCGAGACGGCGGGCAGGCGGCGGGCGGGCAGCGGGTGAGGCGTCAGGCGAGGTGGAGGGCGAGGCGGCGGGCGAGGCAGCGGGTGAGGCGTCGGGCGAGGCGGAGGGCGAGGCGGCGGGCGAGGCAGCGGGCGAGGCGGCGGGCGAGGCGGCGGGCGAGGCGGCGGGCGAGGCGGCGGACGAGGTGGCGGGCGAGGCGGAGGGCGAGGCGATGGGCGAGACGGAGAGCAAGGAGGCGGGCGAGGCGGCGGGCGAGGCGGAGGGCGAGGCGGAGAGCAAGGAGGCGGGCAGCGGCGGGCGAGGCAGCGGGCGAGGCGTCGGGCGAGGTGGCATGCGAGGCGGTGGGCGAGGCTACAATATATGACATGAATTACTGTCCTTTTTACTAACGTAATAACATTGAGTTACATTTGGATATGATAACGGGAACAGCAGCGTCCCTATGGGAATGGGACGAGCGACGCTGTCTGCCGAAAACATCAGGAGGTCACTGGCTACTACATCACTGGCTACAGCGATTGTTTAAACAGCGAGATCGCACAGGTCAACTACTAGATTGGTGACGTGAGGTAGAATGGGTATCACGAGCCAACAATTTGACCACCTGTCAGATCCCGGCAACCCCACACACCGAAGGCGAGTGCTCGTCGGCAGCTCGCAAACGAGCTGGTAAATGTCGAGAACGTCGCCCGGCTTAGCTGGTTCAGAGATTCAAGTGATGTCTCTGCAGTGCCTCTGATCGGGTCTCTCTGAGGATCTGATCTCCTCCTAGGGTTCGAGTTCCGACTGGTGGCTGGGTTTTCGACACCAGCTAGATAGCTAGGTCGAATTCAAGAGCTACGGTTTGGAAGAGAATTCTTGCTATTGGCTGCTTTGATCGGTAGTTTTCCATGTTTTCTCCAATCAACAAAAGGGAACCACCGAAGAAATATCCTAAAAATGTACTATGAAGCGCACGCGATCTTTGCTTCCTCTTTTTTCAAATCCTCATCCCTTAATTACATACACACATGCACTATACTGACACCCACGTTAAGGAACTAGTCGGCAGCTTAGAGCTTGTTGCCCCGCTAATGGGAGATACCTGGTTGGGAAAATCTCGCAAGTCGACGTATAAATCGGCGCCGGATCTCTTCATCCAGCAGGGACATATCACCGCCACCTCAAGCGATAAGAGAACCGAATGCATGTAACGCATGCATTACACTAACGGGACAAATGGCCTTTGCAGTTGATGCGCCCGGAAACAGTAATAAATCTATCGAAGAGGCTTGGGCAGCGCCGGCGGGGGTAGTTACGGAAAAGGTAGTCTTCGCTCGCTTGGTGACCGTAAATTTTGCCCTCTTGCCTCTCTAGGTTTGGTTCTGTACATTTGTGAGACGTTGTCTTTCGCAATGAACTTAATAAAAAAAGCCACAGAGCGACTGAAAATTCATTAAAATTAGGTATTTTTCTTTCAGCAGCCGACAAATTGAAACCATATTCCAATATTCTTACACATAAATATAAATTGAAGAAATTTATATATTGTGTTGTATTAATGTAAATAACAGTAACTTTATCTAGAGAAACGCACTTTTCATACAATATAGGTTCTACTGAATGTAAATCGTGACAAGAACTGATTATTTAAAAAGTAAATTAATATAATTATGGAAGTAGACATAGGAGTTAGTAATTCACATTTTCATTATTTCTTAATTTCTTTGAGTTTATATTACACATATAGAGGACATCACATATCGGAAGTGCATATCAAGAATCTACGTTCTGCAATAGTCATAAAGCATGAATTTTCGCTCCTCGATGTTCCCTTGGCGTTCGCGTGAAGGGACCCACGCTCGCGAGCCGCGAACCGCTTTGTTGAGCGCGGACGCTGGAAGGCCGGGCCTACATCACATGCACGCAGTGACGTCATGCGCACAAGGGTCAGCGCGCATTGTGAACGCAGGGCTGCATCGTGACAGTGGGACGGCGCAAGCAGCGTAGCGGAACAGCGTTTTACCCAGAAACCTCCTAGGGAGGTGGGACCTCGACACAATTCTTTACCTACCATACCCCCAGGAACGTTTAGGGCACCACATTCAAAGGGATGATGCCGTATATTAAAAAAATATGCAAACGTAGACACATGGAGGTAGAAAAGTGTTAAAAGCATTACGAATTAGTCTATTTAAAGTCTCTTTTGCATAGATTACACAGTTATTTTTTATATTTGAAACCAAAAGTATACTAGTGTACCCGTGATTGATTGATTGATTGAATGTTAGTGGTACCGCGCGCGTCAACTCGTCATTAGTCCTGTAAGTGTGGTGCTTGTTTTTCATCGGTTGCTGTAATCTTCTCCACTTGATGACGAGACCCGGCGCCTAACTATGGTCCACTAGCGGTTTTTTTCCCAACTATGTATCTCCCAATAGAGGGGCACCGCCCCAGCCGGGACAAGTTCTAAGTTCCCCACTGGTCTCCCGGAATGTGTGGCAGTGTAGTGCATGTCGTGTAAGGTAAGTGTATGTGTAAGGGGTGAGGATAGGACAAGGAATAGGAAGGAAATATCGCGCGCGGTCCGTGGTTCGTTTGTTAGAGTACTGCTCCGGCATTCTCCAAACGTTGATCTGAGAAACCACGGAAACTACCGATCAGAGCAGCCGACCCCTAGAATTCTTCTCCAGGCAGCGACTGAATTCGACCTAGCTGAATAGCTAGTGTCGAAAATCCTGCTACATCGGGACTCGAACCTTCCGGTCAGAGGCACTGCAGTGACATCAGTTGATGCACTGAGCCACCGCTCCCGGTTAGTGCACCTTTGCGAGAACTCTCGAATGTTAAACCACATCCTCTTTATTATCTTTTCATTTCCATATTAAGAGGAAAAGTTGTTAACGAAACCTGTTCATTTGTTTAAGAATTTACAATGTACTTACAGAATATCAAATAGAAATAAAAAAAAAGTAATCTTTGAAATTAAAGGAATTGATTTTTGAAACTAATTTTCAATAAAGATTTTTTCAGTATAACAGATGTTCTTGGTGTAATTCACACTTTCTTAAAAACATTTGAAGTCATTAAACAATCTTCCTTGACAGTTAACTTTTATCTTTCCTTAATAGTCACAAAAATATTAGAAAGGCGTTTTATTCTTAAGAAAACTACGTAAAGTTGTCCACGAAAAATACAGGATCGGGTAACGGCGGTTCTACTCTTTGCAATACTATTTAACTTTATTGCTTAACAGAGAGTTAAACCAATTCAATTGCAAATAATATCAAGTAATTTTCTACATTTCACATAGTTTCAGATTCTGTGCGTCTCTAAACAGGTGGGGCAGTATCAAGAAGCGCCGGACCCGCAAAACTGTAATATAATTTCCAAATAGATTTTATCCTGTAGATTACGGTGTGAATAACGTTTCGTAGAGACCATATGTCTGAAAATTTCAGGTTTTAAAGCCATATAACGCTTAGTTTCGGAGTTATTTAACTGTATAGATTTTAACAATGCTGTCTGAGTGTTGGGAGTTGCATTTTAGATGAGCTTTTTTTTCAATAAATCCTTCTTATTTTAAAGTGAAAGTGGAATTCGACACATCTACGTGAAATTTTCTTTCTTTAAAGGCTTTATAAGGTTGAGGTTATATAAAGTTGTGAGAGCCGCAAATCTCATCACTACTACTGAAACAAAGTAGGAGACGATGAGACTATTTGAAAAGTTGAAACACTGAAAAGGCATCAATTTCTTTCACGGCCTTGCATATTGCCAATTACACAATATAAAATGGAAATATATTGAGTTTCGATATAAGTTTTCGAGTATATCATAAATATAAAATGTTTGCATCCATTACATTAATGTAATAAACGTTCATACATTCAGTCCAAACCGTTTGATCTGTTTTGGTTTAAGTCCATTTACACCTAAAAAATTACCATGACCATAAACTATCAACGTTTCTATTAGAAATGTACGTATACGATGTATGTACTCGTATGTATTGGGCATTTGGGTCGATTAATAGGCTTTGCCGGTTAGTTAAAAGTGTTCCAATACTTGAGCCTTGTATTTATTATCCACGATTGGATGTTAAACAGGCATGTGGCGACCAATACCCTTCACCGAATCTACCATGTTTGCCCTGCACGAGCTTTTCTTCGTCACACAGCTACAGAAACTGAGGCAATTGTAATGACAAGCTACAGATCTATTTTCGGCCTAAGTTAAAAGTGTCTGCGTAAATTCCGGCAGAAGCTGGTGTCGAGGCGGAGGCGCGCGAGTGATGTGGGCTGTGTGCGGCGTCCGCGATAACCGCCCCGGGCGTGAGGGCTTCCCGACGGAAGCGCGAAGGGCGAGAGCGAGCTCTGAAGGGCGATGTCGCCCTTTTATCAGCGACCGCCCCGACAGCCGCCGCCCACGCATCCCCACCCCGTCACTCAGAGCGCAATGCACTGCCTGGGCCAGGCTTAACAATTGGGAACTTTTGCAAATAATAGTTCGGGGAATTTTATTATTAGAAACGAGCATACTCTCTGACTTCACGAAAAAGTAATACTTGGATCACAAAAGGAATTAGAACATCGTGTAAAAATAAACGTACTCTCTACTTTATTTCTAAACGTCATGACGTATCTCAAGATTTCCTTATCTACTTTAAAAAATACAAAACATTGTTACGAAAAGTCATAAGGCAGGCTAAAATCATGAAAAACGATCAGGATATTTTGAACTCAAGTAATAAAACAAAAGCAATGTGGAATATAATAAAAAATACTACCAAATCAACTAGAAACCCCGTAGAGAATGTTGTTTTAAAATACAACGATATAAATGTGAACGATCCGGCAACAGTGGCTAATCTCTTTAACCAATACTTTTCGAGAATTGCTGCCGATCTCACTAAGGGTCTTCAGGCACAAAAAAATTCAAAAAGACATTAGCTCTCCAATGCACCGGAATATCCCTTTTATAAACCTGCTTTTTAGTGTTTAAAAATATCTTCCTGACAGCCGGGGACTGGTGGAAATCATTTTCCAGATGCCAGCCTCTTGCGAGTTGCCTGGTAGGGTACTTCATCCACGACCACTCCGCCACTGATCGTATCTGCCGTAGTTGCAGGCGAAATGTTTGAAAACACGAATTCCGCTAGACAACAACCGTCTAGTCCAGAATTCTAACTGTAAGTCCGGCCGTGAAAACCTACACTGTTTTTTAGTGTTTAAACTTTGTCTCGTATAGTATTACAAACGTCGTCAATGTCTGTAACTGCTGTTGTCAGGTGTACTGGAGTGGGTAATATTGTTTACGGGGTAATTAAAGTGTATTTTTCTTTCTCCAAGAACAGTGGCTTACAAATACAGTGTTGCGTTGACAATATTGTGACGTACCTTCGGCTTCCGGTCATTTTTCCTAAACGTCTTTGAATTCTAAGCATACATGACGAACGTAATATGTCAATAATTTGTGTTATTCACATTTTTTTCTTTTAATGTATAAATCAAATTATTAATTTTAAATTGGTATATTTTTGTTTCACATTTACTGATTCTACTCTCTCCAACTGAATTTTCCTTAAAGTAAATATTCTAGCAACTTAGGATTTCGTTTCAAGATCATTATAATACTCGTACAAGTGGGCTTAAGGTGGATGAAGATATGTTTTGTGAACAAGTCAATAAATCAAGAATAATTACATTTTTATTTTTTCATTATAATTTTACTTGAATAATCTATTTTAAATTATTTAAACCACGAAGAACAGTGGTTTTGAAATTTTTTGTTTTATCCAACTATATATATATATATATATATATATATATATATATATATATATATATTTACAATTTCCAAATTTGCAAGTATTCAAAACTCTGGGATCTCCGGTCCCAACTCTTGAAACATGTATTATTTACTGTAGAATTGAAATATGGTGTAGTGTGCGTTGGTAATATCTCTTTCCATTTTGAAAATGACTGGGCTAAGTTCAATTGCGAGTTCTTTCTTTCTTAATTCCTTTTCACAATTCCTGGAGTGTCGTGAAAATTAAAATTTCCCCACATGACGTTTCATGTCTGACATTTTCATTCCTAGAACAGTTACATTTCAAAAGCAGTTGACAGTTTCATTTCACTTATGCAATGCAAAAACGACTCCCTAGCCGCACGCGTCGACGAAATGTCCGCGGGCAATTCTCTCAGTCGCGGAGAATAACTTTCATTCCGTTTAATGTCTTCCAACGGTGTCCATCACTCGCTCTCCGCCGGGGGGAGATTAGAGCAGCAGAAGCGCCTGTTCCTTTCGTGTCTCGGAGATCTCGCCTTACCGCGGCGTAACGAATGGTCTGTCGGAGGTGTTCGTGCGCTGGACGTTATCTAGGAGGGGGCAGTGGCTTAGCGTCGCGTTGCCCCCCGGGAAGTCACCGCCCGCGCCGCCCTCGCGGTTGTCGCCCTCGCCGCTCTCATCGCCATGCGCCTCGCGGCCCTCCCCGCCCTCCTCAGCCCTATCGTACCCTTCCTTCTCACCACCGTCACCGTCATCTCACCGCCGTTTACCGCTCTCATCTTCATCGCGTCCTCTTCATCGTCGTCCTCTTCATCGTCGTCTCTTCATCGCCCCTCTTCATCGCCATCCTCTTCATTGCCGCCTTCTTCATCGCTGTCCTCTTCATCGCCGTCCACTTCATCGCTGTCCTCTGCTCGCCGTTTTTTCATCGCGTCTTCTTCATTCTTCATCGCGTCTCTTCATCGCCACCCTCTTCATCGCCTTCCTCTTCATCGCCGTCCTCTTCATCGTCGTCCTCTTCATCGCCTCCTCTTCATCGCCGTCCTCTTCATCGCCTTCCTCTTCATTCCGTCCTCTTCATCGTCGTCCTCTTCATCGCCTTCCTCTTCATCGACGTCCTCTTCTCCTCCGTCCTCTTCTCTTCCGTCTTCTTCACCACCCCTTTTCCGCCTTTGTCTTCACCAGCGTCATCTTCACTTCCCATTCACCGCCCTCCCCTACCTTGTTTCCTATTCTATTATAATCGCTGATGTTTATCTTTCCATTTCGCCTTTTGAATTGTTCCTAACTAAAATAAGAGTCACAATTTTTTAAAATGTCTAGATCTTGATCATCAGATATGACAAAATGTCAATTTTTCTTTCCTGCTTTTTTATTGATTTTCTGCGTTTGAACTGACAATGCACCCTCCGTTGGGCTTAAATCTACCTGGGCTAGTTTGATGGTAGGGTGACTTGAGAAGTATAACGCGTGGATAAAGAATTTTGATACGATGAACTGTAGTTTATCATTGTTGACCACGGCATATGACAGACCCCACACTTCACAGAGAGTTCCATTTCATGGCGTACGTAGTTGCTCATTCCTTCCCAGTTATGCAAAACTGTTTACAGTAATAAATGCATTTTCACAAGTGTAACTAAGTTTGCAAGAATCAATGCATTTCTTCACTCTCCTCTTGTACCTAATTCCCATCGTCTTCGTATGAACCAGCTTCTCTATTTCTGCATTTTTAGCGCGCTCTAAACGCAAGCCAATCGTTTCATAATTACGAATCCTTTTAATTTTTAATGTCAATCTTTATATGACAATCAATTTTCCAGAACATTACACGTATCATAAACATTTCACCCTCTAAATCTGCCACTTACCTTCCACCACGATTCCTCCCCTATTTCGATACTATCACCGATGGTTCAATTGTCTCTACCTTTATCGCCTCCACGCAAATACCTCCACCAATTGCGCACCTTTTCCACCCTCCAGCCCCCGCCTCACGCAGTGACAAAGCTCAGAGCTTCAACGGGGCGCGCGCGGGATGCAAGATTCATGGCGGCCGCGGCGGCGGTGGCCGTGGCAGCGACTCATGGCGACACGCGCACGTCCGCACGCGACCGCCGCGCCGCGCCGGCCGCTGAATGAATCATCTGCCGAAACCGAGTGAACCCACGCGTCTATTTTAGGCGGTTTCTGCCTTCGCGCAGCCTAACTTTGGCGTCACTTTGGGCTTTCGCGAAGCAAAGGAGGCCGTGCACCCTGACAAAATGACGTACGTCGGGAGGTTAAAATAGCACTGGAGACGATGGCTCAGTGACACAATGAGTTTTGGCTGACCGGGAAGTCCTAGGGTTGCAGCTGTGTAGGATCCTAACTATGTAATGGGGTTCGTAAACAATTCCCGTTTGAATAAGCACTTTAGCGGCCATATGTCCGGTAGTTTTCCGTGGTTACTCCAATCGATACTTGTCGAATGTCTCAGTAGTACTATAAAAGTCGGGCCACAGACCTCTACAATATTTCCTTCCTCATTTTTGTCCCCTTCTCTTTCCTGACATACACACACTTACACGGACTTCACTACACGTGTCGAGACATAAGAGCTCGGACATAAGAACTGCAGTTCGAACATACGAGTTCGACCCGGCCGGGGCAGTGCTCCACTGGGGGCGATTCCTGGAGAGGCCATCTCCCAAACCGACGTGCAAGTCATCGCCGGATCTCACGTTCCAGTGGGGAGACATACCGCCGACTCAGGTTAAAGCATGTACCACACTTCCAGGATTCGATGATTGTTGTCACGCCCAGAATCAGAACTCACTCAATCAAAACAAGAATGCTTTAATGTGGAACTAGAGACCTGTCACGAAAGAAAAAAAATCACATGGATTGCGGCATCTAAGTCCTGTCATGGTAAGCAGTGAGGCTACTTTCCTACGAGTCGATCGAAACGACTGGCTACAATGCGAAGGCGGGAGTGGTATAATGGACGAAAGACGCACGAGGCAGAGGGAAGGGGCGGTGACAAGAGCAACGGAGTGAGTGACATGAGGATGGTTTGCGGGACGAATTAAACCCGTGGGAGTAAGATGGAAAATGGTAACATGAGCAGTAGCAATGGTTGTAATGAAGGCATTAGTAGGTCTGATGGATGTGGTGATGATAAAGCTAGTAATGATAACGCCCATAGGGTGTTAGAGGAGGCGGATGGGACGTAGGTGGCGACGACGTGTGTGGAGGCGTCGACAGCGATAGCAGTCACGGAGATGGCGGACGCAGAGGATAGGGTACCTCTGGGCGAGGTGGAAGGTAGAAGCAGGTGTGGAGAAGATGGTAGAAACGGAGGTGGGGGCGTAGGAGTTGACGGAGAGAAAAGAGAAAAGGGGGAAAGTAGGAATGGGAAGCAGAGGTGACGGTGGAGAGAAACGTGGTAGCAATGGCGGAGTCGAAGGTAGTGGTATATTAGGTGGGGTGACGGTGTCGAAATACGTAATAGATGCGGCCATGAAGACTGTCGGAGACACAGTAGATGGGGTGTCGGAGGCAGAACAGGTGGTTGGCAAAGGCTGTGGCAGAAGGAATAGCGGAGACGAGGTGGAGGCGGTAGCGTCGTGTGGCGGCGGCAGTCGAGAAAGAAAACGAGGCAGAGGTGGAGATGGGGGTGGAAGCAGACGCGGTGACGAAGGCGGGGAAAAGGCCGGGTGTCGAAAGAGGTGGTGGAAGGGGGCAAGGGGTAAAGAAAAGGCAAGGGGGAGGGGGGGGGGCAAGCAGGGCAGGGGGCCGGGAAGTGAAGGAGGGTGCGGGGAAGGGGGCGGAACATATTCATGGAAATCACGCGCGTGCCGCGCCGGAAAGCGAGGCGGCGGGGGGGGGGCGGGAGGCGGCGAGGCGAGGCGCTTCCTCGCCCGACGCGGGGCGTATACATACGGCGGAGCGCATGCATGAATAATGGGCGTGCGGCTGGGATTGTATGAATGTGTACGGAAGCAGCGATCCCGCCCCGTGCCGGCGCCAGAGAAGGAGGGCCGGGGGCGCCCGCCAGCTCCTACGTGCCACCGCCGCCGCCGCAGCCACGGCCTGTCGCCGGCCCGGCCGCTGTCGTCACTTTCGCCCTCGCCGCCGCTCCATCACGAGATCCCTCATTGCGCGCCTCGAGGATGACGGAGCACCTCTGTACTGCCTCTCGGTGGCATTATTACCGCCGTTTGTCTTTTTCATGCTTTTCGTTCTCTAGTGCCTCCGGTCTTTGTCGGCGGTAATCGTCTTAACGCCGTTATTATTGTTCCCTTTCTTCTCAGCCCTTGCGTTTTGACTCGTGATTATTTCAGAGCGCTCCACGCTAATTTTGTCCCTTATTTTTCGCTTCTACTTCCGCACTTTTATATTTACTGTCTCGTTTGCAAATTTTAATATAATGCAACTTTGTGGGATTTTTTTTTTCAGATATTTGACGTTTTCAGGAGTTTCTCAATCCGCTGCATTATCTCTTATTCTTGTTACTCCAGAACTCGTTTACTAATATTTAATATTTGAAGGTTGGTGTTTTGTGATAGTTAAAGATCTCTAGTAATATGTGTATTATAATTATTGATAATTCCTTTCTTTTCCTGTTGTTAAATGAATTTAATTAGTTTGAATGATCACATACATTCTCTTATTCCTTGTCTTTCGTATATTTTCCTCTTTTATGTTTTATATTGTCTTTTTTTCATGTTTTATTTTCTTCTCTTTCTGATTTTCGTAGTATTAGTCCAGACTACCCTCCCACACCCAGTGTCATCTTACCTGAGTTGGTTCGAGTCGTCCTTATTGTTCAACACGGTCTCATTGTAATGTGTCTCATCTCCTACTGCATTATCCCCAATCTCGTATTCGCCCGCGTCTTCACAAGCGCACCAAGTAACCACCCTTACTGCGCGGTCACGCCTCGTAGTCATCGCTCGCCGTCACAAGGGATGAAATATACCGCGTATCCATTCCCCAAATGAGACGAGACCCCACCGCATTGTAGCGGGCATCTTTGAGACCGCTTTCGAATTCTTTCCGAGCGGCAGCAGCTTCGCTTTTGTGGAGCGCTATCGTCGGAGTGGACCGCCTCCTCCACCATCGCTGCCCCCACCCCCGACCACGCCCCCGCCGATCCCTCCACCCTGCCTCCCCCCCGCCCCGCCCCGCCACCGCCCCGCCCCGCCCCGCCACCACCACCGCCACCGCCACCACCACCACCTCGGCCAAGTCCACAGCCTCCTCCACCATCCCTGCCCGCGCCCTGGCCCCACCCCGACCACGTCCCCGCCGATCCAACCACTCTCGCTGCCGCCCTCGCCTCCCTTCCCCCTCCACCCGTGTCTCCACCCCTGCCACTGGCACAACTAATGCCACTGCCCCGTCCCCACCGCCACCGCCACCACCTCGGCCAAGCCCACCGCCTCCTCCACCATCCCTACCCCGGCCCAGGCCCCACCTCCGACCACGCCCCCGCCGAACCAACCACTCTCACCGCCGTCCTCGCCTCTCCTTCCACCCTCCACCCGTGCCTCCACCCCCGCCATGCCCGCCACTATCCCCCCCAAACTCCCTCCACGCCCCCCAGCCCTCACCGCTACCACCACCGCCGCCTCGGCCAAGGCCACCGCCGCCGCCACCGCTCCGCCTTCGCAACCCGCCTTCGCAGCCGGAGACTAATTTGAAGAGTGCTGGGCGTGACAGTGACGCGCCGCGTGCGCTGTGAAGGAAGCGCCAAATAAGTGAAAAAGAAAACAGGATCCCTCCCCACTACAATATTTCGAGTGGGGAATTTCGGAGCGGATTGGAGGCGACAACGACGCCTCAGATTGTGCCTGCGTTTGGCCGCCCACACGCCGTCACGCGGCTAAAAATCAATCCCGCGCCTGCGAGGCAGGCGTCTCCGCGACGGCGGAGGTGAGGCGAGGCCAAAGGAAGCCTGGGTTGGGGGCAGCCCATTGGGCACCTTGGCAAAGGTGGGTCGGATAGCGACGTACGTTGTGGGCCTCTGAGATACGTGAGTTCACTATCGAAATAAAAATAATAATTATGAATGAAAGAAGTAATGAAACATTTGACTTGATTGATTGGTCGTTCTGTCTTTCGGCAGGTTAGGATTGTGGCTTGCCGCCCCTCCTACACAAATAATGAATGAGTGATTCTATCGCTGATGAATTACTCTTGCCATCAATCCCCATTTACTAATTAAATAGATCAATGGAATTTTGAGATACTTGATTTGACCTTAATCTTCTGCACTACGTCCTTTGGTAAGACGTTTGTAATATGAGTCTTATACCTTAATACCTTCATGTAAATTCATTTCTATTTTCGAATTTTTCATCATATTTCTCCAGAGGAGTATTTTATAATATTAACATATAAATTATAAATATTAAATAATCTGGAATCTTCTAGATCATTATTGAACAGAATATTTTTCTTGTAATCTTAGGGCCCCAGCTGGTGAGATCCTGGAGCTTCAGCTCCTAATGTCCATGTCTTAATCGGCACCTGTTATCCGTACCAAGCCTCCATGTCCGCCCCCCTTCAATTCCCTATTGAATGCGGCAACGAAAACGTTCATGCTAAGACTATTTTCACAAGACAGTAAATAAGAAATATATATATATATATATATATATATATATAAAACAGTTGCGTGAATTATGTCAAATTGAAATATTAATTGGTATATTAAGGTTGTGTTACAAAGTATGTTTGCTCATTAAAAGGTGAATTTTAGTTTCTCAAACATCTCCTATAGTTTTAGTCTATAAAATCCGCATTATGGGGTTGCAAGAGAGATCTCCGTCAGAAAGACTGACATTCTTGTTTCAAAATGTCTTTCAGGTATATTTGATCAGAAATATAGTCTTAATGGTTTCCTAGCATTCGACAGTGTCAAATGACATCAATTGCTTTGAAACAAGACCGAGAAAAAATGAAAGGTCATTCCAATTCAGAAAAATAGTGATGGATTTACGTTTTAAAGAAGACTTTTCTTAAAAATTGTTCTAAACATTTATAACATTTGACATTTTCAAACGTCTAATCCGTCACATGTAGAGATCAAGTATTACAAAAGTTTCCGTTGTTATTCCCCAAACTAGCATACACAAACATGTTTTGGTGGATCACCTACAACATGTTTATTTCTTGCCTTCCGCCACGCCTTTTAAAGTACTCGTTCGGGAAAAAATATTCCTCCACGTTTGGCTGCAGCTTTGCATCATTGACAGTGATAAATGTCTTGGGAGTCTCCACTTGATGAAATGTTGCTATTGAATTTCCTGTATGATCCCCGCGACGATACGCAGCGATGGAACGGCGCAGGAAAAATGTTTCCATGGGTGGATGTATTCCGCCTTTTAAAGATGGGGCTCGCCCTTTAAGGCGGATGCTCCGCGCCCTCCGGAAAGAAACATCCGCGACGCGCTCGCGAAGTGGAGAGATCGCTGGGGGAAAGGAGCACGCTCGCATCGAAGACACGTTCCAAATGAAAGGAAACGGACGAAATGCAAAAGAAATAGTATATTTCCTATGTGGCTACATCAGCACGAACTTTCTCGCATTATTTAGAACGGCTCCGCAATATTATACTATTGCCGCTACTGCTTACTACATAAACCTGCGAAAGATTTTCAATCAGCAAAAATCGCTGTTTATGCCGAGATTCGAACTCACGCCATCAATGACACCCGTCGTACGCTTTACCGCTGCACCACCCAGCCCACATGCCGTAACAACTTGGATCACCGCTAATTGTCTCTCCCATTATTTCCAACACGCAATTATCAAGAAAATTCAGAAGCTTCAACGAAAATGAGAGCTGCGCCATTCCTTTACGTGTTTCTTCTTCTATCCATGAATAAAAATTTGAAGCGGTTTTGTGAAAATGTTATTTATAAATTGCATGAATTTCAATCCAAAATTACTCGAAAGCGACTCGTTTTAAAAAAAATCGTGCATACCTTTTTGAAAGACCTAGGATCTTGGAACAGATTTTATTTATTTTATTTAATCTTCAATTTTTTAGGTTTAAAATGTTAAAAGTAATTTTCGAAAATTCAGAATGTTCGCCAGAATTGCAGCTAGCACCAGTTTTTTTACTACCTTTTGATACATAAAATAGATGGTTTAAAGAAAAAAAACTGGAGCTCACGAAAACTAATATTTCTGGAAAATGTGCATGACCTTATTTGAAGTTTAGAAAAATCAGACATTTTCACAAACCATTCTTAAAGCGTTCTTTATACTACCAGAGGACAAAGTTTAATAAAAAAAAGTGGAGCCATTTTTGAGAAAATATTGAAAATGTTTGAGGATTCAGTTAAAGTATCACTAATTAAAATATCCGTTTAAAACTTGGAGGGCCTCAAGTTCCTTTAAATCTGGGATTCTCAACCTTTTTCTTTCATCAACCACTTTTGAGACCGATGCAAAGATAATAAGAATATGTATTGAAGTTGAACAATGAACATTTTTTTATGAATTAAGGGCATCCTGCAAACTTCGAGTTCGATTTTCACAAAACTAGAAGTTTTATATTCTCTCCGTGGGTTTCTCGATATCTCAATACATTTTGTTCTCTTGCAAGTTAAATGCTAATGGTATGTTGTGGTAGGATTCAAATTACATTGTTTAATCATGTTGCATCAGTCATAATTACTAATAATAACAAGCGTAAGTTATAACTTAAATAACGGTCACGTTATTGATTTCCCTTGAATTCTCGCAATACCTCTTCGATTCTTAAAGGGGTTTCATTAATACGCAAATATTCCTCTGACGTACCCCTGTTTCCCAAATTTTCTAAGTCTCTGCTGAGTACCATCTCTATTCTACTGTTATCTCTACCAACTATACTAATTTTATTATGTGCTCAAGTTTATGACGAAATCGTCATTGTACACGTGTTCTCGATATCTTCGGTCCTAGTATAGTTCTCACGCTCTCCGAAGAATTATCACCTATTTTTTTACCATTTATTATTATTAACCAACTCAACTTTCCGGAAACTTTTCTTTCATACATATCTTCGAAAAGATTAATCACTGGTTCTGTAGTAATTGTGTTTGTCTCAATTCAAATGCACCTTTTGCTTCTCATAAACACGTATGTAAACTCGTAAAGCTTATAAAATGGATTTTAATAATCACTGATGAATCAATATATTTTTCTGATAAGCTTCACCTTTAACAAACATAATTTTATTTGTTGAGTGTGATATGCAATCAGTGGTTATAATATGTCCGCATCACAATTACTGTCATAATCCTGGACTTTTTTCTTCTGTACCCCGCTTTCACGCGCATTCTAGCACTCTCAAATGTATTTTGCTCATCTCGCCTTCTCTACAACGTCTGGTTCTGCCCCTGTATTTTTCGTCCTGCAGACTCTTATCCTCTTTCCCCTCATTTCATTTCCTTTGTTGTCTTCTGTGGTGTTCTTTCAGCACTCTATCAGTTGTCTCCGCCAAATCCACAATGGCTGTCACTTCCATCCTGTTCGCCCACCCACGCTCCACGCCCACGTCCTCCATCTGCCCTCGTCCCGGCCCGCTGCCGCCTATTCTCCGCAGCACAGTAGGCCTGAATAACACCAACAAGAACGTAGTACAGTACATACATCTCTTAATTCTCTAAGCAAACCTTTCGTCTTTCTGATGATGAAACCATCACGTGTAGAAACAAAATATATAACACAAAATATCACGTGTAAAAAAAAAGGAAAGTAAATTGAGTTCACAAAGTTTCTGAAATTGAGTAAAGTTTGAGTACATGAAACGTTCTTTTTAATGTTGATTTTCTAGACGGAAAATTCGAGAGACACTTGATGCCCTAGAATTTCCTATTTACACACAAAATGCAAAAGTGAAAAAGTTGTAAGCCCCTTTGAAATTGCGCATATTTTTGCAATTCAAATCATTTTTTTAGTACGCTCTATGTATGTCATTCTACGTGCTGAAATAAGGAGGCGAATCTTCCTCCGCTTCATTACTTGTTCATTACAACGTTCAGTAATGCAATTAACATATAGATTTTTCAGATATTTGTGAAGCACTGTATACACTAACCGCTCTTTTCAGCGTTTCGGGTAACCACATGACAACAAAGATGAATACATATAGAAATCATCATTTAATATCCTTCTCTCTCTCTGTCTCTCTCTGTCTCTCTCTGTCTCTCTGTCTCTCTCTGTCTCTCTCTGTCTCTCTCTGTCTCTCTCTGTCTCTCTCTGTCTCTCTCTGTCTCTCTCTGTCTCTCTCTGTCTCTCTCTGTCTCTCTCTGTCTCTCTCTGTCTCTCTCTGTCTCTCTCTGTCTCTCTCTGTCTCTCTCTGTCTCTCTCTGTCTCTCTCTGTCTCTCTCTGTCTCTCTCTGTCTCTCTCTCTCTCTCTGTCTCTCTCTCTCGTCTCTCTCTGTTTCTTTCACTTTCTCAAGCGTTCATTTCCATGTATCAAGATGGCGTGTTTTGGTCGTGAGGTCCGTGTGCACCCATTTGGGAGCAGTGTGCGCCGCCGCCGCCGCCCCGAGAGCGCGACCTGCCGCGCGCTGCCTGTCGCGGGGACGCGCAATCCAATATTTACGCGCTTTGTTCGGGGGAAATAACGCGGCGCGCGCGGGCACCTTCTGGCGACGCGCGCCCCAATCCCGCGCTTCCGCCCCGCCCGCCCCCGCGCGGCGCCGCCCTCGCCCGTCCTCACGTCTCCCGCAGCCTCTGCGCCGCTCCGTCCCCCTCTCACCCTCACTCCACCTCCCTCGCAGTTCCTCCTTCCCCTCCGACCGGGAGCGGTAGCTCAGTGCATCAACTGATGTCACTGCAGCGCCTCTGACCGGGAGGTCCTAGGTTCGAGTCCTGACGGCGGCAGGGTTTTCGACACTAGCTTTTCAGCGAGGTCGAATTCATTCGCTGTCTGGAGGAGAATTCTAGCGGCCGGCTGCTCTGATCGGTAGTTTTCCGTGGTTTCTCCGATCAACACCGGGCGAATGCCAGAGCAGTACCCTATCAAACGGGCCACGGACCGCGCGCGATGTGTCCTTTCCATTCCTTGTCCTATCCTCTCCCGTTACACACACACACTTACACTAACATGCACTACACTACCACATATCCCGGGAGACCGGTCGGGAGCTTAGAGCTTGTCTCGGCTGGGGCGGGGCCCCGTTGGTGGGAGAGTCCTGGTTAGGGGAAACCCTACTAGCCGACAGTAGGTCGGCGCCGGATCTCGCCATCCAGCGGGGGAAGATCACCGCCATCTCCCGAGAAAAAACATACACTACACTAACGGGACTAATGACCAGAGCAGTTGACGCGCCCGAAAACATGAATTAATCAATCAATCCTTCTTCTCCGTCTCCATCAGCTGAGCAACGCTCAGAGCCAGCATTCCCTCCGACTCCGCAGCGACTCTGATCGGGAGGTCCTTGGTTTCGAGTTCCGATCGGGGCAGATTTTTGATATTTCCTACGTAGCTGGGTAGAATTAAACCGCTACCTGGAGGAAAATTCTTGCGACCAGCTGCTCTGATAGGGGGATTCAATGGATGCCGGAGTAGAACACGAAGAAACAGGCCACGGATAGCGGACAGGATCTTTCGTTTCGCTTCCTTCTCATATCTTTAACCCATACTTACACGAATAAACGTGTACATTTTTGACAAATACAACAAATGTTTCCAAAGCTTAGTGTTAACCCTACGGAATAAATATTTTAATTTTAAGCGCATACGTTAAGAATTCTTATACTACCATTTTCTTCTTTACATAAATAACAGGTATGTTATTATCTACTAGTTAATCGAAGAGTAATGTGTTACAACACCTCAAACGAACCGCGGTAAATTGGAATTTACTATTTCGATTTTTTTCAATTTATATTTTATCCAGATCACTAACCAACCAATCAAAGTCGAAAAATTGTACATGCTCTTATTTCAATAGCTGTTTATTTCAATAGCTCTGTTTAAAGAACATATTCAGGAAAAAACTCAGGAACATATTCAGGAAAAATTTAACTTTTGCAATTTTCGAAAAATGAGGGATTTCAAGGAAAATGACACCTGCACCATTCTCTTAAGCGTCCATAAGCATTATTCAGGGTCGAATTGTAATAAAAAATGGGTGCCATATTTGGAAAGATATGAAGAAGTTTCAGGGGCTGCATGTAAAATACCTCCAAAATTAAAATATCGGTTAGAAATTCAAGGGGCCGCGACGTGAGCCAGATCGATTGAGGAATAACAATTTTGAAGAAAATCAGGTGATCGGTTTAGCCGCTATTGTTGTCACAGACAGATGGAAAGACGTTTTGCCGTCAATCGAGTTTTCGGTATCAAGGACCCGCAAAACATGGATTTCGGATTCACTACGTGTTAGAGGAAGTAATTTACAATATGTAGGAAAAATATTTATCCACTTTTTCGTCAACAAGACCTGGCAATAGTTTTGGGGTCGAACATTCCCTGTTTTTTCCTGCAGCAGTACTATACTTTTACTGGACTCTATAAGCTGTAGCGAGAAAGGTAAAAGACCCTGTAAAGGACATTAATTGAAACAATCAAGTATTGTACTTACATTCCGAAATTATTGATATAAAAATCTTCTATTTATTTGTTTATTATTGGAAAATACAGGTTTTCCTCTCTTCTACACAAATATTATAAAAAATTAAAGAAAAACTGAGAGAGCGCGGGGATCGAATTGCAATATAATTTAGAATTTACTCTAAACACACTTTAAAACAGTACAAATATTTGTAAATAAATTCGTATTAGTAATATAACGTGTTCCCTATTCCTTCTGGCGCAACAACTTGACTTAGAAAATAATTCAAAGGCATCTAAGAAATCTACCACGTTGGCACACTCATGTGCCAATTTTAGTCTGCACAGTCTGATGAAGGTGTCATTTGCCAAATACTTGAGATGGCGCAACTCTGAACTCTTCTCGAGTATTCAAGGATGTAGGCACGTTTAGATGTTTCTTTTCAAGAATCTGGGAGCAATCCGTAAGTGCTTGGATAATTTTCAAACCTTATATCAGATCATTCATGATGCGCCCCTGATCGAGAATTGTTTGGCTCGACATCTCTAGAGCAAACGAATAGTCATGCGGAAATCTATACTCAGCTCTATGTACTTTGTATTCTAAAATACGCAAGCTGAGGTTTTTATCGTTTTTTATGCTATAATTCTGTATTTTTGTAAAACGTGATTCGTGAGGTAAACAAAAAGGTTAATTATGGTGTTCAAAATTATCAGTTATACTCTTGTAGAGTTAAACATTACATTTCATGCAATTTTGTATAGAAACGATTGTTATTTTAAGCCCAGCACCAAAGCAGACAGATCACAAAGCTTTCATTCCTCTTTGCTCGGATGGTAACACAAAGCATGAGATTCTAAAATCAAATAACTCTCTCGTGCAAAAGGCAAGCTACTTTTGAAAATCGCGTGTGCTACACGTAAATGATCAGTTCTGTCGAAGCTCAAATCACATGATTTAACAAAAAACCTTTCAACGCGTCACAGAAGGTGTGAGTCGTTTCAGACTGGTTCAATCACGCGTTGAAAGCGGCAGAAAGCAATCGCTTTGAAGTTTAATTGTTCGCAGCTGAGTATTGACGAACAAGCGAATCGCAAGCTATTTGCTTTTGTATGTCGAACGACACTGTGCAGCGATGAGGGTTCTCTGGTACCTGTGCAATTATGACATTTGATTTGCAGATTTTGTCAAAGTACGTTCCTACCGTTCGACAAAAAGTCTTTCACTGAAGTCATCCGTTGTTTAGTCACTGTAGTGATAATTTTATTTTTTACTACGTTCTACATGAATACATTTAACAATATTCTCTTTTTCTTTCTATAATTCTTCATTAACTCATCACCATTCCCAGATCTGTCCAAAATGCTTTTAATATTCTTTTCTGATCCTACATGATTCTCTCTTTCTCCGTCTGTACATCACTGAAATGTACATTTCCATTTTTTCTACACCCTAAAAATTTTGCTCAACCATTTTCTTACACAATAATATTTTTTCAAGCAATATTTGTTTTCTTTTAGTTTATTTCTCATCTAATGGTCAATAGATATTGTACTCTTACCCGCCTCATCTCTTTTCTTTCTTTAATTCTCAGGAAAATCCACCTGAATAATTATTTTGTACACATTACGTCTAGACTGTCATTAGACACTCTTCCTTTATCTTTTTTCCTTTCCTTATCGCTTCCTCATCGCCCTTTCTCTTTTAAAAATGTCTTTTTTGGTCCCAAATTGTTTTTCTATTTCCTTTGTCAGTACCTCCCCTCCACTCCTATTGAAAGCTTTGTACTTCCTTTCTCCAATTTGTTCTCACTGCTCTTTGTCCAGTCTCTCACAACATCTTTTTTCTGGTTCTATCTTTCCATACCAAAGTCTCGCGTCCTTCGTCAGCCCAATACCCCGGTGTACAAACATGCCCCAACCATATGCTCCACAGTAAAAACGATTGCAAAGATCTTAGGATTCGGCGTCCGGAGTCAATAGATTTTTCGCTTTTCGAGAGATGCCGCAACTAAGGTAAAATTATTGTTTCGGTTGTCATACTACAACATTATTCAAGGCAAAATGTACGGAGCTCGGCTAATGCTTTCACCGCATTAGAAATTCTTCCGACCAACCAGGTGCCCTTCTACCATTGCGTAATGCGTTATGTAACAATAGCATCATTTTCAAACGGAGAGACGTGTAACCAAATAATGATTTCTTTTCCTTTCTACACAACAATTCCACAGTAACTTGCGCGGGTAGTAAGGTTGCAGATATACGTGAAATTAGTAAAACATGTTTTCGTCACATAAAAGGTTATATTTTATTCCCTTACTGGCCCATTTTAAACGTAGTTTACGTGAACGTCCTAAATTCCTAAAATAACGACAATCCTCGTGCATAAAAGAGTGCAACATTAAAAATATATTTATTAAAGTGTTTGAAATTGACGTATGTCAGTACAGAATGACAACATAAATCTTTATTACATTTAGATGGAAATATAAATCAATGACATTTCTCATTTCTAGAGGGAAATGATTGGAAGAAATCATTGGAAACAGAAGATTCATAGAATAGGCTTGGACGAGTCGTCTCGGAAACATTCAGCAGTTTCGAGACGTTTCTACTCATAGAACCCTGTGTTCCTTGCATGCCAATAGCACGATATTCCCCGCCAACCAATAGGAACACATAACGGCGCCTTCCTGCTTGGGGCGTGGAAGGCGCAAGCGGTGCACGTGACGCTATCCGCGCCTCGAGGGGGAGGGGGAGGGAGGGGAGGGGAGGAGGGGACTCTGGGGGAGCGCTGTTCGCTGCAGCCGCGGGCGTCATGGGGCTCGAGGCCTCCGGTGGCGACGCGCCCGCTGGAGGGCGCAGTTGGAGTGCGGGGGCGGCGGCGGCGGAGGGGGAGTAAAGGTGAAAGCGGGGCGGGGGAAGGGGAAAAACCGGAGGTCACGGCGGATGATGCAGTTCCGAAGGGGCGGGTGGACGGAAGACAAAACCGAGGTGATGTCGGTAGAATTGATTGTTACAGATCGATCCAGGCGCGTCAACTACTAGGGTCGTTAATCCCGTTAGTCTAGTGCATATTTCTTTCCTCGGTAGGTGTCGGTAATCTTCCCCCGCGGGATGACGAGAAGCGGCGCGAACCTACCGTCGGCTACCGAGGTTTTCCCCGACCAAGTATCTCCAACCAGCGGGGCACCTCCCGAGCTAGGAAAAGCTCTAAGTTCCCGACCGGTCTCCCGACTTGTTTGGTAGTGCAATGCATGTTAGTGTAAGTGTGTATAAGGGGAGAGGATAGGACAAGGAATAGGTAGGAATGATCACGCGCGGTTCGTGGCCCGTTTGTTAGGGTAATTCTCCGTCATTCACTTGATGTTGATCGGAGAAACCACGGAAAACTATGGATCACAAAAGCGGTCACTAGAATTCTCTTCCAGATAGCGACTGAATTCGACCTAGCTGACAAGCTAGTGTCGAAAATCCTGCCACGGTCGGCACTCGAACCTAGTACCTCCCTGTCAGAGGGACGGCAGTGACATTACCTAATACCCTCAGCCGTCTCTCCCGGTCCACTGGAGGACGCAGTTGGAATGCGGGGACGGCGACGGCGCAGGGGAAGGAGAAGGTGAAAGTTGAGGCGATAGTGAATGCACGGGCAAGTGGCGGGGAGGATGGGGTTGGGGAGGGGCCGAGTCCGCGGTGAAGGTGGAGGTAAAAGCGACCCCGGACTACTCACGGTGGATGATGTAGCTCGGAAGGAGGCGGTGATGGAAGATGAAGACAAAACGCGAGGTGATGTCGGTAGAAGATGCAGCCGCAACGGACCGGCTATATAGCTTATTGTCAACATTGCCGGTGTCTCTACAGTGACTTTGACATAGTAGTCCTAGGATTTGAGTCCGGGCTATCGGACCAACGGCATATGATTGATTAATTGATTGTTAGTGATTCCGGGTGCGTCAACTACTGAAACCATGAGTCCCGTAAGTGTAGAGAATGTTTTTCATTGGGTGGAGGCGGTGATCCTCCCCCACTAGCTGGCAAGATACAGCGCCGACCTACTGTCAACTGGTGGGGCTTTCGCTAACCAGGTATCTCCCACCAGCGGGGCACCGCCCCTGCCGAGAGAAGTTGTAAGTCTTCGCCCGGTCTCCCGGAATATGTGGACGTGTACTGCATGTTAGTGTAAGTATGTGTGAGGGGAGAGGATAGGACAAGGAAGAGGAAGACGAGATCGCGTGCGGTCCGTGGCCCGTTTGGTAGGGTACTTCTCCGGCATTGGCCTGATGTTGATCGGAGAAACCACGGAAAACTACCGATCAGAGCAGCCGGCCGCTGGAATTCTCCTCTAGACAGCGACCGAACTCGACCGAACTGTAAAGCTCGTGAGGAAAATCCTGCCGCTGTGGGGACTCTCGATCAGAGGCACAGCAGTGACCAGCTGATCCACTGAGCCGCCGCTCCCGGTCCTACCGGATATCTAATTCATCCACTGACTGGAGGAGAATTCAAGCAGACGGTGCTCTGATTTGAAGTTTTTCATGGTAACTACGATCACATCTGAGGAATTCTGGTGCAGTATCCTAATAAAGGGGCTATGAATTGCGCGCTGTCTTTCTTCCCTCTTTCTTGTCCTGTCCTCCTCCCTCACTCATACACACGTTCACATACACGCACTACACTACCACTTAAGACCGGAGATCAGTCGGCAGGTTCCAAGAAGCGCGGTGACCCGCTAGCGAAGATATCTTGAGGTGACGGAAGGAGTAAAGGAGGATATTTGGTACCAGGGCGTCAGTGAGTAAAGGTGAATTATTTCCGATATTCATGTTCATTTTCGATATTGTCCAGTTCCGATATTCATGTCCACAGGATCACCTCATTATATCGTTTCATTGCTCAATTATTTCGTATTTTTTATGTAGAATTAGATTCAACGTTGTGTCTCTGATGTGCAAGAATGACTGAAAAGCACAACACAAGATTTATCCATTTTTTCGTACGAAGTAAGGGTAAAAAAGTACAATTGAGGTATGTTCACTGTTGAGTAGGTATTGATTATATATTTCTTTGCAGCAAGGAGTTAAGAATGATTCATAAGAAGTGAAAATTTTGTAATTTATATTTATAACTTTCATTCACTTTTCAATAATCTTGCAAAAATTATAAATTTACACATTGTCCTTCCGCTAAGTGGTGGAGGACTAATAACTTTCCTGCCCCCATAAATACACCGTTTGCCATTGCGCGCCTCTCGACACGTTTTGGACGTGTGTGCAGAGGCGAAGACGGTGGCGATGGCGGCGGCAAGGGCGAATGCGAGAGAGGCGGTGAGGGCAGCGGCGAGGGCGGCGGTGAGGGCGGCGGCGGTGAGGGCGGCAGCGAGGGCCCGGAGAGGGCAGCGGCAAGGGCGACTGCGAGAGTGGCGGTGAGGGCGGCGGCGAGGCCCCGGAGCGGTGAGGGCGGGGGAGGCGCGGCGAGGGCGCGCGGGGCGGAGCCCGGGGGAGGGGGGCGGGAAGGCAGCGGCGAGGACTGCGAGGCGGCCGGGCGACTGCTGCGGGCGACAGCCGCCGCATTGTGTCTTTACAAGCGGCTTCGCTTAAGTGCTCCGAGACATGCCTCTTCGATTTGCCTGACGGCAGGCCGGCGACGCGCCCGGCGGCGCCCGCGAGGCCCCCCCCTCCCCGCCCCGCCCCCCCCCTCCAGCCTAGCCACCCGCTTCTCCCACGCGGCTCCTTCCGCTCCCTTGCATTCAGCCTTTTCACGTCCTTGGGCGCCTGGAGGTGAAATGACTCTACACTCTCTGTTTTAGAGCTATCCCCAAATACTGTCTTCTCAAATTTTCTATTTTTTAATTTCCATGTCGTGCTGTCACGTTAGGGCTGACCTCCCTCTTTTTTACCATCACCGGGGACTGTCTTAAAATAAATAATATGTCATTCAAAAATTGAGATTGTAGCATATTCGTTGCGTTGTGTGTAATAAAACACCACTGTCTAAATGTTTATGAGATTCACATGTGTTAGTATTCATAATGTCAAGTTTGAGGAAAGTAGTCATTAACATGAAATCTAAACACCGACGGATAGATCTTAGAATAGAAGTAGAATATCGTGACGTCACATTTTATCAATTTCGTACATCTTTTCCACTAATCATCTCGTGAAGAGAGATCCGATTTCGCTAAAATGCATGAACTCATTTACTGATGTCGAAGTTCTATCAATTCGGATATTATCAATTTGTGTACTTTTGTCCACCTTATTTTTTACTTGAGATCATATCTTCTGTTATCCCCCTTCTTATATCTTGATCTTTCTGTTTATTTGTAAATAAAAAGATAAATTTCTTTCGGTGTTGAAATTCGTTTCTCATACTGTCTAACACTTGCTGTGTCTGTATTTCTGGTTTGAAATGTATCTATTCGATCTCCGATACTCGCTTTATCATGTACTGTAAATCTTCGAGATACTTGATAATATAATCCACATCTTGACTCTTGTCCTTGTCACGTGATTATTCATTCATTTCAAATTCAAAAGCGCTTCTGGTTTCTGCAGAGAAAGCGCTTAGGCAATTTTTTGTTCTCAAAGATCGTGCTGCGTGTGATTGTAATTGCAGAATGTAGAAATTGTTTTCTAGGGTACTCAGGATTGTGCTTCTCATTTTCCAAAATATAAATATCTTTTTTCAATATCTTTAAAATTAAGTTTTTGATTTTTTGTCATTTCATCTGAAAACTTTTCCAGATTGTTAACATAATGCATACGAATGCGCGATAAAAATAATGAAAACTAAAACCTCCGAAAACTTTAACTAACTATATTTGATAGAAGAACAATCTCATATAAATTCGGAACTTAATTTACAGTGTTATGTTTTGAATTGGTTGTTTATTTTTTAGGCAAAACTGTCTGCAAAATAAGTTATTGAAATTTTGATAGAAATTATATATAAAATTATTTTTTGAATATTTTTCACAATATGAATCACATTTTAAAACATATAATTATTTTAATAACTGTATATAAAGAAACATGCATTCACACATTAATTTAAATATTCCGCAGGATACTTAAAACATACTAACATTTTACAGATTCAAGTTTAATTTCCATTTCAGCCCCGCACATCAAAAGAATCACGTGATCTTCATGAATTTGGACGCGGGTGCGATGGCGCTACCTTCTTTTTCATAGCCTCCATCCTCAGAGAAAGATCGTGGCGTGTTTGCTTATCAATAAATCGTTCGGAAATTGATCGCCCGTTTGATAATGTCAAGCGCCCAGTTCTCATTAATATCTGGCGGGCAGTCGACAGCGGAAAAAGGGGTGAGTGCCGTGGCGCGGTGGGGAAAGGGGGAGGGGTGGTCAAAACCGATGGGCGCGGGTTGAGTTAGCAACGAATCAGAGCGGCAAAGACCAAGTCCTTGGGGATTTGTCTTCAAATGTCGTGACCTTCGATGTCCCAGTTACACATGTATTTTCCTTTATCGAAGAAGTTGCCAGTTTACACAGTCATAAACTCTGATTTTGTAGAAGTGTAACAATTTCGTTCTTGCCAATTTTATTGAAATTGTCAGACTGGGGATAATACTCTATCATCCGACAAGTAGAGATAAACTATGAAACCACGTGGTTAAACATCAGGTTTTGTTCAGAGCTAGCTTTACTACCTGCAGTATATCCCCATTTTAGGAAACTAACCTTTCGAAAAACTTTATTTGCTGAAGAGTGTGTGTAGACAGGCTTGAAAGTTGAATAAACAGTAGCAAACAAACTATTATTTTATTGTTTGAATGTATGTTTGATTAAACTCCTTCCGTCATATTTCTCTTTCAATAAAGGCACACTTATGCATTTCAATTTTTTTACACAAGTATGGCGTAAAGAAATGTTCGAAATATTTAATTATTCAAGAACTTAAATTTTTGGTTCCGGTAATATTGCGTGAATAATTTTGTATGGATGTACGAAAATGTAAATATTTGCACTGAGTAAGATTATTATTTTTATTTTAACGCTCAGCATTAATTGACTGATATTTCCGTGCACGTCTATGGCTACGGTCGTATAGTCCTATTAGTGTTGTGAATACTTTATTCCGGGAGGGGGCTACGGTCCTTCCCAGCTGAATGGTGATATCCGGTTCTAACCTGCACTTCGGCTTGCGGGAGGGAGATTCCTCCCTCCTTCTGCCCTCAAGGAGTCCCGCGCCAATTAGGACATGTTTTAAGCTTCCAACTGGTCTCCAGTCATATATGGTAGTGTACTGCATGTAAGTGTAAGTGTGAATGCGTAAGGAGAAAGGATAGAACGAGAAAGGAGAAATAAAGATTGCGCGCAGTCCCTTTGACCCATTCCAGATTGGCCCATTTGTTAGTGTATTGCCTGATGTTGATTGGAGGAACCAAGAAAAATTTTAGATCATAGCAGCCAGCCGCTAGAACTCTCCTCGAGACAGAGGTTAAATTTGACCTTGCTATGTACGAGTATTTAGTATCGACAATTCACCACCGTTAGGACACAAATCCTATGACTTGCCTGTGCGAGTCGTTGCAGAGTCAGCGGCAATGTTGGCTTTGAGATAAACTCATCCGCTGCTGAGCAATGATGATCATTAAATGAATGAATATCATCAATGAAATTCATTAGTAATTACACTTTAGAGTTACGTCCGTCTCAAAAAATATCTCAATAAAATTTAAAATATACAAACAATTATCAGAAACAAAATAAATTGCAAGCTATCAACAGGCCTATAAATTGTTATTAACGAAAATTTTAATTTAATGAGATGACGTACAATGTCTATATTGTAATTTGCACACAAGATCGAACACACGTCGTCACTTTAGCATTTAAAATGACTTTTATAAGTTTTTAATGGGAACATAAATCTAAATTCTGGAAGTTACAGCAATGGTATGTGTGGTATTGAATTGAATACATAACTTTGCCACGTAACAGTGATGGCTGTTGAGCAAAGTTTGAACGACCTCCGTTGTAGTTTGATATTGCATCACTCCCGCAAATTTCGTTGGAAGTTGGATTTCATACTTTTTGAGGAAAAGCTTATCACATTGAACATTCGGCAAGAAAAGTCTTATGATAACAAAATAAGAAAAACTATGCGGGTAAGTCAACACATAGTGGAAATATCTAACAATTACGTTTTTCCCGATTTAGATTCCTTTCACAGAATATTCACTGAATCCACTTTCACTATTCACTTCTGAAATATAACAGCGGCAAGAAATGGCGAGTATGTTGACGTTTGAAAAATCACTTCTTGATCTTCTTGAAGCTTTTACAGCTTGCAATGTTTTGTCATTTTAATGCAACACTTCATTTTTTCGTATGAGTGATTATAAACTACCGATTTGCTCAAGATATCTATGGGTAAAACGAAGAAAATAATTGATACGAAGCCCAACGCTGAACAAAGTACAGTCAGAAATGTAATTGAGAATAACCTAGGCTCCACCTGCTACTGATTGCAATATATACGAAAAGAAAGACAAATATCTATCATTGTTTTATCAGACACATTGACATTGAATAAAAGGTTTAAATGGTGAATGTTTCGACGATTCGACCATTAGACATATTTTGGCCATCGGCAGGAAAACTAAGAGACCTACAACTGAAGATATTACTTACTGACATGTGTCGGTTGAAAGAAACATGATTGTTAAATTAAAACACAATAAAAACATTCATTTTAACCACTTAGTAATACACATGAAAAATAATATGGAACAAAACTAAAAGAGTTACACCGTGTTTCAAGACATTAAGTAGACAGAGAATTCGAATTATTGATAGTGGTCATTGTCAGTTGTTATTCTTTAAATTACTACATTGACATTAACTATGCATTAAATGAGAAAATAATTAACATCCTTAGTTGAGACATATTGTCTGTGAATCACCAGTTACATTCTCAATTATACCAACCAATTTAACTGCAAGGAAGTTCTCCCTGACGCGTGGTGTGGGAGTCGAGATACTTCCAATTCTATCATAACAAGTTGTAATTCTCACAAGACAGTAATTAATTACGTAATTAACTTAATTTCTTTTCAATTGTATGTCAAACTATTAGTGTATTGCAGATAAGGCATTAATATCTCTAAAAATACGAAGAAAGTTCATGTGATTTCCCAATGAAAAAAAAGTCAAATCAGAATTCGGAGTCATCTGAACTTAATATTCCATTTTCACGTAAAACCAGAATGCCTTCAGTTGAGAAGAAATTTCGCGGCATTCTTGATGCAATGCTGCTCCATATGAACCCGGTTAACGGAAAGATTGGATCTTTGGTATTTTGTTACTCTCGAGGTCTCCTATTCTAAATCTCCAACTGGTAATTCCCGCACCGGGAACTCATTCTACAATTGCTGCCACACTTCGTTCGCGTGGAGCTATGCAACTCCCTCGCCAGCAGCGTGTCGCAGCATTGACCTTCGCACCTCGGCCTTGGCAGCGCCTGGCCTAAAGGAGCACTATCACTGCGGCCGCTGCGCCCAGTGTGGGAACCGCCCTTTCGTTCGATCTTCCGTAATCAACATGTCTCTATTGTTTCCGGGCGCACCAATTACTTACGTTGATTGATTGATTGATTGATTTTTCGTGTTTCCGGGCGCGTCAACTGTTTTGGTCATTAGTCCCGTTAGTGTAATGCATGTTTATTTTCGGGAGATGGCAGTGATCTTCCCCCGCTGGATGGCGAGATCCGGCGCCGACCTACCGTCGGCTAGTGGGGATTTCCCCTAACCAGGACTCTCTCACCAGCGGGGCACCGCCCCAGTCGGGGCAAGCTCTAAGCTCCCGACCGGTCTCCCGGAATATGTGGTAGTGTAGAGCATGTTAGTGTAAGTGTGTGTGTAAGGGGGGAGGATAGGACAAGGAAGAGGAAGGAAAGATCGTGCGCGGTACGTGGCCCGTTTGGTAGGGTACTGCTCCGGCATTCACCTGGTGTTGATCGGAGAAACAACGGAAAACTACCGATCAGAGCAGCCGGCCGCTAGAATTCTCCTCCAGGCAGCGACTGAATTCGACCTAGCTGAAAAGCTAGTATCGAAAATCCTGCCGCCGTCAGGACTCGAACCTAGGACCTCCCGGTCAGAGGCACTGCAATGACATCAGAGGTGATGAACTGAGCTATCGCTCCCGGTAATTACGTCTTTAGTCCCACGAGTGTAGTGCAAGTAATGTTCTAGGAGATAGCGGTGTGCTTCCCCAGCTGGAATGCGAGATAGGGCGCCGATCTACACGTCTGTTTGCGAGTTTTCCCATCTAGATAGCCCTTCAGCGAGTTACCGACGAAGCTGGGGCAAGCTCTAATTTCCCTACAAGTCTCCCGACTGGTTCCCAGAAATGTGCTGCGAGTACATTGCGTGTACGTGTTAGTGTGTAGAAGAAGAAAGGAGACAACAACGGCATGCTACGGCATTTACATGATCGGAGAAACCACGGAAAACGACCGACCAGAGGAGTTGGTCGGTATATTTGTTCTCTTGTCAGTTCCTGAATCCGATCCAACTATGTAACTAGTATGGAAAAATTCCCCACCGTTTGGACTCGAAACCCACAGGGCATCCCAATCAACGTTGGCAATGAGCCATGGCAGGATGAACACCGTTTTGCCATTCACTGCCTGACTCACTATTTTTTTATGTTGTTGCAATAATTGAATCGAATTATTCGAAAACGTTGAAAGCTTAACCCTCGAGAATGGCTTTATGTTTCGTGTGTTAAGATGAATTTTTACTAACAGACAAACGGAATATTCCTGGCTTAACAGCATTCTCTGGGGGGACTACTTAAGTAATTAACTGAATTATGTGATTAATAATGTCCAATAGGATTATAATGAAGATTACGTGTACAGTGAGGAGAAATTTCGTTTACTCAATAAACTACTGCTTTATTCATCTACAACCATGTTAATAATTGCGAATGTCGCGATTTTCAAACCTTGAAACTGACGGTCGAACTAGAGATATCATGAAACGTGTAGTAAAATATAAACATTTCTGCAAGTGGGGTTCTTGGTTCTTATTCTATCTCTTGGGAGTTATTGGTTGCAGCGGGCCAATGAGATGATTGCCGCTGACGCAGCAGCATCGGTGAGATGCCGAGCGAATCGTGTCCCGACGGTGGGAGATTTTTGACCCTAGCTTCATAACTTAATCAAATTCAACCGTTGTCTTTAGGAGACTTCTATCAGTCGGCTCCTACTCCTCTGATTGATAGTTTTTTTCCGATTATACCAGGCGAATACGGGATAAGTATCATAACAAACGGGTCCACGATCTTTTTCGACATACGATCTTTTTTCCTTTCCCCTCCTCTCCCCTACCCCACATATTTATATATACTACACTATCACACTATCGCCCCCTAGCAGTTAAGTGCTAACTTGTCCTGGGGTGGACGGTGATTTTATGGAGGAGATAACTGCACTGGGAAACACTGCATGTGGACATGTAGGTCGGCGCCAGATCTTACATTCCAACTGAGGAGGAATATTGCTATCTAACGGGACTTATGAATCATGAGACTCACGGAACTAATAACCGAACTATAGAAGCACTAAATCATCAATCAGACTACCTCTGGCTATTTCTTCAGTCAACTCCTCGTTAGAACGTTGTTTTAGCTTAAGACGATTTATAATTGATATACTAGTATACTAAAATCGGGCAATTGAATTATTGTTATTTTTGTGATTACATGAACACTCAGGATAAAAATAATTGTCTTCATATTCATAATGAAAATATCTAATGTATATTCACTTACTTTCAATCGTATTTTGGTAACTTTAGATCTCCTTGTATTCATTCTCTGTAACACCACAAATGGACAAAAATGACTAGAATGCATGTGGTTCCTTCTGCGTTTTATTTCGTAATATATTCTTCTTGCTCCAGGGGCAGACCTCTGGCACATTCTCCTATCTTTCTTATTCATTATGTTTCATTATTATTATTATTATTATTATTATTATTATTATTATCATCATTAGCTTTCCTGTCGTAGGTAAAACGCTAAGGATAGTTTGGAACAGGCGTGTTCTACTTGCACGAGCTAATTGCTACTTGCCGTGTACTTGCTCGAACTACTTGCCGAGTGGGAAGCGCAGCGCTTCTATGGGTTTGGGTAACTTCCCCTGGCTTCGCTCTGAAATCTGTTCCTTAAAGATAGATTTTGATAGAAGATCATGTAGAATGTTTCGAAAATTTGGTTATTTTTAGCGAAATTTTGCGTGAAAATAGGGGCAAAAAAGTACGTGCTGTTTTAGCACCTCTAGTTTTCGTGTTATTTCTCTGTCTCTTTCCCTCCAGAACTTTCATTTCTACATTTATAAGTCAGGTTTCTAAGCAAGAGAATGAGCAAGAGAATGAAACATTGTACATGATCTTCTATCAAAATCCATTCTTCTTTACCAATCTATCACATTTCCTGATTCTTTATTTGCCCTTTTCTCCTTCTTTCTCCACCTTTCTTCTTCTTTATCTCTAGCCCTTTATAGTACTCCGGTAAGTATTTCTTACCACTTGCTATTTGGGGTCACTTTGTTTAGGAATTACCATTCTAAGAGAGCCTTATGTACCTGAAGAATATCTGTAAACGTTCTCTGATAAGTACTTGAATTTAACGCGATTGCGTCGTGAAGTTCAGAAAGTGGCAACCATGGTTACCAGCGTCTATCTATGCTCCAGAACCATTAGTGACTGATGTCCGAGCTGTTTTTTACGCCAGTTTTCGACTTTCTGTGCATATATTTTTGCGATATAGGTAATAGCCCCGTGTTATTGATTTAGAACATGTTTGCCAACCCAATTTAATTTTCTATAATTTTATAAACAAAAGTTGTAAGCATACTTATTAGAGAACAACCCGGTCTGACCAAATGGATAAATGTTCTCTGGCAAACACACTTACCACAAATGACACTGACAGTTTTAAAAAAACTGGCAATAAAATGGCAAACCAATAATTATTTTGTGTGAATTTGAGCTCAAATGAAAATATTCTGTACACGTTTTCTCCAAATTCCATTCCCCGCAGTCCTCTAAAGGGCTGGTCCTATAAAGGGCGTTCTTAATCACTTTCTGTCTCTTTATATTTATTATCCTCTTTTTCAATTTTACCCTCTCTCTTTCTATTTGTTTCTTTTCCTGATTCCTTGCTTTATTCTCTTCTTTCCCTCATCGCCCTCTCTTTTTGAAACGCCGTCTCGCTCCCTCTTCGCGTACCTCTTCGCAGGGGCCGGCCTTCGCCTCGTGCTGTGCGAAAACCGCCGACGCAGCCTGTTTCCGCCGAGCAGAGTTACTGCCGCCGCTTCTTCCACGGCGATAAAGACCGCCGCGCAGCCACCGGTAGTAAACAACGTTAATTATAGGGCTGCTTTCGTTTATTTTTTATTGCCCTCTTCTTCTTTTTCAAATACGCAGTATTATCTGCATAATGCGGCTCTTGCTCCGGACGACAACGTGAGTTGATACTGCCCTCAGAGCTATCTGATTGTGTCGCCCCTCTAGAGCATGCGGAAATGAAGCTGTTAATTCTGACTCGGTGATACGTGAGAGAATGAATCCGGAAGCTTGTAGCTCTGCTTCGTGACCAGCAGTGGACGCACCGTAGACTGAGAGCTCTAGGTTCTGAGGAGAACATATCGTAACAGGGACTCAATTATTTATGAGATATTAAACCTAAAGTGCTGCACATTTTCTCGAAAGAAAAACAAATATGACGGAAGACAAAATAATATTATTGATCATGATACCTGAATTGACTCAAAAAAAGTGTGGAGGTAACAAATTACAGATCAAAAGAGAAACAAAAACACATTCACTTGATTTTTATTCAGATCCCTATTGAGAGAAAATTAAACTGCTGGAAACAAAGTGCGAAAGTGGTGAGCAGTAAACTAATAACTCTTCTATTTCTTTTTTTTTTTTCCTAGTTAATATCAGCAATTGCAAATCTGTCTCCATTGGGCTGTTAGCTTCTCGTCTTGTCAGCAGATCTACCGCCGAGTCGCTGGCAGGGATCTCTCGTCTAATCCGAGCGTTTTTGCTATTAATTGCATTTGCATGCGGCAGCGGTGGCGCCAGCAGTTCCACCTCCGCGCCTCGCCGGGCGAACAGACGGCGGCGGCGGCGGTGCTGAGTCGATAGAGGGGCGTGACGTCACTGCGTCGAGTTTCGCCGCCTCCGTCGCCGGTGCTCCTGCCAGCCGCGCCGGCCGCCCTCGCCGCTTGCGTCGTCACCGCCCGCCCTCTCGCGTTCTGCGATGTGTCCGCCCACGCTTGTTTTCTAAGAGCGTGCTGTCCGACGGCCGTGTCTACATCAGGGCTCTCTCTTGGAGGTTGCACCTGTCGCCCTCGGAGCCGAGTGGACGTGTGCTTTTCCATTCGGTCCCATTAACTGATTTGGCTCTTTCATTCGTTATTGCCCCCGTTTCTGCACTTAACAGCATGCTGCGTTTCGGTAATTGTTTGGGCCCTTTTTTATTTCCCGAATTTTCTTTGGCTTTATCTTGAAATAGCGCTCGTATTTAATTACAAATTGTGTCTGTCTTTTGCGCTTTTTCGCAACTTTAAATTCTCTCTTTCTTTTCAAAGCCTCATTTCGCACACGTTCTACATCTCTTCACCCCCTCCCCTCTTCTTCTTCCTCTTCCTCTTCCTTCTTTTTTAATCACCTCCAAGCTCACCTTCTTTATACTTATTTAGAGATTTAATACCTCCAACGCCGATATTTTGCACCTCTCGTCATTATTAGCCATCTCTTTCGTCATTATTGTTTGGCCATCTCTTTTGTCATTACTATTTCTCTGTAGTTCTCTATCTGGTTTTGTATTCTTTTATCCGTTTTATCATGCCTTCTTGCCGGAATAACTTATTAGAAACCCAGTTCTTGACTTTTACAAGCTACATAACGTTTTTGATGTTCCCTTTAAATGCGTCTGCCTGGTGTCCCATTCGCAATAACGTGTACAAGTATACAACAGGAAGCGTGCACATGCAAACCCATTGCAACCCGGATACTTCCTTCCCTCCGCTCCCCCTGACCCTCGTCTCTCGTTAGACTCGCCCCCTGCGAGTTGCCTCCAGCCCACGCATGCCGGCGGATACACGGCGGGGCTCATGAGAAAATAAAGAGATAATGTATATTAGACGGTTGCGCGACGTGATTCGCGCGACTTGTTAGTTTTTTGTTTCGCGTGGCGCTTTGTCGTCACGGAATAATTAAGCGGCTGCTCGTCACTGGCCACGCGCGCTGTCCCGCGGCGCCGGTCGATACCAAATCCCGTATCGGCAAAGGCATCAGCGTCGTATTTTTGTGTCAGTTCGGAATTATTGTTTAATTGCCTTGGCGTTTATTTAATGCCCGTGTCAAGCATCGTGCACCCGCCTCCCGGACACAAGAAACAGAGCCCGTGAGGAGGGCAATCGATGTTGCTTCAACTTGTGGCGGTTGTGGTGACGATAATGGGGACGGCGCGAGTGACGACGATGATGTTATATTATAGATCACGGTAGACAAGAATACGATGAATCGTGGTCGTAGTTAGAATGCGGACGAATGAAGGATATGTGGTTTTCTTTCTGTAATGAAATCGTAATAACTAAAAAGACCAGAAAAGCAAATATATTCTCAGACTTCAGCAGCCATTGGGCATACATAATGAACAATTTTGGGAAACAATGGAAGCCTAAAGGAATTATTCAGTTTCGCTTGAACCGGGACAGAAATCCAATCGATGCATGTTGATCAGAACTTCTCAGAATCTCTTGATACAGGATGGTATTTTAAGCGCATTAAACTAATCTAATGCGGCTAATTTGAAGCTGCAGATTTCGTATGCGGTGTCTGTTTCGCCGAAGTGCCGATAGCCTGAATTAATTTGCAGCGTAGTCAGGAAGTCTTTCCGCGAGGGGTTGTTGGATGGATTATTGAGTATCGATCAGGGCTCGTACGCGTTCGTGGGGTGGAGCGCGAATGGGGTGAGACGTGGTGCAATCCTCTGGCCTCGACAACTGAGCAGCAAATTGCTGGTGATCGCGTCAGGTGCTGTTCGGCCTGATGTTCATTGATAGGGTCACACTGAATAATTGAGTGTAATAGTGATGTATAACGGAATATTGTAATGCTTATTGCGTATTTATTTATTGAAATATTTTATGTGTTAATTTCATTTTCTGAGTATTCCGTATTATAAAGACTACAATCTCTAAAACTTCAAAAGTCTTCAAAGAAAAGATAAATAAAAATTGTAATGCTTTCATTGATCACATCGTAATAAAAAAACTCACAATTTTCTCTTTATTTCGAAAATAAAAGCCACTTAAAATGAAGGAATGCGAATCCTGATTGAATATTTAGTATATTCAAGTAACTAATGTTATTTTAGATAGATCTCTAACGATGTAGATTTTGTTTACTTTCGCTTGTGAAAGATATTTCTATGCTGTGAACAAATTTGTACAAGTATGCTAATAAGTTGGATGCTCTCAGTAAAATGTTTGAGTAAAGTTCAGTAAAATCTACAAAAGAACCAGTAGTCACCCAACCAGTGAGGTTGGTGATGTAAGACTCAAGAAGTCATAAAACAGAGAAAATATATATAATATTAAAAGGGAAATATCCTATAGCAAGTGTAGAACCCAGGCGGTTCCAAGATGGTGCCAAGTTCCAAATGATGGCGGTTCCAAGTTCCAAATATGCACTAACCGGGTATAACAGGAAAAGTCGGCCAAATATGCACAAATATGCACTAACATATTAGTCTACATTGCATCGAAATCTAACAAATGTTAAATTTCATTTAGCTGTGCCTTGAAGCAACTGACAAAAATATGCAAAATCATAGAAACCCTCTCCCTAGACATTAACCATCATTCCGCTGGGGATCCACGAATCACAGCGGTGTCTAGACGAACCAGCAGAGAAGCATCAAGACAATCTCAGCAGGTTGTCGATAGGTAAGGTGCCCCAGCCTGACGAACTAGAGAAAGAGAGGGGAAATGGTGAGGGAGTGGGGAAGCCTCTCCCAAGGCCCTAGTTACGGACGATATGGTGTGCCCGGCAGGGCGAGAGGTGCAGTTTCGTTGAAGCTGGTCCCACAGGGGAAAAACAGATTTTAGAGAGATAAATATTAGTGAAAGATGGTGAAAGAATTATGTGGCTGTACAAAGAACAGTTGTAGAAAGGGTGATGAAACCAGCTGGAGATATTTCAAGATATCTGGAGATGTTCAAAATAAGACAAAAAAAGGTGTGCTCTACTTAAAAATAAAGGGTCGTCCACACTCGGAAGTGATGTAATAACAATATGAAGGGGGAATTTTCAAATTGTACCGCACAATGAGAACAGAGGCGTTTATGCATGTAGGGAATTCTCAATAACACTTTAAGGCGAATGATATTAAAAAGTAGGACATCAATCCAAGATACTGAAGGGTCCGTCAGATTAATAATGAACATTTTTGCATGTGCCCAGATGAATTAAATCTCCCCAGTTGCGAGAAGAATAAAATCGTAGTATGTTGCAATAATACAGAAGGGACGTTATTGCAAAGACAATAGGACTTGGAGGAGCTATAGAATCCGGGTGAAATCATGGGGCAAAAGCAGACCCATAGTTTCATTGGCGAAAAGAGATTCTTGAAAAAGAGTATGGTGAGAGAATGTATGTTTAGTATTATTTATTTTTAACCGAGTTGCATGTGGGTGGTAAAATTACTGAGGGAAAATCCGTTTCATAATGTGATAGAAGGTTATATTAATTCACATATCGTGAATAATAGATATTTCACGTTTTCCCCCTACGATACGTGCGATTGTACACTTGCCATGAGGACCACTCCTGAGAGGAAGCTGGACCGTTAAAACAAAGCCTAAGTCCAGCCCAGCGAGCCAAAGAGCTGAGAGCGCGTGGATGTGCACTGAATTGCGGCGCGTGCTCCGGAAGACGGCACGAGGACTAACGCTCCACGTGGGGACTCCCGAAACACGTGTAGCGGGCGCTTCCTCAGCCCCTGACCCCCCACCCATCGAATCGTCTAGCCCCAGCGCCTGCGGTCTCCTCCTCGCCTCGCCCGCCCCGCCACTTCCCCGCCCTCCCCGCTTCCCCCGCCCGCCACGCCACTCCACGCCCTGCCTGCCACGCCCTGCCACGCCCCGCCCGCTCCGCCCCGCTCCGCCTAGCCACGCCCCGACACGCTCCGCCACACTTCACTCTGCTCCATCGGGATCCAGGTTTGTTTTCGCTTGATCAACTTACTCAGTGGTAGTATTACAGTTGATTTTGTATTGTTCAAGGGTTCGAGTCTCGCTGCTGGCGGATTTTCAGAAGGACGACTTCAGCATCTGTCTGGAGCAGAGTTCTAGCGACAAGGTGATCTTATCGTCAGTTTTCTATGTTTTTATCAATACTATTCTAATGATGGAGTAATCCCTGAATAAACGGATCATGGACTGTACACAATTTTTCATTTTCTATCCTCGTCCCATCGTCTCCCTGTATTACACACCGACGGGCAATAAACTACCACACTAGAGAGCTTAGAGCTTGTCGAGGCTAGGCCCTTGCATCACTGGGGGATGTACGTGTATAGGGAAAGCCAGCGTGCCGACATGTAGGTTGGAATCGGATATCTTGTATCATCGGGAGAGAACATCGCCACCTTCGGATATATAACAAGCACTACACTTACCGGATTAATGATAATAGCTGTTCAAGGAGTTAAAGTGTTCGGAAACACGATGTAAGCAATCAATCCGCCGCCGGAAGAGGTGGTTCAGGGTATCTAATGATGCCACTGCAGTGTCACTGGATGGCTGCTCTAATCGGCAGTTATCCAAGGTTTCTTTGATCTATCGCAGGCGAATGCCGGAGCAATACCCTAACAAACGGACCGCGCGCGATCTTCCCTTCCTCTAGCTTGCCCCATCCTCACTCCTTACTTACAAACACTCACTTACGCGCACTACACTGACACACATGCCGGGAGACCAGAAGGGAACTTCCAGCTTACCCCAGCTGAGGCGGTGCCCCACTGGTGCGAGATACCTGGTTGGGGAAAACCTCGCTAGCTGACCGGTAGATCGGCGTCGGATCTCGCCATCCACCGGGTGAGGATCACCACTACCTCCCATGCACTACACTTACGGGACTGGTGACCTTATGTGGTGACGCGCATGGAATCAATAATCAATGAGCCAGGCCCCATCATCCTCCCTCCGCCCCCCTTCTCACTTCCGCCCCGCCCCTCGTGATGCCGTGTCGGCGGCTCTTACGCTGTCGTTTCCTCACTGCTCCCCGCCACCGCCGCGCTGCGTTCGCCCCTGTCACCTTTGGCGCTACAGTCGCTGATGTGTTGCGGGAGACTCTAATTGCCAGTAGGCGGAAGAACTACTGCTAAGTCGATGTAGGCAAAGACGAGATTCATTCTCTTTTCTGGCATCAACAGGGCCTGCATAACTTTGCTCTAAAGAATCTACTGACAATGTAGGGAAGATCTTCCAATAAACGAAGCAGTAAGCAGAAAGTATGCTTCTTGTTGTTTTTATTCATGTATTTAGTTACACTTGAGGGATTTTTATTATGGAAATATAAGAGGAAATAGCGTGTGTTGTGACTGGAATCCAGGCAGGGCTCTGGTAATATCTATTAAGGCTACGTCGTCTCACTGACCTAAACATTAATAGCTTTTACAGCGATAGGTATTTGTCAACGTCGTAAAACATTACTAAATTCTCGAAAATGTATCTAATGAATATAGTCACTCTTTAACATAAGCACGAAATATGGGAATATTTTTCAGTTTAGAGCAGAAGTAAATAATACATTCAATATTGACATGGGAATACTTGTTGATTTCTTGCCGACAATGTTTATAAGCAGCTTGAATTCTATAATGTGGAAACTTCGTCACTAAGGAAATATTAAATATATAAAAGTTAACAATACAAAAGGGAATAATAATGTAAAGATACACAGGATGCACGAGAGAATACAAATATCATTTGAAACTGAGGATACCCATGCACGTTTCTAATCAGCAGACAAGAAAAGTAACATACATTTTAAATTTTTTAAATCAACGTCGCCTATTTTTAACCGCAACATCATTACGTGAGGAGGTTTACTACTCACGGTGAAGAGTTCAAATATCCAACCAAGAGTGAAATATCAGCAGTGAAGTAATCAAAGGTCGGAGGCGCGGTCCTTACGTGTCGGCGGGTGTATTGTCGCCAGCTTCCCCGCTTGCACGTGCCACACGCCGTGGAGCGTCCGTGGTGGGGTGGGGCGGGGCGGGGCGGGGCGGGGGCGGGCGGGGCGGGCGGGGCGGGGGCGGGGCGGGGGCGGGGGCGGGGGCGTCCAGGGGTAAAGACGCAGGGCAGATGAGACGGCGGAAACACAGCACGTGCCTGCCAGGCCGCCGCGCGGAGCCGCGGCGCCCGGCGACGCACACTGAGGCCAAACCCAAAAACGTTGGTCCAAGTAAGGAATCGTCATCGAATTTGCATGAAACGTTGATTTCAGGGGTTTTGGATGTTGATGATTGCAATTCGGATGTTGAATTTTCAAGGAACGCAACACTATAACACCTTGTTTAAAAACTAGATTTACATGAACTATAAAATGTAGACCAGGGTGTTAGATTAGTGACTAAAGTGGCGATGAAATGAACTTTCGTGTGGATATTAACATTTTTTTTATTTATGAACGAAATACTACTATTCAAATGCAAGTATACACTTTACTAAATAGTCTGTTGATTCTTCTGGTGGAATCTTACAGTTTCTAACAGTATTAGTGGAATTAATATTTGTGGTATTTCTAATAATAATCTTAATTTCCTCTGAGTTAGTTTTCATAAGCTGACATCTGTACTTACCTGTAAAAAATACTGTATTGATTCCACATTCGCTCGTTTTGGCAGATTTTTTAACATAATTCTTTAGATAATACAACAAGCTGCAATCTCCATAAATTTTGTTGTGGATATATGCGGAAATTGGGTATGTTTTCTGTATTTAAAGACCAACGTATTCATTCGTGAAAATACAGTTTACCACGTTCTTTAATAAACTGTTATTTCTCTAGTCTTTTGGCTCAATCATTATTCACAGGGGCATCAGTCGTGAACAGAAGTGGAAGGGTTAGTAAGCTAAGGTCCTTTTATGAGTTCTAAATGTGACTTTTTGCACATTAGTCTAACCAAGTGTCTGAGAAAAATTCCCCAAAGAGTAACTTTATTTTCTGAATTTTGACCAGAGCTTCCGCCTTGGGCCCAGTGTGCGACGGCGTCGGTGGGCGCGGTGACGAGAGGAGGGTGTCGCGTGGGGCGTCGAATGGCGCGGAGTGCGTAGGAAAAGAGACGGCCCGCGGTTAGGATTGTGGAGAGGAGAGGGCTTGGCCTTGCTGTCACGGGGGGTCCCGGGGGGGGGGGGTGGCGAGGGGAACCGAGGCGGAGAGTGCCGTGGGGTGGCGGAGAGGGGATGTCAGGTAGTAGCAGAGCGTGGCGAGGCAGTGCGGCGTGGCGGGGCAGTGCGTGGCGGGGTAGTGCGTGGCGGGCAGTGGGGGGAACGAGGCGGGAGTGCGTGGGGGGCAGGCGGGGGGGGCATGCGGGGGGTGCAGTGCGTGGCGGGGCAGTGCGTGGCGGGGCAGTGCGTGGCAGGGCAGTGCGTGACAGGGCAGTGCGTTGGTGGGAAATGCGTGGCGGGGCAGTGCGTGGCGGGGTAGTGCGAGGCGGGGCAATCCATGGCTAGTCGGGGCGTGACGGCGCAGTGCGTGGCGGTGCAGTGCGTTGGGGGAAATGCGTGGCGGGGCAGTGCGTGGCGGGGTAGTGCGAGGCGGGGCAATGCATGGCTAGTCGGGGCGTGACGGCGCAGTGCGTGGCGGGCAGTGCGTGGGGGGAATGCGTGGCGGGGAGTGCGTGACGGGGCAGTGGGGGCGGGGCAGTGCGTGGCGGGGCAGTGCGTGGCGGGGCAGTGGCTGGGGATGCGTGGCGGGCAGTGCGTGGGAGGCAGGGGCATGGGTGGGGGTTGTGCGGGATGGGGCGAAGCATGGGGGCTGTGGCGAGGAGGACTGGGGCGTGGCGATATTGGGACGTGGTGAGACCACGGCATGGAGGGACCGTGGCGTGGTAGGACTGGGGCGTGGCGTGGCGGGGCGTGACGGGGCTCAGCATAGCACGGCGTGGAAGCGGAGAGGGGCGAAGCGGGGCGGGGCTGACAGAAGAGAGCGAGGGAGGGGGAGAGGGCGAGCGGGGGGGGGCGTGCCGGGGGCGAGAGGGCGAGGGGTGAGCCGCGCGAGAGCGCTTTTGCGCCCGTAAATCTGCATTAGGGCCGAGAAGGCGCTCTGGCATCTGCGCGGCGGTGACAGCACGCGCGCCCTACGCAACTTCCATCTTCCCGGTGTGACGTAAAGCACCTTTCAACTTGTTCGGCTCGTCCTAATTCGTGTTGGTGTTCTCTCATTTTTTTTTGTTTTTATTAAGTTCTTGCAATATCATCATTAATAACATCCGTTAACACTTATTAATATTTACTCGTGAATCAGCGATTATTTCGTCTTGATTTGCAATGGATGATGATTGCGTAATGCGATTTTGTGGAATTATTAGGGTTTCCTCTACTCCTTCAATCCCCAGAAATATTTTATATTTCACTTTAGCATTACCAAACAACATTTACTTCATTTTTATTGCAAGCAAAAATCTGTATGATTTAGTCAAAGAGATATAGATAACTCTTTTATTCACGCCCCATTAAAATAAAAACGAAAAAACGTAAAAAACGGCGAGTCAGCCGTTTCATTGAAGTCATGATAAATAGTATCTTCCGCATTGGTTTTATAAAGATTCTAAAGTTATCTTATACATTAAAAAAATAAGATATTGATGAATGATTTCCTTTTACAATAATAATAATAATAATAATAATAATAATAATAATAATAATAATTATTATTATTATTATTATAGTAATAACAGTATCAAGTCCCATTAACCGCTAGCCGACGGTAGGTCGGCGCCGGATCTTGCCGTCTGGCGGGGGAAGATCACCGCCATCTCCCGAGGAAAAAGCATGCACTACACTTACGGGACTAATGACCTAAGCTGTTGACACGCCCGGAATCACTAACCAACCAACCAACCCAAATCAAGTCCCATTAACACAGAAGCATTCATTTACTTTCTCATATTTATTACTATTTTTCTTCTTTCCCCGAAATTACGAGTTTTGTGAGTTGCGAATTTCAAAGCAAGGTGACGCCGCGCCTTTCACTTGTCTCGAGGCCTGACCTAGGTGGGCGCTCCGTGCGCCGGAGGTGGGGGAGGGGAGGGTGCGGAGGGGGGGAGTGGGCGCTCGCTGAGGGCGGAGGGCCTTCCGCGTCAGCATAATCCTCTCGTGCCTCGTGTGCCCAGCGCGATAAAAGGGCTCTGACCGCTGCGTAGCCGGGCTCCGCTAGCGAGATGGCGAAGAAGCGACGCTCTTCGGGCCCCTCTGCGCTGGCAGCCACTGCGACTTGCTCCGTCGCTGCATGGCGACGCGGAGAGTGAAATGGAGCGAAGTGAAAATGAGGGCGACATTAGGAATTGTTTCTACATTAAAAATATTTTTCTTTCCAAGAAATAGAAAAGGGCTATAATAAAAGTGTCGTTTTTCACTGTAATGTCTCTGTTTGAGAATGTGAAAGCTGATTGCAGGTAGGGAATGCCAAATAGGTGGCGTAAGGGGTTGCCATAGATCTTCCGTTTCGATGGCCGACAGGATGGACGACGTGCAATGGTCTGACGATGCTGTAATGCCACAGTATATACATACATATCCAGGTCATTCCTAAAATCTTTTTTTTTTAATTGGTTATTTAAGGTCGCATCAACATCTTAGGTCATTAGCGACCACTATTGCTGTTAATGGTATGGTAACTATGTGGATGAAACGATATGGTGATGATAAGGGGTGAAAGGACGAACACAAATACAACCATGCCCGAGGCGGGACTCAAACCCGCGACCCTTCGGTCCGAGATCACTACGACACTACTGCCTTAGCGATCTCGGCCACCGGGCCGACCCTAAAATCTTTGTTTCTTATTTGATCTTATTATGTGCAGACCTTAACTTTCCTAGGAAATCGCACTTCCGTTGCTTGAAGTTAGCTTTTATTATTATTTTTTTAAATCCATTACTCACCTCCATACAGGAGAACTGGGGCACCTATTGTCTTACAAAATTTGTTTTCGAGATTCTTTGGAATATATTCATTTCTCTCTTAATGTTTTAAAAGTAGGGTTAACAGTATTTCCAAATTGGTTCTTATTATACTTTTGTCGTATTAGTTTCTATATTTAAAATTTTCTCAGTATCACTAGCGTTTATGGAACGCTATGCGACTGCATGAGACTTGATACGTAGTATTGTATTGAAATTTTTGAAGTTAATGTGTTATTAATCTATTAAATAGAAAAGAAATGAGTTGCTTTTCTTAGGAAGACGAGAGAGAAAACAGCAGGTGAGAAAGTGTAGGGAAATGAGTTTTCGCAGATTCATTGAAAGTACATTAATTTATAATCAACTTTTTAAGAGGAGGAGTTTCCGTACCATCCATAATCAAAAATGACGTTTTCATAAAAAACGTTGAATGGTGAGTGTAAAACGAAACCATTTGTAGCTATTTTGCAGACGACACCTAATTTAATGCTTTGACGAATAGCGGATTAAAAAGTAGAAACAATTTTTTTATAGTCTATTTCAGACACTGAATTTCTGTTCATGACTTCAATTGAAAAATAATTATCAATTTCAATATACCGTACATACATAGATAACGGTTGATCTTCAGTAACTGACTAGACTCTGAAATATAATTTTTCTCATTTGAAAATATCTTTTCAGTACTAATGATTTTTTTGGAAAAAGATGTTTTCTGATGTAAACTACAAAGTTCGTCTTCAGGGAAAAGTCTGCAACTTTTGCTTAAATTTGCGAATCGTCAGCATGCACAGGTTAACAGAAACCATAGTATTCCAATAGGTTTTGTTGGCCTTTTGGCTTTGTTGGCCACAAAATAGAGATTTGTGATATGTGGCTCATGAGATGCCTCTCTGCACATCACACGCAATAATGGGTAACCTAACCTCCAAAATCAGTAACACGAAATAATAATAATAATAATAATAATAATATAATAATAATAAATAATAATAATAATAATAATAATAATAATAATAATAATAATAATGCCGGTCCGGATAGCCGAGATCGCTAAGACAGTAGTGCCGTGGCGATCTCCGACAGAAGGATCGCGGGTTCGAGTCCCGCCTCGGGCATGGGTGTGTTTGTGTGTGCCGTCCATTCACCCTTCATTATCATCATCATTTCATCTTCCATCCCCCAGGACTGACAACCCTGGGGGTATAAAAATCGGATTCAGCCTAATGCTGATTCCCCTAATTAGTTACATGCAAGACTTGCAACGTGATAAAATGATACTGAGCGAGCAAAAAAAAAAAAAAAAGGGACACCTATAAGTGAAGCAGTACGTATTAGAGAGGAAAGATCAGGGGAGGAGGAGGGTGGTTGACAGCCACCCTGCTGTGAACCCCTCCTCAAGAGCTTCCCGTATAGTGGGACAGGGATTAAAGAGTTGCCGGATACAGCCCGTAGACTACGTCGACTGCTCACACATGATGTGCCCACCGCTAATTAACCTTTAACTATGCTAGTGAAAAATATTAATGCAACTGTGCTGGTGGGCTCTGAGAGATCCAAAACAGAAAATAATTCGCTGAACGCAATATTTTTTAACGAAAAGTATATTTAATGCAATTCAACATGATGATAGTATATATATATTTCGGTAAAAGTAAACAAATAAAATATACGTAAAAAAAATTTTTAATTTTAATTTCGAAAGCAGATTAATTGAAACAAAGTTTGAGTGTTGCATAACAAATAAATTTGAGGAAGTTAATGCAAAGATGGTTGGTCTTTCTGCCAGCGCCACGTGGACAATCTTTATTTTATTTGGAACACCTGATTGTAGTCTAACCACGGGGTGATCCCGAAACTTTTTACTACTGTCCAAGAACAACCAACAACCATCGCAAAATTTCTTTGTCGATGATAGTATACATTTCAAATGCAAAACTACAATTGAAATAAAAAAATGAACTCTTTGTAATAAACACAATGTATTTCTTATCCGTATTCTAATAAACGACGTTGCTAAATAATCGATTACATAAAAAGTCATGCATTTAAAAAACTTGCGTAACTATGCTGGTAGGAACCACGACACCCGGAAACGTTCAAATCGACTATAATTTCTCACTGCACAAACGTAAGAAAATGGTGGCTCGTTAGATTGCAAACCCCACGATTTGAAAAGAATACATCAGTCGCTGAGAAATTAATTATAAAAGTATTTAAATTAATAAAAAACATATTAATATTATATTATATATACACATATTAATATTATATTATAAACATATTATATATAAACATATTAATATTATATTATATTAATATATTAACATATTAAACATTAATAATAAACATAATAGTGAGGGTATCACAGACCCCAGCAGCACCGTTAAAGGAAATCCGCCTTTCAGTCAGCCTCACCGCGCGTGCGCGCATCTCCGCGCGGTGACTGACTGCGGCGACGGCGACGGCGACGGCTGTCGGTGCGGTGAGTTACAGCGCGCGCCGAGTGCTAAGGCTGGTACGCGAACGGCGGCGCGCGCGTAAAAAAAGAGCCGTATTTTCCCGCGTCTTAAGGGCTTTCTGCGGGTGGTCGGGGACAGCCGCCGCGCTGTGGCCGCGCTTAGACCCTAGATACAAAGAGCGCATTCCTTGGCGACGCCCATGCCGCCCTTTCATATCCAGTTGTCACGGGACTTCGATTGATTGATTTTTTCGTGTTCGCGGGCACGTCAACTGCTTTGGTCATTAGTCACGTTAGTGTAGTGCATGTTTTATCTCCGGAGATGGCGGTGATCTTCCCCCGCTGGATGGCGAGATCTGGCGCCGACCTACCGCCGGCTAGTGGTGTTTCCCCCTAACCAGGACTCTCCCACCAGCGGGGCACCTCCCCAGTCGGGACAAGCTCTAAGCTCCCGGATTATGTGGTAGTGTAGTGCAAGTTAGTGTAAGTGTGTGTGTGTGTGTGTGTGTGTAACGGGAGAGGATAGGACAAGGAAGAGGAAGGACAGATCGCGCACGGTTCGTGACCCGTTTGGTAGGGTACTGCTCCGGCATTCGCCTGGTGTTGATCGGAGAAATCACGGAAAACTACCGATCAGAGCAGCCGGCCGCTAGAATTCTCCTCCAGGCACTGACTGAATTCGACCTAGCTGAAAAGCTAGTGTCGAAAACCCTGCCGCCGTCAGGACTCGAACCTAGGATCTCCCGGTCAGGGGCGCTGCAGTGACATCAGTTGATGCACTGAGCTACCGCTCCCGGTCCACGGGACTTCGAACTGTGATAAATTGTGTGTGTTGGAAACCATCGATACAGCCAATGTTAGCCAATATTACTTGGCTGTTCGCAAGTCGCCGTGTCCTAGGTAGTGTTGCCACCGTTTCGGCCGTAATTCTGCAATTTTCCTCTGATTGAAATACGCCCCGAAGAAGTTTGCAGTATGATGCCCGAAACGTTGGTAGCTGTGTCTGGGTCGCGGTGACTCCCGGAAGGCCCAATCGACTCTGGCTGCAGAAACATACGCTTCCATTGTTAAAATCTTTGAAACTCTTCATAATGAATTCAATTTCTTGTCAAGTTCTTAATGCCATTTGATAGAGCTGTCGGGTGATAAGATATTACTTTCGTATGGCAGCGGTTGCGCTGTTCTTTGTATCTAGAGTCTATAGCGGTGCTCGTTGTTTAAGCAAGGGTCGCGTCTGATCTGTGCAAATAGAAATAGCCTATAGGATATAACTTAAAACATTTTATTAGCTTCGGTTCAGCTTTTCCTCTATTAATTTAAATATTATTCGATATTTTGAATCTTTTTAGATTATTTCTCTGATTGCGCAGAAACAAGAAAAACATTCTTTTAATTAAAGACATAGTATATAAAAAAATATTTGGTTAAAAACGTACAGCCAAAAAAAATTGTGTTCATTGAAAGGGCGTTAGTTTTTTTTTAAATGTGGTTCAATTTCTAACAATGTGTTAAGTAACAAAAGACATCCCTTAAGATATTTTACAATTTACGATTATTTGTAACTAACTGTTTAGTCATGTTCTTTCAAGTAGTAATCGCAATATGATGGACTTCAATGCAACACCAATTATTAAGAATCTCCGAATATTTATACTCATCATTTCAAAACAAAATCATACAATAGCAATATTCTTAGACATCTCACACGCATTTGATAGAACCTGACACCAAGCATTAATATACGAAATCAAAAAATGCGGCACCCCATATTACTTAACGGAAATCATAAAGAAATTCTTAGAAAACAGAAGTCTCAGTAGCAGTCAAAAATTATCATCTAAACCCCAAAACAATAAACACAGGCTTACCCCAGGGATCCCCTCTCACCCACCTTTTTTAACATATATATAGCAGACATTCCAAAGTTGCTATACAGATAGCCCAGTTTGCTGACGACACAGAAATTTACTCATCTGCAATCTCACTCAGAGTAATAAAAAATAGAATGCAAATATATATAAATCTAACTGAAAGCTGGGCAGCAAAGTCAAAAATAAAACTTAACCCAATTAAAACTGCAGCTAAAATATTCACATTTAGACCATATACCTCTCCTTCGCCATTAACATTAAACAAAGAAACGATAAACTGGTACCTATAAAAAAGCCAAGAAAATACTTAGTTCTAAACATCGATACAGAACTAAACTGGAAACATCACATTGACAATAAAGTAATACATGTTAAAAACAAACTATTACAATTAAAACTATTAACCAACGCAAACAGCCATATATGATATGATACCGCACTCGCAACATATAAAACAATAGTTAGACCCCTTCTACTGCATGTACGCCTCCTTTTGGTTAAATGCAGCTAGGTCCAATCTTAATAAAATCCAAGTTATCCAAAATTAGTTCCTAAGGACAATTACCAACGCACCATAGTTCATATCTAATGCACAGCTCCATAAAAAAATAAATGGATGTAATTTTTAAAGCTGTACTGTACAATAACAAATTATATTTATGTACAATAGTTTTCTTAACAAAAGCTAAAACGCGTTATTTCAATAACATGATATTTTCAGGGTTATAGCTGCCTGATTAAACAGGGAGTGAAAAACGTGGAATTATCTAAACGTGCTTGTTATTTTCATTACTCCAATCTGTCAACCAACTTATTATTTTAAAGATTGTGACAGCCCTAAACATGTTCAGCGTAGGTAATTCCTACACGGAGGATTTTGGCATTCTATAAAATGATGCTAATTGGTGGACAGAATTGGGTAGCTGATTTGGAAATTTATACAACTCATCCACGAAAGGTCTTGAACACTTCAAAAAGACAATGGTCATGTCAAATAGAATGTTGGAAATAGTGATATCTGTAGATTAAAGTAAAGTCCACATCATAAATAACTTGAAAGACTTTGCTCTATAGGTTTGAAGCCAGTTACCGTTCAGGTAAATTTAATAGAATCATTTTCAGCCTCTCGACTGACGGTGTTATCAAATCGAGATGAAATATTATATAAAAGTAAATGATATTATTTATATTAATTACATATAAAATTGATCTTGAGTAAAGTATATATTATTGACGAGTAATATTTTTAATTTTTTTTTTTTCCGGAATATATTTCTATATAAATATAAAAATTCTGATTAGAAAATTTAGACATAAATCTGTTTCACCCTCATCAACTCATAGATTTATTGATAAATCCAAAAGCACTCACAATATGCATTATCCTGCTCAACTCACTTCGATACATGACTCGCTTCGTACAATTGGAAACTTTGCTAGGACCAATGTTCAAGAACACTGACCGATATGTGATTTGCTCGAGTTCCAATGGTATCGATATCAGATTGCACACTACCTACTAATAATTATCCATCGAATTATCTCCGCAAACACGAAATAGCCACAACCCCGGAGCAACGGAAAGCGGATATCCGTAATGAGCACATGATGCGGTCGCTAGCGATGGCGAAGGTGTTTGAGCCATGAGGGGCGGTTCAGTACGACCTGCAGGAATCACAGGTAGACTAATAATGCTCAAATTCAAAGCAACAACTAAAGACGAGTAGGATGGGTATCAGGTACGAAAGGCATGTCGTCTCTAAAGTCTCAGCAGATTAGTCCGCATGGAATTGTTAGATAATTGTCGGATCCTGCACATATAATTTTAGTGTTAATTTAAAATATATGTTTTCTGTCGTTTTCTCCTTCAAAAAACGTTTTTAAACCTTGTTTAACTTTTTAGTTATTAATTATTGACAGATGAAAATAATATTTTGCATTTAGTGTAAGAACCAAAATTTATAAATGAATAGGAAGCAAATAGTGGACTGATATTCATATTGAAATGAGATATCTTTATTAGAAAATTGATTTTTTTGTTAAATCTTGAATTTACTTCTTTCTTCATGTTGATGTTTTCACTCAATTGGCATTCATTATGTGTTGTTAACGATAATGAAAATTATGAAAGTTACGAAAGCGTACTTCGAATATTTCTTATTACTTTAAATTCAATACGGTTGATAATGTTTTGTATTCTTATTGAAGACAGTGATTTTAATGAAGAGTTTGTGAGAGCTTACAAACGGATAAAATTCATAATATTAATAAATCCTTGTAGTGAATAGAAGTTTGTATTCGCAGTGCGGGTGAGACAATGTAAGCATCCTAATTAATGTGACACTGGAGAAGTTTGAAGAATGCAAACCTCTTACGAATATTGTTTTCTCTCTACTTAGACTTCTCGCGTTTGATTGAAACTTATTGAATGAATATAGTTATTTTTTACGCTAAAAATAAATAAACTTTTCATTTCAAATTTTCTTTGCAAATTGATAATAATTTTCGTCTTGCTCCTGAAATTCATTTAGGCTACTGCTTGCGGATAATCTCTCGTTTATCTCTAGAGCGTGGGGGAGGGGCTGCCAATGTAGCTACAGAAGCGCACTGCTAATAGTTGAATGGCGTTCGGTTAATGGTGGTGACGGGGCGGTCGCGTGCCGGCTTGACGAAGCGATTGAAATCCAGTCTTTCCTCGGCGGGGGCAGTCGGAAACAGGTCCGATAACGTCCATGGCCTACCCACGCGCCTTCGGTGTTCTTATACTCCATTCACGGCCCATCGGGCAGGAATTGTAGACGTTTGAAAGCGCGTAAATGGCGCCGAGAGTTTTTGTTTGCAGGAAAAGTATCATCGGAATGGCCCTGAGTAGTTTAGACGGACGCGCGTTATTAAGCTTGATTTGAAGGGTTTAACTTTCGAATCTCGACACTGTCATGGTTATCTTTTTCGTTAGTTATGGCATAGTTTCGTGTTTACAAATCACAAAACGTTTTTGCACAAATATCCTACCGATCCGGTGGCCGAGATCGCGCAGGCCCCGAAGGGTCTTGGGTTCGAGTCCCGCCTCGGGCATGGTTGTATTTGTGTTCGTCCTTTCACCCCTTATTATCACCATATCGTTTCATTTTCACAGTTGCCATAACGTTAACTCCAATTTTGAGCGCTAATGACTTAGATGTTGTTGCGACCTTAAATAACAAAAAAAATCCTATCGTCCCTTTCCGCCCTCTACCCAAACGAAGATGCGTGGGGGTGAATATACTATGACGGCCAACAGTGAGGTAGAAGATGCCTAGTGAAAGGGTCGACGCACTGTGACGTAAGCACAGTCTGTCCGCCCCCCCCCCCCAGCTGATCATTCAAAAGATTTCAAACATAGCTGGGGCCCGTTACTAGTAGACTCGCAGCAGTTGCTCAGAACGCAATACCCTCGAACTCTAGAAAACTATTGACCTTCCCACGACATGCCTGATTTTCAATGTACGAGCAATGATTTTCAATATCCCATACAATTCAATGTATGTTTGTGAGGAAATTGAATAAAAAACACAACGTATTCATGTAATACATATTTTATCGCGATATTTTTTAAAATGAATTTGTTTTGATTTAAAAAATGATTTCATTTTATTGTATTTTTTGCATACAGATATCTATTATTTCAAGTGCCCTTTAACGATCTGCATCAACATCACTATTTTGTGATGTTCAGCGATTTTGTAGTGCACTGCTTCAAAATAAATGAATTCGCAAAATTGTGAATAATACATTATATTATCATGTTAGTTTGGTAGTTATAGCCTACGACTCGGAGAAACGTTCTAAAGTCAACGTGAGAGTTACATCGACAAACGAGGGAAGAAAAAACATTCACTTTATTTTCGTCAAAAAATAATCTCCGTAGCGAAGTTATAAAATTCTCATGTGACAGCGAATCAAGCGTCTTTTCCACTCCGGTCTTATTTCTGCTATCCTTACTTTTCAATTTTCCCTCCACTTTTTATTTACTTACGTGTCGACGCCCGGCAGTCATTCCGTGCGCACTGCTTGCCGCGTTTCCCCTCCTTCGCTGTCCATCACCGGTCCCACGGCGGCACTTGATTCCGCCGCCCCATTGGGCGTCGACAGGTCTCGTATTAATCATTCCCTCGCGCTCCGCGACGCGGCGTCTTTGTCGCCGGAACCCGAGGGCCCTTCCGAGAAGGCTCGTTTGCAGCTCGGCCCCGGGCCCGGGAGGTTCAATATTAATAAAACGCGCAATCGTAAAAACCCCGGCGTCCTTCCAGCGGCGACGGCGCAATATCACGGCGGCGCGGAGGTCGCGGCAGAGACGATGGCGGCGAGTTGGCGACCCGCGCGAGACGGCGGCGTGGGCCGGAATCGCCACTTGGCGAGGGAAGCCGTGAAATTGTGCTGCGGTTGGGCCAAGATTTGCGAAGAGGAAGAAGAAATGGATAATAAGAGATAGAAGAGAGGTTAAGTGAACGGATTTGATTTGATTTTTCGTGTTTCCGAACCCGTCAACGGCTATTGTCATCAGTCTCATTTGTGTTGTGTCCTGGGAGGTGGCGGTGTTCCTTCCCTGCTGGATTGTGAGATCCGGCGCCACCCTACACGTTGGTTTGCGGGAAATTGCTCCCTCTTGGTATCTCCCACAGTGGGACATCGTTTGTTAGGGTACCGCTCCGGCATTCGCTTGGTATTGACCCGAGAAACCAAGGAAAACTACCGATCAAAGCCGCCGACCATTAGAACTATTCTCCATACAGCGTCTGAATTCGATTCAGAAAATGGTTGGAGAGAGACGACCAATGTTTTGTAGATATGCGAATGATGGTAGATTCTTTGCGAACGATATTCAATTATATTAGTAATTGGAAAATTAAAAGGATTGGTTGATGGGGAAGTAGAGACTGCTCTATTACGTACTACATGATAAAGGCAATGAGTTCACAGGTAATTCGGGAATATGGGGAATAAATCGGTTGCAGATGGTAACAAAAAAACGTGTTGTGGAGCGAGATGAAAAGTAATAACAAAATTTGCGGATGGAAGAATGCAATAAACATGAAGAGCGGCGAGCATGAATGTTGGTTAACGTGACGAGAGCATGGGGAGCGTGGACGGCAGAGAGCTTAGACGGAGTGGGCGTGGATGGTGGAACCAAGGTCGAGGAGAGAATGAATAGAAGAGACAGTGGTCGTTGTCGGCGATGAGTGCGACCATGGAGAGTGTCGGCGGATCAGTGGAGAGGAAGCTAATTTCAAAATGTGGAAATTGTATCAGATTTAGCTTCAATAAAGCTTACACTGGACTAGATTATCTGGATTCCAGATATTCTTGCTTTCACAGTCCTGAAACTGTAATTCGAACCATTGTACCTCAAAACGAAGAAGTACATGCTGGTTCCCGGTATATGTAAAGAATAATTGAACATATAAACTTCAATAAAAGCAAACCACCGAAATACCTTCAGGAGTGCGGTCAGAGAACTAGTTAAAAAGAGTCCATACAAGAATGAGCGTGGAAGGCAAGGAGTGTGGATGGTTGTGAGCGTGGATGTGGGAAGGCGTAGACGGCGAAGAGCGTGGTGAACGGCGAGGAGAGTGGGAAGCGGGAAGAATTGAAATTATTGCCTCCGTCTTCACGCGAACAGCGCGCAACGGGACGGGGCGGAGAGCGTGGGCAGTAGGAAACGTGATCCGCGGGGAGAGTAAACGACAGGAGCTGGGGCGAGGCGCGCGGATTCGGCCGCCCCGCCCCGCCCCCCGCCTCGCAGCTGGAGGCTCAATAACTCGGCCGCGGACATCGTTCTCACATTACGCGACAATCTACTGCCCGGCGGCGGAGGGGGGGGGGGAGTGTTCGCGCCCTCGGGGTCTCGAAATTGGCTGCGTTTAAAACGACATAAGGCGGCGCGGCCCCTCCCCTCGTCCCTCTGCGCTACGATCTGACCGCTCGCCAGAGCCCCCCTCCACCTCACCATGTCCCGTCTCCATTTGCGCCTTCGTCTCTGTTACTGCTTCGCGACTTCCCTTTGCAGGGTCGGTGGTATGACGGTTAGCATTCCGGGCTGTTATACCCTGGTTTGCGGTCGGAAACCGTGAATTTTTGAGGGCGAAAAAATCCTTCGTACGCCTTCCTTCAGAGGGGAAGTAAAGCCGGCGGTCCCATGTTAGTATAATTATTGCATGTAAAAGATCCTCAAGTCTAAAAGAAGCCTCTGAGCTAAATAAAAATAGCTTTTTCGTCCCACAGGTTAATACTTTCCTTCTCCGCTAGATGGTCAAAGGAACGTAGCGAAATTTGTGTCATCAGTCGGAAGAGTGAGCCTGATGGCCCGAGTCTCACCACGTAAAATAAGTCATTAATTTACTAACTTTCTTGCTTCACTGAATGAACCGAATGTGCCTACACAGGTAGAACTGTGAACTAGAGATGTTCAAGAAAATATAGAACGTTAATTTGTTTTTTACTTACTCGCAATCTTGCTCGTTATATTTCTACGTAGGATAAAATGACGTAAAATATAATTTTTTGACAGAAAAACTCGTTTTGTGGTTCACTGATACTGAAGAATTGATTTTTTTGTTTATTCGATTCAGTAGTATTTAGAATATCACTATTAATGTTTGCATCATAGGAGTGTTTTCACTTCAAAAAGGCTCTGAATGCGACATTATATGCTTTGAAACTGCCACATTTCCATTTTTAAATATATTTTAGACGCAGAATGTTAAGTCAGCAAATGGGTTTGCAAATGAAAAAAAAAGAAATGCAAATGAGTTTAGTAACCATGGTGATTGAAATTTTTATTAGATTATATCTTGAAGGAAACTTTGGTATATTACTGAACATTTCTATGCGTTTATTCTCTGGCTGGAGAGATTTGAAACAGGAAAAGTATTGGGGGGCCTTTCTCTGCATGAACGTCCATTATTTTCTGCATACCAATAAGTAATTCACAGGAACCTCTGTATTATTATTAATGAACGGAGATCAAACAAACATTTTTGGAACATACTATTTTCCCGATGTCTTACTTTTAACCTCTACCTCACAGACTTTAAATAATTTTCATTGCATATTTTTTTATCGTTTCCATTATGAAGAAAACATAATTGAGTAAAATTGTGGAAAATAATTTTAAAAAATACCAGTCACGTTTGTTTTATTAAGTGAAACGGAATTTTCCCCATTGATTGAAATACGTGCATATTCGGAGAAATTAGTGAAAAATGTAGCAAATGTTAATTTTGGGGAAAGTGGAAGTTTTTTTTCATTTATATAATGATATCTGAGGTTTTTGTACGATGTTTCTAATATTTTGGAAGTAATGTTTACGCAAGTTTGAACCCGCCTTGGAATTTGGGCCGCCTCTTTCCTGCGAGCTCCTCCAAGCCTAGAGGCGCCGGCGCTGACGCCGATGCTCTTCATTATCGAGCTGTTTTTCTCCGACAGTGACGGTCTGTTCCGCCTTCCATCTCCCGTCCTTCCTCTCCCACATCCTGTACTCACGCCAGCCGCACTTCTGGGTCGTTCCATTGTTCCGTATTCCTCCCGTCTTTTGAACGGCGTCTCTCGTTGCGCCCATTTCCTTTGCTCTCTCCGCTCCCTCCCGGCTTCCGTCGCTCCGGAGATCCTTCACCGTCTACGAACCCCGTTGCCCAGCTTCCTGCGCCCTTCCGGCGGCGTAGTCGTAAACCTTTAGCCCGTAACGCCTCTGGGCGAGGCTGCGGCTGCAGGTCAAGGGCGGCCTTCAGATTGCCAAGGAAATCTATTTTAATCCCGTGCTGTTGTTTTTTCCAAGTTTTTGTTTTTATTTTTACGTTATAGATATACGTTTTTATACGTATTTGAACATAATGAATATTGTTTATTACGTTTTTATACGATTATTATATGTGTATATATACGTATTTATACGTTTTACACACTATATCGTTTTTGTTGATGTGTTATTACGGTTCTTCAATTATATATTATCAACTTTATTGTTAAGGATAAAAATATCAATAATAGTTTTTAAATACGATCGGTGTTTATCGCAGAAATCTTGTGGAAATCCTTATTAGTAGGTATACAAAAGTATGCTACTATAAAAAAAATTCATTTCACAAAATTACACCAAGATGTTACTTTCTGTACGAAAACAAGGTTCGAGGGTATATTCTTGTCGTCATTGCTTCCTGATCGAAGATTTAAATAGAGATAAAACAATGTATCAGGAAAGATAAAATATGAAAGAATGGAATCAGATACAACACATAAAACGTTATTTGGGTGTTTCCAGTGTAACAGTAATATCTTGATATAATTTTGTGAAGTACAATAAGTTTGTTGAAGATTGCTACTGTTTAAGTATTGTATATATAATAATGATAATAATAATTATTATTATACAGTTAGAAAGTAGTAATGAATATTGTTTATTACTTTTCTTGTTTAATATTAACATTTCTGTATTTTTTGTCAAAATGCAGAAATTAGAGAGGAAGACAGTTACGCTTTAAGATAGATGACAGATAGCTCTGTCTACAACTTATTATGTGCAATTTGTTGCCAGCATAGGACAATCTAAATTACATCAGATGTAATAATTCCCTTTTTATTATGAAAGTATTTAAATATAAAAAAAAATATCTCAAACATAACACAAATTTCAGACATTTAAAGGTACTACATTATCTTTACATTCCAGTGATATTAGCAGAGTATTATTTTAATGCACTATGAGTGATATTTAGTCTAAAAGCACTTTTTCTGGAGAAAGTAAAAATACTTTTTATGTTCAAGCAAAACATGTTTTACTTCTTAATTGTATCTTTACTGGGAAATCTTGAATTCTTGCCGCACCCACCTTAATTGTTATTGGCCGAGTAAAACATGAATGGTATTGTACATTCAAATAAATTATATTACGAGAAAAAAATTTAAAACATGTTGGTTTGTTCAAAATAATGAAAAAATATATTTAACATTTCTCTTTACTCATTCAACTTGTAGCCAACAGCTCGTTATTTTAGCTTTTTAATTGGGCATTTGCATCAAGAGAAAGAAATGGAAAGTCTGACTCAAAGAGAAAAAAATAAAGTGAATATATTGAGCAAAAACATTGCATGTGTGAGTGTGCTGAAACGCCGTTTCGCGTGCTTCTTTGAAAATGCATTACCATGCCAAAACTGCATGCAAAGCATATTAGAGAAATAATTACAGTATTTAAGGGAAGTGAGGTTGTTGATTCTGCGGAATCTTAATGAGGCGTTACGATTTCCCTCATGGCCACAAAAAGAGTTAAGCGGACAGCGAAAAAAAAAGTCGCGGAATCGGCTTACTGCAAAAAATTCTGGATTAGAGACGCAAAGCAAAGCACTCTCATCAGGTGCCGGAATAGGGGAGGGTGCTTATGCGCGATTCTGCCTGGACACAAGGGGGAAGAAGTGAAAATATGAAACATCCTCCCTATGCGAAGGAGAATAGGAAAAGGATGGTAAAATAAGAATGAGTGAATTAGCTGAAAAAGGGTGACCAATGGAACGGTAAAGTAATGCCCATCTTATGAAGTATTTACAATAATGGGTATCGCGATATAGCTATGAAGGAAGATGAAGAGGCGTTCAGTGACGTAATTAACTCAGGGAGAATATTCAAGGAATTTTTTGTGAGAGATTCAATCAGCACATTTTGTAAATTATAATAAAATGTACAATAAAAATTAAATTAATCAAATAAAAAATACTCTGAAGTACAAGCAATCTTGAGGGCATGCCCCCCCATAACGCAAAACATAAACAGCCAGCGCAACTCATACGATCCGTTCTTTCTGAACAGTTGTGCTACAGAACTGCGTAATAACTGCTTTGCTAACATGTACACAGCTGCGCAAAAGCAGCGCGCTGTAAATCTGAGTATCTCTAACCAAAATACATCCAGTAAGACTGGAGTGTAGGAAGCAGGTTTCGAGTCAGCGCAGGGAGGGGTTTCTGAGTTGTGAAGCGTGGATTACAGGACGTGTGGAGTATATCGTGAGTGCATAGCTAAGAAATCGGTGGGTCTCCAGTATATATGTGTGTGTGTGTGTGTGGGGGGGGGAAATTGTGATGATCATCGAGTGGCCAATTGCTGGAGAACGCTGGTAGGGGAATGCAGGGCAAAAGCGCGGAGCGCACGGTGAAGAACGAAGAGATCAGTTTTGGTTGAATGATTGAGAAGCTTTTCCGGGTGCATCAAGAGCTAATATCACGAGTCCTATAAGTGTAGTACGAGTTTTATCGCGGGAAATTCCTCCGCAGAATGGTGAGATCCGGCCCGACCTACATGTCGGCTAGCGAGGTTTTCCCCATCCAGATATCAGGCAACAGCGAGGCACCACCCCAGCCCGGACCATCTCCTGAGTGGACTCGACATCCTTGGAAGTGTAGTGCATGTGAGTGTTAGTGTGTGTAGGTAAGAAGTGGGGTTGAATTGAAGTTAGCTATTGATACCGGTTGAATTCAAACTAGTCATCTAGCTAGTGCCGAAAATACTGTCACCGCCAGGACTCGAACCCAAGATCCTCTTGGTCGGAGCCTTTGCAGTGCCATCAATTGATGCCCTGAACCACCTCAACCGATGGAGAAGAGCTAATTGAGTTTGCTCCCAGGGCAGGGTAAGGATGGCGCTATGAGGCCAGTCAGAGGCCATGCGATATAGAGCGCGAGGCATCGAAACATGAAAGCGTGAACGTTGAAGAAAACTATTTTTAGGGCAAAGGTCATGAAGCATGGGTGCGAGGCATGGAGCTACGAGGGACGGGGAGAGGGCACAGTTACGCGTCGCGAGGGGTGGAGTGAGGTGGGGTGAAGCGAGACGAGGCGGGGCGAAGTGTTGCGAGGTGTAGCGAGACGGGGCAAGGTGGGGAAAGGGAAAGGGGGGAAGGGGGGCGGAGGCGAGTGGGAGGGTCACGATGGGAGGGTCGCGATGGGAGGGTCGCGGATGGGAGGGTCGCGGTGGGAGTGTCGCGATGGGAGGGTTGTGATGGAAGGGGCGCGAGGGGCGGGTGTGACGGTTACGAGAGGTGGGTCGGAGCGCGGGTCACAGAGCGGGGGGGCGGGGCGAGGCAGAGAAGGCCCGTGCGCGGGGTTTGGGGGGGGGGGGGTGGTGCAAGGGGGGGAGCGCAATAGATAAGTTATGAAGCGCAGGGTTGGAGAGAAGGGGCGGAGCGGGGCGATGTGCAGGGCAGGGAGCCCAATGCATGGGGTGTAAAGTGCAAGGGGGGGGGGGGAATGAGGCGCGGCGGGGTTGGACGAAGTGTAGGGCTGAGAACGCTATATGGGGTGTGGAACGCGGGGTTGTTGGGGCAGGGTGGAGTGAGGTGCAGGACAGTGAGCGCAATGCAAAGGGTGTAGGGCTGAGAACGCAATGCGTGGGGTGTGAAGCTCGGAATGGGAGGGCGGTGGGGCGAACTGTAGGGCTGAGAACGCAATGAGGGATTGGTGGGGGGTGCGGAGCGATGTGTAGGGCAGAGGGCAGCGGTGAGGGGGGGGAGGGGCGGGGTGCGGGGGGCGTGAGGTAGGCTGCGAGGCACAGGCTCCGGAGGCAGGGCGCGTCTCTCAGCAGCAGAGGCTCTCCAGAGAAAGGCGAATACGCGCTCGCCGCGCGCGTCCCGCCTCATCATCTCGCGCTCGTTTCCTGCGGCGCCGAGGTTTTATTTTGAATGCGCGAGTGAGCCGTCACTATGTGACTCCCGCGGGGACACTTTCAGCACTTCCAGCCGCGTCGCGTAAAAAGCCAGGAGGCCTGGGAGCAGCGCGCGGCAGGGAACGGGGGGAGAGGGAAGACGTCGCGAGCCCGGGGGAGAGATTTGCTGCGAGAGGTTCCCGACGACGTCGCACCTTCTGCGGGGGCGGGGGCGGTGAAGACCCGATCGCCGATTGCGCCGCCCCGGAGGAAGGGAGACGCTGCAGTGGAAGCGTGCAAACTGGCGATCTCTGAGAAGGGTCAGGTGCAATAACTGCGGATGTTGACTGCCGAGTAATTCGCTGGGTGTGAACTGCTTGTTTTGTCGCAAAATGGTCGCCAGTAGATTACAACTTTGAGGAGTCAGAAACTTTTTATTGACATGGAATGCAATGCTTATTGTAAAGAATATATTAAACGTTTGAATTTATTTGCAGGAAAATTTGAAGTTGATAACTGTACACCTGAATATCTTTCTACGTTTTGAGTTTTCTGCGTTCCATTATATGTTTCATGATTTTCGTTTGTCGTGTTATTGAAAAATAAGTAATGTACATGTCATCAGACAATTCATAAAAATGATACATAACCAGGACTATTTCAAACCAATTCATAAGTGAAGATGAACAGATCGATTTGTAAAACTATTTACTTATTTAATATTAAATAACTAATTGTTCAATTGATGTTTAATTATGTATATACAATACGAGTTATTTTATACGTTTTTTATTCTTCAATAACAAAAATGTTTGCCAAATTTTGTAACAAAAAATTTGGCAAACATCTAAGGGTATTGAATCACGTAGATGTTTTATTTTATAAAATGTTATGTTGTATGAAACACAATTATCTGAAATGCTTGGTGTGAACATCGTTAATGGCTTGAACGTCACGTGCTCTCCTCAAGTTTACATTTTGCTTTATTTTCTTGCGTATGTCTGATTATTACTTCCATCCGCGTTTTCCCCTCATACAATCAATGACGGATCTCCTTCTTGGTAATTCTAGTCATATTCCGACACTTCCCACCATCGATGTATTCCTCGCACTACTTCTCACTCTAGGTCGTATTGCTCCCCTCGCCGCTGGGCCCAAAATCACTCGGCGCCACGCCCCCTCTTACACACCTTCCCGCACCCGGCGGCCGCTGCCTTCCACCAGCGCCTCGGCGATCCCTACCGGCCCCGTTGCCCGGCATTCTGGCCGTCCTCGCGCCCCGATCACAATCGATAATAAAAGCAAAGTGCGCCCCGATGAACGCGGGTGGCGTCTGCCACGACGATAGCGGTGGCGAAGGTGGTGGCGAGGCGAGAGAGGAGGTGCAGAGGGGGCGATGACGGTGGCAGAGGCAATGGCTGCAATGGCGGTGGCAGTCACCGAGGTGAGTGCGCGGTGCCGGCGGGAGTGGTGGCAGGAGCGGAGGCAGGAGAGGTGGCGAGAGTGGTGGCGAGAGTGGTGGCGAGAGTGGTGGCGAGAGTGGTGGCGAGAGTGGTGGCGAGAGTGGTGGCGAGAGTGGTGGCGAGAGTGGTGGCGAGAGTGGTGGCGGGATTGGTGGCGGGAGTAGTGGCGGGAGTGGTGCGGCGGAGTGGTGGCGGAGGAGGGTGGCGGGAGTGGTGCGGGAGTGGTGGCGGGGAGTGTGGCGGGGGAGTGGTGTCAGGAGGAGTGGTGTCGGGAGGAGTGGTGTCGGGAGGAGGGGTGTCGGGAGGAGGGGTGTCGGGAGGAGTGGTGTCGGGTGGAGTGGTGTCGGGAGGAGGGTGTCGGAGGAGTGGTGTCGGGAGGAGGGTGTCGGAGGAGGGTGTCGGGAGGAGGGTGTCGGAGGAGTGGTGTCGGAGGAGTGGTGTCGGGAGGAGGGTGTCAGGGAGGAGGGTGTCGGAGGAGGGTGTCGGGAGGAGTGGTGTCGGAGGAGTGGTGTCGGGAGGAGTGGTGTCGGAGGAGTGGTGTCGGAGGAGTGGTGTCGGAGGAGTGGTGTCGGGAGGAGTGGTGTCGGGAGGAGTGGTGTCGGAGGAGGTTGTCGGGAGGAGTGGTGTCGGGTGGAGTGGTGTCGGGAGGAGTGGTGTCGGGAGGAGTGGTGTCGGGAGGAGTGGTGTCGGGAGGAGTGGTGTCGGGAGGAGTGGTGTCGGGAGGAGTGGTGTCGGGAGGAGTGGTGTCGGGAGGAGTGGTGGCGGGAGGAGTGGTGTCGGGAGGAGGGTGTCGGGAGGAGTGGTGTCGGGAGGAGTGGTGGCGGGAGGAGTGGTGGCGGGAGGAGTGGTGGTGGGAGGAGTGGTGGCGGGAGTGGTGGCGGGAGTGGTGGCGGGAGTGCGGCGGGAGCGGCGGCGGGAGTGGTGGCGAGAGTGGTGGTGGGAGTGGTGGTGTGAGCGGCAGCGGGACGGTGGCAGGAGCGGCAGCGGGAGTCGGTGGGAGTGGTGGCGGGAGCGCTGGTGGGAGTGGTGGCGGGAGTGGTGGCAGTGTGGTGGCGGGGGGTGGCGGGTGGTGGCGGGGTGGTGGCGGGGGTGGTGGCGGGGGTGGTGGGGGGGGTGGTGGCGGGGTGGTGGCGGGGGTGGTGGCGGGGGTGGTGGCGTGAGCGGTGGCGAGAGCGGCGGCTTGAGCGATGGAGGGAGCGGCGGTGGGAGCTGTGGTGGAAGCGGTGACGATGGCGGGGATAGAGATGGAGGCAATGCCGGTAGTTGTGCTGCTCGACCGAGGTGTGTGCGCCGAATGCGAAGGCACCGAAATGTCCCTGGGGCCCGGCCTTCGCAAGCAGGGCGTAAGAGAAGGGGACACGAGGCCGGCGAGTATAGCTCCAGAGGATGGAGGATTGGGAGGAGTCTGAACTTGCGGGGAGGGTTGTGAATAGACGTCATAATATCCAACTCTGAATGGTAGAAAATATATCTCTTTCTAGGCAAATGGATTATTACTGGCGTGTCAATCAACAACTTGCAAAATCAAACTCTGCATTTAGTATGTTATCTGATGTTATATGCTCCAAATGAGCTGCACATTATCCTTTGGTACTCAAATACTAAATTAATCTTAAAACTATATTATGGCGTACGTAAATGATCTCTAGCGTACGTAAATGATCTCCACGTTAACATACAATCAAAGGTGCGTTTATTTGCAGACGATTGTGTTATATACCGAAAAATCAAAAGTAGCGCTGACGAACAAATATTACAGCAGGATTTAGAACATTTACGTGATTGGGCTGAAAAAATGACATGGGAATTAACGGATCGAAAAGCAAAACAATAACGTTCGGGCGGGGACGAAATTATGAGGAACCAGACTATCGTTTAGGTGAGGTCATCATCCCAAGAGTCTCATCATGCAAGTATTTAGGCATTCATATAGATAGTAAATTAGGGTGGGAGAAGCATATAAATCAGGTAGTTAGGAAAACGTGGAAGTCTTTGCATTTTGTAATGCGAATTCTAAAGAAAAGCTCTGCAAACGCAAAAGAATTAGCATATTTTTCGCTGGTTCGCCCTCTCATGGAATACGGAGTGGCATGTTGGGATCCATACAGAAAGTCGCACCGGAAAAATCTAGATAGAATACAGAGAAAAGCGAATAAGTTTACCTACAGAACTAACGCGATAAAAAAGGCATGGGAACCTCTAGAAATGAGAAGAACAAGGGCGAGGCTTTGCGCTCTTTATAAATCATACGTAGGTCAAACAGCTTGGAAGGAAATTCAGGTTAGACTAGAAAAACCAAATTATTTCGGCCGAAGCGATCACACTCACAAAATTCGAACAAGGAAACAAAATTCAGATCTTGGGAAATTTTCCTTTGTAACAGAACAATTAAAGATTGGAACAGTTTACCCGCAGCAATTTTCAAAGCCTTTCCTCTAAGTGTCCGAAGTTTTAGAAATAAGTTAGAACAATATGATAGTAATAGACATTAAATGAGTAAGTGCTGTGAAGTGCGGTGAAGTGCGGTGAAGTGCTGTGAAGTGCGGTGAAGTGCGATGTAGTGCTGGTCAGTGTAACTCAAAGCAAAACAGTGTAGTGTAGTGTAGTGTAGTGTAGTGTAGTGTAGTGTAGTGTAGTGTAGTGTAGTGTTGTGCAGTGCAGTGTCGTGCAGTTAATTGTAGTGAACGCGATCAATGAATTAAAAACAATAAATTTAGCCAATATTTATGTAGCTTGTATTAAATTTTAGCATCACCGACATATAATTATAATTATTATATATCATACGAGTTGAAATATTTGTTATAATACTTAATATTAGTGATAGTATGATTATTGCATGTTCGGCTTGTACTGTACTCCTTTATTATTATTGTTATTATTATTAATATCGTTATTATTATTAATATTGTTGTTATTATTAATGTTAAGTGTTATTATTACTGTAATTATTGTTAATTAACTGCCACCGGGTCATACCCAATTGCAGTTCAAATAAATGTATGTATGGGAGTGGTGCACAACCGTGATTTATTTTTATTCTACAGTACTGTATTTTCCATTACCGATCGAAATGAATAATTACGACATGTTCCCCCCTCTCTCAATCGAAACTATCCCGCAAGCAAGCAAAGTACGCGAACATTTACTAAACAAACTTATTCTCTTTATTGATGAACGTATGAAAAATGCTTGAAATATCACCCAGCTGTGGGTAGATTGCAGCTCAGCTATTTCCAGCAGGCAGATACTAGGCATCATGAGCGCCACGTTGGCTGCCCAAGCAGGGCCTACGGCCGGGCGTGGGCGGGCAAGTTTAGGGCGAGAATGCGCGACGGGGCGGCAGAGACAGGGCGCCCACTTGAGCGTGGCGCGGGCGGTGCGGATTACGAAGGCGGAGCGGCCGGCGCGGCGCCCGGGGCGGCGGTGGCGGTCAGGGCGGGGGTGGACGTGGTCCCAGTGGTAGAAGTGGCGTTCGGGATTTGGTGTCAGTGATGGCGGTGGTGAATGTGGTGGTAGTCGTAGAATTAGCGGTGACGATGGCGGTGACGCTGAAGGTGCCGATGTCGGTGTGGGTGTGGATAGAGTATCGGTATCGGTAACGTGTCGGTGTGATGGGAGTGGTGAGCAGCTCGTTGACTGGTTGTTGAATGTTTCCGATCACGTCATCTGCTGAGGTTGTTATTCTCGTTAGATTCCCGTATTATCCGGGTATTGTCCGGTGCTCCTCTCCAGCCGAACGATTTTTCCTTCAGGTATCTCCCAGCGGGGAAAGACATGGTTGCCGCAACCTAAAAGCTGTTGGGTTTTGATTGATTTTTTCGTGTTTCAGGGCTCGTCAACTGCTTTGGTCATTAGTCCCGTTAGTGTGTGCATGTTTTTTCTCAGGAGATGGCGGTGATCTTTCCCTAGATGGCGAGATCCGGCGCAGACCTACCGTCGGCTAGTGGGGTTTCCCCCTAACCATGATTCTCCGATCAACGGGGCACCACCCCAGTCGGGACAAGGTCTAAGCTCCCGACCGGTCTCTCGGGATATGTGGTAGTATCGTGCATGTTAGTGTAAGTGTGTGTGTGTAAGGGGAGAGGATAGGACAAGGATGATGAAAGACAGATCGCGCGTGGTCCGTGGCCCGTTTAGTAGGGTACTGCTCCGGCATTCGCCTGGTGTTGATCGTAGAAACCACTGACAACTGCCAATCAGAGCAGCCGACCGCTAAAATTCTCCTCCAGACAGCGACTGAATTCGACCTAGCTGAGAAGCTAGTGTCGAAAATCCTGCCACCGTGAGGACTCGAACCTAAGACCTCCCGGTCAGAGGCGCTGCAGTGACATCCGTTGATGCACTGAGGTAGCGCTCCCGGTAAAAGGCTGTTGGGCGCTGGTGGAGGCAGTGCTAGTGGTAGAAGAGGCGGTGGAGTAGGCGGCGGTAGCGGTTGCTCTAGTGGCAGTGAGATGGAATGGGAGGTGGCAGTGACGGCGACGGTTCCAGCAGCGCGGCGTGGGCGTTGGCGTTGGCGGTGGGCGTGGCTGAGGAGGCGCCGGGCGAAGGGGGGCGGGGCCGCGGGCGAGGGGCGATAGATGAGAGGCGACGCAAATGACCGCCGGCGCCCGGGGCGTTGCGGCGCCGCCCTGAGTTCCGCCGGGCCGAGCGAGGGGTCGGCCGTGAAGGGGCTGCAGCCACCAGGGAGCCACCACAATGAACAGCCGAAGCGGCGAGGGACGCGCCCGGCCAGCTCGGAGACGCGCCAGCGAGAGCGCATTAGTTTAATACAGCAAGCAAAACGCTATTATTTTTCTTTTAAGTATACAGTTTGCACTTCATATGTTTTTCCAAATAAAGTTAACTGTGGAAAACTAATTCGTAAAATGCTCATATTACCAAATTAGTTATTCAAATGTTCTACAAGAACGATAGGTTAAAAGTGTCTTGGTGTTATTATTATTATTATTATTATTATTATTATTATTATTATTATTATTATTATGTACAAAGTCTAACAAAAGCGTATCAAATTAAAGCATGCCTATAGTATCAAATTCAAAAATCATTTGTTCGCAGTGACCTAAAGGTAATAGAGCTTTGCTTGCAATTAGTAACATTGGACACTATCTGAATGACACATTGGAATTTAATTCTGCATCATTTCTTTTTATGGCTGAACCCTACAATTAAATTCTGAAGCAGATTAATTTGTCGATGTGATTCTGGCGAGCATCGTAAATCCAATGATTTTCGAAGTGGAATGACACGATGTGATTTGATGGGAGTTTGAAGGCTTAGAACAAGTCTTTAAGATTTGAAAGGCGAATCAAAAACGTTTGGAAATTTTGCGTTAGAGATAGAATGGGTGAAGGGTGAAGCGTGGGTGATAGAAAGTAGTGTAGTGACGTACAGATGGAATCGTATGAGAGATCACTTAGAATTATGTATTACTTATTGTAATAAACAACATTAAGGATTTGATTTTCTTCATTGTATGAAACAAACATTTATCCATCGTTCAATGCATTATCTTATACCTGTGTTTTCTGTGTAAAAGTGTTTGGTCTAAAGTAATAAACTTTAGGAAAAGTAGGTTTTAGGAATTTTCTACCCCCATTTACTACGTCAATTTTATATATATATGAGTACACTTTATTATATATTAATATAAATATACAGAGTCAAAGTAGCATAGTTAACTCTTTATACAAGTCGATTTAACTTTTTACATCCATTTACGAGAAAATATAATTTTTGCCATTTTTGGACTATACGCCTTTTACGCAGTATTCACTGACTACGTGGGGTAATAAGACTTATTCATGACATTGAGCATAATGATTATTGTCATTCATTTCCTAAAAGAATAAAAATTATTAATAGTTCAACTTTCACAGACTTCATTTTATAAAGTTTCCTTTAATAACCTTACTAACAAAAAGTCACTTTCCTACATCTTATGTAAAGTTGATATGCAAGGTAGCGTCTTCTCTTGTCATATAATTTAAAGAGATTTTTTTAAGTCAGAACGAATTTCATACAACTCACTGACTGTAAGCTGAACCGCTCGCAAAAAAAAACACCATGGCGGACGTACCTTTGGTAAAGTCTCGTAGGCTGCCCCCAACCTGCGGCATCTGAGATTTCCCCTCTCGGCGATAAGGAAGCGCGTAGGCGACAAGGAGAGGCGACTCCAAGACGCAGCGATCGCGCTGACCGTCACTCGTCATCACTGCCCTCTTCGTCAAAAGAGGAACTCGCATTGCTAGGAGTGTCCAAAGAAATGAATATATTGTTTGTTGGCCCATCACATTATCTGAATTATGACGCCTCTATTCCCTACACATGCTCGCAGGATTTCTTGCATTGTTCAGCACTGTATTGTACAAACGCTTCTCTGCAAAACGTTTCCCTTTTTTAAGGATGCACCAATTTCTGCTGCCTCGCGCCCTTTTATAAATCCCCAAACAATTTAGATTTAGATCTTAATGGTACGGTGGATGACGGAGAGGAATGTGGCCATGTTCAATAATTATTTGATCAACGACCTATCTTTTTTCTGTGGATATACTTTGAATTGTAATAATTGGGTTTTTGTGAATAACAGCACCTACCGTGTAAAGTACACTGTCACTGCTTACTAGCCACAGTCAAACAGGGACTGGAGACCGAAACTATTCTTCAAGACACGGTTTATTTTCTGTTGATCATTTGGACAAACCCTACAGTAGAAACACGCGTACGCTGCCTTCCGTCTAATCCTTCTCACTCACCAGTTTGTTATCACCGAACTCGCAGTGTTGAATTACCGCGCGACCCACGAGAGAAAGACAGTGTCCTGATGGCGGCAGGATTTTCGACACTAGCTTTTCAGCTAGGTCGAATTCAGTCGCTGTCTGGAGGAGAATTCTAGCGGCCGGCTGCTCTGATCGGTAGTTTTCCGTGGTTTCTTCGATCAGCACCAGGCGAATGCCGGAGCAGTACCCTACAAAACGGGCCACGGACCGCGCGCGATCTGTCCTTCCTCTTCCTTGTCCTATCCTCTCCTCTTACACACACTTACACTAACATGCACCACAGTACCACATATTCCGGGAGACCGGTCGGGAGCTTAGAGCTTGTCCCGGCTGGGGCGGTGCCCCGCTGGTGGGAGAGTCCTGGTTAGGGGGAAACCCCACTAGCCGACGGTAGGTCGGTGCCAGATCTCGCCATCCAGCGGGTGAAGATCACCGCCATCTCCCGATAAAAAACATGCACTACACTAACGGGACTAATGAACGAAGCAGTTGACCATCCCCGGAAACACGAAAAAATCAATCAATCAAAAACTAAACCCGCTATGTTGTATGTGTTGTGTAGACTCGTTGGGAGGGGGCCTGGCGTGGCAGCGAAAACAAAACCGAATAAAAAGGAAGCAAGCATAAGGGTAGGAGGGGAGAGAGGGTGGGTTTGGGCTCGAAAGCGGCGGCGAGGGGGGGAGGTGCCCCTTCCGCCTTCAGCACAAAGGGGTTGCGGCGGGGGCACACTTCCCGTTTCCTCCACTCAACTTCTCTCCGCTGCGCGCGGCGTCCGGCGGCTGTTCGCCAACTTCATTAGTTGCTAGTTTCGACGTTCTTTTATCTGTTTTGAATTTGCGAGCGTCTCATTCGGAGATGTTTTTAGCGTTTTTGGATAACGACGGAACTCTAAGGCGGATGTACTTTGCTTTGGTTGTTGCTGTTGTCGAAACTTTCCAAGTTTGTGACGATTTCAAAATGTTATGACCTTCGCTATAAAAGTTGTTTTTTAGACGAAACAAACGTCTATGTCGCATGTAACATCCCTATATTGCAATGAAATATCTTGTAAAACTTTTTTTGGCATTTCTTCTTTCTCATAAATGCCAAACTCTTGTTCTACGCCATGTATAAATATCATAGACTCTCAATTCCATAGTAATAATTTGGATATCTATGTCCTGAATATTTATGTAATTTTCACTTTAGAAGTATACATTATTCAAGAAATCGCGCCGTCTAGCTGATATCTATTTAGGTCCGCAACTGACTCTCTTTGTTCCCCGGAACAAGAGCTAGTTCAACCTGTCTGTCAAATTGGTCGTTACGCGAGTCACGTTTTCAGTTGCATGAACTTTATTTTCCGCTTAATGGCAGAACATTACAGGCTGTCAGTCTCTATGGCAGGACTTCTGGCGGCCTCTGCAATCGCGTGGAAGAGACGTATTTTGCAGGCGATGCAGCAGAATGTTCACTGCAGTACCGCATTACGACGAAGGAGAAGCGAAGGCTAGAGCCGAATAATTAAAGAAAACTGCTGCAATATCCGGAATTTAATTGAATAAATGAAATGAAATTGTCAGGATAAAGAGTAAAAGAACTTATGAACATTTCAATTTAGGAATCTACTTTTTGACAACTTTTGAATGTGAGTGACTTTTCTTTCCTTACATTAAATTTTCAATTTCGTGTTTTCAGCAGACAAGTGGTGATTGTTCTATTTCATTTCTTACCATTTTGTAAATTTATCATGTATTTTGTTAATTTTTTGATTAGGAGAATTAAGCATAGCCTTGCCAAGGGGGTTCCCAGGGAACCATTAGTGATTGCTTTGTTTTTTATTGGTTGCAAATTTTCAGAAATATGAAAATCATTGATAAAGTTGTTGATACGCTTTCGTTAAAAAGATGATGAAATTTATCACAAATGTATATTATTTTGGCTTTGAACACAAATACCCGGAGTTTTTACTAAAAAATTGTACATTCAGAGCACATTTTTAGTGTTAGTTTAACAAACGTTATTCCTTACTAAGCAATGCAGACAGATGGAATTTTTTGGCATAGGAATGTAATTAATTTTGTCACTAAATACGAACTTTGATGGGAGAAAGTATATTTTTTTCAATTATTAAGGTAGAAGTTAAATAATGTCGTTTGTTTAAGAAAATTCACATGTATATTATTAGTTATATTAATTAATCGAAATCATGAAAAATATCAATAAAATCAAACAATACATAAAAACGAAAGCGGTGGGCTCCGGACTTCCCCCTGCTCGGCAAAGCACTTAGCCATTTGCCCTCGTTATTGCTAAATGTGAATTATTTAGAATCAAACTTTAATTACATTATTGGTAAAATCAGTAGTAGATTATTCGAGTAATTTCAACATAAAGGGTGAACTCCAGCGCATCTCACGCATTAATCTCGGGGACTTTAGGAAAAAATATTCAAAATTAAGAAGTGTTCATATACTTTGATACATACGAAGAGAATGTTTTACTCTTTACACTTCAGCGTAATTGAAATTTCAGTTTTGTCTTTCTTATTTCATGAAAACTTTGATGATCGTAGTAACAAATCGTGCTGGAAATTACTAATTTATCAAACAGCAATTGAATTGAAACAGAATTATTCCAGAATTATACCAGATATCCACAAAATGAATACCACTCCTAATTGGCTCAAAGAGTAAAGAAAGAGGAGTCTACAAGATCGTGTCGAGTCTCCTTAAATAACACCGAAGTGGAGAATATAAAGTAATTGATCCAAATCTGAACCACCTAGGAACTAGTTTTCCTCTCAAAGGAAGGAATAAAATACTATAGAGTGTAGTTTAAGATAATGAGATGCATTATAAATGTCTTTTGAGCAACTATGTCAAATAGTTTCTCAGAATTCTTGCATTCTGCTGCAAAACAAATGTTTTATATTTAATTTCTTACTATTTTCTGTGTTCTGATGACTTGTTTCCGATTGTGACATGTACTGAATATTTTAATTCTACAAAATATTGAATGCATTTGATGTTGCTAAAAACTTAAAGCAATGGAAACATTTTTCCTTTGTCAAGATGTCTTAAAGTATTAAGATTACTAAAACAAACTTTCTATTTCATTTTTAGAACCTTGAAGTGATTGTATATAAGAATGCGAATAAATGTTTCAAGATTCTAGGACAAGTAGAGAGTCAGAATATTATCAATAAATATGTGACAAGAAATTTAATGTAAATAGCAACAGACATGAAGTTAGGCAGGTACACGTATTTCGCAAGAATATTAGTCAAGACTACGTAGAATTAGAAATAGATTTAGGGTCAAGGCTTCACAAATAAAAATTTGGTTTTAGATTATTCATTATAACGACAGTTTTTGATAATTATTTTAATGACAGGGTCAGAGAACATTATTACGGTTCATTACTCATTATTACGGAACATAACTGCGGTTCATTTGTCTAACGTTACAATGATAAACATCTCTAGTTACACAAGAAGCAAACATTAAATTTGTTTATAAAATGGTACCGGGAGCGGTAGCTCAGTGCATCATCTGATGTCACTGCAGCGCCTCTGACCGGGATGTCCTAGGTACGAGTCCTGACGGCGGCAGGATTTTCGACACTAGCTTTTCAGCTAGGTCGAATTCAGTCGCTGTCTGGAGGAGAATTCTAGCGGCCAGCTGCTCTGATTGGTAGTTTTCCGTGGTTTCTCCGATCAACAGCAGGCGAAAGCCATAGCACTACCCTAACAAACGGGCCACGGACCGCTCGCGATCTGTCCTACCTCTTCCTTGTCCTATCCTCTCCCCTTACACACACACTTACACTAACATGCACTACACTACCACATATTCCGGGAGATTGGTCGGGAGCTTAGACTTTGTCCCGGCTGGGGCGGTGCCCCGCTGGTGGGAGAGTCCTGGTTAGAGGACAAACCCCGCTAGCTGGCGGTAGGTCGGCGCCGGATCTCGCCACCCAGCGAGGGAACATCGCCGCGATCTCCCGAAAAAATGCACTACACTTACGGGACTAATGACCACTTCCTTTGACGCGCCCGGAAACACGAAGAAATCAATCAATCAATTTATAAAATGGTCACACCTAAATTCCCTTTAAGGCAGGAAGGAAGCAGTTTATTCACTTTTACTCTCTTCACTTGAGCTGCGTTGCTCATGCCGGAAAGACGACGGGAAGAAAAATGGCGCCGTGTACTTCGTTAAGGAGGGCAGCGCTGCTGTGCCGTGGGAGCGGGGCTGGTGCCCAAGACGCTGCGCTGTTGATCCGCTGCTCAAGTGCGCGGCGCGGGACAAAAGGCGCTGGAGGGCGGGGCTGAACGCGCGCGTAATTGGAAAGCACCGTGCGAGCGCCGCGCGCCGCCGCCGGGCAGGGCAGGGCGCGGGGCACGGAGAAGACGATGGAGGTGGTGATGTGGCTGGGGCGGTGCCCCGCGGGTGGGAGAGTCCTGGTTAGGGGGAAACTCCACTAGCCGACGGTAGGTCGGCGCCGGATCTCGCCATCCGGCGGGGGAAGATCACCATCTCCCGAGAAAAAACATGCACTACACTAACGGGACTAATGACCGAAGCAGTTGGCGCGCCCGGAAACACGAAAAAAATCAATCAATCAATGCGATGTGGTGTCGGTGGGGACCGCCATATTTGTAAGATAAGATTGTCACCATCTTGACACCTTTTTTGGACGCAGTAATAAATAAATAAAAGTTTTAAACCGAATTCCCAAAGCTCTGGAATTCCTTTAAATTTTTATCTGTTTATTCAGTTCTTTAAATTTTAATTTATACTTTAATTCATTATTTCGTTTACTTCTCAAATTCGTGAATGACGAGGATGGTTGGAAGATGGTGAAATGATGTGGTTTCTCACATGTTGTACTCCTAGTAATGAGAGGTTCAGTTTTGCGAATGAAAGAATGTGAAATTTAGTTTCCCTAGAAATATAATTATACACAAAACGTAATGCTAAATTAGTTGCGACCTACTTTGACATCATACGCTTGACAATTTTTTCCAAAATATATTCCACAAACATACAAGAAAATATATTGGTTTTCTGTATGTTAATAATGTCTTATATCTCGAATGACAAAAATACTCCCAGGTCCCAAATATGTGTAATATACCTCGTCACCTTTTTGGACGCAGTAACGTCCAAGAAAGGTGACTGGGTGATGACAATCATTTATATCATAAACGGGCAAAATATCAGGCCTATGTAACAATTCAAAGAATTGTCTCGGAAGCTTAGTGGTTAGAACGACTGGGCGTAAACGAGGACACCCGGGTGGGAATCGCTGTCGGGGTGCCTATTCTATGAACATATTTGTTATTAAAATATGTGTAATATACAGGTACATTTAGTACACTTATCTCGCAGTAAAACATCTGTTTGTTATTGTTCTACACATAATGCACATCACGTAGAAATGTGACAACTCAAAAACAACTCAAAAAGCCACGGATGAGATGGAAGTGGTGATGATGCAGCGTCGATGGGGACCGCGTGGGTGGTGATGGTGATGGCGGATGGGTAGTTGGGGCTGATTGTGGCGGTAAAGCCGACTAGATCATAGATGGGGATAGTATCGGTCACGTTCTGACTGAGATAGTGAAGGTGGTGGCAGCTTTAAGATGGTTGTTGGCGGTATTGGTGACACGATGGGACTAGGTCGTTGGCAGCGATAGTGATATTGACGGTGACAGGGTCGATAGTGATTAATGGAAGTGATAGTGGCGGTGACAACGACTGCAGTCGACTGCGGAGTTTCTATTTTGTAAGTGCTTTTGCAAAAACAAATGTGATAGCAGAGAATATTAATGTTTTAGGTGAATCGATGTTAGTGAAACGGTTTCCTTGGTTGGAGAAAGCGACTCGAAAGGAAGTGACGACTTGCGGTTACTTCCGTTAGTTAGTGTCGTGCGCTCTAGAAACAGCTGCGGCATAATTAATGCAGCGTTCGCAGCATCCTGGTCGGAAACACGAGCTGCAATGTGGGCGGCGTGTTACGCCCGTGCTCGTCGTCAACATGGGTGAATGAACGCGTGGGCCGCGGAATAATTGGCAACGTGGGCGACACACCAATATGGGCGAGATGTAACTTGTTGGGGCGAGATTCCGTGAGGAGGGAAGTTGAGTCGAGAATCGATTGGTTATTGTACTTGCGTAGGTGGTAGCACGGTGTATTCATGTCTGTCGGTATGGAAAGTTGCCTGGGCCGGAATATAATCGTGTGTGTGTGTGTGTGTGGGAGTGTGAAGTCCATTACGAAGGTGAGTGCGTGGGAGGCAGAGAAAGGGAGAGCGCGGGAAGCGAGTAGGAAGATACGCGCGGCGCGTGTGAGGTGTGTATGTGTGCGTGTGTGTGTAGATTATCAATCGGGCTAGAGCCTTCATGAGAGGTTGCAGGGTTAAAAGAGCAGAAAAGTGCATGAAGAGCGCGTGAGTACGTGATTGATTCGTTGAAAGGTGAAGGATGAAGTATGTGCGTGTGTGTGCGCGAGTGTGTGCGCTAGAGGGTTTGTAAATGTGCGCGCGCATGCGTGCGTACGCGGTGGTAAATGAGTGTGTATGTGTTCGCGAGTGTGTTCGTGTGCACACACGTGTTCATGCATGTGTGTGCGCGCGTTTATATGTTTGTCCTCGTGCGCGTGTGCATTTGTGCGTGTGTGTGTGTGTGTGTGAGTGCACGTTTGCGTGTATACGTGCGTGTGCGAGAGCTTGGGGATGTAAGCAACTGGCGACTTCATGAGCGTCAGGGCGGAGACGGAGGTCGACGGGGTAGTGCGTCGGGCCAGGGCGAGCCGGGACGAGAGGGGGGGGGCCGGGGGGGGGGGGGGTGGGCGGTGCGGGGGGGGGGCGGGGTGTGGGTGTGTGGCGGGGTGTGGGGTGTGTGGCGGGGTGTGGGGTGTGTGGCGGGGTGTGGGGTGTGTGGCGGAGTGTGGGGTGTGTGGCGGGGTGTGAGGGGTATGGCGGGATGAGGAGTGTGTGGCGGGGTGTGGCAAGGGGGGGATGGAGGAGGGCGGGGGTGGAGGGATGTGACGGGGTGTGGCGGGGTGGGGAGGGTGGAGGGGGTGGCGAGGGTAGGGCGGGTAGGGTGGGTGGAGTGGGGTGGGGAGGGTAGCGCGGGTGGGGCGGGGCGGGGCAGGGTGGGCCAGCGGGGCGGGCCGGCGGGACGGGCCGGGGTTGGCGGGCTGGGGCCCAGTAGATTGTGAGCACGAGGCGAAATTAACGAGCAAATTAGTAAGGGGCGGCGGCGGCGAGGCGGGCGGGGCGCGGAGGAGGATAAGGACTTAAGAGGGTGTGCGGAAGCGGTCGTAATGAAACAGCGGGCCGTGCGTCCCTTCGTCCCCGAGGGCATCCTGCTGTCCCCCCGCCCTTTGCCCTGCGCCCGTCCGTCGCATCGCCGCCACTGCTCTCGCTCGCGCCCTCGCCCTCGCCGCCACATCCGCCTCGTGCTCAGCGATCGGGCACGCTCTTCCCACAACAGGCATATCGCTCGTCACAAGCAAAAATGACACAACTAAAAATTCCACGGTTTTGACTTAATGCTACAACTGAACAGGGCAACTTCCATTTACTGTATGGAATTAATCAAATTTATTGAACAAATTAGTTACGTTGATTATATAGAAAACCAAGGTATTAGTGAGGTATAAATATAAAATCGTTCTGTTTTTCGAGTTGTACTGTAAATCAGCGTTTTTGAGTCGTCACATTTCGACTTGATATGCATTATCTATTGAAGAATAGCACACAGTTTTTATAGTGCGGGATAAGTGCACTAAATATACTTGTATATTACACATATTTTAATACGTAAGTTGTTCGAAGCCAGCCCGGCCGGAATTCGCACCCGGGTTTCCTCGTTTACGCTCACTAAGCGAACTGGGCGACTTTGAACTGTTACATAGGCCTGATATTTTGCTCGTTTATGATATATAAGATTGTCACCACCCTGACGCCTTTCTTGGACGTTACTGCATCCTAAAAAGGTGACAAGATGGTGACAATCATATATTACACATATTTAAGAGATGGGGTATTTTTTTGTTATTCGAGATACAGGACATTTTTAAGATAAACAAAATAATTTTTTTTTCTTGTATTTTTCTGGAATACATTTTGAAAGAAAGTGTCAAACGTATGATGTCAAACTTGGTCGCAAGTAACTTAGCATTACGTTTTGCGTAAAATTATATTTGTAGATAAACTAAATTTCATATTTCTTTATTCCCAAAACTGAACCTCACGTTACTAGGAGAACAATATGTGGAAAATCACATCATTTGACCATTTTCCAAACTTCCTCGTCATATACGAGTATGAGAAGTAAAAGAAACAATGAATGAAAGTGTGAATTGAAATTTAAAGAATGTAACTGTATAAAAAGAAAAAAACTTAAAGAATTCCGTAGATTTGGGAAAAGTCAGTCGTTTTAAAACCTTTTGTTATTTGCAACCGTAACTGGCAATGATAGTTTTCGAATTACGCAGGTTTTCGTTTTATAGTTTGAAATAATTCTAATATTATTTTAATTTTAGAAATTAATTTTCTATTCGCCGTTTCATACTGTTCACTTTTGAGTCTGTGGATTGCCCGTTGTAGCCAGTTTGATAGCAATTGACTGCATTTGCTTGCTTCGATTGCACCGACTGCGTGGGTCATGATCAGGCAAGCAATGATGCCAACCTTTCCCGGGGCCTTCGCGTGATCTAGCGCCTAAGGAGCAATCAGCGCAGATTGTTCAGAACGCGCGTTCGCTCCAGGCAGCGCGGCCTCCGCAACCACGCGGCAAGGCGCCCACAATGCAACTCGCGCGGATGACAAAGCAATTTATGGACTTTGTTTCCCGCGTTGCCGGCTATTCAAGGCTAATGTTTGCAAATGGCGCACAATCATGTTCTCAGCCACGACGCAAGGCGCTCCGCGCGTATCGCCGTTATAAATGGAAATCCACTTTCATTATGTTGCCTGAATGGAGTGAAATGACGATATTAAGGGCGTCAGTGTTTTTTTTTGTTTTTTTTGGGGGGGTGGAACACGCGAGTGTCGATGTGTTAATATCGACGACGTGCACAGCGATGAGGATTGCGTGAGAAACTTTATTTGTAACTAGGACGTATGCCAGATTTTAGCAGTTTTTTGTGTTTGATGTGGAATTTCGTAAAGTAGAGCTCAAAGTATTTTGCTGCACAAGTTAACTTATGTGGTACATTTGTTAAACATACTTCAAGAGCAGTAAGATTCTTTCATTCAAAACTCAAACTGGTACTGGTATGGTACTGGTACTGGTACCATACTGGTCCAGTACTGGACCATATTGGTCAGAGATAAGAAAAATATGAGGAACGAGAATCAGTTAAAATACACTATGTACTTTTAATTTGATTTGTGAGAAATGATTTTGTGGTGATGTGATTTACTTAATATGATTTACTTAATTTTAATTTAATAATTAAAGATTTTCAGCTTTCTTTTTTATCATAATTTTTGTAAAAAAAACTACATCTTAGAATCTTGGAGATGTGATTTACTGGGTCATTCCTTATAAAATAATTTATTCATCAACATTGGATTAATCAGCAGATACATCATCAATCGTGTTTTATCCACGGAATCGTGTTGTAATGTTGTTGCTTTGTAAAAATGTAGCATTTTATACAAAAAACATTTTCACTAACACGTCAGAACTTCCATTAATGAATTAATTTGTCTTAATTAATTTTCAAATTCAATATTTCGAGGGTTGTATGAGTTTATCTGAAATGTAAGGCATTAGAAAACATTTCGATTCACTTTTCCATAAAATATCTAACGGTTATTGCTTTCTCAACGACATATGATCACGTTTAACGTTTTTATTTTCCTGAAAGATTTTTAACGATATTGGTCACGACAACCCTGTTAAACTAGAAAATACCTTCATGTCACGAACCACTCCTTTGCTTCACTATGTCCTTTTGCTACAATAATATCATGGAATGATTTGTAATTACGTTACAAAGAATCTTGAGGGTAAATTCCTCACGTATTTACAAAACAAACATAAATTTATTCTTGAGTGTTTGTAATGTACCTACAAAATAGTTTATGGAATTAAACTATGAACTATGTTCTCTGTTGGGAAAAGTTGAAACTCCGCGGTTAATATTTTCACTGGAACAAGTGCTAGAAGTCACGCTTCGGCCACTATTACACGTTCTCGCTTAGATTATATCACATTGCTTTAAGAGGAAATAATGTTTATAATTTATTTTAGTTGAGGTAGTTTTCAGTTTCCGTCACCAACACTTTCGTCTACCCATATACTATCGGTCAACTACTATAACTTTGCAGACCTTTCCTTGACCTCACCACGTCGTGTCGACCTACTCCTTGCCCGGCTCGACCAGGCGCGGAACGAGAGTTTAAACAGTGTGGCAGGCGTGTAATTTATAAACTTGTCATTCAGACGTCGCCTTAAACGACGTTGACCGCACAGGCCAGCGTGAAAGGGGCTCACGTAGCGGGGGCGGGACGAAAGGGGGGCACACGGCAGTGACTGACTACGAAGGCTGAGTCTACGACTCGCTGTGACTATTATATGATTGAACTGACAAAGATGGAAGATGAGAAACATTGATTAATGAAATGCGGATTTCACGAAAAGAGATGTTGAGGTGCTAGAGGAAAGTGAGACGAGATGGGACGTCGACGGAGGACAGACTAAGTAGTTACGAAAAGAAAAACAAGGCCCTTCTAGAGGAGAGTGTTCATAGAATTGATTGATTGATTTTTTCGTCTTTCCGGTCGCGTCAACTGCTTTGGTCATTAGTCCCGTTAGTGTAGTGCAAGTTTTTCCTCGAGAGATGGTGGTGATCTTCCCCGATGGATGGCGAGATCCGGCGCCGACCTACCGTCGGCTAGTGGGGTTTCCCCCTAACCAGGACTCTCCCACTAGCGGGGCACCACCCCAGCCGGGATAAGCTCTAAGCTCTCGACCGGTCTCCCGGAATATATGGTAGTGTACTGCATGTTAGTGTAAGTCTGTGTGTTAGGGGAGTGGATAGGACAAGGAATGAGAAGGACAGATCGCGCGCGGTCCGTGGCCCGTTTGATAGGGTACTGCTCCGGCATTCGCCTGGCGTTGATCGTAGAAACCACAGAAAACTACCGATCAGAGCAGCCGGCCGCTAGAATTCTCCTCCAGACAGCGACTGAATTCGACCGAGCTGAAAAGCTAGTGTCGAAAATCCTGCCGCCGTCAGGACTCGAACCCAGGACCTCCCGGACAGAAGCGCTGCAGTGACATCAATTCATGCACTGAGCTACCGCTCCCGGTTTCAGAGAATTGAGTGGAGAGGGCGGTGAATACGATGAAAATAAAAAAAGAAGTGTTCTGGAGATAGGTGATGGGGAGAGAAGTGATAGGGATACAATTGGGCAGGACATAGGCGGGTGGTGAACATGCGGACAGGGTCAAAGGGGGCCAGGCAAAAAGTGGGACAGAGCAGTAGATGGAGATCGCGCGCGTGGAGTACGAAGCGAGCGGAAATGAAATGAATATGCGATAGAATGAGTTGAGAGGAGATTCAGCAGGATGGGAGTACAGGTAGGGTTGAACAAGATGGTGGTTGATGGAGTGGAAGGGAGAAGATGAAGAAAAGAGTAAGCGAAATGAAGAAAGATAAAGTATGGTATACTAAAGAAGGTCGCAGTAACCAAGGAGGAAGGCTCACAGATAGAAAGGATGTTTGCAAGGGGAAAACGGTAATAAAACAGGAAGCACGGGAAGGTGAGGGGGAGCAGAAGAGGGAAAGAGGGTGAGAGCACCTGCGCTGCTGCGCTTGACGCCCCGGAAGCCTCGTTAAAAACCGACAACAGGGCGCGCGATTGGCAGGCGAAAGGCTTTATCGCGGCGTCAGCGGCGCTCTTCCTTGGCGCCAATTAACGCGCAGATCGATCGCGTACGCGCCCCACGGCTCGGTCGCGGCCCACGGCTCGCCCACGGCTCGCCACGACTCGCCCACGGCTCGCCCACGGCTCGCCCACGGCTCGCCCACGGCTCGCTCACGGCTCGCCCACGGCTCGTTCACGGCTCGTTCACGGCTCGCCCACGACTCGCCCACGACTCACCCACGACTCCGCCCGCAACGCCACTGAGCGCTCGCAATGGAAAATATTTGAATGTCGGACGAAGCACCGGCTGCGGTGGCTGAGGGCATCCACTGATGTCACTGCAATGCCTACGATCGGGTGGATCTAGGGTTTGAGTCCTGACGGTGGCAGAATTTTTGACAAAGGTCCGAGCGTTTCCCGATTCCTTTTTCTAATCTCACCCCTTATTTACACACACACACACACACACACACATACACACACACACACTAACACACACACACACACTAACACACACACACACTAACACACACACGCTAGCACACACACACACTAACACACACACGCTAGCACACACACACACTAACACACACACTTACATGCACTACACTGCAGACATGCCCAAAGACCAGTCGGGAGCTCAGAGCTCATCCCGGCTTGGACGGTGCCCCGCAATGGGAGATTCCTGAATGAAAAAGTGTAATTTGTTTCGGCGTCTTCCTACAACTATAATTTTGAAGAGAGATTTTTATAACGAGGTCTGTTTTTTAAAGACAGATCTTGAAATATGGCCATGTGGAATTTGTCAAAATATGAGTAATTTTCGTGTAATTTTGCGCGAAATGAAGACCATTTAAAATTTTTAAAACAATTTTTTCCAAAATCTGCTCTTCCAAAAAAGTTTTTTCTTTAAATTTCTTCTCATTACGGACAGGAATAATATAACGCTGGTCTAATTTTCGGCAAACTCTCCGAATTATCAAAAATAGCAAAAATTGCGTATTGGAAAATTTTTGTGTTGAGGCAATTAAATTTTTATGTGTCGGCCCGAGTTGAATCCTTACGGTGCTTTTGTTCCGTACTGGTATGGCTGACGGCAAGTTAACTGGGAGAACCTGAATTTGAGTATTTTCGAAGAAAATAATTTTCGCTGATTTTGCATGGTTATACAGTAGTATAATATTTCGGATCACTTAGAAATAATGCGAGAAAGTACGTGCTGATGTAGAACCATTTGTTTGTATTTGCCCTTGATTTTATTTGTTCTTTTTTCATCGCTAGAAGCCACTTTTTGAATATATTTTTGAATTCATTTCCTCATTAATTATCATTTAACACCGTTATAATTTTAGGGCTATGACCACTAATATTCCTACAGACATATACACTCGTAGATGGCTTTCGTGACTGGTCTTCGTGACGTGCCTTAAATCAGATTCGTCGTTTAGAAGATGGAAAAATCATATAATTTTATTTCTAACCTGCTTTCCAAATTGATTCGAAGCTTACATTCAAGTAAATGAGAATGCAAGCAATTTAATGTATAATACCTTGAAATGTTACGTCAAAGCAGAAATACGAACGTAGCTCATTGAATTTTGTATGGGAGTTACAGAAGCGTCATTGTGCTCTTTAAGCATCTCTTATATTTTTATCAAGTGAGTATCTTTTGTTCCTTTTCCTTCAGTTGGATTCCTCTGGACGCATTTGTAATAATATCTGATGAAATACATTCTATGGATTTCTATCACGCAGTATTTTGACGTAAGCTCTTAACGAAAGAACGAGAACAGAATTTGCAATTCTAAATATAACGGTTTCTCTATCCACACACTCGTTTTACACTTTTTGTCTTAGAATTCTGAAAACTATATGAGATTCATGATGATAGTCGCATTCTATACTAGAAATGAGCTGTCTATAAAGAACAGTTTGCAAATATGGAAGTTGGGAGTGCGCCAAGAGAATCTGGGTTCTGCAGATGGAATTGTCTGGAAGAACGTACTACACTAAAACCTATGAAATTCACGTTGAATCAATGTAAGTTTCAAATTCATTCTTGTTGAAGTTAACCATAAATACAAAAAGAAAAGAAACCAAACCCAACGATTTACAGACCTTTTAATGCTTAACAGCTCTTAACGTTTTTGGAAGAAAGAAAGAAAGAAAGAAAGAAAGAAAGAAAGAAAGAAAGAAAGAAAAAAGAAAGCATGAAAGAAAGAAAAAAAGAAAGAAAGAAAAAAGAAAGCATGAAAGAAAGAAAAAAAGAAAGAAAGAAAGAATACACAATTATTAACATTTTTAATTTCGAGTTCACATAATTGTTAACAAACATGTTTTTTCCTAAGAATATATTGGTGACTAAATTTGCAAAAAGTACATTGAGAATTAAAATATGTCAATGCATCAAGGTTTCTATGGTATAGATGAGTTAGTGAAACCAAGTACACAATGTATTTCAATGAAATTATCCTTGCCTAGCAAAGTAATGCTTGTGTCTGCAAGCGGGGAACGATGACTTGGGTGCAAATATTTCAAAATAACGAAAAAAGGCATAGGTTAAATACACCTGTCTATGAATTTAAAAAATACAGTTTGTTTACAGATTACTTGAGAATGGAAAAAGTCATTATTTCAATGGCTGAAAGTAAATTATTTTCTTCCTAAGTAACTTTTACTCATGAGGTCCACTTTCAAAATTTGCTTGTCTGTAACAAACTCTTGTGATTATGTAATCAATTGCAGGATACTTAGTAAGAGAAGAGAGATATCTGAAGCACAAGAGCTTTTGTATGGTATAGGAGCCAATCAGAGAAATCTCCCACATCAGAGAGCCCACAATCGACAGAGACTTCCCAGATTTCAAGCCATTCACATGGTCCCCCAGAGACATTCTCGACACAGAACTAACGCGAGAGTACAATACCATCTCCGACGTAAGGGGTGTGCCTACGCCGATAAAGAAGACATCTCGGCCGGAGCGATAAGCGACAGTCGTCCTCGCACTTCGACGAGGAAAGTCGATTCCTGGAGTCGACTTCGCAGCCTTAACGACTCGTCCGTACGCCGAGTACGCAGCTAGGGTTCGGAGTCATAATAATTACGGGAACGGCGAGCGGTTCTCGTCGCGAGGCAGTTGCATTTGCGCAACGCGCCGCTGATGGCCTCGCTATGACGTCATCATCGGCCGCCGCCGCCGCCGCCGCCGCTGAACACAAGATGTGCTGGGCGGGAGGGTAGCGACGTTTCGCCGCCTGGCGAGGGCTCGCCACACATTGGTCCGGTAAGAGGTAGTCTGCGGCCAAAATTCAGTTTTGCCTGCCTTTTGTTTGCCTTCAACAACTTAATTATTTTGTTGCCAATTTGGAATTAAATTAACAAGAATTAAACGTATCACGTAAGTTCTTGCACAAAAATAAATTCATAATTTGAGTAAATGTGTTTTAGAGAGTACTTGAATTATGACATATCTTGTTGATAAATTGATCGTTAGTTATTACGGGGGCGTCAACTTCTATGGTCATTAGTCCGTAAGTGTAGTGCGGGTTTTTGCTCGGGAGGTTAATGGGGTTTTCTGCAACCAGGTTTCTCCCACCAGCGAGGCTCCGTCCCAGCCGGGACAAGCTGTAAGCTTCCGACCGGTCTCCCGGAATATGTGGTAGTATCGTGCATTTTAATCTAAGTGTGTAAGGGTAGAGGATAGGACAAGGAAGAGAAAGGAAAGACGTACGACCCGTGGCCCGTTTGTTAGGGTACTGCTCCGGCATTCGCCTGGCGTTTGCCTGGCGTTCGCCCGGCATTCGCTTGGGGAAACCCCGATCCGAGCAGCCGGCCGCTAGGTTTCTCCTCCAGACAGAAGCTGAATTCGACCTAGCTGAAAAGCTAGGACCTCGCGGTCAAAAGAGCTGCAGTGACATCAGTCGATGCACTGAGCCACCGCTCCCGGTACACGTCTTGTTATCATACTTTCTCGTACCAGCATGTAGTAGGTATGAGGGACACACTATAACGAGTGTAAAGGACCTTATTTCGTCGGAGAGAATTTTTTTTGGGACAGAGTATGTACTAAATGTAGATGAGTTTGAATCAGGTATTCAATAATAAAATAAGACCGACAATCAAAGTTTTGAGGGGTTTTCTATGGTGAGTTTACTTTAGATATTTAAACGAGAATTTTTAAGATACTAAATATTCGAGTGTACCTCGTATTTAATATTACGCTGTATTCAATTAGGAAAAAAAAATTTTTTAAATTATATAATTCTGCAAACATGTAAAACACAATATTTACAGACGTTGTGAATATGCTGATGGTTGTAAAGTTCATATAAACATTTCTCGGACTGAATGCATTCTAACAAGGTTCGATTCTCCCCTCATCAAATGCTTGAATCCTATTTTTTTCCCGGGCGTTTTCAAATAAAATTGAAACAAAAGAAAAGTAAGTTTCGTCAGAAGTCACATAATATTCCAGAAATTCTTGTCTCGTATCTATAGTCACACGACCGGAAGAAAATAATGACTTTTCGAAAGATAAATTCATTTTTCCGTGAAATAATTATTTCCAGATCAGTGTGAGTCGCAGTATTTTGTAGCCGCTGTAGAAGTTAGATGTCGGCGAAGGGTGTAGGGAGTGAGGGTAGCAAGACACGAAACTGCTGTACGGACATGGACGGGGTGGCTGTTGGGGAGGGAAAGTTTCCTTTGCGAAGTCTTCTTTTCTGCTGTTGATGTAACCATACTGCGTAGGCAATGTGGTAATATCAATTCAAGTAAGGCAGGGGCCGAAAATGAAAATTCCCCGCATTGTTTGTTAGGAAAATGGAGAAAAGCCAACTGCGACATATTGCGGCACCAGAATAAATGTTCCATCAGATATTTGTGGAGAAAATATTTTCATATGTTCGACTTCACTATTGTCAAAATATATAACACAAAAAAAATGTTTTGAATCAAACTTGTAAAAAACCTTCTATACTTTTAGTGTATACAATGTCCTTTGGCATATCTTTTTTAAACATCTCCGAACTTTCAAAACGATCTCTTTAAATTTCCTACAAGAAAGATAGAATCTTGTTATTTTGAGGCCGCGATATGGTTCCAGACTACTGTACGTAATACTGTTGTTTCGAAAAGGATGTCCAATACCACAACGAGAATAATTCTTACGATTACTATTTACGATTATTATTTCCATTACATGTTGCAAACTATAAGAAGTTGCTGTACCTAATATAATGATTGTGGTTATTATATTTCTCTAGGTTACTTCACAAAATAGATGGAGTATTTTCACATACAAACTATTCATAAAGGATGTGAGCAAACAATCTTATAATATTTTTACAAGAATGCTTGCACTAATATATGATTATTGGACTTTTACATTCATTAGGATTTTAATTCGTAACGAACACGAGAACAACACAAACCAACGTGTAAAATTACATTATTGGTTTTGTGGCCATAAACTTCTATCTATCCTCCAGAGTGCCTTTAATAGATCTCTGTCTGCATCAGATGGCTATAAATAACAGTAATCTATTTTTTTCCTTAATATGCGAATAACTATTGAAGGTCGTCATTTTTGGGTCACGTGTTATGATGTACTCTACATTTGTAAGCCGGTCAGAAATTTGAATAACATCACAAATTACCAGAAAATAACATAAAACCATCCTTGTACAAGAATTATTTTAAAAAAATGTTTTAAAATGTTTTCTTTTATTTAGTTCGTAAACTCAACGTCTAGAATAACAACTGTGAGAGAAGAACATGGCGGCAGAGGACGCACGCTGTGAGCGTGCGGGCAGGGGGCCTCGGTTTCCCACGCGATGCATTAACCAGCTGGCGGCGGGGCAGCGGAGGCGGTGGTGCCTGCGGGAGCGCCACTGCCAAGTCAGGGAGCGACGGGAGACGGCGCGGCGGCGTGGGTTCGGTGACGGGAGATCGGCGCCATCAAAAACGAAAAAAAACTGGTGATGGCGGGGTGGAGTTTGTAGGAATATGAGAGAACGGGTAGAATAACCGAGAATGTTAATGTGAATTGAAAGGGCACAAATGGCGAGACTGGTAAACACTGGCGAAGACGGGGATGGTGACGGAGAAATCGGATCGATTGATGTTTCCGGGAAAGTCTACTAATATGGTAATTATACCCGATTGTGTCCTGGATGTTTTATCTTGTGAGGTAGCGGGGTTCAGCCACTGAATGGAGAGATCCGGCGCCTACCTACACGTCGGCTTGCGGAAGCATTTCTCCCTCTACCAGCGCTCCAGACGGGAAAACCTCTAACCTCCCATTGGAGGAGCTAGAAATAGCGGAGGTAGGGTTTCCAGTGGCAGAGGTGAGAGCGGAAATACGTGAGACGACGGTGTGGATGGCTGTGACGAGTGTGCTACGAGCTCTTAGGTAGCGAAGACCCAAGGTATCGACTGAGTGGCATAAACGTGATTTGGCAGACGGCGTCGATGGCTCAGATGGCGAAAAAGTAAGGTGGCGTCTATCACGCCGAGGGCGTCGTTGGAGATGTACCTGCAGGAGGTGTAATGGCGGCGAGAGTGTGGGAGTCCTCCGCCCGGCGGCTGCTGTGAAGACCGGGGGAGCGGTGATTAAGTTAGTGGCTAAGTACACGTGAGCGGTAATGGAGACTTCTGCATGAGTGGTCACGGCTAGGGTCTGGGCGAATATATAGCCAGCGGGAAGGCGGGTGAAGGTGAGCGGCGAGGAAGGCACGAGAGAGAGAGAGAGAGAGAGAGAAGAAGCAGAACGTCGGCCGTGGCAATGGCTGGACTAACTACGAAGGCCGCTGTGGCTACGGCGGCCGCAGTGGTTACGGTGGCGCCGATCACTTCAGTGGCAGCGGTGGCTACGAAAGTTGTGAGAGGGAGAGTGGTTATGGCGGTCACGGAATTGTTAGAGGTAAGAGTGATGATGACGCGGACGGTGACTGATGCGGTTGGTGACGCGCACGGTGACTGGTGACTCGTTCGGTAACGGTGTCGCGGACAGTGACTGATGCGGACGGCGACTGACGCGGACGGTGACAGACGCGCGTGGTGACTGTGACGCGGACTGTTACTGACGCGGATGGTGAGTGTGAAGAGGTTGGTGACTGTGAAGCGAACGGTGAGGCCGACGCTGACGGTGACGGTGAAGGAGGAGCGGGCGGTGACTATGAAGCGGATGACCGGGAGCGGTAGCTCAGTGCATCAACTGATGTCAGTGCAGCGCCTCTGACCGGGAGGTCCTAGGTTCTAGTCCTGACGGTGGCAGGATTTTCGACACTAGCTTTTCAGCTAGGTCGAATTCTGTCGCTGCCTGGAGGAGAATTCTAGCGGCCGGCTGCTCTGATCGGTAGTTTTCTGTGGTTTCTCCGATCAACACCAGGCGAATGCCGGAGCAGTTCTCTACCAAACGGGCCACGGACCGCGCGCGATCTATCCTTCCTCTTCCCTGTCCTATCCTCTCCCCTTACACACATACTTACACTAGCATGTACTACACTACCACATATTCCGGGAGATCGGTCGTGAGCTTAGAGCTTGTCCCGGCTGGGGCGGTGCCCCGCTGGTGGGAGAGTCTTGGTTACGGGAAACCCACTAGCCGACGGTAGGTCGGCGCCGGATCTCGCCATGCAGCTGGGGATGACCACCGCCATCTCCCGAGAAAAAAACATGCACTAAACTAACGGTACTAATGACCAAAGCAGTTGACGCGCCCGGAAACACGAAAAAACCAAACCAAACCAATGAAGCGGATGGTGACTGTGAAGCAGATGGTGACCGTGACTGTGATGCAGTTGCTGACTGTGTCTGACGCGGTGGAAATTGGTGACTGTGAAGCGAACGGTGGGCCGACGGTGACGTGAAGCGATGGGAGGCTAACGCGACGGTATCGTGTCGTTGGTGTTAGTGGTGACGGGGGTGGCGTGGGCCGAGGAGGCGGAGTGGGCGGCGGGCGTATCGACACCGCGAGGCTATTTTTGAGCGGCTGCGCCTATTCCGAGCGCGCCTGCTGCCGTCGCTGCCGCGCGCCACGCCCCCTGCGGGGAGCGCGCTTCATAAATACAAATGCAAAAATCGATAATGATGATGACGGCGCCGCTGCGTCGGGGTCGCGCACCGGCTCGCAATTTGTCTCCCGCCGCCGCCCCCCCCCTCGGCGCCGCGACGCCGCCTGCGCCGCCGCCGATGCGCGACCGCCAGCGCCGCTGCGGCGTCGCTGCGCGAGGGTCCTTGTGTTCGAATCCCCGCGGTGGATGATTTCCGATACTAACAACATGGCTAGGTCGAATTCTGGGGAACAGTACTCGCGACCGGTTGCTCTGATCGATGGTTTTTCGTGATTTTCGTTTTCCGATCAGTACCACGCAAATGCCGGAGCAGTACTTAAACAAACGGGCCACGGACTGCAAGCGATCGTTCCTCAACATTCTCCCATCATCACTTCCAGGCACACAATACATACTATCATACAATTCGGGTGACCAATCGAGGGCTTAGTGTTGGACTGGTTTCCGGCTAGAAGGAGATACTTTTAGGGAAAATCTTGGGTTGGATGGTAGCTACTAATTTCGGGCGCGTTAACTACTGATCTCATGGGTCCCGTAAGTGTAGGGCATGTGTTTTACTCGGGAGATGGCGATGATCTTCTCCCGCTGGATGGTGAGATCCGGCGTCGACTTACCGGTGGCTAGCGGGGTTTACCTCATCCAGATATCTTCCACGAGCGGAGTACCGCCCCAGCCGGGACTAGCTCAGAGCTCCCAACTTTTCTCCCCGGCATGTGTCGTAATGTAGTGCATGTGAGTGTAAGTGTATGTAAGGGGTGAGGGTAGGACAAGAAAGAAGAAGGAAAGATCGCGCACAGTCCGGGTACTGCTCCTGCATTCGCCTGGTGTTGATCGGAAAAACCACTGAAAACTACCTATCAGAGCAGCCGGCTTCTAGAATTATCCTTCAGACAGCGACTGAATTCGATCTAACTGACATACTAGTGTCGAAAATCTTGCCACTGTTGGGACTCGAACCTAGGACCTCCCGGCGAGGGGCATTGCATTGACTCATTTGATGCACTGAGCCACCTAAGTCGGTAGAACCTAGGGAAAACTCAAAAGAAATCTAGCTCGGTTGGCGCTAGAACGCGTGTTGCAGTGGAAAATGAAGACTACATTTTCCAAGGTATTTCAAGCCCTACACTCACAGAACTAATGACTTGGAAGTTAGCGCGTACGGAAACGCGGTATACTCAGTCGCTTGCGTTCGCGATCGCAAGATATGTCTCTCCGCTCGTTGCCTCCTGAAGTCATTTAGCACCTGATGTGTGGTCGCTATTATGTGCAGCTTAATCGTTTCGAAGTCACAATGTCCAGGATGTTCAGTATTCGGCTAATCTATGATCTCATCTCCCAAACGTCCCTTGCATTCTTACTATCCGTTTCACTTTCGGTCGCTCCGCTGCTCAACTGCCTCGTCCACGAATTCTTATCTACATACATCAAATAATCGCATAAAGTGTCTTCTTAAAGCTTATTTCGCTCGATATCGGTTTGTGTGTACCAACTGATATGTTTTCTTTAAGTCAGAATATTATCTTTGCTTCAACATCAGAATTATTCCGGCATCTAATCTCATTCACATAACCTACTCATTCTTGCATGTTTCACTGTTTTATGCACCGCATTGTACTCATCGACCCAGCATTTCCTCATTAGTCTTACTCACCCACAACTCTCTCAACCCCTCCACAGTGGTGAAACAGTCACTGCCACACTACCATTCGCGTCTCACGACTCCCCAAACCTCCCAAGCTATCATTAGTCGATCTGTCACTATCAGCTCGCACGGTCCCTCACGACGATTCCCCTAACACTCTACTTTCTCCACCGCGACGCACTTTCCGTGCGAGAGGGCGATCGTTGCGAGAACAAATAACAGGCTCTTGCGGCGGCGCGATCCGCCTGACACCTGGCGGCGGCAGGGGCGCCGCTCCCCAGCTCCATTAGCCCCCGTGCGAAGTTAATATCGCGATGGACGACGCATTAGCCGCATCTCCATTAGTGCCAGCGCGCGGCCGGAGACGTGTGCCAGCGCGCGCGCGCCCCGTCGCCCTGGTTGCCCTAACCCCTGCGCCCCGCCCACGCCGCCCGCGTCCGCATCGTCTCCTGCCAATCACTCCGCCGGCGAGCTGCTTTGACCCATCGCTCAAGACGTTCCTGCCGCCCCGTCGCGTCTGCTTCCGCCGCCACGCCCACTCGCTATCCCTTCCGCTCCAGACCCTGTCGCTCCCACCGTCCGCTTGGGAGGGAAGTGGAGTCGCTGAGTAAGCGAGTATTGATTCTGGGCACATCAACTGCTGAGGTCATTCGTTCCATAAGTGTTGTGCGTGTTTCGATCCGGAAGGGCGGGTATTTCACTCGAATTAGAATATGAGAGCCAATACCGACTTGTAGGCTGGCTTGACGGTTTTTCCCATTCAAGTATCACCAACTACCAGGCACCGCTCCATCGTAAAGAGCTCCAAGTTCCGACTGGTCTCTCGACAAGTTTGGTAGTTTAGTGCATGTAAGTGTAAATGGATGAATACGGGGAGAAGAAGCGAAAACTATGAGCCAAGGAATATGGCGCGCGATAGGTGACCTGTTTTTAAAGGCACCGCTCAGACATTCGCCTGGTAGTAATCGAATAAACCAGAGGAAACAGCTGGTCGCTATAATTCTCAGATAATTTATGATTTTAACCCAGAGGTGAAGGTGATGCCGAAACTCTGCCTGTGTTCAGTCTCAAATTCTAGGGCGCTCCGATCGACGATGCTGCAGAGACAGTGCTATTGCCGCTGAGCTGACGCAGCGGTAGGGGCGAGCCTGGAGAGAGGAGGGTAGGCGGAGGGGTCGACGAGGGTGGCGGGAGATTCAGCTGCACTGGCGGCGGCAGCGAGGAGGCCTTGTGCTACCCCTCCTTCTCAGTCCCTCGTTCTTCAAAGTGGACTCGGTCCATCCACGCCGCCCGAGTCGCGCTAATCGTTCTTGCGACCATCACCAATCACCAGACTGCTGGATTCGTAGGGTCATTGCTATTGCGCAGCGGAGCTTCGAATAATAATAATAATAATAATAATAATAATATTGATAATCATAATAATAATACTATTAATAATAATAATAATAATAATAATAATAATAATAATAATAATAATAATAATAATAATAATAGAATGGTTGAATTATTCCTGTTGATCCTGTTTTTATATAGTAGAAAGATGGATCTTTTTAAACTTATTGGACCAAATAGGATCAATCCATGAAGATATCAGGAATTAAGACGTATAATTCATATTCAGGATCCTATTTGGTCCAATAAGTTTAAAAATATCCATCTTTCTACTAAATAATAATAATAATAATATAAATTCAACCTTTGAATATCCGTGAAATTTTTTTTAATTGGTTTATTTAAGGTCGCTTCAACATCTAAGGTCATTAGCGACCCCTATTGCTGTTAACGGTATGGTAACTATGTGGATGAAACGATATGGTGATTGATGATAAGGGGTGAAAGGACGAACACAATTACAACCATGACCGAGGCTGGACTCGAACCCGCGACCCTTCGGTCCGAGATCACTACGACACTACTGCCTTAGCGATCTCGGCCACCGGGCCGGCTATCCGTGAGTTGTTTGTTATTTGGAAAGGAAAATAATGAATCCAACCCGACAAATTGTGATTAAAGGTTAATGATGGAATTGACATTGAGATGAATAAGGAAAAAATCTTACGAAAAATGAACGATATCTGAAAATAAGTGCCCATTCGTGAATGGAAGCAGAACTGAAATATTCATTAAGTAGATACTGTAAATGTCATCTCTTACTTTCTTTAACATTTTTAACTGAAAAGTGTTAGATGTTATTTAAAATGTCATAAAATGATTAAAACGAAGCTGAAAGGTATTTGTTTATATAGACAAGTGGATTAATTTATTACCAGACAAAGTTATTATGGATGAATAAGATTTCTTTTGAAGCCAAACATATTCAGAGGTGTGGACTGAGTTTGCCTTCTAAAATGGACAAATATCGTTAGAGCTATTGAACATTGTTGGTTGCGATGGGATCTTATTTTTTTAGAGGTTATTGAAGTGTGTAAAATTTGCTCACCAGATAGAATGGCCTCATATCTCGCCTCGTCACGGGCGAAATTTTGGCGCACGTAAATTATTTTAGTTCATAACCAAATGATGTGGTGATTGTGGCAGTTCGATAATGTACTACATATCGCAGATCCCGTATCTCACGAAATATATCGTTCATCACTTCACGTCCTGCACGCCACTATATCGTTTTCCGCCGATTTGTTTTTAATCCTGGTTAAAAATTGAATGTGAATTCAAAAATTTTAATCTTTTCGCCCCATTTCATCGTATGAATTGTACGTAATTATTCCTTCAAAGTCCTGAATTAACGACACGCCATTACGCCATTACATGTAAACACGGATTCCATGCACTTCCACTGGACTAAGCACGACTTGTTGCGATGACACGCTGCAATCGATAAATTCTATTTATCGCGATGCCAAACGAGTTGATGGCTCGAATTTTGCAAAATACCTTAGAGGGAAAAAAGCTCTGCATTAAAAACATGCATTTACATTGCATTGACGTAAAATTGTCTTAAGGGACAAATTAGTCAATTTTGCAAAACTACATCGGTTAATTTATGGTAACGGATTATGTTACGTATTTTGACTATACGATGTTTATATAATAATTGCATGAACATATCTGCTTTTAATTTTAATTGCAGCTACTCCATATATCTTTGTGAAATGATGCATTTTAACACAATTCTAATGATAATATATTTTCGCAAATCACATCTTCTGACATTAAATTTCTTGTGCATTCAACTCTTATTTGAAGTAGAAATTATATTTACAAAGCCCAAATTCATTCGAGTGTTCAATAAATGCTAACTAATTTCAAATCGAATCAGCAACGTGCACTCTTCTAGCGACTACCTTCCTTTTCCTTGCTTTTGCAAAATCCTTTCAATTTTCTTACAAATAAATCTATTCAGTTCATAAAGAAAAATGCTTACCAATCTCTGTAATCGAACCAGAAACCGTGCACATCCCTAACAACAATCTTCCTAGAAACGATAGGAGAGGTTAGTGACCCAATTTTTAAACGGCTCTATAGCTAGGCAAGTTCTTGCTACCCCATCAAAAAGTGGGAAGCTTTTGCCCTACATAGGGATGTAATAGCTTTAGTAATAGTAAACGTAACAATAGGTTGCTCGTTTAAAATTTCTACCTGGGAGGGGGGGAGGCCACACCCTGAAAGCAGACATGTAGGTCGGCACCGGATCTCACATTCTAGCGTGAAAGGAATGGCGTCACTTCCGGTCACGCACTACACACACGGGACTAACGATCAGAGCAGCTGACGCGACGGAGACGCAAAATAATCGATGGAGCTAGCGATTCGTGCCGAGCGCAACATCGCGCCGCGTCTGTTTACACCGCCGTTAGAGCGCGGCCCCCTTTGCTGGAAGGCGCTCAATGGAAGCGGCGCAGCGCTGCACGGCGCGCCGAGGCGAGGCGAGCGGCGGCGCTGGGCGCCCGGAGCTCAATTTTCGCCCCAGAGATACCGAGGGATATAAAAGAGATCCGGCAAAGCTTCGCGTCTCTCTATGCCAAATTGCGTCGCGGCATCAACGCGCGTATTCGGCGTTACCGCGTCGCTTTTCCGCTTACGCGAGGGGCGCGAGCACGCGGCAGAGGGTGGGGGGAGGGAGAGGAAGGGAGGAGAGGAACGATGGCGTGGGCGATGAGAGAAGCGCGGAGAGCGAGAGGGTGACGGATGTTGTGGGTGCGAGATGTAATATGTTTGATCGCGGGGTGGAGCTAAAGTGAACCAGGGGTAATTTATTTTATTTATTTATTTATTTTACGTCAAAAAACAGTTAGAAACTGCGTATGACGTGCTATGGCGAAAAGTGAATTGTGTGCACATTTTCAAAATTCTGTGATCCCTACACTAAGTCTTATAATTAATTTTGAAAAAATATATATACTAAATTTTGAATTTGAAAGGGAGAAAAAAAAACAACAAAAAACTCCCATGTAATAAACTCTATTTTCAAGGATAGATAAGCAATAAATTTTGGCTCTTATTACTTCCTGCCGCGACAACATGGAAACGATAATTTGAATAATTGTATTTCCCACTGAATTCTAGAAGACGTGCACAGAAAATGAAGTTACATTTATGTCCAGAAGCAAAGCAAGGGGCCATCTCAGCATTTGCTCAATGGATCAGGGAAACTGGACGAAAAACCTGATCGAGATGGGTTCATATAATATTTTTTAGTTGTATCGTGCTTGGAGATGCTGATGGTTGTTTCATTAATGGGCAAAGGGTAGAGGAAAATAGAGTGTAAACATCAAATTTATTTGTCGCAATCACAAAAGATGCTAATTGTTAATTTAAAAAAAAATAATATTCGATATGGAGGGTAATCATTTTGGCGAAATATCAATACGATATTTTTTAATATTATGCGTTTATTACGTACGTTGAATCAAAGCACAACGACGTATTAAAAGTCAATGACAACAAGACGAAAAATACTAATAGGAAGCCAACGAAAGCTTTTTATTGATATCAAATAATTTACTGAGTGATGTACCGCGTGCCAACCCGCAATTACAATAGGAGGAAAAATAATAAACAAGTACCGGGACTACACTGATTTTGTGAAATATTAATTTTGGAGGAATTTACTGCTCATCCATTCCTACATTCTTTATCGCTCATTAGTACTTCACTTATCATTTATCATTCAATCGCTCATGAGTTTGAAACTCATATGATCTCTATTGATCCAAACTATTGGTCTGGATGGCTAACAAATGCCTTCAAGTCTTTTCAACGTCATTTTCCCACAATCCACTTTTTATAATACCGTTCAGAGTAAAAGCAAAACTCTTATTCAGCTTATCTCGGCAAACACGACACACTGAATGATGAATTACACATTACTTGGGACTCGTAAATAATGTGTTTTTTTTTCTTTTTTGCCGTAATCAGGATGGCAAATAACCATGCCTTGCGCGAAGTTCGAACCTACAAAACTACTACAGAACGGTTACTACTTCTTCATTCTGTCCCAAATGAATCGGCTTTCATAAAATATTGAAGGGAAATTTCAAGTGAAGTACTCACTTGTCAATATATGATACACAATTTATGTCCAGTTTAAAATATTGCCCACAGCGACCGTATCCTAAGGTGGTGCACTTGTGGTGAATTTTTTTTCGAATTTTCCGTAGGATTATTTTTCGTCGGGAGGTCTTCTCTCTTTGGAAGGGACTGCACCGGATGAGTAACGCAGTCGTTGGGCGCTGTAAGGAGGGACCTGCAAGCCCCTTCCTTGGCCTACACGCGTCGCTTTCGACCCTCCGCCTTTTCGCCGTCGAGCTAGGACTCGTGAGTGTGCTTCGGGAAAGTGAGGCAGCGCGTGCCAAGGTCGTCGTTTCGCGCCATCGCTCTCGCGACGACATTTTGGGTCTCATTGCTCCACCTCCGCCTTCTCGTTACACCCGCGTACGTCTTCTCGCTCACTTCTGTCGTTGGCGTCTCAGTGTCGTCCTTGCATTCAGAGCCAAAGCATAACCGCTCTTTGCTCTTGCGCCCTCCTTCACAGCGCTGCGCCATCTTTCCTGGAACTGCCACCTACGCCGTCTTACTATCTCCTTCCCCTGCAATATCTCCCATCTTGTTTGCCGTTCTACTTTCCTTCATCTCCCGTAAGTCAACTTTACGATATTAGCTCTTACTACTCATCCGTTGTCCAATGCCCCCATTGTCTGCTTTGCTTGATTTCCCTGCTCGTATCCAAGTTTCGTATCTGTCTAATCTTCTTAATCTTCCTGACTTTCTTTTCGGTCTGCAAAAGCTTTCTTTTTTCACAATTCTCATTCGTTTAGTCGTTCTTTAATCTTTGTTGTTAATTACTGGTACTCTAATAATATTTCAAACTAGTTCAGTCTGACATCTTCAGCATTTGAAAAATTTTGAAAGTATTTTTATATTTATTAATCTGAGATTTTAAATCAGTTTAAAATGATACAAATGTTTCCAAGAGTAGACCGAGTTTAGTCGAATGACTCTTCGCTTGTCCCAAACGATGGACCGGAAGGAGTTTCCCATGAGGAACAGATGGACGCTGGTTAGGAGATTACTATACGTAGGATGTATTCTGCCACCGCCCCTCACGGATAGCGTGCAGATTTTAGTGATGCTATCCCAGGTTGGATTCCCGGTCGGGGCAAAAATAGAGCCGCAGCTTTCCATTACAATCGTCTCCGATTTCTGTAGCTGCGCGGCGAAAGAAAAGCTCGGACAGTACATGTTTGCTAGATACGGTGGAGAAAATTCGGAATGCTCACACCACATGTCTACCTTACCCCTAGGCGTGGATAATAAATAAAAACAGGGCTCATGTCTGGGAACAGCGCTAATCGGAAAAACTCGGATTAATCCGACACTAAACCCAAATACACTCCCACCCACACAATATATATATATATATATATATATATATATATATATATATATATATATATATATATACTCCTATGCCATTGCCATTGCCATATATACCTTTCACATCAACGGCCTCAAACTCTTCTCTTCCATTCCTTTACACATTCCTCCCCTCCTCTTCTTTCTCATTCTTACCCCTCCGCTCATCTACCCATCCCCTCACGGTCCCGTCACACGTTCCGCCCCTCCCTCCCGAAACTTCGCTCTCGTCGGCACCGCCTGGCCACCATTTGTTAGATAAGGGTTATTACGCGTCTGAAAACATCTCGCCGGGAATGAATTCTTTCCGGGGAGACGAATTACTCGTGTGGCAGCTTAAGAACAGCTTAAGAACAGCTTACGTATGGAGCCCGACGGCGGCGGCAAGAAGTTCGCTGCCAGCAATTTACGGGGCGACCTCGGCTGCCTCCGTCGAATATACGAGTATGTGGAAATGGCGGCCGTATTTACTGGTGCCAGGCCGCCGCCACCGCGCCCGCTGCACTTCGGATGTTTAATGTTTTTGCGCGGCGCGCTTGAGTCGACAGCCGCTACGCGCCAACTAATAGAGGTCTATTCAAGGCAGTTTTATTCACCGCTAATGGATCGTCACGGCCAATTTATTTTCCTCGATAACCATCGACGACTTTGGAGATCGCTGGCGTTTTGTCCCATTATGATTTAAATGCTTACTCGGTAACATTTCCTGATGGAAGCTTTGAACATTCAATAACTTTGCGAAAATAGCACGTTTTCGCCTTCGAAAAGTTTCGGCTATGCGTCATTTTTGGCGCAGAGGGCCGTTTTTCTGAAGCGATTGCGAAAGGGCGGGAAGGGGTGGGCTTTGCGGTGTGTGATCGCTGCCATCGCGTCAGCACTGTCCAGCTAGTGTCCAATGGCGAATCGGATGTGTCGTGGGCCTTCGCTCTAATCGGTTAACCGTACCCCGACGGGTAACCGACGGGGTAACCATGGAAAGTATGATTTTAAAGGCACGAGTTATTGGGGTGAGTAAAGCTGTTGAGTGTTTTGATACATTCATGAAAGAAATGATGGGTGATGAAATACTCTATTATTGACATTCCCTCCTGGACAAATACAATCAAAAATATTTTTCTCCACGTTGCAGCTACCTCCTCAACTGGTTGTGATACCTCGGATGATGAAGCGATGTGCTGTTTAATATTTTGAAATCAGCTTTTATAAGAGCTGATTAAAACAAAAAAAAGTAGTGTGCAGAGAGAGGAAATAACCATGATATTTGTTTCAAATCGCGACACGACTAGTTATCAGAACGTTTCACTAAATATAAATTGTCATTTCGAAATAACCCCAGACCTTGGAATATAAATGACACTATGTAGTGCAATGAGTATTAAAACTGTTTTGTATCTTTTTGATTCGGATGCCCAATCGTTACTGCGTGTTCGATAAAGAATTGTATTCTCCCCTATTAATTACAGATCATCAACGTTTTGACTGTATTAATGACGATTTGAGTATGTTAATGACAGGATTGCACTAGTCAATGCTACATTGACAATTACAAAACGTCATTCTCATTTATTGACGTTTAATGCAAGCAAATGGAGAGCAATACACGAAACGCAGCACTATCGACGGGTTCACATGGAACAGATCCCTTTAAAGAAGAAGCACCACAGTCAGATGTTGCGCCGATGCGGGACGCACTTCCGCTCGTAATAGCACAGCTGGTCGGCCGCTTACACGTCCCTTGCATGTCTGCGCGTGTCGCCTAGATCACGGACAGATGACAGTCGGCCTCCGCGCGCCCAGTTCTTTGCGGGCGAGGCGGACAAATGACCGTCGTCACGAGACGCCCGATCGCCTGTCACAGCGCCCTTCCCGCCGCTATCTCCCGGCATCGGCGCCCCATTCAACCACACCCCTGCCCACACCCCTTCTCTCTCCACTGCTGCCCTCGCCATCTTGCCCTCCCATCGAACACGTCGACGTCTGGTCCTGAATAGGAAGCTTTGTTTTATAAATAATCTCAACATATAAAAATTAAACACAGATATAAAAAAGCTCCTAATTTACACAATTCGACTGCTTTATTTTATACCTCTCTTCATTTTTCGTCGTGAACAAATATATTCTTTCTTTTGTAAATAATACATAATATACATTGTTTTTATTGGAGTGTTGTATTGTATTTTATTTTGGAGTGTTTTTATGTTTCCTCAATGCAAATTTTTACATAGAATGTATTTCTTCAAACAAAATTTTTAGTGCTTATTGTGGCTCAGCCGTTCGGAATATCCATGCAGTTTATTGCATAAAATATTCTTAAAATTGTCGTAAGAGTTTTTTTCGAAGTTTCTTCGTTTCCTCTCTGGACAACCTGTATATATTCATGGAAGAATCTACATAGGCTAGTGTTATATATAAATTATATATATATATATATATATATATATATATATATATATATATATATATATACACTACGTTACAAGTTTGCAGACTTAATATTAAATTTAAATTCTAATTTTTCAATTAGTGATAACGCCATTTGAAAAGGAAACTCACGGAGCACCTACGGAATCAGTTCAGGTCTGAAAATATGGTGAGGAATAAATCAAATGACTATTTTTTATTCTAATTGGGAATAAAATATTCACGGCTACTGTTCGAATTCCCTAAGTTACAACTCTATCATATGGGCCACGCTGTTAGCTGTTCGTCTAACTGAGCGCATGGAGCACTGTTGAATGTCGTCTTCTGAAGCGATTTTGAACTGGCAGCATCACAACTGATCACCGTAAAAAAACAGATATGTTATATTTACAACAATTTAATTGGTAATTAATTCCTCCAAAATTAATATACTTTTCAAATGTTTGTGTAATTTATGGTGAGCTGGCTTAAAACTTAAGGTGGCCTAACAACAATCGGTTATTCCGAAAGAAACATGCCATCTTAGAATTATTTAATTGCTAATTAATTACACAAAAAATAATTTAATCTCCTTTCGTGTAATCTTAGGGGTGAGCTTCTTTCTGTTGCGTGGTTTGCCATTGTTTATTGAACGTATGAGTCCTTCCACAGCCGACCTAGTCGTCATTTCATCATCGATTTGTCATCTTTCACTCGCTTTTGACGTCCTTCCACAGTTGCGGTCATCTCTTTCGAACACAAATTGCCTCTTACATGCCTTTCACCAAATTTCGCGCTTTACTCCTACATTCACTGGCTTTTGCTCTCAATTTTCAGCACTTTCTTCAATTTGTATTTGTCGTCTCCTTTACAAACCGTTCATTTCTTATCCGTCAAAGGGCACTAACGATTTAATTACAAATGCTCTTCCTACTGCTCACTTCTTCTTAACTCACTATCACTTGTTGTTTACTTCTTTGTATGTTTCGGTTGTTTTTATATTTTCTAGTGTTGACTCACATCTTTCACTACAATTTTTTCCTGTTTTTTTTTTTCAGCTTCAGGGGATGTCTACTTCGAATATCCGCGCTAGGAAAAGAAGAGACCTTCGAAGAGACACTTTAATCTTTACACTAGACACACATGCGGGCTCCTCAGACTGTGGTTAGCAGAATCACGAGGCCTTCAGGAACAACACATATACAAGAGAGACAAAACAAACAACCATGCCCACGGCGGGACTCGAACTCGCGATCCTTCAGATCAAAGCGCTGAGTCGGCACGCGCTGTAGCAACCAAGATCATCGAGGTCGGCATCTTTTAGTACAATTCATTTCCTATTTAATCTTTGCCGACCATTTCTTTTGCTCGTTTTTCGCTTTCTTTCATTGCTTTCTTCATCCCTTCCTCACATCCCTCCCACTCACGCTACCCTCGGTTCATCTCTTCCTCTTTCGGTCACTCCATCCCCGCCACACCCCGCCACGCCAGGCTCCGTCCCGCCGCGCCAGGCAGTTCCAAACGCGCGCGCGGCGATTCGGCATTGGCCGCCGTCCGCCTCCCCAACTCACACGGACCCCCTCCGCCGCCCGTGTCTTCCCCGTCGCCTGTGTCCCCGCCCCGGCCGTCCACGCTCTGACAGCAGACACAGTTCCGCATGAAATACGACATGATAAATGGGTTTAATGATTTAGCGATGCCTGCCCGCACGCCGAAGCGTACATCCGGATTTGAACCGGCGGTCTGTGCAGAAAACCCTTCCTCGCTTACCCGTCCCGTTGTCCAGATATCGCTCCCGATATGTTATGTTCAATAGACTCGAACGATTTACTCCTTTTTTTGTCACATTGTCGCTCGAAATAATTAAATCGCGCTTGTTTGCTTAGTGACAGTTTCCCGACTAGTACCTAAAAGTCATATTATCTCTTTCCAGACCATTTCATTGTTTCTTCATTTCACCAATTTTCTCCATTTGTGCCTTTCACTCTATTAAATGAATTACAAAATTCTTGCTAGATTTTGACATGGAACTGTTGCTTTACTTTACGTAAAGAGAGCTATATAAAAAAATATCTCAATGCCCTTTAATGCATCCATCTCTGTCATAGTATAACCTGTTTTCTTCATAGGGTAACGTTTCAAATAATCGATTAAAATAATATTACGTTTCCGGAGATTCATTGCCTAAGTGCACAACAGTTTCTTTGAAAGCAATAGTGAGGCCTCCGTAAGGGTGATTTACTCGTAGCTGTGTTACAAAAGTCTTGTTGCGGGTAATGTTCTCTTGCCACATCATACGCGTCTTCTAACTGCGGGGCCGTCGACTCGCGTGGATGACACATCGCTTGAGGAAAGTTTCGTTCGTTCCGTGCACGGCATTCATGCAGGAACGATACTTATGGACGTTTCAATGAATGCTCGTTCCAGCGGACAACTATATTTATGCCATTTGATATTTGTTTAATTGGGGTGTGCGTGTCAATTTCATACGAATGTGAAATGATACATACAAAAGATAGACACGTCGCAGATACGGATTGCATGTGCATCCATATGCATGGAAAAAATACTAGTACATGCGATGCATTTAATTAAAAACATCTGTTTTAGTTTGCTCACACGAAGTTTAAATAATTTTTAGATGAGTTAGTAGACAAAAGGTGGGAGTTACCAGAATGATACTAGAAACAAAAATGATATTTACTACTCGTCTGATAGCATTACTTATTAAACTAAAATAGTTATCGGATATAGTTTGTGAAAATCATAGTATGAACATCGCTTGAACTAACTACATGTTTCCGAGGTGATGATAGTAATGTATTGTATATTATGTACGAGTGTACGTTCCTATGCGCTTGCTTTATTGTGTCCCTTTACCTCCTGACCTTTCACCCATTTTATTATTTTATTGCATATTATATTATTATTCATTTTACCATTACTTACCATATTATTGTTATAGTATACATGATGATATCGTATGGCCCGTTACCCGTCCATGTTCATTACGAGTAGATGAATGCCACTCCGTGTATGCTCACATAAGGGGACAGACTATTTTACCGACTTTACGATTGACCTCTCTAACACTTTAATATCAACGGGTTTGTTGTTTCAGTATTCGCGATCTTCAGTAGAGTCAATCTATGAGTACAATAAAATAATCATCGAGGAGCTCGGAGTGAATCATTAAGAGTTGAGATAAATTGTCTACCATATACTTCCTTTCAATAATCACTTACTTGAGGCGCTTGTCATTACACCACGGTAAGTCATTCAGTAAACAACATTGAGATATTTAATTTTTTCATTTCTGCTAGAAGTTAGCAAACCACTGGAGAATAGAGTTAAACAATAAAATAGTGTATACAGTATCTTTTAATGCAATAAATGTTATTTATTTGATCACCTGGTTTGCACACTTCATTGAACTTTCATTTAAAGGTTCCTTATCTAAATGAAATTGTCTTCATTTATTCAATAGATCTTTGGATATTGGATTGTTTCTTAAGTATACATCTGTACAATGAAAGCAGAATATGAACATTCGTTAAAAACAATTTTGAAAGAAAAAAGAGCTTGAGGTACGTTACGTAGATTTCTTCTACATTGTTTACAGCTCTAGTGGTTTACAAATGTAACGATTCTAATGTTCAACTAACCTCTTAATTGTCAATTATTAGGGCAAGGAGGGAGCAGTTCTCTGATAATGTTTTCGAGAATGCGGAGGGATAAACAGAATTTGCGACTTTGGAAAGCCCTAGCCCTTTATCGATCTGCGCCCCCGGGCAAGACGAGCGCCGGGGAGTTCTTGCGAATTATTATTCACCCAGCGTGAAGTCGCAGCTTGGAACTCTTTCACTGAACCTGGCACTTGCGGCGGACTAGCGCCTCACGTGCCGCACAGCTGCGTCACCAGGGAGGGCAGTGTTAATGCAAGGAATTTCCACAAAAGGAGCAGACTCGAAAGACACTTGATTCCGAAGTAGTAACCAAATATAGTAACTGGCTGCGTGACTGTAGAGCACTTTGAAAAGTAATTTTTATAGGATATATTGAGTGAAAAACTAGCTGAACTGCATTGGACCGGGAGCAGTGGCTCAGTGCATCAGATGATGTCACTACAGTGCCTCTGACCGGGAAGTTCTAGGTTCGAGACCCGACGGCGGCAGGATTTTCGATAGATGGAATTCAGTCGCTGTCTGGAGAAGAATTCTAGCGGCCGGCTTCTCTGATCGGTAATTTTCCGTGATTTCTCCGATCAACACCAGACGAAAGCCGGAGCAGTACCCTAACAAACGGGTCACGGACCGAGCGCGATCTTTCCTTCCTCTTCCTTGTCCTATCCTCACGCCTTATACACACACACACACACACACACTTACACTAACAAACATTACACTACCACCCATGCGGGGAGACCGGGCGGGACTTAGAACTTGTCCCGGATAGGGCGGTGCCCTGCTGGTGGGAGCTACCTGCTTGGGGAGAACCCTGCTAGTCGACGGTAGATCGGATCTCACCATCCAGTGGGGAAAGATCACCCCCATCTCCCAATAAAAAAACATGCACTACACTCACGGGACTAATGACATCAGTAGTTATCGCGCCCGGAATCACTAACAATCAATCAATGAACTGAAATGGCATTGATTTATCATATTTACAAATATAAACATAAAAAATTGATAAGGTTATAAATAATAATCGAGCATTTTATAGCTACTAGTGGAAGTAACCAGTTACTCGCGGATTTATGTATCACAATCATTTATTAGGGAGAGAAACTAATGAGTTCTATCTATTGTGTAAAATGGAAGTAATTTTATTTATACCCCCGCCACGCCCCCTTCCAGTTGTCCAGCCCCGCCCGAGTGGACCTCGTTCCGCTCCGCTCCACCCCGTCCTGTTCCGCTTCGCCCGACCCCGTCCCGTTCCATTCCGCCTCGCCCTGCCCCGCTACATTCAACTCCGCTTGTCTCGCTCTACCCGCCAAGCATTGCCCGCTCTCTCTTTCTCTCTTCGTCCCCTCCGGCCCTGTCTCGTCTCGTCTCGCCTCGTCCTCCCAGTGCGCCCACATCAGCCCCGCCCCGTACCTCTGGAACGTATTATCTTAATACATAATGTGTTGATCACGTATAATTAAAGTGAATTGTCCAAAACGCAGCAGCAAGAATAGGAACCAAGTTTGGAAGCAATCACTAATGTCCAATGACTCAAAGGGGATTGTTGTACAGATACACATAAATATCCTGCATATTTATAGAATAAGTGACAAGAGTTCTTCTCGATAGAAGATCTATACGATTCGTCAATAAAGGGCTTGGGATTTCTTGTCAATTTAATTTAAATATATACCTCTATTAATCACCAGAAAATGATGTGATGTGATTGATCACATGAAAGTAATGCTATATATCCATATATTATTAAATCAAATATGTATTTTATGACAATACAAATTCTTAAAAAATGAAACGGTTAGGCAGTCACAAGTTGGATCTTAAAAGTTTGCCTGAATGTCCTATTATCGAGAGACTTCATAGTCGATGAAACTGGATTAAGACAGGAAGAAATACGGATTTTTTGTCACTCTGCGTAAAAATTTATGAGAATTAGGCAATGAATACTAGATTGGAAAAAGGTTTACCTGGGCAATTAGAGGTAGAATGGTGTCCGAATATTGGATTCTTAAGCTCTGGCCAGTTTCAACAAAAAATAAACACTTAATAATTCTCTAATATAAAATATAAAATAAATATTGGTAAGAAATTGAACTCTTCCAGTTTATTAACACATTCTCATAACAGACCAGTAAAACAAATTCACTGAAAACTAGTTTTTTTTTAATTCAGAAGGCTACAATATTGGTGTCATTTCCTTGGCAGGAAATAATTTATCGGATAGTATATTAATATTGATATGATTACTTGATTATCTTAACCCATTACCTGACTTACACGACTTACATATGTGACTTACATATCGCGTTTTATATTACATAATACTTTATATACTACTGATGTGTAAAAACACTTCGTCTTTTACCCATGCGGTCATTTTTATGAAATATTAAGCTGTTTGAGAACATAAATTATTTATTTTCGATATTATTATCGCAAATACTGATATTCACTGGGAAATTCTGTGATTTTTCATTTGACCTTCATTAACAATGAAAATGATCTCGCACATTCACCAGAAATCATGGATTCCAATTAGCTATCAAATAACTGACAGCGAGTGTTCGCCTATGAAGAACTACGTAATTTGAATCCATACCCCAACCACCGCATCTCGCACTATACCAGGTGGACACCGAATTGCAGAGCAAGCGAAGGGGGACAACTGCATAATTAAGCTAATTGAAAAACATTTCCATCCGGCCCGACGATTGGAAATTTGAATTGAAATTGAAACATTAACACGCTCTTATCGGCGTTTCGGCACCCCTTCTCGCCCCTCCCCCCTCATGACGCTTTAACGACTCGCCCTTTTTCCATAGGGAGGAAAGCGGCTCCTGTCGCCCCTCTACACTGCCTGTGAATACCAAAGAGGGCTTCAAATAGAGTACTGGAACGGGTGACTAGATACGAATACAACGTGTGAATTCTTTTAGAATATAAAAGGAGTATACGGAAGTTTTGTGTTGAACGTAAGCCATTTTTGCTTGGGTGATCTAGAGGTTCTTTTCCCCACGTCTGTATTGTAATTTCAACGTCAAACCATCTTTATGAAATTTTAACAAGGTTAATTAAATACATTCTTGACTTATATTTTCATTTGAATATATTATTAAACAGGCTATATTTAACAAATTATGTATACTTTTTATATTAAACAAAATTAAATCCGAATAATGCGCACTAATGTTATAAGGTGACTTTCCTGTTCTATAATTTTCAAAATACAAAGACAAAATCGTCTGGTCACATTTTAATACGGGAAAAATGTTTACGCAACAGTATGTATCATAATAAATATTATGTTTCAACAATGATATTCTGACTTTTAGAAATGTTCATAAACTTTATTTTTAGCGAAGAATTTTCAATACACACTCATGAACTGTAGGCTACGGATTAATATACTAATAAACGGATTAGTATACTTTGATAGTAAAGGAGGCAATATGGACCAATCAACATTATACTTTCAGTCTATTTCTCTATAAAAATAGCAGACTGAAGAGGCGTGAGTATTTTTTAGATACATTGCAATTTGCATTTTCTCGTTGGAAGCAAAGCACATGTCAATCAATCGTCAATGGCTTGAAGTTAATCTTTCCCTACCTTACCGACTTTCTTTTCTTTAAATAATATTTAAATTAATGTATTCGTCCAATCATTTTATTTCCATTCAAAAAATCATTTAATTTAATGTGTTATTCATTCAGTATTACAGTCAAATGAAATATTATTTATATCAGTACATTTCAAATTTACTCGGTGTGAGAGAAGTACCTTTCTTCATCAGCTGAATGTTGATCAACGAAAGCACTGCCTAGGAGAACACGAACGGCATGAAAATTTTCGTACATTCATAGGAAAACCTTTAGCTAAGCAGACCTTGTATTCTAGGCAAACCGTTTTTCCAGCAAACAAGAAAGAACACTGCTTGAATTCAATTGACAAAAAAATCGATTCGCGCCTCGCCTTATATAAAACAAATGAATTAATTACCGGCAATATGCAAGAAAATAAGACAAATGTGTGCGAGGAAATTTATGCTAAACAGTGATTAGACATAAAATGATTTAGATTCATATATTTGAGTTTGTTTAAGTAATAACACAGGAATAGAAACAAAGGAAGTTGTGTTAGGAATATCGGGTACTTCCTTACAATAGTCGTCTCTTAAAAGAGAAGAACCCATAGTTCCATTGTAAATGGAACAACACCTGAAAATCTAAGTAACACATTAGTGTACGAACTACAGAATAGACGAAAATACATCCACGCAGACTTCGTTAGAAACGAGGCCACCACAATTTTCCTCTCCGAATATAAAAGAAAACGGCTTCCATTGAAGGGGAAAAATCGGGTCGCGCCTCGCCATCCCTGTTCCCGACATCCAACGCCAGACGCCTCTCCCATCGGGGTAGAATTACCCTCAACCGCCCAGGCTGGCGCTCGCGGACGTCTTTCAACACACTCTTTCGCTCCCCAGCTCCTCCCCCCCGCCCCGCGCTCCGCCCACGCTCTTCCCCGCATTGAGTACTCGACCTTCTTGACCTATCGTCATTCGAGCCCTCTGGCTAAAAGCTCGGCGCGACCCACTCCCCTGTTGGACTGCACGCGTCGGTCCCACGGCGTGACAGGTTGGAATTTTATACCGGCGGGGAAACGCAATTAAAGGTAATACTAGACAACATCGAGCGGTAAATAATAGCTTGCGTCAAAGAGAAACATTTAAGAGCAATTACGAAACGAATTTTCCATTAAGGCAGGTCTCTTTATACTGACAAGTACTTTTCTGATAACTCGTGGGTCAAAGTTTGGGGAAACTTGTATAAAAGCTTTCATATTCTGAACTTTTGTAACGCTATGAATATCCTTTTTATCTACTCTTTTACTTCGTCGGTCAATCCTGGGCCCTTGTTAAGCAGTTGTTTGTTGATGTAGAGGTAATGGAATCAAATGACGTTGTTATCGAAATTAGTTTGGCATTCAAAGTACATATTTTGACGCCCTATTTACGTACTAAAAGGACATCTGTGGCTATTATCAACGGATATAGGTCAACGTATTTTTTGAGGCAAAATAATAAGTTTCTGAAGAAAACATTGATGATTAGTTTCCTGTGCTTGAAGTAGTGAAGAAAATTGGTTTACATTCGTAATTTTTGCTACATAAACAGTTTTGTAAATTACATATAATTATTTGTATGTTACTTTGTATTAATTTTTTTTCTGATTATGGAAGAGAATCGTGAAAAGACAAACAGAGCTAAGTGAACGTGTACTTAATTAGCAAGTAAGTAAATATGAACCATTAAAATTAGGTAAAAAATAGAATCTTATACGTACCACGAGCTACTGCTTGTAACGATCTTGGGTAACAGAAAGCCCTCGGGCCAAAGGACCTCGGGCTTTGTCCCTTTTCGATCCTTAGAACCCTTTATAACCCCCTTGATGCTTACGTAACTATTCTTGAATCTGATGTTGCATTGGTTTTGTGTGCCATAAATGATTAATCAAAAACGTGCTGTTGAACATTTTGAAAGTATATCTTTTATATTGTATTTTAAGCAGAGGAAATTAGCAAAACTACATCATTAAGATTATCTATTAGAAAATCTTGTTCTACCCTACTCTGTACTGTGTTTAAGAACAATTTATTGCATTTTTGCCAAAAAATAATAATGTTATAAATATTTTTACAAAAACAGTGACAACCAAATTTACAACGGATAAAGCTAAAAATCATAAAAAATAATAATAATATAAGTCATTTATTTGTAAATTCTTTGCATTTTATATTATATATTTACGCCTTAGCTGTGTCCCAATGACTGAAAATACTCATATAAATATGAATCGGCTGAAAGGTCTGCATTATTTGTTCGAAATGATACTTGTAATACTGACAGTCAATACAATCTTTCAATTTGCAGTCACAAAAAGCAATATATAATTACAGAGATGCATATCATATCACTCCAGTGAAATTGTCTTGTGTTTTATTATTCGTGCTCTGTTTTTATTAAGTAGAAGGCAATTTAGTCAGTCCAGCTATACTTTCACTGGCGTTTCATTCTTCATGCAAAATCAATGAAATATACTTCAGCACTGCGGCAAGTGCTACTTTCAATTTGTCATATCTGCGATGAACATGAAAAGTGGTATTCTTCAAAAAATATAGTTCCACAAGAACGTTTATTCCTGACTGGTTATACCAAGTTGACGTGTCGCTTACTGACGGTCTTGTTAATCAGCCCTATTAAAAAAATAAAAAACAAAAAAAGCGTATTTCATGTAACCAAGTTGACGTGTCACTTACTGCCGGTCTTGTTAATGCCCTATTAAAAAAAAAAAAAAAAAAAAGCGTATTTCATGTAACCAAGTTGACGTGTCACTTACTGACGATGTAATATTTTCTGTATATTTTATGTTATATCTTTATCCCCCCTTTTTTTTTCCTTTTTTAATTTTTTCTTTCATTTCTTAGATGTTTTAAATTATATAAATTTATATTATAAAGATCTAACTCTCCGCCCCCTTTCTTTCTTTCATGCTGTCTTTTTCTTTTCTTTAATTCTTCTCCTTTCATTTCTTAATATGTGTTTTTAAATTAGGTAACTTTGTTAATTCTAATTTTATATTTTTCTTGTATCAGAAAACTGATGATGATGGCTAAGCCATCGAAAGCTGCTATTTGTGAAATAAATACTATTGTTGACAATGACAACGCCTTCAATCATTCCAATTATGTAAATGTCAACTACACCTCACCACTGAATCAACTTGTTAATCAGCCCTATTAAAAAAATTAAAAATAAGAAAAGCGCATTTCATGTAACTCAAAACTCGCTCTTTCTATCTAAGTCTGTTTTCTTGTGCACCGACGATACATCTTTTCCCGGCGCCACCTACTTCAGTGGCAGCGCAAGGCCCAACTCCGTTCTGCCAGAATCGATCTGAACACCTGCTATTATCTCTCTACACTGAAGGGGAGGGATATCTTGGGATATCCTATATCCTATAAGGAATTGAGGAATGGTTTGAGTCTATCATGCGAATGAAATCAGTGTCTCTGGGTTATAATATGAGCCGATTTTCACGAAGCATCTTAAAAGTTAAAAATCATTAAGACTTAAAATGATAGTATTAAAGAAAAATCGAGAAATATGTGAGAAACAGAAAACACATTCACATTTTTTTGCATTTTGAATTATATTACTACATAATGTATTTGGGATTGGAATGTTGCCTTGCTACATGTTTCCAGTACCTTGTAAAATAGGAATGTCTCACTTTGTTAGCAGCGCGGAGAGAGAAGTAGTATTTCAAGGAACCTCCTCAAAAATCTTATTCGTAAGAATTATTCTTAATTTCCCAAATTTTAATATGTTACGAAGATGACCTCTTTTATTTCTTCTTATAAGAAGTCAACAACACCAAACAAATTCCCACATTAATATTTACTTGAACATAGAACTATAACGCGTTGAAGACTTTCCTTATTCAGGTACTACATGAAATCTGAAGAAAGGAACTAAATTAACGATAGTTGAGAGCAGTCAACTTTTATAATATTGTAATGGATGCTTAAAATTACCGTAAGAGAATAATCTTAAGAGAATATGTAATCTTAAGATTACCTCGTGTAGTGTAATTATTCTGTCTTGCTAAACTTCTATGTTAAAGGAACTAAATTTCTTGAAATCAAACTAGTTGCGCACTTTAAGCATTCAAAATTAATTTCACTATGTTTCATGACTGAAAAATAGTTTTATTGTAATTTTTAAGTGACCTTTCAATTAACACTTCTAAATGAAATATTATTCCAAATTTGTGCTAGTTAAATTGATGTTTAAAATCCTCAGTTCATTTTTTTTTTGCAAGCTTTCTAGAAATAAATCGTTCTTGAAGCAAAGATCAGATCAAGACAGTCTAGACAACTTACAGTATTTCTGCAAAACGTCCTTATTTGTTTACACAATTTCATTTTCCTTTGATTTAGCGTTCAAGTAATATCGTTATCAGCGCCGAAATGGCACGTTATGGAAAATACTTGTGGCGCGCTTTTTTCCATATCATAAACGCCGTCATCTCACCCATAACACAAACCACCGCAATAATTCCCAAGCACCCCAACCAGATTTTCTTCTAGAGGAGCCCAGTGGGGTCATCCTCCATCTTATTTTAGTCTGTATATTATTGTATACATAAGATAAACAAACAATTCTGTAAAGTGGCAATGTACGCTGTGTCAGAAAATATTTGAATAAAAAAAATTAAAAAAAAAATAAAACTTGTGGCGCGTCTTAACCGCCGCAACCTCTGCGGAGGCGAGGGCCAGGCTTCACTCGCAATATCCTGGCGCGCGATAAAAGTTTGAGTGACAGCCATTGTTATCGGGCGGCGGGATGCGATTTTGAGCGTCACCCGCAGACGCGCGGTCGCACTCAGCCAAGTACGATGCGCCGGTGACGGGCGTTAGATCGTGGCCTGATTCGATGTGTGTGTGTTGACTCCGAAAGCTGGATGCGCAGCCCGATGCTTTGCGCAGCCCGATTAGGAGTACCAGACGTCCGTGGCTTTGCTAAAAAATAGGGTCTCTCTACCGGCTGAGTCATTTCAAGGAGAAAAAAATACACCACCGTTTTATTTTCAATTAGATAAACAAATACTTCCTAAGACACTTTTTTGAGATTTTTTCTGCGCAACAAAAAGATTTATCATCTTCTATACCTGTCAGAAGGTTGTGCTTCGAGTACGTTGAAGCTCTAGAGTGTGTTGAAGCTCGAGACTAGTTCTAATTAATGCTGGTGAAGGGATATTCATTTTTCGGATACCAAAAAAAGAAAACAGAAAAACAACGACAAAAAAACGCAAATTTATTGATAAACGGAGTTGGGCTGCAAATTTAATCAGTCCTGCATCGCGCACGGCCCTGCGATTACGCCCGATATTAGACTTTATACCGCCAGCGGGTCGTCAGAATTGCAATGCACCCGCTGCTCACAAAAGACGCTAATGACCTCCAGAGACTGCAGGGGTACTTTGAGTCTTGGAAATGAACATAAAATTCCTGTGATATACAGATTACAAAAATTGTCTACGTAAATCTGTGTTTCTGAGCCCAAAACGGTAAATAATTTATTTATTGCTAATATTATAAGGAACATCTCATTGAGTTTTCCTTCAGAAATGATTTGCCTGTGTATATTTTACCAACTTAGAGTAGAGCATCCGGCGAGTTCTTTCATTTAAAAATATATTTACGTAGAGTAAGGTCATACTGAAATATATTATGTTTAAAATATATTGACTGTCTCGACATCCACAGGTTTATAAACTTACTTTCTAAATTCTATGCACTGTGATTCAATGAAATAAATTTGAAACATATTCTATGAACATAAATTTAAAAGTATATTTAATAGCGTTTCATTTTTAGGTACTGGGAAAAAATACAAAACATAAAAGAATCGGTGACTGCTCATTAGACTGCATTCGTGACTGTCAAAAGCGTTGACTACTTGTACTACATGGGATACCGATAAATTATTTTTGAATTAATGTTAATGAATAGTTTTTCAAGTTTGTTAAATTATTTACACGTCATATTATACGTTTTGTACGGAAAATGAAAAGTAATGAAAATGTAACTGAAATTATTAATCATCAATCAACCACTCGGTTACATTCACACTTACTTAAACTACCCGGTATAAACAACTGCTAATATTTAAGAAGTGGATATTTCAGAAGTTTCATGAAACATCAGACAATTAGAATGTCTGATGTACTCCTTACAAATAGCGTGCGAGTACTGGAATTAATGTGTTTTGCTTAACAGTGAGACTCCATGACTTACATTCGATTGTCGATTTATGTATTACATTTTGTTAGTTGATTACAGTTACTATCTGCCGTTATCCGATCGTAATGGAAGACATTAATTTCCTCAACTCATTTCTTAGGCCCTTTCAAGTTAAGATCTCTCGTTCTATACATTGCAAAAAGCCCTTTTGAAGTAAGTCCAAGATGTTGAAACTTCAAGGAACAAATGAATGAAGCATGAACGACGCTTCAACGTGATCACATACTTTTTCCTCCCGTAGCGAACATTTTCCGTGTGGTATATTCTTGGACAAGTAGTACTTGCAGTAGTTTCTTGTTCAATATACTGCGATCAACATATTCCGCGTTAAATGGATATCAGGTAATATATCACCATTACTAAAGAACGATTTGCCTATGACAATATAATCAATTCTGTTTAACGACCCTATTTCTTACAGTCTTAGTAACCCCAAAATTTGTATTGTAGCTTTCTACCATTTCATTTAAGGAAGCTTATAAAAACAATGAAACAAATGAGTGAGACAGTGAAAAAATTTTCTATACAGATATACCATTTCCATAAGGAAATGTTGGCCTATAGACGGTAGACAATCTCTGACGGATAATACAGGACTTCTAAGTGAGTGGGTGAAAACATTAGAATGAGTAGTTGCTGGAGAGAGGTTTTCGATGTCGTCTAGGGAGCTGCATAGCGTTCATTTCTGAATCGATTTGACTTTAATCAACTCACAGATATTTTCTTCAAGAAATGCACTCAACTTAATAGTTCGAGTAATTAGGAGGAAATTGTGGCAACAGTTTTGATTGCTCATTTGTTTTACTCAATATAAACGAATTTCTCAGTAACTGAATATATTACTTCTATCATAGTATTAGCATTTAACATAAATTTTTAAATTTTTATTATACGATCTATATTAATTGGAAAAAAAGTCAAATAGAGAATATCACTATTGCATTTCAAATATTCATGCTAGCGTACCAAACGTGAGTGAGCAATGTTACTAACGTGATTAGTTTAACGGTACTTATATTCACAAACAATTTTGCAAACACATCCAACAAGTGCACCTAGAAATGAAACGTGAAAACGAGGAAATATCTCACTTCAACCGCTGGGATTTACGGAATTACCACGCTTACATTCGTCTGCCCGCCTTTTTGTGGGTGATAGCGACCAGAATCAGCCTCTGATGCAGTGACGCACACGCAACTTTCCGAGAACAACGCTGCAGCGGCCAACTCGCTCGGTGAAATTTGAGTGACAGCTATTGTTATCCGGCAGCGGGATGCGATTTTAAACGTCGCAGGCAGACGCTCGCGGTCGCCAGCCGCGCCCCAACACGCCCCCGCTCAGCCATCGCCCCCGCGCCATCCCTTGCGGCTGGCACCGTCCCCGCCGCCATCCCCAACTCCCCGTGCCCACAGCTTTAGCCCAACCATCGCCTCTGCCAGTCACCCCATACTCAACTACCACCTACATACATACTACTCTCCAACATATCTCCTAAAACAACTACCCCGGGTCAAACTATCCGTGTCAATGACCTCCATCCGGGTCAACGACCCCCATCTCGATCGGGTTTTTGTCCAGTTTCCCTGATCCATTGAGCAAATGTTGAGATGGCCCCTTGATTTGCTTCTGGACGTAAATATAGCTTCACTATGCGCACGTTTTGTTGAACTTTCCTTTTGAATGTAGTGGTAGTAGAGCTTAGGGTGAGTTTCTATTTTGTTAACAATACAGAAAAATCAAATCTGTTTGTTCCATTACGGTTAAAAATAAGTTTTCTATAATTTGGCAACGAAAATATCTAGTTTTTGAAATGTTAATTCCTCGCTTTTTTAAATTTATTATTATTATTATTATTATTATTATTATTATTATAGCTATTATTATTATTATAATTATTTTTCATCTTTCAACTATTAATAGTTAAATTGTTGGGAAGGAACTCTGAAACTCAAGAAAGCGTGCGCAGATGATTTTCTCCCCCATACGTCACATACAGTTTTTGACTGTTTTTTGACTAAATAAATAAATAAATAAATAAATACCCTCCTAACACCCCGTCACCCTCTACATCTTCATTCTCGTCCTTGATGTCGAGTCTATTCGCCCACCGACACTCCCATCCCCGTTCAGCCCTTCCCAGCCGCTTTCTCTGCGCCTCCCCTGTCACGCCCTCAAATCCTGCCTCTCTACCGCCGCCTCTGCCCACCTCATCGTTCCTACCACCTCTCCATACCCATCTCCATCTATATTTTCAAGCCTCCCCCCAACCCTTTCCACCCCCCCTTCTGCTCCCTCCCACTTCCGTGCCTCCATGCGAACCAAATTCCCCCCGGTTCCCTGCCCCCGACGCACGCCAATCGCGGAATCGACTCCTCCCTCGTCCGTCATCACTTTCATCCGCCTCACTTTTCACCCGCCATCCTGATTGAGGTTTTCCTGGGTTTACTCAATCGCTTAAGGCGTATGCCGGGATGGCCCCTAGTCTTGCATCCCGGAAATAAATGTAAAATTTTCCCTCCTTCTTTAAATTTGTTCACAGTTGAGGCATTCGGGATATAGGAGAATTTCTGGCATATTTGGAAGGTAATATTATTGATTTACCACGCCCCTCTTGTAAATAGAATCATGGATTTTTTAATGCCATGTTAGCTTTAGAATTATGAAAATTGACTATGAAAATGCATTCACACCTGGTTTCATTAGTTATGCGTAGCACATCACCGTGAGCTACTACGATCATTGCAATTTCGTAAGTAACGTAAAATGTCAGTTATCACTATTTCCGCCCGAATGCCTCAATTGTAATTATGTAAATGTAAATATTTAACTGGTTAGGCGGAAGAGCAGGCCTTACGGCCTGAGCCTCGCCAGAAATAAAGACATTATTATTATTATTATTATTATTATTATTATACTTATTATTATTATTATTATTATTATTATTACTTTTCGCTCACGCCTCCCCCGACTTTATCATAACTTTTCTTGCCCATGATTCTCCCGTTGGTCCCGCCTTCACTCCTCCAATCCCGGCTCAGATCCCACTTTCGTCCAACCACAATCGCTCTTCTCATCCCCGCCTCTCCCCTCTCTCTTTCACCGTCTCCACCATATTCTCCTTCACAACTTTCTCAACCCTTGTTCCAACCACTGGTTCTCGCATTGCCTTTTGCGTCATCACAACCGTAGCAGCTACTTCCTTCCTTTCTCTCTCCTATCGTCATCGTCCTTCTTTTGTCTCCTCTTTCGCTTCTGTACCCGACTCCGTCATCACCGTCGCATTCATCCACGCTTCTCCGCTAGCCCGATCATCTGTCCCCTCTGTTCCATTTCGGTCTTTTCGGTTCCAGTTTTACCTAAGCCACGGCCAAAACCAACGTTCCATTTCCACCCCACTCTGCTTCACCTCCGATCTTACATCCACCTCCGCCCCTTCCTTCCAGGGAACGTCCCACCCACGACACCTTCTTTTCCGTCCCTAGCTAGATAGCTAAATCGAGTTCAGTCGCTGACTGGAGGAGAATTCCAGCAGACGGATGTTTTCTATCGGTAGTTTTCCATGGTTTCTCTGATCTACACCAGACGAATACCGGAGCAGAACCCTAAGCAACGGGCTAGGGAGCGCGCGCGATCATTTTTTTGCCTTCCTTGTACTATCCTCACCCCTTACTCATACTCTTACATGCACTGCACTACCACATGCCAGGAGACAGATTGGGAGCTTAGAGCTTGTCCTAGCTGAGCCGGTGTCCCGCTGGTGGGAGATAACTGGCTTGGGAAAACTCCTTTAGGCGACAGGTAGGTCGGCGCCGTATCTCGCCATCTAATGGGAAAACGTCTGCGAGGAAAAAAACCATGCACCACACTTACGGGACTAATGACCATGGCAGTTGACGCGCCCGGAATCACCAATCAGTCAATCATCCCCTCCATCCGCGCCTCCTCTCCCTTCTCCACCCCTCCCATCCTTCTGCTTCCCCGCCCCCGCCCCTGGCCTGCGGTCGGCCGCGCAGACGACGCGCGCTGCGGTCGGATGTAACAATGCGCGGGATCAGCGACCGCCGCGGGACTTTTGTGCGCTTTTACAAGCCGAACAACATTTGATTACCGCTGCCATTAACGGGACGTTGCATTATATTCGCAGCACGAGATTTATTGTCCGGTGCGTTATTATTTCATGACCTCGGCGTTCGTATTAGGTTCCACTCTTTTCGTTTAGGCCACTTTTGTCATATAGCGAGCCTCCATCGCGGTTCGGGGTAATTATATTTTTGTTTCCACTCTCCGCGTGCGCTGTAGAACAATGGGCGGTGAAGCGAGCTTCTGCTATTATTTTCTCTCGACGGTGTGTGGTATGCGGTGAGCGAGGGAAAGGGGTGGAGCACGTATGTGGGATTTTCATCGCTGTAGTTCCTGCATATAGATGGCATCTATTTCCTGCTGTTGCCCTGTCCATCATTCATTTATTAGCTCCCAAACGAATAGCTAGAAATTGCTTTAGGTGTTGGTATTAGGTAATGCAGTCTATGTTAGAAAAAAAAAGACAATTTAAAATGCCTTGAAGATGAAATGATAGGATTGTTAAAAAATATAGCAAAGGCATTATTGTATTAATTATTGTTCTCGAGAAATGGTTTTTCAAAAATACGATAAATACTCGAAAAGAGGCAGTTTTTCTGTCTAATTATTACATAAAATGATGTTTTGTATCATTATTGACGTGCAGATTTCCAGAGCGCAAGTTTGGTGAAAAAATCTGTAGAATATTGAAATTCCTGAAAAATAAATGTATCTTAAAGTGTTCTCCATTGAAAAGAGAATACTTCGCAAAGAAGCTGTAATTTCTTTGAAACATTGTTTGATAGACTGATATCAAGATTCATCTTCTGACTCTAGATAGCACAATTAACAGGAAAGCCTTACGTAATCGAATCCATCAACATATCCCTCCATTATTACTATTGTCGTCTCTTTTTAAAGTCTCGTAATCTCACATTGACGTTAAGGGCCAACTACATTTGAGCCTTAGCTTCTGTTTCTGCCAACTCTTCCTCTTTGTTCCTTCTAGTAACTTCACGTTTCCTATTGAATCTTTACTTCTACATTGAATGCCTTGCTACAGCCTTCATTGGCGTCCATTTTATACGATTTCAATCATTCTTCACAGTCATCGTCTCTTAAGAACGTAACATTCGGTACATATTGGTTTCATATCTATTACTATGAACTTCAAGCTCCATTCATCATATTACTTCATTTACATTTCTGTGATTTCTTATTGTTCAGCCCCAGCTCTTTCTTCGCCTTTCAAACCGGGAGCGGTGGCTCAGTGCATCAACTCTTGTGATAACTACCTCTGGCCGGGAACTCCTGGGTTCATGTCTCAATGTCGGCAGGATTTTCGACTCTAGCTTTTCAGCTAGCTAGAATTCAGTCGCTGTCTGGAAGAGAATTCTAGGGGCCGGCTGCTCTGATCGTTAGTTTTTCGTAGTTTCTCCGATCAGTACCGGGCGAATGACGAAGAAGCACCCTAACAAAAGGGCTGCAGACGTCTATCCTCTCCTTCATTAGTTCCTTCCTCTTCCTTGTCCTATCCTCGCCCCTTACACTAACATGCACAACTCTACCACACATGCCGGGAACACCACTGGGGGCTTGTCCCGGCTTGGGCGGTAACCCGCTGGTGGGAGATACTTGGTTGGGGAAAGCCCCGTTAGTCGTCGGTAGATCGGCGCCAGATCTCACCATCCAGTGGGGGAAGATTACAGCCACCTCACGATGAACAAACGTGCACTACACTTACGGGACTAATAATCCCGTTAGTCGACGCGCCCGGAATCACTAACAATCAATGAATCAATCTTCGCCTTTCAACTCTAATCAACTATTTTCTAGAACCACAATTGCATCATTAAGTGTTAAACCTCTTCCCACATGCGAGCGTAAACCTTTTCCCCGCCACCTCCATCGCCTGAAGTGAACCATCCGAGTGAGGCCAACCCAGTGGCAGCTTCCGTCGCCGGTGACGGCTCCCGCCGCCGCGCCGCTCGCGCCGCGCGCGCGCCCCGCGGCGCCAAGGGGTTTCCTGCGGCGCAAAGGCTGCGCGTCGTCGTTATCAGCCGGCGGAATCGCTGCATTAGCCGCAAATTAGGGAAGCGCCCTCGACAAAGCGGCCGGAGCGCGGTGAATCGGACGCTTTGATGTGCGCGGCGCGCGAGGCCTGGGGGGGAGGAAGGAAGTGGGGGTTTGGGGAAGGGGGCTGCGGCAACCGCTAGCGCGGAAAAGGGCGCGTTGAGGCGAAGGGAAGTGAAGTAGGGTTGAGGACGTGGGGCAGGGAAAAGGTGGGGCAAAGTGGGTTAGGGCGTTTGGGAAGGGTGGCTGCGGCAACCGCTAGCGCGGAAGAGGGCAGGTTGAGGCGACGTGAAGTGAAGTAGGGTTGAGGAAGTGGGGAAAGGAAAAGGTGGTTCAAAGTGGAATAGGGGGTTTGGGGAAGGGTGGTTGCGGCAACCGCTCGCGCGGTTGTATACGGAACGTATACGCGTCTCGTATACGGGACATCGGATGAAATGTGGATGTGAATGACGTGGTTCTGCGTGGTGTGGAGGGTTGCTATGTGCGTGGCGTGGGTGGCGTGGGTGGATGTGCGTGGCGAGCGGCGTGGCGGGGCGGCGTGATGTGCGTGCGTGGTATGCATGGCGTGGGTGAGTGTGACGTCGATGGGTGTGGCGAGTTTGGAGACGGGATGGGACTTTGCCCGTGGGTGGGACTCGGGAGGGGGGACGGGCGACTATCTGGATGCCGGTGAGACGGCACGTCGAGGAGTGTGTAGAAGAGCGACTGACGCGTTGCGTGGAGTCGCGAGGCTTGTGTGTTGTTTATAAAGGCTATAGGTCTAATTTCTAAGAGACGGCTTATGCTCCGCGCCAGTTCTGGTGGGAATGACAGAGCAGGAGGAATTGCAATTTACCCTGCACCACTTGTCGCGGGTGTAAGTGTGGTGGTAAAACAGAGGTGGTCTTCATCTGTGGATTCATATTATGACTTTGAATATTATGTATTTCGGACAAATTTCTTTCACGCATTGACTGTAAAATGAAAACGCACAGCCAGGTATTAAGGACGAAAGCAATACATAGTATTCGCCTCCTATTACCATTCTCTATATTTTTTCAATTCATTTTCATTACTGCCATTATCATTCTGTCGATCCCAATTCCGATATTCTATCATAATGATACTTTATTTTATTTATATTGTACTAGGTATGTTCTGAGAATAAATTCCTCAATAAATGATAACCCCAATTCCTAAAAATAAGCTGAAAGACACGAGGCATTGAGAGCAATATCAAGTTCCTCTACCAATCAATAATTCCATAGCTGTTTCGGTCTTAGACGCACAATTACTCGGAGAAAAGTTTTTTGTAATTTTTATGTAAATTTCTTCACAGTCCGTCCAACTCAAATTGTGTAGCGCAATACTGCATCCATCCTGGATAACGAGACCAAACGCGATAGAGATGATACAGAGATGATATTGTTTGTGAATTACTTTCAGCAGTACATACGTTTGCATTTCTCGTGGTTTGCATCAAGATATTTTCTCTGAATGTACATAGCAGCATGTTGATCAATTCGACTCACAACAAGTACGAGCTTGCAGATGTCATGGAAACACAAAATTACTCTACGAACTAATGTATAGCCCACAAATGTCCTAAAAAACTTTTTGTGCAGAATACGATTTTTATTCAAATATAGAAATTATTGTTTTGTGGAATTAAACGGAAGTACAAAGTTAATAAGTTTAACATTTACTAAAAAATGTTTAAAGATAGTAAGGAATACCGCTTTCAGATTTAATGAGAAGTACTAAATCAAATGTTGTTGATGAATTTAATTTAGAGAATTCATTTGGAAAGTTGAAAAATGAAAAACTCAACCAGCTACACTCCTCAGTAATAATAATAATAATTTCTCAATACGATCTCTGCTCAGTTTATTTCTATACCATTCATCGTCTCTTTGCCTCCCTTTAATTTTCGCCCTAACACCTCGTATTGCCTGCCATATTTCTCCCATTCTCCCCTAGAGCGCCGCGCTCGTGCGTCATCGGCTCGTGGACGCTGGCTGCTTCGCCAGGTCCTTGTGGCAGCGGCGGGCGGCGGCGAAGGCGGCGTCTCGTAGCAACGGCTCGATGGCGCGAGGGCGCCCACCAGATGGGCGATAAACAGCAGCGGCGTCGGCCCCTCGCGGGCGCCCCGTGCGCCGGGCCCGCGCCGCCCCCGCCGCCCCCGCCGCCCCGCCGCCCCGCCGCCCCCCGCCCCCGCCGCCCCCGCCGCCCCGCCGCCCCCGCCGCCCCCGCCGCCCATCATTTCCAATGAATTGGAAAAATTTATTGAATTAAACTTAAATTAAATTTATCTAACTTAAACTTAAATTAAATTTATCTAACTTAAACTTAAATTAAATGTATCTAACTTAAACTTAAATTAAATTTATCTAACTTAAACTTAAATTAAATGTATCTAACTTAAACTTAAATTAAATTTATCTAACTTAAACTTAAATTAAATTTATCTAGCTTAAACTTAAATTAAATTTATCTAACTTAAACTTAAATTAAATTTATCTAACTTAAACTTAAATTAAATTTATCTAACTTAAACTTAAATTAAATTTATCTAGCTTAAACTTAAATTAAATTTATTTAACTTAAACTTAAACTAAATTTATGTAACTTAAACTTAAATTAAATTTATGTAACTTAAACTTAAATTAAATGTATCTAACTTAAACTTAAATTAAATTTATCTAACTTAAACTTAAATTAAATTTATCTAACTTAAACTTAAATTAAATTTATCTAACTTAAACTTAAATTAAATTTATCTAACTTAAACTTAAATTAAATTTATGTAACTTAAACTTAAATTAAATTTATCTAGCTTAAACTTAAATTAAATTTATTTAACTTAAACTTAAATTAAATTTATGTAACTTAAACTTAAATTAAATTTATGAAACTTAAATTAAATTTATTACTTAAACTTAAATTAAATTTATTTAACTTAAACTTAAATTAAATTTATGTAACTTAAACTTAAATTAAATTTATCTAACTTAAACTTAAATTAAATTTACCTAGCTTTAAACTTAAATTAAAATTACCTAGCTTAAACTGAAATTAAATTTATTTAACTTAAACTTAAATTAAATTTATCTAACTTAAACTGAAATTAAATTTATCTAACTTAAACTTAAATTAAATGTATCTAACTTAAACTTAAATTAAATGTATGGCGGGTCTCTGAGCGGCGGGGCGAGTGGCCTTGGCCCCCAGGGCGAGGGCGTGCCGCGCCGTGCGCCGCGTCCTCCTCGGGCGCCGCGCCTGAGCCGCGTGCCTGTGGCGGCGGCCGCTCCGCGGGTGGCGGCGCGCGGGGAGAGCCCGTTGTTTGCGCGTATTAACACGTCTGCCGCTGGCAGCGCGCGCCCACTCGTGTAGCCTCCGCGCGCTCGCTCCGTTCCCCGTCTGCTCCGCCGTGCCTCGCCAGGCCAAGAACCTCGGGGGCGGGGCACAAGGCGAGGAGTAAAGCGGGAAGGGGGGCTCAGAAGTGGAGAGGGACAGAGAGTAGAATTGGAAGGGGGGACATGACTGTGAGCAGGGTGGAGATAAATAGATTTGATTTATGTTAGTCTTCTTCAGTTAACCGAGAAGACTAACAGTTATACATTAAATGTATATAAAGACTTGTACACGTTTATAGGTACTACATTAAATATTGACACATTTATTTTACAATTTTACGTTTTTTATGTTTTTTAAGTTTATCGCATTTTTTTAAATTCATAAAGTTGATGTATTAAATCTCTATCAAATTATATTTTATATCTCATATCGCGTTTCTCATTTTTACTCTTTGGATTTTGAGAGATAGGAGAGAAAAGCATTGAGGATCTGACCAAAGGAAAATGTGTTGTGGGTGCAGGGCGCGATGGACAAAGGGAGAAATAAGTAGGTGGGGGTTCTGGTAGAAATGCGGAGAGGGGAAGCAAGGCAGTGCATGTCACGGCGCCGCAGTAACCATGGTTGGACTTCAAGACTTAGGGTCCATAAGCATAAAAAAGTGGATCCCCTTCTTTTTAGTAAAAAGAAAAATGCAGCACACGGGGAATGTCATTCGCATTCGTGCACGTCTCGCAATATGACCATTTGTTATACAATTTTGTCTCATAGTTTCAACTTATTTATAATTAATATTCCAACAGTCGAAATATATTATAATTGGAATAAAATAAATATATTTAAAAACCTCTATAACTAGTAAATTAGTTAAAAATTGCCCGTCATGTAACTATCATCTGTAGTCCCCCCTGGGGTTGAGCCCGAGGCAGGTGCCTAGATCGTCCAGGCGAAGTGTGCTTGACGGTAATACCGGGCCAGGTCGCCAGGTCGCGCCGCGGAAGGCCACGGAGTACAGGCCAAGCGTGAGGCGAGCCAAACCGCGAATGCGACCACGTGCGCACGCCGCTCAGTGCTGCCAACGGAGCACTGTGTTTATTCCAGCACTGGAAAGGCTGCTGGATAGCTCGCTTTGATCCTGACTAATGGGTTCGCGGGAAATGAGATCGACGCTCGCGGATAGGGGAAGTTGCGGGACTTCAAGTTTCGAATGAATATTTTTTGTTCGATCTATTGTTTTTTGAGTTGTTTTTTTTCAGCTGATTTTTTCCTTTGAAATGTGATGAAACTGTGATATGAAGCTTCTGTAGTGATGTTGCTCTCGTTAACATTTCTCATTCCATTGAAATCCTTTCACCAGTGTTCTGTGGTATTGTTCTATTCATTTTCATGTTTTGTATTTTCCCGTTACATTAAAAAATGTATATTTGGATAAAGGGAAATATAGGTAAATTTAAGTGGAGTAATGACTAGTCCCATTGTTCTAAATGTTCCTCCGTAGAACAGTATATTACGAATGTTAAATGGAATCCGTGGATGTGTTTAACGTTTATTATTTACATCAACAAAAAAGCTCAAATAGATCTTCATTTGTTATTTCAATGTTACTTAAAACTGTTTAAACACAATACTGCGTTGACATGGTTTTAAAAGAACATGATTCCACACCGAGATATTGGTTAATTCACGATCACCTTCAAAAATTGAATTTAAAAAAAATATAATTCATACAAATAATTCAAATCATAATTCATTTTAATTTTATGTATTCGTTTTATAATTATCACCAAAATATATGTAAAGAAAATTCAAATCGCGTAGTAATTGCATTCTGGTACCTCTCCAAAATTGAATCCAAAAAATACGTAGGTAGGCAACATGTACAACATTTGTGTACTGCGGTACACCAATAGGATACATTCAGATGTGGAATCACACTAGCAAATTTCTTCACCAGTGCCAAGAAAAGAAAAGAAAGAAGAAATTAAAATAAAAAAAACACATACACATTCCATCAATTTTCTTTAAACATTTTGCCACATTTCATGTAATACAAACTGTAGAATCTCGTTGGGAGCATTACATTACCGAGAAAAACATAGACAATATAATTTGATTCTACTAAACATAGAGTATCTTTATATCTTACATTAATTCTTCTTTTCCCATGGAGATAAAACCTAATTTGCTCTTAAATCTGATATTCTCGTCCTGACAGTACATTTAAGGATAAATGATATCGTTAGTTTGGGGATAAGGAGGGCCCATCACCTGGCCCTCGGAGTCGGAGTAGGGAATGGCTGAGAAAGATATCGGCGTGGTCCGTTGTTTGAGGTTCAGCCTCTTATCAACTTGAAACTAATACGAGAAAAAGCAAAGAATGGGTTCAGTCGTTCTCTAGAATTCTCATTCAGAATAATGCATTGTCCGATTGACCTGCCCATTCTTAAAATCCTACATAAGCAAACACATGTGTGCCCTGATATTCCTATAAGAACGTAGGGTTACGCGGCCGAAATCAGTAAATACTTGGCTGCTCGCCACGTACTAGGCATAGGCGCGAAATTTTGCCCTGAGGAAGGTAGCAAAATGGCGGCCGAAACTATGGCATCTATGCCTAGGGCGCGGTGTATCCTGGTCAGGAAAATGCTGATTTTCCTAGTCACGACTTGCTGTACGACCTCTGCTGTAGCGAGTTTCTGCACCACAAGTAAATAGTTTTCTACTCGGAAACTCTTTTTCTCCGGTGATCTCATAAATAATTAGACGCCATGACAAGCAACGCATTCGCAAAAGGTCATTAAGAACTGTACGCGAGATAATGTTACCACTTGCTAGCAGATATGTCCACTACTGCTCGTGCAGAGCCAGGAGGTATAACTGCGTGAGATGGTGCTCTAAAACTTCCACCGAAACTCATATTCATTTCATTTTAGAAGATCCGAAAACGTGTTTGTTCAGCCAACAATTAAACATTAATGTGAAACAATCTGCAGTGGATATTGAGGATATCGAACAAGTTTTTCCTGAATCACATTGATCGTAAGAAAAATAGATGCATATGCATGACGTTTCCATTATGATTTTTCCTTCATTTGAAGATACGGAGATTGTTGTTTACGACATTCAAAGTAATACACAAAGAGTTAATCAGAAATGTAAAGCGGAACAAAGATGCCGATAGTTTGTTAACATAAGTTTCTAATAGAAATGGATAACACGAACTTAGCCTACGTCTAAAATATGCCTCGCGTTGGGACTACAGTTTAGGTCCCTTGGGTTGAAGAACTGAAACATAAACCTCGGACTCACCAAAACCTCACAGAAACGATACCAGACATTACAGGCTTACAGTGCCTTTTTCTCAGTTCTTCCTTCCCACAATCAGTCTCTATATTAAATGAACTAACATCAATGATAATTTCATTCGCCCGCTTCTTTTTATTACTTCGTCTACGTCCTCATTTTTATTCCCTACTTTGCTATCGTAATGAGGAACATTAATACGATGAACCCCAGTTCAGGATTCCTAACTTCCGCCGTTTCTGTGAAAGAGCTGTAGGTACGATGGCCAGTTTTACGGGGCTCACACTGCCTTGGCCTTTTACGCGCGTGATATATATATATCGGACGGCGTCGCGTAAATCGCCCCGGTGCGTGGGAATGACGCGCAACGCACACGCAGTTATTGGATTATAAAAGCGCAAGTCTCGTAATTTCCTTCGGTGAGCGAACCTCGTAAATTTCACTTAAGCATTACGAGACGTCTACTTTCCTTTTAAGATGTACGATGACGTTAAGGGCGTTGGGAATATTGTGCAGTTTTATTATGTATTCATCGTCACCAAACATATTGCATGCTTTATGGTGTATTGTTTTGTTTTTCCACAACTGTATGTATTTGATTTCCAATCTGTGTGTAATAAAATATCTTGTTATGATTATAATACTTTCCGCACGTATTGTAGATCTTAGAAATTTTTCATGTATTATAGTAAATGATGTTTTGAATTATGATTTAAATGATGTGCAGAATATTATTACTGGCATTATTAGTCACACATTGATTTTTACAAATGTCTCATCAAACCGTATTGGCCTAGTACAAATTCTGATAGCTGTGAAGATGAAAGAATTGTAACTTTAGTTTACAGCCACATAAAACCAACTTCGTCAAATGGTTTATCAGTTCGTACATTCTCGCAAGATATGCCATGTTCATATGCTCACACTAAAACTGTTTATCTGCGAGACATCGCTTGCGCGTTATCTACAGTAAGTGCATATAAGCAGAGCGCGGTTATTCAGGGGTCTGGTGAGGCCATTGCAAACTCCGTGAGCACCTCCCTAGAATAGGTTTGACGAGCGCCGTCCGGCCCCCTGCAGCTCCTTGACAATGGTCGCGTGCATTGCGTGGCGTATGTGCACCCGCACAGAGGTGATGGTGCTATTGTCGAGCCTTGTCGTAATGTGGGCAAGGGCTTCGGGGTAATGTCTCTCACAATAAAGGAAAATGGATGGAAAATCTCCATCAGCGATCAGGAGTTATAAATCATTAGAGACTTATGTCTGTTAAGTGTGTGAGCGTGCTATCGGACATTAATATGCCAGTTAACAAAAATGTTCTCAAATTTGTAAAGATAAAATTGTGTTTAATTAATTCAATTCTTGGACGATTAACAAGAAAATTTAAAACAACACCGAAAAAATAAACAATCACTACATACTTTAAATATATTAATATTTTAAATTGAAATTTTCTGTTCCACTTATATGCACTTACTACTAACGTTCCTAAAACTGGAATCTTCGCAATTTTTAAAGCAACATTTTATTTCTTCATCTAATTATAACTTAAAACAAAGAGGAACTCAATAATATTTTAAATAAAATATGTTTGAAAACGAGTGTTAGTTAAGTTAAAATGCGCAAACAAATACTTTTCCCTATAATTGTGTTACAATATATTGATAGTTTGATTAAAAATATCAAGGACGTTAGTAACTGACACGTTTATTTTGTCTAGGTCATTAAATGCAAAACATTTAACATTTATATCCAGAGTCTATTTGTAAATAAGCGACAATCATATGAAATAGGTCGTCTGGCAAGAAGTGCGAAATTTACAAAGAAATTTACCGACGTAATTTCATAGATAATAAATTTTGAATTATCCTTAAACACCATATTGCTTCATTACAAACCGCAGAAAACTACACGCAAACCAACCGTATAACCAAACGTAAAAGCTAATATATCACAGTGAAATTACTTTAAAGTATTGTTATATCTGCAGTTCAACAATAACTAACATACAGTCTGGATAGGAAAGGAAACAAACTGCCCTCGCATCTCTCAGCCGACGTGCACAGTGCGAGAGTAGTTAGTACGTATGTACAGCGCGAGCAGTTATGAGGGCCACGCGTGGGAGCCGCGGCCTTCAGCGCACGAAATGAGGGCGAAGGGCGTGGCGGCGCCCAGCGCCAGAGATTGACGAGTGTGCCGAGGGTTGCGTGGGCAGTGAGGGATCCGCACGCAGAGGGGGTGTGTGGGCAGTGAGGGCTGCGAGGGCAGTGAGGACTGCGTGGGCAGTGAGGGCTGTGTGGGCGAAAAGAGGGCGAAGGGTGTGGCGGGCTGCGTGGGCAGAGAGGGCTGTGTGGGCAGTGAGGGCTGCGTGGGTATTGGTGCGGGCAGAGGTGTGGGCAGTGAGGGGCGTGAGCGTGAGGACTGCGTGGGCAGTGAGGGCTGCGTGGGCAGTGAGGACTGCGTGGGCAGTGAGGACTGCGTGGGCAATGAGGGCTACGGGGGGGGGGGAGCGGTGAGGGCCGTAGGGGCTGTGAGGGCGGTGATGGCGGCTGGGGTAGTGAGGGCAGGGGGGGTGGTCGTGGGGGGCAGGGCGAGCGTCGTCGTGGGGCGGCGGCGGGGGTGCTAGCGCGTCTCCATGCTGCAGCAAGGAAGTCCTGGCCATTACCGCGACGCACAAAGCTCTCCCACGTCCCCGCTTACTCTCGCTGCCTCTTCGGCCTTCGCTATCGCCGGTGGCTTTATTGGAGTCAACGTTGTCCGCTGAAGGTGCTAAAGTCTCTTCAGCTGTCGTTTCGCCAACTCCAAGGGATATCTTTTTTTATGAAATACTCATTAATACCCTATAGTCATGTGCTCCTTCTGTTATAAGTACGTAATTGGTCTGTTTGCTGTTTTCGTACTCCCTGCATTTTATTATTTTATCCTCAATTTTTCCGTCAGCAGTAACAGGGTTTTGGTATTTGATGTACTATGTGTTGCTTCACTGATATTGAATGCAAAATTATGCAGTGTAAATTAAAATAACTCAAATTATGCAGTGTAAATTAAAATAACATGGACGAACTATTACATAAATAATTCTTACTTTTGCCACTCAATTTTTCATCTTCACTGTAAAACCTATTTGTTTTCCTTTATGGCAACATGATTTATCTATTGTGTTCAGTATACGTTCTTGGTGCGTTTCTTCCGTTGCGGCAACTACATCCATTACATCCTTCGCTTCTCGATGTTTTACTTCCCTTGTGTGAAACAAGACTTGCGCATCCTCTGTCTTACACAGCTTCTACATCCAGATGGGGCGGTGACGTTCTCAAGAGCACGAGTTGTGTGAAGAATATTATGGTGACAGTTGCCTTTGCCAAACTGGAGTGACGTGAGTTGTTCACGACACGCTAGTGTGTCATACCGAATAATAGAGACGGTTGCAAGGCACGGACTCTAGATTCGAAAATGAGGCAGTATGCGGCCGGGGAGGGGGGGCAACCAATGTGAAAGGTTCAGTGTGGTAGGCGGGGTGGGGAGAACTAAGAGAACTTCCTCTCCTTTTCGTCCGCTCCTTTCCTCTTACACACACACTTTACCCTACCACACATGTCAGAACACCAGTCGAGAATTTGGAGCTGGAGCGGTGCCACCCTCGCGGAGATACTGGGTAGGTGGACTTTCGCAATCCGACGTGTATGTCGGCGTTGAATCTCACATCGTAGCTGTGAAAACACTACCACCTCCTGCGATACAACATTCACCACATTTACGGAACAAAAGACGCATCAGGAAATAATCGAAATAATCAACCGAGGAGAAGCGGGTCGGGGCGGGGTTGGAGGATAGTCTTGCCTCGCTCGCGGCGGCGCTGTGGCGGCGGAGGCGGTGGTGGGGCGGCGGGGCGGCGGGGGCGGGGCGGCGGGGGCGGCGGGGCGGCGGGGCGGCGGGGCGGCGGGGGCGGCGGGGGCGGCGGGGGCGGCGGGGGCGGCGGGGGCGGCGGGGGCGTGGCTGCCGTGCGAGGGGCGCGCGCGCTCTATCGCCCAGCCGCGTCCCGAGTGCTCTTGTCCGCCGCGCGGCGCCGAGCCACACCGGCCAGACTCCGTAGTTGGGCTCTATTGTGGCGGGCGAACAACTTCCGCGGCGCACGCTCGCGCGCGGTTGAGCGTCCGACGCCCGTCCGCCCGCGCACGTCGCCTGCTCGTAAGCTGATAAGCCAGTGGGCCTGATGGGCGGGGCGGGGCGAGAGGAAGGCTGGGTGAGGGGTGGGGTGGGACGGAGCTGGGAGGGCGGGGGCGAAATGAGTCGGGGAGGGGCGGGACAGCTTGATGGTTAGTGGGGGAGGGAGAGGCGGAACGAGAAGGGGTGCAGTGGGTGGAGCGGGGCGTGTAGGGGAGGGGAGTGGCGTGTCGGGGCGGAGCGGGGAGGCAGTGGGAGCTGTCCGTAGTGAGGGCAAGGCCGGGCGGCTGGAAGGTGTGCGAGTGGGGCGGCGGGGGCGGGGCGGCGGGGGGCGGGGAGGCGCGGGGCGGGGCGGGGCGGCGCCTCATCTGTTTAGGCGACGGGCAACGCGACTCCTGTGGCACAGCGGGAGGAGGCTTGCGGTGCGCCCCAGCTTCCGATGTTTTACGCTGGCGCTCAGTTCTGCTTAGGAAGCAACTCGCGGAGAAAGTTGGTGCTCTGCACATGCGTTACCATCACACGTCAGCACTCTTACATGCGTTTTTGGGCCTTCTTTCAAATGAGAAAATATGTTAGGCAATTTTTTTATATAGATACAATGCAAGAGTATTTTCGAAATTTCGTTTGTTAGAAAAACCTTGGATAACTTCAGTCATGGGTCATAAGCTTAAAATAACGTGGTTTATTTTTTATTGGCTTCAGGTGAAAATTCAGTTATAAATTCTACTCTCATTATTTATCATTGCACAACATATACAATTAATTTTCTAGAATATGAACAAACACTAAATATATATTATCTGAATATGATAAACTGATATATGACAAACTGTTGATATGATTTATTCCCATTTCTAACCCGCATATTAATAAAATTCAATAACCTATTAATCTCCGTGATGAAGTATATATCTTTGCGTGCATTCCCTGAATAGTGAGTTCTCTTTGTAAATCGCTAATTGAAATTTGAAGCTACATTTTTATTTGTTTTTGTGGTAAAACTAATTGAGATTTGAAGCTATATTTTTATCTGTTTGTGTGTCAAATGAATGTACACTCTTGTAGTGTTTTAAAATATACTTTATTGTTTTGTCACTCATTGATGAAATCATTATCTTGATAAACGCGTCTATCACTACAATTAAAATTTAATGAAATTGGAATAGTATTTCATTCGTTTCGTTAATATACTTGTAGAGGTTTTTGTTTATTTGAATCGTACGGTCCTTCATTTATATTCCAAATTTGAATGCTTTTAACAATATTTTTCTTTTTATAAACACTCTCGTTGTTTTAACATTTTATGGTATAAAAGTTTCTCCAAATGTATAATATGTGCGAATCTATAAATAACAACGAACCTTTAATTCAATTCTAGGCAGAACTATGATTTGTTTAAAACATACAATGAGTGTTGCAGTGCAGTTATAACATATACATCATGAGGGACCGTAGTTATTGCGTGAAAAATGTTTTCCCTCATACGTGATACTTGTATACTAGTTTAAATATAAAGAGTGTATGTTTTTGAATTATTATATAAAGTCCGGGCATTAATGCTTTCGCATTTGTACGTTAAAATGTATGTTATGAATCTTTCATTTATAGCTGACACACGATGACATACATCAGTCTGCGAAAATATTCTGAACGCTTTGATAGTACCACGTGAAGTACTTCTAGCAAGGACCGACGGATCTGAGAGTCGGTGGCGGCAGAACTGGCGGTCCCGACATTCTGCATCGCATGTCGGATCAAGCTTTGATTCTGAAATAATTCGAAAGCCTTTTATACACTTCAAAGAAATCTCTTTAAATATGCAACGTGCTCTCTCCGCTCCTGTAGTTTGTTAACTTCATGAGGATTCCTAATCCTCCTGACGTTGGTCGCTCCTGCCCCTGACTCTGGGGACCAGTGAAGCGCATCAGAGGCGCAACAAGAATATGGGGGCGCTGGAATACACATTAAAGGGGCCCGCGTACTGCATATTCACATTTTCTTGAGTTTTAATTTTGATAGATGCGAGACGAGAGCAAAGTTTAGTTATTTCATCGGCTATCAAATTAAATCTGTAGCTCGTTCGTTGATGCATTTCATGATGCTACGTGGGAGGGAAAATGTCTTATCGACCAAAAAATGTTGCCACAAATGCTCGTTTAAAAAATTCATTATTCAACTGAATATATGTAAATTCTGAAGCTCAACGTGAAAGTGAAGCTAGAAGTTTTTGATGTGACCATTTCGACAATTCCTTGTGTGATCGTTTTTAGATTATCATCAAATAATTTAATGAGGAAACATAAAAAAAATATTTTTCAATTTTTTTTTTTTTTCATTCGGTAACCTCCAAACATATAAAAGACATATGTGTCTCTAAATTTCTGCAGAAATGGCTCTCTAATAACCATAGTTTTGGTATAAGTTGAATTAATTTGAAATATAACTCGTAAATCGGTTTTGCTTTCAGAACCGTTTTTAACTATACAGTAATTATTATTTTTCATAATTCCAGTTATCCATCATAAGTCACTGTATCAATTAGTAGGTGTGTAATTATAAATAATAAAATTTCTTTTCTTCAAATTCTTTAAGTCTTGAATACTTGTTATTACATTGTTCTTTAATTTTATTACACGCACAATAAGTGACTTGATCATTCGGTAACCTCCAAATCAGTATAAAAGACATATGTGTCTCTAAATTTCTGCAGAAATGGCTCTCTAATAACCATAGTTTTGGTATCAGTTGAATTAATTTGAAATATAACTCGTAAATCGGTTTTGCTTTCAGAACCGTTTTTAACTATACAGTAATTATTAAAATTGTATTGAAACTGGCATTATTCACTATTTCAATGCACAATTACATTGAAGTATTGCGATTTACTTATGCAACAATTAAAACTAACGGTTTAAATAATTTTTATTTGATTGCCGCCGACAGTCGTTTGTTCGGAATTCTTGATATCCTTTCTAAGTTCGTATTCCGAACCACCTGACGGCAATACACTGTAGCTACATAACTGATGTGGGTAAATAAATCGCTTTCTACTGAAGGGCACAATTGTGTGTGCACCGGTCGGAAAAAGAGCGAGTCGTTCTTTCGTTTTCTTTACTGCCATCGACGTTTCCTGGAAATTGGCTGTTTAAAGTTCTTTTTTTAACAAGACATCTGCATTTCCGAACTTATAAGTCCCGAGAAATTGATTTGTATCGTTCGAGACCTTATCTGATATAAAGGAAATCTCGATTTAGTGGGAAGTTATTGGATTTGTGTTTCCTTTAAAAGATTCCAACATTGGTATCAAAGTTTATCAAACATTCTGCGTATTGTGTTCTAGTCTCGTTAAAACTTTATTTGAGAATTGAATACGCGACAACATCAATCACACCAAAATGTGGTTTATTAGCTAAAAGTATGAGAAGATTCGGTTCCTGAGTTGGGGCAGACATCAATTGTCAATTCTACTTTAAATTCGTATTGATTTCTTGGCGAGCGTAGATGAAGTTTGCCAGGATTTGAGGCCCCCACTGCTGACGTATCTTTATTTATCGGATTTACTTCAGAACTTCAATGGAGAAGTATAAAATCCGGAAGATTTTCTTTTTTGTGAATCTATGGATGATTTAATCACTTAACTGAGTTCTCTTTCAACCAAGTAAAAATCAACTATATTGTATATGATGAAGTATATTTATTGAAGGGACATAGACGAGTGTTTGTGGGAACAGTAATAATGGTGTTGTTGCAGCCCTGAGTAATATGACGCACTTCTTGGGCTTGTTACAGGACAATGGGAAATACAACGCCTAAGCTAAGAAAAATTATTGAATATTGTGGTAACCCAAGAACCCCAAGTTTAATTTGAATACTAAAATCGCCATCCAGCATTAGTAATAATGGAATTGTATGCAAGCTCGAAACTCAAAGAATACGAGTTGTTAGGACAATCGATCAACAAAGTGTGGTATTCCATGCTCAGTAGCATAGCGCTATGCTGATGGAGAAACACGGCCCCGAGCCCTTTTGCACATTACATGCAAATGCTGTGGAGAGGGCGTTGAAAGCCGTGATCCTGTAAGAGGACGCAACGAATCAGTCTTTTGAAAGATATTGAAGTGTACACACGAAAGCGTTGAGGTGCGAACGCATTTTCCGCTAAATGTAAGGGAGGCGGGAGCTGGTGATTAGTATGATAGATAATAAAAGTTTTTAAATAATAGTAATGAATTGTAATTGTAGATTTCATTAATGTAGTAGTTGGAATTTTGAATTAAAATGGACTCCATGTTTCGAGGGGAATTATATTAGCATAGCTCCATAGATGGAAAGATTTTTCGATAAGTAACTGAAGATCGACAGTCGCGCGTATGTGTAATATTATTAATATTAGTTGTTTGTTGTAAATAGAATTCAGATTTAGCAATAGTAAAAATATCGAAGAGTTGACCAAATATTTGACAATACACTCTATATTTAATTATTTCTTCTAGAATTGACATGTCTCATTTATATTATTGATGAATTGAAGGTAAATACGGAATGTAATATATAAGAAATGGATCATTGCATATTATTAAATTGTCAAAATTGTCAAGGCCATCTATTGCATACGAAGACAATTTGTGTTTGACTATGTAACTGATTGTTAATGATAATAATATCATATTACTATTAACACTGTATTTTCTCTCAGCGGAGATTTTTACATCTACTGCCTGGAATATTCTCTCAGATTTTATATACGAGTAGTTTTGGTATCCAACTGCTATGATCTCTTTTGCTTCCATTTGTAATGTGAACTTATTATCATTAACATAATGTAATTTCCATTACATTATATTAATTTTGTTTCACATTTGTGGTTCCGGACTTACATAATAATTTTGATCCTCTGTAATAAACTGCTCAGAATCAAAATTAATATAGTAGTTTCGTTCACCTACTCACTGCAGATTCAGGTATTTTGATCAAGAGATTGAAGATCCCCCAAAATCTTATTGCAAAACTACAATAATTATTCAAGAAGAAAAGCAATATATACATAAATTAGATTAGGGTCTCACAACTTGTTTGTGTCTGCCTGTGCAATTAATAGGCGTCAGAGGTACTGCGTAGATCCTTTGCGATATGCGACAGCAGGGAATGCGTTGTTTAGTTTCTCATTCTTAAATCTTTAGTAATAATAACTTAGGGAAGCTGCGGAAAATCTTTGGCAAGAATGAAATGGTGGTGATTTTGGTTGAATGGTAGTAGTAATCGGCAGAGGCAGACATATAAAATATTTCTTCTATGAAATGCGAAAAATAAATTAGAACAGAGGATGCGATTTTGTAAATAAAATTTAGGAAGGTGAAAGTGTCAGCGGTAGATAAAAAATGAAGAAAGGCGTTTGTTTTGTTTCTCCATCTCGGAGACGCAACTCGAGACACTGAGAGAAAGATTGACAGTAGTGAAACAAGTAGTATTGCTGCAAAACAATGCGACTTCTGAGGAAGTAAACATTGACTTGTTAATGATGACAATAGTTGTGTGTGTGTGCTTGTGTTATATATGCTACCGTCACCACATTTCATCTGCACTATCAGAAAGATTCGATCCCCTTAGAAAAGAACCAAATTCGATCCCCTAACTATCCATGTGAAATATGTGGCGGGTGAAGCGTTCTCTCGGCTTGTTTTATGGGAATTCTCTCATTTCTGTTGCCACTCATTGCATCATCTCTCCTTCATTCTTATCATAATTATCGCCGCTATCAATTGTACTCATTATATCATCATTCACGGACCGTATTGACGTAACCATAGGAGTTCAATGACCTTTAAACTACAATAAATAAATAAACATTATTACTATGATATCGTCGACTTGGGTGGCCGAGGTGGCTAAGAGAGTGTACTGCTTCGGTCCGAAGGATCATGGGTTCGAGTTTGGGCATGGTTGTTTGTCCCTTGTCTCTCACGCACGTATTGTCGCGGAGGGCCTCGCGTTCTGCTTAGATCAAAGATGCTCGCAAGGGTGTTGGTCTCTGGCGTATGGTCGAATATGCGCCCCCTTGGGTCGTTAAGTGTAACCGGCAGTCGGCTGGAGATACGAACTAGGAAAATATATTATCTCCATACATTCACCGGGAGCAGTAGCTTAGTGCATCAACTGATGTCACTGCAGCGCCTCTGACCGGGAGGTCCTAGGTTCGAGTCTTGATGGCGGCAGGATTTTCGACACTAGCTTTTCAGCTAGGTCGAATTCAATCGCTGTCTGGAGAAGAATTCTAGCAGCCGACTGCTCCGATCGGTAGTTTTCCCTAGTTTCTCCGATCAACATCAGGCGAATGCCGGGCAGTACACTCACAAACGGACCGCGCGCGATCTTTTCTTCCACTTCCTTGTCCTATCCACTCCACACACACACACACACACACACACACACACACACACACATACTTACACTAACATGCACTACACGACCACATATTCCGGTCGGGACCGGAATCCAGGTCCACCGAGACCGGTCGGGAGCTTAGAGCTTGTCCCGGCTGGGGCGGTGCCCCGCTGGTGGGAGAGTCCTGGTTAGGGGGAAACCCCGCTAGCCGACGGTAGGTCGGTGACGAATCTCGCCATCCAGCGGGGGAAGATCACCGCCATCACCAGAGGAAAAAGCATGCACTACACTTACTGGACTAATGACCAAAGCTGTTGATGCATCGCGAATCACTAACCAACCAACAATCCATATGTTCGGCGTTCCCATTGTCTTCGCCATTAGGAATGACGCATGCTTCTCCATCCTTGGCCGACTTGCGTATCTCACGGTGATCAAGTCAGCCCTCCCATTGAGTCTGCTTCCGTTTCCTCAGACATTGCTAACCCCTCCTTCACCCCCTCCATCGCCTCCCTCGCGCCTCACGGAAAGAAACACGCGTCTCCGGAGGAGGGCAAAACCCCGCGCGTTGCAGGGTATTGTCCTCCCCCCTCTTCTCGGCGCGGAAAGGGAGAGACCGAGCCGGGAGCCCCACGTGGAATTGTGACTTCTCGAGCGCCCTGGTGGACGGCTATCGCCGCTGCGAGACGGCAGGCAGTGACGAGATGGTATCACACGCGGGACCGAGTGTGCCGCCATACACGCAGCTCAATGGCTGCTTCACGACTGAGCGTGCTGGGGCGACGAGATTGCGGAATAATATATGTTTCTTTGCTGTATGTTTGCGACAGGTGCCGTCCTTTTGCACGTTCGCCTTGAGGTTATTGTACTCCCGCGTGGGGCGCGGTGTTCTTGAAAGAGGGGACTACGTGAACCAAGAGTGGATTTATGTGTGCGGTCTTACACATGAAATTCCCGGAGTCGAGTATACGTTTTTTTATTCATCTGCATGTTTATGGTTCAGATTTATATTTTCAGCTTGTAAATTAAATGTTCAGTATTTAAACACGTGCTTGGTACTATCGTTTTGATTCCGGTCAAATATTTTCTAGGTTTTCGAATCAAACACGCGCAACCGTAGCAGCGAACAATTTGAGGTTACTTTTATTTTCTAATATATTGTCTAAATTTGCTGTATGAATTCTGAAAAATTCTTTCCTTTTCAGTATATTGTTTGGGTTTACATTGCACTTGGTTTTAATATTTTATGTAAGCAGATTAAAAGAATAATTATTTTAAATTACCAACATACCCATACTGTCATAGAGATTTACTGCAGCAGCAAAGAAATCGGATATTATTTTTCGAGATTGGGACAAAGATCTGTCTATCAAAGTTCGTATGCCATGCTATCTAAATTTCAGGGGAATATCGGGTGTAAAAACGCAGGTAATTCCGATGATTATTAGATATCTCTTGTTTTTGCGCAAAATTTGTGTAAGAACTTGTCCAAACACCCAGGTCATTCACATTTTTAGTGATTCAAGGCATAACGTTATTGGAAACAAATCATAATTTGCGCAAGGAATGATGTGTGGCTTAAAGCTTTTGGGTTTATCTTGGTTTAAAGCAATATTTTCAATTTTTAAGTAATATTCATTCAAAGCCAAAAAGCGCTTGTGCGTTTTACGTTAATATTTAATCGCATTTCTTCGAATGAGCAAGAACATATTAAAATTGAATACATCTGACGGCCGTGAGTATTAGTTAGTGGTCGCGGTATTCGAGAAATCACATAATTGCACGGGCCAGAACTTGGCGAAGGGAGGAAAGACGAGATGCGATGACTGACGAGTCAAGCGCACAGCGAACATGAAATATGTGCTGAAAATTTTCACAAGGCGGGGGAAACACGCAAAGAAAAAGTTGGAGAAAACGGGGCGTTTTAACAACTAAAAATAAAATATTTGTTATTCATGTGTTGCGTTTCGGAACAGAAAGTTTTTTGATATTGTTGGTATGGGAAGAACAGTTGTACAGTTTTTCGTATATTACACATTGTTAATGCAGTATTCATGAGGACAATTTTTGTTAAAATAATAATATTGTTTTTTTGGAAAAATTTATTTTTTAGCAGCAATTTACTTCTGCAGGCTATACACATGTGAAATTTATTAGGTTTATGTTCATAATTTCATTTATTATGATATAATAAGTATAAACTATAATAATAATAATAATAATAATAATAATAATAATAATAATAATTGCAGTTGATAGTACAAGAACTAACACTAAGGAATACGCACTATACAGAATAATTTATTGAAATTACGTTTAAAACCATTTTCATAATTCTTCGTTTCATATTCCCAATCAGTGCATCATTGAAATTGACAAACAAGTAATGATAGGTAAGAAGAAATTTTCACTGCAAATTGTTCAGTAGTTTTAGATATTAAAACGGACAGGTTTTTACCTATTCATATGGATTTCCACATACTTGCGCAGTAATTACCGAATTTCGACAAATATTCTCAAACAACAAAACAGTTGGTTCATAGCTCGGAAAAATGAAACAAAGTCTGCACCATTCAGGACGTAAAATAATATTGCCTGTTTGTCGTGACATTCATATTCACTTTCATTATTATATTCAGACATATTTCATCATTTTGTGAAGGAAACTCCTCCGTGGACAGGTCCGTCTCAAGTGGTCTTGGTGATCTTGGGATTTACACATATTTCTGCGGTAACCACCGATTTCACACAAATGCTCGTAAAGAACAAAAACATAAAATGCTCTTAAAGAACATAAAAAATTGGTTGATAGCTCGAAAAAATGAAACGAAGTCTGAACCATTCAGGACAACAAAATATTACTGCTTGTTTGCCGTGACCTTCACATTCACTTACATGAATATATTCAGACATATTTCATAGTTTTGAGAAGGGCAACCCCTCCGTGAACAGCTCCGTCCCAAGTGGCCCCGGTGATCGTGTGCTCCCTCCTTCGGAAATTGATACGAGTGCTGCACTGCGGGGGCGGCGCGCACCTGGCGCTGCTGAGAGCACTTGAGCAGGGAACACGCTTGTTCGCGAGGTGGAGGGGTGCAGCCGAGGGCGCGGGGACACCTTGTTCCAGGAAACGATCTCCCGTGTGTTGATTTCTCGCAGGCATTCCAGTCGTAAAGAGGGGAGCAAAAGCCACTGACACCGTGATATTTGAACGCAGATTAAAAGTTGTGTATTTAAATATAAACGAATTTTGTTAAAAAATATGTGTTGTAAAGAAATGCAACTTTAATTATATATTGTCAAATGTTATATATACATAGCATTTTCCCCGACAACATTGATTTATTGTTCGAACCTTTCTCTCTCTTTCGATACTCCCACTCTCTCTCTGTTCCCACTCATTATTTTTCTCTTTTTTCTTCAACGTTTTGCTACTATTTTATTCATTCTTCTTCTTCTGTCCTACCTTTGTTCCTCATCTTCCCCTCCATCGCTATCGCTCCCTCTCTCTCTCTCTCTCTCTCTCTCTCTCTCTCTCTTTCTTCTTCTTCTTTAAATTAACTTGACAGTACGTTGGTGAAAGTTAGCCTCAGAGAGCATTCAATTAAATGCCATTTCCTCGGCAACGTTGATTTTGATGATCTAATTTTCTTTTTTCTTGAAACAGTGACAGAAAATTATAGGTAATACGAATTATATAATACTTTCATATCACTTGAATAGAATTAAGGTTTTTCCGAACGAAATCAATGAACAAGGGAGTTGTGTCTTCAGTATCATTATGCAAATAATTCGTAAAATCAAACACATAAAAGTATTATAAATATATGAATAATATTTTATAACATATAAAAATATTATTCATATTTAAGAAACAAAACGTGAAGGTACTCACTATGAGTATGATGCCCGCACTTTCCATGAGGGCTGCAAAGCAACCTCCAAAACTGACGACCATGACTAGGACAGAAGACACCATAAGGACGTAGAGGCCAGTGTAGATCTTGTAGAGCTCCAAACGTGAGATCCAATCAGAAAAGCCGGGCTCCACCTTCAGCCAGATGGCCAACGCGAAAACAGACACGCCTATCATCTGGAACAAATACACTTCCGTAAACAAAATGTCGAAAATATCGTCAGAAGATTAGCAAAAATGAATCTTTCTAAGAGTGTATGAGATTAAATTTAAAAAGAAAACCCAACAGTAACGTAATAATAAAGCATTGGCGTATTTTATTACGTGAAAAAGTTCGGATTCATTTAAGCGTAATACGCTACTGGAAACTCAAAAGCACATGTTAAAGCAGGGCAAATTAGGTTACAAGAGATGAAGTATATTATTAAAATGTGTGTTTTTTCTTAATCGTACTATAGAGCCGCAAAAAAGTGAAATGTGAATCAATTTTGTTTCTACAGATATATCTATATTGAAAAATACTGAAAGTTGTAATTGATGTATATTTTAAAAATAAATTTTAAATAAAATTTAAATAAGGAATTTTGTAAAACAATCTAATGTATATAATTTTTTCGTCTTCTCGAAATTTTCCGTGAAAACATAGCACGCACTAAGATCGCGCGTTTTAGTAGGCCGTCAGTAATCATTTAATTAAATCCTGATCCTAGTTCAATTTATTGCCTGTAAAACTTGACTCCTTTTAATACAGATACGCATGTAGTAGAAGATGGACATGTTGCGTTTGGTTTGAATTGAGTCCTCTATTAATTGCAAAAAGGCTAACATTTATGACAGTAATTACCAATGGATTCTCGGTCCTCTCTACTCTAGTCGGGCTGTCCTGATCACTATGGACGGCAGCACGCGCTCTCTCATTCAGCTTCTAAAATAGAGCGGCGGCGCCGCGTCTATTAGCAGGTGGGGAGACAACGCGCCGCGAAATCACGTCGCCGCGCCCATTTATGAGCCGCCTGTCCCCGCGGGCGCTTTGGCAGGCGGGCCGCCTTCGTTGGGAACGTGTCTATGGGCGGACCGCAGCCGTCGGCCGGGCGGGCGGCGCGGCGCCGGACGCCGCACGTATATCGGGCGCGGACGCGGCTGCCAGCGCGAGCGGGCGACGCGAGGGAAATGAGGTGGTCCCAATACGCTCGCAAGTACGTGTCTGAAATTGCGTATCGCACCGCGTCGCGCCACCGCGGTGGTGGTACAGACGGGGAGGAGGGAGCAGGGAAGGGTGGGGAGGACAGGGAGAGCGAGGAGGGCCGGGGATGGGCGGGGAGCAGTGCGAGGAAGGTGGGAAGAGCGGGGAGAGGTCGGGTGGGGGCGGGGAGGGGGGGGGGGGGGGGAGAGGCGGGGGAGGGTGAGGGGCGGGGGAGCGTTGAGGGGCAGGGAGCGGGAGGGGCGGGGAGTGGGGAAGGGCGGGGGAGCGGGGAGAGGGCGTGAGGGTGTCTACGGCGGCGACGCGCCCAGTCGCCGGGGGGGGGGCGGCGAAAGCGGGAGCGACGCGGCCGAAAATCCTTCACGCGTTAATTAAGGGCAGCGCGGAGGGGCAGCGCGGGGGCGTCGCGTTGCATTGGCGTCGCGGCCCCGGTGACCGTAAGGGAGGAGGCGAAGTCTTCTGTCCGAAAGAGGAAAGAGAAGGCGCTGCCACGCGACGACGAGGGATGAGGAACCGGAGCGCCTGCTCTCTGTGAGGCGAGTAGTGGATTGGTGTTCCTTGACCCTGTAAAGGAATAGTTTTGTATGCTTTCACAGGGAAATGTAACGTAAGCAAGATGATTAGCAAATTCCGAGCGGGTTGCACGATCACACGAAAGAGAAAATTCTCGTAGTAAAAAAGTGAGGTTGATGAAAGAAAAGAAAGGCTTAGAAAGCAGAAGAGCGGACGTTGTGATGAAGAGCAAAAATAGAACAGCAATTGATCATGAAAACGGAGGAAAGGTGAAAACAGTCCCAATACCTCCAAGAAGAAGAAGAAGAAGAGGAGAAGAAGAAGAAGAAGGAGAAGAAGAAGAAGAAGAAGAAGGAGAAGAAGAAGAAGAAGAAGAAGGAGAAGAAGAAGAAGAAGAAGAAGAAGAAGAAGAGAATGAAGCAGAAGACCAAGAAGAAGAATGAAAAAGGAGCGTAAAAAACGGAAGTACGACTAATCTGGTTCCTACTAAACGCCTGTAAGAGGATGACGAAAAACAAAGGAAAAGCAAAGTTACTCGACATTGCTATTGATGGTTCGAAATAATGAGGCGCTGGGCCCTGCGCCACGGGACGCCAGAGATCCGCTTTTAAACCAATCGCGCGGACAAGGAGTTCCAGGAAGACGCAAGCGGTCAGCGCCGGGCCGTGAGCGTGGGGTGGGGGAGGGCGTGGGCGAGCGGCCCGAACACACGAGGGGGGGGGCGGCGACAAAGCGGAGGCGGCGCGTCCCGAGCACCGCGCCGACTGAATGCTGCCGGTCGCCAACAAGCATTTGCACTTCCATTGAAAAGCTGGAGTAATTCTCCCGCCGGCTCCGGAGAGAGCTGAGCGGCTCAAGTGCATTAATGAGACCTCGCGCGACTCTACCCGGCACGCCGCCGACCCCTCCTCCTCCTCCTCCACCCCGCCCTACCCCGCCCCTCCTCCCCGCCTCACAAGTGTGTGCGCCGCCGGTGCGTCCGCCCCGACCCCGCCCCCCAGCGTCTGGAACACCTGGCCGAACGCCGTCCTACGCAAACACGGCGCCGGTAGCGAGCCGCGATTGCGAGCGGGCCCGCTCGCCTGCTGGACTTGCAAATCGGCCCTTTCGGGAACTTTCTAGGAGACTGAGTGGCGATCGCGTTAGTTTTAGGAAGCTGGCGGGATTTGCTGTCCGGTCGCGGGCCTCCGCTCACTTCTCCGACCCCCCCCCCTCCCTTCTATGTCACCTCCCCCCCTACCTTCCCCCTCCCCTCGCCTTTGTTCGCTCCCGACGGCCACTGTCCGCCACTGGGCGACGCACTTTACGATTCAAATTACGAGCTTCCCTGGACGTCAGGTCGTAAAATGAAACCCTGCACTGCTTTCCCGAGCGCTGTGACCTTTCCGAGCGGGCGTTTGCGAGGGAGAGGAAAAATGAACGTTTTTCCTGAGGATTGCGGACACACGTTGTAGCCTGTAAACACACAAACCTCCCTAAATGAGTCATTTAAATATACTCGCTGCGCGCCCCCTCCGGGGAGCGGGGGCTCGCTGCCCCAGGCCGAGCTAAGCCGCGGCGATAGACGTTTTAGAGCGCTCTAAATATTCATGAAACTTTATTAAATATATGTGCGAAAGCGAAAGCAAAAATTGCGTATCTGCTAGAGCTTGAAAGATGGAATACGAAAGAGTCAGGGTGAAACGAGTGTATGAGAGGAACATACAGTGAACGACAAATGAGAGTTGATTCAGATATATCTGTAATTGGTACTGACACTTACACATTCATGTTTTGTAATGTAAAGTAAATGTGAAGTCAAACATTCTGTATGCTTCTTTAGAAACGTTCTGTAAAAATTTATGATTAATAATAAATTTTTATATAGTTCGCTTCCAGAAATATAAATAGTTTCCTTTGAATTTTAATGTACCTTTTTTAACTTTTCTTTTCAATAATACATTTAATTATTTCTTGATTTATTCAAATTCATTGGAAAAGGAAGTGCGGATTTGTGCAGGATATACGTTTAATTTGAGATCTATTCCAATTCAGAGATAGTAGTTCTACTAACAGAGAAAGTAATTGCTTTTGAAATATATTTGGTGTCTCATTCGTTACAATGTGTATTTGACGTAAGGAATGCGATACGGCCCATTCATCAGCATTTTTAACTAGCACCCTCAGTACTCGACAGCAGATAGTTTACGATATGAACAGATATGTTTACGGCAGATGATCATAATTTATTTTTGTGCAAGTTTAACCTCCACCTTGATATTTCCCTTAAATGAAACAAATTAACTAAATCATTATTAATAAAGATATCACAGAATGCAATTTGGATTCAGCAATCTCAACATTACATATTTTTCCAGTGTAATCCCCTCTTGGCGTTATTAAACTTATTAACGTTCTTATTAATTTTACCACATTCCCAGCATGCGTCTTGTGTCTCATTTCCTGCTGGTTTACGTCATAATACGCGCATTTTTGCTTCCTTTAAATCTCTTCTTTTTAAAATATAACCTCATTTTAGACTTTATTTTCTTAACATTCTTTCTTCGTACATTAGCTTTACCAACGTCTCTCTCTCTCTCTCTCTCTCTCTCTCTCTCTCTCTCTCTCTCTCTCTCTCTCTTCTCTCTCTCTCCTTTTCTCCTCGTCCTCTCTTTCTCATTCTCTCTCTCAATCCTCTTCCGTTGCATGTGTAGGGCCATCCTTGGACGTGCTAGCGGGATTCCAGGTTTTTGCGTACCGGAGACGACCTCCCTAAGCCTCCCAAAGCGAAAGCAGTATCCTCGGCGAAGCGTCTTTGCTGAATTACGACTGCGGTCGAGTTAACTGCCGCGCAGCGCCCTTGTCGGTCATCACGTAGCCTACCGTCTACGGCCGTAACAACAAACCTTTCTCGAACGCAGGGGGAGGCCCCAGAGAGCTGCGGCGCGCTGATACGACACGCGTCGTCTCCGCCATTGTGTCCAAGTGACGATCGTAAAGTTCAGTGTTATATCGTTTTCTAAGATATTGGACAGATATCTGCTATAGAGTATAGAATACTTAAATATTATATAATATCAGTGTTTTAAGACCCATTAAAGTAATTTAATTCAAGGAATTAGTATTCAATTCATTATTTACAAAAGTATAAACTTATTACAAACAATAATTAAAATTACAAATACTACAAACTACAAATATTTAATTAATATATAATTTGCAACATTACATTTCTTCCCTTCGAACTGGTATGAAACGTGAAGTATTTTGAAGTTGAAAGTTGCTACAGAATTTTGTTGAAAACTTACTGCAAAGTTGTATCACTACAGCGAGCTAATATTGACAGGAATTAAACCACGCACGTGGCGCAAGATCCCTTTCAAAGATACGGAACAATCTCGCAACAATCTCTTCCGGGAAATCCCAACTTCTTAGTGAAGCCGTGAAGAGTTAGGTGGCGTATTAATAGCGTATGTTGGGGAGCGTGTCAAGCATTCTGTTCCGACGCCTTAGCGTGTCGCCGGGTGATGTCAAGCGGACCACACAGAGCTCGGTGAACAGGGTGAGCCGCAGCACGCGCCGGCAGCCACGCCCCACCCAACTGGCACGCCGCCTCCCGCCCCCACATGATCGTCACTCCACCCTGGTCTTTGACTCCCGGTCCCGCACCTGCCTCCTTTCCGTTCCGGTCCTCATCGCACTCCTCGTCCAAACTCTGCCCCCGCCCCTGCCGCCCAACTCACCCGCCGTGCCCAAATGCCACGCCCCCTCCCGCCATAGCGTATCCCCCGTCCCTCCCCCCCCCCTTCCCCCCCCCCCCATCTACACCCCTCTACTTCCCCTTTTCCCTTCCAACTCCCCCACTCACCTCGCCAATAGCCACACCTCCCCGTCCCCCCCCGTTCCGCTGCCCTGCCCCTCCGTCGCCATCTCCACCCCGACCGCCGTGCACCGAAACCCCACCGCCCCCCCCCGCCCCACCCCCGCCTGCCTGTCGTGCGTCTCCCGGAAAGTCCTCTGTACGCCGCGCACACACATCGCTCGCACGTGCGTGCCACTCGCCTTTATGCGCGGCCTCAATGGCCGTTATAAACACGCGCCTCCACCCACGCCCCCTGCGCTCGCTCCACTTCCTCCGCCCTCTGCCCTCGTCCGTCTTTCCTTTGTGCGCTCCCCTGGTCATGCTTCGTCCACTGTTTGCACTTTCTCCCCCTTACTCTCTGTTCGTTCTCTGCAATCTGTCAGTACTCTCTACACTGCACGATTCATACACTGCGTATCGTTGTCACGTCCTAGGAAGACTCTTCCGATCTTGTCGATCTGACCATATTGATTGATGGATTTTTTCGTGCTTCCGGGCGCGTCAACTGCTAGTAGGGTTTATCGCTAACCAGGACTCTCCCGCCAGCGGGGCACCGCCCCAGTCGGGACAAGCTCTAAGCTCCCGACCGGTCTCTCGTAAAATGTGGTAGTATGGTGCATGTCAGTGTAAGTGTAAGAGGAGAGGATAGGACAAGGAAGAGGAAGGACAGATCGCGCGCGGTCCGTGGCCCGTTTCGTAGGGTACTGCTCCGGCATTCGCCTGGCGTTGATCGGAGAAACCTCGGAAAACTACCGATCAGAGCAACCGGCCGTTAGAATTCTCCTCCAGACAGCGACTGAATTCGACCTAGCTGAAAAGCTAATGTTGAAAATCCTGCCGCCATCAGGACTTAAACCTAGGACCTCCCGGACAGAAGCGCTGCAGTGACATCAGTTGATGCACTGAGCTACCGCTACCGGTCTGAGCATATTCAGTGTCATCGTTGTCGCCGTATATCTTGACATTTTAAAACTCGGTTTGCCTTATTTTTGCACTGAACAATCTGCCCCAACACTGCCCTATCTGAACTATACCTTCCCAGTTTCCCATTCTTCTTCTACTCGATCATACGTTTTGTTATTTGCAAAGCCTTTTTTCTAGGATCCTTCTTTATTCTCTCTCCGTGCAATGTTCCTTTCTCATTGATTTCCTACTCTCATAGATTTTATTACATGGGAGTTTTTTTTTCTCCCTTTCAAAATTCAAAATTTATTGCTTGTTTATCATTGAAAATAGATTTTATTACATGGGAGTTTTTGTTTTTTTTCTCCCTTTCAAAAATTCAAAATTTAAGTAGTATATGACAAGTGTAGGGATCACAGAATTTTGAAAATGTGCACACAATTCACTTTTCCCCTTAGCACGTCATACGCAGTTTTTAACTGTTTTTTTGACGTAAAATAAAAATAAATAAACATTCCTATTACTGAGAACGGGATTCTCTCATCTAAAGAATCGTCTATCAGACAGGCTGCACCGGCTCTTCATTCAGATGCCGTTACCCCTATTTCTCGTAGCTTCACAGATTCAAATTCTTCGCGTGTTAATAGCACAATTTTCACTCATTAGTTTTCAGATGTATTTCATTTACCTGTCTTTCATGGCCCACTTTCTACTAATACATACATTTTTCTTGGCACTTCCACAATTAACGGATACCGCTGCACATTTTAGTTTCTTCCACCTCAACGTTGTCACATCAGATGGCATTCGTTCATTTGTGCATATGATGAATACTGATTCCCGTATCATCACTTCCAAATAATCCTCCCATTCATGGTTCCGTACTTCGCCAAACATATTTAATTTATTTTCGGTATCACAGCACCTTTCAATTATACAGCTTATCTCAATATCCCTACCATCCTAGCACCTCACGTTCATTCTATCTCGCCACCGCGCTGGCTCTCGATTCTAACACCGTTGCCCCCGAAGCTTCACAGCCCGGTCGCACGGTCGCCCGGATTCCGCCAGTTTATAGTGACACCATTCAGAGCTGCCTTTCCCGAGCATTGTTTGGACAACGCGGCAGGCGGACCGCTCGACTTTATGGGTCTCTTCTAGTCTACCGCAGGGCTCAAGAAAAACCCGGCGTTATTTATCGCCTACGCGAAATTCCTCGTCTCTCTGCGCGTTGAGAGACGCGATTTACAGAGGGATTGAAAGTCGCGATGAAATTAATTTTGGAACGTCTGTCGCCTCGTGTAATATGTAGGATTTTAAAAATTCCACTTTCGGAAAAGTATTCCTTGAATCCCGCCGTCTGTAATTTCTAAACTTTTTAATGAGTTCGAATTAAAACCGTTATTTTTCTCGAAAAGATACTGAAAACATTTTGTAATTGTCAGTAGGCGTAAAAAAGCTGTCTGTGAAGTATAACGACTAGTAATTGTACGTTCCAGTTGTGGAGTTTTGTTGAGTGATTTTGTGATCTTTTTTTAGTCATATGGTAAAACAACATTTACTTTTTGTGGCTTAAATATAATAAGAAATTTGTGTAGAATGTTTAGGTTATTATTGCAATAATATGAAGAGTATAAAAAACAACAACAACAGAACTTCCAATTATTCTTCATCCATATGACTAAATTGCTTTCTTTTTCTTCCTTGAATTCGAGGGTCAATTTATACTCTCATACGTGTTTTTCGTATAACAACCCTGTTGCGAAGGTTAAAAGTTATTTACAACTTCTCTAATGGCCCATTTTATTTGTCATGTAAACTTTTTAATGCTCGGCAATTTGAGATTACAAACGATTTTCATAGAACATGTTTTCATTTATTTCGTTAAATTGCTGTATCTTGACGATGTGAAATTGCAGTAGCGATGCAGCGAATGCCATTATTTATTAAATGAGTGTGTTAAACTTAAAGCTGTTTCTGAAAAATTTAATTACATATTTCAGGTATTTCTCATTACCTTCGTTACAAACCTCTAGATGATACATTTTTTGCTTGCGTGTTTCTTGCATATTTCTTTCGTGTTTACACATATAACAAAACATTTAAAAAAAATAAATCTAAAATGTCTATCTCATAATAAATAACGTTAAATAATCCATGAATAAAAATTATAGCAATGAACTGGAGCTAGAAAACAATAGACTCTTTGTGAATAATCTGAATCCCTTTCAAAGGCATGCTTTGTAATTTGTTACAGGACGCAGTTGCAACCTCCTGGAACCATTTTATGTCAATTGTGTGGATATTGATGGTAAGGTTATCAGTGAAAGAGATTGATATATCCTAAGATATGAGAAGAAGAAATTTGAAAAAAAGGTAATTGTATTGCAGAGACTACTGTTATGCCAGAGTCCATTTTTGTGGATTCAAATTCCGCGTAAAATACGGGGCAATTTGCATCACGATATACAATGGCATGACTAAAGCCCAAGAACACCATATATTCTACAATATAAATCATGTCATCCAGGATATTTTGACTATTTTATACAAGGGGGTGTATCGTTCAACTCTTCAGATTGGAGGGGGGATGTCGACTAGTTAAAGAGTGTAAAGATCATATTCTCTTGCGGTAAATGAATTATTCCTAAAATGTTCTTTAAAAAATTGTTTTCGCATTTCTTCTACAAAGATTCCTCAATTTACACTACATTTCAACTCGTAGAAATATTTCAACATTTGAACGTGGAAAAATAGACAGGTACAAATTAATTATTTTACAGCAGGGGACATCAACGTATCTAACAACAAAGGACGTTCCCCGACATCTCTTCAATCTTTCGCCCTCTGGTCATATGTGATTGAAAACTGTCCGGAAAAGCCAGGTATTCGACCTCAGTTACTTAGTTACCTACGCCACGTTTAGTATGTGGCACGAGAAGTGCGTAAAACGCGTGGTAAATAGGGCACACACAAGTCCGCAACGACAAAGAGAAACAAGGCGCACAAAAGCTGCAACAAAATCCAGCCTCCCGCTGATAACGCGCTGGCTGCATCTCGAAAGGCGTGACGCGGAGGCTTTGTTGCGTGGCATCTCCTTGCCGGCGCGCGCCGCCCCGCCCCGCCCCGCGCTGTCCCTTTGTGTTCAGGGCCTCTCGCACAGTGGCGGTCCCCTCCGCGAGTTTGTTCGCGAAGTTTCCGGGCAAAAGTGCGGCGAGCCCCTCTCAGCTTCGGGGAATTTCGGCGGCTGCGGGGCCCGGGTCCTGGCGCGTCAAGTTCCGACCCGCCCGCGCCCCGCGCCGCCTCCCTGCCCAGGGCCGAGCCCCGCCTCGCTCCTCACCGACCCTTTCCACCCTTCCCGATTCCTCCCCTCCTCGCCTCGCTTCGCCCCGTTCCGTTCCGATCCCCCCCTCCCTTTTCCCCTTTGCTTGAAGCCCCCCCCTTTCCCCCCCTCCTCCCCCCCTCCTCCCCCTCTCATTCCATGGACTCCTCCGCGCCAAGTCCCTTTCCGCCTCTCTCAGATCCTTTCTCCCTCGCCCCCCCCCCCTCCCCCCCTTCCTCCCGCCCCTCTTCTCCACCAATGCCTCCGCCCCTCCGCCGCACCTACGCACAGTGGACGGAGGAGGAGTTGTAAAAGGACTCCAGGAATATGCGAGATCCCTTCTACTAGTTGAGCTTCGCAATTAGTTGCCCTATGGACAATTAGATTTAATGAGAAAATCCGAGAGGTTTTTCTAGGAAGTAATTTTATTTACTTTCGAGAGGAATGCAAAGAACTTTTTATTGTTTTTTACTGCCAGAGGCACGTTCCAAGAAGTACAACGTGAGTACAAATGAAAATTCTTAAAACTGACCAGTGGTTAAGAAGATTAATTTTTAGTAACACTCTTACTCATCTAATAAATTATTTTACCAATTGTGACTTTTTGGTAAAAATTATCAACTTATTTAAATTTAATTCTTTATCTTTTGTGTAAAGGAAATTGTGAAGTGAATTGATAATGTCTGAATTGCTTGTTTGTAATTAACTAATTTCACATGTATCCTAGATCTGAAGATACCGTACTAAGGCACCAAAACTATTAATCTTCAATAAGAATTTTGGAAAAGTGAGCCTCTCTTCATTCCCTTCTCATTATTTGTCTTCTGCAATTATATTATTGATGCAAAGGGACTAACTTAATAACTTGAAGTGATGACTTAGCTATAAACAAAATGTCAAAAAAGAAATATAGAATGACGAGTAGCTTTTCATGGGACGAAATAGTTGAGATGTTCTGCAATAGACGTTCCCTCTCAATATTTAACTCTTTAGTTTTTTTTTCCTTGTGCATTAAAATATTAATATATTTTACAAAATGTAGCCATTTTTATACTGCGTTTATAATCCTCAATGTTCTGGAACACTTCTCTTACTGGATTTCTGCTTCTAAAAGTAGCCCAATTTAATGCGATGAAAATTTTAAGAAATTATTATAAATAGCGGTATGTTACTACTTTTATTACATATGTTTAAAATAATAATGCCAAGCATATTACAACTTCTTCTATAATTATAATTTATAGTCTACTAGTTTTAGTATAATTATGAACCAGGTACATCGTAAAACGTAATTAGGGATTATTTTCATAAGTTCAACATCATATACTGAATATTTCTTTCATATAATATCTTCTTAACGGAGAAGTAAATGTCAATTGCAATCCACAGTGTAGTACACTGTAAAAAAATGTATGAATTTATTGTCTCACAAAGTTTATTTCTGAAAACGCGAATGCCAATAAATCTTGTAAATATTAGTATATTGAAATTAGTTTCAAAACGAAAATAATCCATACACCTACTGTTCTATCTGGCACCCGAGTCCGTAAATAGTTGCATTTCCACCCACTGTTCTCTGTCAAATCCTGCTCCTGCTCCTCCTCTCCCTCCCTTCCCCTCCCCTCCCCACTCCTGGCATCCCCCCTTCGCTTCGCCCCCCCCCTCGATCGTCCGCTGCGACCGGTGCGACGCCCTCACTTCGCCTTCTCAAGGTAATTATGCGCCGTGTCTCATAACAACGAAGTTTGCTGTTTTCTTTAGGATTTCCAGCAGCTTGTTATTAGAATACCTCAACACTTTACAACCTTGAACTTAGGAAATTTGTCGGAATTTATGCAAATGCATCAAGGTCCTCCATTAGCAGCGGGGGAGATTATGAAGTCAATATATGGTACCCTAGTGGCGCTTATGCTGGGACGGCAAGGCGACGCAAGGACCAGGGGACCTTATTGCTCGTAGCGCGGTGTCATCAGGTGAAGTTCTGGCCCCGCCAGGTGTTTCTAGGAGATCTTTTGCTATTTTTCTTGCTAATTAGTTTCTGGACCCAACACTTGTACTCGAGTTAGAGGACGAACTTCATCAGCTCCTAGTCCTGCGTACTTTTGAATTCTTGCTCAGTGAAAAAAAATGCCTTCCTGTTTCATAAACGAACTTTGTTGTTTAAAAATTCAAGTCTCAATCGCAAGTTCAATCTCAACTGTGAAACCGATGAAAATACAAAAGTTACTATGGATTACAGTGGTCGAATTAATGGATTACGCGTACAAGTGAGTTTAGTCCGAGTGATTATAGTATGAGTGAGTTCGATACGAGTGAGTTTAGTACGAGTGAGTTTAGTACGGGTGAGTTTAGTACGAGTGAGTGTAGTACGAGTGAGTTTAGTAGGAGTGAGTTTAGTAAGAGAGAATTTAGTACGAGTGAGTTCAGTACGAGTGAGTTTAGTTCGAGAGAGTTCAGTACGAGTGAGTTTAGTACGAGTGAGTTTAGTACGAGTGAGTTTAGTACGAGTGAGTTTAGTAAGAGTGAGTTTAGTACGAGTGAGTTTAGTATGGATTAGTACAAGTGAGCAGCATATTAATATATTATAATTTATTTATTATAATATATATATAATATATTATATATATATATATATAAATAAAACTATCATAAGATAGTGTACAGTCCAGCCAGCACATCATCAAAGTACTAAAATTTGTTTTCTCTATTCTAAACGTTTGGAGGAATTGATTCCGAACCTAACGTTTAGAAATCCAGGATAAAAAAAACCATAAATACTCACGAGAAACACGAAAAAAGCTTCAAAGTTGAATAATCATACCCGAATCATTATATTTGAATCCTTAAGGTAAGATCAAACTTCTTCTGATATTTTAATTACTTATTTTCATGCCATTTCAATTTCAGTTTCACATCTGATAAAGGAAATATACAATAAAATAGCAGGAATTTCAAAATTCAACTCCCTTAATTAGTAATACTTTTTTGTTTTCTTTAGCTTTAGTTATGATGAAAGTATTGATAAGATTTAATAATGTATTAATTTATAAGGAATAAGTTAAACAACGTTGCAATGTATGTCACGTGTCTGACATCTCCAGGAAGACATTTGACAAACGTACAGCGCTATGGTAGCCTACACCATGATCAGTTTAGAAAATACACATGTATGCGATTAATGGACGCATGTCTACCGTAATTTTGAATGGCATTGTCCTAAAAACTGTCAGATATGAAATTAAAGTACCTAACAATGCGTCGAGACACAATTGTGACGGACGTTTGCAAATCTCAGTGATTGTTGAGGTGAATTCATTGTAAATGTATTTTGTCTCGTATAACGGGCATTCCATTATTTATATGGAAATGCACTAATAGCGCGAAAATGAAAAGAGATAAATTATGACTGGATGACTAACATTGCTTTAATGCATGTGAAGGGTAACTTTATATTTTGCATTAGCATGGTAAATTCTACCCTTGTGAATGCTTTTAATTATTATACGTCGAAAATATTTGGAAAGTAGTATTATCCCATTGACCATTTATTGTGCATCCGGGCTTCATTTTAGGTATTTCTTTTTACGCTCCAGCGCGGAAGCAAAACGAAGAGATATTTCCCGACATCCATGAAATATTTACCTGTTACCATTGAGAAAAATGGAACATAAATCCTCTTATTGACAGTTTTATAGAAATAAAATATTTCACGGGCCAAGCTCACTACTTCAAAATTAAAGTGGATGTTACACTGAGCGATGGTAAGCGAAAATCCCATTATGCTCTACCGTGATCCGCCGAGGAGAAAAAAAAACGGGCGATGGGAATTGAGGTTTTTGTAAAAGCATCGGACCAATCAGAACGTAAGATCCTCTCCCGGCTGCTCATTCGACATTTAACAGGGGGCTGAGAAAAGCCATCTGTCAGCCGCCGCGACGCACGTCGGGGCTGACGGAAAGGGGTTCGCGTCGCGAGGGGGCGCTGGCAGCGCGCCTCCCGGCAGCACTGTGGAGGACGGGGAGTCTCCGCGGGCAAAGAATTTGCACTGAACGTGGCATTTCGGTTGGTTTGTTGGATGGTTAGTGATTCCTAGCGCGTCAACAGCTTAGGTCATTAGTCCCGCAAGTATATTGCATGATTTTCCCTCGGGAGATGGCGATGATCTTCCCCCGCTGGATAGCGAGATCCGGCGTCGACCTACCGTCGACTAGCGGGGTTTCCCCTAACCAGGATTCTCCCACCAGTGGGGCACCGCCACAACCGGGACAAGCTCTAAGTTCCCGACCGGTCTCCCGGAATGTGTGGTATTGTAGTGCATGTTAGTGTAAGTGTGTGTGCGTACGGGGAGAGGATAGAGCAAGGAAGAGGAAGGAAGATTCGCGCGCGGTCCGTGGCCCGTTTGTTAGGTTACTGCTCCGAAATTCGCGTGGGGTTGATCGGAGTAAACCACGGAAAACTACCGATCAGAGCAGCCGGCCGCTAGAATTATCCTCCAGACAGCGACTGAATTCGACCTAGCTGAAACGCTAGTGTCGAAAATCCTGCCGCCGTCAGGACTCGACCCTAGAATCTAGGAACTCCCTATCAGAGGCGCTCAGTGACATCTGTTGATGCACTGAGCCACCGCACTCGGTGGACATTTCGATTCCTCTCACTGGAATAATCGGTTGAAACGGCTATCCCGTGAGAATACGAAGCGTAGAATGTAAATAACTTTTCGCAATAACATAAAAGAACGAAAAATTTGTCAGAAAATGGAATCAAATTGGGTTCCAGAAATTGTTTTGTGAGATTGATTGAATTTTAAGAAAATTAATCTACCGCAGTATTGAATTTAAGATAGTTAATAAAATAAAGTGCAAAACTTTCAGAAAAATACATTTGTTTGCCACGAATTAATTGTACTGAAGGATTCCTGAAAGTTATTTGTTGCTGTATGCAAGTTCATAAGCTTGTTTACGAAAAAACACACACAAGTGAATGGTTCTCGGAAAATTTTACTAGGGTCGTCACAATTGTTTTAAAGATATAGTAAGAAATATAAATGTTAGAGAAGAAGAATATGCAAAGTCATAAATGAAGTGTAATATATGTATATTAAATAATGTAAATTCGCACCCCAATTCGTCATGTCTGTGAATAAGAACTGAGTTATTCAATATCCAGATTCGCTGTTGTGAAGCGATTTGTGTTCTACATTTCATTAGTAGGTACCCATAAGTGGTTTCGTACATTGCAAAAGTGACCAGAAACAAACTCGTTTTATATTAGTTTATTATAAATTCTCAGTTTCTAATTGTTTATTACCAATGCTGAAATGTGAAATTCTGATTCATTCTGGACCAAATATTATCCTTATTTAATCCTCAATTTTTCTTCTTCAATTTGTTATCACATTGTGATTTGATTTTTAATCATTTTTTGATTTTTTTCAATTTAGTTAAATATTCTTTTTAATGCAGTGAAAAATTACAAAAAACATAATGTTATGTTTATTTATCAATTTAGATATATCACAATTTTTCATCATTATGTTTATGTTGTCCGATCAGGTTAAACCATCAAATCAATTATCTGAATGACCAAAGAATCAAATTTTGAACTTCGAAAGTCGATATTGGGAGAGGTATATTCGTGTAAAGGAGTATTCGAGCAAACTAATGCCAGCCAATTTTGCCAACAAAGTGCACTACCATGTGAAATTAATAGATAATTAGATTTTAAGCTTAGCTATTTTGAAACTGTTTGTACTTGTACAATTCACTAATACAATACTAACACTATTTTGAAATACTGTTTCAGTTTTTGCGGATACTTCAAATTTTAGTAACGTATCTTGACAAATTAGAAGAAATGTAAACACAGGATTTGAGACGACTTCTCTATTGGTTTTCAATGTCCTAAAAATGTTTTAAAAAATATTTTTATTCTTTGGATGTCTTAATATCATATCTGTTAATAATAATAAATTTCTATGAAGTGACTTGAAATGTTTTTTTGTGCGGTTTCTCTTTATCACGCCTCTTCAGTTACATCTTGACCCTTCAGTTTAGCCAACTCTACATGAGAGCTCATAGCCATAAACAATATTGCCCACGGAGTATTGAATGATAACCACTGTGCAAGGAGGCACCCGGAGAAAGAGAGGAGCGGGGATGGGGTGGGCTAGCGAGAGACGAGGTAGTGGCGGCGGGAGCTGGAGGTGGCGGCGAAGCAGGCGGAAAATGTTTGTGTGTATTGACAGCTTGGCAGCGATCGAAAATGAAAAGCAGCTTACGTCCGCGCGTCGTGGAAAGAAAGGCGGCGAAGAGATTTCCGCCTCTCCTTCACCGGCGCTCCCCGCCCTTCCGCCCTGCCGTCCTCAAGGGTTCCGGCGCCCCCCCCTCCGCCGCAAAGGCACAGCGCCCGGGAGGGACACGGGCCTACCTTAGGTCCAGCCACCCACGGCTGAATGGCGGTGAGCTGTCGCGCCTCGCCATCAGAAGCCGTAGGTTCGTTCTCAGGGCGATGGATTCCCGAAAGGAAACCTATTGTTCCCGTGTCACGTTCGCTGCATTTTAAATTTTTGTTTTGAAAGACATAGAGTTCTCCTTGCGCGGTGTAGAGGGCTACTCGGCTCTACCGTATGGCCTACCACCCTCAGTAGAAAACTGGGGTTCTGGGATCTCTTTAAGCTGATGGTTCGTAGTCGGGTCGATGGATTTTCAAAAATAAAGAGGAAAACACTCAGAAGACTTATCAGCTTTCACATGCGTTATATGTTAAAAATAACCTTAACAAAGCTGTGGTATTATTAAATTTTCTATCACTCTCACCTCCATAAGATATTCTGGCATGAACGCTGCATCCTATCAGGTCATATCCTAAAGGTATCAAATCCTATTGTGTTTTGAACACTTAATGTTTATGCAATGTAATTGATGCTCTTAAAATAAATGCTTTAGTGTTGAAAGAGGAAAATTTGTTTTCTGATTCGGTGTGTTATCAGGGTATTCGGTATATTATCGGTGTATTATCTTACATTCGTAAGACAGAAATGGAATTAAAAAAGAATCTTCCTCGTACTAAATAACAATTTTATTCTCAAAGATTAATATTTTTTAATAATTGAGTAATAAAAAAGTGAATGGTAATTTGACATTAAGATTTAATTAATATATATAAATAAAATAAGTAAATTACAGGGATTTGGATTTATATCATAGCATCAGCATCAATATATTTTTACTAGCGAATGTTATTTCTCATACACGCAAGGTCAGTATTCTCACCAAAAGCAATCAAAATATATAATACAAATTGACTCTAAAATACCTACTCAGAAGCACAACGCAAGAGCCAAAACGTATTCTTTGCAATGGGAAAGCTCTAGTTAAGAGCGACTCCAATCATATTGTCACGTTGCCCCAAAGGAAATACATTCAGAGTAAAATAATAAACATGATCGGGTTTCTACTTAAAGAAAATCGTTTGCCAAATAACAAATCAAATTCATTTTTACTTTTCTACGAACAAAATTTTTCAAATTTTCTACTTTTATTATTCTACACAACAATGAACCAGAAAATAGAAATTTACTTTCACCAGAACAATAACGAATTTAAATATTTCTATTCAATTAAAGTACTATACGATAATACCACTTCAATTTCCATCTGCATCAGCAGCATCCGTCCATCAGCACACTAATCGTCTAAGTAACATATAAGTTTTTTTCTGCCTTGCAGTAGTCCCTCTCATTTGCCAATTCCAGAGTTTTTCCCCTGCCCATTTTCCACTCGCTTAACCCACACGTTCATGGATTTTCTTTTCCTCTCCGAGCGTCCGGATCTCCCGGACCTTTTGTGGCAGCGTATTTGCCCCGCCCCATCCCGCTCCACAATCCATACCTCTCCTGGCCCTGCCCTGCTCTTCTCCTCCTTACCTCGACCGGCCCCACCCACTCCGCCTCCCGGGCCCCGCCCCCCCCCCCCCCCCCCCACCGGGAGCGGTAGCTCAGTGCATCAACTGATGTCACTGCAGCGCCTCTGACCGGGACGTCTTAGGTTCGAGTCCTGACGGCGGCAGGATTTTCGACACTAGCTATTCAGCTAGGTCGAATTCAGTCGCTGTCTGGAGGAGAATTCTAGCGGCAGGCTGCTCTGATCGGTAGTTTTCCGTGGTTTCTCCGATCAACACCAGGCGAATGCCGAAGCAGTACCCTACCAAACGGGCCACGGACCGTGCGCGATCTGTCCTTCCTCTTCCTTATCCTCTCCTCTCCTCTTACACACACACACACACACACACATACACACACACACACTAACATGCACTACACTACCACATATTCCGGGAGACCGGTCGGGAGCTTAGAGCTTGTCCCGACTGGGGCGGTGCCCTGTTGGTGGGAGAGCCCTGGTTAGGGGGAAACCCCACTAGCCGACGGTAGGTCGATGCCGGATCTCGCCATCCGGCGGGGGAAGATCACCGCCATCTCCCGAGAAAAAAACATGCACTACACTAACGGGACTAATGACCGAAGAAGTTGACGCGCCCGGAAACACGAAAAAATCAATGAATCAATCAACCGCCGCGCTGTGCCACTGCCCGCCTTTACCCGCCCCGCTGCGAGCCTCCCTGCCCGCCGCACCCCGATCCGCCCCACCGCACTCCGCCGCACCCCGCCGCGCCCCGCCGGATTTTTCCTCCTGCCCCGCCGCACCCGCCCCACCCCGCTCCGCCCCACCGCACTCCGCTGCACCCCGCCGCGCCCCGCCGCGCCCCGCCGCGCTTTTTTTCCCCTCCCAGCCCCGCCGCACCCCGATCCGCCCCACCGCACTCCGCCGCATCCGCCGCGCCCGCCGCGCCCGCCGCGCCCCGCCGCGCCCGCCGCGCCCCGCCGCGCCCGCCGCGCCCGCCGCGCCCCGCCGCGCCCGCCGCGCCCGCCGCGCCCGCCGCGCCCGCCGCGCCCCGCCGCGCCCCGCCGCGCCCGCCGCGCTTTTCCCCCTCCCTGCCCGCCGCACCCGCCCCACCCCGATCCGCCCCACCGCGCTCCGCTGCACCCCGCCGCGCCCCGCCCTGCCCTGCCCCGCCCCGCTCTTACCTGTTCCACCCTCCCTTGTCTGCCACGCTGCCCCTCCCCTTCCTCCGTGTCAGCTTCCGGCTCGTCAACCCTCTCGGCGCGTTTCCCTACTCCTCGACCGTCGAGGAGTCTCCTTCAGCCCCGCGCGGGCGGGCTGGCGAGCATTTACACTTTATGGAAAAGAATCTGGTTATTACGCTGGGCGCGGCCCTTTGCTCCGCTGCACGGCCCGGCGCTCGCCGCGATCCAAAGCGTCCACAGCGCGCCGCGCGGGTCTCGTGGTCACTACCACGGGCGGGGGCCGCTGCTTCTTTGTTACGTTGCCTGAGGATCAGCACCAGCTCACCGACTAGAAGGTGTTTGGTCATTCGATTATTTCATCCAGACATACAGATTTTTCGAAATAAACCGAAGTGATGTATAGGTAGTGGAAGTGGTAAAGTACGCAGTAAATTGACAGTCGAATGACCGAAAGATGGTAGTCTTGAATTTCGCCTTCACAAGAATACTTTGTCACTGCCATATATGTATTGTGCCTTGGTAACTCTTGAAACGTACAGACAGAACGCCTCAGTATCCCATTGCAGACATTTTACGTTACTGCTCTTAGCGTCTTTATGATATGAAATGATCTCGGATCATTCACAACGGTCGTAAATTTGCTGGCTCGCTCAATTTTCTACGTATTAACGTTAACCGAAATAAATAACTTCAGAAGAAAATGAAATTAGTTTTCAAATATACTTAGTTCCTTTGATTGAAATATAGTATTTCTTAAATTTGAAGATTTGATGAGGGGGGATAGCACCTTTTTATCTTTGAGATAAAATAAGTAAACGAAAACGAAAACTAAACTTTCTAATTACAGTATTATTCCTCTTACTAACTTAATTTAGTGCAGAGCCTGCATTACCGCTGACTCTGCAGCGATTTTGACTGGACTTACTGATTGACTGTTGGTGATTCCGGGCGCGTCAACTACCGAGATCATTAAGTGTAGTGCATGTTCTTTCATCGGGAGATGGCGGTACCCGACTTGGCGCCAGATCTTACAATCCTGCGGAGGAGGAACCTTGCATCCTACCGCGAAAAGCACAGTCACTACGTTAACGTTACTAATGACCATAGTAGTTGACTTGCTTGGAAACATCAATCAATCAATCAATTCTAATACTATACTTCTTGGATATTGATTTGAAGATCTCTGTAACCTTTTCAGTGATGAAAGTATTACATCTTTTAATGAATCATTTAACACAATAAAATTAACCTTGTATAACCCAATATAAGAAATTCGAAAGAGCCAAGGGTTTCCATGTAACGTTTCTCAGAGCAAAATATCTGTGTTGTGTGTTATGTTATACGTGACCTAAAACAGGACATTTATGGAAACTATAGTTCTTTCTTCGGGTCATGATATACGAGTAACTATGTTTTGTGAAAATATTGATGCAAGTAAAGCATTTCTCACTGTGAAACATCTGCAGCGCGAACGTCTGTGATCTTTCCATATTGCTGCGCGTTTTCTGCTTTCTTGCAACTTCGCGGATCGTGTTTCATTTGCATTACTGCAGTGTGTTGTTTTCATTGCGAACTAAATGTCGTGTAAAGACCTGGCAACCTACTACCATGGATTATGAGAGGTTGTGGTTCGGCCATAATGTCTTGCATGTAAATGGAGCAATTGTAATTCATGGAAAAGACAGATTTATAGATCATGAAGAATATACAGATGTACTTATTGCTGCACTTTCGTCTTTTGTACTATAGGATAAGGTTCACACACACACACACATACACACACACACGTGTGTGTGTGTGTGTGTGTGTATCAACCCCTTTGATAATTCTTTTATCGCTTCAAACAGAAATCTATGATTTTAAAGAACAATTTATTTTTCAATCCTGTGTACATAATATGAATCCATTCGTCGAAGCTGTTGTAAGAAACACTATTAATTGATAATCAAAAAGACAATGTGCATCAGTTTCGACATAATTGAGAGTAAAATATGTAAAAGATCCTAACACAAAATAACCACGACCACAACAACAACCGTTAGCTTGGCATCTGTTGGTGTTTCGTACAACATGCGCTGTTCTCAGAGCTGAGAAAATTACTTGCCATGCAGATGTATTACCAGGGTGTCGAGGGAATAGAGTACGCTGGGTCGTGAAAAATAAGTCGGCAAGTTTCTAATTAATCTGCGGTGGCCGGTGTCGCCACCTGGCCGGCACCAGCGCATGAGGAAACTGTGCGGAGGTGTGAAGTGGGAAGGGAAGGGGGTGGCGGAGGGCTTCGAGGAAGCTAAAGGGATGGCGGAAAAGGCAGAGGGACCTCAACTTCTGAAAGTACGTGCAGGGTAGCAACCGCAACAGAACGGCAATGGCGATGACAACTAGAGTGAGGGCGGCGTCTGTGTAACGAGACAAGCGCCGACAACGAAAAAGGATGATCTCGGTGGCGTGGCATCGCGACAATTACGGTAACGATGAAGATTATGATGTCTGAGAAAGAAGTGGCAATGAAGAAAAAAAAATCGATAGAGGTAAGCAGCATTTACATCTGAAGAGAAATCGTCGGATGGATTGTAGTACTATCGTCGGATGTAGTCAGCAGAAAGTAGCGGCGAAGAGGATAGTTATAGAATTACGCGAAAGAGGAAAAGCATTAGAGATGAGGAGTACAAAGGAAGTGAGAAGCACCGCAAGGAGGAGAAAGAAAGAGGAGATGGCATTGGAGGTGGAGAAGCGCTTTGGAGTGCAGAGGCAGCGAAGACGGAGAGCGGAAAACACCTACAGACGGACCAGTGAGCGGCGGAGGCGGTGGTGTCGGGGACGGCAACGGGGGCGTGGCGGGCTGCCCAGGATCAGCATTCATTAGTCCGGCCACCGCACGTGATGCATAGCAAGCACGTCTGCCACGACGTCCTCTGCTTCTCCGAGCCGGCACCTGCAGCCTCCACGTGCTTCCACGTGCGCCGTGACCCGGAAACGCACGATGCACGCTCATTCACGTCACTTCCATGGGGCACTTCATGGCCGGCCGCTCTACTTGCCGAAAAATCAAATTCTCTTCAACTTAATTGGAACTTTAAAGTTTAATTATTGAATTTGTTCAAAGAACTGGTCGCCCCGACCGAAATTCAAACCTGGACCTTCTGGTTTACGCCCAGCGGCTCTGACCACTAAGCTACCGTGACTAGGAATCCTTTGAAACGCGGTCGGGACGAACAATTCTTTCAACAAATTTAATTATTAAAAAGCATTGTTGTTCTGCGACATGGTCACAATCTGCAATTCTTTACGACTGCGAAACTTATCCTCCGCTTCCAACCAGGTGACGGGAAAGGTGACTATTTAAAATTTAAATAAAATTATTGCATCATAACAGATTTCAGCGTTTTAATGCAGTGCGTATTTACAAAACTTACACCGCAAATCATACTCACCACTGATATTAATGAGCAATGTCATGCAAATTTTATAACATGTATTAAAGTTATCTCATTAGATCAAAATGTTAATGAAAATATTCAATTTTGACTAATCGGATTCTGAGATTTTATTTGAATTTGTAGTGTCTTATTAGCTTTGATAGAGTCGTTGAAGTCAAGTTTAAAAAATAAAAAAAATCTCACGTGCTTGGTTATATTAATTTAACTTGGTATCGTACTCCATGAAGCAGCTTAATTCTAAGAATTTCAATATCAGATTGCAGACCATGTTTATAATTTCTTGGAAGAATCAACACTCCGGATATTGACAAAGTGTATCTCGTCCTCATCATCAGTGAACCCTGGCTTTACTCCAGGGGCTGTCAGGCGCTGCACAACTCGCTCCCGGGATTCGCCCTCAGGTCCCGCTCTTATTACATAGCTACGGCGCGGGTATACATTATCCTCACATGACACCGACGTGCCGGAGGCGACGTTATGAAAATTCCTTCGAGGACGCACTGCATTAATAAAATTACGCCTGGAATTCCGAAGACACATCTTTGACAATAGCCGAGCACGACGGATTTTAATAACTCAACGTGCCTGGCGTTGCGTTGCCAGACTCCCTTGCGTTCGAGGCGCCCTCTCGTCTATCACTACCTCTTCCTCCGATTCTTCTTCTTCCTCTTGCTCCTCTACCTACCCTTTCTCTCATCTTCCTCCTCTTCTTCATCTTTCACCTCCTCCTCCTTTTTGTCTTCTTCCTACTCAGCCTCCTTGCCTCCCTGCCTACCTCCCCTTCTCCTCTTCCTCTACATCTCCTTTCTTTTCTTCATCTTCATTCCCTTATTTTTCCTTCTCTTCCTCCCCTTATTCATATCCTCCCTTCTCCCTGTCTTCTTCGCCCTCCCTTCTCTAGCTCTTTTACTGCCTCTTCTTCCTTTCCTTCTTCCCTTTTCTGCAGCTTATCTTTCTCCTTATCATCTTCATTCCCTTCCCTTTTCACTTTTACATTACCCTTTTCGTCCTTCCTCTTTGTTCCTTCCTCTGTTTCCCTCCTACCTCCTACCTCCCTCTCTCCTCTTTCTTCTCTCCTCCTCCTCATCCTTTTTCTCCTCTTTCTCGCTATCTCTCCTCTTACTTCTTCCCTTCCACGTTTACATCTTCTCTTCACGATGGCGTTGCTGGGATCAACTCCCTTTGAATGAATCTGTCATTAAATTCAAATTTATGTATCAGTTATCGCGACCCATTATACAGGCGAGTGCTGATTGGATTGGATCACAGGTTATTCCGGAAATTTCAATCTGCGCCTGTGCGACGCGACGTTCTGAGAGGTGCGCTACTCCTTTGTGGATGTCTCCTCGAGTGCTGTTGTTTCAGCACGTCCCGGGTGAGTACATCGAAGGAAAGGTAGGGTGCACCCTTCTCGTTATTGCCTTTACGGAGTATCAGAATTCATTACTAGTAAGATAGCTGTAATACAGTAGTATAACACAAGTACAATATGAAGCTGTGGAATTTAAGATGTAGAAATCAGCAGTCGTGGGTATACAGTACTGTCATACAATTGAAATCGTTGATACTGATCCTAGAATGATAACTCATTTTGTTGCTTTATTTAGCTTTTGGAAATTTCTGTAATTATATTTGTTGTTATTCCCATAAAAGCAGTGTGTAAGACATTCTATTCCTTAATTACTGAAGTAGATAATTAACAAATCTCTTTGTTTTAATGTAATAGAAGTGAATAACTGCCCTTAATGGAATAGAAGTGAAACAACCTAGACCGAATAAAGCAGGTGTTTAGAGCATTACGGAAAATACAATTACGAGAAACAAAAATTTTGTCAATAAACAAACAGCTCCAAAGTACGAAACATTTAAAAAAATGTGGGAAATTTTAATTCTAAGTATTAATATAAATAGAAAAACAATTATACTATAATTACTAAAAATAACTAAAAGAACTCAACAATGACTAACAAAAGCAGCCTCAACTCCAAATCTTGCAAATCCACGCTCTATCCTCCATATCGCCCTAGAACTCTCCTTCAGACCAGTTCGCGCGCTCGATCAGCTGGAGAGCTTCGCCGCCATTTGCTGCACTTTCTTTGTCGAGAGGCTTCGCGTTCCCGCGCTGAGATAAATGTTGACCATTCTTCCCGTTCCCGTTCCCGTCAAGCTTCGCGTTCCCGTCGTGATGTGAACGCCTGCCTGAGATGAGATGTCCATCTTTTAACTTTCATTACGTTTGCGTTCCCGTTCGCATTCCCGTCCACATTCGCGTTCCTGTCGCGTTCCCGCGCTGAGATAAATGTTAACCAATCTACCCATTCCCGTTCCCGTCAAGCTTCGCGTTCCCGTCGTGTTGAGAACGCCTGACTGAGATGCCCATCTTTTAATTTTCTTTACGTTCCCGTTCGCGTTCCCGTTCTCAGTCTATTGTGGAGCGGCCTTTACACTTACAAGTCGGGAGACCAGTCGGAAGTTTAGCGCTTGACCCGACTGGAAACGTGCCACGCTGGTGGGAGATACCTAATTGGGAAAAATCCCTACAAGCCGACGTAGGTCGGCGACAGATTTTAACAGACACCTCGTGCCAGAAACGCATGCACACACTCACTGGACTTACGTTAGCATTGCTACGTTCGGAATCACTAATCAATCAAGACTTAAGGAATACGAGGAAAACTTATTTAAATCAAACAGGACATAGGAAGTTTATTTTACGTTATCAAAAGTTGTTAACGTTCATTAATAATAAAATCGCTGTATATGTAGTTCCGATAATTAAAAATTTCTCCTTTTTTTTTTTTTTTGGAAAAGAACTTTAGTATATTTAATTCTCATATCAGACTACGATACACAGATGAATGGCGTTATACAGGACATACGCCATTTTCATGTATTCTTGTAATATTTTTTCGATATTACTTAAATGTATTTTTTTTAAATATCTCTCACGTCGTTAATACTTACATTGCGAGAATTTTCTTCTTATTATTGCATTTGTAAATACAAAAGCTTCAAATAATTTATTGCGAACTTCAAAACTTTTCTGTGGTCATTTGGACATTTTTAGAAACCCTCAAACGTTTTCTCAATAGCGTCTTCAAATTTTGAAATGTAAATTTGCTTGTAGGGCTAAGTTTCACTCTTCTAATACATCTACTCTAATCTTAAAGATATATTTCAATTCTGTTTTGGGGGGACCGAAATATTGAGCAAATGTGAAAAACTTTCATTTTGGCACCGATAATTAGCAGCTGGGAAGAGAGTGATGCGTCACCTAGCTAGCCTAGACGAAAGACATTAGGAAAATAACTAGTGTTAGAAAGTCGGTGCTATTCTATAGTACATCTATTTTATTGAAATATAAAAATAAACATCAACATCCACTAGCAACTAGTTTAACCCCACAAGGCCTTAACGTTTTAGAATATTCCGGTTTCAGGATTGTACCTAGGAGTTGAGAAATCCATCGTAATTCATTTCAAAGAAACACGCACGTCAGCATATTGGTTAATAGTATGCTTGCAGAGTCCACATCATCTCTTGACCCTAACTAGGACTCGTTGTCCTCGCGCTTTTACAGTTTTACAAAAATAATTTGAAGGGATTGCAAAAGTTTCATAATTCATTAATTTCTTTCTATTGGTTTCTGTTTTTAACCCTTTTAGACCCACATTTCTATTTGTGAAAAAATGTATAAATCACATTTTAATTGCTTATTTACAGTTAAATTAAGACATTTTGATTGAAACTTCAATAAATTTTTTCTTAGAATTTGTGTTTTGGAGTGTTCCCATATGGGAACAGCGGGACTGAAGGGTGGGTGAAGAATACAAATTTTTTTTTGAAAGTCCACATAAATTTAATGATTTAACTTAGTTTTGAAGATAGATAATTTTATTTTTGATGAAATAATACAAAACAGTCAGATGCAGAGATATATTACATTTGATACACTTTATTCGAGAATTTTTCTTGCATTGTCCACAACGAGACTGTCTCTCTCCTTTGGAAATGAAATGACCTTCGTTGTCATATCGTGTTTGGTTTGTTACTCTTTTTCTACACTTCGTACCAAACGAGGTGATTTTCCTGGAGTCAGACGCTGTGAGTATTTTTGAAGGTAGGTGAGAGCAATTGTTCGTGTGAACTCAAGCTGATCCATTTGCACTTTCGAGCCCTTCGTGCACAATCTATAAAGATGCCATGCATTTTGTACAGACGCATTCAATGGAAAAGCGAACAACTGCCAGTACCATTTTTTGCCTCTTATATTTACTCTCATTTTTGAGACATTTTGATCTAAACGATCAACACCTCCCATGTTTATATTATAATAAATTACCCCAGCGGGCTGGTCAATCATTATATGCCTTTGTGCTTAGCACTGTATCTTCTAGCTTTCCCAACAGGTGCAGCACCCACTGTGTTGAAGCAACAGTTACAACATTGTTATCATTGTACCTTACAAGAGTTGCTTTTGATGATGTATCTGTGACAAGGCAGTAAAATCCTCTTTCTCTTTTTAGGACGTCTTTTGGATCCATTAGTGGCGCATTTTCAGTTCTGTTTGCGCGTATTGTACCTGTACCGTTCCATCCTCGCTCTTTCAGTTTCTCCAACAAATTTATGGAGGTAAAAAAGTTATCAAAGTACAAGTTATACTTATTTTCTGGAAGATTTTCTGTGAGTGATAAACCACAGATCCTCCTACTCCAACGTCGGGGTATGTGTTACCAGTAGCTGCTCCTGATACAAATTTGCCTGGATAAGGTAACCTAATCGGTACACAAACACCATGCTTTATAACCGAAACGGATCGGCTTCCCGTGGATGTGCTGTTTTGCCCCATGACGACCGAAGTACGGAATCATTGACTCGTCTACACACAAATTTATGTCACCTGGAAAGTACTGCAACCATTTCTTGTTCAACATCTCCCAAAGAGGCGTTATCTTTGCAAAGCGATTCGATCTATCTAAATTTTGATTATCACACACATGTAGATATTTCATAATTTTCATGAATCTATTTCTAGAAATTGCATCAGATATAGCTTTGTTATAACTGTCTGGCCTCTGTTCCCAGTACATTCTCATTCTGTGTACTTGAGAATAACCACTAACAAGTAAAACTCCCAAAAATACCTTGATTTCATCTTGTTGAAGATTGAGATTGTTTTCACCTTTCTGACGGGCATACAAGTTGGAATAATCACAAATCATTTGAATTATATCATTACTGTAAAATAACTCAAAAAGCTTTACAGGATCCTCGTCAAAATTCAAAATCCAATCAGGAATTTCCATTCTGTGAGAGTAGTTTCCTCTTTATCTTCATTTATCCAATTTCTTAATTTTCTTTTCTTTTTCTCTTTTCTTTTCAGATTTTCTGAGTCACTTACTTTCAAATTTGAAACTGTGTTTGAAACAACTTCTTTCACCACCTCACCTGATATAATTTTCTTTACATTTCCTTCCGCATGAGATAAAAGTTGTTTTCCGGACAAACGATCCAGTTCAGTTTCATCTTCTTCTCCACTATCTTCTTCAGAAATATCGCCTTCGGGTGGTACAATTACTATATCACCTTCCAGAACATCGTTTTCATCCGCCAGAAGATCTGCAATCTCGTTTACAGTCAACCTAAGAAAGAAAGTTTATACCCTGTCATTCAGTCCCGCTGTTCCCATACGGGAACATTATAATTTGCATGTTTATAATTCTGCAATGTGAACACTTACAACAATCATAATTTAAAGGATTGTAAAATGATCTCTCGAGATACTAATAGCTACAGAATAATTTATACACACGATGAAATACGTACATAAAATACATACCTTTTCGTTGAAGCCATTGCAACGTGCATACGCTACTGCTTTCTCACAAACAATTGCATCCAGAATGAACGAACCGAGAAATATAATCGCTCGGAGATAAAAACAGATACGATGCTATCGTTCCGCAACGCAACAATAGGAAACTGTTGTTTTTCCTGGTATTTAGAGCATTGAAAACTACTGTTCCCGTATGGGAACAGCGGGTCTAAATGGGTTAAAGCAATCAGACGTTCGGCACGTTGGCGGGCTGCAGGCGGCGGGCAGGGGGACCAGGAGTGAGATGCGAAGGGCGAGGGCGAGTGCTAGGGCGAGGGCGAGGGCGAGGGCGAGGGCGAGGGCGAGGGCGAGGCGAGGGCGAGTGCGAGTGCGAGTGCGAGTGCGAGTGCGAGTGCGAGTGCGAGTGCGAGTGCGAGTGCGAGTGCGAGTGCGAGTGCGAGTGCGAGTGCGAGTGCAGTCATGATACTGAATGGAATTGGTTTATTTGACCTTTTGACGTTTCACGCGGCTTCAAGACCACAGTTGACATCATCTTCAGGTAACTGTAAGAAATATTATAATACCTAATTGTAAGTGATAACACTTCATTAATGTCACCCTCAAATTACTCATTAGTTCCTTTCTCTCCGCTCCCATCCACACCCCTCTAATCGCAATATCTGGCAAATGAACAACCGGTCCCAGATCTTCAACTTAACAAATGTTCTTTGAGCACCTTCCACCAAATGATAAAGATGATAGGTCAATTTAGAATGTGAAACAATTTGATTTGACGGAATACATCTTCACGTATTTGTCACAATGTTTGTGAATTCATTTAATTGAGAGTATGGTGTATCATTATTATCAGTTAGTGCGTTGATATTTTTAAGTTTAATTTTAATAATATTAATATTTAATGTTTTACTTTAATTAAATTGCACCCCTTTTTTAATGTGATCTGTTTAAAGTAATTTGTTACATTTCATTTGAGACATTCTTTATAGCGAGGTTTTCGTACCTGTACGCCGGCATCCGCCATTCTCTGTTCCCGAACGTGCAGCCAAAGGCCTTTCCAAAGAGGATCATCCTCGCCGTCTCCTCTCAAGACCCCTCCGACACCAGGGCTGTCTCTGAGGCTACCACTCCCTCCAACAATGATGCTTCTCGAGAATTAACGGAGTTAATAATGACTCATGTCATGAATCTCGTGGTCATGAAGAAACCACTCCACTATCTGAGATTCGTACACAAGTCATTTTTGAGACGTGTGTTTCGAAGAGCAAAACATTATTTCTGCGCGAATTAATAAATTAAATTAGTCTGGAGGTAACGGCATATTCTATGAAACTTCAAACATTCAAATTCTGTAGTTGACGTCTCCTTCTTCTTCATTTTCTTCTACTTCTTCAGTTCAAGAAATAGGCACATGTGCCTGTTCCGTCTTCACAATATTCTTCCTTTTCATCATTATAATTAACAAAATTATTATTGCAACTTTTCTTAGGTCTTCCGATATCTTTTTCCAATCGGTCGATAGAGCATTGCAATGGGGGATTCTACTGACGACAATTTTTCGTATGTGTTGACTCCAAGAAACTTTACAATTTTATATTTCTTCATTTATGTTATAAATGCCGAGATCTTTTCGAATAGCTTCATTTCTTATGAGATCATATTTGGTAACTTTCCTGAGAAATCTCATTTCGTGTAAAATTTTAGTGTTGCTGAGAATTGCCGAATGACCCTCGTGTTTGGCATTTACTGAAGGTAGTACATGCTTCTGGTGCAGTCAAAGAGATTTCGAATATCTGCCAAATACCAATAAATGATGAGTTGTCTACCAGTCAGGAACAAATGTCACAAATGTAACTTTGTTACATGAAATTTCCTACCACATGCTCTCTGATAAAAGGGTATATTCTGCAACTCCACTGTAAACTGTTTTTATTTTTTTTATTTAATAGGTAATTATTACAGCCAAATTAGAAACTTGATCCAATGTGGCTAGGCCGAAGGCCTTTAAGCCATTACAATACCTACATTCTACCGCGTTCTAACCTTTCGCCTTCTGGTATTCACCCCAAATGGTCTCTCCATCGCCTCAAAGCCGCGGAAACGAGACCATAAGGTACGGCTGAGGGAAAAACCCCTGAAGGGGGAAAACCTGCCGTCAGAAGCCGAGTACATGCTACTCTATCCGGTTTTTAGACTGTTTTTATATCCGTGTCTAAGATTATACTAGGGAAGAACTAGTATGAAACAAGCGTAATTCTTTCCCTAAAACGCAATTTTTAGTGTTCTTTCCGAACAGAACCTCCCAATTATGTACACATGATTGCAGTTGAAATGCTCATTGGATTTGCAGGCGACGTCCTCGCATGCGGCGGGGGGAAGCAGCAAACCCCGTTGGAAGGCTCCGGGCAGCGGGCTGCGGGCGACGAGCAGCGAGGGGCCAGGAGTGAGATGCAAAGTGCGACGGCGACGGCGAGGGCGAGAGCGAGGGCCAGTGCGAGTGCGAGTGCGAGTGCGAGTGCGAGTGCGAGTGCGAGGGCGAGTGCGAGTGCGAGGGCGAGAGCGGAGGGCAAAGTGCGAGGCGAGTGCGAGGGCGAGAGCGAGTGCGAGTGCGAGGGCGAGGGCGAGGGCGAGGGCGAGGGCGAGGGCGAGGGCGAGGGCGAGGGCGAGGGCGAGGGCGAGGGCGAGGGCGAGGGCGAGGGCGAGGGCGAGGGCGAGGGCGAGGGCGAGGGCGTGGGGAGGGGCAAGGGGAGAGGAGATATAGGCGACGAACAGGGGGGGGCGGGCGAGTGGCGAGGGTAGTGAGCGAGGGACGGACGGCGGCCGATGAGTGCAGGGGGCGTGTGGGCGGCACGCGTCGCTTCCGGCGTCCCGGTAAATAACGCGTCCTCATTTGGCGGTGGCGCGTGAGAAATGCGTGGCTTGCCGCGCCTGCCCCGCCCCTGCCCCCGCCCCCGCCCACGGCCCTGCCTCAACCCTACCCCCATCCCCACTTCGTGCGGTCGATGCTAGCGGGTGGCTGGGCCGAGGAAGGCGTTGGTGGCGGAGGTGAAGGTAGAGGTGGTGGCAAAGGTGGCGGCGAAGAAAGCGGGGCAGGACAAGACGCTGCAGGAGGAGGGGAATCAGGGGCGACGGGAATTGGGCTGTGGTGAAAGCGATGGAGGCGGGGTTTGGGTGTCGGAGGCGTTGAATGACGTCCCCAGGACGGTCGGGTTGGGTGGTGTTCTGGACGCATAGGGAAAAGGTAGCGGAAGTGGTTGTTGGGGGGCGGGGGGCCGGAGGCCACGCCCACAAAAGCGAAGTGCTCGGCGACGCCTTTCACAGCCCCTGGGCAGGAAAGTGCAGATGCGTTGCGGTCAGCAGCGGAAGTGCGAGCGGACACGATAAGAAGAGGAGAAGAAGAAATGCGGGAATGTAGGTTGGAAAACGAGCACCATCAAGAAGAGAGTGTACGCTGGAAGTCTGTAAGGCGCCGTTTGAAAATGATCTTAAGAAGGTCTGCGGAGCAGGGTAACCTTTATTCCAATATAACAAAGAAAGAGAACCACGTACTAGAAATCACAGTTTAATTGCACGAATGATTTCTTTGTGCATAGAGTTTTTGACGAAAGCGATCGATACTATTATAAAGAATATTCCATTTAAGTTATAAATTTTGAGGACTTCCTGAAAGCACATATATCGAGCAAAAATTGTTATATGTAGTCTTTCCATTCTTCATGTGCATTTTGTCACACAGAAATTTATTAAAGCATGAATTATCTAAGCATAAATTGAGAACTCCAGAAATTTTTTTTCTAGGAATCGATCGATTTTTTCGTGTTTCCGGGCGCGTCAACTGCTTTGGTCAGTTGTCACGTAAATACAGTGCGTGTTCTTTCTTGGGAGATGGCGGTGATCTTCCCCAGCTGGATGGCGAGATCCGGCACCGACCTACCGCCGGCTAGCGGGGTTTCACCCTAACCAGAACTCTCCCACCAGCAGGGCACCGCCCCAGCCGGGACAAGCTCTAAGCTCCCGACGGGTCTCCCGGCATGTGTGGCAGTGTAGTGAATGTTAGTGTGTGTGTGTGTGTGTGTGTGTGTAAGGAGTGACGATAGGACAAGAAAGAGGAAGGAAAGATTCCGCACGGTGCGTGGCCCGTTTGTTAGGGTACTGCTGCGGCATTCGCCTGGTATTGATCGACGAAACCACGGAAAACTACCGATTAGAGCAGCCGGTCACTAGAATTATTCTCCAGACAGCGACTGAATTCGACCCAGCTGAAAAGCTAGTGTCGAAAATCCTGCCGCCGGCAGGATTTTCAGGAATCAGGACTCGAAACTAGGACCTCCCGGTCAGAGGCGCTGCAGTGACAGCAGTTGATGCACTGAGCTATCGCTCCCGGTCTCTCTAGGAATCAATCTGTATCAAATGACAGATTGCAGTTTCATAAATGTTAATGAAGAAACAGCAATTCAGTGTCAAATTTGATTAAAATAGGAAACAGAAATTATTTTAGAAAAATAATGCGATAAGTCAAGGGCTTAGATACATAACAGAGAAAGATGTGGAGAAAAGAAAGGATATGACGGGAGGGTAAGGCGCTGCCAAGAAGCCGAGGGACTGGCCGTGGGCGGCGGAGGTAATGCGCGCCTGGGGAAGGCGTTCAGGAAAGGACGCGCACTTCGGCATGCAAATATTGGCGGTGGCGTGGGCGGCGGCGGAGGCGTGGATGGAGGTGGCGCCTGCAGCAGTGGGAGCGACGGTGAGGACGAAGGCGGTGACGGGGTGTTGGGTAAGGTGGAGACGGCGACTGCCACAGCGGGGGCGGGTGGGGCGGGCGTGGGTGGGTGCGTGGGTGGATGCGTGGGCGGGTGTGTGGGCGGGTGCATGGGCGCGTGCGTGGGCGGGTGTGTGGGCGGGTGCATGGGCGCGTGCGTGGGCGGGTGTGTGGGCGGGTGCGTGGGCGAAAGCGTGGGTAGGTGCGTGGGTAGGTGCGTGGGCGAAAGCGTGGACGGGTGCGTGGGTGGGGCGTGGGTGGGGCGTGGGTGGTGGCGTGGGGGGTGGCGTGGGGGGTGGCGTGTGTGGCGGCTTGTGTGGCGGCGTGGGTGGTGGCGTGGGTGGTGACGTGGGTGGGGGCGTGGGTGGGGGCAGCAGCGGAGGCGGTGCGCCGGCAGTCGGCCCATCGGGACGGTGACGGATTAAGGATTTCCGTGAAGCTTTCGCCTCCGGAGTTTCCGCAAGCATCGACTTTATCCTTAACTGATACGTATCCACTAGAGGGAGACTTCGTGCGTTTGCTCCTGTTATAGTACACAAACAAGTGTTGTGCTTTATGCTAAGAATAATTTGAAAGAAATATTAGTGAAAGTGAAGAAGTGCGCTTTCCATTTTTTATGATTATCTAATGCTTATTTGATGCTGACAAATAAATGATTGCACTATTGCATTTCGGCATAGAAAAATAATAGTATAATATGGTATTATGTGAAAATAAACACTTTTTATTCTGTAATTGAATTAGTTAAAGAGGTATTCTATCTCAATCTTTTGAAAATGCATTGCTCTTTTGTTGATGTTTCTTTAAAATCCCTAAGATTTGCACGACTGGGTGTGTTCATCTATATGATTCTTAGCGTATAGTGGTGATATCTTTATATCACAAAAGTCATGTTATTATTCGTTTAATTTATCTTCAAGATCTGCGGTGTACATTCTGTTAATCCACGCAGTAGATATAATGAAGCCAGTCTGGTAACAAGTGAGGGGGGCAAAGCAGAAGTACTACTGCAACATGACATCATTGCTTCCTCCGACATTTCCTGTATTTTGAAAACTCGCAATGCAGCCTCCATCATCTTCTTCTCCGACCACATTCTCCGTATCGCTCCCACGTGCTCGGTCGTGTCCGGTTCATCTCTACTGAATTCTATAACGCTAGATATTTAGATATTTATTTAGTCAATAACAGTAAAAACCTGTTTGCGACGTATGGGGGAGAAAATCATCTGCGCACCCTTTCTTGAATATCAGAATCCCTTCCAAACAATTTAATTATTATTAGTTGAAAGATGAAATAATAATAATAATAATAATAATGATAATAATAATAATAATAATAATAATAATAATAATAATAATAATAATAATAAATATATAATAATAAATAATACATTTATGAAAGCGAGAGAGTTATAGAAAACTTAGATGCAACACTAGTTCCACTGTTGCCGCAGACTTCTGTTCCCTCTATGCAGCCGTCTTGATGATCCACTTCTATGCCTTCATACTAACCTCTTCCGTCTCTAATGCTTCATACATTCTCGCGATGTTCTCTTCCTCATTCTTTTCCTCTATTCTCCCCTTACACACACACTTACATGCACTGCACCAACACACATGTAGGAAGATCAGTCAGTAGCTTGGAGCTTATCTCAGAAAGAGCTGGGCCTTTCTGGAGAAAATTCTTATAAGGGCTAAAACTTGCCAGAAAACGTGCAGATGGGTATATAATCTCACGTTCCAGGGAGAGGAATACATCCCTTCATAATAGCATGCACCACACTTACGGGAAAAATGATCTAGTTAGTCGATACGTGTGGAAACAAGAAGTAACTACTCACTCTCTCTCTACAGCCACTATATTCTATTCCCGATACTTCTTATTCTCTTCGTCCTTCTCTTCATCCCAATCAATTTCCTGTGTCACGTAGAATGCTGTTTACGCCATTATCCTTCATTCTTTGAGGATGACGCCTTTATTATCTCAGCTGCATCTTCATTGCCACACCACCACCTTTTCTACTTCCTCCGTGTTCCGCTGCCGTTGCCATCACTTCTCCTTATCTTCCTCCTTATGTTCCTCTGTCCGCCGCCGCCGGCTCTGCATTCGCATGCGCCCCTGCGCGTAAATAATCGCGGCGGCGACTCGATAATCTGCGACCCCATAAAGGAAACGGCTCGCCATACCGTTCGGTCTAGTTAGTTCCGAATGCGTTCTTCGCGTTTTCTTGCATGGCTCGCTCGCTTATTCCGCCCAAACACGTAATGCTCATGCCTGGCGCCCGGAAACAGCCGCCGGCGCCACCGCCACCGCCACTGCCCCCCTCGTCACCGCCATCACCCATACCCACATGCCACCGCCGCCGCAGACACCCCCGTCCTCATTCCCGCTGACAGCTCACCCTTCCCCCCCCCCTCCCCCCCCCTCCTCCCCCCACCGTCATCCCCACCACCGTCACCTCGCCCTCTCTCCCCCCCCCCCCGCTGCCTCTCCCCGCTGCCGTCTTCCCCACCGCCTCCTCCTTCCCTTCCCCTCCTCCCCTGCCCCATCTTTCCCGCCTCAGTCTTCCCTGCCGCCGTCTTCCTCGCCCCCCGCCACTTTTCTGCCGCCGCCATCTTCCCCGCCGCCGACTTCCCCGCCGCCGTCGTCTCCGCACCTCTCTTCCCCACAGTGCCCTCACTGGTTCACTTCTGCCGCAATTACGAGCCATCGACTCTGTGGCGTCGTCTCCGCCGTACCGCCCAAAACCGCCATTGATGCTAGCCTTCATCTGTTGCAGCCACCATACCCCCACTGCCGGCACCGCTGCACATCGCGCCGTGGCCTAAAGCAGGTTTACCTTACGTTGGACTCAACTTATGGTCTCTATTTCTCATCTTCAGTCTCTCTCTTTGCTACATGTTGAGTAAATATTATGAACACATATTTATTTCAGTATTATTGTAGAAATGAACTTTGTGTTGTGTTTAAATAATTGTACGCGATGTACACTTACGTTGTGCGAGTAGTTGATTTCTCATGAGATAGATTCACGTTCAATATATTTCTTTGTGGTAATTTCTCCTCTCGCTGGTATTACTTTGTCCCCTTCTAAAGGCACCAGCATCACTTTAGGGATTTGCTCTTATCTTAGCTTTCATTAACGGGGCCTCAATATTACCTTCATTGTATGTAGTCAGGGAACTAAATTTACAGGTAATCTCATCGACAACCCGTCTCTATTCTTCTCTCCTCCATTATACATCGTAGTTAAGTGAATATAACACTAACTTAAGTATATCCATCAGTTGTGTTTCAACTACAATTCTATTATTTTTTCCACCTTTGACTCTATAATCTACAGCATTTTTATAAATAAATATCCGGGCATAGCCATTTCAATCAATTAGACCAACACTTCATTATAGTGTTGAAAAGAGTTCTTCATCAATTATTTTTTCTTTCTCCCATTCCCTCCGTTATAATGCGTCTTCAACCATTCATCGCATCTCATCAGTTTGTGAACTATAAGATCTTTCAAAACCACCTCGTTCTTCGTCACTACTTTCGATGAAATTCTTTATCTAGTGCTGGCGTCAGCTTCAACACAAGTTCTTCCGCAGTCGCGAACATCTCCACTCGCCTTTATTCACCCTTTCTGCTGTCACCGATCCCGCCACTCCTCATTCTTGTCTTTCCCATCACACTCGCCAGCCATGTCTCCGCTTGCCTCCAGCGCTGCAGAGATAAAATGCATTTGGGGCCCCTCGCCGAGCCCGTCTTCGCCGCCGCCCACCGCCTCTGCACGACTCGGCGGCGCCGCTCTTCGTCCCTAATCCGAACCCACAAATACATCACTCTCCTCCCCAAACATCGCGATAAGTCGGCCATGTTTGTTTTCTTTTCTTCCGCCTCTCCGCCCCTCGCCGCCGGAGCCGCCGCCACTCGGAAGACTTAATCATATGCTCAATAAATCTTATCTCGCTCGCTCTCTCTCGCCAGCTCTCCTTTCTATCACATCCCCTCTGCCGTAGGGAGGTCATTGCTCTGAGGAAAGTCTAAGATCACTGGCTCTCCGTAAGCGAGTTATTGATGAATTTATTTGCCCAGAGAGGCTGCCAATTATATCTGATGTACGTTGTTCCGGTTCATCGTCATCGAAAACAACAATAGTTTTCCGGCGCTTCGAAATTAATGAATGTATTTGTAAAAGTGTGCTGTCGAAACAGGAAGAGAGGAATAACAAACTTCAGAAGTTGAAGTTACCAAGAAAAGTTAATTTTTTCCAATGTAGTACACTTGCGAAAAAATATAATGGCACGACCGTAAGTAAATTATATCTGCCAATGGACTATTATATCAAAGAGTTCAAAGAGAAATTATATTTTTTCAATGGGAACTCTAATTCTTAAAACATTAATACAAAAATCGAATAAAGAAGCAAAGAAAAGGGGAGATAAAAATCGTAATCTTCATATAGTATTCGAGTAACCTGCGGTCGTCCTTCCTTCCATCCGTCTGTGCTCCCATCCATCACTCATGATTAGACTACTTTCCGTCCACCATTCAAGACAAATGAGATAACATTCGACTCGTCTCCGCCTCCTAGTGGGGGATTGATGTTTTGTTTTCGGATCATCAGGAAATGTCTAAGAAATTTCTCCAAAAATGTTTTGTGCGCTTTTAGCGCTATGATCTAACAGGGCCGCGCCACATCGGCTCCAGCGCTACAGTACCCAGGTGATGAATGAAACAGATCGCTAGATATTGAATATCTCGAGCGCCATTGTACAATGTATGCGATGCAGGGCTTGGACTACTCCGAAGTAAAAGGTTCATCGTCAGTGTTGCCACCCAGTAGGATAATTATCGTTTTAAACGTAAGTTTGTCATCTGTAGCATATACGATAGTGCTAATGGGATAATCTCCTTTTGTTCCGATAATTTAAACAACAAAATTAAATTACGTCCGCATTTTTTATTATTTAATTTTAATTCGTAGTAAATTGTTCTTAACATAGTTTACCCAAGGAAAAAATAACCAGGCAACTGCACATTTAAATTTCCTTCTCTTTAGAACTTGCGTAGCTGAAATTTTCAACACAGAAAAATGTTTTAAAACAGTTTAAAACGACAGCAACGCCACGACCAGCTAGAATCATTCGACAACCAATTTTTCGGTTGAAAGGTGTTGAAATAGGTAAAATTTTTAACTTTACATAGCGACAAAAAACTAAACAACTTCTTCAATAGAAAGGGAACTAGTGGCACTATAGAATGACAGATTTTCTCGTCCCAGTTGCCTTCCTTATCTCTTTAGTCTGTGCTAGCTTTTCGGTGATACCCTATGTTTCCAGCTGTCATCTAGTGACATAAAAATATTTTCCCCCACATTATCAATTTTTTCGGCCCCATAATTGCTGAATGGAAAATGAACTTAAATACGTTAGAGAAGAAAGAAACTGGTTCTAACTGCAAATATTAAATTAAAATTGTTTCTTTTGAGAAAAAGTCGTTTGAGTGTTTCTTAAAATGCGTAATTTGAATTTTTGAAGAATTTTCATAAGAAATCGTTTAAAGCACTTGTACTTACAAATGCAGTAATGTATAAAACGCCATTAATATACGAGTTTACGAGAGATATTTAAAAAAGACATTCGCAAACTTTTGAAAAATCAGAAAATATATCAAAATGACGTAGATGTCATGCTACTCCATATGAAAAGTTAAAAAGACAATTTGATACGAGTTTACGAGAGATATTTAAAAAAGATTGATAAACTTTTATAATATGTGATGTGTGTGTGATTATATATATAATATAATATATCATATATATATATATATATATGTGTGTGTGTGTGTATATAATATATATATATATATATATATATATATATATATATTGTCAAAATTGTCAATATAGAGTCAAAATTGTGCAAAAATATCCCTATCTCCAATACTTATTTTCAATACCTCCAATACATGTATCTCTCTCTACTGCAATGGTACGAAGGGATTCATCGAATTAAAAACTTTTGCAATTATTCAAAAAATTAGAGTAAATAGTGAAAATCGGATCTACGCCAACATCTTAAGTCGATTCCGCTATATTCTTACAAACATTTTTAAAAAAATGAGAACATTTTAAAAATATCCCAAGGGCTTCATGTAACCTCCAAAATTTATACATTGATTTTCAAAATTGTAGAGCTTCGAGCTAGTCTATATTGTCCCGAAAATATTCATTTTAGAAAAAATTCTGCTTGTCATAAGTTAGGCACCAGTGTTGTTCCCAATCCGACGGATGGGCATTAAAATAACAACACTTTTTCACTATCAGGATTTCACTACATTTCGCATATTACTCCGGAAAAATAGGTATGTCGTATACGAGAAACTAAAAACAGTTTGAAGCTCTGACACTATTAAGTGAAGCGTAAATTACGCTGCTCTCAGCAGGTGGACTGCCTTGGAGCAAATGTCTAATTCACTCAGAGCCTAGTTCTGAATGCAGGCCCGAGAACTAGTTCGCAGAGTTCGTGTTGGGGTACGTTCTACACTGCTGAGCAATCCCGTTGCAACTTCTAGAGATAAAGTTTGAACTGTTATATTGCCTCTGAACATAGAGACCAGTTCCTCTTCCATTACATTGCTCTGTGTTCTGATTCATTCGAAACGTGTCCCAATTTCCCACGCGTAGCCGAAGGCGATAACTAGAATGTAAATTTGCATTTCAAAACATTGTGAAGTGACAAGTGTGTCACTTGTTTGCTCTCATATTTAATAGAGGATGGTGAATGCCCATGAATATTATGTAAAAGAACTAGAGATGCTACAGAATGGCACAGACTTTCTGGTAGTAAAGTTTTCTAATTTCCTTGGTGTGGACTGGCTTTACGGATATGCCTCATTTTCTTGCTAGCTGCCATCTATTGTCGCCGAAAGTATTTTTTTTTTAATTTTCTCAATTTTTCGGTTTTTAAAAACTAAAACCGAAATATTATTTTAAGAATATTAAAGAAGGTTAGAACCTCGTCCTAAAAAGGAATTTTCATTGAAAAATTTGGAGCCGTTTTTAAGAAAATGGCATTAAGCGTTACTGTAAATGCGAAAATTGAAGAAATTTAAATCCTTTCCTCACAGGAATCTATTGAGTTTTCGAAAATCTTCACTTGAAGTAACTTTAAGAACTTACACTCACATATTCAGTAATATATACAAATCCGTTGAAATGTGCATAATAACTGCATGAGAGATATTGCAAAAAAATACATGTTGGTAATTTTTGGAAAAACAAAAAAATAGAGTAATATGGTGTTTATGTCATCGTATAGGGTTCGTTTGGCACTAATCCTCCCAAACATTTGAAGAAAACATTTGGAGAAGTTTTTGAAAAAAGCCTTTTTTGTTGTACTTTTTTAAACTGCAAATATTTCATGCACTATTGCGCGAAAACTACGAAAAAATTCTAAAACATGTACATGCTTAATGAAAGAACTATTTATGGACAACAAATTTCATTTGGAGGAAAAATCTCACTCTTCAAATTTGTAGTTGTAAGAAGATGCCGAAAAATTCAAACTTCTACAATTTTCGAAAATTAAGAGTCAACAGTGAAAATTGGACCCACCTTTATAGGTGTATTTTACTCTGTTCTTACAAGAAATTTAAAGAAAATATTTTGAGAAGTTTTTGAGAAAATTTTGAAAATGTCTGGGGAACCTCATATAAATTACATCCAAAACTTAATGAATGTTTTTCAAAATCGCTGAGCTTCGACTCAGTCGAGATCAACAGGGTTTCATTCAATTTGGAAAAAATCGAACGATAGTTTAGGTGCTAGTCTTGTTCACATACACCAGACGGACAGACAGACTGACAAACAGACAGAAGGACGGACCTTTGAAAAGAACCACTTTTCGGTATTACGGGACTGCAAAACGTATGTGAACGTCCGTTGAAATCTCCGTTCCATTTCCATTGAAATCTCGAAATCGATTTTCCGCAGCATTACATAACTTTCTTTATAAAGTGTATATTACTCCGTATATACGTATGTATGTCAGAAAGTAAAAAGAAGGCTTTTAAAACCATCTTAAAATGTACGTGTCTTTGATGTGATACACCTGATTAATTTCCAAAGCAAATAGAGAAAACATTATTAAATAATAATGGTACAGTTTTCTCAAACTACCATTTGGAGAGTTTTGAGTGTACGTTTCACATTTCATATCTAATATTAGTAGATTCATTTCACTGAGTTTTATTAACCTGTATCTTCTTCAGTACTTGAAGAATTTGTTACTATGTGAAACTATATAGTTAAATTTCTCAAACACAACTAAATGATTTAGGAAAATATATGTTTGTTGTGCATGTTTTACAGCACGTAGATCATGTGACATTACATTAGAACTGAATTATGATATTTGAGACACGTTTTTATGAAAATAATTCGAAAGGAAGTATGTTGAAATGAAGCAAGGAGTGCATAAACAAACCATTTTCTTGAGAATGTACTGATGGCAAGAATCGTTAATTTTCGAAATTTATAAAAACAAACATTGGACGACATGGCATCAAAAATTGAAGAGGGTTATCTTTTTAATCTTCCAAGAGTGTTGAAGCCGTATTGAAAACCATAGAACAGTCATATCCTCAGGGGCTATCGCCGGGGCCTATCGAGTTGAGCAATAAAGCAGGATTCACCCTCACGACAATCAGTATTTTGACGTAGCCTCCTTCCATTGGTGCTACGCTGTCACGTAATAGCCGCAGAGAACTGACGGTGAGTGCGACGGAAGCAGAAGATAAATGCTGCGAAAGCAGAGACGCCGAAGGCAGGGCGGAGATGGAGACGGTGCAAGGAGAACTAGTTAATTAATTATAATCAATAATAGAGATTGATATGAGTTATGATATTTCATTGCACCTGAAGTTATAAATCTAAAACTAACATGAAAACTAAAGTACTCTTAATAAATATTCTACGTTTCTTGCAATTTGGTCTTAATAAATTGTATATTATCGTTTATTACATTTTAATAATTAAATAGTTTTAATAATAATGTACTAAAATGAAACAACATTTCACAAATCTATCGTGTGTGAATTGTGAAATTAATCAAAACCAGGGTAATGAGTTAAAATAATACTTCATTGGTGTACACAAAGACACACATGTGAATATAAATATACGTGACGTAATTTTCATTTTGTTCTTAAAATTTATTGAACAAGGAAATGAGAATACATCATAGACATAATTAATTCCTAAAACTGCAGAACGGAATGAAGCTTTACGATGTCGGGGTGGTGTTCTTTGAGATTTCAAAATGGCTATGACGACAATCTTTGGTGGTGATGTTGACATGTTGAGGTGTCGAAACGGCGGGACGACAAAACAGCGGAGACACCCAAATAACAAGAGTGGGGTGGTAAAATAACAAATGTACTGGGAACATAGAACATAAAAAGGCAGGATGATGTGATAAATTTGAAGGCGAGTCGCTTAGGCGTCTTGTAGGAAGACGAGGAAGCCGAGATAGATAGCCTGGCCGGGAAACCATTCATAGGGAAATAGCGCGTTAGAGCGTCATCATTCAGAGTTTCCTCCCGCCTCCCACGCACCCACTATGCCACCTGGCGGCCGCCACCGCAAGCCTTTAGTGGGCAACACACGCTGCGCGTCGCGTTATTTCCGGTTCAGGTCGATACAAACGAGCGGCTCAACCTCAACCTCAACCGCACGCCCACGCCCCTGCGCTCTGAAGGGTGGAAATGCTGCGGCAATGCGCTGAGACGAATGCAATCTCTTTGAAGGCGCCTACAAAACACGATATCTAGGCTTGTGACATATTATTCATTTCGTTTGTGTTTCTATGAATGGCTTGTATGGATGATGCATCGTTTTAATCTAGTTCCGCGCGAAGGCAATCATCTAATGCAGATTGGCCAGCGAACACTTCAATGGTTTCCTCAGCCATGTCTGCATTGTCAGTCACGACCCTGTCTGCCGTAACTATCCCTGCTAACACATTCTTGATGATGTAATTTAGAGTTTTACGAGTAGGTTCTTATTCGTCGGTTAATAATACTCTCGTTGTCACACGTAGTTTAAGAATTTTTTAAATAACTAGGCATGAAATTTGAATACTTTTTTCAATTGACGACTATTGTTAGATTTAGTTGTAGGTTGGTTTTTTTTCTTCTATAACTCAGTAGCTATAAATCAGGATCTCTGAGGAATTTGTTCTTGTTTAGTTCTCAGCAACATGAACCGTTTTAACGTTTTCAGGATATTGATATTATATATTGCCTTATTACTCAGTTGCTGGTGAAAATGTTTGCGTAGGTTGTAAGTAAAATTAACATATTAACTTATCAAAAGAAAATTTTTAATAAAAATATTTGTTTTGTTAACTATCATTACTATCATAAAAGTATGATATATTTTTAAACGAAAAAGAAACTTTTCATTTCTGTATCTACATTTGATTTATTGATTTAAATACAACACAATAATTTGAGAAATTAGTACTGCACTGCGATTACGGATCTTACTTACTAAATGGGAGAAGTACATTTATTTTCTGATATCTATCAATTTAAAATTAAACGCTTTTCTTGCAGTTTTTATTCTGTATGTAGTACATTAGTTAAATTTATTCTCACTATTCATTTCTAACGGAAAATACTTGTTTAAGAGTAGAAATTGTAATTTTCTAATCCGGTGTCATTCATTGCTTTAACACATATTCAGTTAATTGAGATAACGTTTTAGTTTCTTATTATAGTTATTACAGTCGCAGTATATAATAACTACGACACCGCTTGACCGATATCCATGAAAAGTAAAATATAGTATTGTTTTATCATGGAGACAGTTGTTACGCTGTTTACTTTTTTTTTGAAATTGAATATACACAACAATTGAAAGAGTCATCATAGTTCCAGGTGAGATAAAGCCTAGTTCTAACGGATGAACTTCCCCTAGTCTTCCCTACGCTCGAACATCGCACGCCTTTAGCTTTACTGCAGGGCGTGGGTAACTGCGCGTCTCGCTGCCGCATGAAATACGGTTATTCCAAAATACGCGCCGCTTGATGGCGCCGTATGATTTATTGAACTGCCATCAAGCGAATGTCGGATACGAGCAATCATTTTTCAGGCCAATGAGCCTCTTGGTTCCCTACTCTCCGCTAATTATTGCTCCTTCAGAGATACTGTTTATCCCGGTTCAGTGCTCGTCAAAGGCAAATAGTGAACGTTTTGCGTGCTAGTCTTGAGATCATGGTCTAAGGATGAGTAATGATATCCACCCGAGTGAGACGGAGAAAGAGAGCCTCTATAAACCCAATTCAGCATTACATTTTGATTCAGCTAGTGAGATACGTTGCTCGCGGTACGAAGACAATGAAACTCAAGCGATATGCAACAATGAGAATATAAAAGAAGGTAAAAAGTCATGATTTACATTGAAACACATCGTGTGCTTAATATTTATGATAGTAGATACACAACTATTTTATTTTCAGATATTGTAATAGAATTTTCTATGAAATACACAAAACTAATAAATTGAATATTATGAATCTACAAGCAGATGATTGTTTTTTTACTGTAATGTATTTTTTATGAAATACAATTATAAAATCCCAAAATCCAATATTTTCAAAATCCTGGCATTAAGTGAATGATCTTCGGCAGTCCTACATTTGACAGCAATCGTGTAAGTGTTTTAATAATATTGAGTACAATGGACTTACGATCACACACATTTGTCTTTCTTCTCCACAACACGAATTACAGTGATAATAGAAATTAAAAGCAATGTTCTCATCAGACAAACTGTAACACGTTGACGGGGTAAAATTGAACGTAATTGCCAATTTATAACAACAAACGTATTCGAAAAACAATTCTATAATACGATTAAGAAAACAGGAATAATAAAGTGTTGAAAATGCTTTTTTAATGTTTCAGTTTTCAAACAGTATGGCCAATCATATCTGACTGGGTTGTTGAGCTAACTAACACCAACACGAACAGCAATTTTCTCCTGCCGCTTCCCCGCGGGTTATTTCCGAGGGGACGGAGGGCCAGGTTGTGCGAACGAGCCGGCCGACGCGACGGGACGGTGGAGGAAGGAATAACGACCCAGCGGCGGGGGGGGGGGCGAAGTTGGCTTAATTAGCGGGATCTGCCCCAGCGCATGGGTGTAGCTGGTGCCTGTTCGTGCCGAAGTTTGATTCCGCGATCCTGTTAAAAATCCATTAATTTTGTTTGATAAGTTCGCGTACGTAAAAAAAAAAAATCATCTGCGTCCCGAGAGAAAGGGAGAATCTGACAATTTTAACTTCTGGTGTCGGCAGAATGTGAATTCTCGCCCCCAGGTTTGTTTTCGCGACCCCGTTCATTCCATTTTCTTCGCTTTGGCGCATCGATTTACGGGTTGAAAACTTTAAGATGGTACGATTGATTGAGAGTTCAGCTTACAGTTTCGGTTTTATCCACTCGTCTGGCATTGTGTGTGTGTTTGGGTGGTTTTCTCCAACTCTGTATCTCATTTTGTTTAATTCGTTCCCAAAATAAATATCTCGTGCTAGTAGCTACTTTTCTTCACGACATGTAAAAACTAAGGTTCTTATATCTGTTAATGTTACACTAAGAGGTGCAAGGTATACGGTAAGTTTATCCAACACATAGTGCAACAATAGTTAAAGATTTCTAGCCGTTACTAATGTAAGAAGAGAGTGTATTGTAATCGTGCATCGGAAAACGAATTTTCGTCAGACAAACATATTGTCGGACCCTGGTAACGAAAATGTGGATAAATCCTATTTCTTTTATAGTAAATTACGTCCTCTAATCCTGGTGTTGCCAGAATTTATATTTTATGGATAATTGATACCTAAAAATTGATTGACGGCAAAACTTTAGAATCTCCGTCTGTCAGGATGTATGCCTGTCCGACTGTCTGTGGTATCGCCTGTACCGTTCAACCTATTTTCTCCAAAATTGATATTCCCCTATCAATCTGAACGAACTCGAGGATTTGGGAATTTCAACAGGATATTTTGAATTTTGAGGTTACTTTACATGACGCCTTAAAAACATTTTCAAAATTTTCTCAAAAATGGCTCCAATTTTTTTTGTTAAACGTTGGTCTCGGACAGCGTAAAGCGCGCTTTAGAGAATGGTTCAGGACTCATGTTCACTTAAATCCCTGATTTTTGAAATCCCTGATTGTCAAAGTGCAATTTTCTTGGGAGCGTCCTGCTTCAACTACAATATTCAAGATAGAGGTTATTTATTTATTAGAATGTGTTCTTTAAAGACAAACCCTTAATTTTTAATAGTAGTGTAACTTTGCGTATTTCGTGAACTTTGCGCAAAATAAAGCAATTTTAATTGTTTAAAAAAATTTCCCCCCCAAAAACGTTCCAATTTTTACTTTAAAATTTCCCTTCGTGTGTATAAAAAACATGGGGTTTTTCCCATTTTTGGCGAACTGTCTGTATTTTCGATAATTGCACAAAGTTTACATTTCAAAATACAAAATTGAAGATAGCGATTTTGCATTAATCAAGTTATTAGAAAATATTCTTTTAATAAAGGTTATGTACACTTTTTAGAAAACGAGTAAATTTCGCGTAATTTGTATCTGAAATTTATGTAATTTATAAAACAATTATTTCTCGAAAACCGCAACCAAATATTTCTTTAAATTTTCTCCTCATATGTAATAAACCGTGGTAAAAAGTATGTGATCCTAGTCCCATTTTCGGCAAACTATAAGTATTTTTGAAAATTGCAAAAATCGTATGTTGGAAATATTGGGTTGAGATAATTATATTTTTAAGCGACGGCCAGCGTTCGAAACTCACAACCATACTATAGGGTAGAGGTTCACAGCGAGATAACTATAGGCTCACAGCGAGGTAACTCGGAAAACCTGAGTTCATGTGTCGGGGCGGAAAAAAAATACTGGCTGAAAAGACTTTTGGATGTTTGTCTAGTTATATATTGCGTAACATTAAAAATAATGCGAGAAAGTAGGTGTTGTTGTAACACCAGTTGTTATTAATGAGAAAAATTGACTGATATCACAGGATTTGAAAAATATATCTTTACATTGCAGTTAATGATTTCGGTTGAGTAAATTCATTTAAATGTAATTATTAAGGTTTATAATTTCTATTTGTAGATGGCCTTATCTCAGACCCCACAGACATCATGAATGAAGTCAAATCATAGAAGAGAACAAATATATTAGCAGTAATCACGTGCGAGAAATATTGTAATTGTAAATATTTGGCCACATATTATTGAGCTACGCATTAATATACCTAATTTAAAAATGATTAATATCTTATTAGATATTAGATATAGATGTATTTTGTCTGAAATGAAGTCGTTATATTATTTTACGAAAGAACTAATTAACAAGCAAGACATTTACGTCGTATCTGTAAACCTTGCCAGCAAATACGTTACAATGATGATGATAAAGCAATTAAAAAGTAACACGGATTATCTAATTGATAAGTGCCAATTTACTTTTGACCAATTAAAAAAGCAGTTATTCAAGAAAGACGACCTGCCATGTATTCCCGTAAACATGTTTCTCCGCAGCAAGTAGGCTCCGTCATTGTCTCTTCACCAGGAAACTCTTTAGCAGAACTCACGAAACCTGTCAGTTTCATGTTCACTTGAAGAAGAGGAACAGGGAGCCTGCCACTCAAAAGCCGTGATTGAGTTCTTTCTTACTTCCTAACTCCGACATGAAGTACTTTCTGTAACTTTTCCAGGTCCTACCATCTAAGCTTTTCTCCTCTAAATAGAGTTCAAACTTTCAGGTGTGTCGACTGCATGGTTACATGAAATGATGTGCCAAGTTAGGTTGACGATATAATTCAATTTTTTAAAAGTACAGTGTCTATGTTCAAAGGATTGATTATGATACTCAGATTATAGCATACAAATGGTGGGAGGGAAAAGAAAAGTTTTGTAGATTCTGCATTGCAGTAGTAGTCAAAGTCTATTGAAAATATGGGTGGGGGACTTGGCGTGTAAAATATTTCGCGAAGGGCCAATGCGTTCGTAGGCACTTTCTGACTAGGTGAGGGAAATAATGAAAAACACACTCTCTCTCTCTTCCACCAAATTGCCTAGTACAGCTCTTTAGATAAATTCGAGAGCAGAACATTGGGAATCCAACCAGGCTTCAGGTTGATGATTATAGATAATATTAATTATTTCTCGTTCTGTGAACATAAATTTAATAATACTTTATAATGCAATACAGATGTAGTATCTGTAAAGTCGACCAAAGCTAAACAAAGTATTACAAAAAGAAATGAAATGATTTATACTGAAAGTTTTAAATTTTATCTGTAAGGTCCAAGAGGAACATGCCTTTTGATATTTAATTATTCAATGAATTCTTAACCAGGTATTTGATTTATGGATTATTAGAAAATGACAGTGAGTTCGTTGTAAAGTGAAAATATAAATTTTATATTGCGCAAAAGGGGTAAATATTAATTTAACTTCAGTGAAATTCCAGGAATATATTTAAATAACAGGAATAGTCTATAAATGTACAACACAACATGTTTTGTGTTATCAGATTTATTTGCGAGAGAAAACACCCACGAAGATATTTTTATATTTCTGGTCGACTGTTATTGGAATATTATACTGAAGAGTTTTAGGAAATACACTATTTTTAAATTATGTTCATGACTGCCACCGTTGTCGGAACACTTCCATGGAAGTCTTGCACGCAATGAATAATTATTTTTTTCGTACTGTGGATTATTTTTTGATGTTATCATTCAGTGAGTTCATCATTGTGAGAAAAACTGATATGTACGTAGTTCGTCGAGAAAGGATCAATCACTTATGTTCTGAATATTTTAGAAAACAATGATAATCATATTAATGATAATAAAAAATATAGTTAATCTGCTTGGTTTTCAATGAAGTCTTTTTCTGCAAACTAAGCAATGCCGAGCTGGAATTAAATATGAGAGGTGAATGAAATGAACATACGATTAAAGTTTAAAAAATCCTCGCTTTAGTCACAACGGTTGACCACAATTCAGCATAATTTTATTTCCTCTTTCCAATATTTTATTTTTAATACAGTTTTATTAAAAGACAATAGAGGGCTTGATAATTAAAACATCAATATGTTAAATTATTTTATTTCTTTTAATGTGTCATGAAGGGAGTGTCATGTACTCACTAAATGTTGCTTTAAAAAGTATAACAACTTAACATCCTTTGACTTCCGCGACTAGCACTCTATGGTAATGCATTTCCCCTACAAAAATATTAATAATGATAATAATGATAATGTTGGTGATGATTATATAATAATAATAATAATAATAATAATAATAATAATAATAATAATAATAATATTAATAATAATAACAACAACAGCTCACTGAAAATTCAGCAAAGTGCCAATTGTGCCAATAACAATATCAGTCACAGCAGTGATCCCAAAAATGACACTTCGAGCACTAGAGTGCCTTCACTTGGATGCCAGGAGTATATACAATATGCAGAAGGCAATTATCTTGAATACATGCCATATTGTTAGAAGCCACCTGAATCTTTAATAAAGCAAACGCACACCTGGTCATCATACCTGTGAGTTGTTGACATACCGAACTGTACAAACTTTAAAGAATAAATAAAAATATAATAATAATAATAATAATAATAATAATAATAATAACAATAATAATAATAATTATAAATACAATAAATATAATAATAATAAAGAGCATAAATTATTGGATGAATCAACACCGCCATTCTATAAGTACACCCCTCCTCCAGTGCTGGAAACAAGTTCCACCGTTTTGTACTGGGACAGACCAGTTTTAGCTGATCGCACTGTCGACTACAATAGGCCAGATATTCTTATTAAGATAAAAAGAAGGAAGAAGGAGTAATAATAGACATCGCAGTACCAGTATCCCACAACATCAAACAGAAAGAAATAGAAAAAATTTCGAAATATGAAAACCTATCTTATGAACTAAAACATATTTGGAAATTAAATTCTACCAAAACATACCCACTCGTGATATCGGCGGAAGGCCTGGTCAGTAAAAACTTCCTTAAAAACTTAACAGAACTTAAACTACCCAAAAACGTTCTGAACATGGGACAGCGCGCAGTTTTGTTGCAAACTGCCCATATCGTAAAAAATTTTTTTTCTTAAGTCCAGATATTAGATTAAGTTCTTCTTCTGTGACCGAACCTGTCTCCGAAACAACTCCGGGGAAGGTGAGCATTTCTACCAGCAAAAATAGCTGAGAAAACGGAGGATGATGATGACAATAATAATAATAATAATAATAATAATAATAATGAGAATAATAATAATGCAATTATAACCATGACAAAACTGGACACACTTTCGAATCCCACCATCACAGAGGAGTGAAAGCTAAAAACCTGTCACCTCGTTTAACCATCACTTATTATCGCAACAGTTATTGCTTCCTATTAACGCAATCAATCGGGGGGGCGGGGGCGGGTGAGTGTGGAAGCGCCCACCCAAGCAGCCGGCCATCACGCGCGGCCGCCGGCTGCGGAGGACGGGCTGCGGCCGCGCCGCAGCGACATCTTGGCGGGCCGGCCGCAGCACGACGCCCGGCGGCCGCGGGGCGGCCCCCGTCACCCCTCGCCCTGTCAATAGCAGCTGCGCCGCCCGCGCCCCGCCCCGCCCCGCCCCGCTCGCGTGCGCACGTGCGCGCCCGCGGCTGTCCCACGGGCCGCGCGACCCCCGCCCCCAACCCCACACGACTCCCGGAGGGGAGCGCTCGCCCCACGCACCCTGCCGGATAAACATTATATTAATAAACGGCGCCCCAGATTAGCCTTTAGCTCATTTTATCTGTTTCGATTGTCTACGTTGGACGTTGCTACAATAATATCTGTGAAGTAATAAGTTTGATTGCTCTACAAATATTCGTAATGATCCATGGTTCATTATTATCTACCTTAATCAGTTTCATAATATAAGTACTTTTAGAAAGAAATCGTGGATATCTGTTAACTACAAACCACGTCGGTCACCTTTTGAATAACGAATAGTCAAATTGACATGAACACTATTGTTCATTACAATTCTTACAAAGTAGATAAAATGTGGTTCTATATTCATATTATAACATATTATTGCAATATTATTGGCGCCCAAATTCGGCCTATCGCCCTCGTTTGTAATTCTCCAATTTAATATTATAATAAGATATCTGACGATACTCCTGCCGTTAACAACTAATAAAAACCAAAAGAACTGACGGTCTTTGCAGTTTTTGGAGAATATAATCAGAGAACTTAGAATATTGCAGAGACATTTTTGTGCTAATATAAATTTAGTCACTTACGTCTGGGACACTTTACCGACGGTCAAAGTAACTATTTCTATCCATGAAGGTAGTGGAGTTCGTTTCACTTTTCATCAATAAATTTATCTATGTGTCTAGCAGTGTCGACCAAATAAATTACTTAAACAAAGAAGCGGTGGATATGGGAATATTACATTTTCGATATGAACCGTTTTTAAAATCGCACAGAAACATGCAGGTACCAGAACAAATTTGTACCTAAGCGTGAAAATCACCTTTTTAGTCCCAGTGTCAGGTCGTTTATCCAGTAAATGTAGTAATTGTTCTTGTGCGTTTGTGGTATGTATTGTCACATACATATTTTTTAAGTGTTAGCGATATTCTCTAAGAAAATTTCTGTTTTTATCAGAAATAAATTGTCAAAGCAAGTCAAAACACAAATATTTTTTCAAAATGTTATTTTAAAACGAAAGTCTTATAAAGAGTTATCGAAATCAGATATTTTGTTACAGATGAGGAGATAAGTAACTTAGTTTCCAAGAACTTGCAAATAGGTAGGGGGGCTTTCTCATTATTACAAACCCCAATATCAGGCATGTCAAAAGGCTCCCGTACGAGCTGCTTGCCAGCCTGGAGAGCCGGCGCTCCTGTGAGCAAAAGCAACTTCCCCTGACTCCGCTCTCATTTCCCCTCCAAATCGAGGAAGGTGTGTGCACACTCAAGCTGAAGCGTCTCGAAACGAGGAGGTGTGGATACGAATGAAAATATGTTTGGCAGATTTGTTCTATTAAACAAGCGGTTCTTGAAATGTATTTATATTTTTACTACTTATAACTATTTTATGATTATTTTATCTTTAAATTCAATCTTGTTTATCATTTGTGCCAAATGACGGGAAAATGTTTGAAGGACGATTTTTTCCCTTGTTTTCGCTTTGGATTATTTTATTAAATAATTCAGTTAATTGTTGCATATATAAATAATACGAAATAAATTAATAAATTTCTAAAATTTAAAAATTCATGCTTACCAGCGAAGAACACTTTATCAGACAAGAATCTTGAACTTCTTATTCGGAATGTAAGAACTTAATTCTATCATTATACTCTTAAGTAAAAACGAAATCAATCTACTTTTCAATCCAAATGTTTAATTTTAAAATTTTAAAATACTGATTATTTTTCAATTTAAAGGATTATTTGGTATAGCTAAATTAGGTCAATTGTCAATCAGACTTCCCCAAAAGACAGTCATGAGGCTTGTATGCTGTGACGAACAGGCATTCCGAAACAATTTGTACAACCCTAACTTTTAAATTTCGCACTAGTTGCTTTGGTAATGGTGCGTGCGAACTCTGTTGAGCTAATTATTTTTCCCCGAGTCTGACATACCTGTTTACGTGAATAGGTGAATACGAGAACGTTGCCCTGGCAATAGGCAATTTGCACAACGCGAATGTTGTGTGTGTTGCCTGAGTGGGTGCTCGAGTTTTAAAAAATGAACGTTTGCTTTTAAAAAATTCGCTATTACAGGCTCGCTAGTTGCCCTGCAATACAACGTTATATCATATAAAATTTAAACAGATTATTATAGTGCAATGACGTTATTTTCTCTGAGTCGCCCTCGAAATGTCTGCAAAATTACGCTTCTGCAGGTTGTGGAAACTCGTGAAACATCATGACGGATGCTTTTCTTCCACACATAATGAATGAAATATCAAATAAATTAAAACACTTTAACTCACAGTCCCCTTAGATCTGAACACTGAGTTGATAAATATCTGAGATGCATTAAAAATATTGTAGTTTTCTTTTATGATTCTTCTAAATCCACCATGAAATAGTTATATTTCTTTACTGTCTACAGAGTTTCGAATCTTTGTCTCTCAATGTAAAATATTTGCAATGACATTTATTGGACTTCGCTGTCAATTTTCCAATAATTATGTATTTTCTCTAACCTAACCTTTGGAATTTTAAGGTATTCCCACGTGACAAAAAAAACTCAATCTTCATCGGTTATATTCCCATGATATTTTTCATTCTCTTGCTTTTTAAATTCTCTGCAAGATTGCATATTGTTTTTGTATTTAGAAAGAGCGCTTACAGTCTTAAAGAACGATTATTGAATTGATTAAACTGTTAACTTTTAAAACAAATATTTTATATGTAGACATTTGTCGTCCATTTGTATTGAGAGCATGTTTCACTTGTATTGGAGAAAGAAAATAGCAAATTAGTTCAGGAATTTAACCCTTCTGATTCAATCATATTTTTGCAAAGGAAAGGGTTTTCATAAATTTTTCAGACAGAATATTCCACTCATAGACTCATACGTTGGAGGGTTTTTATGTTTCTATTTTTCTGCGTGTTAATATGTTTCCTTCACTCTCTTGTCAATCAGTGAACATCTTTCTTACCCATTCAAGGATCTGGAAGAACAAGGAGTGTTCCTTAACTTCATTATTAATAGACTCTGTAACTTGTGCTCTATTCGTCGCCAGGCCAATCATCCTGACCTGTTCACTAGCGCGTTCAAACATCTCGCAGGGAACTGACACAACGCGGGCGACCTTTGGAACACAATATTCCATCGCTTTGTTCCTGCGGCAGCGGAAATTGAAGCGGTTGTTGGCAGGGCAGGGAGCGGGAGTAAAGTTGGGAGGCAGAGATGTAATGTAGAAAATGAATAGTGAGACAAGAGAACCGGGTAAATGCATGGGGAGCACGGCAATTGCTGTGAAACATGATGGCGGGCCTTCAAGGCAGTGTTGGGAAGGGAGAGTCAGGGACGGGGTAAGGGAAGAGGGGGGCAAAGGGCGAAAAGGGGTGGAGGGCGGGGCAAAAGGGCGTGGGAAAAGGGCAGGACTAAAGGCCGGGGCAAAAGGGCGAGGACAAAGGATGGGGCAAAAGCCCGGACAAAAGAGCGAGGACAAAGGCTGGGGCAAAAGAGCGGGGCAAAATGTAGCGGCAAAAGGCGTCAGGCCAACCAGGGACGGAAATACGGCGATGCCAGAAGGCGGGATGAGAGAGCGCGGAAAGCATGTGCGTCTGGCGGGAGAACATGATAAAATGTTGATGGAACGTGGGGTGACGGATGCAGAGAACGAAATCAGGAGATCGGCCACATAAATGAGTAAGAGGTATTACGCAGCCTGGAATAGATATGCAGGCGAGGTACGGGCGAGTGGAATGTAAGAATATCGGAAGTGGAAAAGGCGAAATAAAGCAAGGCTAGAACGCCAGGTAGACTTAGTAATGGGTCAGGAGCGATATGGGGAATGGCTTGAGACACGGGGCTCGGTCACATGGGGTGGAAAAGCGAAGAGGAAACAGTGATGCTAAAGCAAATGTTCGTGTTTGCAGTGACACTTGTGAAAATGATTAACAACGGTTGGGAAAACCATTATCAAATGAATAGGAGAGAAAGTTAATTTAACACACCGTCACTTGCGCTGTTCGATCGAGTCAAACAGAATTTCCTTTTCCTGTTAAAAAAAGGAATGTTCCCACGTATAAAAACAATGCTTCTATTCCTTTAATGGTATGTGGGAACTTCATATCTCTGTTATGCACGGAGTATCCATACCCTGAATTTATCTTTGTGCCTATTTGATAGAATCCAACATGCGGGTACTGACGTATAGAACGCTGATTTTGCGTACTTGATAAAAATGATATTTATTCTGTAATACGAGAATGTTTAATATTTCAAATGCGGTGTTTATGCGTTTCTCTTCATTAGTGAGCAGAAACATAAATATTAGAAGATGTACAAAATTAAATAATGGGGGCGTTGGACGTAGTCGAACGCGCGAGCACTCGTGCAACGAATGGCCACGCAACTGACGGAAATAGAATCAAGGTCCAATATGGTTTGTAAATAATTATTTATGTTTCTTTCCAGGGTGTATTCAATTATAATATTAGCACAGATAATTAAGAAAAATGTGTTAATGATTGATTAGTGTTTCCCGGCACGTCAACTGCTTTGGTCATTAGTCCCGTTAGTGTAGTGCATGTTTTTCTCGGGAGATGGCGGTGATCTCCCGCTGGATGGCAAGATCCGGCGCCGACCTACCGTCGGCTAGTGGGGTTTCACCCTAACCAGGACTCTCCCACCAGCGGGGCACCGTCCCAGCCGGGACAAGCTCTAAGCTCCCGACCGGCCTCCCGGAATATGTGGTTGTGTAGTGCCTGTTAGTGTAGTGTGTGTGTGTGTGTGTAAAAGGGGAGAGGATAGGACAAGGAAGAGGAAGGACTGATCGCGCGCGGTCCGTGGCCCGTTTGGTAGCACCGGCATTCGCCTGGTGTTGATCGGAGAAACCACGGAAAACTACCGATCAGAGCAGCTGGCCGCTAGAAGTCTCCTCCAGACAGCGACTGAATTCGACCTAGCTGAAAAGCTAGAATCGAAAATCCTGCCACTGTCAGGACTCGAACCTAGGACCTCCCGGTCAGAGGCGCTACAGTGTATTAATGATGTTAATAAGGACAATAATTTCGTAACGGACGTACTTGACGTAGTGCAACGCGCTAGTACTCGTGTAACGCATGGCCGCGCGAGTGACGGAATGCTAAGAAGACGATTGGCAATGGATGTATTATTCTCTCACAGTATCCTTGCGGAACTCTGCTTGCCACCTCGGTCGCGTAGGAATTTGATGCTGTTCCCGCTGCCATAATGCTCTTATCTGCTTAGATCGCTTCCACAGAGGCTTTTTCTTTCTTGAGTTCGCTTTCTGGAATGGAGGTGCGTTCACATGGAACGTCTGAGAAAGGGAATACATTTCCGCCTTTCATTGATTCACTCATAAGACGAAAGAGCTGTGAAGTGGCGTGACAAACTGTCTCGAGTTTCCGTAACACATTTAGTGGTCTTGAAATTTGAACCGTCGTTGGCGTAGGTGATGGAAAATGTGAAAGCATACGGATGTTGAAGTCAACTTATTCTGATAAATCAGTTGAGTCGACGGAGGTATATCAGAAGATGACAATAAATGAAGGAATGGGAGGAAACAAAAAGAGTATGATTTCTTTTTTGTAATTATAGTGTAATAGTGTAATTTTTTGTTTAGAAGAATTAAGTATAAGAGTTGATTGCATTTTAGTATAGTTATGTTGAAAAGTTTTTGTTTAAATGTTTTATTAATAAATGAAATTGCATTGCTTGTTTTGAAATATTTGTTGTACTGTTATTTTGAAATTTTACTTTTTGGAATTACGCTTTTTATTAGATCTCAAAGAAATGCCACAAGAAGAAAATGTTCATCTCAATTGTATTTCAAGACTTTACGATTTACCTTTTTTAAATTTGTGCTTAGCCAATATATGTCCGGAAAAGGGCAATAGGGTCAGATCCCAGGGTACCTGGTCGGTCACCCAACCAGTAACACGCGATTTCTCGAATTCGCTTAACTTTTGTGACTCACTTTTTTAACGAATTCTGCTAGCGACGTCGATTTTTCTGTCGTGGCCTTTGAGTAGAACCATCCGAGCATTTGTCTAGATGACCGTGGGAAACCACGAAATCCCCGGTCAGGATGACCGGTACGGGGATTGAACCCGGGCCTCCCGAGTGCGAAATCAGGAAACTACGCCCTGAACCACTTCGCTCGGGACGGTTTGACTACATGTTAATAAAGATAATTTTGATCATGGAAACAGAAATCGAGAGGTTAGAAGACAATGCGCTTTGGACAGGCGCTTGTGTCGTCTAAAATGACGTGTAATTCGCCTAGTAACGTAGAGTTGAAAATTTGAAGATACACTGGAGTTAGCTTGAAAGGGAAAAGGAGGATGCGTGGCAGTAAAGCGTTTAGATGGCCATTTAAGTCTTTTTATGATTTTTAAAGTAATGTTCCTTAGTATTTCTAGTAAAGAGACTGGATGCTAAACTAATAGAAAAGAAAATTTAGTTTTCGGCTTCATTACTGACGCACTTTGGATAATTACGGTTATTCAAAAGTATCTATTTCGTAGTCAAGTATCGACGGTAAGAAAATTGGGGCGAATTTGATCTGTCAATAATTTACTGAAGTCCAGCTGTTGAGATGAGATTCTCGACTTTAATCTTTTAAATGTTTATATAAATCAACATGTGTGTTTGGTCTCGTTCAAAGCTCTGTCAGCACAACATAACATTTAATGTGATATTAAAACATTCTGCCACAAACATGGATTTTGGTCTGTCAGCAGAAATTACATCTTGCGCGAGTCCTCTTGTGAAGCCCGCTGTGGAAGCGACTCGCTCTCCACAGCGCCGGCTCTTAACGCGCCGCGACGCTTGGTCTGCTGCACCTGTGTGCCCGAGAGGCCTCGCGCTCCCGCAGCGCTTCGCTCCGCACCCAGCCCCTTTCCCTCCCTGGCAAGCCAGCTCCCCTTTCCATTCCATGCCCGCCCTTCACTCCCCACCCTTTCACTTCCCGCCCCTTCCATCCACCTCTTTCACTCGCTGCCCGTTCACTCCCCATAATGTCGTTTTCCGCCCCTTTTTCTCCCCTTTTCCCTCCCTTACCCCCCCCTTCCCCTCTTCTCCCCTTACCTCTGTGCTCCAATTCTTCATCGCCTTACCCTTAAACATTTTCCATTCTCTTCATCCTCTACTCCTCCCGGCCTGAGGAATAACAATTCCTCAGATCTCTCAACCACATTCCTTCCCACATTGCTTATCCTTTCCTTCTTCGCTTTTTTGGCCTCCCACCCTCCTACCACTTCCCATCTAGTTCTATTCTTTCCACTGCTCCTCACCTCTCCCCGCCACCATCCATGTGGCATCCCAACATGCTTCCCACTCTCTCCCGCCTTCCCGCCTCATTCCACTTTACCTGGGGCCTCCTCGCCCGCGCGGCGTCTCAGCCAGTTAGCGAAACTCCCGCAGCGCGCGTGCCGAGTGAGCGCTCCGAGCGCCTCAAGGGGAGTGGAGAAGGGAATGGGGAGACGTTGACGGCAAAAGCTGCGGCACGCCCACCCTGCTTTTATATGCAGTGCTAGCTTAGGGATATTGAAACTCGCCTCGATATCTCCAGGCTAGCACTCTGATGATGATGATGATCATGATGACGATGATAATGATATAGTTAGTGAAGGCTATGACAGCGGAAGTGTCAAGGTGGTGACGAGAAAGTGGGTAGTCATCGTGAGGAACGCGCTTCTCTAAAGAAGATGCAATGCAAGGAAAACAAAATTTGCGACATTCTATTGACCTTTCTCAAGTTTTCCAATGTCACTAACACAACTTGACATAACTCTCTTCCACTTTTTCATTCTTTTAAATTACAACAAAGTTTGTAAGGTATATAATTGACATTATTTCAGGATAATTCTTTTCTATGACATATTTTCTTCTTTCTAATTTCATTTTTTTACTACCTTTTGCTTTAAAACTCTCTCTTTTAATTTTATTTTTACTTATATTCTATAAGCCCTTCATACAAATATTACTCACGATTTTTATATGAAGACAATTTTATACTCCACTGTATCTATTCAACATCTTCTTGACACATGAATATCATCTATAAGGAATGTGACTTGGAATTTGCTCTTTGGAGTTTACTCCTGCGTCATTGCACCCTCTATCCTGACCAATAGAATTCTCTACCGAATAAGTTGCGGCTTCTCATTTCCATTCTTTAGATTTTCGGGGCTCTTTACTGCGTCATCATTCCAACTCCCCCTCCATAGAGTCCCGTCCCCGCCATTCCGCCCCCCCCCCGGCGCGGCCGCGCCCGCGAGCGTCTTGAGTCATGCTCGGGACGTAATTGGATTTCTCGCGGAGCTGCCGACGTCTTGAATTGAGATTTACCGCCCGCCGGCGGGGGTGCTGATGAGGAAATTGTAAGACATTAAACGGCAGGTGAAATGCAGGTGCCCATTCTACGGTCCCGCAGGCCCGCTCGCCCGCGCTCGCCCCTCCCCCGCCCCCCCCGCCCCCGCCCCGCCGCGCCAGTCGTATTTCAGGAGGCGCCGCTCCGGCCGCCGCCCGCCCCGCCCCCTCCTCCCGCCGCGCCACCAGGTACAGTGGTTCATTGTGCTATTCTGTCGCATGGGAGTTTTGGGTGGCAGTTAGTACATGTTCCAGTTGGTTGAAAGTCCCTCATTAATTAATCACCCTTAAACATAAATGCAAGATCAGCATTTATGTTTGCTAGCTCACTTAAATCACTACACAGAGCTATATACAAAACTCAAAATAAATTTTGTAAAGTTCTAGGGCATGAATTGAATTTAAATATAATAATTTTTTACCAATAAATGGGTGGTGTAAAAATCCCGTTTAACGAAAACACATGAGCCCCTGATTGCTACGCGGCTCGCGGGGACTGGTTCTGACGTAGTAAGACAAATTTTGTGCACTTGCTAACTACTGCAGGGCAAGTGAATAGCCAATTATATCACCTGTGTAATAATGTTTCTTGTGAAATTTCGTTTTGTTTGATTTTTCACACGTTCATTGACAAAAGATCATTATCATATCCCCTGCATGCACTAGAAATTGTAACCTTTATTTTAAGACCCTCTGTAGTCACTTCCAAGGGTAGTGCGTCACTTTGTATTAGAATAAAATATTAAAAACAAAATTTCATGTTCATATCGTGATTCAAGATTTCCAAGTAATTGAAACCATCATTTAATAATAATATATTTTTATACCCAAACTGTACCGTCTACGTTTTGCTGAAGGGGAATTTGTAAAGAAAAACTCTTATCGTATACAATTTAAAATTCCTGGGGCTTCACAATACTTGATTGATGTTTCTGAAGATTCCTCACAAGGGACAAGTATGTTCCTGGTGCAATTTTTTATACACGACAACCAATCAGATCATCAAGTCACCAATTGCCCCGCCAGAGAACCTAACGTTCAACGCAAGGTTAGGTTCTCTATTTCCCCCACCCCATATTTTTACATTTTCTTCATCGCGACATTAAACAAAAAGAAATACGTCATGAAACAGAATTTTCGAAAGCAATATTTTCGATGCGCCGTGCGTTCGTACAGAGTAGGGTTTCGAACCACCGCCCTCGCCGTTCGGCTCCCTTCCCCCCCCCCCGCGTTCGCCCTCGCGTGCACGCCGCGAATCGGAAAATTGATCCCCGCGCCCCGCGGCGCCGGAACCGTCGCGAAGGGAAATGTACCGGATAACGCTGAGTTAATGTCACCTGTAAAGTTTTTGGCGCCTGGGCGCTCGCTCCGCAGAGCACGAACGAGGAGCGCCGTGTATGATTCTACAGAGAAGGCCGCTCGTTCGCCAGCGAGAACCGAAAGTCGCGGGACCGGAACGAATCGCACGACGAACAATTTCGGCGGGCGAGGCTTCCTGTTCCGGTGAGCACGAAGGACGAGTGAGAATCGGCTTTGAGAAGAGACAGGAAGGGAAGGGAAAGGGGGGAATTAGACCTGTACTCGTAAAATCACATGAATGAACTAAGTAAGACGTTAAATGGAATCGTATGAATGAAGGAGTAAATATTCAAGCGCAAAGGTGTCTTGAAATGGTGTGTGGGTGGAGTAATCGGTAACCAAGAAGATTCGTCTATTGTCGGTGTTAAATTGAGCTTGAAAGAAAATAATTCCGTACCAACTTATTGCTCCAACCAATCCGGGTGACATGTGAGAATCTACTTTTAAAAATGATTAATATTAGTGTCCAGAAGAATTTAGCTACGGTATGAAAAAGACACAATGGAAAGTACACACAAATATTCTTTCTTCTTTTGAGCCGTGAAGCTAGTACATTAATTTTGTATCATAGATAAAGGAATGCCATATTTCCACTAAGGACAGAATATTCGAATTGGTGATTATCTTTGTATAAATATCAATTCCTTCTCGGAGTTAATTTTCTGTAATGTAATGACCATCAGTCCCTGACTGTTGACTCTCCTTTGATGACTTCGTAATATTTGGAGCTTATAGCCGCCATGCGATATGGAGTATCAAAGTTGTCTTTCAATTTTTAACACCTGCTGTTAAAATTCGATGTGATATGGTTAAATAAACGAAAGTTCGATAGAAAAAGATGGATTTATCATGATTATGATTGTTAGTTCCATTGAAAATTCCTCAAGCCATAAAAAGAATATTTGTTCACGCAGAGACTTTGTAGGTCTTCCAATTTTATTATAAGCAATTGATGTCAAAAATTTGTTGGCATTAATGATTTCAATTTCAGTCACAAGAAATTAGAAATGCCGTTGATTCACTGTGTGAAATGCTGTAATCACGTATCTTTCTTCGATGAGTTCGCAACCAACAGCCGTGAAGGAGGAACGACCGTGTTGTTGCCTCGCAGTTCGAGCAAGTGAACATGTAGCTTCAGGAACTGCTGACGTCACTCTTGGCCTTTGGACGAAATATTTCCCTGCGGGTTGCAGCAAACAACGAGAGAGAAAGAGAAAGAGAAAGAGAGAAGAGAGAGAGAGAGAAAGAGAGAGAAAGAGAGAGAAAGAGAGGAAAGAGAGAGAAAGAGAGAGAAAGAGAGAGAAAGAGAGAGAAGAGAGAGAAGAGAGAGAAGAGAGAGAAGAGAGAGAGAAAGAGAGGAAGAGAGAGAAGAGAGAGAAAGAGAGAAAGAGAGAGAAAGAGAGAGAAAGAGAGAGAAAAAGAGGAAAGAGAGAGAAAGAGAGAGAAAGAGAGAGAAAGAGAGAGAAAGAGAGAGAAAGAGAGAGAAAGAGAGAGAAAGAGAGAAAAGAGAGAGAAAGAGAGAAAAGAGAGAGAAAGAGAGAGAAAGAGAGAGAAAGAGAGAGAAAGAGAGAGAAGAGAGAGAAAGAGAGAAAGAGAGAGAAAGAGAGAGAAGAGAGAAGAGAGAGAAAGAGAGAGAGAGAGAAAGAGAAAGAGAGAAAAGAGAGAGAAAGAGAGAGAGAAAGAGAAAGAGAGAAAGAGAAAGAGAGAGAAAGAGAGAGAGAGAAAGAGAGAGAGAGAAAGAGAAAGAGAGAGAAGAGAAAGAGAGAGAAAGAGAAAGAGAGAGAAAGAGAAAGAGAGAGAAAGAGAGAGAAAGAGAGAGAAAGAGAGAGAAAGAGAGAGAAAGAGAGAGAAAGAGAGAGAAAGAGAGAGAAAGAGAAAGAGAGAGAAAGAGAGAGAAAGAGAGAGAAAGAAAGAGAAAGAGAAAGAGAGAGAAAGAGAGAGAAAGAGAGAGAGAGAAAGAGAGAGAGAGAGAGAGAGAGGAGAGGAGGAGCGGTGAGGAGGGTCCACAGCGCTACTTTGGTGAAGAATGCGGCTGTTATGAAGCTGACTTCACAAGACATGCGACTCGACGCATGGGAGACCGATATTAGAGAATGACCTTGTGCAGGAATGCGGAATTAGTGACACTCGATGCAAACACTTGACGAAGAGACAATGACATAGAAAAATTGCAGTATAATAAATATCTCCAAGACTTCAGAAATTATAAAGAAAATTTTAAAAAAGGGCCATTGTTTTTGATATTTTGAATTTTTGTTGGATAGTGAGAAGAACGTTTAAGATAATGGTTCAGGTTTCATGTTTGTAAAACGCTGATTTTTCGAAATATAAAATATATTTTCCGAAAAATAAAACATATTTGGCACTTAGCTTCCTTGGCTTTGCAAGGTCTCAATTATTTCATGTACCTTTGTGTTGCCATAGTCTAATGAGGTCTTGAAAGAACATGTTGAAGATCTAGAGATATTTTTGTATCTACAACTGAAATTTGTTAATACATAATTTTACAATAAGAAGTACATTACTTTTCGAATGTATTAAATTTTAATTACATTTTAAGGTACTACTACAATTCTCAGAACACACTTGAATGTCAAATCTTTCATCAGCACCTACTCTCACAAAACGTACAATTCTGAGAGGAATTTCCTGTGAGAAACCCTTCTCATACCCTTCAATACCTTCCCGTCATCGCACATATTTCAGAAAAATCTTCGACGACAGGCAGACGGCACTTAATTAACGCAGAGCCGACGCATCGTCTAGCCCGCTCTGCAAGCGGGGGGGGGGAGCTTGCCATCAGGGCTTTACGAGCGCTGACGGCGGAAGCGGCGAAGGGCGAAGGAAGACGGGCACACTGGCTCCAAAGGGCTGTCCGCACCCATAAGGGAAAAAATAAAAAAGGACATAAAACGCCAATAATTTAATTGGTTGACGTTTCCAGCCACGTCAAATGCTATGGTTATTAAACCTGTGTGCAGTGCTGTTATGAGTCCTGTGTGGATGAAGTGCACTGTGGAGTGCCGTGCACTTCGAGAAGTTACAAGTTAAAAGAAAATAATTCAATAATTAACTTTTGAATGCTCGGCGTGAAAAGAAAACAATGAATAAAATTAAAAAAATAAGGTTTTCCTTCACCCTTCTGCATAAGACAAATGGTAGTATCCAATGATTGAAAACTGTAAAGAAAATAATCCACACTGGTCCAAACGTACTCGAAAAACACGAAAATAAATAAACAAACACGTCACAGGACAGACATTTGTTTGAAATTAATCGAGTGACGCACAGAAAAAGAACAATTGCTTCTATACGTTGGTCAAAAGTAGACTAAACTAAAAGGAATTCAGGAAGGAAAAAGTCATTATACTACTCCATAATTACCTGAAAGTGCTTTTGAATAATATATTTATCAACACTTACATCAAAATTCTTTGTTGTACACAAAAACCAAGACAATACATTATTTAATACAAGGGGTTATTCATTTTCAAAAGAAAAGGGAATTCATTTATAAGAGAAAAAAACATAGTGACAAATCGCCAGTATTTGCCACTGTCAATGACTACAATAAAACCCAAAATGTTACATAAGCATTCAAAACAGATTAAACCCATTACAATGTACTGGAGTGCCGATGTAAAATACATTTTATATAATTTATTACTTATCATTAACAATATACTTCAGTTAAACAGAAACCTGTAAAATAATGAAAACTATCGCATCTATTTGTTTACGTTTTTTCTCTCTATTTGCCAACTTCCGCCATTCTGGCGAAATTTTGTGTAATCTCTCTTTTCTGTTTTGCCTCTATCATGCCTTTTTGACGTCATATTTTCCTATTCAGCCCTGTTTGGTTCCATTTCAGGATGCTCTACTTCTGTAGCCCTCTTTTTTTGAATTTCAAATTACATGGTTGAAATAGTCAACATATATAGTTTAATTTTTTATTACATTTAATGCTAACCTGAAGGCAAAATTCGTGCTTTTGGTTTTTTGAACACATTCTGCACAAAACGAGAATACGTCGTCGCTGTGTACAATATTTGGCAGATGACAATTCTTATTGTAACTTTTAAAGAAATGTTGATTGGAATACCTGCTTGAAAATAACAGATTATATGATGCTATGTATCATTGATGTCCTGTATCATCTTTGACGATCTTTGCCGAACGGTTTCTGTGTGCATTAAACATTTTTTTATATATAGTTACGCTTTTGGTACTACACATTTTATTGAGATGCTTTCTCGAAAATCATTACAAAATCCTATAATCCTTTTGAAGTCATGTATAATTCCTCTGCGCTGCGAGTTTGCAAATTTTAAGAAGCTTTTTATGATATTCTGGTTTGCAAGGCGTAAGAAATTCGCTTCCGCAAGCTCTTCCGTCAGCGTATCGATGGAAGACATATCGTAGTTCTCCTGGAGACGGTCGCGATGAGAACTTATTTAGTCTTTGATGTAAATAAGGACAAAATATGATATTCATGACGTCTACAAGACTGCCTAGAAAGTTTTGACCACCTTCTGCTTTCGCAGCCATTCTACAACCATCTCTACATAAGAAGGTCGTAGTATGACGACCAAAACGTTGGAACTATTTTCTAGGTCGCAGTGTCTGTTGGAGTCCATATCAGGGGTGGCGACAGTGGATCGAACCCAGGTGCATTTCAGATTTATCACGTAAAAAATTCAAACGCTGAACGATTTTTCTTTCCTACTAAAAGTACGTTTCGTTGCTCAGCTGGATTTTTAACCTCTTTTGTACGACGTCTCCCGCGGGCTGTTCGGAGGCTGTGGGGCCCACTGCGGTGCGTGAGGCGGATTGGCTGCCGCCGTAAAGCGGCGGGCGGCGGGAGCCCCGCGCTCAGCCTCCGCCGCCGGTTAATTCGGCGAGATTTAAGGAAGTGGCTGGCTGACGGGCGCGCGGCTTGGCGGCGCCGATAGCGGGAGGTGGCCGACCTCGCGGCGCGACGTGGCCCCGGCCGTCGACGGCCGCTCCGCCTCCCCGTCGCTCTGCTTCGGGCTCCCGCCCCCCCCCGTCTCCCCTCCCCTTTCCCCCTCCTTCCGTCCCTTCACCAATCCACATGTATGCCTCTCCACAACTTCATACGCTCATCCCTCCAACCCACGTACCCCTCCATCCAAGACTCCTCCTCCACCGCTCCTCTCTCTCTCTTCTTCTGAATGCCTCTCAGCACTCCTTCCCACATATACTTTACCCTCCTCCCTCCTCTCTGTCTTTTTATGCCATTGTTTCTCTGACCCTTGTTTCCCACTGTCCCTCTTCTATCTTCTGCTCCCGTTTCCTCCTCCACTATTCCGTCTCTCCGCACAGTTTCCTTCCCCCTCTTTGCCCCCCTCCCCCCCTACGTTACCACCAGTCCACCCGTCCGTCCTCCCTTCCTCCCTCCCTCTCACATATTCTCCATCATCTGCTCCTCTTCCCCCTCCATACCTCCTTTCCGTTGTTTCTCCTCCATCCCTTCAACCTCCCGCTCCTTCCTCCACCTCTGTCTCTTCACCTTTCCACTTTTCAGCCGCTCTGCCCACGCTCCAGCGAAGCCACTCCTGTCGTCTGCGTGGCGCCTATCCCGGGCAGGATTAAGGCGTGGGCTTTCAGAGCTTCAGTTAAAGAAGTGGCTTCGCAGAGAAGTTTTGGAAAAAAATGGGAGGCAACTGTTTTTTTCTTTAATTTTTAGATTTATATGCACTTCTAATTTACTAACACAGCAGGTCCAAATTTATCAAAAGTGAAACGTTTGATGAATATGTCCTGATGACGTACGGTCACGAAGTAATTTCTCCTATAGAAACTAAAATTTTAAACAAAAGTACTTTTAATAACACGGGATTTCCAAAAAATGTTTGAAAGTTTTTTTAAGATTCAATCCCAGCTCAACCGTCATCTTTAAATATTATCCAAGGTCCTTTCAGCATTCAGTCAGTCATCTGCTACGCATTCATCTACTTCATAGACTTGAGATACCGATCTTTCTCTTGACACTTAATACACGTTCGACACCGATTTAGACGTGCCATTATTGGAGCACAATATTTAAGAAACCATCTCATTATAATAATTACAGTAAAATACATCCTTTCTCTCTAACGCCCAATATTTTCAATTCAAATAGATCTTTTGCAAAGCAATATTTTCAATTTTACGTACACCAATATTTCGGATAACCATGGGACAATACCGACTCGACAATGCTGTCCTTCATTTTAACGAGCTTTGGCGGTTTTAATTTCCTGCCAACTTTTTACCAAAACACTGACAACATGAATCTCAGTGAAAATAGCATAATCGACCATCAAAAGAAGAGCGCCACAGAACGATGAGAATAACTAATAATACATCGATAACGACGATGAAATAATCTGTTGTAACGGAGCGAAACAATAACGAAAATAGAAATTATATTGAGAAAACCGGGACTGAACACAGTGATGTGACTGTTGTTGATTCAAAGAAATAAGAGACTATGAGGGTGTCTTCGTGACAACTTTTATTCGGTTTTTCGTCTTTTATTTATGAGGCATCTTCTTGGGAAGCGTTATGAACAATGTTGATTTCACGCATCTGACTCCTAGTGGAGGATACCGTGTTTCAGAAGGAATCACATTTAAAATGCAAACGCTTCACCTTTTATTATTCCAATTGCCAAGGCAACAGTGCAGAAAGCAGCAATAATTAGGGCAGGTTGGTATTTCCCCGTTTCAGGCCTCTGTGGGGAATGAAACGTGGTTGTGAATGAATGAAGATGGTAATTTGATAATCGAGGATTATAACAAGTAAATGAACGCAGAATTGGAAGCAGTAAAGATACGAATATTCTTTCTGAGTTCTGCATGCAAGTAGTAAGATCGTAAGGGAAATTAATCTCTCATGTATCTCCGTATTTCTTCACATTGAACTCTCCCCTTCTCCTTCCGTATTTATCATTCATCTACTATAAACTGTCTCCTTTATACTTCTCCTCCCTCTCTCTTTAACTTCTCTCTTTCCTTCTACTTTGCTTTCTAGAACTCTCTTCATTCAAAACTTTTCCTTTGGAAATTTTCTACTGTTGTCAACACATCATTGTTTGTCACCCTATTCAATTCCTTCACATTAATATTTCTTCTCTCAAACCACTTATTTAACATTTCTGTTCTCTATTTGTGTCTTTTCCCCGTTGCTCCTTTTTCAAATTTCTGCACACACCCAACTAAATATTACATCCCTAAATTTTTCGTATTTTTTCTTCTAAAGCGGTTTTATTTTTCAGTATCTTCCTTCCCTTATTTAAATTTATTTTGCCAGCGTTATTTTAATTTTCAATTTTTAGTAGTACATTTGCTCAATACTAGCTTTTCCAATTTTGGCACAGGTTTCAGATATGATACGATGTCCGAGATATCGTTCTAGAAAAGTTTTCTCACCTTTCTCACGTCAGCTACTCTTTCTTATCAGTTAAATGACTCAGACATTGATTGACGCGCCACGTTTTGTACATAGTTCATCACAAGCGAGTAATTAAGTTACTTTTGAAAAATTTTGTACCGACTGTATTTTGCCCCTGGAGGGGGGAGTCTGAAATAAATACAATGATTACTTACGGTGATCGCAGAGAGAAGTTTGAGTTACATGGTGTTTTGATATTAATATTAAATATACAAACTTATTGGAACACAGTACTAAAGATTTTGAAAGGTTAATATTCGAATTAATCACACAGTAATAAATATATCATTGACTGGCGCCGGATGAATTTACACCAGCCACAGAGGTTAACCGCCGCTCCCGGGGTGGGCCGGGAGGGCTGGCAGCCGGGTGCAGTCTGTGGCGGGGGCGTCCCGGCGGAAGCGGCGGCCGCGTCTGGGGCGTCGTGGGCGTCGGCGTGGCGTCGCCGGGGGGGGGCGGTATCAGCGACCGGGATGAGGCAGCCCCCATAAATCGCCGAGCCGCCGAAATTGGTTTTGAATGTATGGAAGATATTCGCCGGCAGAACGACACGGCAAAGGAGAAAGCGCAAGGGGGGTCTGTGGGGGTGGGACGGGGGGGGGGGGGGGGGGATGGGCGAGGTGATGCAACGTGGGTGAGACGGAGCGGAGCGAAACGGGACGGATGGCGAAATGCGGGCGGGGCGAGGCGAACAGGGAGGGATGGGTAGGGCGAGGTGGGTGAAACGGGTGTGGGTTGGGTTGAGATGAGGTGGGGCGAGTGAGTGCGGCGAGTGGGTGGGGCGAATGGTGGGCGAGTGGGTGGGGCGAGTGGGTGGGCGAGTGGGTGGGGCGAGTGGTGGGGCGAGTGGGTGGGGCGAGTGATGGGGCGAGTGGGTGGGGCGAGTGGTGGGGCGAATGGGTGGGCAGTGGGTGGGGCGAGGGTGGGGCGAGTGGGTGGGGCGAGGGTGGGAGTGGGTGGGGCGAGTGGGTGGGGCGAGTGGGTGGGGCGAGTGGGTGGGGCGAGTGGGTGGGGCGAGTGGGTGGGGCGAGTGGGTGGGGCGAGTGGGTGGGGCGAGTGGGTGGGGAGGCGGGTACAATGGGACGTGGGTGCTGGGTCATGTAGGGTGGTCTGGTAGAGCGGGGAGAGGCGGAGCGAGATGGAATGGGGGAGGTGGGTTTGCGGAGGAGGGAGCTCGAGGAAATTGTTGGATTTTATGATGAATGGCTGCGGGAGGCGCCGCCACCGCCAGGAGGGGAAGAGATGAGAGGAGACGGGGAGAGGGGGAGATACAACACAATCTTTCGGCCACCTTCGTGCAACGGGCGGGCTGCGACGAGGCGCGATTGGCGCTGAGGGCCAAAAGGAGCGCTGGCGGCGAGAACAGGGCCGTCAAACAGAGGAATGAAACGACTGGACAGATGAAACTGTCTTAAGAGGAAGCCATGAGAAGATTCACTGACGAGGACCGTCCTAGTAACGAGGCTGGTTAAATTTTAAATATTATTTTTTTAAATGTAAAATAAATAATAAATTAGACTGAGTGAAAGAGTAATCATTACACATTATAATTTTAACTTTTCAGTTAACATTATAAAGTTAACTGAAACGTTAATCAAAATTTGTTCCTTGTCTCCGAGCATACTTCTGCATCTACTTCCTTATGTCCATGTGCATTGCAATTGCCAGGTTCATCGAAACACCTTAAATAATTTCTCCGTTGTCGACTCATGAGATCTACTTCATAATGGAAATAGCAGCTGTTATGATAACTTGTAGTTAGTTCGTGTGCGTTGTCATTGTTAAATTTTCGTTAATGAAATCCATTTATTTTCATGTTAATAAAGCGAATACTCTACGATAGGAAACGATGTGGAGGATTGAAGACAAGTGATTCAAAATAAATGGTAAAAATGAACTAATATTATACCAAATGAAGGTGTGAAAAAGGAATGTGTTATGGATAGCATATTAGCTACACTCGTTGCATAAAATTCCGCACCTATCTATCCGTTCGGGAACCATCACTAAAAAAGGGTTATAATGTTCTGATTGACTACAACATTGCAATACTAAAGTGTAAGTTATTAAATTGTCTTGTACGTGTTTTGACACTACGAAAACAAAGCAAATCACAACAATAAGAATACATTTCATATCAGCAATCAAGAGAATAAGATCAAACGGAAACAAAGAGAAGCAATGCGCCCCCTTTATCTCTTGACCCGCCCACCGACAGCCGATGAAACATCAACAATTCCCGACTGATTGAAAGCGAAATCAGCATCGGAAGCCCTGATGAGTATACGTTATTTATTGACGGCTTGACGTTTGCAGCGATAGGCCGCAGAGAGGAGAGAGCGCCTCCGCCCCGGACAACGCGACTCAGCAGCGACGCGCGACGCGACGCGTCGAGTGCGACAAACGCGCACCGCCGCTGGCGAGAGCGCGCTTAAAGCACCATTTTATATGCCACGTGACGCGTAGGAAAAAGGGGACAGAGTCGCGATCGATGAAGTACAGGGTTTTACCGCTACGCATGAATAAAACAGCCGGCGCATTTATCGCAGGGAGCTGTTTTTGCAGCACCCTTCCGTTTCCCTCCCGTGCCCGCCCCGCCCCCTTCCCTCTTTGCTTCATCCCCCCCTTCTCCCATCTTTTATTCGCCTTAATGTTTGCGCCTTCATTCTTTTCGCCTTCGCTCAGGATGCCTTCTTCGCTCTTCTCGTCGTCGGGTTCCCTTCTGCGTCCGTCTTTGACTCCGCATCCGCCTTCGCCACGACACCGCCTTCACTAACGCCTTTGTTACCCCGCCTTTGGCTTCATCATCGCCTTCGATATCGCAATCACGCCTTCGTTATTGGCCCGCCTTCCTACCAGTACTCCGCCTTCGTCACCGCCGTCGCCCTTATCACCACCCCACCCCGACATTATCACCGCCCCAGCATTTATTCCACTTAACGTCTGCACTATCCCTCATCCCGCCTTTCCTGTGCCCAGCCTTCGTCTCGAACACAACCTACGCCCTCACACTATCGCTCTAGCCCGTTCCTCCAAGCCACTCCACCTTTCCCTTCACCCTAGCTCTCACCCAAATTGCCATCTTTGCCGTGGCGAGTTCAGATATTGCCTCCGCCCTCACCATCATATTCATCTCTGCACCAGTTCTCGCCCTACCACCTCCGTCTTTCTCATCTACCCCTTCCTTCCCTTCTGTCGCTTCCCTTTTTCTCAGTCTTCGCTCCCGTCACTGCTTTTCCCCGGGATATATTCAGTTGACAGGTCCAAAGTTTGTAAAAGAAGAAAAATATAAATAAAAATTACTTTTAGTCTGTTTATAATCTGCAAGAATAATATAACATTTATTACGATTGCCAATTATATCTACCAATACAAAACACAAGGACTCTCTGTCTCCCTTTCAAAATAAAGCATCCCAGTTGAGAGAAACCGGATCTTCAACTCAAGGGTGTCGGCCAGAATTTTTCCTATCTCATCAGCACATTCCCGACGCCCATTCTGTGCACTCTCATTTGCGCTTACTCTGCAACTATATTTGTATTTCATAGATCGTTGATTTATGAACGGAAATATATTTTCTCTAGTTTCAGCAGTTCTAATTCCGTATGTAAGGAGTTGACGGTTGATACTACTACGGTTGATACTGACTCTACTACTTTGAGTTGAAGTGAGCGAGAATCGCAAGTACCAAATTCAAAAGCGAAGAGTGATTATTACTTTTTTTTTAAGGTGATGATTTAGGTACCGCTTAAAGTTTCAATTCAAAATATATTACATGTTAATTATTGCATAATTTATTTGAAATATAAAGCCGTTAAATATAAAGGTCAGTATAAATATAGTTCATTATACAATATTTGGATATACAGAATTTTCTACGCACTTCATCAGAGTGGAGCATTTATAAATATAATCTGTGGCTTCATTGTTCCACCACATTCTATTACATTTTTCCTCATTGATTTATTTTTGTAAAAATCTGGCGTTGAAATATGAATCGCAATTACATAATTCAAATTATTTATAGCTAGTAGTCAAGTACAAAAAAATGTACTACGAATTTATTTATCAAGATTAATATCATCGAACTGTGAAATGATAGCCGCAAACGCATTGAATTAAATATTGTCTTCTTATCTGAACAAAATAACCTATAAAGATTATTACGAATAAGTCAGAATGTCATCAGCTAACATATGTGGGCGTTTCAGAACCATTTTGGCAAAATACAAACATATTGTTCGAGCAATTCTTGAAAGGGAGCTTTCCACTTCTTGTTGAGCCCCCTTCTATATTCAGAAACAGTTTCTCGTAGAGATCTCTTCTCGGAAGCACATCCCCTTGAGCCTGCCGAACATGCCTCGTAGATTTGAGACGAGGGAGGCCGCGAGGCACTCCAGTCGATGAATATACTCAGAATGGCACTTTGAATCGTGGAGACACGCTTTGTCGTTCATTGTAATGAAACCTAGATGGCTTAAAACAACTCTTGGAGACAGGCATATATCACGACGGGCAATTTAGCCTAATTGTCCTACGGTCAAACCAATTTTATGAATTTACCTTGTTCTTTACATTTGGAACCATTGAATTTTAAATACTACAGGGAATATATGAATATGTGGAACTATCTCCTTCAAACGTACATGATTCAATAGTATCAAACAGACGGATCCGATAGTAACATATTGGTATTCAAAACATTAAAATATATACACCGTGTGCCTTGCAGTAAGATAAATTACATCTATGCAAATTATTTTTGTATTTTTAATTGCTTTATATCAAGCACACTAAGGTATTACTTCTCACATAAAGGCTTAGAGATTATCTTATTGACTTTTTTGGAATTTGTGATAACAGAAAATGCAATATGATATTTGCCTCTTTGGCTTTCATTCTTAAAGTCTCCAGCAGCCCTGATCAAAATAACTGCTAACACTACTTTCCTTCACTAATTTCATTTTGCCCCTAACGGCTGCACAAATATTATCAGGTTCCTATTTCCCCATCCACTACCACTACCACCACCTACTACCTTAACGCCTCGTCTTCCCTTTCCCATTCAGCTTCATTCCCTCGCCAATGTCCTTTCGCCCTTCTCTTCCCCTTTTCCGTTCGCTTCTTGGGTTTCTTCCTCCATTGCGTCTCTCCCGCTTTATAAATACCGCGGCGTACATCGGGGCCGAAGATACCGCCTCAGGCCAAGCGCAAGATTTACTACACGGACGCTTAATTGATTGTTTTCGGCAGCTGCGGCGGTGGAAAGGAGAAGGTAGCGCCGTTCGATAAGCTCCTCGGTGGAGTTGGGGACGGTTAACAGATGGTCAGTGGCGACGACTCGAAGCTGATGCTTTAATGACTAACAGTCTGTTGGCGGTGGTGTGTTGCTGACGATGGCGGTGTGGTTGTTGGTGATGCTGATAGCAGATGACGGTGTCGACATAATGGATTCGGACGCAGGACGACGTCGGTGTTTGTTTCGATGGTGGCAGAGACGTAGGGGCAGCGTCGAGAGTTCTAGATTCCTGATGGCGGCAGGATTTTCGACACTAGCTTTTCAGCTAGGTCGAATTCAGTCGCTGTCTGAAGGAGAAGTCTAGCGGTCGGCTCCTCTGATCGGTAGTTTTCCGTGGTTTCTCCGATCAACACCAGGCGAATGCCGGAGCAGTACCCTACCAAACGGGCCACGGAGCGCGCACGATCTGTCCTTCCTCTTCCTTGTCCTATCCTCTCTTCTTACACACACACATACACTAATATGCACCACACTACCACATATTCCGGGAGACCGATCGGGAGCTTAGAGCTTGTCTCGACTGGGGCGATGCCCCGCTGGTGGGAGAGTCCTGGTAAGTCCTGGTAAGACCCCACTAGCCGACGGTAGGTCGGTGCCGGATCTCGCCATCCAGCGGGGGAAGATCACCGCCATCTCCCGAGAAAAAACATGCACTACACTAACGGGACTAATGACCGAAGCAGTTGACGCGCCCGGAAACATGAAAATATCAATCAATCAATCGAGCGTTCTATACTTTCAGGCGAAGCTTGCAAACTTGACTCGGGCCAAATTCATCTCGCAGGAGGAACAATGTGGTGGTCAGATTTATAACCGCAGAGAACCTACTTTGCAATCATTTCACATAGAGGTGTATGAGACTCTTTAGGGCGGATGACGAAATCGGCATAGGTTGTTGGCATTGCGAGTGATGTATGAAGATGGCGATGGAAACGACAGCTTCGAAACCTGTCAATGGAACCAATCAAGGTCTTTTTCAATCAAAGTCTCTGGATGTGTTATCTGAGAAACTTCACTCAAAATGGTCTCACGTGTTGTTTATGTATAATAATTTGCTTTCCTGATGACATTACGCCATTTGCAATAAACTGTGAGATCAGTAGATGGTGTTCATTTTTGTGAAAGCTCAGTCAATATACTTCAGTGAAGCTAAGTGATCGAAGATTTTTATGGGTGACCTTTTGTATGATACAAATTTACAGAACATACATTATCCAGTTTAGACATAGGAATAATAAATTAATGAAACCCTGGCAATAAAGACTTGTATTTCTTAATACAAAGAAATAATACGTGTTCAACAATTCACAATTTTCTACTAACTTTTGTGGTTCTATGTTTCAACCTAATTTATTTATTAATAACCTCAACATCACACTGCAATATTATGTATTCTCGGTGATTGAAATTTCAATATTATTCCAATTAGTAAGATACATTCGAGAGTTCCTTTTTTTATTTTATGAACGAACTCGCTTTTGGAAAGTGAATTCTACCTAACTCTAAATATTCTATACTTCTGACATTTGCAGAACACTGTTCTCAAATGTGTTCTCTGTTTGCCATGTGTCACAGCGAAAATGGAGAGGTGCTATCTAGATTACTTCCTCCTGCTTCTGGCAAAACTTTCTGTATCGCCCATTGGCGCCACATGTCGTCTTTCGGAGGTCATCGACCAGTGACCTGTCCCCTGGAGATTGTGTCATCCTACCCATACCTCTGTTGCCATCTTTTCACTGATAATCTTCCTCATCTCTCCCTCCTCCCTTTTCGTGTCACCTTGAAGACCCCGCCCCCACCATCGTTGTCTCTGCCGCTGTAGCTACAGTCGTCGTAACCCCCGATGCCATTTTCTGTCCGCCTTCCTGTAACATGACTTTGGTCTGCTCATTTTCTTTTGTATTTGTCGCCACTTCTTCTGTCTCTCCTCCAGTGCATAAGACCGCCCCGTCCGTCTAGTGCGCTGCCGCCGTCACTGGCAGCGCCTCCTTCGCCAACATTCGCTCGGCAGCTCCTCTCGGCGCTCGGGGCGATACTTGGCCGCCCTCTCGTCGAACCCTCGTCTCCGCCCCCTGCGCCGCCGCGCCGTGCCGCGCCGTGCCGTGCCGGGGCGCAAGTGTCCATATCGCCCCCCGCCCCGGGCCCGCTACCGCGCGGCTCCCCGCCCCAAGCCGCGCCCAGCCACGCCCACCCAGCTCGCCCCTTCGCACGCCCGTCCCGCCTTTCCTCTCACCCGCCCCCTCCCTCGCTCGCCCTCGCTCGCCCTCGCTCGCCCTCGCTCGCCCTCGCTCGCCCTCGCTCGCCCTCGCTCGCCCTCGCTCGCCCTCGCTCGCCCTCGCTCGCCCTCGCTCGCCCTCGCTCGCCCTCGCTCGCCCTCGCTCGCCCGCGCTCGCCCTCGCTCGATGGTCTTTCACAATTTCTTACATTTACATTTCCAATCATAACTGATTTATGAGTTTTCACCTTAGATCAAGGACTTGATCGTATACAGCTTCCGCGCGCATGTAATTTTGATGAGCAGTCAGTAGTATTTTGTTCACAATTTCAGACATTATTCGTCCTTCTTTTGTGATTGATTCTCCGGAATTACGAATCTTCATCGTCGTCTTACAGACCTTCTTCCGTTTCCCTGGACAACTCCGCGTTCCTTCCGCTGCTATGAACTTCCTTCTCACGTTTACCCTCTGCTTCGGTTTTATTCATACTTTCCGTTTGTTCACCACATTTTTATTTTCTTTCTGTCCTCTAACTATTGTTGTTCATTCACACCTTTCAGGGCTGACATTGGTTTTGACCGTAAATGGCATTAATATTCCATTGATTCCGACGACTCCCACAAATGCACATTGCTCTCATTGTCATGTGTCGTTCTGCTCAAATTCTGTGACATTTATCCAAAATCTTCTTCGGCGACCCTTGCGGATTGCTTTTGTATGATGTCTGGCATTTCATTCATATTTATTAATTTCTTTGATGCCTTCTGAATTTTAGCACAGAAATTTGTCTATTTATTCCTCGTTTCAACCCAAAGAAACTTAAGCTTCTGAATCGTTTCTGAATTAACATATATACAAAATTACGTGATGGTAGCTGAGATGTGGTAATCCATTATAGATATGGAGTTATTACAATTGTTGTGATTGATTAATCTCATATCTATAACATGTTCGCTACAGACTTCCATTTTATTCCCTTCTGTGATGCATACTCAACCCGTGAGTTTTCCCATTTTATAATTTTATATGCATTTTTAATGTATTTTTTTCTCACGTCATAATCTCACAGACCCTGAATTCCTTGTTTCACACTGAACGACTCCCTCTCTATTCCTGAACGCCCCATATGTCGCTTAAAACGAATTTTCCCTTCCTGATTTACTCCCTGCAATATCCGTCGCATCACCGAAACCTCGTCCTATCCGATGTGCATCTTCATCGTTCAAGAGTGTTCGTTCTCCTCTTTCTTGGCGCTCCTCTTGGCTTCTCCCTCAGCGTCTCGTGTTTTTCCCTGGCTCTGCCTCGCGCGCTGTGTCTTGCGAGCGCGCGGTATCTCCCGTCGCAGCGCAGCGCCGCGCCGGCGGCGGCGCCTCGCCGCGCCTCCACGTGCCTCCTCTGCCGTATGATTTACGCCCCCGGCGCCTCATCGCCGGGTAATCGGCGCCTCTTATTAACACGGGCGGTCGCCTCCAGGCGCACTCGCCGACCTCCCCCTCGACATCCACGGTGTCACCGAAGGCGCACACGCGAGGGGCGTGGGTGGGGAGGGTAGTTACATCAGAGAGGGCCAGGGGGGGGCGAGGGCGGCGGGGCGGCGAGGGCGGCGAGGGCGGCGAGGGCGGCGAGGGCGGCGAGGGGCGGCGAGGGCGGCGGGGGCGGCGAGGGGCGGCGAGGGCGGCGAGGGCGGCGAGGGCGGCGAGGGCGGCGAGGGCGGCGAGGGCGGCGAGGGCGGCGAGGGCGGCGAGGCGGCGAGGGCGGCGAGGCGGAGGGCGAGGCGAGGGCGGCGAGGGCGGCGAGGGCGGCGAGGGCGGCGAGGGCGAGGGCGGCGAGGGCGGCGAGGGCGGCGAGGGCGGCGAGGGCGGCGAGGGCGGCGAGGGCGGCGAGGGCGGCGAGGGCGGCGAGGGCGGCGAGGGCGGCGAGGGCGGCGAGGGCGGCGAGGGCGGCGAGGGCGGCGAGGGCGGCGAGGGCGGCGGGGCGGCGAGGGCGGCGAGGGCGGCGAGGGCGGCGAGGGCGGCGAGGGCGGCGAGGGCGGCGAGGGCGGCGAGGGCGGCGAGGGCGGCGAGGGCGGCGAGGCGGCGAGGGCGGCGAGGGCGGCGAGGGCGGCGAGGGCGGCGAGGGCGGCGAGGGCGGCGAGGGCGGCGAGGGCGGCGAGGGCGGCGAGGGCGGCGAGGGCGTGGATATGTCGGGGATTGAGGTGGCGAGTAAGTGACGGATCTCATCTTCCATTTTTCTGTGTCCTTCTCATACATGGTATCTTGAAAGGCCTACCTTTAACAGAGACTGTGTGAGCTCAGATTCAAACAGCATATTGCGACGGATTCTGAACAAGTGTTTCAAGATATATTAACGCGTATTGGTATCGAATTTTTTTCGAGTTGAAATGTATCTTCGTGTCTCATCTCCATTACTGTGTCTGTTCACCCTATCTGTCAATGTCATTTTCACCATAATGTTGTCGTTGTATACGATTTCTCCGAACACTTGGAGAACAGGCATTTTGTTGCCGCAAAGATTGGAAATATTCTTCCTTTCCATTACCACGATTACCTACATTCTACACAGCTCGGTTACTACCATTGAAGTCGTTATTATCTTCATCACATTTGTACTAGGGCTATTTCACAACCTTGCGTTTACTTGCCATTCAGACTGTACCGTCCCCTGTGGCATATCGAGGTATTACAACTTGCCCACCCTTGGGGACGCTTAGTTAGAGAGTCGTATGCAGATTAGCTGCTCTTCGATCTGAGTTACATTTGTTACCATGTTAATGCATATAGCGTTTATGGCGAAATTAACAGATGCCAAGACCACTTAACAACACTGTAAGGTGTTTTTGTACGCCTTGGGTTACTAGCAATAAAACTAACGTATGTAACTAGACCATTCTAGAAAAACCTTGGATAAATAGCTCAGTCAGAACTAAAAATCGTTGTTAATTTTAAACTGTAAGTTTTGTTTTTGTTTTTTGTCAACCTTTCATCACTTCCGATCTAGTCTCGAAGAAAATATTTTGTTGTGGGTGTCTGCATAATGTCCGTGTTTTCCATATTCAGTGTTGTAAACCTTTCGTAGAAGAAAGAAGATACATCAACACAAATCACGATCTTCATTAATGTATAATTTTCATATATATTTCTGTTTATTTTGTCATTGAGATGTAATACATATAAAAAAATTAAATAGTAATATATTTCCAGCAGCAAGAACACATAACACTTATTTATAACAGGGACAATGCATGTTAATTTAGTCTATCGAAAAGAAAAAGCAAACATATTGAAGCATTCATTTGATTCAGTAATATAAATATCTCCGGGGCCATTAAAAATACTCGTATTTTACCTCAGATAACGAAGGAATTCCTAATATATTGCGGCTGGAGACTAGGTAGGTACAAAATCCATTCTTAAGAGGTATGATCATTTTATGGAGAATGAAGAACTTTGCGATAAAGGTCACAAAGAGATTGGAAATGTATTTCAAAATCCGAACACCGTGCGGATTATTTCCATGGGAACTACTAATATACTTAAGAACATATAAGGAAATATTACAAGACACTCTAATGAATAAGTTTATCGTACAAGAATAGAAAATTTAATTTAAAAAATTTCTGCCTGTGATTGCTGTACACCGGGAAATAGAAGTGATACATGTATCTTGCTTGTCTCTGATCAGGAGGTCCAAGATTTGAGGACTGCTGGTGGCAGGATAATGGACCCTAGCTACATGGCATGGTGTTGAGTTAAACGCTGTCTGGAGGAGAATTAGGAGGCAGCTGCTCTCACCGGTAGTTTTCTGTGATTTGTTCGATGAATACCAAGCGAATTCCAGAGCAGTGCCCTAAAAAACGACTCACGAACCGCGCGCGATCTTTCCTTTCTCCTCTTTGTCCCTTACTTACACACTTACATACACTACTCTTCCACACATACTGGAAAACCGGACTGGCGTGTTGAGCTTGTCCCAGCTGCAACGGTACCCCGCTGGTGGGAGGTACTTGATTTGGGAAAAACCGCTAGCCGACGAGCAGGTCGATGCCAGATATCTACATCCAGCGGAGAAGATCACTTCCACCGACCGTGGAAAAACATACACTACGCTTACGGGACTAATGACTTTAGCAGTTCACGCTACTGAAATCATCACATCAATCAACACTTCAATTATCATGTTAGTTGTTTACGGGCGAGATCTCCAGCTGGCCTATTCAAGAAAACATTGTAGAATATCTATTTGCTAATTATAAATATCACTTTGTAATTAATTACAAAGGATCTTTGAAACGTCTCAGACATTTTGCCAACACTTCTACGGAGGATAGACGATGCCCACCAGAGAAATTTCCACCGACCACCAGAATACGCTAGCGTAAGTGGGCGTAACTTGAAGCCGAAGTTTGGGAAAAATCAAAATTTTATTAAATCCAAAAAGTACGAAGTGAAAGAATGGTCTTTGAGATCGTATAACAATATAGTATTAATAATTACGTTACCTTCACATGTGAAATAATAATACGAGTAATAACAATTACAACAACAACAATAATAATAATAATAATAATAATAATAATAATAATAATGATAATAATGATGATGATGATAATAATAATAATAATAATAATAATAATAATAATAATAATAATAATAATAATAATAATAATAATAATAATAATATAATGCCAGTTCGGGTACTTGAGACTGCTAAGGCAGTAGTGCCGTGGCGATCTCGGACGGAAGGATTGCGGGTTCGAGTCCCGCCTCGGGCATGGGTGTGTTTGTGTATGTCTGTTTGTGTGTGCCGTCCATTCATCCTTCATTATCATCATCATTTCATCTTCCATCCCCAGGACTAACAACCCTCGGGGTATAAAAATCGGATTCAGCCTAATGCTGATCGCCCTAATTAATTACATGCAAGTCTTGCAACGTGATAAAATGATACTGAGCCGTGCAAGTGCATGTCCTGCGTGGTCCAAGATGGCCTATTCGCGAGCACAAAAAAGAAAAAATAATAATAATAATTACTATTATTACATATTTTGGAAAAAAGCGTACTTCTCCAACCCTTCACACACACTCACATAACAGAAATCTCAGAGTGCCCGCGGTCACTTATTAATCGCAGAAATTTGAACACTTTACACGTCGGAAATAAGTCATCATTAAGAATGTGACTAGTACTTTGTTCTCTGCACGAGGCACAATCGCATAACCCGAACTGCTGTCGTCCACGGGTTGAGACGCAGTTCTGAGGAATCTGCTTTCTCAATGGTGATACCCACGATCGCACGATGCAGAGTTTGTTGTGGCATTTCCGAGAAAATTGATGATTAATTCATGGAATGAAAAGGGGAACTTGTTTATCAGAAGCGTACCCAAGGAAGGTGTCTCATGGGGTTGCAACCCCTCTACAGAAGCACACGTATTTACATATACTGTTTTGACCATAAGAGTTTTAAAATCTGTTTGCATTTTTGTATGCATGCTCCGGGAGGGGTGGCTCAGGGCATTTATTAATATCACTGCAGTATCTCTGAAAGGTAGGTTCTAGTTTCAAGTCCCGACTGTAGAAGGATTTTAGACACTAGCTACGTTGATAGCTACGTTGAATTTTTTCGCTGCCTGGAGGAGAATTCTAGTGGCCGGCTGCTCTGATCGGTAGTTTTCCGTGGTTTCTCCGATCAACACCAGGCAAATGCGGAACAGTACCCTAACAAACGGGCAACGAACGAGTCTATCCTACCCCATACTTAACACTTACAAGCCCTACACTACCACATATGCCGGGAGACCGGTCGAGAGCTTAGAGCTCGCTTCGGCTGAGGCGGTGCCTGCGGGGAAGATACCTGGTTGGGGAAACCCCGTTCGCGAACGGTAGATCTGCGCCGGATCTCACCGTCCAGCGGAGGAAGATCAGCGCCAACTCCCATGCAAAAACATGCATTACACGTACGGGGCTTATTTTAGCAGTTAACGCGCGCCAAATCGCTAATCAAAAATAAAACACTGGGAGCGGTAGCTCAGTGCAACTGATGTCACTGCAGCGCCTCTGACAGGGAGGTCCTAGGTTCGAGTCCTGACGGCGGCAGGATTTTCGACACTAGCTTTTCAGCTAGATCGAATTCTGTCGCTGCCTGGAGGAGAATTCCAGCGGCCGGCTGCTCTGATCGGTAGTTTTCCGTGTTTTTTCCGATCAACACCAGGCGAATGCCGGAGCAGTACCCTACGAAACGAGCCACGGACCGCTTGCGATATGTCCTTCCTCTTCCCTGTCCTATCCTCTCCCTTTACACACACACACACATACACACTTACACTAACATGCGCTACACTACAACATATTCCGAAGACCGGTCTGGAGCACAGAGCTTGTCCCGGCTGGGGCGGTGCCCGCTGGTGGGAGAGTCCTTGTTAGGGGAATCCCACTCAGCCGACGGCAGGTCGGCGCCGGATCTCGCCATCCAGCTGGGGAAGACCACCGCCATCTCACGAGATACAAACATGCACTACACTAACGGGACTAATGACCAAAGCAGTTGACGCGCCCGGAAACACGAAAAAAAAATCAAGCATTGTATTCATGCACTTTTAAAGTTTTACACGATTCAGAAATTTCAATGAAGTGTTAGGGGCTGTGGAGCAGGCGCTGCCCCTTGCTCCTAAGCAACGCCCCTGCCAGGGTCCCAGGGGCGCAATCTGGCGGGGGGCGCGGAAGCGCAGCGTGTTGGCGGCTCGTCCGGCGCGGGAGAAAAAGCGCGCGCGACGAGGACACTGACGAATGGGAGTCGAGACACGAGCGGAAAGAAATGGGACAAATGGCGCGGCTGGCGACGCCGTCCGGGACGCGGGGCGCAGCGGGATGTCGCTGCCACCACAGACACCAGAAACAACGCCGCGAATCTGTTGACTTATATTGGGATATCGTTGCCCGTGTGCCTTTCCTGCCTTCAAGATGTGTACTCTGTGTCGATGGAGTATTTCTAAACGGGAGGACCTACGGTTCTATTCTCGAATGTAGCGGATTGGCGGATTTTATACTCTCGATACATAGCTAAATCAGCCACTGTTTGCAAAAGTATTGTAACAGACGTTACGTTGCTCTGATCAATAGTTTTTTCGTGGATACTTCGATCAATATCAAGCGACAATGAGCCACGAACCTCGCGCGATCATTCCTACTTAATCCTTGTCCCTCTTCCCTTACATACTCACATACACATGCCCTACACTGCGATACAAGTTAGTATCGCGTGAGACTAGTTGTGAAGGTGGAACTGACTGGGAAGATGTGCTTGGGGAGACTTCGGGGCTACTTTTAGTGAAATGTATTTTACAAGTAAATATAAATATAATAAATAATAAAAATATGTGAACGGATGTGTATATATATGGATGCAACGTAAAGAGAGATATAGTATCACGTAATTAAACCGTGACAGAACGTTGACCCTATAAAAATACTTCTTTGGTACACATGAAAAGTACTTTGATAGCCCGAACTTTCACCAAATAGCCTCCCTAAAATCCTTTCGCGGTCTTCTAAAGGAGCACGGACCCCAGATTGACGTTGATTATTGGGTGCTTCCAAGCGCAACAACTGCCATGCAAATGCCGGAGATGTATCCAAACAAACGAGCCACGGACCGCACGCGATCTTTCCTTCCTCTTCCTTCTCCTATCCTATCGCCTTACACACACACTTACACTAAGAAGCACTATACTACATCACATGCCGGGAGACCGGTCGGGGACTTATAACTTGTCCCGGCTGGGGCGATGCCCCGCTGGTGGAAGAGCCCTGGTTAGGGGGAACCCCACTAGGCGGCGTCGAATCTCGCCATTCAGCGGGGGAAAGATCACCGCCATTTTCCAAAAAAATGCACTACGCTTATGGGACTAATGACCTTAGTAGTTGACGCGCCGAGAATCAGTAATCAGCCAACCAACCAACTGCTATGGTATTTGTCCTATAAGAGCAGTAATTGCTTTTTTCACGGGAGCTCGCCGCAATCTTTCCACGCACGATTGTGAGGGATTGTGAGGTCTAACGCAGAGCTACACGTTGACTTGTGGAGTTTTCCCCATGCAATTACCTCCCACCAGCTGGTTACCACCCTCGCCGGGACAAGCTCTGAACTGCTTACCAGTCTCTCGACTTATGTGATAGGATATAGTGTGTAATGTAAATGTACGTAAAATGTGAAGATGGAACAAGGAAGAGGAAGGGATCGGAAGCGGTAGCTCAGTGCATCAACTGATGTTACTGCAGCGCCTCTGGTCGGCAGGTCCTAGGTTCGAGTCCTGACAGCGGCAGGATTTTCGACACTAGCTTTTCAGCTAAGTCAAATTCAGTCGCTGTCTGGAGGAGAATTCTAGCGGTTGGCTACTCTGATTGGTAGTTTTCCGTGGTTTCTCCGATCCACATCAAGCGATTGCCGGAGCAGTACGCTAACAAACGGGCCACGGACCGCGCGCGATCTTTCCCTCCTCTTCCTTGTCCTATCCTCGCCCCTTACATACACACACACACACACACTTACACTAACATGCCCTACATTATCACACCGATCGGGGACTTAGAACTTGTGCCGGCTTGGGCGGTGCTCCGCTAGTCGACAGTAGGTCGTTCCCGGATCTCCTCATCCAGGGGTGAAGATCATCGCGACCTCCTGATGCATTACACATGCGGGACTAATGACCTCAGAAGTTGGCGGGCCCGAAATCACAAACAATGAATCAATTAAAACGAAGGGCACTTCGCACATGATCCAACATCCGTTTGTTAGGGAACTACTCCGGCATTCACTAGGTGTTGATTAGAAAAAAACACAGAAAACTAGCGGTCAGAGCACCCAGTCGTTAGATATCTCCTCCAAGCAGCGGTTGAATTCGACGTAATTATCTAGACAGTGTTGAAAATGCTACCACCATCGGGATTCGAACTGTCTGACCTTCCTCTAAGAAGCACTGCGGTGACATCAATTGATGCTCCGAGTTACTTCAGAGTGTTATAGTTTGAGAACCTATTTCTGGTAATACAGGACCTTTTTATTTTTAATCATTTAAATTTAATATTAAAAAAATCAAATTGGGTTTTACTTTTTATTAAAATGAATAATTTATTTGGGAGTTTGATTTTATCCCTGCATTTTTGAAGGGTTGCCCCCAGTTCTTTGAAAATTATCTGGTAAAATATTTAAATATTCCGAAGGATTAGATTTGCGAAAGACAATTTTGTTGATTGTCTTGATTGATTGACAATTTTGATTGACAATTTGATTGATTGACAATTTTGTCTTGATTGATTGACAATTTTGTTGATTTGTTGAACTTTTGGTGAAAAAGTGTGTTCATAATTTAATTTGAATTTTTATGCAGAAACTGTTTGTTCTAGTTGCAGTTTTTGAGTTGACAAGAGGCTTAAATTAAAGCGTACAGTGTATAGTAACATGGATTTCTTTTCCTCTTCTCTTCAATATTTGTCTGTAAATATTTGATGGGTTTAAACAGCACTAACGACAGTGCAGTTTTTATCTTGATATTAATAAATCAAAGCATAATTGCGTATCTTATCTGCATTACTATTTCTTTTTCATCTATTCGCATTCTGACATAATTTTAAAAATATTGAGTAGTATATCATTACTTCAATTTATCCTTGTTTCCTACTTAAATTTTTAAACTTATCTGTAAAACATTTTTGATATTGTGAAGAAAACAAACAATATAGCATATTAAATAATTGGTTATGTTTACTTTCTCTTTAAAATCAGCTTGCATCTAAAACCCTGGATTTGCAAGTGAAAGACGGTCGATACAACTTATGTAGACACAGAGTAGATAGATGACTGCTACACTTTATGTAGATTGAATGTAGTAGCCTTACAGGAGTAGTAAATTGGAAATGAACACTTCTACGAAATTACACTCTGTTATGTTGCAGAGTATTAGCCACTCATATCCGAAAACAGAAGAGAACAGATTTTCAAGAAAATTTACTCCGAATAACGAAACTTATTCAAACGAAACGAAGACTATTTTATTTCGACATCAAATCGTGAATATTTATGAGTAGACATCTATTTTATGACCCCATAGTTATCTGTTCTATTCTCTTCGAAAACAAAACGCGAATGGATGGCCACTTCATTTGATTATCTTCAGCTAGAATACAATTTATGACGCAGTTTCACAAAGAACATTGTTCCAGACCTGACCAAACTTACGATCGGCTGTGACAGTCGCACAACGAATCACGTATCTCCTCGCTCGACTTTTGTCGACAACCCACTCGCGTTTGAGAGCAGAAAGAAGACATCGGCATGCTCCGTTTGCTCGTGGTTCAGCAATCTCTCGCCAAAGAACACCAGGGAAACCTTGAGGCAATCATCGAGACGGCGCAACTGCCGCCGCCACGTTCGCCAACTTTACGCGAGAAGCGCTACGAAACGAGGTTGCGCGGCTGCCGGGCTCAGCTCTCGTCTGTCGACTCCTCGCGGCAGAAGCACTGCAGAGAATGCGCCGTGATGCAGGGAAGTATGGATTTATTCCTCGCAAAGAGACGGCGGTGCAGCGAGCTTTGTTGCAGATGTACGGACATCAAAGTCGGTTCAGCGCGTAGAATGGTAACCACGTCTTATGCTGCACGGACTGAAAATTAATTCCCCGCAAGATATGATCTCTACATAATTACGGTTAGAGTGGATAATGCAATGGAATTTGAGAACATTGTTATAATAGTAATCTGTGAAAGAAATTACCGCTTTTTGCTAATTTTTGGGTGATATGTTAAATATATTTCTTCAAACAACTATTATACAAATATGGAAAATGATGTAAGTTTTCAAAGCTATTTGTCAAAGTCTCTCTTTCTATCATTCGTTATTTTACTGTATTCGATATTAAATTAAGGCGCTGAATTTCATTCCTTTTCGGATGTTCTGGTGATGACGAAATAGAACGGCGAAGAGGTATTTTCCACGGTGGTAGGTGACTCGTATTTTATGCGAGAGATAACAAACTACATTTAAAAATTTTATTCGTCTCTTGAATTACTGCAGGGGACAATTTATTCTGTGCATCTTTTACCGGAGGAGCTCTGAATTCACGGCGAGTTCTCGAGGAGTAAAGCGAGGCAAGCAGTCGCACAAATACGTTAGGGAAGAGAAAACGAGCTGGGAAAAAGACTGCCATTAGAATGGGGGTGACTATTGAAATGAGGAAAAAGGATTTTTAAAAGTTTAAATCTAAAAAGAATGATTAGTCTGGAGTACCGTGCAGGTAACTGAGGAATTTGGGAGGTGACATGGATGTACTGATGTTGGGTACGGCAGTGAAAATAACATGCTAGTTTGTTTTTTCATTTTAGTAACGTCAGTGTTTTCTTGCAAAAATTGCTTTTAACTCGGAAATACCATTGTATTTCTGTTGTCAGGCAAACATATTTGGTCGTTCTACCTGCATTATAGTGTCGACGTTTACGAATAAATAAATCTTTCGTTTGTCGTTCTCATTGTATTTTAAATATCGTGTTTCTTTTCTCATTGTATAATGCTGTCATTTGATGTCTGTAACTGGTTGTGTAAGGTACGCATAAAGATACAGATTTCATTATGATAAAGGTACTTGACCAATCTTAAAGAAGCATACAAACCAAGTACTGATACTTAATTGAACATTGAGAATCGTTCTAGTAAATGTATCGTTCGTTGTGTACATTAAAATTGCATTTGATATTTATTACACTTGTCAGTTTTAATTTACTTTATTAGTAGTAATTTTTATTGTAATATTATTTAAAATAAATTGGATTGTAATTTCACTTTGATCCTATTTAACTAGCGCAGTACTTCCTCGCAGGCAGACAGGTAACCACAGCCACCTGCGGCAGTATGCGAGGGTAGCTGTCCGCTAGGTGACCTTGGCTTAATCCTGCAAGTCAACTGCCACGAAACGATTCAATGAAACAGTTTAACTTATAAAAGTCGTAGAAAAAGTACCGTATGAAACTCGATGTAATGGGTATTAATAAACTCGTGTGAAGTTAAAGATGTTCGCTCTTTCCTCGCTCGTATCATAATATCACACTCGTGCTTTAATACCCATCATTACATCATCGTTACATAATGTACTAATTTTGGTATTCTTTGAAATGGCGTTCGTTGTTCTTGGTTCTTGGAATGATTGTTCTACTTTCAGTTTTTATTGTGCAATTACATATCGCACAATACATATTTTCATGAAGCAATTGTGCATAATACAGATTACTCAGAATAAAAATATAAACTTTTAGGCCATGCAGAGAAGTCGAAAATGATAACTTTTCGCCAATGAATATGTATTAGGGATTTTCATGAAAAAGAGTTACAATATTTTACCCTGACATAATTTCGTTTTACGCAAATTTCGGCATATTCCTTGGCAAAATTGATTATTTTTGCCCCATTTACATGACCTATAAGATTTTATTATTTATTCTAAGACTCCATGTAGAGATATAAGGAGAGAGGTATATTACATGGACATCACGTGTGACATGACACACATAGAGACAGAAAACATGTGAATCAATTATATTAAAGTTATTAGTCAATTGAGAAACTCATTCTGAATAAACTACATCCATTGCATAATGCACTAACAACGACTGTGACGAATAAAAAAACATTAAGAAAAGAACACCTTTACTGGATATCACCAGAATTAAACGTTTATTCTGCGTACTCCTTCTATCGACGCGAGCATTTTTACTCAAATGCATTATTCCATTTTTACTCAGAACTATCAAAAACGTGTGTCCAAGATATCTCATACTGGATATTATTGATCTTGCATTTACCTTACTATATCTTTTACATTTTTATCAAGAGAAAAAAGATCAATTGAACCAATTTCAATATTATCTCCTTCTGAATTGATTAAATTGCAATAATTTAGATCAAGTAAACCAGTATCATCTGCATCAATTGAATTATCGTAAGGTATTTGATACACCTTGCAATAACCGGATGAGTTAGCTGAGGACTACTTCTGACTAGGATTCGAATCCAAACTGTGGGAAATTTTCGCCGCTGCTCGAAATTCAGCCGCTTCAGCGACTACACTCAGCCGCTGATTGGAAGAAAATTGACCGGTTGCTCTGATAAGCAGTTTTTCGAAACTTATCCGATCAATCCCAAACGAATTCTAGAGAGAATCCTAACAAATCAGCTACGGATCGCGCGCAGTCTTTCTTTCTCGATCCTTTCCTTTTGCACATACACTTTCATTTAACATAACCTTCACCGTCACACAGGGCGGGAGATGAGCCGGGGACTTGAAGCTTGTTCCGACTTGGCCCTTCTTTGTGAAGAATGTTGGTGAGGAAATCTTTGCAAGCCTACGTGTAGGTCAGCACTGGACCTGAACTTTCAGCGGGAGAGCAATTCCGCCACCTCCCGGGAGTAGCATACCCAACCCGTAGGGAAATATGACTTTAACAGTTGACGTTCCCGGAAACCCCAGAGAATCCTAACAAATCAGCTACGGATTGCGCGCAGTCTTTCTTTCTTGATCCTTTCCTCTCGCACATACACTTTCATTTAACATAACCTTCACCGTCACACAGGGCGGGAGATGAGCCGGGGACTTGAAGCTTGTCCCGACTTGGCCCTTTTTTGTGAAGAATGTTGGTGAGGAAATCTTTGCAAGCCTATGTGTAGGTCGGCACTGGATCTGAACTTTCAGCGGGAGAGCAATTCCCCCGGGAGTAGCATACCCAACCCGTAGGGAAATATGACTTTAACAGTTGACATTCCAGGAAACCCCAATCAATCAATCAACCAATCAATCAATGCATTATAATCGGGCGGTCAGTTGGCCGCTTCCTCAACCCAAAGTCTCCGCCCCCGCCCGAGGAGCTGCGTGCAGCGGCGCGCCCACGTCGCCGCGCCGCTATCGATTCCAGGCGCCGGCAGCTCCGTCCGGAGGGTGAGTGGGCACGCGCAACCGGGCGGCGGGGATGGAGGGGGGCAGAACGGCGTTTGTCGGCGAGGCCGAGTTAGGTCAGTGCGGACGTCGCAAAAAGGGAAAGGGGACTGAAAGGGAATGGCTGCTAAGAGAAATGAGAAGAGACGAGCTCGGCAGGGTGGAACTGGGCGGAGGCGAGTCGCAGGCAAGGGACGATCTGGGCGGGAACGAATTGGATGTGGGGCCAACCGGGAACCTGGGCTAGGACAATGTGCATAGGGACGAGCGCGGCGGGGACAATCACCGAGGAGACGGGGGGGGAAGCCGGGCGGAGACATGCTCAACGGAGGAACCGTCAATGAAGGAACCGTCTGTGTAGCGAGGAGCTGATCGGGGACAGAAAGGATTGGACAGAATTGGATCGGGCCATAGTATTGGATTGGACAGAAAGGGGATCGGGCCATGGTATGCAAGTCCTGATGGGACGTGATATGAACCGGGTAGAGAAAGGTTACTGTTAACCTGAATAATATTTTGGTCTACTTGACAGCGAGCAGCTGACAGGGGAGGGAGGATACTGTTATCCAATCAGAGGCTCCAATTTCTGATAGTGTCACTGCAGAGTTGCCGATGCTTGTTAAAAAAATTAAATCTTTCTGAGCGTAAAGTAACAGACAATTGGGTGCACCCAGCGTCACTAGTTATTTATTTACGCATCCTGAGTGCGGTTCTGTGTCGTTTACTATTATTTTCTTTCATTGCGATTTGTTTCTGGCTACTGCTACTGCTGTTGTGACCAGATGGAAGATTGATTTTGATTGATTGATTGGTATTTTCGGTTTTTTCCGGGCGCGTCAACTGCTTTGGTCATTAGTCCCATTAGTGTAGTGTATGTTTTTTCTCGAGAGATGGCGGTGATCTTTCCCGCTGGAAGGCGAGATCCGGCGGCGACCTACCGTCGGTTAGCGGGGTTTCCCCCTAACCAGAACTCTCCCACCAGCGGGGCACCGTCCCAGCCGGGACAAGCTCTAAGCTCCCGACCGGTCTCCCGGAATATGTGGTAGTGTGGTGCATGTTAGTGTAAGTGTGTGCGTGTAAGAGGAGAAGATAGGACAAGGAAGTTGAAGGACAGATCGCACGCGGTCCGTGGCCCGTTTGGTAGGGTACTGCTCCGGCATTCGCCTGGTGTTGATCGGAGAAACCATGGAAAACTACCGATCATAGCAACCGGCCGCTAGAATTTTCCTCCAGACAGCGACTGAATTCGACCTAGCTGGAAAGCTAATGTCGAAAATCCTGCCGCCGTCAGGACTCGAACCTAGGACCTCCCGGTCTGATGCCCTGCAGTGACATCAGTTGTTGCACTGAGCTACCACTCCCGGTGATGGAAGGTTGACCTTACGACACTTGTCTGCAGCCCGAATAAGTGACAAAGAGACAACATTGCTCTACTTCATCCCTAGCGGTCAGGTAGACAGAAATATTATTCGCACAACGCGTCGCGCGGGATGAGTTGACTAGAAGATGCGGGTTAGTCGTTCCCAGGCCGTTGAATCTATTATTCACAAGCTGTCTTCGAGCGCTACACATCTTCTGCGAGTTTCATAATGCGCATCCCCAGCATTTAAGTTAGTTAAATATGTATGAGTTAGCAGCTCTCTACTGGGCCTGTTGCAAAGATACTGATTGCGTATTGTCTCCTTTTATTGTCTAAGATAAACTAATGATGTAAATGTGATTGAACATGTTTCATGTTGAATTCGTAGTGATCCATGGTAAATTTCATGAGCAAATAAGGATAAAGCATGCAAAACAGTCATCAAAATGATTTTATGAAGTGTTTAATTTCTTGTCAAATGTGGGTCTTTTCTTTAAACCGTGAGTTGTAAATGTGAGTTCATTCCTTAAATAGTATTTTGTCGTAGAGTGTATAAACGACAATAATCACCGAAGTACGTGATAGTATTTTGAATTTAAGGGTGTGAATCTTGACACTGACACGTTTTGTAACAAATACAGTTTTACATGATTATATATCACGATTATATATCACGTGAACACTCGAATCTATCATACTGAAAAGTTTCTTTCTATGAAATTATGTTAAATACATTACGAAGAATACATATTTTATATCTTTTTGATTTGTTTGTATTTTATTAAAGTATTCTATGACATCTAGTGTATAGTGTATACATCTAATGTCACAGAAAAAATGAAATACTTGTACTCTTTGCAACTAACACCATGAATCATAAAATAACACAAAATAAAATTGTTTTCACGTCAAGTAGTCACGTGGTTATCAAACATTCCATCACATCTATCTTCGCCTTGTAACTGTTTACATTAAACTCACGAAAGTCAGCAGTTTCACCTGCACCTTATCTCCAATCAAATTGGAGGTTATCGGACCCCAGATTGTTTTTACCCCAATGCTACAAGCAGACGGGAAGCCAGGAGTCGGCCGGAAAAAACAAGCGAACGTGAAGGGGAAAGAAAACTCAAAATAAAATAACTTAAGAGATTTATACGTCCTCGAGGGGGCGTGGCGGCGCGCGGGGGGCAGCGACCGCAGGGACGGGACGGCGCGGAGGCGTCGTGGGGGGGCGACAGGGGCGGTGTCTCTAACGGGGGGTTTTTCTTATTTTTCCAACTTTTGGGCCCGTGTCCGCAGTCCACTCAATCACGCGTAGCCGTGTTGCACGGGGAAGGAGGGTGTCGGCGCGGCAAGGGCTGGGCGGAGGGGGCGTCGGCCGACGTGGAGGGGGAAGCATTAAACGAGTGATTTTTTTTTTAAATTTGTTGCGTCTACATCTTGACGCAACGCGTCTCCAAGCCCCTTAAGGGGCGTTGAGCGCTTTACACTTGGGAGTAATCCTCCATTAATGTGCTTTCACTTTTAATAATTGTCAAGTTTCGTCACGTCGCAGTCAGTCAGTGCCTTTTATCCCTTCGGCCAGGGGCTCGACGCCGTTAGATCCCGGGGTTCCTGGCCGGTCACCCAACCACGAACCCGCGAGTCTCGAATTCGCTTAACCTTCGTGACTTCACGGAGCGTAGTAAACGCATTCGGCTAGCGCCGCCGGCGAATGACTATTACGTGTTACCGGGCGCCTTAACTATAGAGCGATTTTCCTAAGGATGAGCCAAAGTGACAAGTAGTGCTGGCAATATGTCTGAAGGTTCTGTGGTCGTTGAGCCCTTGAGCCTATTAGACTCCCTTCCCGCATTCGTTCGTTTGCAGTTGGCTAACTTGTAAATGGCTTCGACACTTCCTTTTGTGGTGTCCTCGTCCGAGAAAAATATAGTGCGCTGCGAGAAATAATTGATATTAAAAAGTGCAGTGTAATGTTCTCTTCTGTAAAAATTCTTTTATTCTTATATATTGAATTGACTTTTTGTGTGATAAATGTTTTTATTTTAAAACCGAGACTTGAATGCGAAATGCGTACCGGTGCACGTGTTTCCGGCTTAAAATCATCTTTCTTTCTATTTACAATCGTGGTAGTATTCTTTTACTGATTGTGAGAGCATGTTAAGAGATTTTACACATACGAAATTAAATTTAAATATTTCCCGGACTTGCGTACGTGCATGTACCTCAGCGAAACTCTTAAGACTTCTGCATAGGGATGTTTTCACTGGAGCCATTAGCACTTTACGAAGTGGAGTGACAACAGCTGTCGCGGCGGAGGGATTCTTCTCTGAAATACATGTGATGTTCACTTGTTTTCGCGAACTGTCACTTTTGCTCATCCTTAGAAAAATTGTTCTATACTTTGGGCTTTAGTGTATGTTATAATATCGGAGGTGGTGGCGGTGATCCTCCGACACCATGAAACATAATGATGAATATGCTAAACTAATGAATGTTAAATTTCTCGGCGACCAGTCGAAAGCTTAGCGCTTTTCCCGGCTGGAGCGGCTGGAGCTGGTGGGAGATACCTAGTTGTGGAAAATCACGCTAGCTGGCGGTAGTCAGCGCCGGGTCTATCCAGCGGGGGTGAAGATCACCACCACCTCCCAAGGGGAAAACATGCACTACACTTACGTAACTAATGACCTCAGCAGTTGACGAGCCCGGAATCACTGATCAATCAATAAATCAAATTTCCGGGAGAGGTCATCGGTAGAGTATGGAATACGGTACCGACCGATGGAAAGATTTTCTACCTCCATGGTATCTTCACCAGCGAGGCATCACCACAACCGGGACAAACTCACGTATGGCCTCCAGGTATATTATCATAGTCATGTAGTGCCTGTGTGAGTAAGGGATAGAGTGTGTGTAAGTACTGGTAGAGAAGGGACACATATGAGGAAGGAAAGATCGCGCACGATCCTTTGGGCTTTGTTGTTAAAGTACTGCTTCGGCATTATCTGGCGGTATTGATCGGAGAATACAAGGAAAACTACCGATCAGAGCATCCGGCCGCTAGACGTTTTCTCCAGACAGCGACTGCATTCGTTCTAGCTATCTAGTTCAAGACGAAAATCCGCCAATGTCGGGACTCGAACCATGTGACCGCGTGTCAGAAATACTGTACGGGCAACAACTTACTTCATCATCTCAGCCGATCCATTAAGATAAACTACATGTTGTTTGATAGTAATGAGGGGAATATCGTCGGTGGTGGTCGTTGCGTGACTTCAGGTAAAGATACGTAAACGGAAGATATTCCGGTACGATATAATGTCTGGTGCAGTACGCAAGTTTTTGACACTTTAATGATACCAATCACAAAGGTCGAACTGTGTTCACAAGAAATATATCGCCATGATGAGTGATTTTAATCAAATTAAACATGATGAAGGTTGTAATAATAATAATAATAATAATAATAATAATAATAATAATAATAATAAATGCAAAGTTAATCTGTAAAGCCTGATCTTTTACTTACCAACCGGAATGACGGATCATTGTAATACAATTGAAATATTAAGAGAGTCTCGCAAAGAGTACTCTTACGTTCGGAAGAAGTGCGAAAGGCATTTGATGATTTTTCGTTAACCATTTACTCTTGACGAAACATTATAATTAATTTTATCTAAAATAAATTATAATTTTTGTATCGAAGTTTTCATTTATTTAACAAGAGTACAATGCATAATATGCAGTTTTTGGACTTCAAATAACATTTTTAACTAAATTAATTGCACTAGTTCAAAGTACAAAAATACTCTGTTCTCTCTGTTTTATTCGGTTCTTGAAATTACTTTAATTCCATTTCTAGAATCAAATGTTTGCCTGTCTTCTGCGCACAGGCTTACTGTTTACAAAATAAATCTTCAAAGAACTGCAGCATTGTGAGAAACCCCTACGATTACGTGTATCCGCAAAAACAATGAAAGCGTAATGATGAAACAAAGATGACAAGTTTCTATAATTTTTGAGATGTAGAAATACACTGTAGGAAAGATAAATACTGAAATAGAAAACATAACTCCTCTATTCTACGACTGTCTGAAAAATAAATAGCATGGCTACTGTCATTTTCATGACTGTAAGATTCAGCAAATGAATAGGAACGGAAAATGCAAATTCGCATAGACAAATACGTTCATATCATTGAGACTGTGGGTGGTTGGAGCGTGTGGGACAGTGCACTGAGCAAACCCGTCCGTCTTCCAATGTCATGGTACATAACTTCGTTCGAGGCTTCGACAGCCCAGAAACTATGTCAAATAAAACTTGGAAGTGATTGATGGACGTGAGATCAACGGGCAAGCCAGAAAAGCGAACGAAGTCAAACACGAGTGACGTGTGGTAACTTTCTGAAGAACTCACTCTATGCGGTCAGGTAATCAGCTTATGGCATCACCGTAAACAAGACCTGTTTGCTGTCTTAGAGTGAATAATGACAGAAACTTATTATTCAGGAAAGTTGATGAGAAAAAAATCTCGTAACTTTTTTTTATTTCTTCACACTACTAAATGTATGTAATCATCAGAAACTGATTTCGTCTGTTCTGTGCACCAAATAAGCAGGTGAATTAGAATGTAAGAGATAAATTTATTTTATGGTTTATTAGTTCATTTGCTGTGTATTTACGGACCTGCAACAAAACACGTAATGGTATTGTTAATACCCTCGAGGGCCTTTCTGATTCTTTATGTCACCGGACCTCTTGAATACTTTATGGCCCGCTCTAATATCAACACAACACATACAACATTTTTATGAATTCGATTTATTAAAGTTAAGATGCAAGAAAATACAATAAATAAATGCCATAATGCTCAAATAAGAAAACTGACTCTTATAAACCGTATTTTGCTTAATTGATATGAAATTTACAGTTTTGAAATGTTCCTATTAATTTATAATTGTCATCAGTCACTTACATTTCTCTGTTTGGTATCACCTTTTTTAGAGACATACATTCTTCTTGAGTAGCAATACTAGTACCAGTAATAAGATAATAAGGCACATCGACTAACATCCCCTAAATGTTATTGTTTGGTGTTATGACATATTCTAAATAACTTTTGGCAAGAGAAGCAAACATCCTAAAAGTATCATTTCATCAACGCAATTTACATTGTTATTCACACTATTGTGTAACTATAAAATTCCCATAAACATATTCTTATACTTCTCGAGATTTTATTGAAGACCACTGTCTGTAGTTTTGGTTTTGCGAGTAATTACGCAGGAACTTCACCATATTACTTCATTTTAAACCACAAAATCAGATAAATAACGATTATGCAATAGTAATTAGATTCACACTCTGTTTTGTTTATCTGCCTTCATCTTGACAAATGATTATTACAATGCATATTTTCACATTAGACGCAAGAAAAATAATAAAATGTTTTGAATTCTCGTTTGATTCATGATCCAACTAGTAAACCTTGTACAAAACTAGTTAGTTTTGTATGCCCCACCGGCGTTACAAGGTGTTTTTGCCCCTCAGGTGACTGCTAACCACTCGGGTCAGAGGCCCTCGGGTTTGGAAGTCGCCCTCGGGGCAAAAACATCAATTTAACGCCCTTGATACATAAATAACTATTATTTATAGTGAATAGAAGTTCGTATTTGAACATGTTTCGGTGGTCGCACCCTCATAAATGATACTAAGCGCAAGCGAGTGTTTTATTCTGTGAAACTATTCTTCTGATATATGCTAATTCATTTATTTTTAAAATCCCTCTCTCCATTTCACAATAAAACTACAATACGAGACACAAACCTATACATATAGCGAAATTTTGTGTACACCGCACATTTTATTATTTGTTCCAAAGTAATCAATAGCACAGGAGAATTACTGAAATCTGAAAAGCATTAGTTTTACTCTTGATGAGTCTATTCTCTAAAGGCAATAGGCGTCAACTATTGATCAAAGATCGTAATTAGTTATCGACAATGTGGTGTTATAATTACGCGTAAAATCGTGACGTTTGATACCATTCAGGACAACTTCCCACGTACATTCCTATTTATCACGTCCACTACTCCTCTCTAATATCTGCAATTCCATTGTTACCACTCTCCCATCTCTCCCTCATTCCCTTGTATCGACCCCAATCGGCCTGTGACCACAGCTTTTTTGCTGATATCGATAATTTTATAATTGCGACAGTTTTAATTAGTTACACAAACGAAATTCGACTGTAATTTTCCCTACGTGTGGTTCCATTTGTAATTACGTGTCTCGCACTACATTTAGACACAACTTCAACAGCAATTTAAAATAACAGGTTTTTTATTCCGCCCTTTTGAAAAAAAGCAGAACTCGATACCAGTATCTGAAATCAATGCTCGCGGGATCGGTAATACGCGGTGGTCGGGTCTGTCGGCGTCACCTGTCAGGCCAACGCAGATCCGCAGCAGCGAAGCCGCTCGGGATGTGGTGAAGTCAGATATTGCGTGTCGCACCGTACAATGGAACGTAAATACACGCGGCAGCTGGAAAACGGACGCGACTGATAGTGTTGCGGTGAATAGAGTAGAAAAACTCGGCGGAGAGTTGGCGCGAAACGATTACACGCATGGCAAGTGCAGGTGTGATATTGCGAATATTCGATATTAATGGAGTACACTGTGACAACCCGACATTCAAATTGTGATTCTGCAGTCGAAATAATGGATGAAAATTAAAAATATGCTCGGTTGCCAGTTTTTGTCAAAATGTCTTATATTTGGTTTTTCATTCTGGCTTTGATTTTTCAGTCGTATCTTTGATTTTTCATTTGTCCCGAGTTTGAAAATATCAGAAAATGGTTCTGATAGATCTTTTGTAAATAAATATGTAATTGTTTGCAGACCATTGACATTGAGCTAACGTATACCTCAAAATAGGGGTATTGATGTCCAGAGAACAAATACTGTTATTTGATTTTAAATTTTTATTCTAAGTGATTATTTATTCTGTTTAAAGCGAACTACTCCAGGCAGCTGGATGCGACTGACAGTGTTGCAGTAAGAGAATAGAACAGAGAAAACTGGGCTCAAAGTTGGCGTGGAACGATTACACGTATGGCAAGTGCAAGTATGATATTGGAACTATTCGATATTCATTGAGTGCATAGTGACAATTCAATGTAAACTTTTGTGACTTTGCCCTGAAAAGAATGGATGAAAACTGAAAATATTCTGGATTGTCATATTTATGACAAACTATCTCATATTTTATTTTACATTCTTATATTTAATTTTCTATTTGTCCCTAATTTGAAAATATCAAAAAGTGGTTTTGCTATGTCCCAAATACTTTTATATAAAAATATGTAATAGGATGCAGCTATTTTAAATTGCGTTCAGCGTACCTTTAAATGGGGGATTGATGTCGTAAAAGCAAATGCAGTTATTTCGTTTTAATAGTATATTTTAGTTTTTTAATGTATGAGTTTATGCGTTCTTGTAAAACAAAATTTGAAATTTCATCTTTTCTGAAATCAAGCATGTTCAATTCTCACTTGTACCGAACACATATATACAGAATATGCATGCTCATTTTAACATTAAAATGAGTCAAGAACTTCAAAACGAGTGTTCACTAAAACATTAGATCAGTAAATTATGCTTCCAGTTAACATTTTTCAGTTTATGAGACTATTTTATTTCAATAAAAATGTAATATTTTTCTCGAATTTTCTTCATAGTTTTAAAATTGTTAATGATATGTTGAGATATATTAGCTATCTCTTTTGAATGAGTATCTATTATACTCAAATATTACTCCTCCTCTTATCTTCAAACAATCTTCTTGCCTTTACAAGAATTCCCTCGTATATTACAGGGGATACATGTTGTAAGTTCCATGAATCCTACTTCATCCGTCTGAAAAAACTATATTCACGGGTGAATAAGCAGTAAAAGCAATTCTCGGAAACGTGCGGTATACCAACGACACAATTGCGAGGTATAAATCAACATGTAAATTACCTCTCCCAGCATGAAGTATCAGATGTTTCTTAGGAACTCCACTCGGCGAGAGAGCCGCTTGTCAAGACGTTGGAAGAAATACGCCCACTGAGCAACGCATGAGTAAAATCGAACTAAGTTTACCTCGTACTTATCACCCACGACTTTCCACTCCTCTTGAAGTGCAGTTGCCTCTCAGACATCCTCCACCTGCGTCCTCGCCAACAGTGTTGTCTTTTTATTCGTTGTCTCAGTCCATAATGACTGCCTTCATATCAGGGCATCTGCAGCCGTCTAATTCCCATTTTACCCAACTCAGCGACCGTCTCAATAGTTGTCACTTCCTACTATTTCACCTTCTTTGGCCATTGATTCCAAGCCACCCATGGTGTGACAGCCAGATCGCTCGTCTTTTCCGCCAAGGATGAAATGACGGTCGATCAATGTGGAATTGTTAGCTCGTATAGCGGGTTTGCCGCAGGTTTTCTCTGTGTTTTTTTTCTCTTTTACCCTGAATCTCATATCATCATTGCTCACCATTCGCATCATATGTTCATAATCACCTATACATCAAATTATTCAATTATTCCTTTTAAACCTTCCTTTTCCCTTTTTTCCCCTTCTTCATTTGTTTTGTTTTCCTGTCCTTATTTGGTTCTAGAGTTCCCCTTAATCGTCATATATTCGACTAATCGTAGTTTTCTACGTCTCTTCGCCTTCTCTACTCTATTCTTACTTCCATCTTCCCAATTTCCCCTTCCTTAAAAATTTTTTTTTCCCCCTTCCCAAACCCTAAGGTAGTAGAACACTATCTTTAATTGCTTTCATTGCTTTCATTGGCTTCGCTTGCCTTCCACATTCCTAATCCACTTTACGATAGCTCCTTTTCAACAATTTCAGTCTCTGCTCCCTCTTCGATTCTATGGTTGCCGCCCCTTCCAGTGCGCCCCATCCCTTCGGCTAGCATCGTCGCCGCCACAGTCCGCACCGTCGTCACACGACCTCCGCCGCCCCCGCGACTTCATTACGGCGGGCGGCAGGAATTGTAGTCCGCTGCGCAGTACTACTTCTTTTGTTCGCTTCCTTTTGCAATTTAATTAGTTTTACGGCTTGTCCTGAATTGTCTTTATGCAAAGCAGCTTAATCACGTGACCCACGCGGCGGGGCTGGAGCAGCGTCTCCGCACGCACAAACAGCACCGCACTTGAGGGGGAACGTGGCGCGCCACGTGCGTGCCTCGTGCGTGCCACGTGCGTGATGCGTGCCTAGCGGGAGATCCTTTGTGGCCGGTCGGTGTGTTGCGATGGCTGATACGTCCCGTACACAGGAATTGCATTACTACTTCTCGGTATTTTGTGCGTTAAATTCCTAACATGGAATGAACGATCGCGTTCTTCAGAATGACCCCCCGAGTTGATCTCTGCGTAGATAGTTTCGTAGTAAAGTTTTATTTAGTCGTTTCTCCCTACAGTTTCGTTTGTGGTGGACTGATCTAGAGAATAGACTGGGGGGAGTAATTATTCTGAAATGCAGATAGTAGGGTACCAAAGAAATTCAAGTACCGATAAATGTTAGCCTACGTCAGATGGGATAATTGGTGCGGAGATTGGATATTTTTGTAATGCTTGGATCTGCCTGTTAGTTTGTCACGTATGTCACAAAATAAGGATATCTGTAAATATTGGGAGAGAAGTGAAAAGAAATATTTAAGTTATATCAAAGTACAAACCGATTTGTCATTAATACCAGGGGTGGATTTAAACTTAGAGACAGGATGCACGTGCCAATGGTGGCAACATTTTAGGGGTAGAAAAAGTTGTAGAGTAAAATGTGTCTAAAAATTCTTTGTTGTAGTCAGTGTTGCCAGATCAGTGAAATTTTCTTAAGATATATCGAGTTTTCAAATCGAGGATAGCAGGAAATTCAGCATAAGTTTCGTGTCGGAATCGTGTCATGCGTGTCAATGCGTGTTTTCAATTTATGTGATAAACATAGTTTTATAAAACTTTTTTAATTGGTTATTTAAGGTCGCATCAACATCTTAGGTCATTAGCGACCACTATTGCTGTTAACGGTATGATAACTATGAGGATGAAACGATATGGTGATGATAAAGGGTGAAAAGATGAACACCAATACAACCACGCTCGAGGCGGGACTCGAACCCGCGACCCTTCGGTCCGAGATCACTACGACACTACTGCCTTAGAGATCTCGGCCACCGGCCGACTTCATAAAGTTTTATTATCAAGTGTTTTGTTTATCTATCAAATATTGCATCGAAATTTTTAAGAAATCAAAAATATAAGAGTTCAGTATTATTTTGGGGTGGAATTTAAATATTATGTGATTTTTGTGAAAATATGAACGAAATGAGACTTCTTCAAACAGATTATCAAAATATTAAAACATTTTCATTTTAAGAATTAAAGGTGGAACAAAGGTAGAATAATAAATATGTATAACGACAAAAGAAACCGAAAACGTATAAATTTATGTGATTTTTGAACATCAAAATCTATGATTTAAAAATTGATTTCCTGGAGAAAATATTAAACTCTTATATGTTATTAAATAAATCATGTTTCATTTTGGTCATAAATATGTGTCCAATTTTTAAATATAAATTACGAGTATACTATTTTTATATATAATTTTTTCCGAGTTATGTGAAAAAATAGAAGACAATTTTTTGCGTGACTACAAGGGACATTGTTGTTAAACCGTTTCTGATTAAACTCAATTTATTCATCTCAATTTATTCATCTGTCCATGTAAATATTTGTATATTACTTCACTGTTTGAAATCTCTGTGACTTTAATTTTGGTGGATCTCTTTGTAATTTTTTTTATTTTATTATCACAAGAAGTATTTGAACAACGTTGCAATGGCAAAGAAAATAGTCCCTCAATCTACACCATTGCTTGTTTTTTTTTCGTTTTCCCACCACACCGGACATTATTAGAGGAAATGAAGCATTGCATTAAGTTTTGATTAAACATCGACGAAGACACTAAATGAAATTATACTTAAAAGTTGAACTATTTCCATAGCCATTGGAGAAAACTTTTAAATTATTCACTCGCTTAGGAAAAAGAATAGAAAAGGGGTTCAGAAATGAACCCTACGAAAAGGAAGAAATAAATCACTGCCGTGTAACCTCACTTCTTTCGTAGGAAACGCGGTCGAGAAAACGAAAAAAAAAATCAATAAGATGAAAAGAATAAGGGCACTAAAGAGAACAAGACGTTGATGAATAAGTTACTGTTGCGTGATAAGTAATGAGTGGCAATACTGGAAATAGCTCTACATTTCAGCTTACCTTACGGTGAATTCGTTTGGTCAAATATTAAAGAAGTGAATGAGATTTACAATTTTGTATTGCGATCATAATTGCATAAATGTTATTTCAAGAAATTTTAATAAATAATTCACTTTTTCAGCGAATTTGTACTAAAATATGAAGGTTGGGACAACTATTGACAAGTCATGGCAATTATGTTTCGTGAGAATAGGAATGCGGATGGAAAATGTGAAATATACACAGGAAAGGGTAAGGTATGATCTAATAGCATGGATATTTAACGTCACACAAAAATCGGGCTTCTCATGTTTAAGGTAATTGGAATGTCAGTACAGGAGTCATGTTCCAAAGCATTATAGCATGTACGAGTTCACAAAATTCCAGAGATCTTATATACCCATTCTAAAAGACCAATTAGATCGACTACTACTCATGTCACTTTCACAGTGCATTGCTGGTTGCTACGTGGCCTCGCAGGAACTCTCCTACCCATCTACTGTCCGGTACGGAAGGGCATTTTTCCATCAATTCCCTGTGACTTTCTCGGGCGATTCTCCCATGGAGAATGGCTATCTTGGTGTCCGAGCGCTGCTCAAAATATTCATCTCGCGCGTAGATAGTTAACTGATTTCATATTGCTCTCTGTGCTAATAGTGACACTCACATATCCATCTGTTGCGGGGAACACACATTAGTACACCATTTCTTTCAAGCAACTAATAAAATTGTGTGATCCGATAAGATTTCTTTTAGAGAAAAAGACTAGATGCCGTGATTCTGCCCCCCTCCCAACCTCATATACAAAAAGCTTTAAGCTTTAAATTATCCTCAAGAATTTATTTTACTTTTTGAGAATCTTTTTGATTCCAAATGAGTAATCAGATGAATCGTTGGAATCTTTTCATACTCACGGTAGTCCAAAAGACCACTGATAGGAATTCACTCATTGAATTAATACCCAATGTCTGCACTACCTAGTCACAGAAGAAATGCCATCGTTGACACAGAATAAAAAAATAATCCTTTTTTTTTATGTGAACTCGATTGAATATATTGACAACAAAATATTGGTTCTTTTTTATCACTGACATTTGAACTGTTCGGTATTGGCAACCAACAAGTAAGCTTAAATAAAGATAATTTACGGTCAAAGTCTGACTTTGTTGCATATCCCAATTCCTTCGGAGCAGAATTTTTTTTGCAAGATTTAAGCTATTGTCACTGACCCATTGACAGTTAAGAGTGAAGTAGTCAATAGACTATTTTACGTGGACATTAGTTGGAACGAAATATGTTCGAACACAATATAAATCTCAAATTAATAAGTTGAATGCGCAGAGACGAATATTGAACGTATGTGACTCCACAACCTGTTATGAAATGAATGAAAATATTTAATAAATTAATCTGGAATATTTAAAAGCATAATAATTTATGGATTTCCTTATTTACTTTCATAAATAATTTTGTAAAGGTTTTTTGGAGAGACCTGAGGAAATAACTTTTTTGTAATTTAATGATAAATAACTCTGAAACGATCACGTTTGAGGCGGAAGATTTTTTCAAATATTTCGAGTTCAATAATATTTCAATTCTCATTGGTTATTATTGAGATTACCATCATTATACTTCACTCTCAAATATCCATTCAACTGCTCCGTAAGTCTCTTTTATTAATGAAGGCCAAAGAGTCTTTAGTAAGAGCGAAAGCAAAGTGTCCGATTTCGCAAAACGGGACCCACCGACGCGGCGTTCTCCAATTAATTCCCGGCATGGTCGCCAGGAGGCGCGCCGCGCGGCAGTGCCGCGAGGAGCTCGGGAAAATGTAATTACAGCGAAAATATTGGCTCGACGTCGGCGGTGCCAATGTTTGACTATCAAACGCTTCTAATTATGTTGAGGGGCCTCGTCGGATTGTTTGCACGGAGCTAGAGCGCTTTACGTCATTAACCGGTATTGTGTAGTCCCGGCGGAACCGGCGGCGCCAAGAGAATGAGCGGCCGGAATCTGGGACGCGCCATGACGTGCTACGCGTGCCCTCCGTTCAGTGCCGAGCTCAGTTTGCCGGAGGCTCTCTAAGAACTCTGACAAATACATTCGTGTTTTAACTATCTCGGATGTCGTATTAACTGGAAATCTTTGTATTGCGAGATTTTTGTGAAACTTTTGACGAAGAATGTCTTTCTTAATTTTAAGGCTCATGGAGCATTGGGGCTGTGTTGTGTGAAAAAAATACGCTCGAAAAAAAATTAAAAAATGTATAAATATCTTCTATACAGGCTTTATAGCATACAGGGTATGGAAAGGTACTATTTTAGTATTATTTAATTTTCATTTTTTTGATGTGTTAATGGAGAATATGATAGGTCAGGAATTAGGTCTAAGATGATTTATATTCACTCAGTGGTTCTGTTTCTAACGAAGACAATTCTTCTAAAGAAATTTTTGGATGTTATGTTGCATTAGCTTAAGTGAATGTAATTTCACTTGTAAAAGGAGCGGTGTGTAATTTTATGAGAAGAATGATTGAGCAACACCCAATAGATATCTGACATAATATTTGCTAAGCTGTTTTATAATGTTCACAATTTGATATTATATTTGAGTATACTTTATTTTCATTAGAAATTGTACTTGTGTAGGAAGTCTAAATGCATGCTTAAATCATTTTACAAGACTGTTGAATATTTTGAAAAGTGTGAAAAAAATAGCATAAGAATAACTGCGAAGCAATAGCAAAAAAAAAAAAAAGAATACAGTGAACCTTCATTATTTACATCAAAAACAATTTGTAAATGAATGTATTATGCGTACAGTAAACACAAGAGTTTTGGAAAAATATAGACCATTTGAACTTTCTGTGTTTCTAAAGGTTGCACAAACAGTTCTGCTATACTCATAAAATGATGAAACTCAGAGTTTAATTTTACATTTATTCAATTCTTCGACCCTTTGAAACCCTTCGTAGCGCATTTGTGTTATTCCCGACACAGGAAAGTCTTCCGGCAAAGTGGGATTTCACATTAGCCGTCGTTCCGCCGTCCACTTTCCATTGTAATCGGCTTCGAGCGTTGCTCCCCTTCGTCCCTACGGCACCGGAAGTTAACGGGCTCCGCGACCGCTTCCTGCCCGGCGGGCGGGCGCGCGGTGGCGAAAATACCCGTGGGCTCGCGGGGTTACCTTATTTGTGCTAATGAGAGAAGCTATCGACAGCCGCTGTTCGCCGTTCCAGCTTGTTATTTCTGTTTACCTGCGCCCTCCCCCCCGCACTTAATGCTCGCTGCCCCGCGCATTGATAAGAAGTAATTGGTTTCATTAGGTCGACGGCAATGTTAATCGAGTCGGTGCAATCGCGCGGCGCCGCTCCAAAGCCACGCTGCCGCCCCTAAACCCAACGCTGCTGCCCCTTCCTTCATTGGCGCGGCTCACACTGCACCTCTCACCGAACCCACATCAGCTTCACCTCTTCATCCCCCAGCTACAATCTGCCTTTATCCACAATCGATTCTTCCCCTCATTCACACTGTCATTCTTTTTCAATTTGTCTGCGTCCGTCGCTTGATCTTTTTCGTTCGTCTCCGCCATCTTAACCACCCTTAAATTATTTTAACCCTTCCGCCTTGTCTGTCCTGTTCTCCTCTAACTTTTAGACTAGCCCTTTGTATTCGTTCACTCTGCCGGCGTTGCCCGTTCCATCGATCCCCTTTCAACTCATCCAACACGTCCTACATAGCAATTTCAGACTCCAACCTGGAGGGCACATGGTTCATGTCGCAACGGTGGCGGATAGTCGACGCTAACTGCGTAGATACGTCAAATTCAGCCGCTGACTGGAGGAGAATTCTAGCGATCGGTTGCCCTGTAGTTTTCTAACGTTCTTCCAATCCACACCAGGAAAATTCTCGAGCATACCCTAACACACAAGCCATGCATCGCGCGCAATATTTCCCACCTTTTCTTTCACAGCCTTCCCTCCCTTTTGTCCTATACTTAACCCTCCCACACATTCCTGCATACACACGTTCACGCATACACACGTTCTTGCATTACACTACTACATATATCGGTAGACCAGTTGGGAGCTTAAAGTTTGTCTAGGGTGGTGCTCGATTAGAAGGAGATTCCTGGAGCAGGAATCTTTCGCAAGCCGACTTATAGGTTGTCGCTGGACTTCATCCTTCCAGGAAAGATAATAACCGCCAACACCAGGAGGAAAAATCCATTATTCTAATAGACTAATAACCATAACAGTTGACGGACCCAAAAACATCAATTCATCAATCAATTAATTAATCCATTCCCACTTAACTGTCGTCAACTGCCTCAATAATATATATTATGGTGTGAACTTACGTGAACTGTAGTTTTAGTAATTAATGTGAGAAAAGTGCTGACAGGACTTTTCTCTGCCCAGTTAATCATTTTCTATCCATTTATCTCATTTAAATCACTATTTTCTTACTCCATTGTCGCCATCTGTTTGCCTCCATCGAGTCTCGGACTCTTCCTCTACAATATCATCTGTAGATTGCTCTATTTGCAACTAATTTTTTTTATCTTTTTCAAACTTCTGTCCTCACTCTAATCTTCAGAACCATCTTCAATAATTCTAAGCAGCAGATATGTCGGGAGATTGTTTGGAACTCTTCTTATAACTTCTGCAAAGTAGCAGTTTGAAATATGTGCCGATGTATGCTAGAACATATATTATAGTACCTTCTACAACTAACAAATAGTGTTGCTGGTTCCCATAGATGTATTGCAGCAGCAAATGTTCCAACTCACCAGTAACCGGGAGGACATCGATTAGACAAGATGGAAACAGGCAAGTGTAGGCAACGGTTGGCAGTGTGGTTTCTCGTGAGGGAAGAAATGACTGTTTCAGACACACAACAGGATAATGGGAAGTCATCACAAAGTCATAATCCATGTTTCATTGGATATCAAGAAGTCAAAGAAAGCAGGTACGGTGCTGAAAAATGCAAGGGCACCGGGCTTCCTGCAACTGCACGCCAACCAAACAATACCCAGAGCGTCAATGACTTGTTAATGACAAACAAGCGAATCACATTTGATGCATTAGAGAGCGAGTGTGTGTGTGTGTGTGTGTGTGTGTGTGTGTGTGAGAGAGAGAGAGAGAGAGAGAGAGAGAGAGAGAGAGAGAGAGAACGATGTGTCTGTCACCTCCACACATCATCCATGACGATTTGAAGATGAAGAAGGTGAGTTCACGAGTGCCCCATACCCTCATCAATGCGCAGAAACAGAAGCGTGTGGGGAGGTGCCAACAATTGGTTAAAAAGTACTGAGCTGATTCAACTCTAGTGACCCGCCATCAGAGTTCTTTCGGCGCCTGGTCACCGTCGACGAGTCATAGTTCTTCCATGAGACTGCAGATCCTCAATATTCGCCAGAACTGGCTCGTAGCAACTATGCTCAATTCGACGGAATGAGAAATATTATAACCTTTTGCCACAAAATTTCACATTTGAATATTTATTTATGCTAAACTAAACCCAGAGATTTTTGAAGTGCGAGAGTTTCAATTATCAAATGAAATAACGAAACAAAAATCAATAAATGAAATCAATAAATTAAATTTAATTATTTCTATCCACAACATCTCTTTGTAAATTCTAAGAGATTCCCGTACATGTCAGATATTTACCCCCGAGTAATCCCAGTCTGTTAAATTTTTAACATGTGGTCGACTGCAGATACATGCATTGCAACAGTCAAGTCAAGTGATCTGTAATTCGGCTGTAGAATCCTGTGTATACGGTGGAACACAGGGGTTCCGTGACACTCCGTGCGAGAACATGCTCTCCCTCGGGGCGGGGTGGGGGTGGGGGAAGTGCACGGGGGTGGGGGAAGTGAACGGGGGTGGGGGAGGGAGAGCGAAGTCCGGAAGCGTGGGTGTGAGAGGAAACAAACGCCGCTAGAGTAAACGCGTTAAGCCCCAGTATCGACTTTCGATTCGATCTCCAGGAAAACAATCTAATTAGAGAGGGAAGAATGAGTTCGTAGTCCCTCACACCAACTCTGACAAACCCTACAGTTTCTTTCACATTCTACATACCTCTATTGCGTACGCTCAGTTACTTCATTCACAACATGTTTTTGCACTATTGGGTCTTTACAATTCTTGATTCTTCATTTAGGTATCTTTGCATTCCAAGTTACCTTTATATCACCTGTATTTTAGTCTGCACTCTAGATATTAAGAAACTTTGTGTCTTCTTTCCTTGCTGCTTGCACACTAACAATCACAAAATTGTAATTTTTGACTCAAAAACAATTATGCTGGCATGATTCAATAGGACCAAGATAATAGTTTGTACCGAGTTAATGAAACTGATTCCTCGTCGTCAAGCTCAAAACAAAAACAAAAACTATTGTCACAGAAAAAGTTATTTGAATGTTTGTTGCCAACCCCTAGGTTTCCATATTTGTCTCCATCTCTCACTTGCAACGTCCCCCCGTGCCATAATAAACAATCGTCTGCATTACACTCCAGTCCATCTTCCCCCTACGTCCAGCGTCGCGTGCAATCTCCGTGATCGCCCTCTCCATGGAGAGTACACGTCCCCTCGAGCAGAGGGAGAGTTGGCCCGAGGACTACACATGCTCCGAGCTAGCGTACGCCACGTTGCGTCGCGTTACGCCACAGCTCGCCAACACACACACTTGTCCCAAATGGGTCAAAAGGTGAAACAGAAAATAAAAAATAAAAACCTTAACATACAAATAGTAATTAACACACGTAAGCGAGAGAGACCATCACCAAATCTTGAAAGACCACCACTATACCCAAAAACCAAATCTTGGAAAACAATCACCAGTTCGGCATAATAAAACTTAGTAGCATGTCGATAGCGAGAAACGGTAAATAAAACCGTAAAAATTACATTAAATAAAAGTAATAAGAATTATAATAATCTTTTATATTTTATAATCGTAATAATTTATATTTTAAAAAGTTGTTGAATTGTTTTAATTTAAAAAGTTCATTTACAGTGCATTCAATGTCTTTATTGGGTCTAAGTAGCAAATATTCCTATAAGTACTGCTGCTGCTTTTGCATGTAAGTAATTTTGAAAAATAAATGTTGGCACGAAACAGATTTTAAAAATTATCTACGAAAACCTAACTATATCAGGTTTCTTGCTGCTTAATTTTTATTGATACATTACCTGAATTTTAATATTTTGGTGAAAGAATTGTATGTGGTATGTGATCTAGAATGGCAGAGCGTGAAGATAAAAGAATACTGTGAGACGCCCGAAAAAATCCCTCCGGTAACACATCATCTCAGAGAGATATCACATTTTACCGTCCAATACAGTCTAGTCATTATGACTAAAACAGACATTTGGAGTTGCTAATGAGAGTCGCTCCTAGTCGTTACGAGGGATGCCTATACAGCATGCCTGCTCGAAAATTCCCGAGACTCGAGTGGGTTTAAAAGAAACCCTGGGCAAAAAATTAGGGTGTGAGCCTCGACCACAGACCGTCTTCCCGCAACACTTCCAAACGAAAATAAAATGGGTGTTTCGGCGATATTTCGGCCCACTGCGCGAGGCACCCACGTGAAAGGCGGTCGCTGCTGGCTTTTCCTGTTCGATGCCGTCGTTTTCCTCCGCGGCTTCCTCCAAGATTAGACCGGCGATGCCCCTTACCCTTAATCACAGTTATTCGTTTCCGTGCTCTCTGGCAAATTAATTTGCTCTTGGTAGCGTTTGTACACGCTCTTTCGAAGCGCGCATTAAGGAACATTTTCTTTTGTATCATCCCAAGAAATGGGTTTGCGTATGAGGCTCTTGTACAATTTATGAATAGTACAAAATTAGAGCAATGTTGCAATGCTAAATTTCATTCCCTAGTACTCATAGTCCTCCATTATTTTATTCACAGATTTGATTTTGAATCTTACGACACTCAGTCATTTTGAGTAAGTTAATGCATGATGAAATGATTGATGTTGTTTTATCGTTTGTTCTTTGCCATCGTCTCTTCGATTACAAGGTGACATCATCTGTTTTCCGCGAGAATTCAGAACTTTCAGTCCTGAGCGAAACAAATGCCGCACGAATTGTGCGCGCTTTGTCGGTAGGACTTCTGTTGAGAAAATAGTTTCTTTTATTCTTTCTTATATTTCTTAGCGTGCCTCAATGTCGCATAAAATTTACTATTCCTTGAGCAGAATGCCATCTTGATAAGTTTATCGCTTCTTTACAGTTCACCTGCTTATAGTAGCTCTTTCTCTTAATTATGTAAAGTTACCAGAGCAACGTCACGCTTTTTGGTATTTTTTACGGGCTTCGTGTTGCGTTAGATTAGGACCAAATCTAGGTCATTTCCTAACCGGGTAGATTTTTCTAAGAGATTTGAAATGCTAATGAAAATAATATATTAATTGTTATTTTTTACAGTGAATGCTGAAAAATGCGTAACACTTCAACAAGCATTCTGGTATGAAAATTGGAAAAATAAAACAGCAACAACAAAAACAACTATCACATTAATAATAAAACAATCACAGCAATAATAATAATAGTAATAATAATAATAATAATAATAATAATAATAATAATAATAAAAAAAAAATATTTTTCTATAAATTATTGTGCATCCGTATGATATTGTTAAAGAGGTATAGAAAACTCTCGACTGATGTGATTAGTACATTAAAAATCCATATTAACGTAATAAAATTGCTTTACGATGGAAAAAATGGTTCTAAAAATACATTCTTCCCTTTGTCGTTCAGAAACACCAGTCTCAGGCTATTACAGATCAGGAAATGTAAGGAAAGACTTTGTTCACCCCACCTCAACGCGCGGAAGTTTCCCAGTGGCTCCGAAGAGGCTTCGCTTCGAAGTGAAGCCACGTTCTGCCCCGGGCACCGATTGCAGACAACACAGTTCGAGCTGCGTCCCTTCCTTCTGCACACACGCCCACGCAGCGCCGACGGTGGCGGCAAAGGCGACGGCGACAGCGATGACTGAGGCAATCGTGGGGGCAGAGGCGGCGGCGGAGGCAGCGGCGAAGGTGGTGGAGGTGGAGGTGGCAGTGGTGGTGGGGGTGGCGGCGGGGCGGCGGGGCGGCGGGGCGGCGGGGCGGCGGGGCGGCGGGGCGGCGGGGCGGCGGGGCGGCGGGGCGGCGGGGCGGCGGGGGCGTGGGCGGCGGGGGCGGCGGGGGCGGCGGGGGCGGCGGGGGCGGCGGGGGCGGTGTGCGTGGGACGTTGAGCACCAGGAGCGCATGCCGCCCGGCCGCCTCTGCGGCGTGCTACTCAAACATGGCCCACGAAGTTCGCTGGCAACGTCTGCCGACTTGGCGGGAAGTTGAAGCCACTTCTGCAGCCATTGCCGTCGCTCTCAAAACCACTACCACTACCACCACCGCGAACGCCGTTGCCACCTCCATTTTTTCATTTCTGGCCTATTCCAACGCCATTTTCACAGCACGCCGTCGCACACACCGTCACAGGAGTTGTCGTTGGGGAAGTTCCACAGTAGACCTGCTTAGGTTCGAATCTCCACCACGGCGGTCGGTCCCGCCTCCGCCCACTATCTACCCTGCCTTCCACTCCTACCTCCATCCTGAAGAGGAGCCTCCACTGACGCCACTGTCGCTACTGCATCCGTAGCGGTGTCTCCCTGGACCTTCACTTAAGCCTGCACTTCCCTTCGACATCACCTCCGTATTCTACCTGTCCTTCTATTCCCTTTCCATGGACACTTGCTCCTCAGCTTTCGCCAGTGTTAGCGCATCTGTTACAGCTTCCGTCACCGCTAACACCGGCTACTTCCGCCATCCCCTCTCTCTCTCTCTCTCTCTCCTCTCTGCATCTCTCTCCCTCTCTACCTCCACTACCTCTCAGGCCCGCTTCCCAATTCTACTATCTCTCCACAGTCCTTTTAGATTGCTTCCAAACGTAGTGCCCACCATCTTTGCGTGTACCGCCGTCCCGTCGCCACTTGTTCCATCTTCACCTGTCTGCCGCTCCTCGCCACGACTGTCTCAATCAGACCTTAATGGACTTCCGTTACCTTGTTTAGCAATTAACTGCCTTCAATCTTACTTAACCGTTTAAAACAATCCTGAATTACTCCTGCAATCTCTGCAGACCTTTACATACCCACCTTCTTTTCATTGCACGTGAAATTCTAATACTGCAGTCGCTGGATTCGATCATGTTTAATAGAACTTTCAATAGAGTACTTTCAAACATTGAAACACATACATTACTGTCGTTAATTCACACTTCGTCCACTCTTACACGGCCCTTGATATGATTCGGAGATTGATCCTTTCAATTATCAAGTTATAAATCATAGTAGTTTTTTGATTTGGCTAAGAGATAAATCGAAAGATCTCAGTTGTTTAAGGCAAAACAAAATTGCCACTGCTTTAAAAATCAACGTATTTTTCAATAGAACTCATTAACTATCTTCAAGAAACGTGAATCATTTGATTGTTTTCTGTTATTGCTTAACCTCTGTTCCTTCTGCCACTGAGTTCCAATAGAGTAGTCGCCCTTTGCCCATCTCCACACTCATCCAACATCTCCTCTGCTCCTCGGCCAACTCTACGCCGCCACAACTCTCCTCCTAGCTCCCCAAGCTGCCTTCACCCCCAACTCCTCCCCCTCCGCCCACCCACCTGCGCGCACGTGTTTCGCCCGCCTCCCCCTCACTTCTGGCGCGCCGGGCCGCGCCCCCGCCGCCGTGGTGGCTATTTGACTTCCATTCCGGCCGCGTATCAAAGCCCTCCCGCGCTATTGGCTGCAGGGGCTTTGACGCGCCCGGGAGCGCCGGTTGTTGAAGCATTCGCCCCCGCGCCCGCGCCTGTGTGCTCCGCTCTTGAAGCCCCAGCGGCGGCCTCAGCCTTCTCCAGACGCCCTCTGGGCCGGCCCTGGGCTTTGGCGGCGGCCGGTGGCAAATGCGCAGCTTCAACTGGACATCAAGCTCGCTTCTCGGCCTAGCAAACGAACTGGACATCTGCTTCAGAGCAGCAGATTGTTGTTCTATTATCGGATGGAAAAGTATTTTTCGACGGTGAAAAATAATACTTTTCATTTAAATGGAAAAAATTCTTGTGTTTTAGTGTAAAAAGCACAGATATGTACTGCCATATAGCTTCTAAAACGAAGTCACATTACTAATATTTCATTCATTTTCTATTATTTTTTTCTGTGTCGTTGTTTTGTTTATAGGGAAAAAATTAAAGCGATTTATGACACTTACTTTTTTCTACTCTCCCTTTTTCATACATACATAATTTAGCCGACTCAATATTAAATTGAATCAATGTTCTTCTGTGCGTGTCTGTTACTCTCATCCGGTCACTTTCGCACTGCGACGTCGACCCTTTGGAATCCGCTCTTGAAACTCGTAGACCACACGCCAGCCACAGGGTCCTCCATTCACTCGGCCACTCCTCTCTGTAGAGGTTCAGAGCTTTGGTGGCGACTGGTCTCAAATGCGAAGCTTCAACTGGACATCAAGCTCTTTTGTTGCCATTAGGAAATTAACTGAATATCTGATTTAGAGTAGCAGACTGTTGTTCCAACATTGTATTAAAAAGATGTTTCATAACAGGAAATAAATTGATATTCATCTAAAATAAAAAATATTTTAGTACAGTTTTTTTGCATAAGAATTTAATGCCATGTTTTCTCCAAACAGCTATCGCATTTTGTATCTTTCATTTTAATTTTATTTTCTATACATGTCTGTCATTATCCACATCTATTCTAAAGCAGTTTCTAGCATTTAATTTATTATATTTATAATTTATTTTAATCTACATTAAATTGTATTATCATCACAATCTCAATTTCTCATATCTTGCTTTCTCGTACTGTGACCTTGGTCCTATGTGCCCTGCTCTTGAAAGCTCCCGCGGAGACACTCAGACCGCGCTCAAGCTTTGTCGGGACTCCTTCAGACGTCCCACTGTTCTCCGCTGGAGAGGCTCTGAGCTTTGTTGGTAACCTGCTGCCAGTGAGCTTGTGTAGCTTGACAGTGATATAGAACTCTTTTGTCACCAAAATAGAAAACGAAGTGAAGAACTGCATTAGAACAGATTGTTTTTCTGGCTTTGAACACAAAAACATATTTGAAGGCAAATGTAGAAGTTGATAATTTTTATGCAACAGAAAAAGTATTGCTTGCATTTTAGTGCGAACTGTGCAAGACTTGAATGTAAAACCATGAAGCTTCGAAAAGACTTTAGTATTTTCAGCGTTTCATACCTTTTTGATTATATTATTTATGCATCCTGTCGTTCTCTCAATCTGTTTCTATCATTATTTCTTTTTAATTTTTCTCTTTATTTATATGTACATTAAATCGTTTTAATAAATAAAGTCAAATTGAACCTTATAGCGATTTAGACGATTTTGCCACTCATTCGATATCATCCACACTGAAACACAGGTTCTCGGGAATCTGCTGCTGAAAGACCCCGTGAAACTCCTCGACCGAGCAGAAGCATCGAAGGGACCCTCCAGACGTTCAGCAGTTCTCCGCTCGGTTGGTTGGTTAGTGATTCTGGGCGCGTCAAAAGCTTAGGTTATTAGTCCCGTAAGTGTAGTGCATGTTTTCCCTCGGGACATGGCGGTGATCTTCCCCCCGCTGGATGGGAGAGCCGGCGCCGACCTACCATCGGCTAGTGGGGTTCCCCCTAACCAGGAGTTTCCCACCAGAGGGGCACCGCCTCAACCGGGACAAGCTCTAAGCTCCCGACCGGTCTCCCGGAATATGTGGTAGTGTAGTGCATGTTAGTGTAACTGTGTAAGGGGAGAGGGTAGGACAAGGAAGAGGAAGGAAAGATTGCGCGCGGGTCGTGGCCCGTTTGTTAGGGTACTGCTCCGGCATTCACCTGGATTCTCCGCTCGGGTAAAAGCTCTGGTTAGTTGCAAATCCACAACTCTCTGCGGAACATTCAGCACTTTGATCCACCTCTAACAGTTTTACACACCAGCACAAGGCTCATTTAAATCTCATTGGCTTTTGAAGTACAATAGAGGGAAAATATGCAAATAATTTCAGGACTCATTTCATCATAATTTCAGGATTCAATTTAGAAAATTCAGTTTCCATATTTTTATTTGAAAACCAATAACATAATGGCGTATAATGTTTTGCCCAAAAAGCTCGATTTGCTTACGACATATTTACGTCAAAAATAATATTGTAATAATATTCAGTGTGTATAGAAAAATTTGAATCACAATTGAACAATGTGACGTTTTACTTTCTAACTTAATAGAACTTTATCTAATATCTGAAAAATACTGAACGAAAGTATGAAATGGTAGCCTGTTTCTTAGGCGGGAGAGTGGTGATTGATCAGTTTCTCTTTCGTAAGTGACTGCTCCTTGTACGTGATTTAAATTATTGTACAAAACTGAATCCTGTGTGTTAGATATTATTGAAGGGTGTATATTAAAAGTACGCGGAGATTAGTTGATCATTGGTTGCACTTTCATTTATTTTGTTTGATATACTTTTCCATTAACATGAGAGATGTTCTCAAAGCTCTCTAGCTCTTCATTTTTCCCTATTTTCCTTTGTCTTACTTGCCACCAGCAACTGCAGATTTCTGCTCCGGACGTGCGGTGACCTCTCAGTCGCAACTGATTACATTTTCTGTAACTGCCCATTCTTTTTCTTTTCTCCGCGCATTCCTACTTTGTGCGATTCTCACTTCCCCACATCCTGAACAAACTCCGACGCGTTCATTTCCGTTCTTCTGTTCTCGCTCTGCCCGCTCTTATCTAGTTTTCGTCTCAGATATGAAAAATTGTCTCAAAAGATATATTTTTGAGGGTGTTTAATTTCGAAAAATTTTCAACTTACGGCATCGAAATATTAATTCTCTTATCTTACTTAAGTTTGTATATTGTTCTGAAATATAGCGCGAAAAATGATGCTGTAATTTAGCCTCGTGTTTAAAAATAATTTTGTCAATTTAAAAGCATTGAATGCGCTCGCTGAGATATGAATGTAGAACGTTTGTAGCAGAGTCGTAACGGTACCCGAAAATGGATCAATCTATATTGTTACCTAACAGGAAGTAAGATGTCATAAAACTCTTAATAGAGTCATTCGTTTATAGGGAAATTACAACAAATGTTTTATAAAATATATTTCTTGTACAGATAAACCGTGTACATTAAGATCTTCCACAAGAGGGGTTTCGCCAACAATCTGATATGTAGGTCTCTGGCGGATTTTACCATCCAGCGGTGGAAGTACACCGCTACATAAAAGTGTGGCTTATAAGCATTCACTTAACTATTAACACTAATGACCGCAGGAGTGGACCTGTTCTGAAAAACCAATTAATCAATAAATTCAATCACAAACGAACATCACGAACTTCGAACATTTATAACAAGGGAGTAAGGATACTCTCCAAACATTAATTTTAACATACAGAATGTTCCCTTTAGTACACGATAACAGAGGTTGAACTGTAAACGTTTCTAGTTGCACACGATAATAATGTGCGTTGCAAGGTTACGCGTGTTGCTGATTATATATTCACGTGCCTTTTCCCACAGTATGCAAACTTCTTTTTTCGTTTTCAATTGTTTTGATGAAACCCCGTGGCAGAATTCCCTACGCAACTGCAGCAGCATACTAACGGCGTTTTATGTCGCTAATGGTAATGGCAGTGGTAAATGGTACAAAACCGTCATATTTTCTTTTAATTATATATATATATATATTTATTTATTTATAATGGATAAATAGTAATATCAAAATTGCCGATCCAGATTAATATCCAAAATATCTGATCTATTATCAAAATTAGCTGCAGAATGAAGCAAAACATTTCTTTAATTTCTGATCAAATATATTACCTGCAAAAATTCGCCTATCTTGATGAAGGCCTTGAAAGCCTTCTCTTGCGTTGTCCTGAGGGGAGTGGCGAAAGCGGCTGCTGTCGCAACAACAAGAGGGCAGCCGAGGAGGCCGCGGGTCAAGTGGAGGCATCGTCGAGGCTTCGTTAAGATCCCGCAAGCAGCCTCGTGGCACAAAGCCTTCGCCGGCTGATCGATATCTCCGGCAGAGTGCGCTCTTTGGGGCGTCGCGTGGCGTGGCGAGGCGTGGCGTGGCGAGGCGAGGCGGCGGCGATTGGAGCTCCAGGGAGGAGGCGCGCTGGGACGCCCACCGCCCACGAGTGCATTACGACGTCCTCGTCTGCGCCAGGAAATTAATCGGTACAGACACTATAGAGAATATCTTCTTTTTCATCATCATCATCATCTTCTTCTTCTTTTTTCTTCTTCTTCTTCTTTTTTCTTCTTCTTCTTTTTCATATTCTTCTTCTTCACCGTCAAATGTTAAGCTTAATAACCTGTTTCGTCTTCAACAAAGCCACCTCTTCCTTGGACGTCCTGTTTCATCCAGTAACTTTATTATCTCTCTCTCTCTCTCTCTCTCTCTCTCTCTCTCTCTCCCTTGTTACTATATATATATATATATATATATATATATATATATATATATATATGTATAATAGTATTTCTAATGTTCTTGTACTCTTTAACAGATTATACATTTATATTTCTATGTTTCTAACTAGCGATGCTAATTTTCTTGAACACAGGTAATTTATAGAATATATGTTCAGATCAGGTCGAATATCTTCATTTCTTATTTGATCTAATATTGTGCAACTTTTCTTAAAAATTTAATCTCCTCTGTTTGTACTCTTTATTGGTCTTGAGCCATGATCCACTTTCGTAGGTCAGCACTGCTGCAGCCATTACTTTGTATAATTTCATTTTAGTTTCTTTCCTTTTTACTTTTGAATGTTTTTGAGGGTATTCAAGAATTATTTATAGATAAATAATATTTTGTAATACATTACTTCACGAGGGAAGTTTTCGTGGACTGCGTACTGCAGCCTTTTCTGAAGCATGACAGCTCGAGCGTAATAACGGTTCACTTCTCTTGGAAAATGTAAGCCGCGTCATGTTGCATGGGGTGAAATTCCGTTTTTGTTATGTATCCACCTACAATGGGCCAGCCCCATAACTCCGAAACGGTTCACGGTATCGACAAGCAGTTTTCACTCTACAATGTAGAATCACGGGTCAAGTAATATGCCGAAGATTTATTGTTTGAAATACTTTTAGTTTTCGAGAAAGTTAATAATCTTTGAATTTTCAAATGAATCAGTAGTAGATATATAATAAAAAGAGGAAGCCGATGATGTATCATGTTAGGACTTGTTAGAAACTTTAGTATAAAAGTAGGCTTTCTGACATGTGATTTTAAATTAAACGGTCATTATTTCCTTTAGTAATCCTTACAACTGTCGCCTTTAGGAAAGATGGCCTTCGTTTTGCGGCGCAGCCAGCCGTCCGTAACAGGCTTGGTGCCGCAATGACTACCTTCCCCGAAGGTGACAGCTACAAGGGGAAATATTGTCCGTTTAATTTAAAATCACATGTCAGAAAGTCTATTTTTATACTACAATATCTAACAAAATACTAACACACGATATATCATTGGATTCCTCATTTCATGATCTATCCATTGCTGGTGAGAAAAATATATCATTCCATTTAAAAAGTCAAAGCTTATTAAATTACTTAAAAAGTAAAAATATTACGAACAATGTCTAAACAAAATATTACTTGACCCATGATTCTACATTGCTGTGCGAAATCTACATTTCGATATTGCAAACCGTTTAGAAGTTATGGGTGTGACCCACAGTGGTTGGGACATCCTGTATACCAGACCCTGTCGACCAAGTGGACGGATTTGTACCACACTGGGGAAATCGCGAGTAGATACGGAGATTATACTATACTTAAATCCCGCCCCACTTCAATTCTAGACTCCTTATATTAGTGCATGAGGAGTCACATGACTGCCGTCCATGTTGGCCACTGTCTGCTAACCGTGAGGACGTACCAGACTCATTAGAATGGATCCGTCTTTTCCCCATCTCTGACTGGAACCCATCGCATTCCTATCCAGCGTAAGGCGTTCATGCTATTTCCGATGTCTATAGTATCGACAAATCCAGGAAAGGATATAGCCCAATGCTGTAAAAAATGTTCCCAAACCAAATCAATACAGTTAGATACAGTTAGTTACACATCGCATGTATTACTACCTAAGCATTTCCCGCATTGAGAATGCTAAACGTTTTTCTGTTCCGTTCGTGTTCCGTTTAATCTCGTCTTTTCATTACACGTTTAACGTTTCACGTCGAGGCTAAATATCAATTTTCCTTCATCGGAGAGAAACAATTGTCTTACTTTCTAGCCATTAATGTTAGACCACTATAACATACCCATATTCTTTTCTTAAAGGAATGACAATAGTTTTATTTTTATCGTTATTTCCGTTATACAGATTTTTATTAATTAGATTTACAAAAGCTGGAAAGTATATGTTTATAATTCGGAGACAAATTTTGTAACCGAATATTTGGGTTTTGTTGGCAAAAAAATTCAGTGGTAATGCTTCATTCATTTATTTATGTTGTAGTACAATTCATCATATCAACTTGACTCAATCTCTCTCTTTCGATAATTAAATAAGAAATATTTGGAAATAGTTTTCAAGATTGTGTAAATGCAATTGTGTAAATGTTGAAAGGAAACTGTATTCCAAAACATTATACTCATATTTTGTCTTTATTCTCAAACGGAAACACTAGATGGAGTATTATTCATGATAGTTCATCCCGCAATGCAAAATTGAAATTTCGCCAAGACTGAAATTCGTCTGTATGTTCCATTTATTAATATATGGACACGTTCATTTATGAAGTACATATATACTACGTGAGATAATTGCCAGAAAATAAATAAGTTTAAGAGTTTGCTTAAATGCGCAAGTTGCTTTTTGTTCTTTTCGAGTTTATGAAATAGGTTATCAATTATCCATTTCGGATGACTGTGCGCCGTTTTCATTATTAATTAACATTTTTTGCATCATTCTTCGTACTCACCGAATCTTCATACTGAATTATCAAAGCCAACAATTACGTCGAAATAAATACTTCAGAAAATATAACTATTAATAATATTACTATTTATTAATTAATGTGGACAACATATCATACGTTCATCAACTGGTGTTACTTGAAATATATTTGGGGAAGCAAATTCATTGTGCATTACAATGTTCACTGTGCGTCCATCCCCTATTGTGTGTGACTATTAATTAGTAGCTCTAGATCAAATAAGAAACCGGATATGCTTGTTTCTCTTCTCTATGTCCACCTGCACCCAAACGTAATTAAATTGATTCACATCGCTTTGCAATGAAAACACTGTAGTGGGTTTAGAGTTTCCTGTCATAGGCTAAATGCACCTTGCCTAAATGAGTATACGTTTTTGTCGTTCCAAAAACGACACTTTTTATTTTATTTCTCTCTTGAATGTAACCTAATGTACCGTGCTGTAAGCTTTCCAAGCAGTCGGAGTGGGAATAGTTTTGTATAGACATTTTCTATTGCGTTCACTCATTGCTAGTTACAATTTACACACAAAGACGTTCAACTTCTCTGGAATTTGAGTTCACCTCTTAACTGTAGAATTATGAAGATGATCCTCGACGTCTCGTACTCACCTGAAACAAATAGATACGAAATTATTGTTAGAATAGAATTGATAGAATTAATATAATTGTTAAGATTGAATTTAAACTTTGAGATGTTATTTATCGAAAAATGTCTCAGTTTTTATCTACAATGTAATAATATCACAATTTTTGCTTCAGTCATAACATAATATTTCGTTTTTGATTATATTCATTATTATTTTGTAAGCAATAACTTTGCAGAATGTATAAGCCATACATTAACGATGAATTATGATTTTTGAGCGCTGAGATGCAAAGTGCATCATTAATGAATGTTGATTTCTTTCTTTCGTAATTTTGCGTGCATTTACCTATGAAAACCGCTTTCTTCGTTCATTTACCTATGAAAACCGTCTCATGAATTTCTTTCAGAAGAATAATAGGAATATGTCTGTAGTACATTTTCTCTATTCCCTCTTTAATTCTAACTGTAAAAAATATATTTGGTTGATTGCCTGTTTAATTCCCAATTATTTATAACATGCCTTTCTTCTCGATGTATTTAAATGAGTTTTGGAATCTGAGAAAATATTTTTCTAAAGGGTTGACATAGATAATGCAATTTTTATTTTTATTCTCCTATAATATTATCCAGAACATATTTGACTTAGAAAATAAATGTGCCGTCCTCATTTGTTAGAGATATAAATATGTTCAATGATTTGTGACTAAATGTAATTTTTTTTTAGAATAGTTTTTATATATTCGCCTAAAATTACATTGGCAGATCTCACTACCTTTTGTAAAAACAAAATTTTACAGGCATTTAAATTGAAAAGTTTTCTTTGTTATTTTACAAAAATATTAAAAGGTTTCAAAGAAATTTGCATACTAAAATTCTATTAACACAGTTGAACGGTCTCTAATAATATTGATTACAAGTTAATTTACTTGAGAAAATGTATGTGACGTTAGTGCAAGAAGAGATTGTATGTGAAAATCAAGACTATATTAATAAACAAAATTCACATAAAATTTAATCGGGATGTTAGAGAAATGTGTGCTAAATAATTAAATTACGCTAGTACATTTTTTCATTAAGTTGCTAAATAATATTCTATATTACCGTTGCCATATATTCACTATTAAATCGAAATTTCATTTATTTCTGCAAGATATTTACAAGACTCATTGTTTGATCCCACGCATTGTAAATTCCAATTACATTAGATGAAGTTGTAGTGCACAATTAGAAAATCAGTAGAGCGAAGTCCTCACTATCGAGTAGTATGGCGTAGGAAATGACCATGCATCAGATGCGGCTGACTTACGAGGAAAACAGGCCGCGCCGTCCAATCTTTTTAAGTGACGGCCTCCGCTGTGACTGGACGGCGGCGGCGACATTCGCAACGCCTTCCCCCCTCCCTGCAGCACCCCATCCCTTCCCATCCATTCCTGCCTCTTCTGTCCCCACTCCCTAACCACCCCTCGCCGCCATTTCCCACTTCTTCCTCCCTTCCTTCCCGCCTGTTCCTCCTCCCCTCCCCCAACTTCCCCTGCGTCTCTTCTTCACGTAACGTAATCGCCCGCCAATTCCCGAATTTTCCCTCCCTCTCCCTCACCGCTCCTTCCGTCCCCTCTCTCTAACCACCCCTCCCCGCCTCTTCCATCTCTTACCCATGCATTGCCCGGCTTTCCCCTCTCCATCCCTGTCTCTTCCCGCCTGTTTCCTCTCCCTGCCCCTTCCCGTCTCTTCATTTCCTTATCCCTAACCGCCCTTCCTCCCTCTTTCCTTCCCCGTCCCCGCGTCACCTCCGCTTCCTTATCCCTTGTTGCCATGCCCTAATGTTTCTGAATCATATCCACCGTCTCATGACCTTGGCATGTAGTACATTCCATGTCATTGCTTAGTGTGCATTATTTCATTATGATTTCATGTTGTTTAGCAAACCTTCACCAATTCCTTTTAATTTCATATCATTATTATATAATTTTATTATAGATCGGTAATTTGAAGGGTCTCTCTGCAATTTCAAAAGAGCTATTTTTTATAAGAACATAGTTCTTTTTAGGACATTCAAAATATATGATGATTTTTAAAATTTTTGTCTGTAGTTCAGGTTTTCCAAAAATGGCTTAACCAATTTCCGCCTAGAATATTTTTCGTGCATAATTTATGCTAATTTTTCACTTTATTATTTTCTACAACAATAGAAAAACGCGTATTTATTATACAAACCTTGAGTTTCATTGCGATTTTGCTAACTTTTTAGCACTTAATCTACAAATTAAACGGCTCTGCCATTACGCATTACATCAAATCTGTGGGTTCGATCACTGTATGTATGTTCTGTGTTAAGAGATTGTCGTACAGGTCCTTCAAATCAATTTCCATTCCATTCCAAACCGAGATGCTTTCCTCCAAACCGAATTTTCTTATTCGAGATGAGTATACTCGTACTTGGCAGTTCTACTTGCTTGTGATTGACGGAGAGAATGACGAAGAAGGCCATCTCCGACATGCGAGGGGATGAAGGTACGATAGAGAGACCGGAAAGGTTTACAGGGACGGGAAAGATTCTTCTGTCCTACATAAAACAGATCAATATCGTTTTAGGAGGTAAGTTACTAATACATGTGTCGGTTGGTTACTTTTATTTAGAGAGATTTTTAATATACTTTTTCTTGTCATAGAGTAAGTTACATTAAATTCTGTAGCGGCAGCTGAGATTTTGTGATAATCGATGATAAAATATCCGGGATATTGGAGGTATGAACCACAATAGTAAGCTATATAAATTTACTTTGCAGAAAATTTAGCCATACACTAGGTACTCTAATTAAATAATTTAATGTTCAAGAAGATTATGTACTTCCTTGTAAGATATAGCTATTCATATGTTAATTGGTGAATTTAATAGTATATTGTAGAGCTCTGATGATGGGAAAAATGTCCCGAAACACGTATATGGCTGAATTTTCTGCAAAGTAAATTTATATAGCCTACTATTGTGGTTGATATCTCCTACATCCCGGATATTTCAAGTTACATTAATTTTCTGTGTTCAATCAACTTATAATAAAATTAAATTAGATAATGGGTAAACTCTTTACAACGAATCTCAAGAAAGCAAGTACTTTCTTTTGGTGAAGAGAGCTTTTGTTTTTGGAAGAGAGTGTATTAATGTAAACGAATCAATCTCAAGTTATGATTAATGTTGAATAGATATTTTCTTTAAAAAAGTTTGTTGTAGAGAGTTTAAATTATAAATACGAGTAAAGAGATAAGATAAATTCAGGAAGATACCACAAAGCTAAGTGGTTTTCTCTATCAGCAGCATTTTTAATAAGAGTTTGAATTGTAAACAACTAATATTATTTGAAGTCTCTTAACAATACTAACACTCATGTAATTGCTTTTGCTTCCATTACGTTCGCTGCCTTGTATTTTTTAAATCCATCCCTTCACATTTCATCAGCAAAATGTAACATAACCACTGTGATTTATATTAACAAAAATATTGCAATGAATATCTTGAAAAACAATAGATTAGAGCGAATACTGCGAATAGATATTTAAAAAATTTCGTCACAAATTCTGCTATCGTTTGCACAGTATCACAATCTGCTATTAACGTAAACACAAACCATAGCTTCCCCTGTGATTTTGCTTTCTCGACTACCATGTAAAAATATTCAGATCGTCTCATAATAAATGTTACACATTTTAAGAAGTCAAAGATTATAATTTTTGAAATTTTTATTAAAAACATCTGAAGAGATATTTTATAAAAATAACTTACACGTGTGACATTTGCCCCTATTTTCAAGCAAATTGTCTTGCAACAAGAGTTTGGAAAACCACATTCTGACGGAGTCAAACGGATTTCGTGAATCTGCCTACCAATAATGTAAGAGAAATGACCTAAAATGAGGAAAAAAGTCATACACGTAAATTCGCTATATGCAATTTCCCACGGTATGTTAGTAGACAAAAATGTAGCATCTTTCATGACCCTTCATGACCGCGAAATTTGTAAAAAATTCAGGAATCGTATCACCTAAAAAACTTATCAATTTCTCCTGCTATCATATCATCTTCGGTATGTCCAGTACCGCTCCTTTCACTGGCTCTGCGCCTCAATCATCACGTCTCCCTCTCCCCACAACCCCCCGCCCCTCCCATGCCCGCCGGCGGGGCGCTGTTTTCCTTGCAGCGCTGGGCCCGCGCCCATCCTTCAAGGGCGGGCCCTGTTTGTTCGAAGGGCGCTGGGCGAGACGCCGACGCATGGACGGCGGGGAATTAATTATATAGATTACTGCGCCGGCCCAAGGACGGAGGCCCGGTCACGTAATCGAGACGAATGGAAGGCAGCCGACCGGGCGGAAGGCGGCACGGAAGAATAGTATCGCAAGGAAGACCGGAGGGAAGGGCGCTGGTCGATCGAAGGAGAACGTCCCTTAAAGAAATCAGTGAATGGTCGAGGGATAAAGCGGGGTGGGATGGGATTCAGAAGGAGGGAGAGAGGGAGGCGAAAGGATAGAAAGGGGGAGGGGGAAACAAGAATAAACGAAGGAAACAAAATAGGAAGAGAGGAACGGACGGCGGTCGGAGAGGGGGGAGAGATGCAAAGAGGGATTGATTGATTGACTTTTTCGTGTTTCCGGGCACGGCAACTGCTTCGATCATTAGACCCGTGAGTGTAGTGCACGTTTTTCGTCGGGAGATGGCAGTGATCTTTCCCCGCTGGATGGCGAGATCCGGCGCCGACCTACCGCCGGCTAGTGGGGTTTCCCCCTAACCAGGACTCTCCCACCAGCGGGGCACCGCCCAGCCGGGTCAAGCTCTAAACTCCGACCGGTCTCCCGGAATATGTGGGTGTAGTGCATGTTAGTGTGTGTGTGTAAGGGAGAGAATAGGATAAGGAAGAGGAAGGAAAGATCGCACGCGGTCCGTGGCCGGTTTGTTAGGGTACTGCTCCGGCATTCGCCTGGTGTTGATCGGAGAAACCACGGAAAACTACCGATCAGAGCAGCCGGCCGCTAGAATTCTCCTCCAGACAGCGACTGAATTCGACCTAGCTATAAAGCTAGTGTCGAAAATCCTACCGCCGAAAGAGGGAGTGAGGGAGTCAGAAGGAGCAAGAGAGGGATACAGAAGGATAGAAAGGGAGAGGAGGAAACAAGAATAACCGAAGGAAACAATCGGAAGGCAGAAACAGACAGCGGTCGGGTGCTGCGTCTATTTTTATTTACCAGAGAGCCATGCTAATCGGTTAACCCATGCATACATTTTAAGAGGAGCGCACTCCTATAAGTTATTCATGCAATCATATAAATTTAATTTTTAGTATTCTGCGTCTTTCTATTTACAAAATAATATCAAATTTTTAGAAATGTTTAAGGTTATGACCACGGTTTTCGTCTTCCTAGTGTCACCAATGATGCTTGGTAGATTTCATCAGATGTCGATATTTTGTTTTTTCAAAGATATGGGACTGTAATATGTATTGTTTGTGAAATAATAAATAACATTTTCTGAAGAGCGGTAAAAAACGGGAAAATAGTAAGGACACCGTGATCAAGTGTTTTCTATTTGATATTTCGTTTTTTGTTGATATCTACTACGATATTTAATTAACGAAGATATGGCGTAATTATTAATGTTGCTTATCTTCTATCGGTCCAAACTCCGATAAAACTTTCATATTGTAAGTTGTATTCTGTTAAATAAAATATTTTTAGTTTTAGATGCTAAATTATGAAATAAAATCGGAGGAAGCACCATGCACTAAAATTCAGTGAAACAGCATTCTATCTTTTACGTGACAATCATGAAATCGTGAAATATATGTATTTTCAACGTGGCTGTACTACAAAAATGTACAAAAACCACAATTCCTAGGGTCTACTTTAAGTTACTGCGTATCATATAAGTAAAACAGCTATGTGGATGAGAAACTGACATTAACTGATGAAACAGCCATTTACTTTCTTTTGCGACCAGGGTGGAAAAGAAAATGTACCAACCGTGCGCAAATAACACAGCAGGAACATTGCTACCAATGAAACAAGATACAAAGGGGGGTGAAATAACCGGAAGCACTAGAGAATCACCGAGGCAAGGGTCTCTCGTACAAGGTCGATGGAAATACGTCGTTTTAATGCCCACTCATTGAGAGGGTAGAGATTGTTCAGAGGGCAGTATTCCGCCTCCCCGCAAGGGGGCTTGGAGCCATTGACCCAAGTTACGCGTGCACGCGGACAATATGCGAATGGCAGCCTCCAAAGTCCGAGCGGACGCGTCAGTTAATTTATTCAGCCTTTATTTGATGAAAAAAAACCTGCGTCCCTCCCGGGATGTATAAGCTTTTCAGAGAAACGGATTTCAATTTTCCTGCAGCCTCCACAGACGTCCTCGGCGCGGGGGGGGGCGGACGTGCGTGGCGGAGGCGACTGGGGGAGCGCAGAAGCGATGGACGCCGCGCACAGTGGCCGGTGTCGAAATCTATGTGGCCAGATACACAGAAACCCTAGAATCACCTACAGAATATGAGAATTGATTTGAAAGCCATAATTTAGACTATCAGAAATGTAATGAGTAGATGAGTTTCTTCGTCACACAGAAACCCTAGAATCACCTACAGAATATGAGATTTGATTTGAAAGCCAGAATTTGATTCAGAAAAAACACTACAGAATATGAGATTGATTTGAAAGCCAAATTTAGACTATCAGAAATGTAATGAGTAGATGAATTTCTTCGTCGTTATGCAAGTGAAACCCATTAAACCCATTTTTGATGTTTTTGATCGGTGACCACTATGTTACTGATTTTCTGTCCTTTAATTAATGAATTTGCTAGAGACCTGTGGGAATTTTAGTGCCTCAAATTATCGATGAATTTGTGTTTTAACTAGTACAAGTAAAGGATTAGTTAAGTGTTAATTAAATGTGAAGTTATCTACTGAAGTAGTTAACTTTAATATTAGAACAGTGAAACTGTAAAGGAAAAATCCATTTTCAGATCTGTTTTTTTTCAGGGGGGGGTCTTAAACTCAATATTAATATTAAAGTGTCGGTGAAGCTAAGCTATTTAATGAAAAGCTATTTAACTCGCAACCAGAGATGGGAATCAAACTGACTCCGTTCTCTTCTATATTTTTATTTTATTATTTTCACGCTTCTGCTATTTCCATCAGGACTTCAGTACCTTCAAATTACCTCTTCATTGTTACGTATGCGGATTGTCGATTTTATACATCTTGAGGGATTATATTTACTTCCTGTTAAAAGTAGTTTTGCGGGTCACTGAGTCAGTTCGACTCCACGACTGCGAACACGTGACAAGAAAAATATTTCTTGTTACACTACTGAAGGCAGGCATGTATATAATATTTTTTGTTATGTGCGTTATATGTATTGTATATTTTTTAGCACTATCCGTGATATTACCTAGATATTTTTCTCGTTTAGCACTAATGTCATCTGCAACAATGCTGGATTTTATAAACATGTCCAACTGAGGAACTAGTTACTAAAGAATTAGAAAGGATATTGTTCCCTTCACGTCTTCGACAAAACATAATTTCAATTAAGAAAATACTGGGTAGAGAATAGAAGGACATAGCAAAAGAGGATGAAAAGTATCAACAAAAAAATACTTTTCTATTTGTCCGAAGAAACTGAAGATGAAAACAAATACTATTTGCTGTTCTTGTAAACATGCACGTGGGGATAATGTTCGTCAACTATTTGTACCAATTCTAAAAGTAATGAAACATGAAAAGCATTTATAAAATTATGTTAAATGTGTTTAGTCGTTATATTAGCATTATTGTAAATAGGGGGATAATTGGTGGGTGACACCTGGTTCGGGAAAACCCTGTAAGTCGACGTGTATTCTCATCATCCAGTGAAGGAAGATCACCGCCATCTCCCGTGTTAAGTAATATACTACCCGTACGGAACCAATGACGCTCCAGAAAACTACACGAACACGAACTAATCAAACAAGCTGTTGTTGGAGATCGTTTGTTGACGTTCAGATGTAAACGTAAAGAGGCAGTATGAAATGCACATACCGCAAGCTGATGAATATACAAATGTACATAACATGATTGTTTTCTGCATAAGAAGTTTATATTCTTCTGAGCTTGGGAATCTGACATTAACCTTATAAATGAGTTTCGTGTGTACCTCGCAGACGTGGTGGCTTAGAGCAACGTACAGTTAAATGTAAGGCGGTGTGTTCAAGTCCTGAATAAGGCGTGTGCGTTATCACTTTGTAACTGGGCCATGGGTGGCTGTTGAAGCCACCACGTATCCCACATGCAGCATCATCTCAATATAAATCATTCATGATTCATTAGCGATCATACTATCAATCACCCGGTACAAAGAAATGGCAAACCAACACTAGAATCACCTAAAAAATATTATAAATTTGATTTAAAAAAATCATTTGGAATTTTAAAATATGAATGGTAAAGATGAAAATCATAATATTCAATCAGAATTACGGGCCACGGATCGCGCGCGATCTGTCCTTCCTCTTCCTTCCTTCATATCCTCTCCACTTACACACACATACTTACACTATCATGCACTACAATACCACATATTCCGGGAGATCGGTCGGGAGCTTAAGAGCTTGTCCCAGCTGGGGCGGTGCCCCGCTGGTGGGAGAGTTCTGGTTAGGGGGAAACCTCACTAGCCGACGGTAGGGCGGCGCCAGATCTCGCCACACAGTTGGGGAAGATCACCGCCATCTCCCGAGAATAGAACATGCACCACACTAACGGAACTAATGACCAAGGTAGTTGACGCGCCCGGAAACATGAAACAATCAATCAATAAATTAAAATGAATCAGAATTGAAATATTATCTATACTTGTGCGTAAATAATTTTGTGTATTTGTGGAAGTTGAAACTCAATTAATTCATCACAGTTGATCTCTCTTCTTAGTTTTGTTTGAACTTAATATTTATATTATTTAATCATACGATTTCCAGCAACACGACGTAATTATCATAATTAATTTAAAGAAAAATAATATTTCGCATCGGATGTTTCATCTTTAGTCAGACATTTACCACACTACACTTACAGAGGACTCACTATAAATGTTACCAACTTCTAGGGCATGAACAGGAATACAAAATTATTACCTATTGACAAAGACTGTATTGTGAGGACATTGCTTATAAAAGAATAATTTGCATTTTTACATTTGGTTTTGTCTATGATTTTTGACCATTCCACATGCAGAGATTTGGGCAGGTACCTGAAATCTCCTTGATTGCGTCAGAACGTGACCTGTCGACCATCTGTGCATACAAGGTTGCCTGAAAACCATTCATGCCACAAGTGAGAATTTCTATGTTAGCTGAAAATTCCCATTACATGTTCATTGTGAAAAATTAATCACTTTTTAGTCCTCTACACGCCCTACAAGTGTTTAAAATTTATTCTGAGACATTCTATACAATTAAACAACAATTATTTCGGCCTGATCTATTTCAGCTCAGTCACACCGAAAAAACATTATTTTCTTATACATTTACTTCTCACAAAATCTGTTAAGCTTACACACTTCCACTTTCAATACTGTTTTCGGTGTACAGCAGCAACTAATCATCGTAAGAAATTCGAATTTAAAATTATTTACAAATGTTATTAACATACGTATTCATAAAAGTGCATGCTATCGAAGTTATGACTACTATTCGTTCTATGAGCAACACAAATGTTAAAGGCATATGATCTACGTTCAACCAAAAGTTGTAAATGTGCAACAATTAATTTTTCAGTGTTTCAAGAGTTTAAAAAAGTATGTACTAAACATAATACTCATTTATTTTAAGTACTCGTAAAGGAACAAAGTTCTTAGTATTCGATTCTGACAGACATGATGTTAATAGTAACAATAGCCTCATGGTAATTAACATTTTTAAAACGATAATGATGAAATAAATCCCTGGGATGGGGAAAGACATTTACTCGTAATTGATTGTGTCTGAGGTTCGCTAATCCGATATACTAGTCTTAGTCTTTATTTGGGGATACACGTTTTTTATTACAATCAACCAATTTCACATTGCCATTGTAACTAATGTATTCTGTTTTTCATATCAAAGGCTTTCAGCCTTTTTTGAGATGGATGAGATGAATTTCCACCCGGATGTTGATAATGAACTAGGTAATGACAATCGATCAGTAGTGGAATGATTGGCGACGTAATGCCTGCGAAAACTTGGCCTTCCTCTTGATCGCCACTACATTTCACGAGGAATTGAACCTCACTACCACCTGTGGGATGTGACTGGCCTTACTGCTTTACCATTAGTCACGTCGGTTGAATTTAGCTTAACGCCAACATTGGAGATGACTCTGCAATAGCTCTGATAAGAAGTTATTAAGTTTCAAGTCCCCACGAGAGACAGCTTTTGACACTCGCAAACAGCGAAGTGAAATTCAACTTTTCTGTGGAGAATTAATTCTACCTCCCGTCTGCTCTGATTTTTTCGTGGTTTCTCCGATCAATACCAGGCAAATGCGGGAATAGAACCCTTACAATGAGGGTCAGGGGTCAGGCCTTGCACAATTTAATCACCTTCTTCCTTATCCTCTGCTTTATAGACTTACACGCACTGCATTACGACTTACGCGACGTTCACGACGTGCATGCACTACATTACGTACGTCCCAGGACTAGTCTGGAGCTTAGAGCTTGTCTCCGATACGGTCTCCGGTCGAGGAATATATCTTGAGGGAAACCACCCTGAATCCGGCGTATAGGTTGGCGCAGGATCTCATAATTCAGCATGGGAAGAACGCCCCCTCCCGTGATAAAAGCATGTACTACACCTTCGAGGCGAATGTCCATTGCAGTTGCCGTTCCCTGAGAACATGAAACAACCAATTAATGGAAACTACCATGAAATCCAGTTGATCGTCGCAGAATGGATCCCTGCGGCCACCGTTGGGATGCGAGCGGCCTCACCGATTCACAACGAGTCACCGGAACCGCCCACCTCACCCCGGTAGAGTGGAGTTAGCGCTCACTGTGCATCGACGAGAGGAGGGCGCGGCGTCGCTTTTCTTGCCGCCCCCTACAATGCGGGGCACGTCCTCTATTTATTCGCAGGCTGCAGATTGTCGCGGTGTTTTTGCTGACGGCCCGCGACGCGCAGCCCCAGCCGGCGGCGGGGCGGGGCGGGGTTGGGTTGGGGGCGGCGGCTTTGTCTCGGCCGCCCCCGCGCCGGGTGAATGGCGTGTAATGGCGGCGCCGAGGACTCCCCGGGGCCTCGCAGGGGTAATCACCCCCGCAGGGTCCCGCCGCCAGAGATGGACTCGCCATCAGGACCTGTTTGTGCGAAGGGTGACCGGCGGAGGAGGAAAAGGGCGGCTGCGAGGCCAGAGGTCGGCTGCGCGCCGCCCTTTTGAACCGCAACCGCGTCCCCGCCTTGCCCAGGCTGACCCGCCCCTGCCGTACCTGCCACACCGCGTCGCTCTTTGCAGAAATTACTACTGTATTATGTACCTCCACGTACGCGCTACTGTTGCTGCTACAACTCGCCTTGTACCCTATTCTTAACTTCCGTCCCCTTTTTGTTCTCTTCGCTTCCCTTATCATTCGCGCCTCATTGCCTTCTCGGTGCTCCCGGCTCCTTTGGCGTTTCTGCTTCTTCCACAGCCTTCCCCCCCTTCGCCTCCACAGCGATGTCCCTCTCCGTCGCCCTCGCTGCCCGCCTTGTTCCGCGCTCTAACAAGTTAATACGAGAGATGAATGCGTCGGACGGGCGGAAACAGAAAACGGACTGCTGCGGGGAATAGCCTTTTCAAGGGGCGATCTGCGCGGATGGAGCGTTGTATACAAGGAGCTGGCTGGTCTGTCGGCCGGCCGCGCCACGCCACGCCTCGCCCCGCCCCGCAGCGCTCTCTCCCTTGCGGTGGAGTTCCGCGCCCAACAAAGGGACTCGTGAGGTGCGCGCGCCCTCGCCTCTCTCTGATCAGCCCTCCCTGGGCCCCGTCCGTGAATCGCCGCTCTGTCATCCCACCCCCCGCTGTGCGTTGCTTCACATCCCTGCCGCTCTGCAGCACTACGTATCCCCGCCCTCCCCCGCCGGCCGGGGCCCTGCCGCCCTGCCGCCCTGCCGCCCTGCCGCCCTGCCGCCCTGCCGCCCTGCCGCCCTGCCGCCCTGCCCTGCCGCCCTGCCGCCCTGCCGCCCTGCCGCCCTGCCGCCCTGCCGCCCTGCCGCCCTGCCGCCCTGCCGCCCTGCGCCCTGCCGCCCTGCGCCGCCCTGCCGCCCTGCCGCCCTGCCGCCCTGCCGCCCTGCCGCCCTGCCGCCGCTTCCGCCCTTCCGCCCTTCCGCCCTGCCGCCCTGCCGCCCTGCCGCCCTGCCGCCCTGCCGCCCTGCCGCCCTGCCGCCCTGCCGCCCTGCCGCCCTGCCGCCCGCCCTGCCGCCCTGCCGCCCTGCCGCCCTGCCGCCCTGCCGCCCCGCGCCCTGCCGCCCTGCCGCCCTGCCGCCCTGCCGCCCTGCCGCCCTGCCGCCCTGCCGCCCTGCCGCCCTGCCGCCCTGCCGCCCTGCCGCCCTGCCGCCCTGCCGCCCTGCCGCCCTTCCGCCCTGCCGCCCTGCCGCCCTGCCGCCCTGCCGCCCTGCCGCCCCGCCGCCCTGCCGCCCTGCCGCCCTGCCGCCCTGCCGCCCTGCCGCCCTGCCGCCCTGCCGCCCTGCCGCCCTGCCGCCTGCCGCCCTGCCGCCCTGCCTGCCCTGCCGCCCTGCCGCCCTGCCGCCCTGCCGCCCTGCCGCCCTGCCGCCCTGCCGCCCTGCCGCCCTGCCGCCCTGCGGCCTGCCGCCCTGCCGCCCTGCCGCCCTGCCGCCCTGCCGCCCTGCCGCCTGCCGCCCTGCCGCCCTGCCGCCCTGCCGCCCTGCCGCCCTGCCGCCCTGCCGCCCTGCCGCCCCGCCTGCCGCCCTTCCGCCCTTCCGCCCTTCCGCCCTGCCGCCCTTCCGCCCTGCCGTCCTTCCGCCCTGCCGCCCTGCCGCCCTGCCGCCCTGCCGCCCTGCCGCCCTGCCGCCCTGCCGCCCTGCCGCCCTGCCGCCCTGCCGCCCTGCCGCCCTGCCGCACTGCCGCCCTGCCGCCCTGCCGCCCTGCCGCCCTGCCGCCCTGCCGCCCTGCCGCCCTCCGCCCTGCCGCCCTGCCGCCCTGCCGCCCTGCCGCCCTGCCGCCCTGCCGCCCTGCCGCCCTGCCGCCCTGCCGCCCTGCCGCCCTGCCGGCCTGCCGCTTCCTCTCAATGACTAAGCTAGACTCGAACTGCCGGCCACCTTGCCTTTTAGAACATCTAGCCTCTGCTTCGTATCCCCTCCCTTCTACACCTCCTGTACTCGTGGACCATTTCTTTCCCCTCAATCTCTAATCCACTCCGATGCTTTTCTGCTTAGACTTCTATTTTGCCGTCTATCATCCGTCGTCCCGTCAACTGACCTTCCGGCACCATTCCAATTGCCACTCGTCTCTTCTTTCCATTTCATATGCCAATCTCTCTCTCGCTCTCTCTCTCTCTCTCTCTCTCTCTCTCCGCCATATCGCTTCCCCTCCTCATTTTCTGCTTCTCCTCCATCCTCCATCTCCACCGCTACCCCGCCCAATGCGGTACAGCGCTGCTCTTTTGTACTCGCCACCAGCAGACCCTCTCGTCGCCACGCAATCTTCAGCGCGGGCACCGCCGCCGCTGGTCAGTGCGAGCCACAGACCATTCCACTCGGGCCGACGACGCGGTCGCTCCCGGAATTACGTTGATTGCCCGGAAAGAAACGGCTTTCTCAGCCGCACGCCGAGTACACTTCCTTTGATGGAGCTCAAATAGCATTTAGTGCGAGGTCGGCGGACTGTCAAGATGGTCGTCCGCGGTTACGGCGGCGGATGGCGAGGGCTGCGCGCACGTGGAGGAGGCACTGATGCGTCGTCAAGCAGGATGAGCTCCTTGCAAACGACTTGCGGCTCCCTCGGGACGGGTCAGGTTAAGCCCTACGGAAGACCTGAGGGCGGCGTAAGTGTTACGACGCCTTTCATTCAGGCGAGGAGGTCGTACATCGTTTTGAAATCGCTTCAAATACGCGTTTTTTGATCTGACAAACCAATTTGTTATGGAATGGAAAGGATGAATTATTGATTTTGAAAATTAATCAGAAAATAATTTTCCGGAATTTATGTTTGTCACAGTAAGTATCTGAAACCGTACTGAATATTTGTCTGTCTAACTAATACTTCAAGAAATAATTTACTCGCTGTGAGAGAAGAGTTTAAAAAACACTATCTTGAGTACATTGGATTGTTTCTCATGAGTGATAATATGAAATAATATCAATTTAAACCCTTCAGAGTTATTTAAAAATAAAAAGAGCTATCTCAAAACACATTAAAATGTTGTTAATAGACGGAACATCTTGTATAACAATAATCATCAGACCAAAAACTGAAGAAAAGTCAGGTTAAGCTCTCTGGAAGACCTGAGACCAGAGCAAGTGTTGAGATGTCTTTTATTTACGTGAGGTGATCGTACATCGTTTTGAAATTGCTTTAAAAGTTTTTGTCGTGAGAAACCAATTTGTTAGGTAATGGAAAGGGTGAATGATTGATTTTAGAAATTAATCAGAAAATAATTTGCCAGAATTGAAGTTGTGTACACATTGTTTCCCCGTGTGTCATGAAGTATTATTATCCAGTAACAATAAAGTAATAATATAATTAGTTACATTAACACAAATTAATAGTTAATCCTTACACGAAATACATATTTTAAATAAACATTTTTAGACGATACAGTCTTCTAATATGCCTAATCTGGCATTCATATAAATAGTAATTGACAAGATATTTATTTTCTTCTCTAGTTCAAGCACACTAATAGATATGCCTCATAGTTTTTCTCGTACCTCATCATTTCCTTGACAACAGATTCTTGACATTACTTATTAACCAAAGCTAAATCGGTATATAAGGAAAGGGACGAGCAAGTATTAACTATTTTCCGACGTCTGACATGATAGAAAACACCCCTTTTACGATATGGAAATTGAGGTAACGATAAGCAAACATTAAACAATGTCACGTGAAAAGATGTGGGGAGAAAAATCATTCCGCAGGGGATTGCAGACGATGTATGGACGAGAACGTGGTGAGCACACTCAACTAATCGAAGGCGGCGTCTTTCCTCGTGGTGGATTTCTGAGAAACAACGTTGTGGAGAAACAGCGCGTTTAATAATTTTAATAACTTCCTCTTTGCTGAGCACACTCCATTTATACCGCCGCTACGGACGGACCCCCGTGACGGCAGTTTATTTTGGCACCCTGCTGCCACCACGATCGCCGCACTGTGGTCTGGATAGGGAAAGCAACGGACAAAAATGTATCAGTTCAGCGAAGTTGAAGCGGAATATGCCACTGTAGCTTCGTAGACCAGGTCATATGTTGAAGTTCTTTAGCTGGTGGATTTTTAACTGCTGCTAAGTAATGATTAACAACATGCATTACTCTTACGACACTAATAACCACAGACGTTGACCCGCATGGTGTCACAAAATACAATACACAAGTCATGAACTAATATATTACGTACATGCGGTATGTAATGGAAGCGAAAATATTAACATTTATTAGGAGCTATTCTCGATTAAAGGTAGGTGTGATACGAAATGAGATAGATTTTTGTAAAAAAGTCAGAAAATGATGGCATTAGTGAGATTAAATAATTTCTTGACAAAAACTATTGTGAAAGGTTTACTTAATTTCTTCTGACATTTCCGGCCATACTTTATTGCGAAAGTCCCTGCTACAGCGCCTTCAATTAGTGGTCCTTCACAGAGCATCTCGTGAAACATGGACCAACGAAACCAATTTAAGTTCATGTTGAATGGCTTATTTCGGCAGAATAATTCAATTTTATTCAGTATTATTCTGTAAACTTGAAATTTTGACCGTGTTTTTCGAAACATTTCTGATATGGTGCAGCCGGGCACGTGCCATAATCAGTGTTTGAAATATTCGTTCATAAACGGTCATTTTTGTCTGGAAACAAATTCGGTCAAAAATACATTCACAATGATCTTACATTTCGCATACTCTCATCACTTGTTTCCACGGTTCCCTTCAATAATTTCTAGACAGTTTCCGGAGCTCCCTTAAAGAGTGGGGCCACGTGCTGCACCTATCCTCTATTCTGTTTATGTTAATTCAGAAACCAAAATTACTCTTAATTTGTTGTTATACTGTTGGTGTAGTTTTAATAAACTGTTAATTCACAATTTGTTTAATATATGAATATTTGATGAATGGTGTCAAAATGGGATTAAACATGAATGATATATTGTCCTGCGATCACACTTTGCATTTATAGTCCATATTCTTGATTATACTGGAGTAACAGAAAATCTTTAGAAACATTTTCTCTGATGGTTTGTAATTGAAATACAAGTTTCATGAAATGTGTATATTTTTATAAATCAAGAAATGATGAAAGCTTCTTTCCATCCGTACTCTTGTTTTAAAAATATGACAAATATGAAATAACTATAACATTTATTTACTCTAATAATTAGGAAGAGAAACTAAGGAACTAATTAAACAACGTTAAAAATATATTTTGTAACACTTTCAATTGCAGATAAATGAAAACCTCAACAATCGATAAATTCATTTCCGCATTACCAAAATTCACTGATCTTTTTTGGAAAGAACCATTAAATAATATATCAAGAAAGCACGAAAAATTAATCTTCGAACATTCTTATATTTGTTTGTATTTGAATAATATAAAACGAACAATTAAAATATCACTAATTTCGTCCACACTTTGCGTCTTCCAAACCACAGTGCGCTGTGACGCGTCGCGCCGCCCTGCCGCCGCTGGCGACGGAGGCGCTGCCGTCGCCGTGGCCGCTGTTGGCATCACCCGCGCTCGGCGCGACGCGACGCAACCGCTGTCGCCGTTGCGCCAAGTCTCCCCTTGACTCTGCCTTTGTGGGAGGCCCCGCCCTCTTCTGCTGCCGCCCCCACCATCATCCCCGTGGTCGTTTCCGAAACAGTTAGAGTCGACTCCGGTTGCAGTGAAACTCTACCGACTAATATTTTTCGTTCACTACATTCGTCAAATCGAAAATGAACTGGTTTCTTCTGTCTGATTAATTTATGGTATTATGGGGTCAACTAAAATATTCACAAAAAGCAAATTTGAAATTTCAATATGTTAATTTTGCCTTAAAATATGTTTTTTAACCGTTTTCTGACCATTTTAAAAATTATCTTTAAAGATTCAGAGTCCATGATTTCTCGATGATTGTTTCTCAACTAATTGATTCTGCAGTGACAAATCTTTTAATTCAGTTTTGATAAATTTTAACGAATCTTGCCTTATTGAAATACTTTTATTGATATCCTTTGGACATTACGCTCGTTTTCTTGTCTGCTGGAAAACCCTTTCATGCATTTACGATGTCCTAGCCAGATTTCTCTAATTTTCATCTCACACTTTGTGTTGATTAAGTTTTCACAGAGACTTCACAGAGTTGCCAATAGAAAACCTGAAACATTTTCAGTGGTACTTTTTCTCTGCTCCTTTCATTAGTCGTAAATGCTACAAAAATAACTCAAAAGATCCTTCGCCTGCAAACTCTTAGAAGTATTAAATTCGCCGTCTTGACGCAAAGTATTTTTACTAGCAGTCCTATTGCCAGCTGTTATTCGCTGTGGGTTTCAAAATCATCATTCTATTCGGCATCACCGCTTCCGTAAGCTAAGTGTCACTCCGGTTTTCTGTCCTTGGGGCAATCATTTATTTTACACACATATCATAAACCACCTCTTCATTGGATTCTCTAAGTATATATTCTGTTGTCAGTTCCTTGCTGGTGTAGTTTCTTTCTTGAAGTCACTCTCATGACGATTTAACTTTAACCAGTCTCCGTCATTAGAACCAACCTCAGACTTTGGCATTTTCGTTTTCTTCTTATTCTCTAATTCCTCTAATTTTACAGTCACTTCAGCACTGTCTACACTACGCCTTCTTCATTGTCATTAGTTTCTCGTGCTGGAATCACCTCTACGACTCTCGCCACCACCTTCATTCCGTTAAGTATTCACCAATCCTAAGCACAATGTTAACAACTATTAACATCTCGTCAGTTCATAGTCCATACCCCACACCCCCAACTGTTCTCCCTTAAATCTGCTCTAGTAATTTCCGCTGCTTTTCTACCCGCCAACACCACTGCCTCCATTACCCTCAGCCTTTCGCCAGTACGTCGTTTCTCCGCTCGGGTTGCACCATCACAATCGCGCTCGGGATCCTTACAATATCTTACGCCTGCCGTACCCACTTGGCCCACCCTCGCCGCCTCCTCCGCGACCCACACAGCTCGGCCGCCGCCTCCGCGCAGAGACTCCTTTTAACGCCGGGCACTCAATTAAACGAGGGGCGAGAACAAAGATGGAGGTCATAATGGACAGAGGAAAAATAATAAATGAGGCCCGTCGCGCGGAAGGCCGGAGGCGTGGCGGCGGGGCGCGGGGGGCGGGGCGTGGAGGGCGCGCGGGTGGGCGGGGCGGGGTGCGCCGCCTGCCTTCTCGGCCCAGAAGAAATGTCTCGGATTCTTTTTTACGGCGCCCTGCGCCTGCCAACGACATAGCGTCCGTGCGTGGGGTGTTGGGTGCTCAGGAAGACTTTTTATTGCAGAAAAATTGGGTGAAGAATCTTCCTCCTCGCAGAAATCTTACTGTGAAATTTCATATATACGTGAAGGAGGTTTGGCAATATACATTGGTAAATGTACGTGATACAAATAGCGTACAAATAACGATTTTGTAATCGTGATCATATTTTAGTGACTCGAATATGTTCGTGTTCTACTTTCTTTCTAAATGTACTGATTTTGGTATTTCAGAAACGAATAGAAAAGTTGCCTAAAAATGTGAGAACTTGTATTATAAAATTGGTTGCGTAAGAATAATGTAATTGTGTGGACACGTGAAATAATATTTTATAGTCTGTAAAAATATGAAAAAAATGAAAGACAAAATTAATGTTGGGTGTTCATCGACTTAACAATATTTCCTCTAACATTACTCTTGTACAAAAACAAGAACAAAACACTTAACAATTTGCTGAGTATCCTTAGATCTTCTTGAAATATTTAGATGATAGGATTTCGGCTTCTATTTTATTCACCCAATCCCATTCTCCCTTTACAATGGCAGAGACAAAACGCCAGATTTGCTCGTCTGATTGAAGGAGCTACTCAAGCATTCTGTTTCAGCAAAGGGTTGAGCAGGCCCTCGAAGGGCGAAGGGTTGTGCTGTGAGGGCGCCGGCGAGGCGTCGGCGTGGACAGGCCCTTGGAGAATCGAGGTGGCGGGGCTCTGGGTGGCGTTGGCGGCAAGAATACGTAAAAAGGAATCTTTACGCGGCAGGAGACCAACAATACTCAAAAGAAACGCTGATGTTACAGCGCTTGGTTCCCAGGCCACGGACCCTATCCAGGCGGAGCAATCGGGCCAAGGAAGGGAGAGGTTCAAGAAAAAAGGCAATAACAGTACGAACAGAAAGAACGTAGATGAAATGAAAGGAGAAAGAACGTGGTGCAGAGAGAGGATCAGGCGGTGAGGTGGTGAGAGTGTGAACGGAAGTGATCTCGAAACCAAGGTTACGAAGATGTTTAGCTCCGTACAGAATACGACTTCCGGAAGAATGATAGAATGAAGGAGAAAAAGAGACGTATAAAGAGAATTTCTTTTAGTAGATTCAGAAAGAACGAACGTCGCGGAGTTGAATAGAGGATAGAGCTTCCGGGAAACGAGTAGAATAAGATGAAGAGAAAGCGTAAAGAAAGAAGAATCGTCGAAGGCAAGAGCATTTCAAGAGAGGAACGATGGTAGTAGAATAGGTCCCAAAGGTGCGTACGCAGGAGTGGGCAGGCTGGAAGGCGTCGGAATCAGTAAAACGAGAGGACGTAACAAGCGGGAAAAAGTTTCCCGCGGTCGTTTGCGAGGGCGGCGCGGGCGGCGGCGTGGATAGGGTCCGAGCGAAGGCCGTTTTCCAGGGCGGCCCAGCCCGGCCAACTGACGCAGCGCCGAGACACGACCGGTCGTCGGCGCCGCCTCCCCCGCCAAGCCACCCACACTTGGGCATTCGCTGCACGGCCCTCGCGAGCTCGTCGCGCCCGCTGTGAACCCTACGGCCTACGCCGTGTTCCCTCGTCCCCTATCCCGCCGCCGGACGCGCTGCAGCTCCGCAGGAGCGTCTGCAAGTTCCGAGGAGCAACGACTCTTCTACCTGCGCCGCGACCTTCGCCCACACCGCCGTTCTTTGCAAATCATCAATATAATTCAAGCTATGTCGTTACGTCATTACGTTGCCCCTTATCATTAAGTAGCCTCTACGAATAATGTCTCGCTCTTTACTACTTATTTATGTTCGTATGCAGATTTTATGTTAGTGCCCATATGCAGACGTTACGTTATGAAAGAGATGACGTACAACTATTGTCCATCACCGATTTCAATTTTTCCAAAACAGAGACTTATTTATGATTTTTCCTGACATTACCTTAATTTTCATTTATTTTTGTCGTTTTTATCTTTGATATTTTGTCGCTTTCTTCCACAAAGGATCTGACCACAATTTCTAACTTGCGTCAGTTGAATGAAGATATTCGGTTCACTATGCCTACCAAATAGACTCATCCTATCTCTGACCCCTCACCGCCCTTGACCTCCCACCCCCGCCGACGACTTCCACTCACCCTACGTTGTTACGCGCCAACCGGTCGGCCTCCTAGAGCTCCTTGTTCGGGGGATAATCACGCCCGAGAAGGCAGCATCGGCGGAGCGGGTGAAGGCGAAGCTTTCCTTTTAAACAGGCTCGCTCCGCCCCATTACACCCACGTTCCCCAGCCCCGCGTCTCCCCGCCACGCCCAGCACGGCACGCCCCCTCCCCCCCCCCATCCCATCCCACCTCGACCGTCCCACTTCATTCCGCCCCCATCCTTCCTTTTCGTCTCGCCCCGTCCCCCCCCGCCTCGCCCCGTCCGCCCCGCCCCACGCCACCCCGCTCGCCCCACCTCGCCCTTCCAGCCACCCGTCCCTCCTCGACGTCCTACTTCATCCGCATCGATCCCCGTCTCTCCCCGTCCCGTCCGACCAGTCCCAACCCGTCTCGCTCCACCCCGCCCTCCCTCCTCGCCCCGTCTCGTTCGGTTCAATCCCACCCCTTCCCATCCTCATCCAACCCACGCTCTACCCCGTCCCGTCACGATTTAACCCGTCCTTCCCCCGATCTCACCACTTTACTTCATTCCGTCCTTCCCCTCCACTCTCTTCCTTCCGTCTTTTCCCTTCCCTTCTCACCTCTCCTCTCCCGTTCCTCGCCGTCCCTTTCCGTACTATTCGTTCCGCTGAGGTCCTGAACTTTGTCTTCGCGCCGAAGTTCGGGCTGCGGCGTACAGCACAAGCTCGATATAGACTATACAAGATGCTGTATACTACTATACAAGATACAATACAAGAGACTATATACTATACAAGATGTATAGCAGAGGAAAACTATGCGCGTAAATTGCACCTTTTACTGTTTTTCTTTATTTCGTGATTAAATATGTATTTGAATTTTTTATTTCAGATTTCGTATGAAACATTTTTTATTTATGAATTGATTTATTATTGTAAATCTTTCAAAAATTAATTTTTTTTAAAATTTTTCGCAGAGTTTGTAATCAAAATTAATTTTTTACAGCACGCCATTCATAATAGATATCTTTCTTGGCCCACAACACCTAGTGCAGAGAACAACTTAGTATATGACAAAAACATCCAGATATCTGAGATACAAATATTCAGTTACGATTCTATGCTGAATCCTGGAAGCATGAAGTTTCACCGTGAAGTTGCATGATTATAGTGTAAATAACCAGGTAATCTTAAAAAGATAAGATAACTTGAATAATAGTTAGAAATAAAAAGAAATGTTTCTTAAGTGCCAAAGTTTTGTTAAATGTGAAATCCTTCAATATTTGAAATATTGGATATAATATTTTTATTTTTATTTTGAACACAATTCCATTTTTTGTTTACCTCGCGGTTTTACGAATATAATTGCATATGACATAACATAGTTAACTTTAAGTTTAAAGTGAGAACACATTAACGTCGATTTCTACTGATAAAGAAATTAAATGCAACTATTTCACATCCAGAAGCATAATTTATCACACATCACAATACATTATAAAATATTTTCTTAATTCTCATCAAAACTCAACAGATGCTTGCAACGTTTCTTCAAATAAGCATTATATTCTAGTGGACGTTTTAATAGCCTGTAAAGATTTAATAACTGTCCATGTTTTCTATTGATGCAATATAGATTCAATTCAAAGTTTTATTTAAAAAAAACGTATTACTGACATAAATGCGTTTAATCAAAAATTTTCAGACTATTTTTGTGAAATATGGTGCTTAATATTGAACAAAGGGTAGATACCCGTTAAATCCAGATAAGGAGGCAATTTTTGTGACATTAAAGAAAACATTTTTAATTATTAATTAATTTATTTGAATTAAATAACTACTTTTAAGTTACTTTTAGTCTGACAGTAAAACACTTAATAATAAAACAAAACATCTAATCCATATTCCTATTATTATTTCTACCTGTACTGCTTTCACTACCAGAGGTAGTGCGAGCCACAGTCGTGTGCGGTACAAGCCGTAAGGCCAGCACCCGACCTGAGACGTCTTGGGGGGGGTGGCGAACACAAATCACCAGATGGTCGACTAGCTCAGTATAGACGTCCCAGTGTGGACACAATAAATAAAAAAAGAGGGGGGGGCAGGGTCGTGAAGATCGTTTATGGATTGGATGCAAAAATTACAAACAACTCGGGTGAGAATCACTTTTCACTAAATTCAGAATATATTCAAAAAATATTTGCTGCTATGACAAATACATACAATGGCACACAGAAAAAAATCAAATACAGAATACTCTTGACTGAAAAAAAACACACTAATAACACAATACACAATTTCCTACTTTCATCTACAACCCAATTGTTTAACAAACACACTTTCAGAAATTCGAAAGAATCGTTTAAAATATTACTTTACAAATTTTTAACAAACACACTTTCAGAAATTCGAAAGAATCGTTTAAAATATTTGATCTTGAAATCCTTTTGAAAGAAAAGATTGATTCTGTTCTCACGTATTAGAAGTCGGAAACAAATGTACTTTTACTTTTCTTATCTTTTAAGCGTGGTAAATCTATTACCCTCCTTTTTCTTTCTACGTGATAGATACAGAATGAGCTTTCTTATTAAACTGAATCACTCCTATCCTACAAAACATTTTATTTGGAACGACCTTACTGTGTTCTCGGCCGCGTAGAGCAGTCCACTTTGCTTCCTTCTACACCTTTCCACCGAGCTGCTTCGGCCTTGAAGCGTCGTGGCCTCGAGTTGAGAACGCCGTTGCTCCTCAGAAATCGCCTTCTTCTTCTCGTTCAAGTTTTATTGCTTGAATACTCTCATATGTATTTACTTTATTTTCGATTACAGTTAATGACCCACTGGATATTCAGAGTGAAAAATGAATCCAGAGATCACCCCTTTTATATGAACACCAACTTCAGAGAGTATTTAAATATACGAAAAGCATGTGAGAGAGAGAAAAAAAAACTGGAAAGAGAAATGAATGCAAGCTATTAATTACTGCCATCTATTCAAAATTTCTCTCCCTAATTCTTCCATTATAAATTCATAACGTTTCTTATTACCTTTCTTCTAGATTATGTTTAAATCAATTTATAATAGAATAATTACCTCTTCTAGTCTTCTAGAAGAGTTTCCTCAAAAAGTTGCAAATCTGAAATCCGCTGCAATGTCACTTCCTGGGGTACAGTTTTCCATACGTCCGCCCAGTTCAGCTGCTACCTTCAGAAAGAACTTTTTCTTTCATCCGACCTCCGGTCTCGCCCTTGGTCTATGGTGGCGATCTCTCTTGTTCTAAATTCTAATTATCATTCCAAATATCCATCCGCGTTGGCGCGCGTTCAAAATATTCTTTTCCCTCGCTTTCTTAGGGCGGTATGTGACACGTTTTCGGAATCTAAGAAAACGGGCGGTCACATAACCTTCTTTCGAAAAAAGATTTTATGGGATTTGATTTCATATGCCGTAAAATCTTTTCACTAAAATTTATGCTCTTCTTTTTTTCTTGATTCTAGAACGTCGAGCAATCTTGTTTTCTACCCTCTTGTACTCCTACTCCTTTTCTTCTTCCTCATCTTCCTTCTCCTTTCTTCCTTCTTTCTCCCTCTTGTTTCTCTTGTTTTCTTTTTTTCTTTTACATGATTCTTGTCGGTTACTTTATCTGTTTGTTTCATCATTTTGCCATTTATTTCATTCTTTAAATAGTCGCAAACTGTGGAAATTGTACTTTCGATTGTATTCCCACTTTCATCTAGTGTGCTTTCGCAGCAACGGAAGAAATATTTCAATGTGCATGGCGAAATTAGGAATAAATCTGGCGTAATAATTGACGCAACCTAACAAACTTTTAAGTTGTTTCGTGTTTTTTGGCGGTGCAATTTTATCTATCTCTGATCTTTTCCATATTCATTTGACTCCGTTAACTGTCACATCATAACCCAGGAACTTGCTTGTTTAGTGCAGAAATTACTTTTCTCCAAATTCAGTTGTAAATTATTTTCAATCAGACGTTTCAACAAAATATCTAGCTTAGTCATGTGTTCTTCAAATGTCTTAGAATACACAAGCACGTCATCAATATAGATAAAAACATCGCTGGACATCTCTCTGCCAATGATATTGTCTAGACATTGTACAAGACAGATGCACTGTTCTTGAGTCCAAATGGCATTCTTTTTGAAGACATACGAAATTCCTGGTGAATAAATCCTGTATATTGTCTACATTCAGGTGCTATCGCTTTGCCAATACGATGCGGTGAAGTCGGTTGAACTCAACCACTTGATGCCGGATAATTGATTAGTTAAATCCTCTACACGCAACGGTCTGTCTCTGTACGGTAAGGTACAGTTCAATCGCCTTGCATCTAAACACAACCTTATCTTCCCATTACTCTTTTCTACGAGCACTATCAGTTTAGATAAGAGGTTTTGGACTTCATGATGATATCATCTTTGACCATGGTAGCAATGAGCTATCCACCTCTTCCTATGTTTTCTGGAATGACATATTGGTAACCGTGAATGGTGTTTTATCTGTTAATTCTATTTCGAATTGAAAATCTCTTACTGGATTCTTGTTTTTGCAAAACACCTTTTGATTCTAAGTAATACTTTATTAACTGTTTTTTCTGATATGCATTGGATTATCGTTTCTCTGCACACTCGAACGAATTTGTATGTTCACATCTTCTTCCTCAAATCTATTAGCCTCTCAATAATTCCATGTTAATGAATCGAATTCAAGCCATCCTGCTGATTATTCGGTTTCAAAGTTAAAATATTGTTCTCTAAGTTGATAACAACTCCGTGTTGTTTCATGAAATCGACTCCAGTATGAGTGGATATAAAGTTCTGACGCTACAAGACACACAACTTGATACTTATTCTTGCCTATCTCTATTTCCAAATAAACTTGTCTTGTTATTGGTTTGATTTTTCCGATTCGCACCTATCAGAAAAGATTTCACGAGCAGCAATGTAAGTACCTCCTCCTTTGTTCTTTAATTCATGCAACAAACTTTCAGCTATGACGGAAGTTGTACAACCTGTGTCTACTAATACCGAAGTATCAACACCCTCACATTTAACTTTAATTCTCGGACACTGCCTCCTGGATCCGATCTGCATTTGTTCTTCTTCGTTCCACGGTTCATCATCAAATGAGATTAATTCGATTGATAATATCGCCACCTCTTCTTCACTAGATTGTTCTATTTGGTTTGCGGCGGGATGGCGTGTCGAAACAAACCTTTCTAATTTTCCGACTCATGTCCATGAGATGTACTTGAGTCCTGTATTTCTGGGTTGGAAAACTCCTCTATCAATAGAATTTTTCTATTTCTATCCTAGACAGAGGTCCTGTCTTGTCTAGCATAAGTTTGTTTTTCTTGGTAATGTTTCGGTTTGTAAGTTTCTCCTGTTTCTGGTTTGCTTACATTATGTTGTTGCTGTCTGCTATCTTGACCATTTACCGGACCATTAGCATTTGCTCTTGCTTTCTGTAACCTTTCATTATACACGAAAGTGGCATCATACAATCCTAGCTGCATTATTAATTTTTCAGTGGACATTGGTAAGAGATTCTTAAGCAAATTTTGCGTCGAGGAAGGAAAATGACGTATTAATAAACAGACAATTTCTTCATCCGGTATCGTCGGAGTACATAATTTGAAACAAGCTAATTTCTCCGTTGCATATTCCTGCATGGACATCGTACCCTTCTTCCACGTACCATACATTACATTAACTTTAAAATTGATTTGAGTTTCGTTATTCCAATATCTCGAATAAAATTTTTCTTTGAGTTCGCCATAGTTTTGGAAACTCTCTAAACTATCTGCCCAGATTCGTGCATTACCCTGCAACATCTGATAAACGATTCGAGTTTTCTTACTGTCCGGAACACAATTTAAAGAAAAGAAATTCTCTACCTCTTTCATAAATACACATGGATTTTCATCTCCCACTGCACTGAAATTAGGAGTACACGGCAATGAAACATACGTGGGCTGAACACTTCCTCCACTCGGTGGTAAATTTTCTAATTGATTTTTCAGTTCTACTACTTCATTCTTATATGCATTAATTTGATGTTGTAGAACGCCATCCTGTTCAGAAAGAGCCTTTATTCCACTATCTAATTTATTAGCTTGAACCTGAACTTGTTCAGTAACTAATTTCTGGAACTTTTCTACTCCTTGTTCTACCTCAATCTGCCTGTCGGATACGGCGGTTATAAGATCCGATTGTGTTTCGATCCTATTTCAAATTCTTTCGTTACTTGATCCACTTTTCTTCTAATTCAAGTCCCAGCTCCGTGAATTTTTCTCTAAGTTCTCGTGTTCCTGTGCTAATTCTTGTTGAACCTCGCTCTTAAATTCGACCTTCCACTGCTCCATAATTCAGTAAACTGTGCTTTTAAATTTTCTTCTAACTTTCTATTATTTTCTTCTAATTTCGTGTCGAATTCCATGAATTTTGTTTCCAATGCATTTATTGCCGAGTTATTTTCCTCTAATTTGGTTTCCAAAGTAGCCTTGTTCTCCTCTAGTTTAGTTTCCAAAGTAACCCCTAATTTTTTTATGGTTTCCTCTGTTTTGTCATCCTGCATGACTAACCTCATCTAATTGTTGCATAAATTGACCTATTAACCGTTGCATCATTGAATTAGCCCTCTCGAGGTTTCGTTCTTCCTCATCCTGATCTCGTGTTGGCGTTGGCTGTGATTCTGTCGGCGACGTCGCACTAGTTTCTCCTGCCGTTCCTAATTCTACTCCTGTCGTTTCCTCCACGATCATCGTACCTGGTGCTTGTCCCCCAGTTTCCCTATCGCTATCTGATTCCTCAAGTTCCTTCCACGGTAGGTAAATTCTACACGTTATACTTATCTGCCATTTTGAATCTATTTGCTGCCTAGAATCAATCAATTCTTTTCCCAGACACCATACACCTCTCACAAAATATTTTACACAGAAATACCAGACACAATTTGAAACTGATAAAACTCTCATATAATAAATATCCTTTTCAAAAAAAACACTCCTGAAATAACACACTTTTCTCAACACACTTGTATCTCAACCTTGTGAAATTTTAGTGAACTGATTCAATTGTACTAGTAATTTTAGTTAACCAAATTTTGGTCTCAGTTATTCCCAAATCGAGTTTGTCGAAATGCATCCAATAATCAGCCGCTTATGGGCGCCAATTGCGACCACAGTCGTGTGCGGTACAAGCCGTAAGGCCAGCACCGACCTGAGACGTCTTGGAGAAGTGGCGAACACAAATCCCAGATGGTCGACTAGCTCAGTATAGACGTCCCAGTGTGGACACAATAAATAAAAAATAGGGGCAGGGTCGTGAAGATCGTTTATGGATTGGATGCAAAAGTACAAACAACTCAGGTGAGAATCACTTTCACTAAATTCAGAATATATTCAAAAAATATTTGCTGCTATGACAAATACATACAATGGCACACAGAAAAAAATCAAATACAGAATACTCTTGACTGAAAAAAAACACACTAATAACACAATACACAATTTCCTACTTTCATCTACAACCCAATTGTTTAACAAACACACTTTCAGAAATTCAGAAAGAATCGTTTAAAATATTACTTTACAAAATTTGAAAAACACACATTGAAAATCAAAAATTAATACTTTTCCTTAACATTACTTTTACAATAAAAGGAAACTCTTTCTCTCTCTAAAATCCAGAGAATTACTATTATTATAATTATACTCTTACACAAACTCTTAATCACTATATTACAATATTTGATCTTGAAATCCTTTTTGAAAGAAAAGATTGATTCTGTTCTCACGTATTAGAAGTCGGAAACAAATGTACTTTTACTTTTCTTATCTTTTAAGCGTGGTAAATCTGAGTCGGAAACACCACTCCTATCCCTACAAAACATTTTATTTGGAACGACCTTACTGTGTTCTCGGCCGCGTAGAGCAGTCCACTTTGCTTCTTCTACACCTTTCCACCGAGCTGCTTCGGCCTTGAAGCGTCGTGGCCTCGGTTGAGAACGCCGTTGCTCCTCAGAAATCGCCTTCTTCTTCTCGTTCAAGTTTTATATGCTTGAATACTCTCATATGTATTTTACTTTATTTTCGATTACAGTTAATGACCCACTGGATATTCAGAGTGAAAAATGAATCCAGAGATCACCCCTTTTTATATGAACACCAACTTCAAGAGAGTATTTAAATATACGAAAAGCATGTGAGAGAGAGAAAAAAAAACTGGAAAGAGAAATGAATGCAAGCTATTAATTACTGCCATCTATTCAAAATTTCTCTCCCTAATTCTTCCATTATAAATTCATAACGTTTCTTATTACCTTTCTTCTAAGATTATGTTTAAATCAATTTATAATAGAATAATTACCTCTTCTGGTCTTCTAGAAGAGTTTTCCTCAAAAAAGTTGCAAATCTGAAATCCGCTGCAATGTCACTTCCTGGGGTACAGTTTTCCATACGTCCGCCCAGTTCAGCTGCTACCTTCAGAAAGAACTTTTTCTTTCATCCGACCTCCGGTCTCGCCCTTGGTCTATGGTGGCGATCTCTCTTGTTCTAAATTCTAATTATCATTCCAAATATCCATCCGCGTTGGCGCGCGTTCAAAATATTCTTTTCCCTCGCTTTCTTAGGGCGGTATGTGACACGTTTTCGGAATCTAAGAAAACGGGCGGTCACAGTAGTTACAATTGAAACTCGGTCATACGTTTCAATATTATATTTAAATACGTATACATTGAATTTTACGAAAATAAAATAACAATAATTCTGAAGTATAAATCGATTCCGGTAGTAGAGATCTCTGAGGCAGTAGTGCATTGGCGGTCTCGAACAGAAGGATTGCGGGTTCGAGCTCCGTTTTGGACCTGGTTGTGTTTCTGTGTGTTTGTGATTATCCATTTCATCCTTCATCATCAATATCATTTCACCCCAGAGTTAACAACCTTGGGTGTAAAAACGGATTCAGTATGAAAACGCTGGTGCCCCCATAAAACTCACGTGCACCTACTCCAGATAAATATGACTGAGCCCCGGTGGGTTGCACGTTCGCGTGGTCCCGAGACGGCCAATTCGCGACTAAAAAATAAAATAAAAATAAAACTGAATATGAAGTTTAAAATCATAGTTTCACATTGTTGTTTTATTCCTTGGAGACCATGACCTCCAAGACCCCTCAGAACTCCCCTCGTTTTGGACATGGTTGTGTTTGTGTGTGTCTCTGTATGCTTGTGATTGTTCATTTCATCCTTCATCATCATGATCATTTCAACCCATTCCCCTGGGCTAAGAACACTGGATGTATATAAATGGATTCAGCATGAAAATGCTAGTTCCCTATAGAAGTCACGTGCACCTACCCTGGATAAATATGACTGAGCCCCGATGGCTTTGCACGTTCGCGTGGTCCCGAGACGACCAATTCGCGATCAAACATAAAATAAAATAAAAATAAAACTGAATGTGAAGTATTAAATCATAGTTTCACAATGTTGTTTTATTCCATACTGTTCCTTAGGAGACCATGGTCTTCATGCCCCCACAGAAGTCGCGCCCTTGCTTGCTTGCTTGATTGATTTTTCGTGTAGTGCATGTTTTTCTCGGGAAATGGTGGTGATCTTCCCCGCCGGATGGCGGATCCGGCGCCGACCTACCGTCGGCTAGTGGGGTTTCCTCTAACCAGAACTCTCACACCAGCGGGGCACATCCCCAGCCGGAACAAGCTCTAAGCTTCCCGACCGGTCTCCCGGAATATGTGGTAGTGTAGTGCATGTTAGTGTAAGTGTGTGTGTAAGGGGAGAGGATAGTACAAGGAAGAGGAAGGACAGATCGCGCGCGGTCCGTGGCCCGTTTGGTAGGGCACTGCTCCGGCATTCGCCTGGTGTTGATCGGAGAAACCACGGAAAACTACCGATCAGAGCAGCCGTCCGCTAGAAGTCTCCTCCAGGCAGCGACGGAATTCGACCTAGCTGAAAAGCTAGTGTCGAAAATCTTGCTGCCGTCAGGACTCGAACCTAGGACCTCCCGGTCAGAGGCGCTGCAGTGACATCAGTTCGCGCCCTTGCTAACGGTATGTATACGTGGTGCAGAGGTTGCGCGCGACGCAGACCGGAGCTTCGTGCGCTCGCCTTTAGAGCGCGTGTCCGCACGGCGCCGGGGGCGGCGCTGAGTCGGCGGTGGAGGCGGGGGCGGAGGAGGCACCTGGGGGTGGGGCGGGGGCGGGGGCGGGTGAGGGGCGTGGCGGCTGATGAATCGCGCTGGCGGGCCGGCCGCCCGGAGGCGGGCGCGTGAGAAGGGACGGCTTATCGCCCGGAGCGGCCGCACAATTAAGACGTGTAATTGTGTGCGGATTCCGGGCGCGCCTGAGGAGCCTACGGCCGCTGAGGGGGGAAGAGGGCGGGGCGGCGGTGGTGATCTGGGGAATGGGTCTGGGGGCGGCAGTCGACGCAACAGGGGAGCCTGTGCAGGTTTTTGAATGCTGCTGGTGGAGGGAGAATTTCGACTTTGGTATTGGTGTTTGAAGTGAGAGATAGCCATTATGAATGATTTTTATGATTGCCATATATATGGTTGTATTATACATAGTCAGAATGATGATTATGGTTATTATTAAAGATATTAGTTAACGATATTATGTCATCAGGCTTGTTGAAGGTCATAAAGAAGCGAGGGTAGTGCTAACCTTATTGATTGTTAAGATCGGATCATAATATGAAACTCAGCCGGTAGTGCTTATTGACGTAAGTGATGGTGAGATTACTATTTGATATGACGATGGTATGTGTTGTTGTAATTTGAAAGTTTTGGACATAGATTTGAATATTAGAAAAAATAATATCGATAAAGAAAACAATTTTCACTTCACTATGAAGATAATGTAATTCGGATAGTATTGGTGAAGATGAATATGACAGAGACTTCTGACTTCTGCAGCATTTACGATGGTTAAAAAAGGTATAATGTGTAGCATTAACGATACTCTCGGTACCAAATAGGAGTTAGTTAGTTCAACAGGGAACATTTTTTCAAAACTGGAAAGACTCCAGCTTTAAGAGCAGTTATCGAGAGCAGAGAGGGTAGTGTCCAATTCACGCAATGCTTACCTTCATGGCTTGATGTGCGCGGTTGAGCCAACACTGAAGAAATTAAGGCGATAGTAGCAACACCAGAGATTAGGAAGAGAAAGAAAGGTGGAGGAAGAAAGGAGACAATTTGGTCACAGCAGCATAGGCTCTGGATGCCTTGCTCTGGCAGCAGCTTTGATCCTGCCTGTCTAGTAGCGTCGACTGTAGCTGACTCGCGTGGCTTCCCACAGTCAAGCGGTTTTTCCTGCTCTGTTTTGTACTCATGCGTTGCAAAAAACGTTTGAGAGTTTCCCCTAAACAATATAGTTTAATATTTTGGCCTTCACATCTACTATAATTTTTGACAATATCATGCCTTTTACCCTGCAGACAAAATTGCTTCAAGGTTGGAAAATTTCCCAGATTTTTTTCAATTCATGAACTTTAAAGGGAATAGTACAGTATGGGCTACCTTAAAGGTTGAATAGGTAATATTTTCTCCGTGACTGTATTATATCTTTCTTATTACGCCCATATAGAGTAATGGTTTTGAAACACCAAGAATTTCAAAGTGTTACCTACAAGCAATATCTGTATTCTTGTGGCTCCGTACGCCTTATCGCAACATTCTTACGATATTCTCCATCATGAACACGATCATGAAAGCTAAGTTACTCAAATATATCCCATCATACAAAATCGAAACACGTTGGCTTTTGAAATGTATAATGGCAAATCGGTGTGTATATTACCACGCAGTCAGCGGTGAGATGACTTGCAGGCAGGCGTATCGTTTCCCATATCCCACGTGCAGCCCCGGGACCTGAGACCACGAGATGCTCGTTTGGGGCAGAGTAACCGCGATATCCCGATCGTTGGGCCGCTGCTGGGTTCCATAACCCCCCTCTCCTGCCGGAGCACCCTGACGGACGGCTCTTACGTCTAAGAAGCGGCAGCGCTCGTTTCCTGCCCCGCCCACTCGCAGTGTTCGGGGCATCGCCGCAACTTCCGGTCGCCTCCACCCGCCCTCCTTCCCTCACGGTTCACCTCCGTCCCCTTGTCACCCCGTAGGTTCCCCCCCCCCCGGTTGCCCCCGCGTCTTCCCATTGAAGTTTCCCAGCCAAGTTCCTGCTTAACACTGTTCGATCCCTGTCGCTGGCGAAACGCCTACGACGCGACCTGCCCGTCGCCTGTCGGCGTGCAGGCAGGCTTAAGGAGGAAAGAAGGACAGGAGGAGCGGAGTGTACAAGGAAGGACGTGCACGCAATGCGAGGTGATATCGTGAGAAACACTTTTCTTCTTGCCGATATCATTTTCTGGCTGAATCAAATCATCTTCGAACAATAAAAGAAATGAATGATTCTTTTCTTAGAGTAGCACTGAATTGTGGACAAATCTATATTCTTCATGTTGTTGTCAATTTTTTATAATTGAATATACGTCAGTGCTATTTGTTTTGTTTCAGTTTCATGAAGGAGAATCTTGATACTTAATTTGATGAACATATATGTCATTTTTGAGTTTGAAAACGTACGGCATAAGGAAAGATCGACAATATAACCATATTTTGATATCTCACACATAGATATATTTTGATATCTACGAAGACACATACCAGTACTTTTTTTTAAATTTATTTCTTCTTGTTCAACAATACAGTCTTTCAAGAATTTGAAAAATACATAAGATATATGACAGTTTTGGATTGGCCATCCATAAGGAAAGTGAGGTTTAAACTCTGACATAATTATTGATTTAATGTTAATGTTTATTAAGAAGAGAAAGGAATATGATTATATTAAGGAGCTGAGGGTATAGTGGTTTACGGGGGTTTGAATTTGTCTTTGGGAAATCTTGACTTTATGCGTGGGTGGACCGCATTTTTTTCCTATGTTAAAAATGATGGTACTGGGTGAGGTATGCAGATTGTTGTAAAACCTGTACTTTGAGGACTTGGTTCTTCGAAACCCGTATCAGTAAGTGAATGGAAGTGACCATGAAATTTCAACACGCAATAACACTATCTACTCCTTATCACTCTAAAAAGTACTTGCAACACGAACTGCAAGGGGCCTACAACGAATATTTCTAATACATTATACCTTCTTCTTGATATTTTATTTTAATTTCTTTGATTATTTTCGTTTTTATCTCGAAAACATTTCATATTCCGTTTCTTCCTTTTGCGAACACAGTACTCATTATATTTAAGTTATATTCTCATTGCAGTATTGGAACTAGTTAGTTTTAATATCTGTAGGTGATTGAACTGATTCCCATTGATTGAAAAATATTGTAAAAAGTAATCAGACGGATTTCCACTATTCTTTGTTCATCAGAATGTCATATCATGTTGTTTCTTGACATTTTGAATATTGTGCATTTAGCCGCGCAGTCTCAATTTATTATATCTGCCGTCAGCTCTTACTCTATGATGATTCTATCGAACTTCTATCATCTACAGTGTCTTTCCAACATAGAACATCTGAGAGTACGCTGAGACCTAGGGTGTTAATTCACACGTATTACCCACACCATCTACCTAATATGCGATTTAACAGGGCACTTCTAACAATAACCAATGTCGGTCTCCGCCGTGGCACCGCTACCATTATACTTTCATTAGACGCCATTGGTGCAATTTTGATTTCCACGCTGCATCGCTACCTCTCCCACCAAACGTCCACGCACCCTTGCAGTCACACCCACCGCCGCCCCCGCCGCCCGCCCCCGCCCCCGCTGCCGACCCCGCCACCCCCGCCGCCTCGCCGCCTCGCCACACGCCTGCCCGCCACGCCGCCCGCCACCGCCGCCCCGCCGCCCGCCCGCCAGCCCCGCCGCCCGCCGCCCCGCCGCCCCGCCGCCCGCCGCCCGCCGCCCCGCCGCCCGCCGCCCCGCCGCCCCGCCGCCCCGCCGCCCGCCGCCCGCGCCCCGCCGCCCCGCCGCCCCGCCGCCCCGCCGCCCCGCCGCCCCGCCGCCCCGACCGCACTACCGCTCCCGCAACCCCGCCGCCCCCACCGCCTCCGCCACCTCCGCCGCCCCCGCCGCCTCCGCCACAACCACGTGCCGCTTCCACGGCGCAAAAACACTTCCATATTTCTCTTTGACTACCAGCGGAACGGATAAATATATAAATTGAATTCGCAGTGGAGGAGAAATGTTGTGGCCATTCTGAATACTTTCACTTTTCTAAGTGAACGCAGGGGGGGACGGGGCGGTCTTCCCGAGAACTTTCGGCCGCCAGGAGCTACGGCTTCCACGCCGCTCGCTCGCGCTCAGTGGTGAGGAACGGAGGCGCGGTGCGGGGTGGGGCGGCGGCAGGGGGAGGCCTTCGCGAGGACGTTCTCGTAAAATCTAAGGAGCTTGCGAGGGAGTTCGCATGTAGACGGGGCTATTGTAGCTCGTCGGGGGCTTTTGGGGGTCTTTTATGACGGCGTCGCTCCCAGGCGCGCCCCCACCAGCACGAGTTGCTGGGCATCCCACACTAACCCATTATGACTTATATTTATAACATCTAATAGGAGAACGCGTGTTTGCTATTGTTAACACGAGTCGCTGGGCATCCCACACTAACCCATTATGACTTATATTTATAACATCTAATAGGAGAACGCGTGTTTGCTATTGTTAACCGAGGCTGGCATCCGACTTTTATAACATCTAATAGGAGAACGCGTGTTTGCTATTGTTAACACGAGTCGCTGGGCATCCCACACTAACCCATTATGACTTATATTTATAACATCTAATAGGAGAACGCTAGGAGAACGCGTGTCTGCTATTGTTAACACGAGTCGCTATGCTTAATTAACATCGATGGAAACGCATTTTAACATCGAATAGGAAAACGCGTTCTGCTATTGAACACGAGTCGCTGGGCATCCCACACTAACCATTATGACTTGTACATTTATAACATCGAATAAGAAAACGCGTATCTGCTATTGTAAACACGAGTCGCTGGGCATCCCACACTAACCCATTATGACTTGTATATTTATAACATCATATACGAGAACGCATGTTTGCTATTGTTAACACGTGTATTCTATTTGCAATACTCAAATAAATGGTTTTCACCGCATTTCGTCTGAGCGAGAGCCATGGACTTCACATTCCATCTGTATTATGTCATTAATAATATGTGACATTCTATACTTTGAAAAAAATGCAATGTGATTCAACTCTTTTATACAAAACGAACGACAGATCGGCGTAGCTACTCATTCGCATTTATAGTGACCAATAATCACAATTTCGGGCGAGGTCGCTCCGAGCGGTGGCTACGTTCGTCTCTGCAACGATTCTTACAAGGCTTCGATTGATATATTTCATTGATTGATTGTTTCGTGTTTCCGGGCGCGCCAACTGCTTAGGTCATTAGTCCCGTTAGTGTAGTGCATATTTTCTCTGGAGATGGCGGTGATCTTCCCCCGCGGGATGGCGAGATCCAGCGCCGACCTACTGTCGGCTAGTGGGGTTTATCCCTAACCAGGACTCTCCCTTTAGCTGCACACCACTCCATCCGGGACAAGCTCTAAGCTCCCGACCGGTCTCCCGGAATATGTGGTAGTGCAGTACATGTTAGAGTAAGTATGTGTGTGTGTTTGTGTGTGTGTGTGTGTGTGTGTGTGTGTGTGTAAGGGGAGAGGATAAGACAAGAAAGAGAAAGGACAGATCGCACGCGGTCCGTGGCCCGTTTGATTGGGTATTGCTCCAGCATTCGCCTGGTGCCTGTTCGGAGAAACCACGGAAAACAACCAATCATAGCAGCCTGCCTCTAGAATTCTCCTCCAGACAGCGACTGGGTTTGACCTAGCTGACAAGCTAGTGTTGAAAATCTTGCAGCTGTCAGGATTCGAACCTAAGACCTCCGGGTCAGAGGCGCTGAAGTGACATCAGTGGATGCACTTATCTACACCACTCGCGGGTTGATTGATATATGATTTTTGGCGTGTCAACTGCTAAGATAATTAGTATCGTAATTGTAATGCTAGTTTTCAACGAGAAGTGACAGTGATCTCCCGGTGCTAGATGGTAAGATTCGGCGGCGACCTACGTCGGCTTGCTGGGGTTTTCCCTAACCAGGTATCTCCCAGAAGTGGGTACCGCCGCAACGAAGGCAAGCTTTATGCTTCTATCTGGTCTCCCGACAAGAGAAAAATCCGTACAGTGACTGAATTCGATCTTGTTGGCAAGCCTGTGTGAAATACTGACACCGTTGGACTCCAAACGTAGAACCTCCTGGTCAGAGGCACTGCACTAACATCATGTTGATACCCTGGGCACTCCAGAGTGTAGTTTGCAACGGTGACGTAATTTGTAATGCACATTACTTGACATTATTACATAAGAAATTGTCATTTTATTTTCCAATTTGCTTTCATAAATAGTAATTACAGATTATATGTAGTAATTCTCGGAGTCTCTAGATTCGCAGCAAATGCCGGAGTCCTAAGAGAGGTCGGTAGTGTAGGAATTTGGAAATATTTTAAAATGAAACCCATTAAACTTTGGATTAAATTAGCAGGTGAACAGGCTGACTCACTTATAAATAGATGTTTTCGGGTGCAGTTACAGGGAAGCAACCAACGCTACTGGTCGTATAAAATTAAACTGCTACTGGAACGTTCAGGTCTGGGAGACGTTTCTCCGGAAATGGTGGGAGATAGGGGAACACGTGACATAGAACGGTTAATTTCGGATAGACTTGCGGATATTAAAAGGCAAGAGATCCTGGCAGCAACGGCCGAAAAACGTTCGCTAGTTGCGCAAATTCACGCGAGTCCGTTATGGGGTTGCGAACGTTACGTAAACACACTGCAAAAGGACGCAAGAGGGGATACGCTTGGTTCAGGGTCGGGGTGGATGCAACATAGATTAAAGGACTCGAATGGTAATGGCATCTGTGTGCTTTGCGGTGATAGGGAAGACTGGATCCATATCCTTTTAATTTGCAGTGCGACCGAAACTTGGAGAGGAAAATGGATGGGAATGGGAAATTACTACTTCCAACATAGGAACGTAACGCTCGCCCAAAACATTCTAGGGGATAAAAGAGCTAACTTCATGAAAGAATTAGGAACATTTCTCGGAAAGGTTCGGACCACTAGAGAAACTGAAATTAAGGAGTGGGAAAACAGCAGTGGTTAGTACGAGCAGAGCCTAGACTGGAGAGAAATATGTAATAAATCAATAAACTAACAATAATTAAGTTAGTCAGTAAGTTATGTTAGGTTAGTAAACAGTACAAAAAAAAAAAGTTATAAATTGTAGTCAATTGTTAAGTAAAAATAAGTAATAAAAATATATATTAATTAAAATTAAAAAAAAAAAAAAAAAAATTATATAAATTAAAATTAAATTAATTAAAAAATAAGTTAAATAAATTAAAATTAAATTAATTAAAATAAGTTAAATAACTTAAAAATAAATTAAATTAAAATAAGTTAAATAAATTAAAATTAAGGGAATCGGAAATGTTAGGGCAGAGGCGTTGGTGCGGACGATTTTCTGTGGTGCTGTTTGTTTTCAGGTGCGGTGGAGGCCAAACACTGGAAGGAGAATGCCTGACGCCCGCGCCAAATAAATAAATAGTCTAAAAACCGGATAGAGTAGCATGTACTCGGCTTCTGACGGCAGGTTTTTCCCCCTTCAGGGGTTTTTCCCTCAGCCGTACCTTATGGTCTCGTTTCCGCGGCTTTGAGGCGATGGAGAGACCATTTGGGGTGAATACCAGAAGGCGAAAGGTTAGAACGCGGTAGAATGTAGGTATTGTAATGGCTTAAAGGCCTTCGGCCTAGCCACATTGCATCAAGTTTCTAATTTGGCTGTAATAATTACCTATTAAATAAATAAATTATATGTAGTCATTTAATATTACTTTTTTCAAAAAATACTTATTTTTAAGTATTTTCAAAAGTCCACTTTTAATTTGACGGCGATATTTTCAGGTATTTCTAGCGTCACATTCTGACTGCACATTTAATTTCACCAACAATTGAGGACTTGGATACTGAGAAGAACACTGTAAGCAGAGTTGCATTTCTGGAAAAAAAATCAAGGTCAGAGTTTCAAAATTAAATCGCTGATTAATTACTGTACATCCTGTATGTTAAATATATTATTTAGAGATGTTTTGAATAATGAAACATAATTTGTTTGTAATTAGTGTAAACGTTCGTCATGGTTACTGAGTAATGCCTATTTAAAATCATTTATAATTTTACTTTAATTTTTAAACATTATAAGTACTTTATTGACCATCAGATTTATTTTTACGAACTGGTTGCAAAGAATAGAACTTTTTATTTTTATTTTTTAAGAATCTTAACAATAAATTTGGAATGGTTCTTTTTGCGATTTTATGCCTCATTGCACATCATTTATTTGAGATCTTTCTGAACGACTTCTTCAGCATTTTTCTTAGATAATTCGAACCATAAATAGTTACAAGTGCAATTTGAGAAGCTTCTATGACATTTTTATAATGCAGTTCCCCAAAGTGTTGCATTGTTAATATGTATCCTTCTGCAAATTGTACTATCTGGAACATTCATTATGACATACAGTTCCCAATTTACCATATGGATGCATTCCTGAAAATACGTAAAACATCTATATTTTTCTTTTTCATTTTGATCCACTTCCCAATCACAACCACTACGATCACTATTTTCTATTTTTACTTTCTCGTCATTACGTATACACGTTGTAAGATGAGAAAGGTATATAATCGTGCACCGCAAAACGACGAATTGTCGCCAGAAAAACGCTTACTGCCGCACTCTGGTAAGGAAAAGCTCCTAAAAACGAATAAATTTTGTTTCTAAATACAGAAAAAATTCCTCTGACACGTAGGGTATCCATAATCCATGCATTTCCGTATGAAATACAAATTGCACGAGCAGCTTTTCGCGCGAATCTTGAGCGTCAAGAAGCGCAAATTGCTGCAAACGTAGAACACGCAATATAATCGTCGCTCACGGAGTTGGATTCTGAACGATTCTGAACGAGTATTCAGTGAATATAAGAATAACTTTCCCGATTAGCAGAGATTTCAGGGTTTTAGATAAAGTGACTAATGCATTTATAGCGAAAGTCTATTAAAGCATACTTTTCCTAGGACTCTCATTTATTTTTATTGTACGAATATTTGCGAGATGGGCTCTCTTTTGACGTGATTGAAAAAAGTGCGCGGAAACTGTTAGCTTCTAAATAATGAACAGTTTATTGGTAGTTCTAAAAAGAGTAGTGTTACAAATCAAGTTCTGCGTAAAATTTAATTCACCATTAAACCTTTCTGAGAAGTCATTAACGTACAATCGGACTTTCTTGATCGCTTACTAGAACGTTACATTTGAAAGCATTTCTCAGTAAAGTAAGATTTGTTAAGTTTCAAATTGTATAAAGAAAATGAGAAATATCAGATTTAATGCATTGAAAGCATAATTTCTGAATTAATGATAAAAATTAATCGACCTTCTTGTTTTCAAAGCGCCTAAATCTATATCCGACAATAAAATGAAAAAAATTCATAATCTAAGTGCTTTTTCGGGAGAGATCGTGAGAAATTACAGTAAATAAATTACGAAGATATTTAGTAATATATAAAGTAACAACGATAATACATGTCTGAGGTCAAAGAGTTAAATGCGTAAATAGCTATTTTTTACGGAAATATCGGAGAAATTTTAAGCAAATATGCTTTAAACAATATTTTCGTGCCGCATCACGTTCTGAAGGAAGAAGAATGAAGCTGTAAGGCATTTTATGCCTTTTAAATATGGAAATAATGTTTTAGAAAATTTATGTTTTTTTTGTAAATGGCGATAAAAAGATATCTCGGTGTAAATGAAAATATTGTAATAACAAATTAAACTAGCAGTCAGTGATAGTAAATTATCAAGATCGTGGTGATATTTTGATGTGTCGAGAATGCATAAAAATATTAGAAATTGGACATGACCAAGAATTTTACTCATTGGCGTATCAATTTAAATAATTCCGTTAAGAAAGTTTACAAAATTCTAATTTTAATGTGTGAATATCGAAACAAAATTTGAAAATTAATTTTGGAACCAAAAAAAATTTCACTCAACTATAAATGTCGGTTTTTTTTTTAAATGGATAAATTCAGACTTAATTCTTTGTGTATATGGTTTTTGTTACAATTTTAAGAGTTTGGTTTTTCGTGAATAACAACAAAATTTAATTTCCTGAATGACATGATAATCAATTATGAAATAAAACATCTCGTCATGATGATTTACATTGTCATGAAGAAGTCCATATTCCCGGCCGTTTACTTCCCCCATGAATATATTTTTTATGCTCATTGCGCAATGAAAATCTATCAGTCACTGCAGCATTTCACATAGATAGTCACTGCAGCATTTCACAGCAATGAGATTAGCAGTGAAAACCTGGATAATTTTGACGTCATTGAATCAATAAATCGAGCATCAAGAAAATAGACAATCGATTAGAGTGATGGAGGTTTCAGGTACGTTTCGTAAGGTGGCCATTATCAGATGACAACGATTGCAACAGAGGGATTTAATGGTTGTTTGTGTTGTGTGAGGTGGAAAACATTTTATTTTTACTCAGATCAATAAAGTGAAATGATGTTACCATTTCTTTGTTTTTTCCGTAATGTTATTGCTGCAGGTATTTGTAGCAAAGCTGAAGAAAATTCTATTTTCCCTTCGAATTATTAACTGAAGCTTTTATTCTTTGAGATGATCATTAAGTTTCAGTATGGATTCTCTTGATTATAAAAAAATTGAAATAGAATAGTTACACGAATACCAACTACAGTGAAAGCCACTTATCACAGTTTCTGTCATCTTTTTTATAATGTTCCGTCAGGAGTGATATTACAGAAAAAGACGTTTATTGGGATCAGAATTAGTTTTCTGTAATTATTTTTAAACATTTCAATTACTCACATTTTTTAGTCTTCATGAGTCTCGACTCGACTAAGACCAAGCAAATAGCATTTTCTGATTGCGTAAATAAGTCTTATGCACTCGACCACCGAACACAATGGAAAACCAATTTTGAGAACCAGATTACATTAATGAAAAACTCAGAGAATACTAGAAGCAGATGGGAAACAAGAATCATGGACTTCTTCATTTTTATATGATAATAAACCAATTATAAAATTTCGTTAATTGCAATCAATTGGATAATGTCACATTATGTATGGATCGGAAAGAAACCAATAAGCGGTGAATTTCTATTCTAATGTACGGTTCATCAAATTAAAAAAAAGCATTTCGTCAGGGCATTTAAACCTTCGTATATTTAATACTAGTTTCTAAATATAAACGCACAGACAGGTTTTTGCTTGCAGGCAGTATTTTGCTGGCACGTCTTAAGTTTCTTTCTCTGAGAAAGAAGTGAGGGGGGCAGGGGGTCTTAAGACTTCAGAGCGCCTTCGAGGCGTCGCAGCTTGCCAGGCGTTCCAATACCTCTCGACATTTAAAACCAACCCATTAAGGAGTTCCAGCAGCCGTTCTCAGAGCATTTACCTTGAAGCCAGCCTCCTCTTCGCCGGCATCTTCCTGTGCGTGCCAGATTACTCTGCTATTCTTTTTTCTGCTCCCTAGAGCCTCACAAAAAACATAAAGAATGTCATGACTTATTCGCAATAAAAATACCACTCTAGTTGGTTTTAAGGGACTAGTGCTCTTTAATTGCAAGCCTTAAAGTTGGATGACAGAGAGTAATAAAAGTAAATCTTTCTTTATACGCAAGAGATGAAATACGACCATCTTACTCACAAGATAGCGTGTGGCATAAACAAAAGAAGACGTCGGTAAGCTCCTGGACAACGTGGGTCTATGTGTAGACGTCTACAGTTGGGAGTGGATGGGTAAAAGGATGGGCTGATAAAGGGAGAGAGGAAGAAAATGAGGGCGACATAAGTTGCGTGAGTACGGTCCAATGTAATTAAGGCACCAGGTGAAACCTCTACAAATCTTTCGCCGCATTTCCGCCAAGAGTCTGGAAACCCCACGTAGATCGAACAATGGTCGCCTATGGTGCATGAAAGACGCGAATAAATCTTGAGATTAAAAAAATATTCTCATCATGTGAATTTATACATATAACTTCCATTTAAAGATCAGATGGTACAACAGATATAATTTTTGCATCAATTTCTGAAATCAAGTAATAGTTATTCCTGAAAAAATGTTACTTATTGTTAGATTCTGGCCGATAAGACGAAGCGATTGTTCTCACTCTCCTACAATTCCCATTATTTTTGCCATAAAACTACATGTGAACGCATATATTATTGTACCTTTCCGAATTTAATCATTGAGCATGTCTTCCTTTTTCAGCAAAAGCAGGTTGTTGAAACTTCTGACTCCTGGTATTGACGAGTTTAGGCAACCCGTCTTTCATTTCAGTCTTATGTGGTGACCGGTTGCATAGCCAGTAGCAGCATATTTTCCAAAGCCAGTGGTTACAACAAAAATGAAGAGCATAAAATGAAAATTTTTCTTTACTATGAACTATTTTTCACATATATTGCTTACAGAGTTTTTTGATAATATTGATAATGACCAAGTGGTTATTAGATTGTTGGTTCCCATGAAGCTCTATTATTTATGTTAAACACCTTTTATATTTAAGGGAGTTATTTCCAGAGTTTCACAAATGAAGATTTATGACTCATGAAGAATTATTATCTATTGAATGAACGATGATAATTAAATCGAAAACAACATTCCTTAAATTCATTCATAACTTTTTAAAAAATGTGGCTCAAAGTGCATCAACTTTGAGTGATGAAACGTTTTCACACCGTTATTTCTTGATACATTATAATTAATAAAACACAGAAAAGAAGTTTCAAGATAATGACAAAAGGAAATGTAGGGCCGAAGTTTCCGACCAATTTCTGCATGAAAAATAACGATAAATTTTTTACCATTCATGAATGCATAATGGCGCGTTGAAACTTTTTTCTTATCTGGAATATACAGCTGAAAATGTTGAATAAAATGTTGTCTCACATTTTATGGTTGGTATAAGAACAAGAACAATGGATATCGTAAAACACGCGTTTTCACTGAAAGAAACTCCGGTACTTTTTATGAAATGTGTCGCTTAATTTGTGAAGAATGGACAAATATAAAAATAAAAGATGTCTCATGTCTTGAAAAAAGCAACAACCATTTTTACTGTTCCGCCTCAAAGCATCTTTCCTTATTTACAATTTTTTCGAATGAAGTTTACCATAAAATATAAAATATAGAGTTATTATACGAATGGAAATATATCTGAAATGGAATATATTAAGAAATAACTCCTAAACAATAAAATTAGCAATGCATGGATGTCATTTTTATTCTTTAAAAAATTCTCATTTTTATTTTCTGTGATCCAGAGTGTGGTTCTTGATCGTGAAAATACGCAGCATTCCCAGAAGTTTAAAGCTATATCTAGAAATACTTGCATATCGTCGAGCAAAATAAAAAAAAATGCTTTGAAAATTCTATATTGATCGAATATTATACCAAAACAGCTAACTGAAAAGTAAAACATATTGTCACAACTTTATTAGTTCTACCAAATGGTATATGAGGCAAATAAACGATTACCAAAATAGTTTTTTTGTTCATTGAAGTTTGAATTACAGTGTTTGTCGAAGATTAATAAAGATGTATATATTTTACTAATATTACAATTCTATATTTACTTATAAAATTATTGAATTCCATTAGATTCATGTTATGTCGTCGAGTATTGTTGAATATGATAGCATTATTTGCAAGATTTAAGAACCTCAGAAGCCTTCTATATAATATAATTTATGTGAAAAAAGTAGTGTTCTGAAACTTGGGATGCAAAAATGCTAAACAAGGGTATACATTTTTTTCAATCATTTCCATTATTGTTTATATATTTTAAATCTTCTTTATAAAATCTATTATTTAAATATTGTTTACTTATCTACGACAGCATATGCTTTGCACATTACGTCTGCATCCATCCCCTCCTGCCCTCTCATCCCACCATCCCTTACACTCCCATCACCGGCGTCTCTTGCCCGCCCCCCCCCTTCCCCCCTCTGCCCCGTGGCCCCCGTCCCGCGTCCCCCGCCTATAAACCCGGATATTGGCCCACGCGCCGGTCATTCGCGCCTTATACGGCCGGTCTGAGCCTCGCGAACGGCGCGGGCGGGTTAGCAGCTCTATCGCTTCCTCGGCGTCGCCGCCGACACCTCGCTGCTTATGAAATCCTCCCTTTACTCGCGCATAATTTTATCGGCACTTAATTCCGGAGCTGTATTAAGTCGGAGGAGACAAAGCCTTCTCCCTCGTCGCGGACCGATGGGAGTGTACTCGAGCTGGCGGCAGATGGTTTCCACAACACCACCATAATGCACTGCGGGAGGTAATAAATAAAGTGAAATTGAGTGGAAACGTTGGGAATAGCGAAATGTTTTGGAGTAATTTTGCCGGAGATCGAGATTAAAATACTTTGTTTTAGAAACAAGATGACTTAATTTTGCTGATTGTATTTTAAAGTAAAATCATAATTGTATTTTTTGTCAATATTTGGTGTACCTACAAAAATACGAACAATGAATGATGTATGGAATGAGAAATTATTGAGCAGAAGTATGGTACATTACATTTCCACTTCGCGAAAACACATGTTTTCATTAATATTGCAGATTTAAATTCGCCTGTGCCTTTGATCATTATGCTATTCCGCGCATTTGTTATACGTAATTTGAAAACAGTGCGTCTTGGATCCTCAAGTCATAAGCAGCTTTATAAATACCACATTTCGACAAAAAATATGGTGCTAGAATAACAATTTCCTAATCCTTTCCAAAAAGGAGTTCTGATCTCTTTGGTTGAAGCGAGATAAAATGAGTTTGCTTCAATTTTCCTACACAGTAACGTCATTGTAGTTTGTGTCTCAGATATCCTTCCCGACGCTTTCAATTGTTGTTACTGGACTCTTCTACTCAATCTCAATAATTAGTGAAGAGTGCGTTATGACTAGTTTAATTATTTTTTAACTTAAACTTAATAGAAATTAGTTTTTGATATTTCCCTTAAACGGTGGGAACTTTGCGTAAAACACATAATTTTGTTAAAATACGTAATTTGGCATATCATTGCAATACATTACTCTAAAACTAGGCATCAATTTTATCTGTTATTGTATATTCCAGATTAATCGCTATATTGACTCATATTGTATTCTGTATGCGGTAAAATTGAAAGGTTAAGTAAAGTGTTTAGGTCAACCACCTCAACCATTTAAGTTAACGTTTCACTGCTTCAGAGTTACAACCCGAGTTTTCAAGCACTCGTTAGGGGCTTCCTTACGTGTAATCGAGAATACTGCACATTTTTGTTTCTTGTAAAACATTTTGGAGGGACACGTGTTTCACACAGTTGATAGTAAATTTATTGTAATTTTTGAAAGTATACTCTCACCCAGTATCCGTCTTATATGAATACACACAGTTCAGAGCCTGAGCGTTCAACGTTGTACTCCAGTATGAATGTATTTTCACATAGAAGCAATGATTTACACAGCTGGGTATGTATGAATTTGAAAATTGTTAAAAGCATACTTTCTCTATGGTATTATTATAACTAGTGATACTATATGACAGAACCAAATGGCTGAGAAATATTGAAATTTAGTACAATGCTTTATACATTTTTAATTTATACACGTGTTGTGTATTATTTTCCGGCAAATAATTTGAGCCTTGTCTGTTCTTCCATTTTCGTCTCACTGAACACTCCTTTCTTTTTGTTTTAGTCGACTTATATTGCTTTCTAGTGGCAACATGATTGTAATCTAATATGGATATTGACCCCATTTTTTGACCTCATTTTGAAATATTCTTCTCTCACGCTTCTATATTATGCTTTTCATGGTTATCCAAGCTGGCAATCAATATCTACATTTTATGAAGTTTTCCTTCACTTCCTAAAGACGTCTGTTGTCATTTTGAGTAAACATTGCACTTCTTACTTAGATATATTTGCTGTAGTCTTTACTTTTCAAATGTGTTAGGTTTACAGTTTTTTTATTATTATTCTAAAATACGGACACTAAGAAATACTAATTACGTGTCCATATTTTGACGATATTCCAATCGAAATTACAATTTCAATTACCCTTCTTTCGTCATAGCATTTGTAACAATGGTGAGAATCGCCTGTAAATAATACAAATTTTAAAAGGAATAATTTTACGAAAATCAATACATTTACAAATAAAACTTTTGAAATAATACCATATGATTGGAAAGTACTGATGTTAAAATATATTACTCTATTTTGCATACATAATGTACAGATCAAAGAGTGAGTAATGAATTAAAAGTGAATGTCAGTTTATAGTTATAGTTACTGTTAGGCAGAGAGTTATATCATAATATAATGGAATATACATTTGAATTCACTCACGGAAACCAAAGGAAGTATTCATAGTTTTTCTTAGGGAGAAGTATGGTTCTAACACGATGGAGCCACATCACACTTGCGGCGTTCTTCAGCAATTTTGAGAGAGTTGTTTCATCGACGTCTTCTCTCTTTGCGAGGAGGCATCACCTAACAGCATGGCCACCTGATCGATCACCTTGTATTTTTTTTCCTTTGGGGTCATTTAAAGTCGCAAGTGCACAAACATCGCCCCAGAATCCTGCAAGTACTCAAGAAGGCAATCACCATGGTAAAGGCTGCCATTCCACCGAAAACGACACAACGAATCATAGGCAACGTCTGAGAGAGGATTTGACGAGTGTCAACAGTGGAGGGTGACGTAAACTGGACATAATGTTTAAAACTAAGTAACATAAAATGACAAAGTGTTTATTGTTCACCAATAAAAATATTTGTTTCTGTAGCTTTCTTTCTTTGATGGTAACTGCCTTTTGAAATACAAGAGATCTTTTGCCGATCCTTGTATTAGTTTCTGTGAGTGCTCACACATTTATATTCCATTATATCAGCTTTAATAAAATTACGCAATATGATAAAATATTACACCAAATCAATATTATTAGTAAAGAGAAACATACTGATCATATGTATTATAATTAAACGGTGTACTAATTGTAAGATATATTATTGAGAATATAAGAAAAAAGGTCCTATTTTTCGTGTTATCATAATTATTCAATGTTTATTTAATATAATGCGTCTTTGCTTAACGATTGTTTGTTTTATTTTTAACCTTGATTTGCCTCAGTATATTAGCAAAAATTTGTCTTCAAAAACCAATAGAGCATTATAACATAACATAGAATATAAGATATTTACAACTACTTATTCTCAAATTTTTAGATGAAATTGTTCTTTAAATGCGTAAATAAATTAGAACAAAATAAATTATTAAACTAAATATAATAATTACATTAATATACGTTCCTATACTAGTTAACAGTTTCCTTTATAACTCTGATACATGCGTATGCTATGATTTCTCACTTGTGTTGCTTTTTTAGATATATAATTATGTTCAAGTAGTATTGTATTGAAGTGTGGTGACGTGTTGTGAAGTGTAATGCAATAGAGAAATAAAAAGGGAAGTGAAGTGCAAATGTTGTGAAGTGAAGTACAGTGTAATTAAAAACTCGAGTATTTAATAGTTTAAAATAAATGTGCAGATCAGAGTTATGTAGAGTTGTAGAGTGAATTCTATTATTGTTATTACTGCTATTATTTTTAGTAATTTCATCATCATCATCTCATCATCATCATCATCATATTATTATTATTATTATTATTATTATTATTATTATTATTATTATTATTATTATTATTATTATTATTGTTGTTGTTATTATTATTACTAATATTATTATTAAATAATTTTATAATTATATAAAATAATTTTAAGTTAATTTTATTTATTTTTTTAAATAAGTAAATTGTAGTGTTCTGCTACCAGGTAGCAACACCCTAGCTACAGAAATACTAAATATCTATCTAACTTCAGTACTTGTTCCTAATTAAGACTTTTTAAAACTTGAAAATTCTGAAGCGCAAATCCTATGTACAAGTTATTAACGTACTTGGTCAGAAAGCGAAATTTGTTACATTTGGACAAGAACCTTTTGCAACGAAGTATTCATTGGATATCATACGTTGCATTTTAATGAATTCTTTGACTTCATATTTTCTTCTTAAGTTGCTCAAGAATCTACATTATTATGTAGTTATTATTGCATGAACTACATGAATAGAGTAGAATTTATTCAAACCGTCATCATTAGACGTGTGACTGCTCCCCTCTGCTCATTCCCGCGCCGTGCCCACACTGTCAGCTGTCTCTGTCGCTCCTTATTACGGGCTAGCCGCCTCCGCGGCCCCTCCTCGCCGCCTCCACCGCCGCCGCAGTGCGTGACCGGCGCGCCGTCCGCGGTCGCGGGGGCGGTAATCCAGCGATTTACATGGAAATGATCGCCTCGCTTACCGCCGCCGGTAATTACCGCAGGCGTCGCGTACCGCCGCCGCTCCGCCTCGCCCCGCCTCGCCCCGCCTCGCCCCGCCTCGCTCGCCCCCGCCTCGCCCGCCTCGCCCCGCCTCGCCCCGCCTCGCCCCGCCTCGCCCCGCCTCGCCCGCCTCGCCCCTCGCCCTCGCCCCGCCTCGCCCCGCCTCGCCCCGCCTCGCCCCCGCCTCGCCCCGCCTCGCCCGCCTCGCCCCGCCTCGCCCCGCCTCGCCCCGCCTCGCCCCGCCTCGCCCCGCCTCGCCCGCCTCGCCCCGCCCTCGCCCCGCCTCGCCCGCCTCGCCCCGCCTCGCCCCGCCTCGCCCCGCCTCGCCCCGCCTCGCCCCGCCTCGCCCCGCCTCGCCCGCCTCGCCCCGCCTCGCCCCGCCTCGGCCCGCCCTCGCCCCGCCTCGCCCTCGCCCGCGCCTTCCGCACTTCGCCGCCTCGCCAACGCCCCGCGACCGGCGGCGCAGGTCGACCATTCACTTCCGTGCTCGTCTTCAGATTGTGTATCTGATGGGATTAACTGTGGTCCTTGGAGTGTTTCTCGTGTCTCAACACGAGAAAAAACCGATTGTTAATAATTTCTCACATAGAATGTTGAATTTTTTGATAGTACAGTAACTAATGAAAATATATCAGCGTAATAATTGAGACAAGAATATGATGCTAGAGTGTACATTGTACACTCTAGCAATATGTGCTTCATTCCACGTTGAAGTCTTAGAACAAACATTTCTCGGATTACTCTCAAGTAATCCGAGAAATGTTTGTTCTAAGACTTCAACGTGGAATGAAGCACATATTCCTATATGAACGTCACATCCTTTCACTTTTCTTCGAAAATCCGTACGTACACGTCAAGGAATTTTCTCATCAGCGATGGGATGCCATTTGATCCAGAGAGTGCATACGTATCACTATTGATACCGCGGTGATAAGCCCAATACTTTTCTCTTCTCCTGCGTCAAAATACTACTTTAAACTTTATAATCATTGCGTTCGTGCTCAGAATGTTATTTGTACAGTTTAGACTCTAGCATCATATTCTTGTCTCAATCATTACGCTGATATATTTTCATTAGTTACTGTACTATCAAAAAATTCAATATTCCATGTGAGAAATTATTAACAATCTGTTTTTTTACTATGGGTGAAATGAGGTTAGTGTATTTTCTTATTCGTTAAAAGTAACTATTGCATTTTAATAACTTATTATTTAATCTTATTTTAGAGAAACACATTTTATATAATTACTATATTTTACGCACACAAAGCAAATGCTCAGGATTAACGATATCTGCAACGATAATAAAAAACTTATTAATGTTCTTTTCCAGCATTATTGGCTTGAAATATGTTCTCTTAGTTTCTCATGGCACATCCTCATGCATCTAAAATCTTAAAACATCAGATCTGTCTTATACATCGTGTTCGTAATGTGGGCCCCCGAAAATATTATCTACCAGAGAAAATCACTCGTCATCCCTATCCAAATCCTCCAACAATGCCTGACCCCGTGGGGTTTGCACACGATGAACAAACGGGGAGGCGGAGCCAAAGTTCCGATTGGAAGCGCGTGGCGGCGAGGTGGGTGGCCGGGGAAGCCTCGATATAATCGAGCGCAGCTGGTCGAGTGCCGGACAATTCACCATGCGACAAAAGTTGGGCTCCTTCGGACCGGCGACTGGGCACGGGCGGGGCGGGCGGCATGCACGCTCCTATCCGCCTGCCCGCCCGCCCGCCACCCTGCTCGTCTGACTACCCGCCTGACGGCGCCCCCTAATCGATCCGTCCCGTAGGCGGATGGGCGAGATTGATATATTGATTAGTGGTTCCGGACGCGTCAACTTGCTAAGGTCAATAGGCTGGTAGGTGTAGTGCATGTTTTCTCGCCGGGAGTGGCGGTGATATTCCCCACTAAATGGCGAGATCTGGCGCCGACGTTCATGTCGACTCGTTGAATTTTCCCTAACACACCTTGGGCCTCGCCCCAGTCGGGAAATGCTCTAAGCTTCCGACTGTTTTCTCAGCATGGGTGATAATGTTGTGAATGAATGAGTGTGTGTAAGTAAGGTGTGAGGATAGAACAAGGAAGAGAAACGAAATACCACAACGGTCCGTGACCCGTACTGTTGATCGGAGAAACTACTCAAAACTCCCGATCTGAGCAGTCGGCCACTAGATTCTCGTCCAGAGAGCGATTGAATTCAGCCTAGCTACCTAGCTAGTGTTGAAAATCGTGCCATCACATCGGGTCTCGAATTCTAGAACCTCTCACTCAGAGGTACATCAGTGACATCAGTTGATGGCCTACGTTAGTGCGAATGGGCAGGGTTGGCGAAGGGCGGATGAACGGACGGACAGACGACGATAGAGGGGCGGACGGTCGTGCGGGAAGGCTGGTGGACGATGGAGTGGACGGACGGTTGGAAGGATGGACGAGCGGATGAGCGGAGGAGCAAACAAGTGCACGGACGGACAGACTGTCGGGCAGTAGGGTGAACGCGCCGCTGCACAGACGGGCAGTTTTTTTTTTTTAATTTGTTGCGTCCACTCCTTGACGCAACGCGTCTCCAATCCCCTTAAGGGGCGTTGAGCGCTTTTGCCCTTGGGAGTAATCCTCCATTAATGGGCATTATTATTTTTTAATATTAGTCCAGTCTCGTCACGTCGCAGTCAGTCAGTGCCTTTTATCCCTTCGGCCAGGGGCTCGACGCCGTTAGATCCCGGGGTTCCTGGCCGGTCACCCAACCACGAACCCGCGAGTCTCGAATGCGCTTAACCTTCGTGACTTCACGGAGCGTAGTAAACGCATTCGGCTAGCGCCGCCGGCAAGTTGGGCGAGCGTTTAACCCAGCGTTTGGGCGAGCGTTTGAGCGAGCATTTGGGCCGAAGGTTTGGGCGGAAGGTTTGGCCCTGCGTGTGGTGCAGCGGGTGACGCGGCGTCCGCGCTGACAGGTGTCTGCCGGGCTCATCCGATCGATGGCTGCCTTTTGTGCGCCTGTTAACAAGCCGCGCGCCGCGTAGTCCCCGCGGGGCGGCCGTGTTCCTGGGCCGGGGAGCGCTCGCCCACGTGTGTTTTGTGACAGCGTGGGGCTGCAGCCTGCGATCGCCCGCCCCGAGGGTTCGACGGCCGTCGCTCGTAACCAGCGGCGGATTTGCCACCTCCGTTGGGACCGCGTTGACTGCTCAGTTTGAAGGCTGTGAGCGACGGAGGGGAAAAACTAACGTCACAACGGAGCAGACGGGCAAGATTTGCAGCTGCTCTTTTCAATTCTAACCTGAGTCCTAAATACAAGACTGAATTTGCCGGCCCGGTGGCCGAGATCGCTAAGGCAGTAGTGTCGTAGTGATCTCGGACCGAAGGGTCGCGGGTTCGAGTCCCGCCTCGGGCATGGTTGTAATTGTGTTCGTCCTTTCACCCCTTATCATCAATCACCATATCGTTTCATCCACATAGTTACCATACCGTTAACAGCAATAGTGGTCGCTAATGACCTTAGCTGTTGAAGCGACCTTAAATAAACCAATTAAAAAAAAAGACTGAATTTCTGGGAAATTTCAACAACGAATTATGAATTCTATATAATTACACGAGAGCTGCTGGATTAAATATATAAGAATCAAAATGTGGTTTCTGGAGTTCTTTTTCAGTATGGATTTGGGTATTTTGATTCTTACAGCCCCAGTGGGTATGTAATGAAGACTAATTGAGAAAAAAGTTCAAATGTGTAGTAATAGAGAATAATGCTGATATTCTATCGAAGTGCACGTTTCTTTGGCACAATGTCATGTGAGCTAGCTGTCGTAGATTATGTAACAGAACTGTCATTTAATAATCATGAATTTGACAACTGTGTAGAAGTGAAGTTACGAGCATTAAATTACGTTTAGGTACAACCGTTGTTAGTAGGAATAGAAAATCTGTGTAAATGAGACTACATATTTATTGGACTTCGCCCATATTTAAGAAATATAATATATAAGAGGAAAAAGTATTATCTTTGAAGAAGCAGAAAATTTCTAAAATCAGCTTCTGCCCCAAAACGCGAAAGAACCTCCTAAAATAACCCACCAGGGAGAACGAACGCCACCTAACCCCAGTGCCCAACCGGCCACTTCATATACGCGGACGTTTTCCCTGATATTCAGTTCTCGGCTGACCTCCTTGGGACATAAGAATTTTACACGCGCTCCCAAGACGTTTTTTTATACAGGCTGTGCTCCGATTCTAAAGGTTTGGGATATTTTTCCGTGCCCTGTTCCGGCGCGTTGGGTTCTCGGCGCGCTCTTTTATTTGAAAGCCGAGTCTAGCCCCGGCAGCGACCTCTTCTTGCAGAGGCGATCGCAGGCCGGCGTCCGAAACGAGCCTGCGCCCAACGCCGCTGCGCCCTTCCGCTGGCCGTGCGCTGGACCCGGTGGCATCTTCAAAGGAATGCTTCCGAGCAGGCGGTGCTTGTTCCGTGGCCTTGCAGAGCCTGGCGTTTGCCATCGGCAGAGTAAGAGACTGCGGTTGGCAATGACTGTTATCGGATTGGAGGGTATCGGCGTTCAGAAAGGGAATATTTTTTTTTGAATGAATGGTTTATTGCAGAATAAAATTCAGAATTTTAACTTCCGTAAAAATAAAAGCCCAGAATATTGTTATTCTTCCTATAACATTTGTTATCCGATTGCGTTATACATTCCGCTATTCTCCATTCCTAGAAATTTTAGAAATTTTAATTGATTAATTGAGGACGCAACTGGGAGTGTCCTCGCTATTATGAATCATCAGATAATTCTTTCTACAGACAAAATATGAACTCATTTAATACTTGATATGTAATAGATGGTTGTTTACTCCAATATGTTTTAAACATTTCAAAGAAGTTTCACCTACTTTCAAACAAATCACGAAATACGAGTATATTGATATTTTATTAATTACTACCCCCACTAACGACCTGCATCTCGAGGAACGAAATTTTCAAATTTGACAAATTAGAATTTTCATTTTCTATACATGTTAAATATAAACTAATGTTGACAGCAGGTGCGTTTTGTGAGCATATACATAGAGAAAGTGCATTATTTTGTGAGCATATACATTGAGGAAGTGTATTATTTTTCCTATACGGTATTTTTTTAAAGAAAGTGGGGAGCAATAGAAACATATATTGAAATTTGTATATGTAGCACTTAAATAATTTATTTCTAGTTCCTTCTGCTATGAGAAACTGCCTTTATTCCTCTTTCATACGAGATATTTTTGTCTGGATTATCACATTTTAAGAAAGGAAAACCAGACAGACTCCAAAAAAAACTACAAGACTAACCCAAAATACTCCGCAATCTCCCCCTATCCGCTGGCTGCTCTGAGTGCCTCGGAGTCTAAGCGGCGGCGTCAGGAGCGGCTCAGCCGACGTCTTCCAGCGACGGTGACGGTGAGGGAGGGGGCATTGCAGACGAAAGAACGGGCGGCGGCGAGGTCAAGCGAGACAGAGACCAGGATGAGAATGTGGGGGGGGGGGGGGGAGGGCGGCGGGAGGCAGGGAGGGGCGCGGGGGCGGAGACGGTGAGGCGGATGAGGGAAGTGGGATGATGGCGGGGCAGGCGGGGCGCGATGAGAATGAGGTTGGGTGTGTAGGAGTGGCCACGACAGAGTCGCAGGTGATGGTGGTGGAATTCAGCGCCAGAACGAAGGTGGGGGCGGTGAGGGGGAGGAGGGGGACGGGGAGTGGGGTTGGCGGGTGGGATCAGGGGCAGGGTGGGTCGACGAATGGCGAGGCGGGGCAGCGGGGCATGGGCGACCGGAACGAGCGTACCCGGAATAGAATCGTCGTTTTAGTTATCAGAGTTCGGCCCGGCAGGCAGACCGGCCGGCCGGCCGGCCGGCGGCCGAGCGCCCTTTTCAGTGCTGCGGAAACTCGACGCGGGGAGCGGGCCCGGCGCAGGGGCCGGGAGGGGGAGAGGAGGGGAGGTTAGGGAGTGCGATAAAAAGGGCGTCGTGTGAGGGGCGCCGACGGCGGCGTCACCGCGGCGTCGCTGCTGGCGCTGGAGTCGCGCAGTGGGCCAGGTCAGGAAACGAGATGATATTCACTTTTTGTTCCATTTTTTGTTTGCAATACATTTCAATTAAATTTACTTTAAACTAGATTATAATGATCTATTAATAGTTATTTATCTAAAAATGACTGAAAGAGATACTTGCGTGTATGTTATTTTATTATTCACGAGAGCGTTGGAATAATTACAAACGAACACGTAATGGTCTTTTGCTCAGGTATAATTTTTTATTTTGACTGATCGGAGATGATAATAATTATAATACTTTGGCATACTTTGTAGTTGTGTACTAGATGGAGACGTTTAAATTGACGTAGGCATTGCTCTTTGTTATTTCGGGTATAATAATGAATCGTATAATGAGTTATTATAAGTATTGTATATAATAATGAGTCCTTTAAAATACTCCGAAAAGCACGTAATGACGAACGGTTATCTTAAAATAAATGTATTAGCTTTTAAAAGTAATGTGGGCAGGAAGAAGAAATTCTGTTTTGCATACTTCCACAACTTCATATCAAACTTCGATTACTTAGTAAATGGGAATGACTATTGAGTCCTACGTTCGTCAGAGGAACTGGCAAAAAGGAATACAGAGGAAATAATGTGGAAACAAAAAAATCTACTGCATTTTCTGGATATATACAAGCTAATTTGGTTCCATTTGTAGTTAAGTAAAATACAATCTTAGTTCTCAACAAATCTGCATCTCATATTTTACCTTGTATTAAGTCTAAGATACGTATCGTAAAATACGTATATTACGGGCGCTATCAAAATTAATGAACTTTACATGTTGAACGAGTTTTTTACACTGCACAATGGAATGTGACTCACAAATAAAATAACGATGTTTAAGCGTCCCTTCCTTGGGTGTTTGTCTTAAACGGTAACTACTCATTGATTATGCTGCTGTTGATAAATATCTATTGATTCTTATAAGTAACTTTCAATTCCCAGTATTTCCAGACACTGTAGTTTAAGCAACAGAGACGACAGCGCTCCCAGTGCCCGTGGGCTGGGGGAAGATTACGTGCCGTAGATTTTGCTCGTATTCTGCTCAGCGGTCTGGACAGACAAGACGCAAGGACGAATCTCTTTTTCACTCCTGCCTATCTATCTAGCTGTACGCTAACCGGCTGCGATATCTCTGTGGCAATGTCGTTGCCTCGGCAACCCTTTGACTGACGGTGGCAGGTTTTTGACGCCAGCTGCATAGATACTTGAACTTCTAGAAATGTCTAGAGTAGAATTATAGGGTCCGGCTGCTCTGAAAAGTAGATTTCCATTGCATCTTTCATAAATACGTAGCAAATGTCAGATGAGTACTGTGACAAAACATGCCAAGAAGCACGCATATTTTCTTCTTCATTCCTGCCCTCTCTTCATCTCGCCTTACACACTAACCTGCAACTTACGTGTCGTACGCTCTCACATATATCAGGAGATCAGCCGGGATCTGAGGTGGCACCACACTGGGAGATACGCGGAAGGGGGAAACATGAAATTCGGAGTGTAGTTGAGCGTGCGATCTCACGTACCACCGGAGGAGGAACACCGCCACCTCCCGGAATATAACACGCACTACAATTATGGGGACTAACCTCTCAGTAATTGACACGCCAAGACTCACTCAGCAGATTCACTCGCCCGCTGCCAGCTCCTCGCCCTGTCCCACCGTACCTGGTTCTCCTCTCCGTACCGCTCTGTTCCACTTCATCCGAGAATAAAGCTCCTATTTAATGAGGTAAAAATACAGAACGGAGTAACCCGCTTTGTTTTCCGCGTCCGGATAATTAAATTTCCCGGCGAACATAAATATGAGAATAGGTCCGCCATACCTCGAAGGCGGTATTGAAGCTCGCGCAGATTTAATATTTGCATTCGGCGGAAGTGCGCAATATTGGGAGCGCCACCTTTGACGTATTCGGGGACGGCGCGCTGGTCAACCGCAGCTCTGTGGACCTGCCGCCAGGCGGGCTGGCGCTGTGTGTTTGTTCGAGGGAGGTCACGAGAAGCGGCGATGGCGCTGAGCTTTGAATAACGTCCTGGTACATAAGGGTTATAATCGCTACGAAAATAGTGCACCTGAAGCCTCCGATTCTCCGTATCGAAAAGTACAAATTGCGGCTCGCCGGAGAACGGGTACAATGGATGAAATGCGCTACAGCCGTAAAAATGCCTTTAACGGGAAAACATACGGGATATTTTTATCGGTAGTGAACGGGATAATCGTAGGGTTTTTAATACGAGCACGTTCGGAACGGGAGTGCTGTAATTATGTCTATTTTGCATGCAGGAAAATATGCCATTTCTATTATTTATTTTCATTCTGTGAATACACCTTTCCATGCCACATTTTTAGTCAAACTCTTTTACTATAATTAATCGTATATTTTTATTATCTTTGATGGAGTGCATATATAATCACTGCGCAATTTGTAGCGGCAAATGTTCTAAAAATACCAAGTAAGTTGTTATAAAGCGAGTAGAAAGACAAAAAGGAGTAGATTTAGATTTCCTAATCAGTCTGTAAGAATAATATTGATTGATTCCTATGTAAAAAAATTGTAGATAATTATTAGAGTGATATGTGCGATGCGAGAAATAATTGAATTATAATAAGTAGAAATATATTAATCAAGTTTCGTTTTTTAAGTAGGATGTATATTGTTATTTGATTACATAGAATTGTTATAGTGCTTATTATTATATTGTTATTATAATTGAAATTGTGATTTTAAAGAACCGAGATGATACCAAGAATAGTTTTGTTACGTAATGAAGAAACTCGGAAACCAGTGGCATCTTCTGAATTTAAGATCTGGGCTATTCATCGTATGTATATGTAATGTTGTGGAAAAGAGAAACTTATCAACATCACATACAAAAAAATTATGTCGCGTTCACATCAATATATTTGGCCACAAGATTTGACAGACAGCTTTATATAAAACAAACAATTTTTAATTTATATGCATTTATACAATGAAGAGAATGAATTTCTTAGGAAGTTTCGAAGCGACGATTCCGGGAACTTGTTTTTCCCCATCCTCAGGCTCGAATGTGTAACGGAGAAAAATTATGACAATTTGAAATTGTCATAATTTTTCACAGACCAGCATGAGGATGGGGAGAATGATTTCCTCGTAAAGTCGCTCCGAAATTTCCTAAGAAACATTTTCTCTTGATTGTTCACATGCATAACATTTAAAAAAAATGGTTGTTTTGTATGAAGCTGTCTGTCAAATCTTGTGGGCAAATTCATTGAAATATACTGAAAAGAGAAACTTATCGTGACTGTCCATATTTCTATATTAAAATGAATAATTATAACAAATGATATCATATTCACAGAGTTTTCAAAGAAATTGTGAGTCATTTGTATACAGTTTTCACTTCTTTTGCAGTCTTTGGGCTTTGCGGATGGCCACCTATCTCATAATATATGCTTCTGTAAGTGAGGAGTCCAATATTGGCATGACTAGCTTAATGAAAGCAAGCATAGGCCACCCCAGCCGGACTCACTATCTACTTGGCTCATTGGGCAAACGTCGCGACCTAGGCACAGACGCCAAAGTATCAGCTCCCCTGCGACCTTCCTCAGGGCAAAATGACTAGGGCCCTGGTGGCAGCGCAAAATGCCCTGGAAACATTTCGTCCCGAGGAAGGGCAGACAAGTAGATATGATTATCTTTATCTTTCAAAGGATTTGGACGACCTGCTCTCGAGGTCCTCGCTCATGGAGGCGATGAGCAGCGGGCGGTGAGCGTGTCTTGGGCAGAGCGTCCGTCGCCGCGCAAACGTTAGACTCCCTGAGGACGTCGCGTGGTGCGTTGCGTCGTACCGTTTCGGGTTGCGTTACGTTTCCTGGAAATCTCAACGTCACTGCAAACATTCTCCTTAGTGAAATGGCAAGCTGTGCGCTCAGGTTGCCTTTGGGTACGTCTGTGAGTTTAGTCACCCATCACTCCGGTTTTCTCTGAATATCTACGTATGCACATCATAAAAACATTTTACCTCTTAAAACAGTGTGTTCTTCTTGTACGATCAACAAGTTCATATCCGAATCGTTGACAGTTCTACGAAGATTCTATAGACTGTTTTAAAATTGAAAATAATTTGTAAAATGGTTTTGTTCATAAGATTGATATGTAATTCTGCTATTCTTGTAAGAGAGCTGAAATAGTGTTTAATGAGTTTGCTTCAAATACTAATATGCTAACATCTTCTATAATAAATAATTTTAAAATCGATCAATCATATTATATAAATGTTTAACACATTATCTTGAAAATTATTTACGTATTAGCATTGCATATAAATATTGGTTGATATCTTTTGACAATGACACGAAATATTAAAGCAAATAACCATAACAAAATCTTGTGTGAATATGAAAAAATTTTGGAAAACAAAAAAAAAAAAATTAAAATTGGAAAAATTGGAACAACTACGACTTTCAAAAAAAACTCTTTCCCTCGATGATGTTGCTGTCTTTGTTTATAGACATGTACTGATATAGACTGCGCAGTAGATAGAACGAAAACTAATATGTTTTTCTATTATGTAAGAAATCTGTTTCTTAAATTCTTCAGACGATATTGGAATTGCGAAGTAAACTCGTCATCTTAAAATACCTGTCCTCAAAATTCAGACACCTCCTAGAGGTAAACGGAATAATCCGAAAATAACAAGTGGGGTTAAGAAATGGAATTTCCGGTTATTATTTCTCCTAGCAGTACTCGTAAAATCTGTTTTGTACCAAATAGAAGTGTCTTTAAAGAAATCTATCCAAATGTAGCTCAAAAACCTCGTTACGTTTCAATATCTCTACTCTCAAATTTTCAGACTTGTCAGTGTTAAGTTTCCAATCCTAATTAATATTTCACTCGACTCCAGCATCCTTTGCCAACAAGCGTCAGTGGTTATTTACGTGTGTGTGCTTTTCTCATGGAATATTGTGGGACTGTGGCCCCCCAGCAACTACCCTCAGTGCATCATCAACAGCACATGCTGGTTACGGTGAATCGTTAATTAAGTTTGAATACACGTGGATTACTAATTACTTTTGTTTATGAAATACCTTTAAAATTATCATTCAAAAACAACTGTATTTAACTGCGGTAGCCTTTGATAGAAATGTCAAAATAATTTTTATGTGACAATTAAATTATTCGTTTAATTTTAACTTGATGCGTTGTAAAGTTTTTCTCTTTTGTGATATTTTTTTCTAAATGTAAGTGGAAATAACATTTGTAAAGAAAAATGTGTATGAAAATATGTAATAAATATCGACCTGTTTAACAACAATAGAAAGATGTTTACATTTTCAAATATTCCTGTTCTTCGATATCGTGATGAATGTCATAGTTCGGGTCTGCAGGTCAATAATAGTTATTTATGCACCGAGGGCGTTATATTATGGGTTCTAATAATCTAGCGACGATCAAAAGGGCCCAAAGACTTTTGTCACCCGAGATCATTAGAATCAGTTAATGTCCGTGATATATATATATATATTTATATATGTATATATATATATATATATATATATATATGTATATATATATATATGTATATATATATATATATATATATATATATATATATATATATATATATATATATATATATTATGTATTTATATATATATATATATTATTACTTATTTACTAATTACCTATATGTTAACTTGATTCGGTTTGTCTTTTCATATTTCCCTCCAATAATTGCGTCTCATAAGAGTACATCTAGCATCATTCAACAGTTTTCATATTTTCTTCATAACCACTATCCTCTCGATCCAGGTAAGATATGCATTGTATATCGAGCTTCGTAGCAAAGGCAATATGAAGAAATTACGCATCAGTAAAAAATGAAATTATTTTCCAATTACTTTTCTATTAATATGCATTTCTTTACAAGAAAAAACGCTGCTAAAATTTTATTGACCTACATTCAAAGACGAAGAAAACCGAAATTGACTTTTACGTGAATTTTTTTGTGTCGACTAAAAGTGGAAACTTTCCACCCAATGCGAGAACAAGGAAAAAAGATCGACCCGTTTTATTGCCATTTATGTATAGATAATTTGCGCTTAATCACAGTAGAAGAATCTTCACATGTCGTAGCGAAATCCGGGGGTTGTCGTGTCTCGTGCTGTAAAGCAGCGCTGTGCGCACGTGTGTGGGGAGGGGGAAGTAAACCTCCCACCCCTGCGTGCGTTTGACGAGGTCTGCAGCGCGAACTGCAGCGAGGCGCCGTCGTCGAGAAGGAGCGGTGACATCGGGGGCGGCGGCAGAGGCTACACTGCGTCGCTCGCAATTACCTCCCTCTCTCTCTCTCTCTCTTTCTCGACCCTTCCCCCCTCCCCACCCACTCACACTCTTCCTTCCGTCCGCCCTCTTTCTCTCCGCGTCCACCGCGCAATTCTTCCGTTATCTGCTAGCGCCACCCATCTCCTTCGCCCCGCCCCTGTGCCCTATCTGTATTTACCATCTCCCTCTTCCGCTTTTCCTCCGTCCTCCCCCCCCCTGCCGCCTCGCGACCCCCGCCGCCGTCGCCCTGCGCCCGACGTCCGTGCTTTTTTTTTTTTTTTTACTGCGGTGGCTCTGCCGCAGCGTGGAAGAGGGGCTAATACTATTTTATTGCGACGCCTCTATAACTCATACAGAGTGCGCTTATCACGGGTTGAGAAGCGTAATGAAAGTAATAAATACGAGTTTGAGTAGATTTCATCTGCGCCGATATCGACGCCGCCCAGAGTTACTGGCGGTCCTTAATTCGTCGAATTTTCGCGTCCCCATTGGGGGGAGGGTCCCTGCCCTTTCGAGACAAAGGGTGGCTCAGGGGGTGAACCGTCCCTTCACGCCAGGAGGCGACGCGTTGAGACCGCAGCCGCAGGGTTATATTGCTCGCATGACCTGGACGTCGATCGATCACATGTGGCAAAAATTGCCTCGCGATTGTGTGACGATTGGTTTCAATACCCCATATATTAGTGTGTTTTTTCAATATTTTAAATATATAGCTCTGGAAAACATCGTTTACTTTATTTTTCTATAATTTTATTTCAGAATTCAATTCCTAGCCTGTCTTCACAACTTAACTCTAAAAATGATTGATTTTATCAAACACTAATGTAATAAATAAACACTTCAAAATGAATGAAAGTAAAACAAAAAAAATCGATTTGTTATCTCCTCTTCTACCTCATTCTTCAATTTCACGCAGAATCCAAATGTACCAATTGTTGAAATAGTCCGTTAATATACATTGGTCACGAGTTTTTGATAATGTAGTAAACCCGACCGAAGCAAATTTGTTGTAGGTTATCAATGCACATGACTGTTATTTCATCCAAGAATAATATGCACAATAGTGACCGTTGAAAATTCCATGTTCGAATTACACATGTACACAAATAAAGAACAATTACAATCAAAGAAAAATAGTATAATATCTTCGATGAAAATTAATACAATCATGAAAGTAATTCCATGAATTCTCTTGACAGATATTACCTTGTGAAGTTTTAAAGGAAATCGTTTTAGAAGATAAATTTCATTCATCAGTGCCCTTACTCGAAATCTCTGTTGTTGTGGAATTTACTAGCACTAGTCTATCCAGTGGCACAAAGTTATCCCTGGCTCATCGACGCAAACTATATGCAGTGGTCGAAGAAAATCTGCACAACACGAATTCTAGTTAAACGGAAATCCAAACTTGAAATTAATCGTGTACATTTGAACTTTTCCTGGAATCACAAATTCAGGGCTGAGTAATTATCAATACAGTGCGTGAGTAAGAAAATCCGCTGACAGAAAAAGTCTGCCATTCTGAACAATTTTATCTACAAAAACTTTTAGATTTTAAACCACCGACTTAATAACACAAAATTTACCTTTGTACGTAAGTAAAAACGAAAATATTGCAAAGAAAATTAAATTATACAAACGACGTAAAGGGATTGCTAAGATTCACAAATAAAATATTTACAATGGAATTTGAACCCGAGGTTCTTAAGATGTAAATTGAATCTCATCAGTCCTACGACTACCCTATTTACTAGCATTTTGAACACTCTTCTAATATAAAATTTGCGAATAGAAAATGAATTTATTTTAAGTGAATTTCACACCTATTTATTTCTCGGAAAAATTAAATTGGTACATGTATAAGTCTAATGTGACTTGTTTCAGTCTACCAAACATTTTTCTTAACGAGTATATCTACATCATCCATATAATACATTCTTCCATTCAAGCCTAATACATATCATATTTCCTGTCTTCTCAATACATCTGAGGTATCTCGTAACCATTATTGCACCGTAATTGTTCGAAAGTAAGAAATACGACTCCACTTCAACAAACTTCTATTATAATTCAAAAGTGCTAATTGACAAGAATTGAACCCGATGCAGCAAACATTGGGTGTTGAGAATTGCCAATATCGAAAAAGATATGATTTTCAGATCCCTTTCCTTCGTCTTCTTTTTTCTTTGAGAGCCCAGATATCGAAAGCAGCACCAAAACAACTTCTTTTCCACAAGAAGCAATTTCAGAAATTACAGAAATACACTGAGAAACGCCGCCTCTGCTCGCCGGCAGAAGGACGAGGCGGCTTCGATATTGATTAAAGTGCCTCAAAAAGAATCCCTCCGCCTCTTCCACTGCCTTCGCCACCAGCATCGACCGCCTGAGTGTAGCTCAGAGCCATCATTGTCAACGTCTCTGCAGCGATTCGGACTGATAGGTTCAGAGTTCGGGTCCCAACAGTGGTGGATGTTCTTACTAGCTATACAACTAGATCGAATTATGTGGTTGTATGGAGGAGAATTATAGCGGCCGGCTAAACTGATTGATACCTATTCTCCGATCAATACCAGACGAATGCCGGAGTAGTTTCTTCAAAAACGGGCTTGGGCCGCGCGCGATCTTTCCTTCCTCTACCTTGTTCTTTCCTATCATCTTACACGCGTTTACAAGCACCACACGCACAAACATTTCCGGAACCTTGGGTTTGTCTCGGCTAGGGCAGTGCCACGCTCAGGGAGATACCTCCGGCAAAGGCGACGTGTAGATCGGTGCCGGAACTTATCAACATGTGGAGGAGGAACACCGCCACCTGTCTCATTCGCTGCACTAACAGGACTAATGACAGTTGACGTGCCCGGAAACATCGATCAAACGGTGAAACCACCAGCATCGCCACCACCACCGCCGTCGCCGTCACCGCCTCGTCGCCGCCGCATCGACGACCACTCGTCCGGGTCCTTCAGCGTTGGCCAAGGGCAGAAAGCGGCCCTTTGTATTAATACATTCCACCCACGCCAGCTCTCCAACTCCTCCCAACTCGAGGATTTGCTAAAAACTGAAAAAGCAATGTAAAAAGATTCGATTTTACGAAGTTACGCGACGTCGAGGCATAACTCGTTCAAGACTTGGAAATAATTCGGCAGACCTCGCGGGATGCCTCCATCCCCAACCTCGCGCCGCCCCCGGGGGCCACCCAGGTGGGTGGGCGGAGGGGGGCGATAGAAGCGGCGGCGGGAGCGCCAATATCTCATCCAATAAGTCCCGGCTCGGGACTTGAACTGCGAATCTCATTTATAGGGAGCACATATTCTTACATGTGACTAGGAGCCTCTATCAGCGCGCCCTTTTCTTTTTGGGCTCGCCGTCTCACTCTCAACCTCTCTCTCTCTCTGTCTCTATTTCTCTCTCACCGTTCACCGAGAGCTTCCAAGACGGGAGGACGCCTCCCAGCGTGCGCATCCCGCCGCCCCGCCCCCTACTCGCCTCGCTCCACGCCCCGCACTCCAGCAACCGTTCCCTCGTCTCTCCACTACCTCAGCTGCCTCGCCCGCTTCTTCCCGGGCTCCCGGTTTTCTCCCCGGCTGCTTGAGTGAAGTGCATTAAAGTTTTTAGAACAGCGGGGCGGGAGCGTGCGGCGCGGTCTTGTCGCGCGAAATGGAATGGCGGGGGCGGCGGGGGGCCCACCGGCGAGGAGCTCTGCTGAATATCCCCCCCCGTCCCCCCCCCCGCTCTCGCCCGCCAGCTCGCTCCACGCCGCCACCGCCGCCGCTGGAGTGGAATTTGAAAAGTCTGGTAATTGGTGACTTACAGGAGGCGTCGAGGGGCCTTCTTCCCACCCGTCCCCGCCGCTCTCCCCTCCCCCCGAGCCACCTCGCTCCCTTCCCCGCCGTCGACCTTCAGACGCCGCCTCACACTCTGCGCCTCCCCACTCGGCGTCACCTCCCGCTCTCCCGCCCCCCCCACTGGCTCCGCCGTATCCATCACCTCTGGAGGCGTCGCGTGGGGGTGAAATACGGCCCGGGTTAGCATAGGCGGGAAACAATATCCCTCCGCTGAAATATGGCGCGATGAATTAAAAGGCACCCCGGCGGTAGGGGCGTGGGCGGTGGCGGAGCCACGCGGCCGCGGCGGCGGCGACGGCGGTGGCAGTGCCCCGCCGATAAAGGCTCTCATTAACAAGGGATCGGCCGCGGGAGAGCCGGGCCTCCAGCCGTGCGCAAGATCTCCTGTCGTGCCGTCGTGTTGGGCACGTCTGCAATTTTGGGATGCAAAGCGTAGATTTGGATAAGGTTTCTTCATATTCGATGCACATTTCATGTGTGTTGTAATTTTTTATGTGTTTTGTAGCTTACTGTGTACTCACCTTTTGTGGCGAGTATTTCCCCTTCAGTTTTTTTAGCTGTGCCATACGGACACATTTCTGTGACTTTGAAGGGCTGAAGGGACAATCTGGTGTTAATAAGGTTTCGAAAGTTTTTAAATATCGTAGGATTGTGATGTGACTCTCTGTCTTACTCCTAATACATTAATACCTTTGGTCTACCTCTAAAGTATCCGGGAATGTAGTTTGAGTTGAAATAAATGGCCTACAAAATAAAAATATATTTTCTGCTCCTTTAGGGTAACTCTTACGAGGGCTTCTACTATTTTCTGATTCTTTCATTGTAGTCCTCCACCTCTGCAAAATGGTTCTGATTTTGTAGTTGGACGAGGCAGTTTATGGTGAGTGCAGTTGTTATCTAAGAATGTGGCTTTACCGGTTGAGCTTCTCTTTCGTACATGGTTAACTACATCTTTTTCAAACTGTCGAATTGGTTGAAAATTTCATTAGCGTTGCTTCTGAATAAATGTAAATGGTAAATAATATTGAAACACAATTTATGAGAGTAAATTTAGTCTAAGAATGTAAGAATGTTGATGGTTGATTTTAACTTCTATTAAATAAAAATTAATTCATAATAATTATGTTTATTATTTTTATTTCCCGAATGAGACCTTTTTTGTCTCCAGAATGAGATCTCGAGTGTGCACTCAAAACTTTATCTTATAGCCTCGTATCTATCTAAGGGAACTTCTCTTACGATTTTATAATTACAGATACATAATTTAAAAGGATCAATGTTATATAATTTTTAAAAACTTTGAAGTTTAATAATGTTTAATACTTAATTAATTTAATACTTCAAGTTAAATAATTTTGTAAGTTTAATACATTTGCATTCCATGAGATCCAATGTAATTACAACTTTAGTTCGTAATAAGTCACTTTACTCTGCATTCTATTGGCTGATCACTGCTCCGTATCATCCTTCTCCGCGTTTAAGTCACTATGTCATTCGCGGCCCAACGACCTCGCGGGCTTGGCAAATTTCCATCTGGAGTTCATCCCTCTTCCAATCCACTTTCCCTCCCTGAGGTCACATGAGCCCATCCTCCCAAGAAGGGGAAGCGTCATAGCGGAATCTCGTCTAGTGCGTCTAGCTTCCTCTATTCTGCACGCCTCTGTGCGAGGTCACCTAATCCCTGCGGTGAAATTTGTTTTAACTAGGAAATTGGGTTTCTTCCAGGGTGACTTGTTGCTTCATAAACTAGATCCAAGAGCCGTTAAGGGAAACTAAATATCTTACGACGCCTGGCTTCCGCTCTAGAGAAGCGTAAGGCATTGCGAACAGAAGGGCGTGCTCAACTCCGCCAAGAGCAAGACTACTTTGAATTCATCGCTGTCGCCGTCTCCATCGTCAACGTTGCCACTGTTGTCACTACAGCACTTAATAATTGCTAAAACGTCATTGGTAATCATTAGCTTCTAAACCACTGAATACATCCCACATATAAACATCGCACTGATTGACTTAAGCTCCAAGCGTACATTCTATGTAGAGGCTGACCGAAAGGTCCTAGGTTTCGAACCCAGACGATGACCGATTTTGGAATTTATCTCTATAGCTAGGTCTATTTCAGTAGTTGTCTGGAAGAAAATTATATGGGTTGAATGCTTTGATCAATAGTTTTCAGTGGTTCATCCGATCAATACCACGTAAATGTCGGAGCAGTATCCAAAAAAATTCAGACAACGAACCGTGCGTGATATTTCCTTGTTTTTCGTTGACCTACCCTTTCCTATTACTCATACACCCCCTCTTACACACACACACACACACACACACACACACACTTGCACTTACACGTAGATACACTATTTCACATTTAGGGAGATCAGTCTGGAGTTTAGAGATTGTCCGAACTGGGGCGGTTCCACGCTACGGAGATACCTGTATGGGAAATTCCCCGCAACATGACGCAAAGTTCAGTGCCGGATCTCATCTTTCAGTGGGGAAGGAAACAGCAACCTCTCGTGATAAAAAACATTCATTACACTAACGGGAATAATGTCCATAGAAATGGACATGCTGGGAAACATCTATTAATCAATCCTCCTTATATGTGCCATTGGTTTTCTAATACGTCTAACAAATTGAAGTCATTACCGCTAATGCCATTACCATGAATATTTTCATAATTTATACGTACCTCTATTGCAGTTTCAATTACGATTATAAATGTGTTTTTTCGCCTCGTAATAATCAAAGTAGTGTCTACTTAAAAGATTTCGTGGGATAAAAATGGCCCTTGTTCCTGCAAAGACCATGCGCCTACGGTCGGGTACTATTGTGAGGAACACTGGTACACATTGGTACTGTTGTGAGACACTGGTGGTACAAGTATTTGTGCTACACACTAGTGTACACACAGACACGTGTGGCAAGCACAGACCCTTGTGGTACACACTGGTATTACAGTGAGAAGTGGTATTTTCATTTCTTGGCTACACGGCAAAAGCTATTGTTCACTCTAAAACAAGAGACAAAACATATTTACAATATTGATTTTATATTCAATTAAGCATATGCTTCTTTGCTCAACAATAAGGTATATGTAGACTGTTTTAAATACTGATAACTACCTTAGGGCAATTATAATTACTTTTATATTCATTACAATACTTACATTATGATTATAATAGTGACATTGATAATCTGACTTTATGAGTGTAATAACATATTTCTCATTATCTCAGTCATTTTTTATCCCAAACAATTCAAATGCCCTGCAAAGATTTAAACAATTAAACGTTCTATTTGCCAAAGGAAAATTTTTATTCAATACTTCGGACAATGCCAGCTCTTTCCACGAAATGTGAGGCAATAGAATACATTTCTTCTCGTCAGTCGATTGTTTCGTTCATAAATGTCCCATAGCTTAGGCGAACAATGCCTCCAGTTAAGCAGATCTTCAGAATATTCGAACACGAACGATCGGAATATGCCTTTGAAGTTGCTTTTAGTACCGAAGGAAAAACGCAATCACCCGTGGGATTGTAGGTGAACAAACCTCGCGTCATTGTGTCTCGACTCCAGGGTTTGTCATTAGTACGTAGATTCGAAGTACGATTCATTCCCTCGCCGATCGTCCATGAAAGTACCACGCGGAAAATACCTCGCTCCATCTTTCCGTTCTATAGATTCAGTAAAGGAGATAATAAAATCTTTTCCGTTCTTTGTAGATGGCGCCGCAGGTACCGCAGACCTCCCGAAGAATATCATCGAACGCGAATGCTCAAAGAATGTAAAACGAGATGGCCGGAGTAGATGGAGTGGGCGGGAGCGCTGGTGGGGGGAGGAGGCGCGACGGCGGCAGCGAACGTCGTAAGACACGACAGAAAGAAAATTTGTTCGCCCTGCCCCGCGCTGGATTTGTCCCGGCGTCCCTCCCGCGCCCTCTCGGACGCTTGCCAAGGCACACTTTTCATCTCGGAGGAGCGGGCCCGGGCCCCGCGAGGCGCGCTCCTGGCCCCGCTCCCGCTCCCCAATCCCCGCTCCACTCCCGCTCCCACTCCCACTCCCGCTCCCACCCCCACTCCCACTCCCCTCACTCCCCTCCACTCCCCCACTCCCCTCTCCCTCCCTCTCCTCCCTCCCCTCCCACTCCCCACTCCCTCCACCCCCTCACTCCCGCTCCTACTTCCTCCTCCCACTCCCCTCTCACTCCTCGCTCCCACTCCCCGCTCCCACTCTCCGCTCCCGCTCCCCACTCCCACTTCTCGCTCCCACTCCCCGCTCCCACTCTCCGCTCCCGCTCCCCACTCCCACTTCCCGCTCCCACTTTCCGCTCCCCGCTCCCGCCGCCGCGCTCCCGCTCCCACTCTCTGCTCTCGCTCCCCGCTCCTGCTCCAGATCCCCGCTCCCACTCCGCGCTCCGCTCACCGCCCCGCCACGCTGGTGACCCGCCGCCGCGCCATCCCTCGCCGTCACCGTCGCCGCAGCTCTCAGAGGAACAGCCGACACACCGTTACCGCAATCAGCACGCTCCACTGCTACGCTACCCAATATTTCCCAATACAGTACCCACTGCCACCTTCTTCACCCCTTCTCTGCTCCGCCTCCCAGTTGCGAACACTACGCTTCACTGTACGTGTTACGCTACCTTCTTCTACCTGTTTAACTACTCACTGTTTTCCTAACTGTCCAGCTCCCCGTTTGTCTCGTTGCCCCGCTTCCCATGACCTGCTGCCGCGTTATCCGTGGCCATTGCTACAGCTCGAAACGCTACAGATGTCACTCCGATTATCGCAATTATTACGTCAGCTGTACCTACTTTGCTACCCAATATTGCCTACTACAATGCCCCCTACCACCTGATACACTACCCACTCACTGAATTCGTAGCTCTGTCACTCCCTGCTCTCTTGCTCTGCCTCCCAGTTGACTCGCTACCATGGTACCCTTTGCCGTCTCTGTAGCACGCATCGGAAAAGACGATTCACCGTTCCCTTGCTGCCGCCGTGTGCACTCTTCTGTTGCAATCACACTATATTGGGTGGGTATTTCTTTCTGGGTAATTTGGGGGTTTGTTAAGGAAATTTAACTTGATAATCTTACTCAAATATTTATTGTTTCATAACAATAGTTAATAATACATGAAACTGCACAAACCGATTCAACATCTACTGTAGATATCTTATGATGGACAGAGAACAGGACGAAACTAATTACTGTCAACTATACCCACTGACTGACCTCCCAGATATACCGTTCTCCGATTCTCACTCTGCCCTACCCACATTGCCCTTTCTTGTTTATGCTCCTCTCGCTTCTTTCCTTTGAAACACATCCTACTTCACCACTACTTTCGCGTACAATGATCCATCTGATATTCACTATATTCCTGCACGTTATCGCTTCTCACTATGTCTCAACTACGTATGGTGCCTTGCTCCCTACACTTTTATACTTTATATGTAACTTTCGTTATTTTCACAATTGGTTTCTCCAGTTCTGATTCCACTGTTTCTACTTATAACGTTATGCTGCTCTTGCTTACCAAGTCTTCGGTTGTTCTCGCTGCGAACTGCATGTGCTCTCTGTGACATATGTGTCATGCAGTTTCATTTTATCTATTGTGCCACAGCTTTCCCTTGAGCTCATTTTCATGGCCCTTTCTCTTTTCTGGCTTTGGATGCTACCGCGACGGTGTTTGTAAGTTCGCTTTGCTATCTCTGCTCCATTCAACCTGAGAGACCTAGTAAACATATGCCTGGTTTTCTCCTTGTTCTCTCATCCTTCACTACCTGTACTATATCACAACTACTCTCGTTCTTCTCTCCGCAATGATATTTAGTCATTTCCTTCTCATTCTTCAGTCTTTAACCTTTCATTTCCAAACCCGTCTTTGTCTCCCCCATTAGATTTTCCCTTAATTCTCCTTTTTCTCAGCGACTGCATGCAAAGACGAGAAAGCAATTTCGTTGTGCTTCTTCATCGTCAGCGTCTTCATTTCTTTTTTTTAATTTTCAACTTCTTTCTTATCCTGTCTTCCCTCGAAATAACACTATGTGAGGTTATTACCATTTCAAGTACCAATCAATGGACATTTGATCAATAAATATTGCGTTCTACTCTCGTACAATAATTTCAGTTCAATACTTGCCCAACTTTATAGCTCCTACACTCATGACTCCTTTATGACTACATCAGAAATTATACTACTAATTTATATTTATAAAGCTACTGTCATTTCTTTCTACGGCTATTCCTCTTTTATTTAGATTTTATTTCCCCCTTATTGTCTGTACTCGTGTTTCTAAGAGGGTAGTATTTTTACAAATATTAGCTTGTGCAAATTTTCCTTTTTGAAAGAATGCACTGTATTTTTTTGCAATGACGACTTCTTCGAAGTAATGCGCTAGACTTTTGATATATTTTATGCTGTGTGTTCTTTTGTCGCAATGTCTTCTGTGTGGGAACTGTCCCAATGTCTTCTTTAAGATTGAAAATATTTAATATACCTTATTTTTCTCATTTCTCTTCAAATCAATGTGTATTCAAATGAAATAGCCCAGGTGAATATAGTAAAAAACCTTTTAAATTAACTTTTCTTTCAATCATAAAAACATATAACTTATATATTCATATTTTATATATAACTTAAATAATAATAATAATAATAATAATAATAATAATAATAATAATAATAATAATAATAATAATAATAATAATAATAATAATTAATACCACTTATTGTTTTGACACAAAAAGTCTTTACTAAACAATTCAAGATGGACAATAGTAATTCAGATATTCTAAACTTTTTAGTAGGAATAGTAAAAGAGACCAACGCATTATATTGACATGTGAACCCAGAGCATTGCGTTTAAATTTATACCCAACTTTCAGTCCTTATGAACATGAACTTATTAAACATAACTGCACAGATCACCTTAATTCCACATGGAATAGATATTTCAAATGCGTATGGCTCGTAGAGGATTCGAAAATTTTGTCACTGAATATGTACTGAAAAATTCCATGTAACGAACTTACACATGTGATATTTACCTCTTATTTTTTGGCCCATTCGTCTTGCATAGATGTTCAAGAAGCCCGTTCTGATGCAGTCAGGGAGATTTCATGAACCTGTCGAACATCTGTGCACATGGGGTTGCTTAAAACTCGGGGGCTAATGTCACGTGCCAAAGCATGTACGACCCTTATATTCAATGTCCCACCTGTATTTTTGATGAAGAGTGTTTATTTGCGACCCATTATGACTTCTATCTCCTAGAGGTTTTAACACATTCCCTAAGACACTCTGTAGTACAGAAGGTGTGTCTATTTTCAGAAACGTCAATAATCCAAGGCAGGTAACCAGAGTTTTCTTTGCTCTAGAAATATTTTGTAAAACACTGACACCTCCACGGAGTTATTTTTCTGTAAAAATATCATTTCCATAATAAAATCCCGTAATAATATTACTAAAAGAAATGAGAATTTGAAGTGTGTGCTCAGTAAGCGATGTTTAACTTTTTACCCTTAATTCACATTGTGAATATGGAGAAGAATAATTATTTTTCTAAAAACTGTCGAAAAATATGAGTAGTAGTAGTAGTAGTAACAGCAAGTACATAGACTGGAAACAGAGAACAACCGAGGAGAGTTATCAACAAATACAGTGTTCTCAGGAGTATGTTTCACATTCGCCTGCTAGGTATGCAATTTGTAAAACATCAATGTACGGCAGTTGGCCGTGCTTGAAGCTGCTATTTTAATGAGAATGAAAATTAGACATTTATGTATCGATTTGTCCATGAAATTAAAAACTAGCCCTCTAATCAGCGTTGAAAAGCATTGCAACTTAATTAAAATTGAAAATAGAAGCTCTGAGAGATAAAGATACAGAGAGAGAGAGAGAAAACGATACTTAATCGTTTTAGAAATGTATTATGCTGTTTTCTTTCATTGAATACTGAATCGATCTAAAGTCTATTGTTACTTCTAAAATGGTCTCTCAACCACATATTGTGATTTTTATAAATTTATGACATCACTGCTGAAATTATTTCCTAAACGTTTCAGGCCAGACTTTCGAACTTCTGGCTATAACGTGCTGGTTCGCACTCTCGTTTCGATTTTACAAAGTCAATTCACCCCTGTAATTACATATCTAGAACCATTTCTCTTGAAGCAGAAGTATCATTTTATATATGAATGTTAAATATTTATAAATTCCAGGTTTGCCGGTAAACACCGGGCAATGTCCTCGAAACTTTCGGTAAACGTTGCTCACACGTGAATGTCCAATCGCACAAAATATTCAAAGGGATCTAATTCAACCAAGAAATGAACCGTATATAAAATCTGAAATTAACCATGTTACCCAGTTAGTTCTTCACGATTTCCTTTCCACATCCTGTGATACGCCGATAGTGTGAATTATTCCGGTCCCTTCAACTTCTTTGACGATTAGTGTTATAAGTGTATGTATATCCTGGGAGGTGGAGCTATTTCTTCCGCGCTGGAACGCACATGTCATGTTACCCCCTCACCCACCCCCCATATCTGCCCCAACAGGACACCACTGAAACATTGCCAATTTGGTTCCTGACTGTAATATAGTGCATGTAAGCTTATTATAATATAGTGCATGTAGGCTTAAATGTGTTTGTGTAAGGGGAAAGAATGGGCCAAGGATGAGAAAAGAATGATCGCGAGTAAACAGTGTACCATTTCTTAGGATACTTGTCGGGTTTTCATCTGATATTGATAATACAACGCTTGAACACCCACCGGTCACAGACTTAGCTGCGAGACTAATCTATCAGACAATAACTACATTAGATATAGTGTAGCTAGTGTGGAAAATCCGCACTCATCGGCACCCGAAACCTAGGATTGATTGATTGATTTTTTCATGTTTCCTGGCGCGTAAACAGCTTCGGTCGTTAGTCCCGTTAGTGTAGTGCATGTTGTTTTTCTCGGGAGATGGCGGTAATCTTTCCCCGCTGAATGGCGAGATAAGGCACCGACATACCGTCGGCTAGTGGGATTTCACCCTAACCAGGTCTCTCCCACCAACGGGGCACCGCCCCAGCCCGGACAAACTCTAAGCTCCCGACCGGTCTCCCGGAATATGTGGTAGTGTAGTGCATGTTAGTGTAAGTGTGTGTGTAAGGGGAGAGGATAGGACAAGGAAGAGGAAGGACAGGTCGCGCGGTCCGTGGCCCGTTTGGTAGGGTACTGCTCCGGCATTCGCCTGGTGTTGATCGGAGAAACTACGGAAAACTACCGATCAGAGCAGCCGGCCGCTAGAATTCTCCTCCAGACAGCGAGTGAATTCGACCTAGCTAAAAAGCTAGTGTCGATAATCCTGCCGCCGTGGGGAGTGGGAACCTAGGACCTCCCGGTCAGAGGCGCTGCAGTGACATCAGTTGATGCACTGAGCTACCGGTACGGGTCCGAAACCTAGGACCTTCCGGTTCTCAATATTGCAGAGTCAACTGTGGTATCCCTGAGCTTTCGTATCCAGTCGGTCGGTGTGTGTGAGTGTGTGTACTGGGGCGTGTAGGCGCGCGCCATATGCGGCCGAGGGCCCGCGGGGGCGACGCGGCCTCAGGTGCGTCGTTGGGAGTCGGCGCACGTCGCGTCGCGTCGGCCGGGCGAGTGGGCGCAGCGGCGTCGCGGGGCGGCGGGGGCGGCGGGGGCGGCGGGGGCGGCGGGGGCGACGGGGGCGGCGGGGGCGGCGGGGCGGCGCGCCGTGGACAATCTGGATCGCTATATATCACGAGCGCGTCTAATAAACTTGGCGCTTATAAAGGTCGCGCGCCGGACCACCCGCGCGCCTGCCATTTCCGAAATAGAAGCGGCGCGGCGCGGCGCGGCGCGGCGGGGGCCGGGCGGGGCAAGGAGGGCCGGGGCGGGGAGGGTGGATCGAGGCGGGTCGAGTCGTGTCGGGTCGAGTCAGGTCGCGTTGGGCGGAGGCGGGTGGGGATTGGCGGGACGACGCGGGTCGGGGCGGATGGCGCGGCGTGGCGAGGCGCGGGGTGATGGGGCGGGATCGAGGGCGAGGAGGATGGGCAGGAAGGGATGGGGCGTGGCGATGGGGAGGAGCGAGGTGTGGCGAGGTCGGCACGGAGTCGGCGCGGGGCGGCGAGGGGTGGCGCGGGGTGGCGCGAGGTGGCGCGGTGTGGCGCAGGATGGCGCGAGGTGCGCGGGGTGGCGCGGGGTGGCGCGGGGGGAACGGGGTGGCGCGGGGCGCGGTGGCGCGGGTGGCGCGGTGGGCGCGGGGCGCGGGGCGGGGCGCGGGGTGGCGCGGGGTGGAACGGGGTGGCGCGGGATGGCGCGAGGTGGCGCGCGGTGGCGCGGGTGGCGCGGGTGGCGCGGGGGCGCGTGTGGCGCGGGATGGCGCGGTGTGGCGCGGTGTGCGCGGGGTGGCGCGGGTGGCACGGATTGGCGCGGGGTGGCGCGGGGTGGCGCGGGGTGGCGCGGTGTTGCGCGGTGTGGCGCGGGATGGCGCGGTGTGGCGCGGTGTGGCGCGGGGTGGCGCGGGGTGGCACGGGGTGGCGCGGGGTGGCGCGGGGTGGCGCGGGGTGGGCGGGATGGCGCGGGGTGACAAGTTGTGGCGGGGACTGGCCCGGGGTGACGAAGCGTGGGGATGCACATGGTGAGGCGATGTGACGGGGAGGGCGAGAAGTGCAACGAGAGGTCACTGAAACTAGTGATGGAACGAGGTTTGGCACAGGGAGAAGGAATGGATTATGGGTGGGGGATCGCAAGTGGAGTGATGGCTGACATGAAGGGTCACGTGTACGTCGAACGAAGGACGAAATGAGAGATGGTACAGTGGCGACCGCAAATGGTGAAGATGATGTGGCATGAGATGGAAAGGGAACGATTAAGAGAACGAGGGGAGGGGATGAGAGACGGGATTGGAAATAAACAAGTGTATGGGACAATTATTAGATAGTGGAATGTTTGAGTGCGATGTTTATTAGTGAAGGAATGCTCATCATTGTTCTGTAAAATAGGTGATGCAAATGATGACTGCGTCGTCATGGAAGAATTACGATTTTTTAAAGAAACATATTTGATTAGTAACAATCTGGGAAGAAATGGAAAATGAGGAGGTATATGGCTAACAGTTGCTCCTAAAATTGCATCAAACTGCAACAATTCTACATTTGGTGTAAGTATTCAGGTACAGATGATAATCAACCGATGAAGCAAACGAAATGACATATATTATTAACAAATTATACATAATTAATGTTTGTGGGAGTTGAGTGTTGGTAAATATATGGTAAAAATATAAATAATAATTGTTGAACCTTGTAAACAAGCAAACGTAAAGATATTCGGCGAAGTGCAGTTAGGCCAGATAGTGATGAAGATTTTTTTGTTTTCGTATGTAGTATAGAAAGTGAGCCTTAAACGTGCAAATGAAATGTTGGCGGACAAAGAGCCAAACCCGATGTTCTGATATGAGTGCAATAATTTGGCCAAGTTGCGTACATTACTTTTTAGTAAGAAATCATGGAAACTTAGATATAAATACTCTCTACGCGTGAGTGCTGAAATTTGTCGATTTACTGTGGTAGTAATTTGCGAATTCGAAGGCCAAAGTTGCAGAGTAATAAAATTGAACACTAGTGAACCCAAGATATGAAAGTAGAAGAGATGATCATTTTGTAAGGAAAAAGTAGACATTTCTGCCCAGTAATCAATGGAATTAGATCAATAGATGAGGAGAAGGCATTGATTTTTTCCTGTTATTATTTAAATTTAAATACTATATACAAGCACATAATTCCGGTTTTGCAATCCTTCCCATTTTATGTGCCTAAAATCACACTAACAATTTCTTTCTTTTTCCTTAACATGAACAATATCTCTCTCCTTTCTACAACTTCATTTGTACATTTCTTTTTTTTGTTGCATTATGCTTCGATATTCCCTTCGTAGATACATGAATTAGCAATTTGCTTTGTCAAAGAAATAATTGAAAACTTATGGGACTCATTTCAAGCTTTACTATGAAAAATTTATACATGTGGTAAGTAAAACCCTCATGTGAAGAAAGCATGTGTTAAGTGAAGCCCGTCTGCATCAGCTGAGGAAGAAAAGAGCCTAATCAATGATCCAGGACTGCCGGTGACCACACCCAACCTCATTGATACTCCTTTTAGCCATTATTGACCCTAATGCTTTAGAGCGGCCATAACGCTATTGATAGATGGATCCATGACAGTAATGTTGAAATTATCTTAATGATGAAGGTTCAGTTGTGAAATGAAAAGTTGGAGTAAAAGGAAAAACTGTTAACCCCCTTTGTCCTCAACATATTCCAGTGGATCGACCGGGATTTGAAACCTGATATTCAGAGGTGAGCAGTCTATACACTATATTACGAGTTGCCCCAGCAGCACAGGACAGCCACGCAGGTCATCTCGCGAGGGAACGTAAGGAGGGCGAGGTCGCTAGATCACTGCCTCCCGCCACGCCTCCCCTCCCTACCACGCATCTCCTCCCCACCACGCCCTCCGCCACGCCTCCCCGACACACCTCACCTAACCTCACCACACCTAATACGTCACCCTGCCCCCCCCTCCCCACCACCCCCCGCCACGCTCCCCGCCACGCTCCCAGCCCGCTCCCCGCCACGCTCTCCGTCACGTTCCTCACCAAGCGTCCCCTCTGCAACCACGCACCTCGCCTCCCCTCCTCTACACCACACCTTCTGCCACACCACCAGGCCACCTTTCCCCGCCACGCCTACACGCCACGCCTACCCGCCACGCCTACCTGCCATGCGTACCAGCCACGCCTACCCGCCACGCCTACCCACCACGCCTACCCGCCACGCCTCCCTGCCCCACCTACCCCACGCCTCCCGCCACGCCTACCGCCACGCCTACCCGCCACGCCTACCTGCCACGCCTCCCCGCCACGCCTACCCGCCACGCCTACCCGCCACGCCTACCCGCCACGCCTACCCGCCACGCCTACCCGCCACGCCTCCCGCCACGCCTCCCGCACGCCTCCCCGCCGCATCCCATGCCGCGAGCCCGCCACGGGCGGCCTGCGGCGCCACTCCCCCTGAGTAGCTCCCGCCGCGTGGGCCGCCGCCATCGCCCGCCGCGCCCACAATTTTCGTAATGCAGCGCCCGCTGAGCCGCCGGCGGCTGCCGCCCCCGCTGCCCCGCCCGTGCGCCGCAGGCAGCAACTTCTGCTTCCCGCGAAAGCCCCTCATCTCTCTTGCGAGATGACTCACTCGTATCGCCCACGAAATGAAAGGATAGCTCTAATGCACTGACATATTACAGAGTTTGATTGCAATAGGTTATGCATTAAGATTCAACAAAGATCATCAGTAAAGACAAACTAGTAGAATTACGGGTATTAGTTCAGATTATTATGAAATTATTGATTGAGACTTTGAAATTATCTTAATATAAAAAATACCAGCATTTAACTAAAAAAATTAAATAATAATTAATTATGTCCTTCATTTCGACCCAAAGTTGCATACCTGTGAAGTACTATTATATTTTTAAATAAAAAATTCATACATTTAATTTGAAATGCTAGTATTAATATACTATATATATTGCCTCTATTGATTCATGTCGCACTATCCACTGAGTGGTTATTAACGAACTTATGTTTATTAAAGTTGAACTTCTATTAATTCACACTGCTAAAGGATTAATTTTTAATATCCCATTTAAGTGGATATTTACCAAGCAAATACTATTAAAGCATTTATTCTTTAAGTGAAACTTCATTTTTTCCTATCTCAAGGTTGGTAAACAAGTACTACTGCTATAATGTGTTCTTTTCAGAAATGAAATGTTCTTAAAGCATTCATGAAAACGTCGTAGTATACTTCGCAGATTAATTCTCCTGTGTACAATTAAATATACATTTTTTAACATTATTTCAATTGAAGCTACCCATTTCCTATATTAAGTTGTAAAATACGGATTATATGTGAAAAACATTTGTTTGTCCAACACTGTTTTGTGAAGCAAATATTTCCCTCAGCGTACATTTTTATCTGCACAACAAACCACCTATTTGAACTTCAAACTCCCGAACACACTGCCAGGCCGCTCTCCCGAGTTTACATCAATGCCATTAATTATATTTCCTATTGGCGTCCAGTTAATGGCAGATTTACCTACTTTAATTTATTGACGTCATTAAATGGAATTTATCAAATTAGATCTAATTACTATCTATAATAACCAATGGCAAAGGTTTACGAGGTCGTTCCGAATGAAACGTGAATGTTTTATTGAGTTGTAAAATGCATTTTGAAAACTGATCTGCTACCGATAATGTTCGCCTGACATTGAAGGCTCGTCTCCAATAAAATGTCTCCTGTATTTCAACGTTTGGAAGAGAAGAGCATAAAGCGCATATTCCAGACCAATGTAGTTGCGGGTTAAGGCGAGAACCGCTAAAACAGGAATATCCCAACTTTCAGAAAATGAGATCTTTAAATATTACGTGAATGCACTTTCTGCTATTTAAATATATCTTGCCTGCAATCATTCATTAAAAGATATAATGTTAAAATAAACATAAATTTATATTGTGTTTATTAGTAGTCTCTATACACATACGAGTATATTTATTGTGCGTGTATTATTAGCATTTATTTGAATTATTCGATTAGTTGTAGGGTATTAGTTTACATTATACTATTACATAGAGTGTTAAAACTGTAATACTTAACTTTATCGTGTTTGTATCCCATAACCACTTAGTATTGCTGTCTTCTGGATTTAACATTTTCCATTATAAAAATATGGGACGTCATATCAATCAATACCTGAGTGTTCATTTACTAGTTTTGGTATCTTTAAGAGACGTTTTGAATAGCTTTACATTGTAGGGGATGAGCGTATCAACGAAGCATTTCATTATGCTCATTTTTTAAAAAAATTTGTTTATACGTTCTAGTGGTGAGTTATTTATTAAATTATTGCGCATAGCAACGGCATGACGTGACTTCCGATGATAATTTATGCATTGAGTTAATTCATTTTCATATGATTCATCTTTGTCTGTTTTTTTTCTTCTTAGTCAAGGATACATTCGGAATGGACATTATTCTGCTTTACAATTCATTTAACTGTTGGTCGGCGAAGGCCCGTAGCAGTCTGTTGTGCCAAATAATAATTTATTTAGAATAAAGGAGTAATGGTTTGTTTGCCCACTTACAAACACAACAGAAGAATTACATTTCAATATGTTTAAACAAAAGTAGTTCTACAATGAGTATTACACGTTTCTAGAGCATGCGGGACCAAAGATGATCACTTTTTTCAACGAACACGTGGGAAACTTGAAATACGTTACATACATACGTTACATGCAAACGGTTACATACATACACACTCTAACGCGGTCAAAGGGATTTCGTGTACCTGTCAAAAAGCAGGGCACTATGCGTTTCCATCGAATTATGGATAATGTCACATGTGTAACTTGTGAATAACGTGGAATATTAAATTTCTTATGACATTTCCATCGCTAAAAGGAGACTATCTTCAGTCTCTCATACATACTCTAGAAGTCTGTAACATATATTCCAGAGCATCTTACAGAAAACCAGCGTTCTGGGAACTGTCCCGTGGCTTCTAGCTATCCAGAGTTCAGTCTGTGCTATCGAAAAAAAAAAAAAAAAAAAGAAAGCACTTGTAAAAAAATCCCCCCGTGCAGTCCAATAAAGCGCGGAAAGTCTGTGAAGTTGCGGCTTCGGCAGCGCACTCGAAAAGATTTCGTGTAACTTGCACTGGTTCGGTGAAGTGGCTTGGCGTCGCGTGCGGCGGGCGGAACGCGGTCGTCCGCGCGACCGATGAGGAAGCGCTCCCTCATGCGTTATTCGCAGCGTTTGAAAAGCGCCTCGCGCAGCGCGTTTCTCAGGGCGTTCACGCGACGCAGCGGGTCCCGCTCGGGAGCAGCCCCGCAGTCACGTGGGCACCGCCCTGTAAACCCTTTTTGCCTAGTGTAACTCAGCGGTCACATAATGTTTTTTCAGGTCATAAGCTCATTCAAACGATTTAATTATGAACTATTTTATATTACACGGTGTACATATCATTTATGCACCCCATGCATAGTGTATCTCAGTTGTAACTAATGTTTTTCGTCATAACGCATTGAATTTTATATTACACGGTGTACATATCATTTATGCACCCCATGCATAGTGTATCTCAGTTGTAACTAATGTTTTTCGTCATAAACGCATTTAACGATTTAATTATGAACTATTTTATATTACACGAGATGTACATCATGCATTTATGTCACCCCATGCATAGTGTATCTCAGTTGTAACATAATGCTTTTTGAGGTCAAAAACGCATTCTAACGATTTAGTTATGAACTATTTTATATTACACGTGATGTACATCATGCATTTATGTCACCCCATGCATTGTTAGGCGGTAAACGCCATAAGATAACGAGATCAAGTGTTAGTAATCTAGAGGTGTCGTGAATCGGAATTTGCTGGTAACACACACTGTTTCCATATATCAGAAACGAAACGTTTGGAGGAAAATAATTTGACTAAAATACGAATGATACTTATTTTATTGACTTGCTTGATACTTATTTTAGCACATATACGGTTTGAAAAATAAGTAAATTTCTTTAAATCGTGAAATATAGCACATTTTGTTGGAAGAGTAACAAATTGAGTTTTGTTTTTTCTCAAACAATATTTACTTCTGATTTTTTAAATTATTTTTCCCTTAATTGAAATAAATAAATACATGTAATGATAAATCATTATAGAAAGCAAAAGTAAAATGTCGTGCAAAAATCGTGGTGTGTACGTTTGAGACGGACATTACGTGATTAAAAGATATTATGATGGAGTCTGCAAACATCGTGTACGTTTTCTGTGAGGACGAAACTTCCTATATCCTGGTACGAGAAGCACGTCGTTAGTATCCAAACGGACCTACCTCTCCCTGGTCCGTTACCTTTAGTCTAGTTCTAAATTCGGTATGCCCAAGGATTACAGTACGAACGTAATTAGAATCTGGTTGAGAATTATTAATTGGAAATATGACGTATTAGTATGTAAGGGAAGTTTAATAACTATTCATCTTTTACTTTGTTTCGCCTTAAAGACGAACATGCTCGAGATCTGGCGTATTAAACGCCTGCCTTTTGTTGAGAACGAAAAATCAATTTTCACTCACTACTCTGGACATTTAATCTTCCAATATGGTATTGTTTCATTTAATTTTTCCAAATGGAATGAGCTATTATAGGTAGAATTAAAATATGTTAAAAACGGATTGAGATAATTACAGAAAATATATTTTTTGATGCTCTGAAGAAACAACAATAATGTTGAATAATGATTCATTGGGTTTTGCATGTGGTCATGTTTTAACTACTAAATAATAACGTAGACCTCTTTTTCATATTGCATCTTGTTTCACAACTTCGAACTGCGATCTCCTTCTAAATAAGTTATTGATACAAGAGAGCTGTGTTTACTCATTCGTAAAAAGATAAGAGAGTTTACGTCACACATGCGGCAACTAAATTCAGTGAAAAGATGAGAAAGCTTTAAAACTGGAAATGCAATGACGCACGGTTTCAAAGAAAACTACAAATATGTATCTGTATCATCCCATATACAACTATAATCTAATTTTAGGTACAAATGCCATTCCCTAACAAGATGTCATGTACAGTCTTCTGTAAATTGAAAAGAAAAATAAGAACACATTCTCTATGAAAAAAAATCACGTAGTCACTTATTGTAAATTATTCTTGCATGCTATTAAGAAATACATTTAATATTTAGAAAATATGTGATGTTATTTCATTGCTGTCCTAGTTAGTTTACTTTCATTTTTTACTGAAGCCAGTAATTCATTCGTCTGTTGGTCGTTTAAAAATTCACCGAGTTTCGTGCCGCTTTGAACTTCGTGTTCTTAACCGCTAGGTTGGCTACTCCCTCCACCTTGTCTTTTCTTGTCCGAACGGTGGTCTACTACTTAGTCATTCTCGTGAAAGTCACGCGACCTGACTACTGAGTAGTCAAACTGCATCGGCATTTGAAGTCGCACCCAGATCAACCATTCTTCCTCATCTTGACATCCCGGTTTTCCCATCGTGTGCCGAGCACCTCTTCTTCTTCTCCTACCTTCCCCCGTCATTGTTGTATCTGTCATTCTAACTTCCCCTTCCTCTCCATTTATTTATTTATGGTGAAAATCAGTTAAAACTTGATGTAACTTTTGGTGGATAAAGTACAATCTGATCAGGTTTTCTTGAGCACAAAGGTCCCTTTCGTTCGTTTACTACGAGTGAATATAATTGTATTACGATTGAGGTAAAATTGAAGGTTGTTAGCAACATTTTAAAAGCAGAAATATTCGCTCAAACGTGGAAATATGAAAATAACTATTTTTTAGGCAGAAAAACTGTGTATTTGATTTGATGGTTCTTCTAGAAAAAAAAAAAAAACAAAGCTCCCCCATGTTGCATTTGTATTTAAGACATTATATCTACTGTTCTTTTCAGTCCCACACTTACGATTTTTTCTTAATTCCGTCACCCCGTCCACCCATTACACGCATCGGCGTGGCGGGTTTGCCCTCCCGCCACACTCCACAGCCACGCCCACCCTGTGCCCTGAGCGCACGTCATGTGCCAACCCTACCTCGTCCCCCACCCTCTCCGGCAGCGAGCACGCGCCCACAGTCAGCAGCGCTCGGGACCTCGTCCATTGGACTTCAAAGCCCTTCGCGGGACTGCAGATCGAGTTCATAGAATATGTGCAAACAAACTACTAATTCAAACTAAAAAAAATGTTTATTTCATGGAAGTTGTCTTTATAGAGATTATTTCAACAGCATTTTAGTGGTGTGTTGGCATTTTGTGTTCGTGCTTTTATGGTATTATAGTGCAATATTATTTATCTAATATTATTTATGTGTGAATGTGGAGAAATATTTATTCTGCTTGCAATCAAACATATATTTAGATCTATAAATGCAGTTTATAAATAATATGCTTTTGTGGTCGTAGAGATGATAATAACTAATTTTGCGAGTTGTTTTGAATAATCAGACTTACAAAGCGAAAATTCAATTTTTCATGCAAATTTTGCCTTTTGCCGGCAAGATAATAGGTCATCACCAAAGTCGTGCATTAAAATAAATAAACGGAAATACACGCATAATAACTACCTAGGTGATTGGATTTTATGCACGTTTAGAATTAAAAACTATTATACACATTCCATTTTGAAGGCAGTCAACGACGGTTTATCACCGCAATTAGCATGTTGAATATTAGTGTAAACGTTAGTTAAAAATTAATAGTGAGCATGCAAAGAGCGAAAAACGTTCATTTTATTCTATGTGCATTCTGGGTTCAAAAGTATTTGATGGAATAAAATACGTGAATCAACTAGAAACTACATATATCTATTTATTATATAATAATAATAACAGTAATAATAATAAATATAATAATAAGTAATGAGAAAAGGATATAGGGGGAATATATTCTTATAGTGATGCAATACGTACCACATTTTAAATTCATTGCGAAAGAAACACCAAAGTAAACACTATTTCTTATCCTAAGATTAAGGATTTGACATCCTGCACTTTCATTGGACCAAATCCCTACCTCCGTCACTCATCACCTGCTGATATCTGAGACAAGGCTTTACAAACCGTCCACATCTCTAAACTCGGTTTCAAACCTCGCCAAACCAAACCTCACAAATCATTGCACCACGATTTCCAAGCAGTCCTTTCCTCCACGCACACACACACACACCCATCCAGCCAAGCATTCACACCCCGCCTCGGGCATTCGCTGCGAGAGGCACATGCGCACACACAGACTCGGTGGCACGCATGCACGGCGAGGGCGCGCTTCGACGCCCGGCCGAGTCGGTGGCGAGGACGTGCGGCGCGCCGCCCCGCCAGCCCGCAAATGCGCGGTCCGCGACAGCGGCGCCACCGTCGCCCGCCCGGCGGCGCTCCCACCCGCGCCCGCTCCGAGCCCCGCCCCCCCTGCCCCGCCGTTATCGGGCGGCGTTATCTCGGCGCCGGCGGTTGGGGGGGCCCCGAACGCCACCCGACCGCGCCCTCCGGCGTTCCCACTTCCCCGTTCCCCTGCTTCTTACGCAAGCGCACAAGAAACACTATGAATGTGTTTATTTTATATATACTCTATACTTAATGTTTGTATGTATTTGGCGTTTTGCGTCGGTAGTCCGATTGATTGATTGCTTCATTCATTCATGTTTCCGGGCGCGTCAAGTGCTCTGGTCATTAGTCCCGTTAGTGTAGTGCATGTTTTTTCTCGAGAGATGGCGGTGATCTTCCCCCGCTAGATGGCGAGATCCGGCACCGACCTACCGTCGGCTAGTGGGGTTTCCCCCTAACCAGGACTCTCCCACCAGCGGGACACAGCCCCAGCCGGGACAAGCTCTAAGCTCCCGACCGGTCTCCCGGAATATTTGGAAGTGTAGTGCATGTTAGCGTAAGTGTGTGTAAGGGGAGAGGATAGGACAAGGAAGAGGAAGGACAGATCGCGCGCGGTCCGTGGCCCGTTTGGTAGGGTAATCCTCCGGCATTCCTCTGGTGTTGATCGGAGAAACCACGGAAAACTACCGATCAGAGCAGCCGGCCGCTAGAATTCTTCTCCAGACAGCAGATTAATTCGACTTAGCTGAAGAGCTAATGTCGAAAATCCTGCCGCCGTCAGGACTCGAACCTAGGACCTCCCAGTTAGAGGCGCTGCAGTGACATCAGTTGATGCACTGAGCTACCGATACCGATAAGAAACACTATGAATGTGTTTATTTTATTTATACTCTATACTTAATGTTTGTATGTATTTGTCGTTTTGGGTTGGTAGTCCGACTTCGCCGGCCAGCTACCGGTGTGCCCCTTGCCTGCGCCTAGTTAAATTCCCATGCTTGTGAGTAAAAACGACATGAGGCGATCATGACGTATTCTCATCACCGTAACTAGCAAGATCCGCCTGCTTGAACTTTTCTTCGTCACACAGCTACAGAAACTGGGATGATGTTGAAGGAAAGCTACAACTATATTTTTGCCTCTACTGGGAATCGAACTCGGAGTCAGCAGCACGAGAAGCTAGTACGCTGCCCATGAGCCATCCCCGAGGCTATACTTAATCTATTGTGATTTCAAAACTCATGCCTGCTAACTTGAGCACTCTATTAAGGATGTTTCTTGATAGCACGGGGCACCCACCCGCACCCGCTCAAAGCCCCACCCCCTTCCCCGTCCAATACCGGACGGCGTTATGATGGTTGGGATGTGGCAGAGTTTAGTTGGACGCACAAGCGCGATCTATCATGATCACTACTCCTCTGTCTTACCCAAGCCGAAGATAATTTAAAAGCAGCTTCTGCCAAGTTTGTTTGTCACCTCCGAGCAATACTTATAATTTGCCATGTATAGCGGTGGAGTCGTAATATACTTTTTCAGATCGACAATACGTTTCATCTATTTTAATTTCATTACATCCGCCTACTGACATCCCACTCTGTATAGCCTGATATCGTTTCATGTTTCTGTATGAAGTTTATATCTTAAGAAGTGTTATTTCTCAGTATCGCATATATATAAGGTGGTAGAGGCTCGGCTTGTTATCGTGCGCCGTTATCAGGAGCGGCGCGGCGAACGCTGCCTCGCGGGCGGTAGCGGGGGTGGAGGGGAGTCTGCGCTTGCGCCACCCAATCGCGCTTCATCCGTACTCACTGAGCTTCTCCCGCCGTCAAAGCCTAAGACGTCTCCTGCCGTCAAAGCCAACTCTAAATGCCCCCTGGTTCATTACAAATGAACAAATTGATCGAGAATTAAAAATTTCACAATTAGAAGAAACCATACCCAAATTAGCTAACAATTTTTACAACAATCTGCATACCTCACCAAGTACCATCATTTTTAACATGAGAAAAAATGCGGTCCACCCACGCATAAAGTCAAGATTTCCCAAAGGCAAATTCAAACCCCCGTAAACCACTATACCCTCAGCTACTTAACATAATCATATTCCTTTGTCTTCTTAATTAACAATAACATTAAATCAATAATTATGTCAGAGTTTAAACCTCACTTACCTTATGGATGGCCAATCCAAAACTGTCATATAATAATCTTATGTTTTTTAAAACCCTTGAAAGACGGTATTGTCGAACAAGAAGAAATAAATTTAAAAAAAAAGCCTAAGACGCTTTCGGTTCAGCTTTTCCCCATTCACAGGCTATCGAGTCCTTCATAGTCGTGCGCAACAATCAAATACTTATATGGGTAGTACTGTCGATCTTAAAAAACTGTTATAGTTTGAAAGACTACTAATCGGTTTCACAAGCGTCCAGAGATTTTGCTCTATTTAGTATCGTATCGTTCAATGGTTCATCATTGTGGGTAATGTATTAAGTAATAGTTGTCACTTCCTAAAACATGCAATGTGATTGTTGCTTCAACCTGTTATCGGCCAGAGTTCACGGAGAGGGGAACGGCAGTGCAAGAATTTGGTTTTTCGGACCTGTGCTGCTCTGACTCACCAAATCTGACGCTTTTGCGAAACTGTCCGCTGCAACACACACACACACTCTCTCTATCTCTCCCTCACTCTCTCACTTTCTCTCTCTCTCTCTTTCTCTCACTCTCTCTTTCACTATCTCTCTGTGTCTGTCTTAACAGCTCGAAATGGCAGGTAGCTTTGGGCTTGCAGGGCGGCTCCACCCCAGATTAATTGGGGTGACTGTCCGAAGGAGCGTTGCCGGTATCCGGTTGCCGGTATCCGGAGCGTTGCCGGTATCCGGACGTATCCGGATGCTAGCCTGACGGTTGCTGCAACCTTAGGGGAGAGAGGGTCCATAAGTTAAAATGGCAGGTGCCGTTTTTGAGATGAGTTACTTCACCCTGGTGAGGAACGAAGTGCATTTCAATTTAGATGCTGATTTAGCTTTTCGATTTAGCAACGGTGCAGAAAATTGGTGCAGGGGTAACTGGCAAAGAGCGCGTCTGCGTTAATCTGGCGTAGTTCTCATAATTTTGAAATTCATGGTAATTGTCAATAACCTGGTCGCGTTATCAAGCGCCAGACGTCAACCAGTTATTTGCGGTGAGATCCGAAGGCCAACAAACACTTCACTTCGCAGGCTATATCGGGATGCCTCACATCAACATTACCAAGGTGGACGCAGTGAGAATTTAAAAGGGAGGGGGATCCATGCCCCCCGGGCCTGATCATCTGGTGGTTTCTAGTTGGACCCAGGATTATTTGTGGCAGTACCTACCGCTAAGAGAAAAATGTGGAGGAACTTGTCCCAAGCGTGAGTAGTGTGTGACTCCTGGACCAAGCTGGGAAGTCGATGCGCCTCGAGCTGGAGAAGTGACCCAAATAGGTGCCAAATGGGTCGCAAATGGGTACATATTCTTCAATGAGTGTTGCGTTCTGCCGTTTCCATTTCCCAGCCTGAAGGTGTGTGTGTGTTTGCACATCCAAGGGGATGAGTATAAGGCTGAAAGACAAGTCCCTCCGTCTTTGAATCTGAAATACCTCCCTGGAAACACACCAGTGTAGCAAGCTGCAGGTATACACTGCCCGTTTCATCGTCTGAGCGCGCAAGTCGTTTCTTCTGAGACCCTCTCGGCGCATGCAGCTTTTGCCTAGAAATCTACACTTAAAGAAACTACTTTCTTTTTTTACTACAATTTCTTTGTTTTGTTAATTTTAAGTTCCACATCCATTAGACAGTGAATCTCATCCTCTGAGAAACCAAAACTGACGCTTGATGTAACAAATACTGTTCTTTTTCATCTTTCTTGCTGTCCAATACTGGAAGTCGCTTCCCCGAAATCTCTGCCTCCTCAGGACATCGAAATCTCGAAAAAGGAGCATTCTGAACATTTAGTGTCGGTAAATCCGTACATTGTAAAGTATTTTATCTTTGTTTTGATTTACGTCTTCACTATTCAGATTTGTATTGCACTTCAAAATTGTGAATCCACCCAAGAGTATTTTCTAACCGTCATCCTAAAAATAATCAAAATATAACAATTCATGAAACTAAAGTTATTCGGCCACATTTTTAATTAAGAAGATGGGAATACTTTTCAACAAAAGACTTACCTATAAGTGTCATGCAAATGCAGTCAAAGAAAAAATATAAAAATACCCACCCACCGTCGTTTACCGTTTAGGGTAGCATCCCAAATGCTTATCTTCAAACCCATCACACTGTTAACAACAATATATGCATGCTCAATATGCTGAAGGGTTGCACCAATTACTATTTCTGAACGAAGATAGTTCAAAATGTGTATCTGAGTTCAACACAGAATGCATTGTGGTTCTTCCCCAATCACCAAACACGACGAGACATAGTTATAAGAGAATTCAACAACTGGCGCGCAATATTTCTTATACAATTCAAGTAAATCTCCCTAATCTACAACTTTAATTAAGAAACAACCATATACTCCCCATTAAAATCTAGATTCCTAAAAGACCAATTCAAATCTCTATATTTTCAAGGTATCTCACTCTCACCCAACACCCCACCACCGTTCTACCAGGAATTGTACTCTTAATTTAATAATGTTCAAAGAAATACACCAATTTTGAATTAATAATGTCCCCATTATTAAATATACTTAAATTAATTTATAATAATATAATTTCTAATCCTCAAAAGACAAACTTAACGATCAAGAAGCAATAAATTTAAAAACGAGATAGCACCGGACAGCAAACCGGCTGCGTAATCAGAGGCCGATGTGCCAATCCTGATTCATGATTGGATTGCCATATTTTGCGCTTACTCCGTCACTTGACTCGTTTCGTTTCTTCTGATTTAGACGACGCCAAGTCATTCTGTTCTGTGTTTCTTCTTCGCACCACTTCCAAACAAAACGTAGTATCTTCATGAGTGTCGATCATCGAGTTTGTTATTTTTTCGTAGTTTTGAATGCCTCATACACGATTTGATAGTAGCTCACTAGAGCGGTGTTATCAGGAGCTGTCAGGTCGGCCGTGGGCGTATCTATCGTTATCACTCACTGTTGCGGAGGAATTGTGCCTGCTTCATGTTCATTCCTAAATCGCTCCCGACCCTTTTTGTAGAGTCAGGTCCATGCACCATCAAATTCCGACTGATTTAACCTTGTTGGACACGTACGTGAATATTATTGAAAAATAAATTTTCAATTTTTATATAAAATGTTCTACAATCTTTTCTGAACAAAATTATGTATATTTTGTGTGTATAACAATTCAAGAAAGTTTGGAAAAAACAATTTTAAAAATGTGTCATGTGGCCACGCTCATTTTACATGTCAATTTTTCCTCCATTATATTATTCTAACGAAGATATTTCTATGGAATACAGTTTGTTGCAATAGTTGGTAGCTCTGATAGAGTGTGGCGCCAGCAGCATGCCAGCAGCATGTGATGCTATCTTGTTTGTTCTTTATTTACATTTTAGTATCCATGTGTTGATGACTGATCAGGATTTTTGCCTAGTCAGTGCCAATCTTTAAAGTGAAATTTCCGTAAGTTACATTTTATTATATGCATTAAATATATTTTCATTTAAGAACACTATTTGCAATAATGGAGATTATTTTACAATAAATTCCCTACATTCAAAACAAACATTAATATAATGTTTTAAACTTTTAAATTGTGAAACGATGTGGAAATATGTCCAAGAGGAAAATAGTGATCTCAGAGAAATACTGTCATAGCATACAGCAGGAAATATATTATTAATCTCAGTGCATTGTATTCGTTTCATTTTCGGCCTTCCTGCCTAGGTTAAGGCAGAGTCTTATACCCTCACCTACTTCTGTGCAGACGATCACAAAGGCAGTTCCTCATTGCCTTCCACTGGTTAATTGATGATAGTATTATATTGAGGGACGAATTTATACTTTTTAAATTTATATTTATAACTTTTTACCCTATTCGCCAAGTGAAAACACTCCCCACTTATGCAGGAATCTAATCAGCAACCTCGGGCTCCTCGGGCTTATATTCGTTTCCAAGGTCCGACGCTACCATAAAATACATTCAAATGTTCATAGTACAGTCAAATCTGGACAAAGTAAACCATCGCTTAGAGAAAGCAAAGGTAACTGGTCCCGAACCATATAATAACAAGTAGGCACTAGAATATTCGGATGCGAAAAGTGAACTCTTCACATCGGATAATGTAAACTTAGGAAATAGTGCAACTGTCAAGGAGTACTAGGTCTCAAGACCACGAATTCCAATACCCCGAGACATGATTCATACGCATCTTTTTGAAGAATGATTTTGGAAATTTTACAGGAGCCACGGCGTCTCAGAAGTCGCTGTGCGCCCCTAAAACTCCCAAAATATTTCGTCAAAAAGAAGTGTGAAAATTAGATCTATACGTTTGTAGGCAAAGGATGAGTCGTGTTAGTGTAGAGAAGTTACTCCAAGAAGAGAACAGTTAGAAACGTCTAGAACAGTTAGAAACATTGTTCAAAATAAGGTTATTTTGGACGATGCAACTGCGAGATGAATTTAGAAGCCATTTAGACAGTGTAGAAGTGATCCAGCTACAAAAGAATGCATTGAACAATTGATCTCATGGATATATCCGGAAGCTACTGTATGTTGCCAGCAGTAGCCAAGCAGTAACTGCCAAAGCAATCCCTGTTTAGAGAAATCGCCCTATAGCATTTAGGGCGAATGAAAGGGACTGAATGTCCATACAACTCAGGAAATAATTTCAATTCTTGTATGATAATTTTGTCGATTCTGAAGAATTAATCAATGTGGAATGAGAGAGAAAAGCAATACCATTAAGATATGGTAAATGTAGCGAAAGAGTCTTCCAAAACAAGCAAACGGGTGTGATGACATAAAACCATACAAATTGACCCATTTAGGAAAAGTTGAAACAATTTCTTCCTTTTAACACTCCACCTACATGTTTATTCGTATGGTTATTATAAAAATTACTTGTTTTTTTTAAAAATGTATATGATATTTTTTAAAGAGCTGAATTTTGGGAACAGATTTTTTGAAGCGTCCTTTACGCTAGCCGAGAACAAAGTCTAACCCAAACATTTAGAGCCATTTTTGAGAATAATTTTAAAATGTTGAGGGATTATGTAAAGTGCCTTCAAAAATCTTAATATACGTTTCAACCTCATGGTGCCTTGAGGTGATTTAAGTCAATCGGGAAATATCAATTCTGAAGAAAATAGGCTGAACGATTTAGCCGCTAGCGTTGACCACAGGTGGACACACAAACGTTTTGCTGTCAATCGACTTTTCGGTAACAAGGACCCACAAAACATGGATTATGACTACACAACGTATCAGGATTAATTTACTATATATATAAGAACAATATTTATCCACTTTTATATTTACCAGAGCCCGCCAAAAAAGTTTTTGCGTCAAAAATTCGCCGTTTTCCTGGTATGAAAACAATGCTTTCTCTTTGCTCCCTCTTTTTCCTGGCATGAAAACAAAGGTCGAAGAAGTAAAAAAATATTAGCTAGTTACGAAATTTTTCCGTTGGTCAGATTTTTCGTGTAATTTGACTGGACAATTTCACGACTCCAATACGTGATATCAATGTGCGATTTTCAAAAATTTAAAAGTCTGAAAAGGTCTCAGGTGAGTGAGGTATACCATAGCCAGAACAATTCACGTACAAATAAAATAAAGGCTTTAAGGAAATTGTCCTTTTAATTTCTCTCAGGTGCGTGGAAGTCACAAAAAATGTAATGTATTTACGTCTAACTTAGAAAAATTAATACTTGTGGAAATACGTCATATGTGCTTTTTACTGTTGCTGTTTACGGAAATAAATAAATAAAATTCATGTTACCACAAATGACCTAATGCAGTACAAAATTAAATAAAAGTATTAAGAAAACGAACTCTTTTCCCTTTCTTCTCCAACCGCACATTAAAGTTGAGGAATCTCTAGCGGAGAAATATTTCCCCCCTCCCCCCACCTTCCCACACCCCGGGTTCTCCCACCCATCCACCGCCCATCCGATGCCCTCGAGGTCGGCCAGGTGATTAATTCGTGCGCGGAAAAGACCTGTTGAAAATTGGCGGACGCGATGAAAAATGAGGATGGGCAGCCCGGCTGTGACGCGACGGTGGCGGAAGCAGAGGCAGAGAACTCGAGCCCTGCTGTCAGCCGATGGTTGTCAGGTGTCGCATGTCACTTGCTTGTCCTCCCCCTGCCCCCGATTCACTTCTCCAAGAAGCTGTTGGCTATGTCGAGCCATGACCGCCGCGCGTCAAGGGATTGGCCTCGAGCAATCGATTAGTCTACCGAGAAATGTCGATATTGAGCAAATAAATTATGATTATTAGTTTCAGGAACGTTCGTGATTGTAAATCTTTATTAGACAGTCTTTGTAAGAGAAACATGTATTTGGTGTGTAAGTGAGAAAGAGAGAGTGAGAACGACAAAGAGAGAGAGAGAGAGAGGGTGTGTGAGAGAGAGAGAGAAAGAAAGAGAGAGGGGGAGAGAGAGAGTGTGTGTGTGAGAGAGAGAGAGAAAAAAAAAGAGAGAGTGTGTGTGTGTGTGTGTATCAACTACTTTATATTCTAAGTTTTTTCAAACTTAGGATATAAAGTAGTTAAAAGGTAAACTGTAGTAATTAAATAGCTACTTTCATTCACTTTAAGTAATAATTTCATTAATTTAATGGATATTTCTTAATATTACTATTACATGTAAAAGACGAATTTTATTCTAATCTGCCTATGCACCTATGTCTTTCTAAGCAAATTCGACCCACAAAATATTCTTCGTTATTTTCAGTAAATGTACCTAAAGGGGATGATTCTGAAGCTCGAGTAACGATATCCCGGATCATTTCCATACATAAAAATATATTTTACTCATTGGAAAAGGCAAGAAACTGAACATATGTTCTTCACTCTCAGAAAAACGCAAAACGACTTGCCTTGCCTTAGCTGCAAATTCAAACGAGACAGTATCTAAAGCAGGAGTCAGAGAAGGAGAAAAACCGTAAAGATGAATTTTAGAATACACAGATTACAATTCTCAAAAAAATATATTTTTCGCATTAAAATTTTATATTAATTTGTTTAGAAATGTGCATCTAATTATTACGTATATTAAAACGTAATAGCACTGAATTGAATCCTGTTCGAAAGGGTCGAAATAATTGTAATGTTTCATTGTATTAATAAAAACTGATCATTGAAAGTTGATTACACCAACGGAAGATGGGAACCATTAATAGTTGCATTATTATTATTATTATTATTATTATTATTATTATTATTATTATTATTATTGTTATTATTATTATTATTATTATTATTATTGTTATTATTATTATTATTATTATTATTATTATTATTATTATTAATAGCCCATAACATCCCGTAACGGGCAAAGGCCTCCTGCTTTAGCAGGGTTACAGTAGGTGGATATTCAATTTCACAAAATTAATCAGCCACATTACTAATCAGTCACATTATACTGTATATTAAATATGTATCCGAATTATGTCGAGAAACTACATTCAATGTGAACGTTTCATCCAATACATCCCCTTGTATAATTATCTCTAATTTACGATTATAAACCTCTCTTAAAAAGATCTTCCCTAATTAAAAAGTCGAGAAAAAGCATGGATCTTTTAAATAATTTTTCTTCCATGAAGCGTATTCTCACATACAGACAGCAAAAGTCGCTCTCCCCACAAAATAGTTTTCCATTGGCATGTGAGCATCCTCGTTCATATTCAGAGTTCTCGTAAGGGGAATCCCTATTCGCTGGCGACGGTCGCACCGCGAAAGGGCGACGCGAGGCGATGGGGGGGCGGGGCGTGGCGTCGCAAGGGGCGAGGGGCGTCGCGGGGCGACACGGAGCGTCGCGGGGAGTCGAGAGGCACCGCCGGGAGCGGGCGGCGCCGCGCCGCGCCGATTCAATAAGCCGATGCTTGGCATTCCTCGCCGCATACTCCCGTCCGCGCGCGGGCTTCAGTTTACTTTAAATTTCATAAGTATTTAAAATTTGTTATTGGCTGCAGCCGCCGGGAAAGCTGCTATCGGCGGCTCGTGATATTGCGCGGCAAGGAAGAGGCGTGGGGCGGCGGGGAAGCAGAAGGAGGAGGAGGAAGAAGTGAAGAAAGGGCGGAAGGCGGGATGAGGGCGACTTATTGCCTCGCGCACTCGACGCGCCCCCTACCCGCGGCGCCTCCTGCCACGCCCCTTCCAGACGCAGTCCCGCCAGACGCCACTTGGAACACCACGCCGCTTTTTGATTGATTTTTTCCTGTTTCCGTGCGCGTTAACTGCTTTGGTCGTTAGTCCCGTGAGTGTAGTGCATGTTTTTCTCGGGAGATGGCAGTAATGTTCCCCCGCTGGATGGCGAGATCCAGCGCCGACCTACCGTCGGCTGGTGGAGTTTCCCCCTAACCAGATATTCCACCAGCGGGACACCGACCCAGCCGAGACAAGCTCTAAGCTCCCGACCGGTCTCCCGGAATATGTGGTAGTCTAGTGAATGTTAGAGTGTAAGGAGAGAGAATAAGACAAGGAAGAGGAAGGAAAGATCGCGCGCGGCCGTGGCCCGTTTGGTAGAGTACTGCTCCGGCATTCACCTGGTGTTGATCGGAGAAACCACGGAAAGCTACTGATCAGAGCAGCCGGCCGCTAGAATTCTCCTCCAGACAGCGACTGAATTCGACCTAGCTGAAGAGCTAGTGTCGAAAATCCTATCGCCGTCAGGACTCAAACCTAGGACCTCCCGGTCAAAGGCGCTGCAGTGACATAAGTTGATGCACTGAGCTACTGCTCCCGGTACCACACCGCCAAACACGCACCCCGGGATCTACTTAAACATTCCGGACGCGATGGCGACGCCAGTGGAGGTGACATTGGCGACGGAGACACTGGACGCGATGAGAAATACAGAAGCGAGCGAGAAATAGCCCCCTGTGATGTGGTTCCTATAGATGTGAGTGAGGGAGGTTCTGATTCCGGGCGCGTCAATTGCTTAGGTTGTAACTCCCATTAGTTTAGTGCAGGTTTTACCCGCGAAGGAGCTGTGTACCTGCCCAGGTGGTAAGAGAGGCCTGACACGTCGACTCTCAAGGTTCCCCTTTCTCTTTGGTAATAAATTCTGACAGTCGATTAGGGATTAGGCAAATTATTACATTTTCTGAATAGGCACTTTTCATAGACACGGCTGAAAATAATGACATGGTACGTATCGCTGAAGCCAGGAGCTCACAATGCACTGGTGCCATTGCACTCAACGTATATGACTGATATCACACAGCGTTGCGATCAAGTTTGAACATACTCACGGGAAATGATTCAATGAAAGGATAAAAATAAAAGACCCGGGAATTTCAGAAAAGTACAATAAAGGAAAACATGATATATCAGACGACTAATGCATCGCAATAATTCAAGAACATAAAATTGCCCTGGCTTGGATCTCACAGATCTATTGCGAGCACTCCCGGGCTATTGATTCCCAAAATGTGTAGTGCTTGAAAGTATACTTGTACATTAGTGCAAAGAAAAGAACGAGAACGAGGAAGAGAAAGTAATTTTTTTGGTTCTTTTCCGGGATTCATATGGTATTGGTCAAAGAAACCAAGGAAAACTCCAGTTCAGACCAATCAGATGCTAAAATTTCTCTTCCAACCGTAATTAAATTTGACCCATTCATGTAACTAGTATCAAAAATCCACCACCGTTAAGTCTCGTACCCTGCCATCTCTCGGTCAACGATGCTGCACAGTCAACTGTGTTGCCACTGAACTAATTGAGCCAGTGTCCGAAGATGCACAGTGGAATACAACATTTTAAAATAACATGTAAGTTTATATAAGGTTAGGTAGGTAAGATATTCGTTAAAAAGAGTTACGTATTAATTTCAGAATGTAATTAAATATGTCCTCCTTTTGCGTGCAATTACAGTTACGTCAAATTTACCCCAATTATTATTTCATTTAGAAAAGATTCATGATCATTTTCTCACATTTTTTAAAAATGTTTACTTACAGTCGCATCAACTACAAGGCTATTAGCAACTATACAATTTAAACATTTTGAACAAAAAATATAAAAAAATTGGAATATTGAGAAAACTTACAAACATAAAAAACAGTACTACAAATAAATGATTGTAGTTGTAACCTCTAAATGACATTATACACTTTTATTTTCTGGACGGAATCAATCATTTGTTTTGGTATTGTTTAGCATTTTATCTTCAAGATTCTACAAGACATTCTACAAGATAAAATGCTAACCAAAATTTTTTATAGAGAGTTTTTTCTTTATCATCCATGAGTTTGTAAAAAAAAGGAACAAACGAATGATCAATTTTCTGGGAGCAAACTTAGTGATTATTTCGTGTTTGTGTGTTTTGTTTTGTTTGATACACTTCTTTTATTCGAAGAACATATCTTTAATCTATTAGTTTGTGGCATTCAGAATGGGGAACTTCATTTCCAATTGCACTTAACTTTTTAGGCACATTTCGATTTTCCTAATATTTTATATTACTATGTATTGAAAAACTGAGAAAAGTCATGATTGTTTATGATTTTTAACGTATTATAACATAACGTATTGTGTAGGGAGCAAAATACATTTTGGAATCTAGATATTATACAAATTAATATAATCATAGGATATTAACGATTATAACGGCAAACTGACGAAATTTTCCTCGAAATAGTGCCACTTCCATTTCGTGATATTTTAAAAATAAATACGTGTTTTGGCTAGGAATAAAAAGTAATATTTTTTAATATTATAATGGTTCAATGTTAGCTAAAAGCCGTATTTCAATCAGTATTTTACTTAAGCTTAATTAAGTGATTCAATTAATAATTATAGTTTTTTTATTTACTCGTGATTACCAGTTATGTCAAAAATTGAACGCTTATTAGTTTATTTTTATCCGCGTAAGGTTTTTAATCAACGTTCTCTGCAAATCAGGATTTAGTGCCGCAAATGGGTCACGCCAAAGGTCGCAAGTTGCGTGTAGCTCACGCGTGTGTGACTTTTCGAGTGCGTGTGGGATCCTGTGATTGCACGACTAGTGATACGGTGGTGCACTCACGTCGCGTTTCCTGTCAGATGGACTGATTGCTTAGTAGTAATCCGAGTGCTTGTTCAAGCACACTTCCTGCTGATAAAAGTATTCTCAAGAAAACCCAGTTTCATAATACCCGAGTTAGTACGCTAATGTCTCATTGATTGAGTAAATTTTTCGGACGTAAAATAGTAATGCATTCATTTTAATTATCACTGTTGCAGGTAGTCGACTACCTTGTCAATTACAAACAATATTGGGCGTGTTTGTTTTGAATAGATTATTTCTACCCATTAATAAACATTTGCTTTGAAATACGTTGAGTATACATTTTGTAATTAAGAAATTGTATTGTGTATAGTGAAATGTATCATTTATATTTCTGCCTGGCCAGTATGGTGTAATAAATATGTGTATGAAAACATTGTTTAGTGTCAATTGAAATTCAAGAATGTAAAGAATTACGCTAGTTGCATTTAAAGAAATGCAAATTAATTCCGTAGCCTTAATCACTATGGTTTTTATTCTAATGAATTGTAATTTGTATAGACGTAGCATGAAAACATATGAAGCACATTTTGTAATTTTTACACATTTGTATTTTCTGAAGTGTAAATACTTAAAGAAGAGTAAATATATTTATTTTAATATAAAAAAGTGTTAGAAAATTACTTTTTGTATTTTATTCCCTTATGTAATTATTTACAAATGTATGCACATTGTTAATATGTCTATACATAAATGATCCGCATTTGGCTACACACTCGAATAGTTGAAAAAAGTCGTATATTTCCAAAGATATATTCACATTATACTGTTTTGGAAAACCACAACTAATTATATAATGATATTTTGTCATGTAAATCTTCCAACAGAAATAACGACGATAGCAAGAAATAGAACTTCACTAAACATTTTACCCTGTTTTTTCCAAAATATTGATTTTCTTGGTGTGTATCCAAAAACATAGATAAAACAATTTTAATACTTCATCTTATTTGTTCCCTAAAGAAAGTTCAACTTTTAGGAATTGGGTCATATATTTTTTTCAGAAAAAAAGTGGTCGTCCCAAGGAAAGTTGAGACGTTTTCTTATGCTGCAACGAAGCCACTAAGAAGGGGACTTCTAACCAAAGACTAAACAGAGCAGCAGACGCTCGTAGCTCAGTGGCGTATTGTCTGGAGGCCAGTTTCTACCGGTTTTAAGTGGGATCGATGTCCCCTCCAGGAATATGGATGGCACCTTGCTGCGCAACACTTAGGCGAACACGATATCCTATCTGTATTACATTTCTGAACGGAGTTCCAACGTTTGTCTTACAACGTAATCACATGAGAGATAAAATATCTGTCAATTTACTTTTCAAGTGAAGAAAGAAGCCTTATGACTCATTCTTTGCTTGATTTCATGTGAAATCGCTTGTTATTAATAACGAATTAATACGATTCTCAAGTACTACAACTTCATATATAATATTTAGTCATCACTAAACAAAACCAACATACATTAATAAAACTAACATGTTTTTCAGTGGTTACTAAAGAGTTTGATAAGGAATAGATTGAATATCATTGTCAAATAAACAGCAATATTTGCTTTCTCTACTCTTATAATGTAACTATCCTTCAGAACAAGGTACTGACATTTCTACCAGACGTATTGGAGTAGTTAATGTGTAATCCCCATTGTGAGATTTACCCTTGAATTAGGAAGAATACCGTATTTCCCCTAATGGACAGAATAGTCTCAATAGCATATCTCAATTACATGCTCGAGTTTCCCAAAAAATAAAATGAGGATCTCAGGAGTCATGAAAAAACAGTGCACAAGACATTGAAGATAATGAAAATTCCTCAGTTATCGCCAAGCGGATACCGTAATAATTAAGTACTAGAAAGCAAGAACCATATTTCGTACGGTAGGGACACATGCAACCTGCGATTGCACCCTTCACTCACAACTAAGAGGGAAAATACGTGTATTGCGATTGCGCCCTTCACTCACAACTAAGAGGGAAAATACGTGTATTGCTTCTAGGATGAACAACGCACAAATAAATTCACATGGAGCAACATTTGTGTAGGAAGAAGTGCGACCCTGCTCATAAAATACGAATCACCCGTGGTCACACGGCAGAGTTCTAGGGTTAATCGGCTTCTGTCTTAAATGTTACCTAATTAGTATAAATTTTGGTATTAGTATAAAAGATGGCATTGCGATCGGTCTTTTGTGTCAGACCGCACGTGACACAAAAAAACGATTCATCATTCTCTTTTATCCGAATCTGAAGTTTTCGCCTACAGATTACAAAACATTTACTCACCCAAGCGAAGACATTGAAGCTGCAAATGGTCCATTTGAGACACACGATACGGCCATCAAGCACCTCCTTTTGTGATTTGCTGACCATGTTAATTGAGTGATTGAAGTCTCCGAAAAGGAATTATGCACAACTCGCGAGCACTCACGCAATTTTTCACACTTTTCACTACTGAACCTTGAAGACCTGATGAAAAGAACGCGGGAAGTTGAGAGTAGATGGGTAACTGGGCGTCACCGGGGCGCGGCTGAATTATCCTCTATCAGCATTTTACTTATCAGCAGTTTTATCTCCGGTGGAACGCGATTGGCGATGTGAAGTTTACTCGGGTGCTTTTGTTTCTGTTTTCTGACTCACTGGGAACGCAGAACGATGCATGAAATTGTTGCGCGCAGCGATTCTGGTAATATCGCATTCATCGTGAAATTTCCAAGAACTGGAAAAGACTTCGTATTCATTAATTTATTCTTCCATTCCTTCATTATTTCATTAATTTTCTCATTATTTTAATCTATCTGATTTTTCCGGAATTTTTGAGGTATTTTTGAGACGAAGACGACTGCTGTTGTAATTTTCAGGAAGTAATTTATACATCAAGGAAGTAAAGATGTTCTTTTTACTTTGTCACATTACGAAGTTCTTCGTAAGAAGAAAAAGTTATGTAATCGTGCGCCGGTAAACCCCGAATTTTCGGCAAAAAAACTGTTTCGGCCGGGCACTGGTAACAAAAAAGTGGATAAATCCTGTTCCTAAATTTAGAAAAACCTAGTGGAGCTACGAAAGCACATACTTTCACGCATTGTTTCTAAATGCAACTCAATAGTATACTACTAGTACATAAACCAGCATAAGTGTTTTCAACTAGTATCCTTTTTTTACGCTCCCAGAACCGATCTCAGGTCTTCAGAGTTATTTTGCCGACACTCATACCACTACCCCACATAACCGCCTCATGGACCGAACTCGGACAGAGGCATAACAAGTTAAATGCCCGATTCATGTCAATAAAACAATCTCAACCATCAAAAATCTGTTAGAAAAATCCAAAGCTTTCAATTCGTTCAGCTCTATCAGGGAATATCAATTTTGGAGAAAATCGGCTGAGCGGCTTAGACACTACAATTGTTCACAGAAGGACAGACAGCTTTTAGGCAGATAGATTGATTCTTAGCGATACCAGACGCGCCGACTGCTAAGGTAATTAGTCCCGTAAGTGTAGTGCATGTTTTTTGCTCGGGAGGTAGCGGTGATCTCCCCCCCCCCTGGATACCTAAATTCGATGCCGTCCTACCGAGAGCGGTAGCTCAGTGCATCAACTGATGTCACTGCAGCGCCTCTGACCGGGAGGTCCTAGGTTCGAGTCCTGACGGCGGCAGAATTTTCGACACTAGCTTTTCAGCTACGTCGAATTCAGTCGCTGTCTGGAGGAGAATTCTAGCGGCCGGCTGCTCTGATTGGTAGTTTTCCGTGGTTTCTCCGATCAACACCAGGCGAATGCCGAAGCAGTACCCTACCAAACGGGCCACGGACCGCGCGCGATCTGTCCTTCCCATTCCTTGTCCTATCCTCTCTCCTTTACACACACACTTACACTAACATGCACTACACTACCACATATCCCGGGAAACCGGTCAGGAGCTTAGAGCTTTTCCCGGCTGGGGCGGTGCCCTGCTGGTGGAAGAGTCCTGGTTAGGGGGAAACCCCACTAGCCGACGGTAGGTCGGCGCCGGATCTTGCCATCCAGTGAGGGAAGATCACCGCCATCTCCCGAGAAAAAAACATGCATTACACTAACGGTACTAATGACCAGAGCAGTTGACGCGCCCGGAAACACGAAAAAATCAATCATTTAATCGATGCCGTCCTATCATCGGATAGTGAGATTTCTGCCAAACAGGTACCTCCCACGAGTGGTCCCAGTCGGTACAAGCTCTAAGCTCCTAACAGGTCTCCCGAGATATTTGGTTGTGTGGTGCATGTGTGTGTAAGTAAAGGGTAGGATAGGACAAGGAATGAAGAGAAAAGAGCGCGCGCGGTGCTTTTGTTAGGGTACTGTCCCGGCATTCGCCTAGAGTAGATCAGAGAAACCACGGAAAGCTATCGATCAAATCACCCGGAAGCTAGAATTATTTTCCAATAAGCTACAGAACTAGACCTAGATATGTGGCTAGTGTCGAAAATACTTCTATCATGAAAACTTGAATCCAAGACCGCCCGGTCAATAGCACTACAAAGACATTAGATGATGCCCTGACCCACTTCTCCCTGTCAGTCGTTAAGGGTATGAAAGTCCGTCCCATGGGTAGTGAATATATTGTATTTAGATTTCATGTCGATATACTCATTATTTGAATTATATTTTCCTTGAATCGATTCATAGATGCATAGAAAGACAATTAATTTGACGTGACATACATTTTGCAATTCGAACAAGAGAGATGAAAATTTGTTTAAAACTTTAAAATTCGTAAATTGCATTACGATACTTCCAGTTTATTTAATTTAATTAATTGTATTTTTGATTAGAATTATTTCAAATGGTTTACAATAAAGTTTCTGGAATTCTCAATAATATATTGATATTATGATTGTTGAATGCTTTTCGACATCAATCAGGCATTTACGTTTTTATGCCTCTACCCGAGTTTGTTCAGCATGGCGCTTATGTAGCGTAGTAGTACGACTGTCGGCAAGTTCACTCTGAGGATCTGAGATTGGATCTTGGAGCGGAAAAACTTGTTGCTGGTTGAAAACACTTGTTTATGTACTAGTATATTATTGTGGAGTATTTGAAAACAATGCGAGAATGTATGTGCTTCGGAAACATCACTAGTTTATAACGAAATTGATAATATTCCGGGCTCAAAAAGGCACTTTTTGGCCGTGAGGGCATATGAATTTTACTTTCTAGCATACTACTTATTGTAGTGAAGTTTGTGTAATGCTGCAGCGAAAACGACGATTTTTCGACAGAAACATTCGAAGGCAACTGATACCGCAAAAATGGATAATTCGTGTTTCCCTGTATTGTAAATCGCCCTTCTAACCCATTTGGTAGTCAGAATCCACATTTTGTGAGTCGTTGATACAAACAAATTCAAATCTTCCAACCATCTATCTGTTTGTCCGTCCATTCATCCGACCGTCTATGTGTGAACAACGTTAGCAGCTGAACCGTGAGGATGATTTTCACCAAATGAATCTTTCGATTCTATCTGGCATAATATAATAAAATAATAATAAATAAATTAATATGCATTAAAGCAGATATTTTATTGTATTGGGGGAAATTTTCATGAATGCTCAAGAATATTTTCAAAATTTTATCAAAAAGTCTCCAATTTTTTCTCTCTCTTCCTTCTCTTTCCTCATCCTATACTTACACGCTCACTGACACAGTTAGTTAGTTAATTAGTTAATGCCTTATTTTACGTGGTGAGACTCGGGACATCAGGTCCCTCTTCCGTCTAACCACGCAAATTTCGCTACTCTCTTTTCACCATCCAGCTGAGAAAGGAGGCGACGAAACAGGCGATTATCTTGGGCGACGAAACAGGCGGAACTCAATTTGGCTCAGAGGTTTCATTTAGGCTTGAGGATCTTTTACATACAGTAAATCTACTACATGGGACAGCCGGCTTTACTCCGAAGGAAAGCGTACGAAGGATCTTTCGCCCTTAAAAATACACGGCTTCGATCGGGTTTGAACCCGCAAACTCACGTACAACAGTCCGGTACGCTAACCGAATCCGCATAACGCAGTGTTACACTCATACACATGTTGGGAAAGCAGAAGGAAGCATAGAGCTTGTCTCGGCTGGGACGGTGCCCAGCTGGTGGGAAAAAATCCCCGTAAGCCGGCGTAGGACGATGCCGGATTTTAGAGGGTGAAGAACACCGCCACATCCCGCGAAAAGAACATGCACTGCATTTTCTGGACTAATGACAGCAGTGAAGGTGCCCGGAATCATCAATCAATCTAAATTGTAATGTTAATAGTTCCTCCCAAACCGCCTCCTCAGCGATGATTTCAGTAGGTACTCTTCAGCCTAGTTGCAACAATTTTTGACAGTATGGTATTTACTGGAAAACATTTAATAGTATGGTTAGAGTAATGGATTAACAGTAACGATTTTCAAAAAGGATAATCAGAAAGAGAAAGATCCTATGACCAAATAATCAACATATAACATTATCTACAAAATTTCGTGTAAACAGAAAGACTGCGTTTCTTCATGAGTAGGTATGTTTAAAATAGCGTTAACAATTAAAATTACAGAACGTAAGAAAAATATCAACTTACCAGAGCACAGTCAAAAGACTTTAACGAAAAAACTTGCCATTAAGCTCTTACTTGCTTTTGTCATTTACTACAATTCACCCTGTGAAAGATGTTATAGACTGTACTTTGACGATTAAAATATACTAGTAAAACTTAACGAATGGTGTGATTACAATATTGTAGGTTTCAATTTAAAAATTAGTAATATGTGAAAGAATAACTACTACACTTCCTTATGAACTTACATTCATGCACTGTGGTGAAAAAGTTTATATAATTTTAATTTAATATTTATCTTCTGGAAAATTACCCAGAACAACCCACAACTAATAATAGATGTTGAAATGTAATTTTTAGATTTAGACAGAAACAGTAATTATTATTAATATATAAATAATTTTACATTTAAAATTTGATGAACATACTTTTTATAATTTTAAATTAATAGTATAAGAAACGGTTGTACAATTTTGCATATTTTTCGCCTTATTCTATGAAATTCCTTAAGTAGTACAGACATTTATGCTCCACCCACTTTCACTACGCATTCGCACCGGGAGAGATGACTCATTACATCAACTGATGTCACTGCAGTGTCTCTGACTGGGAGGTCCTAGGTTCGAGTTCAAACAGTGACAAAATTTTCGATACTAGCTTGTCAGCTAGATCGAATTAAGTCGCTGTCTGGAGGAGAATTCTAGAGGCCGGCTGCTCTGTTCGGTAGTTTTCTGTGGTTTCTTTGATCAACACGAGGCGAATGCTGGAGCAGTACCCTAACAGATGGGCCACGGACAGCCCGCGATCTTTCCTTCATATTCTTTGTTCTATTCCCACCCCTTACACACACACACCTACACTAACATGCACTACCACACATGCCGGGAAATCGGTCGGGAGCTTAGAGCTTGCCTCGGCTGGGGCGGTGCCCCACTGGTGGGAGATAATTGGTTTGGGGGGAAACCCCACCAGCCATTTCTCCATCCAGCGGGGTAAAATCATCCCCACCTCCCGAAGAGAAATCATGGACTACACTTACGGGACTAATGACCTGAGTAGTTGACTATCACTAGCAACGAACCATAACGCATTCGGTAGATAGAGATACGTAAGTGCACGGTCACCTCTGAGTTAAATGTTTTTAGTTGTCTAATTTCTTCCTAATGAAGAGCATTGTTGACATTTAATAACAGGTAATTTCCTCTTCCGTTGAATAGAAACTAGTTGTGTCGAACGCGAGTTACAGATATTATTTGATAGTACTGCTATAAATAGGTTCTTAGATTGATGTATTTGTTTTTCCCGGGGGTGAACATTGCTGTAGTCAATAGTGTGCGATTCGTGTTGTGCATGTAATTTTCCGGGAGGTGGCTATGTTCCTCCCTCTGCTGCAAGGATCGGGCGAAAACCTACACGTCGACTTGCGAGGTTTCCCGCTCCGCATATCTCCGCCATCAAGGAAGTGCCCCAGCCGCGGAAAGCTCTCAACACTCTACTGGTCTCTCTACATGTGGGACAAAAATGAGAACGAAATGATCGTACGCTCTTCGTGGTCCCTTTGTTTCGGTAGTACTCCAGCATGTGCCTGTTATTGAGCTGAGGAACCACGGAAAAATGCCGATCAGAGCCGCGGGTCCCAAGTATTCTCCTCCAGATAGCGTATGAATTCGATTCTGTTCTGTAACTAGTGTCGAATGATTCGCAGGGACTCGAACCCTGGGTCTTCTCAGTCAGAGACATTGGGTGATATGAATAAAAATGGGTAAGAACTCCAGAGCCAGTACTCACGAGTACAAGTAGGAACTACTACTTCTCATGCGCAATTGCTTCATTTCATATGAATAAAATGTTTCATGAACCTTGGAGCATTTACTTCTCTCTCTGAGTAATTGCTCACTAACTGTTGGTCGATTGGTCGATTTGGGTCTGATTCGTTTGTCTACGCCTCCGCGCGTTGCGCATGGTAGTACGTCGCGCGTGGTCTTTCGGTCATGGCGCCGCGTGCTTGTTCCTGATGGCATCGACCGTGTTAGGTTAAGTGGTACACTTGACGCGCATTGTTAGCGAACGCGTAGGAAATATTACATCACTCATTCACCCACTACCTAAAACCTCACAAACAGCCCACAGCACTCGTGTACCCCCTATTGTATCTATTTCAGTACGATTCACTTCTCCCCATAGCACGTCACACACAGTTTTAAGTGCTTTTACGTATAAATAAATAAATAAATAAATAAATAAATAAATAAATAAATAAATAAATAAATAAATAAATAAATAAATAAATAAATAAATAAATAAATAAAATAAATAAATAAATAAATAAATAAATAAATAAATAAATAAATAAATAAATAAATAAATAAATAAATAAATAAATAAATAAATAAATAAATAAATAAATAAATAAATAAATAAATAAATAAATAAATAAATAAATAAATAAATAAATAAATAAATAAATAAATAAATAAATTTGCTTCCCACTAGAAGAAATTCTGAATTTTATTCAAACGGTAAGTAAGCAATTGCTCCTCGGCCGCAGTGTGCTCGGCCTCGACGCAGTGTGCAATTCGGCCGTTAGGCGCGCTTTTCCGTAGGTTGTTTGAGTGTTAAGGCCGCTTGGGATCCAGAAAGTTAAAAATAACGGACACAAAGTAAGGGTATGAAATGCGGAGGAATGTTAAAAAAGGAACAGGATCGTTTTTCAAAAGGGCTTAAATATAACGCGTTTATATTTTTACCTTTGGAAGTCCAGTGGTTACTGCGAGTACAGACAACAAGACAGTAGCAGAGTTGGAATACAGGATTATTTATTTCAGATGGTGAAAAAACACACTATCGTGTTCCTTAGAATATTAGCAATAAATAATTCATTTACCAATATCTTCTCAGAAGAATAGATTTCCGTAAATTTTTAAAAAGATTTTCGATTTCATCACCACACCTTTTTTACGCATTTTCAAGTCGGTGGATCACCGTAACTTCATGCGCATTTTCTAATCTCGAAACGTGTCGTAGATTCGAAAGATTAGTGTCGATTGTGAGTAGTAAGTGCATTGGAATTCTGACGATTGGTTGACGGTCAAAAGTTCTGCAGGTCTAAAATCCTACACAAATGGAGAGCTGTGCAGGACATGAAACAATCATTATTTGCATCCTCATTCTGTTCATTCACAAATTTGCGTTTTCCTTCTATTGTATCCTAAGTTAGTAGAATTTTCTTAGGCAATACTCAGAACTAAACTTAGAATCTAGTCTTAGTTTCTTATTTGGACGTTATAGAAGAAAGAAATTCTCAACAAATGGTTCATTCTTAAAATGTTTCACCTGACAGAAAAAATTCCCATTTACTAATGTGATCTGGAACTATTTCAATCAAATAATAAATTTCAATACTGCTCTCCACTAATTTCATTTGAAGATCAAGATAAAATATTGAAATAAGAATGCAACTTGCCAAATATATTTTATGTAAAACAAATTATTATTTGTCTAGTGAAAATGATTTCTTGTACTACTTGAAAGAGGAGTTTTTTTTCTAAATCAAACCACACAATATGAAATGTATAAACTGTACTTTTATTTCATTGACATATAAATAACTTTTAGCACAGAACTCTCTCAAAATAACAACTTTTCGTCCTTTTTCCATCAATATGTTTTTGTACAACTTGACCCAAACAAAAGAGGCCAACTCACTTTGAGCAAAATGCAACCCGCAAGCACCATAACCAGCATGCGTGGGCTCTCGTGCTTCTGAAACACACTACGTTAGTACTTCGTGTAATGTTGCGCGTACTATTGACTGCCTGCTCGTGCGAAACAGCGGACCTTGACCCAGCGGCGCTGTAATCGCGTTGTTCAGCTGTTTCGCGGCGCGATGCGGCGCCGTGGAGGGCGCTTGTTTCGGTTTGTTGTTTAGTTTTGCGCGCGGCCGCGCGGGGTGCTGGTCCGATGTCCGACACACCGAGAGTTGAATCCAGGAGAGGCAAGGTTCCATTGAACCAATGGAACGCGTTTCGACGTGGAGAGAAAAGCGTATGTGTGTTTCCGAAATAAATGGACGTGAATCAATATGTGTACAATCATGTACATTTCGGTTTCTTTCTAATAATTTTGGCAATCCTCATTATAGAGTTTGTTTAAAGAGATGACTTATGAGTACGTGTGTGTACTTTTTTCCCTGATTCTCTATTAAAGAATCAAAGATAAGTTAGGTATGATAATGAACTAACCAAGTAGGAAAATAAGATATACTATTAGACAAATGTTTTTGAAGAATAGTATTTTTTAGAATGTAAATTTCTTTTTGAGATTGCTCTGGGTCGGGCTTCATGTGAATATTTCATTAAGGAGGGCCTGTACAACACCTACTTCCGTGGGCATTAAGCACTCACAGAGCCCGCAGAGCAGCGAAATCGCAAGTAGTGACGAGGGGAGGCCACTTTGCTGAGAGGAGGGGCAACTTTTCAGAGAGGAGCGGACAACCTGTCTTTGCCCAGTGAGAACGACGCAGCGCCTAAATTGAATGGCTGAACGTCTAATGCCTCCTTTATTTTATCATTCGAATTCCTCTAAAATCTGTTATATGAAAAAAATATGCCTACTTATTTAATGAGAGCAACCTTTCACAATCTGACTGACATAAAAATGAAATGTAGGCAATTCCAAGAAGGGCAATGTTTGGCAGCACGTAATGTTTTTAGCATTTTCCCCCGTTATGAATCTGAATAAGACACACCAAAGACCAAAACCCCTCCGACGAAATGTTACGGGCAATCAGGAGACTATTATGTGTCTTGTTAAATAGAATGCAAGAGACCTAATTTTTTTAAACGATATCGTAAACTATTATGAATAAATAGTCTACGTTTATTTGATATTACACATTTATAAAATACTCTTGTCAGACAATAGAACAGAAAATAATCACCTTTTTAAAGATTTTTGTAGCTTTCTTAGGATTGTTCTATTCTATTAAACATAGTTAATGAAGAAATAGTTTATTACTGACATCATCAAGCAAACATCAAATGAAATTACAATTTTGTGTATAGAACCTCACTAAAATTTGTGATTACATCCTAGAAAATTACATTATCAGCCATTGAAATTATAATACTTGGTGTCAAAATCAAATATGTATGTCTAATTCGTTTTAGGTTCATATTTCACATTTTCGTCTATTGGCAACAATAATGTCCAATATAGTACAAAAGGCAATATTTATTGAACTGTACGTAACAGTTCGTCATATTCGCGTCAATTACTATTTCAATTTACGCGCTACGGTTCGAATTACGCATTTTGATTGGTGGTCCTGACGCCTAGAGTGAGTCGCATCCCCTCCCTTCCTCTCTGCGCGCATTTGCACGCGAAGGCCTCGCGCGTGGCTACTGAAGTCAGTGAAAGTTGAAAATACTATGCAGGCCTGCAATATTCCTTTGAAGTGTGATGGTATCAATAGTATATCTGAAAACTGTTTTGAATAAATTGAGTAGAAATACAAAATTTAATTCTCTAACGAGGAGTGGGAATAGCTTCCGTGCCTCCTACATTCGTACCCTGCTGTAATCGCTTTTCACCTATCCCAAATGTTTCTCCCCGAGTTGCTGCTGCTCTCTGAATACTTGTTATCGGATCGCTGAGCAGACCGCGTGGATCGAGCCAGTCTGAGCTCATGCACGTGCCCTTTCTTCTAACGGAACGTTTTAGTATTCTGAGAGCGATTCTTAATTTTTGGGGAATATACTGGAATCGGGAGAATCACAATCATCCACAACCACAATGCCAGTTTATACTGACCAAAGGATCAACCCCTTTCGACCTAGCCTGAAATGTACATGAAACGAATTGAAGTATCAGTATTTGATGATGAAATGATAAATGTAATGCAACGGCGGAGTGGGAGGTTAAATGATTTTGAAAACAAGAGTTTCTGCTGTGGACCCTCATAGTCCTCCACAAATTCCAGATAGATCTTCCAGAAATTCAAATCAGGACCCAGAGATAGACCTCGAGCGACACTATGACCGCTCATCATGAGTTGTCCTCAGAGAGAGGAATCGTTGCGTCACCGCTGCGCGCGACGTTCAAATTTCCTCGCGCGACGGACGCGGAAGTGACGTCAGCGGCGGCGGCAGTGAAAGCGATGAGGGAGCCGGCACTCGACTCGACGGCGCCGCCCGCATAAATTGTTCATTACGGGTTTGAATTACAATTAACCTGGAGAAAACGGCGGTAGAGAGGGGCTGGAATTTTAATCTTCTCCGATGCCGCTGTATTTCACAACGCCGCCAGTGGCGCCGGCATCGCTTCTGCCGCCCGTGGCGTGTCTAAGCTATGACGGGTAGAGCACTAACCGTGAGTTCTCAGGTGCCATTCAGCATTTTATGTTTTTCTGAGAAAACGTTTAATGACAATTTTTGCTGTAGAAGATATAATTTGAAAAAATAAAAGATACTTTTATAATGTATTTAACTTTTATTTTATATTGTGACATACCAATATATGAGACATAATATGGTACAATATTTGTTATAAACAGCGTAAATTATAGGGATAAATATAGGTAAATATGCCAGCATAGCAACGGTAAGCGAACCGTCGTCAAGGTCAACAATCTTCATGCAATGACAATCGCGGAGACGGCTAGTTCATTTTGTAAGAAATTTAGGGATTGGCTAGGCACGGAAGTACATCGTCTTGTCTATAAATAAACAATCGAAAAGATGGACCGAGTTTTTGAAGGGTTGAAAGAATATGATAAGCATTCATTTTGACGGATGCCGTGGTGTTGAACGGATCGTGCACAATTAATGTTAGGAGCTTTTTGGGACTTGTAAGCATCTATTGGGGAGTAGATATTGGTAGAACTTTGAATTTAAATGCTATGTGTGGACAGTAAAATTAAAAATATTTCAAGTGAACGAGTTAGAAGAACATTGAGGGCTTATGCGAATTTATCAGTAACTGGACTGGAATGCTAACAGCAGATAGTTTGTTGATCGTTGATTATTCAGCATACGCGTGGGATGAACTTGGAATTCGTAAATTGGCGAACGACCTACACTTTATTAACTTCGGAAACAGTGATGAACGGTGATTGAAGTGTGCTTCTGCAAGAAAAGAAGAGAGAAGGTGGTATCTGGACCTGAGGACAGCAACGTCGGAGAAGAATGAAGATGGTACAACGAGGCACCTTCGTCCAAGAGCGCGCGAAGACGAATACTAAATTATAAGGTTGGAACAGGTCATGACCAAGATTTTTGTTTCATATTGTGAAGAATTATCAAGTACCAAAATTGTTTAATACATTTCCTTGTTTTGTGAAATGAATACATGATTCTCATTGAGCCAATTCTAGTAACGAAGTAGCAAGACAAATATATTTGCTTTTCAGATTGCTCGACCACTCTGTATAGATGGCAGATCGGATAATCATCTATTAACATAGAGTAGTGATTATTTCTATGAAACCCATCGACTCAGGTAGCCGGAAACTAATTTATTTATAATTAGAGTTGAAGGTTGACTTGTATGATAGTATTAGCGTAATCCTTTCCTGGCGCCCATTTATACAAATTCGGAACGGATTACTTTGGAATAATATCAAATAATATTAGAAAGCCGAAGATAAAGTCAGAATTAAAATAAGTAAATCATTAACATATTCAGTTTATTTCAGTATATAACTATTATAATTTATTATATAAATTTTGTTATTATAACAATTGTCACTTTTATTTCTGTTTATTTAAAAAAAATGAGGGTCATCGAAAAAAATCAGAAAAAAATGTATTTCAGATCTAAAATGTTTTTTGTAAGTATTTAAAATGTGATTAAGTAGTTCCCTTTTGTTATGTTTTCGTAAACTCGGGAGCAAATCAACCCGATAGATGTGCATATTTTGTGCACGCCATTTGTACTTCTATTGAAGTGTGCATCTTCATATTTCCATTCACCACCTCCGGCTTCTCCACGGACGCTGTCGCCGCCACCGGCGCCACCACTGTAGTCGATAGAATAGCGGCACCTCACCGCTCTAAGTGAGTTCTTTACTGATTATTTCGCTGTAAACTAAGACATACTGTACTAAATCTACATCTGTCATCTGAGACCACATTTGGGAGCCAAAGGAATCGCCTAAAATTAATGATTTTAAGCACTTGCATGTTTTATTACAATCGTGTTTACCACACGTTCATATAACCAATAATAAATTTTGAAGAAAGCAATGTTTCAATAATAATAATAACAATAATAAACAAAAACTTTCTTACATGTACTTCCAATCATTATCAGAAACCTACAAAGAAACATCAAATGAGACATTCATAAACACTTCTTCAAAAAGCCATTTAAATAAATCTTGCTTAAATTATCTAATTATGTTAACATTGAAAAAAAGCAGGTGATTAGGTAAACTCCTATATTGTTATGTAATATCAGTAGCCCTATAAATCGATTTATATTACTTGGAGTCATTTGAGAACGATCAATATAATTTGTTACATCACGTTATTTCTAATAGTTTATAATTACGATCACGTGGAAACAACAGTTTTTAGTATTTTCTTTCAAATGTATGTAAGATTGAAAGCGAATTTTCAATAAGGAAAGGCACGTATTATAGTAGAAAGAACCACAACTAACCGCAAATATCTTTCACAGGTACTATGCGTTTCCAAATCAAACGAAAGAAAATACATCCATGAAACCATACGCAGTTACCTTCTTGCAACTTAACCACAAGAAAGCATACTCGTGTTTTAGAAGCAGCAGCAGCCATTCTGACGGTGCATCCCGCAGAGGCGGGGGCTGGGGGCGTGCCTTGTGACTTTCGCGTGAACCGTCGCGCCCTCTTTCTGCGCTATTTACGAGCTTTCAACGCTCACCGCGCGGGCTGCCATCCTTTGTTACACTCGCGCGCAAGATGTTTCTGGAATTCCGAGAGCTTCATGCTCACGCCTTCTTCTTCTCCTCCTCTTTCCCCCCCCCCCCCGCAGCCGCGTTTCCCGGTACAAAAAGCGCTTAATTCCAACTTCATGAAGATTTGTAATTAACTCCTTCCTTCTTCCTCAGGCGGCGCGTATTTGCAAGCGCCCGGCGCCACACAACAGCGCGCCGGCCTACGCCGCCATTCTTCTCGCGTTAGCCGCGACTCGCCCTCGCTCGCGCACTTAATACTTGTGGCGGGCCCACGGGGGCGGGGCGGGGCGGGGTGACGCCCGGGGCGACGCAGGGGGCGGGGCCCGCGCACAAAAGTCTGAAAAGCCACCGGCGCGCCGGAGGAACAAAACCAGGCCCTCTGTCTTGGAGCGGAGGTGCTGCTGCTGCCGCTGGGGTTGCGAGTTGGGGAAGGTGACAGCGCGGGGGAGAATGGCTGTGAAGAAGAAGGAGGTGTTTATGGGAGCCTAGCTCCAGGCCGGCATTGCCGCTGACTCTGAAGAAAGTTTGACCGGAGCTCAGGGTCTCAATTAATGTCATGCTGCCGGGGCCTAGTATTCAGACCTGCGATGATGAATTTTTGTCCTCTAGCGGTTTTCCAGAGCTGCCGCCACTCAATGCCTGTCACCACGGTGGCACTTACGCACGGTTTTTCGCGTCTTTCTCTGTCGTGCCGTTAGATGTCGCATGCCCGCGACCGTATCAAGCAGTGCTGCAGATGAAGCGGCTCTAGCGGCACGACAGAGAAAGACGCGAAAAACCGTGCCAAAGTGCCACCGTGGAGATGGGCATTGAGTGGCCTTGAGAGGCAACTGTACTTGAGAGGCACAGTATAGCTGTATAGCGAGGTAAGGAAGTAAAACCGATCGGTATTTTACCGAACGCATAAAAAACGAAGTTCGAAAAAACAACTGAAATAATAAAATTCAAATATAAATTTTACAAAAATTATTCAACATGGAAATATTATATTTGAGTTTTTAACCTGTAGCATAAATTACAAAAAAATTACTTTATAATTTAAGAATTATCAGCGACCTAATTAGACCTAGCTGACAAGCTAATGTCGAAAATACTGCCACCGTAAGGACTCGAGCCCAGAACCTCCCGATCAGAGGGTCTGCAGTGACATCAGTTGATGCCCTGAGCCATCTGTCCCGCTCAGTGCAACTTCAGAATATTGTCGAAGACTCAATCACAGGTATAAAATAAGTTCCAAGATGGTTTTCGTCAAAGATAAAGAAACTCCTGATAACGTACTATCTGGAACTATTTCAAGGAATTGTTATTCGTTTACAAATTGAGTCACAAATTCATTAGAAAGATAAAATTAATTTTTTTGCTATCAGAAATGAATGAAAGTGATCAAAACACGTTCATGCAAAGATGATCCAATACCCTGAATACCGAAAGGACTAACTTTTACTATTGACGTATTGGAAGCGTTTTTGTGTTATATACAATATGTATAATATTCATTAAATAGTCATTACCGTTCGCTCCTTCATTCAAGTCCATTTATCTCATAGCACCATGTCGATTCCATTGACCACCGTCAGTCACGTTTTATGGATTTCATCGGACCGTCCGCAGGCGCGAAGCGACTACTCATGATGCTGTGCCCAGTGCACTTCATCACGTCCCTTGTCTCCGAAGTACGAAATACTAATATGCCTTCGTGCGTGCGTCAAAGTCTTAAGATTTAAAGTCCACATATCTATTGAATATCATCACCTACTGAAATAATGATTACCGTTTACGGCTGTTATTTTCAAACATATATTACCAAATATTTACAAAGGAAGATGTAAACGTCAGTTTGAGAAGAATATTCCCCACCTGATATTTTCCCTAGCGAAGGTATCGTCTCAGTCCCTTCTTGGTCCTCGCTTGTGTGGTAATGTAGTGTATGTAATTGTACGAGGAGAGGAAGGAAAAGAAAGAGGGAAGAAAGATCGCGCGCGGTCCGTGGCCTGTTGGTTGAGGTACTCCTCCAGTATTCGCCTGGTGTGGATCGGAGAAATCATGAAACTACCGATCAGAGCAGCTTCGCGCCAGAATTCCCCCCCAGACATCTTTATTTAATGTATTTTTAAAAATATTTTTCAATTTGTTACTCTGATATTAATCTTGTGATAATTTTTGTAAATGTTTTAAATGCAAAAAGAACAAATCTTAGCACCTTTCAACATAGTATGTGGTGAAACGAGTGATGATCAACACCAAAAGCACCGCATCCTCTTTAACATGACAGATGCTCAGTCATAATGTAGAAAGTTTATTTTTGTATACCAGCACCAAAAGCCATTATACTGTCTTCAAAGAACAGGTGTTTGTGACGACACATGTTCCGCGAGTACACGCGGGTGACGTTAATTTGCACGCCAAAACATTGGCGTATGTGCAGAGAAGAATTGTGTTTAGTATCCTGCCGTTTTGCCGACATGGATGGCCGAGGTGGCTAAGAGCGTGTATCGACTCAGCGCATCGGTCCGAAGGGTCGCGGGTTCGAGTCCCGCCTTGGAAATGGTTGTCCCATCTCTCATTTATGTTGTCGCGGAGGGCCTCGCGTTCTGCTGACCCCAGAGAAGAGGAGCCCGCCAGTGTGTTAGTATCTAGTGTATAGTCCCATTGGGAAGTTTACATGCCCTTTAGGGTAAACGACTGTCGGCTGGAAAAAGCCATAGGAAAAAAATCCTGCTGTTTCGTTATGTGCATGCTACGTCTGTCCAGATTCCTCCGGCCAACAGTGGTCGCCGCTACTGGGCTCAGTTGTCGCCACCTTGCTACGATTATTACTTGAGCAACTATTTGCTGCCAGGATCAGCAACCTGCAGTGTAGTTCAGCGCAACAAAGATACAAATTTCATCGCCGCGCAACGGGCCACAAATTTGCTTCTAATTTCCGAACACGTTCAGATTTTCAAAGATAATGAGACGTAATGGACGGCGTACTATGTGTCTCTTGCGTACAATATTCGCGCGTTTACATTGACATCTTTAACAGCAATTGTGTCCTAATCTACGTGGAATTTTAGTAGTTCTGGCCTTGTGATGCTGCAGCAACTACATCTGGACTGCATAACAAACGACCCCAACACTTCGGGTAGCTCCTCCAGGATTCAGTCCAACTCCAGCAGTATCAGGTTGCAGAATATTATTGTTCAAACGTTAATAGTTGTTGCCAATACTTTTGATTTTTTTAGTTATTCTGGGCGCGTCAACTACTATGATCATTCGTACCGTAAGTGTAGTGCACATTTTTGCTCGGGAGGTGGCGATGGTCTTCCCCCGCTGAATCAGATCAGACAAACCGTCGACTAACTGGGTTTTCCCAACCAGGTATCACCCACTAGCGGGGCACCACCCCAGCCGGGACAACTATTGCAAACACACTTTCTGCTAGAACGGAAGTATGTCATCTTTCAAGTGACCTTGTAGTTCGTCAAAACACTCGTTAGGAGTATGTTTTGAGAGCCCTCCTTCCCCAGTAGGCCTACGGCACTGAAGTTTCTTTCAAAGAAAATGCAAATGTAAATTCAGACGCATAGTCAGAATTAAAACTTAGAACACAAAGGCTAGCTTTTATATTTGGGGAAATTCTATAAAAAATCAAGAAACACATAAACAAACATAATTACTGAAAACGAATCAATTTAAGCGGAATCTAATACATTCAAAGAAGGCAAAAATATTCGAGAGGTGAAAACAAAGTCATTTAAAATTATTAGAAATATTTTCCATGGTAGTCTGGCAGATATTCTAACAGAGGTTTGGCAGGTAGTCTGAGAGGTAGTCTGGCAAGTAGTCTGACAGTTTGTCTGGCAGGTTGTCTCACAGGCTGTCTGACGTAGTCTTGACTAGAAGACACAATGGTAGTCTGACTGGTAATCTTAAGGTAGTCTGAGTTACTGGCTGGTAATTTGACTGGATTGGTTGGTTGTCTGACTTGTCGTTGACTGATTTCCGGACTAGTTGCCTAAATGGTTGTTTGCTCTTTATCTGACTGTTTAACTGATTTTTCTGACTGATTTCGACGTTTTCTGACTGTTGTTTGACTGGTTATCCGACTGGTTGTCTGACTGATTGCCTGATTGGTGGTCTCACTTGTCTGACTCGGGTGACTGGTTCTCTGATTGGTTGTCTGACTTGTCTGACTCTCTGACTTGTGGTCTGACTAGTCTGAATGGTTGTCTTACTAGTTGCCTAAATGTTTTCTGATTAGTTTTCTGACTGGTAGCCTGTCTGGTAGTTTGACTGATAGTGTAGCAGACAATGATTGGTACACTGACTACTCTGACAAGAATTCTGAGAGATAGGCTGACAAGTAGTCTGACAGGTTATCTGACAGGTAGTCTGACTGGTATGCTGACCGATACTTTGACTGATAGTCTGTCAAATTGCCTGATAGTCCCACTGAAAGTCTGACTGGTAGTTTGACAGGCCTTTCACAGGTAGTCTCAGAGGTAGTCTCGCAAGTAGCCTGACAGTCTTACTTTTTGTCTGCCTGATAATATGACAGTGTGAGAGAGCCTGACAGTCTCAAAGGTAGTATGGCAGGTAGTCAGCCAGGAAGTCTGGCAAAATATCGGCAGGGAAGCTCTTTGGTAGACAGTTGTAGTGGAATGGTTGCCTTGCGGGTTGTCTTACTGGTAGTCTGGTTGGTTGTCCTCTGACAGACTGAATGGTTGTCTGGAGTATAGTCTGACTACTATACTGAAAGGGAGTCAGGCAAGTAGACTAAATGGTTGTCTGGTAGTTTGACTGGTAGTGTGACTAGTTACCTGAATGGTTGTCTGACTGGGAGTGTGAATTGTATCTGGCTGGTTGTCTAACTGCTAGTCTGACTCGTAGTCTGACAGGAAGTCTAATACGTAGTCTAACAGGTGGTTTGACTGCTATTCGAAAGGAAGACAGTCTGGAAGAGTCTGGAAGAGTTGCAATACCTGTGGTACTCTGAATGGTAGTTTGACTGGTTGTCCAGGGCCACTGGTAGTATGACCGGTAGTCTTACTGTACAGGTTGTCTCGCTGGTAGTGTAGTATGTAATCTGACACGAGGTCTGACTAGTTTAGTAGACTAATTGATTAGTTGTCTCTTTGACAAGTAGCTGGTTGTCTGAGTGATTGACTAGTGGTCTGCTTAGTTGCCGGACTTGTGGTCTGATTGGTTGTCTGACTGGTAGTTTGAATTTTATAAGGGGGGTTGGGGTTTGGGTGACGGAAAGGGGGGCCAAAGGGGGACGGAACAGCCGTAAAATTTGTCCCATACCATGTACTTGTCCTTGTCTCCAGGGGTGTCGAGCTACTTCAAAACATTCTACCATAACATTTCAGTAATTGTTTATACTTTTGGTCAAATTCATTTATTGCATTACTATTGTTCCGTTTACTTTGTATCCCTTCATTAATTAGCTTTGTTGTTGTATGTCTATTATTAATTTTAAGATTAATAACTAGGATTTTTATTAATAATTTACTGCTCGGGCCCGGCACTTCAATATGTAAATAGTATATTAAGTTTTACATTGTTTTGTTTTCCTCCTTTCTTAGATAGTAATTTATTTTATTCCAAGTGGCACTGATACACTTTTTTTCATTTGCTATCATTAAATTAATATTAGTTCAATTTCTTCTTGTTTAATATTTCGACTGAACCCTGTCCTTCCTCTTACGAGATGGTCCTCCAGCCTTTTCATTTAGTTCTCTCTGGCTACATTGCTGAACTATCGGAGGCCGATATGTATGTGTATTGCGTGTGCATATAGTCAGTAGTTGAGTTCACGCAATTTGCTCATCATTGTGCATGGCGCCGTGTGACAGGTGTTTACCAGGTGAGTACCGTATTTGCACGCGCTCACACGTCACGGAAGCCCATACGTATTCAGGTAGTCTGACTGATAGTTTGGCTAGTAGTCTGACTCATAGTCTGACTGATAATAATACTGCAGTCTGACAGGTAGAATGGCAGGTAGTCTGACAGGTATTCTTACAGATTTTATCTTATCAGGAGTCGGGCAGATAGTCTGAGAAGTTGCCTGACTGTTTACCAGGTAGTCTCAGCAGTAGCGGTACAAGATTGTCTCGCAGGTAGTTTCACAGATATCGTGACAGGTAATTTGACTGGTTGACTGACTGTTGGGGGGGTTAAACACGGATATAGGAGGTGGACTGACAGGCAGGGTGACATGTTGTCTGGCTGATAATCTGACTGTACTTTTGGTGCTAGTCTGACTTCTAGTCTGACAGGTCGTCTGGCGGATTTCCACAGGAGACCGACTGATAGTTGAGGTGAAATGGATCTGACTGATAGTTTGGATTATAGTTAGCCTGGTTGTCTGACTGGTAGTCTGACTTTTATTTCAATGGTTGTCTGACACGTAATCTTCCATGAAGTGTGAATGGTTGTCTGACACGTAGGCTTAGAGGTAGCCTGACAATTAGATTTACAGGTAGTCTCAGAGGTAATCTCACCGGCAGTCTGACAATTTGTCTGGAGATATTAGGAAGTTTGTTAGGAAATCTGGCAGGTAGTCAGAAAGTTAGTATGTCAAGTAAGCTGACTGATAGTGTGTTAGTCTGTCTATTAGTCAGAATGGTTGCTGGTTGTCTAACTGGTAGTCTGGCTGGTTGTCTGATTGGTTGCCAGATATTCTGAAAGTTGCTGGAATATTATTGTATGTTGGGTAGTGTGACTAGTAGTCTATTTAGTCTGACAGATATACTGCCAAGTAGTCTACCAGGTAGACTGGCAGGTAGTCGGACTGATAGACTGGCTGGTATACTATGTGGTAGTCTGACTGGGAGTCTGGTGTCTGCTTACTGACTGACAGGTTGTTGACTAGTTACCTGATTTGTGTTGACTGGTTGTTTCACTGATTGTATGACTGGTTGTGTAACTGTATACCTGACTGGTTGTCTTCCTTGTTGTCAGGCTGATTGTCTGACTGGCTGTCTGCCTGGTTGGCTGACTGTATGACTGTTTGCCTGGCTAATGGTCTGACTGGTGGTCGGTCGTGTCTGACAGGTTGTCGTGCTGGAAAGTCGCCTGTTAAGTTGGGTATTGGTTTCTGCTGGTGTCTGACAGGTTGTCAAAGGTAGTTGACAGGTGGTCTAACGGGTAGTCTGACTGGTAGTCCGACTGGTGCATGGTGTTAAATTTGGAAAATTTAAGTGATCATAAGTATTGAATATTGACGTTGAAACAGCTAACAGAAGCCAACACTCATCTGAGAAGACCTACTGAGAAGAATTCATATCCATAGTTTGTAAGCTTTTCCTATGTAATTAGATTAACAATGCTAGTATATGGGTAACTTTTCATCTTTAATTTTCTCCAAAAAGATAATTTGTAACAAGCAAACTGTGATCTCATGGCCATGAGAAGGTTCCAAAAACCTAAGAAATTGTTAGTGAGAGTTGATTTTTTGCTTTATTGAGTACTGAGAAAAAATTGGTATTTTGTGCAAGACTTTTCTCTAGTTTAAAAACAGGTTTTCAATTATTGTAAGAAAACCACTGATTGCAGCGGGATCTAACAACAAAATCCACAATTTACATTAAATTTAGAGTTGTATGGACACCTCGTTTGCCTTTGTAGCCTTAAAATTAAGATTTTTACAGCAAAATAAAAATTATTTCTGTATCTTCAATACAGTTCCTTGTTTTGCTAGTAGAGGCCGCCACAATGGCAGGTGCGCTATGCGTGTTGCTTACCCTTGCAAGCGAAAAATGTCTACGCAGGGAGGTTCGTACTACCCAGAGGATGTATCGATATTTCCCCGCTACTTCTCCCCCCCCCCATGCCACACTGTTACCCCTTCTGGGTTTAGTATAAAAGACGTGCGCTCCTCGCGCACAGCGCCTTTCGCCATTTGTAGCCTTTCGCCATTTTTAGCTTTACGCTACTATTTGCCATGTAGCGTTATGTCTTTTAATTTTGCTTGTCCATAGTTTTCGTACTTCCCTCTTACCAGCATCAAGGGTGTATGCTGAGTTCCACTTTTGATGAGCCATTTATGGTGTTTTTTATGAAAGGCCCGGTTCCTTCTTAACCGTATTGTAAATACGTGTATGAGTGCATAATAGTTTAGTTTTTTAGGAATGAGTGCTATTATGATATGGAATTGGATCTTGTATTTGAAATATTTGTTGATTTATACGGTTGCGTAAGTTTGCTAATTGTTTGAAGCAGGTTTACTCTGTATTTTGTTCTTGATTTGTATTTGTTTAAAGGGATTTGTATGAATGCTGATCTCCGACTGTTGAGGAGAGTCAGCCTTTGGTACTGTGCATTACTTATGTGATTGTTAATGTTGCAGGTTTTGTTCCTGTCGTGAGTAAGATGGCATTTGGCCGCATTCGGCAGTATTTGGATTGTTGCTCCTGCCGTGAGTAAGACGGCCTTCGGCCGCATTCGGCAGTTTGAAGTTTTGGTAAGGCGTCTGCTAGGCCCGTGCGGTGGCTTTGAACAGCGGCCATTGGAAAGCAGCGCCACGCATCCGGTCCCGTAGCCGGCAGAGAAGTCGGCTGGGCGACAGCGCGTCATCGGCACGAATCGGTGCGGTCACATGCGGGCATTGTTCGGCCGTATGGTGATCGGCGTTCGTGCGCGGTCACGGCTCTGTTGAATGAGATACGGGCGGGCATAAGGACCGCTCCTTCTCATTCCGGAGTATCCCTGCTTCATTGTTGTTAAATTGTTTAAAGTTTGTAAGTTATGGTAAGAGATCCATTTCCGTGTAATTTGGTAATTATGCACTCATACAAAACTTGGTTCTTGTAGTTAATGGCTCATATTTGGTAGTTCTGTTTTTCATGTCTTTTGTATTGAAAGAAGACCGAGGTCGGCTTCTTTGGCAACTTTGCATATATGTGTATTCAACTTCCTCGCCCTAAAGTGGGCATTGTCGAGGCTGTTTGTAATACAGTCATTCTGTTCACGTATAGGCGCATTGTTAGAAGCGCCGATTAGTAGTGTTCCTATTTACAATAGTAAATTTGTATAGAGACGGCACCCCCGTCTTTCATTCTTGTATTTCCATTTGTAGTTCAGCATTGTTTTTCTTGCAGCAATTTGTGTATCTGCGCAGCAGGAAAAATTGATATTGTAATCCTTAATGGTTTTGTAATAAATGTAATGTTTGAGTTATTTGATTGTTATATCTCCAAGTACTGAGATCCTTTAAAATTTATTATCCTGTTTTATTTAGAACCTGGAGCGTCCTTTCGAAAGGTTTCGAATGTGACGACAGTCTGCGAATCTGATAGCTTAGGGGTTCTCTGTTAGCCCCGCATAAGAATTCATTAGGTAAAAGCATGGTCACCTCGCTTTTTGCTTTGCAGCGAGGCTTCATTTAAAATTTGTGCTGTCTTAAACAGCTGGCGACCGTACCTTGTTATGTTTCATTGATGCATTTCCCAAGTTACGAGGTTAGCCAAGATTGAAATATAACACATGGTATTGTGACAGGTATTCTTACAGGTTAGCTGACATATAGTCTTGACAGATAGTCTCACAGGTAATTTCACAGGCAGTGTCACAGGTATTCTGACAGAAAGTCTGAATGTTGGGTTGGCGGTTGGTTTGAGAGTTGGTCTGGCGTTTTGTCTGTCAGTTGGGTTGGCGTGTGGCTGACAGATGGTATGTCATGGTAGTGGTGTCATTAATGAGCTACCTGATCTGCTGACAGTTTGGCTGGAATGTTGGCTCACAAGGTAGTATGTCAAGTACGTGAACTGGTAGTCGAACTGTTAATTAGATGACAAAACTGGTAGTCTGGATGGTTGGAGGAGAGTTTGCAACACAGGTTTCAGGAATGTTTGCATGACAAGTGGTCGGACAATGGGTTGATTGGTTGTCTGGTCCGTAGTATAAATGTTAAGTCTGTGAATGTGCCAGGGGACTAGTGGACATATATTGTAGGTAAGGTTTTTATAAAATCAGTGGATAACTAACTGCAGAATAGTATAAATGGTCAGTAATGCGAAATATGTCAGATCAATTTGGATCATCCCAAGAAAGCTAAAAGCATTTAGAAAATAATAAATTTTATGGCGTAAGTGATAAGAAAGATACAGAATTTTTGGGAAAATGACAAATTAAAGATGATTATTGAGAAAATAAATAAGTTTCAAGTTAAATAATAATAATAATAAAATAATAATAATAATAATAATAATAATAATAATAATAATAATAATAATAATAATAATAATATTGTAGAAATATGGTTCTTTTTAAATTTATTGGACCGAAGGATCAATCCAGGATGATACCAGGAATTAAGACGTATAATTCATATAAATTTATTGGTGCTTAACGTTTCGCCATTTGGCATGTGCCTTTTCAAAAGCATTTGACAAGCGGTTGACAATAAACGTTACATTTTTATGTAGTAAAAACAAAGGAATAAATTATACATACATATTGAAAATATATTAATGTTTAACAACATTCTCATGTAAAGCCTTTTTGTAATATGCGGAAGGCGGCGTCTAATTCCTTGATATATCTGATTTGTGCTGCTTACATATGAACGTTTAGCCACCAAATTAGACGCCGGATAAAAAACGGGATCAACAGGAATATATTCAACCATAATAATAATAATAATAATAATAATAATAATAAAATAATAATAATAATAATAAAGAACAAATTGGCTACAAAAGCAACAGCAAAATCGATTATGTACGCTCATCAAAACGTCTGTACATGGACGACTTAAAATGATTCAGCATCACAGGAGACGAGTTTAATCATTTGCTTGACACTTTAGCAAAATTTAGCAATGATATTGGAATGCATTTCGGCGTTGAGAAATGTAAACTAAATGCTCTGCGGAAAGTAAAGTAGCAACATCAGGTAGATTACTCCCTAGTAGAAGGAAATGCTAATCAAGAACGAATTCATGCCATGAATCCTGAGAATATTACAGATATCTTGGATATTTACAAAGATCTAACGTTGATCAAAATATTACAAAATCTAACATAACCCAGGAACTTAATACTTGTCTGAGTAAAATTCTGAAAACTAGACTTAGTGCTTGGAGGAATTTTAAAGCTAAATACCTATGTAATTCCAGTACTGACACTACAGCTTTGGCATTGTCAAATGGAAGCAAACCGAACTGGACGCGTTCAATACAAATTGCAGAGTACTGTGTGCCAGATTTAATGTCACCACCCTAAAAGCGCAGTTGAGAGATTCCACCTACCTAGGTCTTTAAGAAGAAGAGGTGGCATCGATAATGTGAATCTCCATCACCAACAACTGGAGAGACTGCGTCAGTACTTCCACGAAAAAGCTAATGGAAGTAAGTTACATTGGATTGTAACATACATTGACCATAAAATCACACCATTGAATTTGACTGATGAAAAAATGAATCTACGAAAGAAAATACAGACCAATGAAATGAAAATAAGCAACTGGAAAGAGAAGCAACTTCATGGGCACTACTCTTACCAGATAGAGGGGGAACTGATGGACCGTAAGTCGTCAATCAAATACCTGTGATTGAAAGAACGTTTTGATTTCTACAGTTGAATCGTGGATCAATCGAATGAACGATGGGATAAATTATTACCTCACGCAACTTCTGCCATGACATGTTTGTTTCAGAGCTTACACTCACAACTGCAAACTTGACGATATCCCTTAGCGTACTGTGTGTAAACCTGCTGACGAGGATGACTGCTGACCAGTCAAACCTCAACGACAAGTCACTATTGAGATGCTTGGGATAGGTCAAATCACTCTAGAAAATCTAATTGCAAATAGGCTTACTCCTGAAAGTAGTTGGAGGGGGGTGTAATTTTTCATAGGAAATATTACTGGAATTAAGACGCCTGAAGAAAGAAAGGAGGGAAATCTCATGATCCCACTCGACTGCTCAATGCATGATCTCACGATCTCCTCTCGAAATATTCCGACAACGGCAATGTGACTGGGTCACTATTCCACTCTCCGCGATGAAATGTCTGTAGACCGTTCAACGGGTGGATGGAGGAGAAGGGAGATTGGGATCAATTGTTTTGAAGATTTCCTCATGACCTCCTAAAAAAAGACAGACACAAGCAAGAGTAGACACAGATTGACGTCAATAATTGTTTGGTATCCAGAACACACAAAACGAGGATTATTACTACACAACGTGTAAGAAATAGGATTTTACTACATGTATAATTAAGATTTATCAACTTTTTTACCCCCAGGACGCGATAATAAAATGTTTTCCTTTTAAAAAATCCTCGATTTTCGACGCAGTGCTTACAATACTTTTTCTTGAATGCGTAAACGTAGTAAAACACATTATCTAAACTCGTATTTGAGTCCATGAAGTTATTCTATTTTTTATATGAGTATATACCATCCAAATCCTGTTGTCTCTTAGCATCAGCATTTCAGGCCCAAATCTGCAACGCTGTAGCGAGAAAAGCAATGGCGCCTATTTCGTCCGCTTCGTACTTGCGTGAAGTCATTCCTACGTTCCTTGCTTGAGAGAAAGCGAAGGGACAGATCTCAAGCAGGTCAGTAAGACTCTCGGATCGGCACCTACTCCTTTCCATGACACTACATCGGTGTAACCCCGGTGAGGGTGCTGGTTCACAACAATGTCTGCTACATTGGATTCCGACAAGAATGAGCGAAGATTCTTTAAATTGCTTATTTTCGTAGTTTTACATGTGTCTTTCAAGATTTTAGGAGAAGGTTTTAATACATTGCATTTAATGTCTTTTAAAACAATAAATTAAATGAAAATTATAATTTTAAAAGTGGTTCCAGGAACAGAAGTTAGAATGGATAAGTATTTTAATGGCATAAGACAGTAGAACAAGGGAGGATGTCACAAATCAAGTGTCGAGATTTAATTCTAAGAAAAAGGGTTTCCTGTTTGACTTATTAAAATATTCCTGTTTAAACGTTTTTATCGCAGGAAAACAGTTTAAAGTTGAGTATAAAATTGTGGATAATTTATTTATCCTGGTTTTGTTAAGTTCAAAGAAAATATCTTTTTGAATTCATTTCTAATTATCAATGAGATATTTAGAACATATCTAAAGTTTTTTTGTATTACTACTTCAGATTTGTGAAAATTGAAATTTACTCCATATTGTATGTAAGAGAATGCCGAATTGACGTTTCAAAAATTTTTATGGCTATTATCATTTAAATTGAAGGAGTTTTTTGTTTGTAAATGGGTAGTGTTATTTTAATATTATTACTAAGAGAATATTACTAATTATTAAACATTTATAACAGTCATGGTGAAGTTAGTTTTGATCGACATTTGATATAGTTCCCACTGACTTGCCAAATATTACACCAATTTGTTATAATTTGTAAATCTTGTTGTAAATAGTTTGGACATTTGAATTGGAATAGTCTTATCACCAGCAAACAAACACAATACTTATATTTTGTAAAGTAAGAGAATTCTTAGAAAATAAATGGTAAAGTAAATGATAATGGTTAATTGTAAAATAAATGGTAATGGCATATTTTAGGTACGTCTGCTAAAAATTTATATTTGTAAGATAATTTGTACTTTGAAAAAACTGGATGAAATATCGGTGTGGGCGCGACATTGCATTGACATTACAATCATTGATTTTGTGAAGTAATATTTTCATGCAACTCCTCGGGCTAAAATACCAATTTAGTTCCTTTTTGTGTCATGTTATGACTCTCCTCCAACATAGTACTTTGTGGACATTAGTAGATTCCATTTTTTATACAAATGCATATTTGTTTGGCTATTACTTGGGAAATGATCGCATTTCTTGAATATGCGCATTTAGAGCATTTCTGACGAAATTTAGTTTACGCATTACGCCATGTTTTGCGGTAATTGCATATTTCTGCGTATTTGGGGCAATTTACAAAATAAGGGGACAATGGTAATAATTTATTAACATCAAACCTATTGAAGTTTGTGAATTATGATTTATAGTTATAGATTTATGGAACTGATCACCATAATAGAATGAATATCCTTTTAGCCACATTACAGTTACACACAACGGATGTAGATGTAGTGTATTTCACTGGTACCACGAGCACGACCAGTGGTAAGATTTCGTTCTAGGGGGCCTATGTCGCGCTCAGTGTCTGGCATTCGAGAGAAATATAAACCCGTGATAGACTGTGGTTTCCTTATCTGCCGAATTGTTTTCTAGTAAGCAAGAACTTATGCTTGAGCATAACCACAGATCATTTTAGCATTCAAATATTGTTCCATAGCATCTATGCAAGTGAAGAGTTTATTTTCAATTTATAAATTTATCTTGTCATAAATTTTAATAATTTTTTACTTAAAGATCGAAAATTCTGTGTTCAATAAATTTATGTCCGTTTTTCTTAAATCAGCTTCCCATTCCCAAATACATTATTAGGACATGAAAAAGACTAAATATTGCCGAGAGTTTTCATCAAAAGAAGCATACAGTAGCAATTTTCTTAGACATTGCACAGGCATATGACAGGATCTGGCACGCAGGACTAATGTATAAATTACGTAGTCTGGGAGTCTCTGATTACATCCAAAAAATAATCAATAGCTTCCTTTCAAACAGAAATTTCATAGTAAAAGTCAATGAAACATTATCAACCCCTCGGAACATATCAGCAGGATTACCTCAGGGATCAGTACTCTCTCCAACGTTATTTAACATTTACACCTCAGATATCCCACAAATGCCCGATACCAAATTAGCTCTCTTCGCTGATGACACAGCCTTATTCACTGCTCACGAAGACATTCTCATAGCCCAAGATCGAATACAAAATAACCTTCATGAACTAATATCGTGGACAGATCAGTGGAGAATAAAAATCAATCCAGGAAAATGCCAAGCAAAAATATTCACACTCCGTAAACCAAAAACTCCCCCCAACTTAACAATCAACTGCAGCCCAATTCAATGGAATAATGGTCCAATTAAATATCTTGGTGTGCTTTTCGATAAAAGATTAACGTGGAAACCCCACATCCATGCGTTAGTAAATAAAGCCCAAGGGAAAATATCAAAATTATACCCACTAATCAACAGAAAATCCTCATTAAAAATTGAATGTCAGCTGACTATATTTAAATCAATCATTTTACCCACCTTAACATATGCTTGTCCTGTTTGGGGAAGCACAGCACCCTCATCAATAGAGAAACTTCAGACGGTACAAAATAAATGTCTTAGAAAAATCATACAAGCACCGTGGTTTATACCCAATAATCAGATCCATAGGGAACTACGAATGGATTTAATAAAAAATCACATCGCTTCAGTTTCAAAAGCTTTCTATACTACACTTAACACCTCTCACTTAACAAATAAATTCAACCTAGGACGAAATGCTATCCAACCTTGCCGAATCCTATCCAAGTACCCAAAAGACAAGTTTCGCCCCCCATAAGAATATTATATTTAAAAAAGTCAAATAGATAGCCCAATATTAAACCTAATAAATCTTAAATAAACTCCTCACCAAGTCCATCCAAAAATCAATAACAATCGGAGCAGCGATGTAAAGCTCAATAAGTCAAGGATGCCTATTCCTAGTAATGATAATACTCATGTATTCAAGCCCTTGAAAGGCCTCACGGCCGAACAAGAAGAAAATAAATGAAAAAAAAAAGGACATGAAATAATGACACTGTTCCAATGCATGGTAAATGTATTTTGCTTAGTCAAGTTAGTTTAGATGTAACTGAAATGCAGTCACTGGACAACGAATTAAGAATAAGTATTTTTGATTCCATTTCAAAGCTCTTAGCAAGTTCATACACTCTCAGTTTATTTGACTGAGTGGAAATGAATGTAGGGCACTTCATTTGTCTTCAATATGGCAGTAATTCAGTTCGCCACTGCTATATGTCTTAGAAACCTGAGATTTTTCCGATATGTGGTGTAAGTGCTGCAATTCGAAGTGAGAGTATATTGTTTTGTATATTTCTCGGTTCACACTATTGAGAAAGGATCTTTTGTTGAAATTAATTAAGTAGGTTAGCGATTTTTTTTAACATTTGTGATAATAAGGAAATAACAGTAAAGGATAAAAGAGTACATCTGAGTCCAAGGAAAAAAAATTAAGTTTGTTGAAGTTTTAGAACGTGATAACGTGTGAAGTAAACAGAAAATATAATATTTCTCCACTAAGTGTTGGAAAAATTAAATGAAATGGGAATTAGATGTACCACTTACACCAACAAAGCTGCAAAATTGCAGGGAACTGAGAAAGACCATGCCAAGACAGGAACGAATGTTATAAAATTGCTTTGTGTAACCGAAATCTACTGTTAAGAACATTCATGATCCTTTAAGTAACGCAGATTGTAATTTAATCACAAAGACAGTTCGTGGTTGACGTCATGGATGTGGTGTGCGGTGTCGACGACCAATAAGAAGGCCAAAGTGAACACCAGTCATAATGAGAAAGCTTTTATCTTGGAGTTTGAGGTCAAGAGATTGGACTGCAAGTGACCGGTCAAAGGTAAGATTATTTGTACTTATGCTTGTTATTAGTTTGCTTCTCAGATGAGTCGATGGTGAAAATTATGCGAGATCGGTAGCAACAAGTATGGAAGCAATTAGGAGAGCAGTTTAAGTCTGAGTTAGTTAAGGAAAGAGTTAAATATCCAGATAAACGTACTGTATGGAGGGTGATATCTGACCTTGGCACTGGGCTACTGCATTATTTTTCAGGGTACCTTGATGGAACAATTAAAGTTGTCGTTGATACTTGCCTAATTCCTCAAATGAGTGAATGGTATCTAGAAAGTGATGGAATTTTTATTCAGGATAGGGCACCCTGCCATTCTCCCAAATTCATCACGAGTCATCTGCAGCAGTTATGTATCAAATATTGAGCTGGACAGGGAACAGCCCAGACTTAAATCCCACTGAAGAGTTATGAAATATGATAAATAAGGTCAGTACTCCAACGATCACTAATATTTCTGAACTTAAACGGCATCTGAAACAAGTATAGCATTATGATACTGAATTTGTTACTGAATTACTGAATTTGTGATACGAAGTGCGAACATCCATCAAAGACGCATTATCGATGTTAATAAACCAAAATGTAGTATTACCAAGTATTAGATTGCGCAAGTAATGTGAAAATAAGTACATTAGTTAATAACTTTTCAAATATGGTAAGAGCTTTGTAAATATAATATGCAAACTGAACTAAAGCTATAAAATATAAGAATTTATGGAAATTCTTAATCCGTTGTCCACCGGCTGTACATAATATTCTATAGTTTTCCACTACACTAAATATAACAGTTCATAAGCACAAACAAATTTTTTAATTGGAAAGGTATCAATCTCTCTTGGTATAATAGCCCTGGCAGCGGCCAATTAGTGTACCACGTTAAAATACAATGTTAGCTTTACTTCACCACTCTATTCTCTGAACGGTCGCAGAGTGGAAAGGGTGTCGGAAAGAGTTCATCGGCCCCTCATTTCCACTGTCTCACCTCCGACACCCGCCACCATCCAGTCGATTATCTGCCTGATGTATCCCCGGAAACGTCCTTGCTTCGCTAATTAAGCGCGACAAAGTCCAGTAACAAGGGGCTACGCCAATAATATGCAGATAATTTATGATCTGAAGCTGAATATTTAAAAAGGTGGGTAATTATAACAGTGTTTTCTACATGGTCATTGATAAATTCGTGACGTCTGGGTAGGTGAGAGAAAATATGAGAACTGTTTGGGTTATTTGAGTTAATTTCAATGTAACTGAAGTACAACAATGCATTAGACCAAACAAATTAATTTCTCAATATAAGTATTAATATCAGCCCCACCCCAAACGACAATACCCCAATACAAAAAAAGATACACGCAACAACACATTTCTTTTTATAAATATTTAATTTAACCTAACAAAAGCTTTATTTCTTTCTTCTCAGCATTTGCGATTCAAGTGAAAAAAATGCAGATGATGGTCTCAGCGTCTCTTTTTATTTTAGTAGCTGCATAGAGATGCATGCATGCTTGTGCCAACGTTCAGAAAAAGAATATTTCGGTTTTCTATTGTAAATTAAACAATAAACGACCCAACGTAGCAGATGTTAGTCATGTGATAAAATAAATTAAAGCAAATGTTAAAAATGTACTCAAAGAAGGACATTTAAAATACAAAGGAGGCCGAGGAAACAATTGACGTCAATGGAGGATGGTTGGCAACCTTACCTGCGACCAGCGTGTCGGCGCCCTTTGCCGCCCTCCAATTGATTGATTGATTTTTTCGTGTTTCCGGGCACGTCAACGGCTTTGGTCATTAGTCCCGTTAGTGTAGTGCATGTTTTTCCTCGGGAGATGGCGGTGATCTTCCCCCGCTGGATGGCGAGATCCGGCGCCCACCTACCGTCGGCTAGTGGGGTTTCCCCCTAACCAGGACTCTCCCACCAGCGGGGCACCGCCCCAGTCGGGACAAGCTCTAAGATCCCGACCGGTCTCCCGGATAATGCGGTAATGTAGTGCATGTTAGTGTAAGTGTGTGTGTAAGGGGAGAGGATAGGACAGGGAAGAGGAAGGACAGATTGCGCGCGGTCCGTGGCCCGTTTGGTAGGGTACTGCTCCGGCATTCGCCTGGTGTTGATCGGAAAAAACACGGAAAACTACCGATCAGAACAGCCGGCCGCTAGAATTCTCCTCCATCCAGCAGCTGAATTTGACCTAGCTGAAAAGCTAGTGTCGAAAATCCTGCCGCCGTCAGGACTCGAACCTAGGACCTCTCTTGAGTTGATTCGCTCGATTCGAATCAAAAAGATGGGGATACTGACATGAAGGAAATACTTTTCTTTTCACCATGGATCCACGCTATGTTATCTACATGATCGTAGATAAATACGTGACGTCTACGGATAGTAAGAGAAAAATAAGATAATAGCACAGCATATGGAAAGAAAAGTGTGCTACCTTCAGTGTTACGCATGGCGCTGCCGCATCGTCGCGCTTGTGTAGCGATGGGTGGTTAAAACGATTGAAACATGACATTTATCATGTTTTAATTTTGTGATCTTATAGAAAAAGAGAGCATGGAATGAGAATTTTTGGGCTACGAAAATTATTTTACTTTATTTTCTTAATCATGGATAAGGAAGATTGAAGCAGTTTATTACGACTAAATGCTAAGGTGACCAGTCACAAACTAGAAAAATACTATTATATACACATTTTGTATTCAAACTTTATTACAAACTAAACATTAGTGGTACAAAATTTGTTAAAAGCGCATTTGGATTTTGGAACATTAATCAAAATATAACTCACCATAAAAAAATAACTCACCATAAACTAGTCAACTTTTTGCAGTTTCAAATACAGAACTTACAATTCAAATGGAATCTGGAGGCGAGAAAAGAAGTCACAATGCGACGACAAAAGGAGTGGCGTACATAATTGTGGGGCGGAAATGGGCGATTTTCAACAGAAAAACTCGTATTGTCGGGCTCTGGTAAAGAAAAACTGGATAAACCTTGTTCCTATATGTAGTTATTTTCTTCATATACAACGCTGAGTACTCAGAATCTGTTTTGTAGACCCTTGCTCCCGAAAAATCGATTGACGGCAAAATGTGCCGGTCTGCCCGTCTGTTTGTAGTCAATGGTAGCGCCTAAATCCTTTAGCCGATTTTCTCCAAAACGTATATTCGTTTATTCATCTGAGCGAACTCAATGCCTGGCGAGTTTGTAACATTTTGATTTTTGATTAAGGGACTTTACAGGAAGCCTAATCAACATTTTAAAACTTTTCTCGAACACAGTTTTACGTTATGATAAATTTTGATAAAAGGTCATGTAGAACTTTTCGAAAATGTGAGCAGTTTTCATGTAATTTGGCAAGGAATATAGTCAATTATTAAACAATTTTTTTTATTTATTTTACGTCAAAAAAGTTAAAAACTGCTTATGACGTGGTATGGGGAAAAGTGAATTGTGTGCACATTTTCAAAATTCTGTGATTGCTACACTAAGTCTTATACTACTTAAATTTTGAATTTTTTGAGAGGGAGAAAAAAATAACTCCCATGTAATAAAATCTATTTTCAAGGATAAACAAGCAATAAATAATTATTTTCTCAATAAAATTGGTCAATTTTTTCTTTATCTTTTTCTTACCACTCTGCACCTCTTCCTCCTTTATTTTCTTAGGAGGTAGGCAGAGCTCTTAGCCTTTCGGAGACTGTGAGGTCGCCATCGAGCCCAACCTGCGCAGAGCCCAAAACGCGTCCAGGAGATACACCGGACCACCGAATCTCTCGGAAAGCACATGGCTACCATGACTTACAGAACCAAGCTATGAACAAGGACAAAGAGAATATGTTTAATTAATGTAGCTCTATGGAATGTGAGAGGATCGTGTAGAAAATAAACTTAATTACAAATATAAGGACAGCGTGCTAAAATGCACATTGTAACTGTACCCTTTTTAAAAAATTATTTTCTTCCTGTTCGGCAGTTGCCTTTCAGGGGTTTGTACATTTTAATTTTTTAATACATAAGATTTGAGCATTCAACCTCTCACTGTTGTATCTTACTAGCTAATTTACAACATTTTACACATTTTGCTAATACATACATCTAACCATTTAATACATACACATTTTACAATACATTTTCATATTAATTCTATATACTCTATATACATACATTCAGAAATTATCGTTGAATTTGAGATGAAAATTTACATATTTTACATACATTATTATTGTAAATATTTACTTTATTTTATGGGCGTTCTAACATGTTCTTGGGATATCGTGGGCGTATTCTTTTGGGATTGTTTAATGTTTATCACTTTGAATTTTATACTGCAAGGTAATCGTAACAAAATTCATACATAGGGGAAATAGATATCTCTTTTTCAAAGACAACTTTTCAGTTTTAAAACAGCTTCATTGGAAGTAATTTGAAACACATTCACCCACAAATGCAATAATGTATATAAATCTTGGGAATGTGTATATTACCGGCGTGGCAGATATCAAATAAAAATATATTTGTGTAATTTTGGAAAAAAGCACAAGAATACAGCAAAATGGCTTTTTTATTTTATTTTATTATTTTTACTTTACGTCCGTAAACTACAAAGGTCATGAGCATCTATGACAATAATTAAATTCAATCACAAATCTGTGAAATTATCAGTATTTGTACAAAACTGTATAACTTTTTCTTGATAACTTGGCAACGATAAAATTGTATTGAGGCTTTCGTTTCCCAAAAATCCCCTTTTTTTGTGAATAGGACATTCCAAAAGGATGTGGTTTATTGATAACACAGTATTGCAGATGCTACAGATGGGTTGTGGAACTTATTCGAATAGACATTTATGTCAGAATTGTGAGTGATTTGTTTAATTCTTGATAGAGCAACTTGTTGTTGTTGATTAATTCGCGGATTTATTACAATTCAAAAGAAAGTAAGATATATTTTTATGTTTGCTAGATTTTTCATTTTACCATGTTTTATATCACTGTATATTTAATTTATTCCCAATGAATTCCCCAATAACTTGAACATTGTATTGGTTGGATGATATTAGTGCACATTTGTTGTAGCTCTTTTAGCCTGGAGATCAGCGATATAATAACCAAATATATTTTTATGAGCTGATATTCAGCCTATAACGATATTTTACTGCGATTTAGATTCATTAATATATATTTCATGAATACACTTCATATGTTTTTGTTTTGTTGATGTAATTCAAAATATACAATAAATCAATAAATATAACACGATTTTTATATTAAGTTCACCGACTACAATATATTAATCCCAATAAGTTGATAATTATAGTTTTAAAATACCTGCAATCCTCCAATCGAGGCCATACTGTACCCTGTACAACTCACTGCCTGTAAGTCAGTGCCTGTGCACTGTGTGTGAGGCAGTGACTTGTCCATGCTTTCCAAGAAATTGCTTTCATCACCAGTCTGTTATCAATATGACATTATCGCTTATCACGAGGTTATCCTAACTGATATGAAACTCTGAAAGCAATATTCGAGGACAGAAAAGATAATCGAATTTGACAAATACTACAGGAAGAGCACATACTACTCCTCGAATTCCCTGCGGATTTCTTTGCTTGTTTCTACAAAGAACGTCGTTATTGTCGACAAACAAGTCTAAATAAGATAGAGCACGTGCCCTTAATTTTTATTTCAGAGCTATTCAATGTGTAGAAAAAACCTTCGTGTGACTATGGAGTGTAAAATTATCTAGGGTCTAGATAATTTTACCTCATCCACTGAAGAAAAGGCGAAGTAAATGATATTATTTTGTCTTCCTATTATGATTGATGAAATTGAATATATATTACATCATGCTAGATGGGAAACAAAGTATTTTTTGGAGGCAGTATAATTAAATATGTAGCTCGTCTTTCGACGAAAATGATTTCTTTTATGCTAGTGAGAATATTCTTACTTTTTCATGTACTTACGTATATACGAAGTAATATATCTAATACAGAAAAAAATATGTAATGCTAGGAAAATCGATTTTGAGATTTCAATGCAAATACACTTGCCTAAAACATAAATAATGGTAATCAACTTTCAGCAACTTGGATTCTAGCCTTTCCATCCAGAGGATTTTTATTTCAAAAATTTATTTGATTCAAAGATCGTTCCAGTTCCAATACTTCTATCTTTTAAAAAATATTTCACGCAGTCAATTTCAAATTTCAAAGAGTTTGAAGTATTCGCTAAATGTACTCTAGTAGACTTGCATTTGAAGCATTTGAATTAAAAAAAAAATACGAAGAAACAAAACATTAAATTGAATTAAATTATAATTGTTTGGTCGAATAACGAAAATAATTTGCCTGGAACAATTCAATTAAAATAAAAAATATACCAAATCAATTATGTATATACAATGATTGTCTATAATTGATTTGGTGACTTCCATTCATGAAATTGAATTAATTTTATTAAAAGAGAAAAATTCATTGAAATTGAATATGAATGTCACAAAATTTTCAAAATATATAGTATAACCTATAATTTTGGTAATTAATATCACGAGAAGTGCTGTGATGGGCAGGAATATCACAACTAGCAAGAAATAACAGTTTAATGTAGAAAGTTATTTCGACTAAGTTGCAATCGTAACAAAACTTTCATAAAACAATTATCACAAAACTACTGACAATAACATTTATTAAAACACAATTATTTAAGTTGTAGAGAGTTCAGTTTTTTATGTCTTGGGATTTCATGGAAGTATTTGAAATGGAAGACGTAGTAGAAAACCAAAATAGCAGAAGATATCGTCTATTTCGAATGGATTGATCATTCGTTTGTACTCATTGAAGTATTTTTCTGCATAATTGTGACTGTAATGCTCCACTAGCTTTGATGGCATATTCTGTGTACTATTCACTGTCCAATTGCAGCATTTTAATTGCCCAATCTTGCAAAATATGCGTAGTTTCTTCATTTGTTGTTTGTGCTCTGATTTGTATTTTATTACGTCACAAAATTCTTTTGCTAACATATTATATATATATATATATATATATATATATATATTAAACTAATGTGTGTGTTATATTTATTAGTTATTCAACTATAGGTAAAAATGTCATACCTAGTATGTAAATCGCTGGCATCTTGCAAAAACGCTATGTAATATATCTTCCTTTCTAAACCCTGAAAAATTGTAAATATTGAACAGATAGAAATATTTCTTTTTTATTTCTAAACATTGCTTCCATGCATTTTATCTGTTATTTTTCTGTTTTTCGTCACTGAATCTTTAATAAGTTCAATTTAAAAGTTTGAAACATTTTCAAATCTACTCTTTTTACTTTCTCGTATATGTAAGTATATACGGAGTAATATACGTAGTACAGAGAAAGTTATGAAATGCTGCGAAGAAAGGGCGAATTATCGACAGAAAAAAATCATTGCTGGACCCTAGTTACTAGAAAGTGGATAAATTCAGTTGCCAAATTAGGAGAAAAAATCCTCTAACACGTAGTGTAGCCATAATCCCAATTATGTGAGTTCTTGATGACGAAAAACCAAGTGAATGCAAAACGTCCATCCGGCCGCCTGTGATCACTACTAGCGCCTATGCACATTTCCATCGATTTGTGTACATTATTTCATTTGTGCGTGGATGTGATTTAAACGACTTCAAATGAAGTTTTTCGAAAACTCAATAGATTTCTGCGAAAAGAGCTTGTAATTTTGCATTTACAGTAACTATTTAACATCATTATATTAGAAATGGCTCTAAGTTTTTCAATGAAAATTACCATTAAGGACGAGATTTACTCTTCTCTAATTTTCTTAAAGTAATATTTCGGTTCTCCAATTAGGAAACCGGAAAACTGAGAAAATATCAAAAAATGTATTGTGGGTGGCGATAGATGGCAGCTGATAAGAGGATTGGGGTTAGTGCGTAAAGACAATCCTCACCAAGGAAATTACAAAAATTTACTACGAAAAAGTCTGTGCCATTCTGTAGCACTAGTACTTAATATTACATTGATACAAATTATCTATTATGGCCATAAAATATTTGCTATTGCTAACGACTAAAAGGTAAGCACGTTATTACATCGGATAGATATCAGTGATTGGTTTAATTTGAAAATATTCTTGATAGCGTTGGTGATTTTTCAACACAGGCAGACATGATTGAAATAGTCGTAATAACGTCGTGATCAGGTTTAATTAGTATTGATCTATTTCGCAACAAAGGGCAAACAATTGAATGTTTTCAAGCTAGAAATGGAAGATATAGATGTTAATTTATCGACGAAAACAGACATTCCTGGAGAAGCGACGGAGGAATTTGTTTCAAGCAGTCTAGAGAAAGATGCAAAAAGGAATACGATTTGTTTAAGAAATTCTGCAGTGAGAATATGGACGAAATTTTAAGCGAATTTTGCTTCCTTATTTCTCATTGAACACAAAATCTGTGCTGTATTCGAGTCTTTGGTCGATAAAATGTAGGCTGCAAGTTGCAATGAACTTACATATTAACAGGTTGGTATTTTATTTTATATAACAATTTATTTATATATGCACTTTATATCTTCCATATGTATGTTGCAAATAAAATGTTATATATTTGCAGACTTACAAAGCCTATTGCTTTAATAAAGCGAAAAAATATAAATCCTGGAAAATGATATTCATTTTCTCGAGTTCAGGTAATGGCATTTAAGAAAGATGCATGTGATGAAAAATTCGTAATAGTGAAATTTGTCCTGTTAATGTGCACAAACCTGTGAGTATTCTGTAGAACTGTTAATGGCACTGTTCGTGCTTTTCTCTCCACGGAGGCAAAGATGGACTTTCCACCGTGAATTAAATGTAGCATAGGTAGACTTTGAAAACAAGCATGACAAAAATTATTTTTTTACGCAGTTTTATTTTTTATATTGAGGCCGCTGCCATAATTGATTGATTAGTGAACCGGGGCGCGACAACTGGTTGTCATAACTGCTCGTAAGTATAGTGCATGCTGTTATCGTAGGAGTTGGAGGTGATCATCCCCCATATGGCGAAATCTGGCGCCGACCTATGTCGGATTGCATGGATTTTCCTGATCCAAGTATCTCTCACTAGCGTGGCGCCGAACTAGCCCTGCTGGGACATGCTCAATGGTCTCGACTGATCTCCCAACAAGTGTGGTAGTGTATTGCATATGAGTTTAATTGTGTGTAACTAAAGGGTGATTATTTGACATATGACGAGGAAGGAAACATCGCGCGCGGTCCGTAGCCAGATTTGTTCAGGTAGTGCTCCGGCATTCACCTGGTGTTGATCGGAGAAAACGCGTAAAACTTTCAATCAGAGCAGCCAGTCGCGAGAATTATTCTCCAGACAGAAGCTAAAATCGAAAAAGTTTAACTTTGGATGGAGTGTCTGTTCGTAACGGTTAGTTATGTGGTATCAACTGTACGAGAGTGAGGTATTTCGTATTGTCTCCTTGAATGTTCTGCTGACGTGGTAATTCAATGGGATAGCGTTCCCTCACTAAGTTTAGCACCTGAAGATGTAACAAAACGAGTTACGAAAGGTTGTGAAATTACTGAATAAATGATTGTCATAAAAAAATTTGGATACTTTTATTTCTATACATTAACATCAGTTGATGCTTTGGGTCACATTTGCCGGTCTCTGACATATTGTTCAGAAATTCGGTGCACTAATCATTTTTAAGAAATTTCCCGCTGCCAACCTATTGAATTTTTGATTTTGTTGTTCAGAGTATTTTGCAGGGCTTTTTGTATTTTAATAATGTTTTGGAAATTTCACAATTATTTTGCCAATTATTTATGTATGTTATTTATTTATGAGCAAAAATTTTTTTTTTTAATACTGAATCAAATTTTTTTTTAATATAAAGAAAGAATTTTAATGCTGCAGAAAAACAGCGATTTTTCGGTAGAAAAACTCTTCTTGCTGGGCCTTGGTAACGAAAAAGTGGGTAAATCCTATTCCTATGATAAATTAGTTCATTTATTATATTGTTTGTCGGAAACTATGTTTTGTCAGTCCATGATACTGAAAAATCAACTGACGGGAAAAGCTGTCAGTCCACCTGCCTGTGGCCAACGCTAGCTACTAATCTGTTCAGACGTTATTCTTCAAAGTTGATATTTCCCTATCGATCGAAATAAACTCAAGATCCAGGGATTTTGAAAAGTATATTTTATTTTATGTAGGTACTTCACATAAAGCTTTAACATTTTCAAAAATTTCTTTAAAATGATTGCAGACCTTTTTATTACAATTTGTACTAGGATATCGTAAAGGACTCTTTAAAAAATCTCGTTTTTGTTGAAATACCTAATTTTCCAAAAATTGCAATTGTTAAATATTTTTTTGGTGTCCCAATAACGACATTGAAGATAGAGTTATTTTTTAAAATATGAGTAGGTTTCGTGTAAATGTTTTCTTAAATTAAATGTAATTTATATGAATATAATTATCAAACATTTTCTTAAGATACGCAAGGTTAAGAAGTAATAAATTCTCGTAGAAATCTAATTTTAAATAAAAACCCAAAATTAGGTTCTTCAATCTCACGATGATAGTCGAATATTATCTAGTCAATTTAAAATGTATCCTTACTATGTTCCCACACAATCGGGACTGTTGAGTGCTTTTAGTCCATCATGATGAAAATGTGCAATATTAATCACTTAGAAATTACGAATCTTCACAGAAAGAAATGTATAGAAATATGAACAGAAACATACAATGATACAATCAAAGCTTAGTCTGATACCCTGACAGATCATTTTAAAATTCCCTCCCATTCAGGTCTTGCGAGGCGTAAGGCGAACCCTGACTGTCCATTGGCTGGTCCGACGAATGCAAAAGATTCCACTTCCTCCTTGGAAGGCTCGACCATCTGCAAATCATTCCGCGATCGCCCAACAGAGGGCGCCGCGATGCTGCGGCGTGGGGCGCGGAGCGGGCTCTGAGGGGCGTGGCCCGCTCGGCGGCGGCACCGCGCTACGTCATCGGCACGCGAGGTCAGCGCGCGACCTGTGGACGGGGACGTGTGGTGGTAGTGGCGGCGGCTGCAGAGGCAATGGGGGGGGGGAGGCGGGGAGGGGGGGGGGGGGGGGGGGGGGGGAGGGGGGGGGGGGGGGGTTGCGACGGGGCGGAGGCGGCGGAGGCAGAGGTGGCGGAGGCGGCGGAGGCGGCGGAGGCGACGGAGGCGGCGGAGGTGGCGGAGGTTGCGACGGGGCGGAGGCGGCGGAGGCAGAGGTGGCGGAGGTGGCGGAGGCGGCGGAGGCGGCGGAGGCGGCGGAGGCGACGACGGCGGCGGCGGCACGTGAGTCGCGGCGTGGTCCGGCGCCCTCGTGCCGAGGCACGTGGGTTCCGGGGCAGCGTGCGCTTTCACGTGACGGACTGCGAAGGACTCCGTTCACCGATTAACTGCAGGGGATATGTTCCATTAACTGTACATCCACTTTTTATTTGTGCTTTAACGAGAAAGAAGAGAGAAGTGTATTTAACTGACCGCAAACGATGCATACACGCAGCTAGATTTCTAGAAAATAACACATTAACATATTGATGAGACGTTCGTTTAACCAATCATTGACGAACTATTTATATGATGCTATCACATTCCATCTGTGACAAGAGTCCACATCGCTAGGAATCCTCTCGGGACACCTAACAGCAGTTTTTAACAGCAAATTGCATTACGTTTTTTGACGTATGCTCTTCGCTCTCAGAACGATATATTCATATGCCTTGATTGCTTTGGTAATCGATTGTTCTATCATAGGAAACTTCTCTTGTTTCAATTTCAAACAATATTGACTTAGAATAAGCAAATACGAGTACAGCAGTTTTCTGTTTAAGATACATTAATCTTGAGTTTTGATTTTCAGATAATTTACTTAACAAATTCGTTGTGATACTTAGAATCTTACTCTTCAATAAAAGTACAGCATATTCTGTAATTAACTAGAGTGTTAACTACTGTAGATATACACAATATTGCTTCATTTCTAACACGTATCAATGTGAACAATTGTTTACATTTCATACAGGTTCTTCAATGAGGTAGAACTTTAGGGCAGCCACCGTACTTTAGGGATACGTTTTCCCTAGTTGCTGATAAGAAAATCAAGAAGTAACGATAATTTAAAAAAATGGGGAAATCAAGTAGTACAAGTAAAAAGTAAAAAATAATTTAGAAAATAATAATAATATTATTATAAGATTTAGATTTTAGATTTTATTGTTAATTCTGCAATTAAGTATAGTAACTTGGTGGCAGAATATCTTAACCTTACATGCATTAAACTTACATTCACTAACAAAAAGTTACAAAAAAGGAGTTAAATAAAAATTATAATAAATAGTACCACGCAAACCCTACTCCACTTCACTTCACTGCACAACACTTAACTGTGACGCATTTCTTTCACACTCGCTTCTTCTTCTCGCATTCCCTTCCCTCCACTTCACTTCATAACACTACACTGCGCTGCACTGCACTGCACTGTACTACATGAATAATAATAAAATATAACAATAAAATAAAGATAATAATAACAATACTATTATTATTGTAATAATAATTTTAAAAATTATTTAACCATTAATATATTAAAAATTTTAGTACATTAATAATATTAGCAAAATTAGCAACATGAACAATAATAACAACAAGGATCTTGATCCGATACCAAGGCATGTCTAAGCCGTTCACACGGTGCATCGCTTTCTCAATGGGGAAACGTGCCACGATTAGCCATAAAAGCCCGTGGGCATCGGCGAGCGGCCGGGCCCGCGGCCGCGTGGGCGCCCACGTGCCGCCGCCAAGGCCGGGGGCGTGGCGTGCGAGGCGCGGCGCCACAGCCGCGTTCTTCCCCCGGCGAGGGGCAGATCCGGGCGCCCCTCCTAGCGGCACCTCGCGTACGGCGCGCGCCCGCGTGCGCCCGCGTGCGCCGACACGTGACCCAGAGCGTTGTCGCTGCGCCGCCGACTTCCCACAAAGGTCAAGAGAGTCGGTATGATTGATTGATTTTTTCGTGTTTCCGGGCGCGTCAAGTGCTTTGGTCATTAGTCCCGTGAGTGTAGTGCATGTTTTCCTCCCACGGGAGATGGTGGTGATCTTCCCCCGCTGGATGGCTATATCCGGCGTCGACCTACCGTCGGCTAGAGGGCTTCCTTAACCAGGACCAACGGGGCACCGCCCAGCAGAGACAAGCTCTAAGCTCCCGACCGGTCTCCCGGAATACGTGGTAGTGTAGTGCATGTTAGTGTAAGTGTGTGTGTAAGGGGAGAGGATAGGACAAGGAAGAGGAAGGAAAGATCGCGCGCGGTCCGTGGCGTTTGGTAGGGTACTGCTTCGGCATTTGCCTGGTGTAATCGGAGAAACCACGGAAAACTACCGATCAGAGCAGCCGGCCACCGTCAGGACTCGAACCTAGGATCTCCCGGTCAGAGGCACTGAATTGACATCAGTGCACTGAGCTACCGCTCCCGGTAGATTCATTATGAATTACTAACATTCCGAATGTGATTCTAGATCGTACGGGTATGTGATATGAAATTGTGCCACAGATTTAGTTTCACGATTTCTGTGAGGAATGAATGAGGGGTTTGTGATAGTGAGTCTTCTTAGTTACAGGAACATGCCTCCAGATAATTGAGCGGGCAGACCGGACTTCGGTCGATGCATTGAGTCTTGTCACCTCAGCAAATGAATATTACTTCCATGCACTTCTAGAAGTCGTGAATTTGAAGTTTAAGTATTAAATGCTTATTTGATAATACTTGTTGTGGAAATTATAATTTATACAGTTTATATAAATTATACATAAATTAGTTTGAAATAAGATTTCGAAAAAAAGTCAGAAATCAATAATATTCTCCAAATTAAAAATTTACAATAGGTATATCGTCCAAGAATTAATCCTCTGCCTATGATGATCAGTATATTTTATAGACTTTCAGAAACTAATCTATGTTGCATATTAAAATTTCTTAACTTAAAAACTACTCATGCTTAATACACAGCTATAAAACAACGGGTACTACAATGTATATTACTATGACTCTTTCTCTAGCGATAATAGAACCAATAAGTTTCAAGACCACAAGAGCTTCAACTTCATTTCACACGCCACTCCGCGTCTCATGGATCTTTTCGTAAATTCCAAATCGCTCCTGCTACATTTGATCAACAGCCTGAATATTCCCAAGCGCACTGCGCCGGCGCGAATCTTGAAAGCCCGACGTGAAACAATATAAAAACTACAACCGCAGAGGAATTTTCATTAGCTCTCTCCGAAGTCGTAAAAGCAGTTTTACTCCCTCGAGAGAGGGTTAGTGCGAGCGCGCCCTTGAGTGGCAGGGAGCGCAATCTCGTCGTGCGCTCACGTGCAGCTCCATGCGTTCGGCGGCGCCGCCTCTCGTTCGCGTCAAGGCCGGGCGCGCGTCTGCGCTCCACGTGATCTCGCGGTCGGCCGACTTCCTCGTGAAGACAATGCCGCTAACGGGACTTGATCGTGTCGTGGTTCTGCGAAACGTTGCTGTTGCGTCTCTCAATGAATATTAGTGACGCTGACAACATACTGAGCCAGCATTACTCTGCCCGGACTCTGACTGGGAAGTTCTACGATTTGAGTTCCGACAGTGGAACATTTTCGACACTAGTTAGGTTGCAATCAGTCTGGAGGAGAGGCCTCATGAATGGCTGTTTCTGTCGAGCTGGCGTATCGGTACATTTCTGTGGTTTCTTCGATCAACCCCAAGCGAATGCCGGAGCAGTACCCTACGTAACAGGCCATGGACCGCCAGCGATCTTTCCTTCCTCTTCCTGGTCCTATCATAGTCCTTCCTGGTCCTCCTTCATTATCATAGGTGTCCAGAGACCAGATGTCGTCAGGACACCGGACGGAAGCTTAAGAGCTTGTCCCATTTTGGGTAAGCCCCCCCTCCCCTGGTAAGGGATACCTAGATGAGGAAAACCCCGCATACCCACCTGTAGGTTGATATCGGATCACGCTATACAGTTGGAACCTCCCGTAAGAAAATATGTAATACTCTTACGGGGCTAATGATCTTGGCAATTGACGTACCCAAAAACAAAGAATAATTAGTCAATGAGGTTTGCTATAAATATCGGCGTCCAAACAATAAGACAAGGCTCATAAAATAGTTCTTTCTCGAAAATGTTATCATAGAGCTATGCATTGGGCAACTGAATCAACATTTCAACATTGCATTTTACTTGCTCAACTTCGCGTGAAACTGAAGATTAAGATCGAAAAATACTCTTTATAAACTAACATTTACAGTCGTCAGAAACAACAGTACTGGCGGTGCGGAAACCAGATAGGTAAGATAAAACACACAGAAAAATTTATGAATAATCAAAGTGAAATGGAGCAAAATCGTATCTGATATACATGAGAATATACTTAGAACTCCAAGAAAATTTGACGCGTTCATGTGTAAACATGATAACCCACAAGGAAACGTTTGCAGGATATATGCAAGTGAACATTTTTGTTTGAAGTACTTTAAGTGGAGTACATAAAAAGGACAACTGCTCGGGAATGACTATGCGCCAGAATTTGGACTATTTGGGAATCATAGCAATGGACCGCACAGGGAAGCGTACAAAAGTTTTAATATTACAAACTCTTTAAATTTCAGGATTATTATCTTTTACTCATCAACCCTTCATTTTTATTCACAAGAAGTTGATCATATGTTCTACGTTCGGAGAATGCACTCAGACCACTAACTCATGTTCGTGACAGGATACTCTTGAGCCAATGCTTCCTTTTATTTATACCACTTCATTATCTTTCACATTCATGCATGTTATAAAACGCAACATCTTGAAGAAAGGATTTAATCAATATAAAATGGAAACAACTACGGCTTATATTACATTAGAAAACAGAGACAGTTATCATTTTTACTTTGTGAATCTAAAGTATGTTCGAAGTCAAAAGGAGAGCTTAATTCGTTTTCCCAAAGATTGGCGATGTGGACTATCGGAAATAACCGATTCTATTACCCTTTGATTTTGTCTGATTGTTTTGACTAACCTAGAAATTTATATTTTTTCTGTAGCTTAAGAGGGATATTTGTTTAATTTTAGTGAGCATCGTTGCCATCAATTTTCGTCAACCAAATGTTTCTACTTACAACTTACAGAGTAATAGTTTGGCATGCCAGTTATGAGGTAAATATGACAGATCTTTATTCAACAGAATACATTCACGTACACAGGTGGCGGAGGCGGATAGAGAACAAAAGCTCTTTGCCGGAGGCATTTGAATTTTGCATTTGAATTTGCAAAAGAATACGGCAGGATTTGAAATGAAGACGAGCCATTTACCCCAGGTGAAGAAGATACAAAATGCATGTTTTGAAGAGTAAAATTTCCAGAAGGCTATAGGAGAACTATGGGTGATGTGCTTAATGTGTTCACTCTGGGCTCATATAGAATTTGCGAGGACGTAAAAAGATGGTTGGTGTTAGTGATTCCAAGTGCGTCAACAGAGTAGGTCATTAATCCCGTAAGTGTGGTGCATGTTTTTCTCTGGAGATGGCGGTGATCTTTCCCCGCCGGATGGCGAGATCCTACGTCGGCTAGCGGAGTTCCCCCTAACCAGGACTCTCCCACCAGCGGAGCACCGACCAGCCGGGACAAGCACTAAGCTCCCGACCGGTATCCAGGGATGTGTGGTAGTGTACTGCGTGTTAGTGTAAGTGTATGTGTGTGTAAGGGGAGGGAATTGGACAAGAAAGAGGAAGGAAAGATCGCGCGCGGTCCGTTTGTTAGGGTACTGCTCCGGCATTCGTCTGGTGTTGATCGGAGAAACCACGGAAAACTACCGATCAGAGCAGCTGGCCGCTAGAATTCACCTCCAGACAGCGACTGAATTCGACCTAGCTGAAAAGCTAGTGTCGAAAATCCTGCCGCCATCAGGACTCGAACTCAGGACCTCCCGGTTAGAGGCGCTGCAATGTGACATCAGTTGATGCACTGAGCTACCGCTCCTCGTGTAAAAAAAGATGGTTATATACGCGATATTTGTTGTACATGAATATATAGACTATGCGCCAGACACACAAGACGATATCTTATCTTCTGTATAAGGTGTTAAACTTGTATTTTAGAAAAATTATACGGAGTTTAATCTATTTACAGTTGTTACATTTACTTTTACTCATTTTTTAAAACCTTTGTGTTGTGTTACGTTAGGATTTTTTTAATGTAATGAAATGTAATGTTTACGAAAAAATTGTTTTATTTATGAACTACATTTTGTCTAATTTTTAGTCGATAATAACATGTATATAACTAAGTAAGATATATAAAATATTTTGATTTAATTGTACAGAAAATTGGTTTTAAGAATATTCTAAAACAAAATGGAACCCTGGGATTTGGATAATTTCCTCTTGAACTGAAAATGTTGATTAAGCGTTGATTAAGCCGAAACTCATAAAGGATCGTAGCGATAGAGAAAGAGAAAAAATTTGGAGGACGCTATGGATTTTGTACTTTTTGAAAATCGGTTCGTTCTAGGTCGCTCTGGGAGCAGGTGAAAGAGAGCCCGTTCAAAAAGGATTACTTGTGGCGAAGTGCATACCAATTCACTTTTTTGCTTACACGCATATCCTACTCTGAATATTTGACTCTTCATGCTGATTGTCAGATAGAATATTCTTTGAATTTAATGTGTTTATTAAACATTTTCACCATTGTTTTGAGAAATTACAACGCCCCTTTTTCAAATATTTGGAATGCTAAATATGCGTCGCCAATAAATCTATAGTGTTTTTAATACTGAGAAGTAAGTATTTTGGAGCAATGTTTTAATAAGAGAGAGCTTCTCACAATTCAATTTTTAGAAGATGTTATCTCTAATTAGGTAACCAGCTTTAGGGCGTGCCTCTGTCAAAAAGAGTTATGGTTTCTCAATACGCACCGAATTTCATTATAAGTAACGGAATTGTGTTTGTTTAATAGCAATGAGATAGTTCGTAATATTAATTTGTATATGTAATTCTAGGCTGACTCGGCGTGTCTGCATGTTATTTGTAGGGCGGTTTTCATTGGAATATCTTCATTCTAAACGTTGAATTAAAACGTCGAGACACATTGAAATTACGACTGCCACTTTACGGCAAGTCATTACCTGTCCAGGCTGCTATCCTCTTCAGAGGTTTCATTTCGTTGCTTTCTTAGCTTTCTCGCCTCTTCGCCCTTCGGAGAAGTCTCCGCAACGAACGATTAAGTTCTTGCGCTAATCTAGGCGCCGCGCTCCTCCGTCGCTCTTTTATAATCCCACCTCTTATTTGTTTCCGAACAGTCGGCGAGCGGAAGAAACCGAATCCAATCAAGCTAATGCAGGTGCTCACCTGGCCTCCTCGGAAGACGTGTATATTAATTACCGCGAAGGAAGTAGCCCTCATCCGAGCCAAGGAAGGGCGCTAGTAGGTTCATCGGGATAACCGATCATTCATTCATACGTTCGTTAATTTTACCTACTGGTAGTAGTGAGAAAACGTTCCTTAAGTATGACGTTTCAATTTCTATTTTAAACCAGGCGTATAGGTGACGACATATAAACGCAGCTTTGGTGGTGTGACGATAGTCAAGCGCAGGTATTAAACAGCAAACAGTTACATCCAAGTTTACGCAATCAAACCCGAACGAAGCTGTGCATTATTAAGGACGGAAAATTCTTTTGTACGCTTTCTTTTCAAAGGGAAGTAAATCCGGTGGTTCCATGTTGTAGATTTAGTGCATGCAAAATATTCTCAAGCCTAAAAGAAGCTTTTGAGTTAAATTCAAACCGCCTGTTTTGTCTTCCGAATGATACATTCTTTTTCTGCAAGATAACGAAAGTAGCATGGCAAAGTTTGCGTGGTCAGCGGAAGAACAAGTCTGCTGACCTGAGCGTTCCTACTGAAAATAAGATATAATTAAATTAAATAAAAGTATTTTTTTATGTTCCTATATTTCTTTGTGCTCGAAAAGCAACGTTTATTCAAAGCGCAAAGTGGTGACGCATTTGAAATGAGTGAGGTTCCTTCATTTCTAAATAAATATTATTCAATTGATTTTCTGTTTTAATATTACTTCCCAAATAAATTTGGCTTTGATTATTAAAGTATGAACTAATCATGTTGTGGTAGAATAATACGTTAATCTTATGTTCCAAAAGTTTCTTTGGCATATTATATTTATTTAAAAGGTAAAACGCATTATACTTCTGGGTATCGAAAGGGAGTCTCCTCTTTTTGAAGTTATTGAAGAAAAAGACTGCAACTGAATTTCTTGAGATACTTCCTTGACTCACAATATGCTCCCTATTTTCATTCTTCTCTTTTACGACTTTACGCTATTTTTTATACATTATTGTTCCGATTCTCCTTTTTCCTCAAAAATTGAGGGTATAAAAATAATACAGTTTAAACTAGAAACTACTATTTTAATATCTCAAATGTTCTTATGTCATTTGTTTGTAATTAACATTTTCCAATAAAACACTCAATTACTTTTTGCATCTCTTTCTTTAAAAATGTCGAAGACAAAAGGTTTTTCGAAGAAAGATTAACAATCATTTATCTTCCATTTAATTCTATTGAAAATGCGACATTCCTCCAATCGTTAAACTAAAACCGCATCTTCAGAAACAAACGTACAAAAAAATCGAACTTCTCCACGAGAGGAGAGGGGAAGAGAGTAGTCCCGACACTTCAATCGCGATTGCGCGCAGGGGTTGGGCTGCAGAGCCGAGGGGGCAGGGGAATGAAGCGGATGGTGGAGTGGCTTCGTGAGCGGGCGCGGGTTTAAAACCCGGCGCTTCCCAAGGGGCCTATCCATTGTAATAATGAGCGGGGTTAATTTTATGAACTCCCAGCGGTGGAGGCGACGAGCGCGAGGCGGCAGCGTTCCTGGAAGCGGTGTGGGTGAGTCGGGGGGAGAGAAACGGGGTGGGGTATGGGGAGGAGGGAAGGAGGCAGGCGGGAGGGTGTTGGAGGCGCCTGAGGGAAATTCCGCGCCAGCACCTGCATTCCGTGCCGTGCCGCCCCTCGCTCAACGCCTCCCGCCGCGCCTCGTCCCGCACTGCCACTCCCCGCCCAAACTGGCCGGCGCAGCCCGCACGGCTTCACCCCGCTCCAATCCACCTTGCTCCTCCCTGGCACTCATAACCCATAACGCTCCCTTTCGCCTTCCCCACCTCTCCTCTCTCTCTCTTTTCCGTCTCTTTCTCCAAGCCTCAGTTTGCTTCTCAGGACTTGCCCAAAATTCCTCCTCTCCTTCTGCCCTGTCTATTTCACACCAATCCGCCGCCCCACGTCCGACCATTCCATGGCAGCCTGCATCAATATCCAACTCTCCATCCTGTCAGGACACGTTTTGTTACACACATCCCGAAGCATACTACTCCGTCCCTCTTCTCCCAACCCACTACACTGCTTCCCGCCAAAACTGGCCATGCCACTCCACGCCACTTCTCGTGCTGCAGCCCGACCGGCGCCACCCCGCTTGCCCCTCCCCGGCACACACTACCCATATTGCTCCCTTTCGCCTTCCCCTTTTCGCCCCTGTCTTCCCTGTCTCTTTCTCCAAGCCACACCTTGCCTCCCAAGCCTTGCCCATCATGCCTTCACTCCCTCTGCCCTTGTCCATTCTACACCTCTCCGCCCCACCACGTCTGACTATTCCATGCCGGTCCGCCACAATAACCAACTCTCCACCCTGCCAGGACCCTATTTCTTATGCACATCTCGGGTCAGACTACTCTGTCTCGGCATGGCTCACCCCATCTCATTTCACTTTGCTACGACCAGCCCCTCTTCGCTTCTTTCCTGCCTGCTCCATCCCGCCATACCTTAACCCTGAGTTCCTAAACCCAGACTTAACCCAGCACGTCCTCCGCCCGCCACCTCCCGTCCTCCCGTATCTCCCTGTCCCACCCTACCCCAGAGCGGAATACAGGAACCTACCCTTCTTTGGTTCGTTTACCCCGCTGCAACTCGCTTTCCCATTCAACCTCACCTCGTTCCATTCCGCTCCGCACCGCTCCCTTCCCCCTCCCACTCGTCCCCGCTTCACCCCCGCCGCGTCACCCCACGCCACCGCGTGCTACTTCCTTCTGTACACACGCCCCAACCCCGCCTGCTCCGCTCCACCAGTCCCGGCCCAACCCGGCAACACCCCACCAAGAACTAGCCTACCCGCCTGGCGCCGCTTCCCCCCCCCCAATCCCCAACCCCCAATTTGCCCCCCGCCCAACTCGCCCAATCCCATCCCCCCCCGCCCCCTGCCCTGCCCCACCTTGCTTAGCTTTACTCAGCACTACCCGAACCCGCCCCCTTCTACTTTACCCTGTCCCTTCCCTCGCTTCCCAGCCATCCCCCACACTCCTTGCCGGCTATATGACGCAAATATTTCATCAAAAAGGCACCAAATTTTGCCTTTAAAGCTTTTTTGAGATTGGCTAAAAACCCTTAAAAACTGACTCAGGTCCCATTTTCGATCAATTTTGTATTTTCGAAAATTACAAAACCACACATATCAAAACTACCCTATTTTGCTCCGTTCAACCCGCCAGTCAGCCTCACCCCATTCCATCCCGCTGCACTTCGTCCCCTTCGCTTTACTTTTCTCCGAACCACGCTTCCCTGGCACGACACGCCGTAACCGCTCTGCCCTATCCCAACCCTAACCCTCCCCTTGTCCTCTCCGTGGCCCTCCCGCACTTAACAGCCCTTCCCCGCCCTCCCCAGCCCTGCCCTGCTCCTTCACCCTCCTCAGCCCCTCCGCCCTCCCCGCCGTCCCCGCCCTCCCTGCCCTCAACCACCTTCAACGCCCTCCACCGCGCTTCCCGCCCTCACCTGCCGTCCCCGCCGTCCCCGCCGTCCCCGCCGTCCCCGCCGTCCCCGCCGTCCCCGCCGTCCCCGCCGTCCCCGCCGTCCCCGCCGTCCCCGCCGTCCCCGCCGTCCCCGCCTCCCCGCCGTCCCCGCCGTCCCCGCCGTCCCCGCCCCCCCGCCGTCCCCGCCCTCCCCGCCCCCCACCTTCAACCGTCCTCCACCGTGCTTCCCCGCCCTCCCTGTCGCATTCACTGTGGCAGCCTCACGCGCCCGCTCGCATTGCAAGCGGCCCCTCGTTTGGCGCCCAGCGGAGTCACTAGCGCGCCCTTTCGTGCGCAATGCGGAGAGGAATTCGAAACGCATGCGGCCATGGAATAAATGAGGGAGAGGACAGTCGTTTCTTGAACATCACAAAGGGACTGCCAAAAATAATTTAGCTGCTCGTATGACGAATTAATACCGTTTTCATTTTCTTAAAAAAATAGCACAAATACTAAATTGCACGTAGGTAAGTACAGAACGAAGATCCAAAATAGAATTTTTTTTAAAACTAGATGTTGCGAATGAGCAATTTGCATTCCCATGCATTGCATAGCTATGGATCGAATTGAAGGCTGGTACATCCTGACTGGTGATTTGCATTTTCAGTCACGTGATAAAATGCAATGATTGGGCTAGTATCACTAATCAAAAAGGAAATTTTTTTTCGCCGTTTCAGATGTCAAATTTTACGTATAATAATCTCATAAACTTCGTGTCTTCATTAACATAATATTTATGGTTCACCTCTATCAGTCCACTGTTTGGAACATGTGAGGTGTATTTTGAGTCGAATTGTAGTCACATACGTCCTGACTGGTGATATAGTTTGAGGCACATAGTAATATGCATTATTCGGGTTAGTTTTGCTTCAATACTCAAAAAATGAATTTGGTTTAATAGTCGTTTCAGAGGTGAAATCTTACGTATAGAAATCTCGTAACCTGCAAGTGCCCATTCATCCGTCACTTACGGTTCATCTCCATCAGTTTGGGACAAGCGAGGTGTCCTTCTAGTCAAATAGTATTCACATACATTCTGACATGTGATGTTATATTTTGAGGCACGCAGTAAAATACTTTTTGCTACTCAAAAAGTAAATTGGCTTTTACACTGGTTTCAATGGTCAAAACCTACATATAGTAATCTCGTAACCAACGTGTGTCCATTAATCTTTACTTATGGTTCACCTTCATTAGTCCACCTTTCGGAACAACCGAGACGTCTTTTGACACGTTATGGCCTGGTGGAGCAGAATTCGTCTTTTATTGATTCTCTTCTAATCAAATGTAAACGAATCGAATTAAAAGTACGCAAAAATATGTACGATTTAGAAATATATTCGATTTAGAACGAATTGAAGCGTCGCGTCGGAGGGAACACACGAAGCTCGTGCGTGGGTGTTTGAACGCAGAGGTCCAGGCGCCGGCGCGCCGCGCAGCAAGGCATGCAGCGCCCCTTTGTGCACCCTGCGCCCAGGAATTCCCAGCTCCAGAGGCAATATTAGGAATGGACGATTGCTGGAATTCGCGATTTGATGAGCACTTTGAGTCTATAGAGAAGCATGTACTAAGCACATGCCCCTAATTTAGTGTTCTGACATGACCTGAGACATTTAAAATCGAAGTGTTTAAAAAACTTAGTGAATGGTTTCTCCAAAATTGATTCGTTCATTTACGGAGATTTAATTTGGTCTAAAGTACAAATGTTTGAAAGAAGATTCGTACGGTGTGAGTGGCGCGGGTGTTTTGCGTTATTCTTCGTCGATTCAGCGATCAATTTGTGAAATGTAGATACTGATTGTGCACTATGTAGACATGCAACCTGGACCACGAATGCAATAATAAGAATTGGATGTAGACCACCGAAATGAAAATTCTAAGGGCCTGCGTCAATGTTATAAAGGGAGAAGACAGGATCCAGATTGACGAAATTCGAAACTACCTAACAATGTATAATCTAAATCAATAATTGACGAATAGAGACAAACTCCGAGAGTTCACATCGAAAGAATGAATATGAAGAATACATTCGACTATCAAAGCAAATTATAAATTTTAAGCATACAGAAAGAAATTGGAAGATGACCAATTAACCTATAAGATTTTTAAAACATAGAAGTTAGTATTTAGGAGCAATAAGAGAAGTCTTCATACAATTCAAGCTTTAGAAGATATTATCTCTAATTAGGCAACCAGCTGTAGTGCGTGCTTATGTCAAAAACTATTATGGTCACTCAATACGCACAGAATTTCATGGCGGTTTTCCGACACAACCTACGCAGCGGGGTCGAATTCAGCCGCTGTCGCGAAGAGAATTCTAGCGGACGGCAGCTCTCCTCTGTAGTTTTCAATGATTTTTCCAATCAACACCAGTCAATTGGCGAAGCATTTACTCTAACAAACAGAGCACAAACCGTTTGGGATCTTTCTTGTTCTATCATCATCCCTTGCATTGCACACTTACGTGCATCACACTACCACACGTGTCCGGAGAACAATCTGTAGCTTACAACTTGCCTTGATTGATTTTTTGGGTTTCCGGGCGCATCAACGGCTTTGGTCATTAGTGCATGTTTTTACGCGTGAGATGGCGGTGATCTTCCTCCCGCTGGATGGCGAGATCCGGCGCCGACCTACCGTCGGCTAGTAGGGTTTCCCCCCAACTAGGACTCCCCCACTATCGGGGCACCGCCCCAGCCGGGACAAGCTCTAAGCTCCCGACCGGTTTCCCGGAATATGTGGTAGTGTAGTGCATGTTAGTGTAAGTGTGTGTGTGTAAGGGGAGACATAGGACAAGAAAGAGGAAGTTTGTGGCCCGTTTGTTAGGGTACTGCTCCGGCATTCGCCTGGTGTTGATCGGAGAAACCACGGAAGACTCCCGATCAGAGCAGCCGGACGCAAGAATTCTCCTCCAGACAGCGACTGAATTCGACCTAGCTGAAAAGCTAGTGTCGAAAATCCTGCCGCCGTCAGGGCTCGAACCTAGGACCTCCCGGTCAGAGGCTCTGCAGTGATATCAGTTGATGTACTGAGCTATCGCTCCCGGTACAACGTGCCGTGAGTGGGCGGTGTCTCACTAGAGGGAATACCTAGAGGATTTGTTTCCATTGACGCTGTCAGTTTGCAAAATGGAGACACAGTGGATTTAAAATTCATCGAATTCGTCCCAGTGTTGTCGCTCGTGGTGATTGTGTGATAATAATTTATAGATAATATTTTTATAAAACAAAATAGATTTAAGGAAGGAAATGAACTTAATCTAGAACACACACACTTCTTTACCTTAAAAAGTTTTGATCGTATATTATGGTAATCAAAAAGTGAAAATTCATTTCAATGTCATGAAAACGTGTGTAAACGTATTATTGCTTTTATGTATTATGCGCTGCAAATACTGTAACAGTGAAATTTATTCTTTTTAGTTTCATTTGTAAAACAAAGTCTTTTATGACAATCATTTATTTCAGCAATTGCACAACGTTTCGTAACTAGTTTTGTTACATCATATGGTGCTTAGTGAGGGAACTACTATCCTATAGAATTACCTCTGCAGTAGAACAGTCGAAGAAACCTTACGAAATTAACTCACTCTCACTCAGTTGATATCACATAACTAACAGTTACAAACAGCGTTTTTAGAACTGTTTGTAACTGTTAGTTATGTGATATCAACTGAGTGAGAGTGAGTTAATTTCGTAATGTTTCCTCGATGGTTCTACTGCAGAGGTAATTCAATGGGATAGTAGTTCCCTTACTAAGCACCTGATGATGTAACAAAACTAGTTACGAAACGTTGTGCAATTGCTGAAATAAATGATTGTCATAAAAAACTTAGTATACTTTTATTTTTAAACATATATTGACAATCAAGAAGAAATATTGATTCATTTGTAAAAGTTCGAAAATGTTCCTGGTGTAGAATACACCTAGGTATGCGTTGCAGGCACCTCATTCGAATTGGCTGAATTTCACTTTTTCAAATTTAACTCGGTTTGTAGTATTGCAGATTTTATAAATAAATATTATATGTGCAACATGTATTTACAAATAAATTATTTCAGTATAAATAGTTTTTACTTACTCATAGCTTTCCGTTTTCATTAATTGTTATAGTTTCTCTGGTTACATGTCGTTTGTTGTAGTAAAAATCCTGTCCTGGTCCCTTAGGTAACGGTTATGAGGGAGTCCATCGTACTATAATGATAACATTCCTTATTTTATAGGCAATGAAGATAATTCTCTAGTACTCTATGCAATTTTCTGATGATAAAATATTTTACCTTGTGTATGTTTTGTCATAATTACATATAATATCCTTAAATATTTTCGTGTTAATTTGTATTATTTATTAAGTTTTGTTTTTGAGATTCTTTTTTCCCAAGTTTGTAATACAAAATAGAAACTTTCTAGTGATAAATTTTTTAAAAAATTCCGGCTTGAAGTGCGAATTTGTGAATTGTGCACTTGTATTTTTTTCATTTTCAGGTCTGGATAAAATTGGCTTCTTGATACTTCATGTAAACCTCATCGCTACCAATTCAGCGAAATAGATTTATCTCTGCTGCAGTTCACATTGACCAATCATTGACCTGTGCTTTGATGAGCTGAAAGAGCAGATGGACACACATGCTCTCATGAAACCACTGACATGTTTGATAGCTTTAGCGGAAATCCACGGTCCATTTAATCTTTTTTATGATGATCCAACGTTAGATAGGCAGAGCAGAGATTCAACGATGTGATGAATTGGTGATAAGGAAATTAAAGGGATGAATGAACGAGAAATGGGGAACTGATTGAAGCAAAGGAAAGGGATTCGGCATATTTTCAAGAAAATCTCTACTTACCAGTCGGTGTTTAAAGTGAAGAGCACGCAATAAAATCTTCTGCAGTGAGTAGAAAAGTGAGACTAGTCGCGATACGAGATAAGCAATGGGTGCATCCAAGTGCAGGAAATTTATAACAAATTTATAAATGTTTAGTAGCATTTCATGTATTTTTATAAAATAAAACATTGATATAATTTAATGATCACTCAATTTGACGTACGGGATAAAACATTAAACAGGGCACATAAAAAGTTCTGTCCGAGAAAATTGTTTTCTTTATTTACAAATCAACAATAATTTGTTGCTCATAGCCAAAATTCTAAAGAATACTTATGTAATATGTTTGCATTGAGATGCTTCAGTGCAAGGTCACTATTTAGGAACAGAATGTCAATATTTGGGGATTTTTTGAATGTTATTGTCGCAAATTAAGAGAAATATATCGTCATTTAGAGCACATCTAAAACAAATTTTACACAATAATTATTAACCTTATTTTTATGTCGTTCTTAAAACTATATTTAAAGCTCTGAGATTTATTTTTGTTCACTTAATATATTCTTATATCTACTCAAAAGCTTTAAAACCTGGAAAATTTTGATTACTTTTGGAGAGAGTATTGATATATAACATTACAAACTGAACGTCACTAGTGTTTCAGCAATCAACAAATTGTTTGAACTGCACAAATATATAGTTAGCAATATTGTTCATCAATCAAACGAAATATTTATTTGTCTTCACGGAGAAATGTAAATGCGAGTAATGAATGTATTTGTCTGCTGTTGAAACCTACCCAAAATGCTTACTCGGTTGTTTTGTAATATTACCGACTCGTGTAGGTCCAAATGGACCTGCGAAGGCTCTCGCGGACAGTAAATATCTGGCGAGGATGGGAACACGGTTGTTTTAAGAGCAGCACGAGAAGAGCAAAAGCGTGGCTTTTAATGTCGGGATCAAAAGCAGAGATGTCGCTCAAAGAATCTCCACATATACATGATTTCCCCGAGCACCCACCACTCCGCTCTCGCTGAAAATTGAGGTATCTCGTTTAGAATTGATGCGCCTTCATCGTTTGTTTGATCGGCGGCCCCCTTCCGAATGCTTACGAGCGTCATTCGCCCGTGGACATATTTTCTCGCTTTTCTCTTTTTCTACCAATTAACTCCACAGCGCACATGCTTGTCTTCCCTTTCAGTAACCAAACAACCGAGACCGCAGTCACAATGGCTGGCTGCCACCCTCGCAATGCCGGCTACCCTAGGGATTTCCGAGGAGTTGCTGAATCATCGAGATGCGCCTCCCCCATGTCCACGCTCTCTGTTCGTCTGTTTTCTCGTTTGCCCTCCCTCCGCGTCTCTGCTTTCGTTGGTGCTCACTTGTGGGTCTCTCCCCGGCAGATTGTGGCAACGAAGGATTTTGGAACAGTTCACTGCAAGCACAACGCCAGCTCACTGAGAAGTACTTGTACTCCCTACATTCCGTATAGTTTTAACTACTTCTTGAAAATAAATAAGTAAAGCACAAAGTTACAGTGCAACTTACCTTTGAATGAATATTAAGCGCATCTGCGAAATCCAAAACGATAGGTGAAGTGAAACATTTGCATTCATGAAATATATTACATATCGTGTTCGACAAATTTGCTATACATAAGGTCCATGCTCGTGTGTAACTAGAAGTGGAGCCTTGATTCTACGTTTTCGTTCTTCATTTCGAATCCTGTCCTATCCTTTTGCAAATTCAAATCGTATCCTTTCTGAAAAGAGCTTTTGTTCTCTACCCGGCTTCGCCACCTGTATACGTGAGTGTATTCTGTTAAAGAAAGATCTGACATATTTACCTCACAAGGTCATAAAAATACATATTGACTGATTTGAGGAAACATCTTTGGGGAAAGTTGTGTGGGCTAGGCATCAGCGAAGAAAAAACATGGAGATAATTGTAAAAATTATAGAATGTTTGTTTCTACAATTGATTTTGTTTCTGTAATTCGTTGGATATTGTTTTTCTCAACAACGTTTGGACTATTTATATCGATACGAAACATTTTGTTTGTGAACTATTAAAAAAAAGTACTGCATTTTAGAGTATTGGTCACATTGAGTTTCCTTTATAAGTTTAATACACCAAAGTGGATGTATGGACAAAACACAATGTTGATAAAAAATCAAAATGCTGTTAGTGAAGAAAAAAGAACAGATACATCTGAACTGGTTTGTAAGAACTCAAGGCAAAAATAAAATTCTTAAGTATTTGCGGAAAACAGTGTACAGGTAAGAAAACCTAAATTTACAAATCCTTATATTTTGGGAAAAGAGAAAAAAGACTGAATCTCAAAACAGTCTCATTTATTTATATAAACCTTGATTTATGGTCAGCTTGTTTAAGAGTTTGCTTAATTGTGACGATTAAGCATACAAAATAAATCCTTAAGCATACAAAAATATAACATAGAAAATTGAATACTTGCCGGAAGGAATATCAGTATTGATGAAGTTTGTTGTGAAACTCCTTTCATTTAGATCGTTAATAAACTACATCTATGTGGTATTGTGTCATTTGTCAACTTTCGGAGCGTTGACTTCGAAGAATAATTGTAGTAACATAGTTAATTACTGCCGAGCTCTCATCCTCGACGGCTGGTGTTTGCCCTCGCTCCCGCTCGCCGGCCCGTGCCTCCCCGCCCCGCCCCCTCCGCCCGCGCGGACGCGGAGCCCTCTTGGGGCCAAGGCTTCGCGCTGCCTCCCTCGCTCGCCCCTAACGAGCGGGGTAATTGTCCGCGCAGACGCGGTTTCGCGCGCGCTCACCCCTTTTCAGCCCCCACCCACGCCCCTCCTCCACCAACTCCCACATCGCCATCGTCAGCCGTGCCGTAAGCTCCTCCCGCGTCCACCCCCGCTTCCGGCTCCTCCACCAGCTCCACATCGCCATCGTCAGCCGTGCCGTCAGCTTCTCCGCGTCCACCCCGGCGCCGCCACCAGCTCCACATCGCCATCGTCAGCCGTGCCGTCAGCTCCTCCGCCCCCACCCACGCCCCTCCTCCACCAACTCCCACATCGCCATCGTCAGCCGTGCCGTCAGCTCCTCCCGCGTCCACCCCCGCTTCCGGCTCCTCCACCAGCTCCCACATCGCCATCGTCAGCCGTGCCGTCAGCTCCTCCCGCGTCCACTCCCGCTTCCGGCTCCTCCACCAGCTCCCACATCGCCATCGTCAGCCGTGCCGTCAGCTCCTCCCGCGTCCACCCCCGCTTCCGGCTCCTCCACCAGCTCCCACATCGCCATCGCAGCCGTGCCGTCAGCGTCCACCCCCGCTTCCGGCTCCTCCACCAGCTCCCACATCGCCATCGTCAGTCGTGCCGTCAGCTCCTCCCGCGTCCACCCCCGCTTCCGGCTCCTCCACCAGCTCCCACATCGCCATCGTCAGCTGTCATCAGCCGTGCGGTCAGCTTCTGCATCACTGTTGAAGCGCCTTACCACTCCCGTCACCACCCTCCTTCACCACGGGCCCAACACGTACAGCCACCGCCATCACCTTCGGTCTTGCCCCAATCCCTCCCGGTAGTTTTCCTTCGTGTTGACTACCACTGGCTCTGCCATCAGCTCCGACATAGCTATCGTGAACGCCTTGCCATCCCTTCTCTCACTCGTTACCACCTTCCTTCACCATCCACCGCCATCACCCTCCTTCTTGCCCCAATCCTTCTCTCTCGTTCTCTCCATCCTTGGCTATCACTGGCTCCGCCACACGCTTTGACATCACTATCGTCAGCACCTTGCCACAGTTTCTCGCTCCGATTGATTGATTGATTGATTTTTTCATGTTTCCGGGCGCGTCAACTGCTTCGGTAATTAGTCCCGTTAGTGTAGTGCATGTTTTTCTCCGGAGATGGCGGTGATCTTCCCCCACTGGATGGCGAAATCCGGCGCCGACCTACCTTCGGCTAGTGGGGTTTCCCCCTAACCAGGACTCTCCCACCAGCGGGGCACCGCCCCAGCAGGGACGAGCTCTGAGCTCTCGACCGGTCTCCCGGAATATGTGGTTGTGTAGTGCATGTTAGTATAAGCGTGTGTGTAAGGAGAGAGGATAGGACAAGGAAGAGGAAGGACAGATCTCGCGCGGGCCGTGGCCCGTTTGGTAGAGTACTGCTCCGGCATTCGCCTGGTATTGATCGGAGAAACCACGGAAAACTACCGATCAGAGCAGCCGGCAGCTAGAATGTCTCTCCAGACAAGGACTGAATTCGACCTAGCTGAAAAGCTAGTGTCGAAAATCCTGCCGCCGTCAGGACTTGAATCTAGGACCTCCTGGTCAGAGGCACTGCAGTTGCATCAGTTGATGCACTGTGCTACCGCTCCCAGTTTCTCGCTCCGGTCTCCATATTCCTTTACTACCCGCCCACATCCACCCCCATGCCTCAGTCACCGCCATCATCCGCTCCCAGGAATTCCGAATCCTTCTCTATAGCTCACTTCGGTCTCAGATTACCACTGGCCCTGGCACTGACTCCGACATCGTTTTTGCCAGCGCTTCTCGTTCCCGTCACCGCATTCCTTCACCACCCGCCCACCATGCACTCCCATGCTTCATCTTTTGCTATCGTCTTTGTTCTCGCTTCAGTCTCTCTCTAGCTCACCCCCGTTTCCAACTACCACTGGCTCCGCTACCAGCTCCGACATCGCTGTCGCCAGCCCCTTGCTACTGCTTCTCGCTCTCGATCTGGACTGTCCGGGCGACGCCGCGTCGAAGGCTGGGGTGCCGACGTTTCGACCGACATATCTTGGTCATCTTCAGAGCTGTACTGCGCCAGGATGTCATTCTCTATATAAAACAGAGCGCCCAACAACCTGGCGCAGTACAGCCCTGAAGAGGACCGAGATATGTCGGTCGAAACGTCGGCACCCCAGTCTTCGACGCGGCGTCACCCGGACAGCCCAGATCATGACTCTGGCCGTGGAAGCCTACGATACCGCTTGTCGCTCTCGTCACCACACGCCAAGCATCCACACCCATTCCTCGACCACTGACATCGAACTCGTTCTCGCTCGAATCCTTCTCCCTGTATCACTCCCGCCTCGGACTACTACTGGCTCCAACACCAAGGCACTGCCATTGCTTTCCGCATTTACCACCGGTCACCGCCCCCTTCACTGGTTGCAATTTCCTCGCCTCCGACTTCTCGCACTCGCCTTCCCTTCCCCGCCTTTCTCTGCCCACCCAACTCTTTTGTTTCCACCTCAATCCCACTTCCGTCCGAAATCCAATTTCCCCTACGTAGCGACCGCCATCTTCTCTTCGGTAGTCACCTTGCTTCATCTCTGCCTCGCACATTCCCTGCTCTCAAATCTTCCCTTCTCCTTCTTTTTCCCTCCCCGTTCTATCCAGCTCTATTTCTTCTCCAGTTTGGAATACGTTCTCATACTCCGTCTTTTGTTCACTCACTCTTCCAATCCCGCATGTGATATCTTGTGTATGAGTCAATGAGCATTCATTACTCGAGTCCTGCTTAGCGTACAGTTTTCTACTTTTGATTCAAGAATGAAATAACGTCCTCATCTTGCCGCCAATCTTCATATCTTTGTGATCTTCATTCCGTTTTCTGTCTCCTGTCTTTTTAGTTCTTCATACTCTCTCACCAACATGTTTTCCTTCTTTTGCAGAGCTGACTTACTTTTTTATTGTTTTGGGTTCTCAATATACTTGTATTTTATTTATCCTCACCTTCATCATCTTCGTTTTAATTCATTTTGTAATCTTATTTGACCATCCGCTGTCGTCCATACGCATGAATCGTACTTTGCAATTCATATAATATGGTTCTCTTTCAAATCTATTCTCACTCACCGGTATTGAGGTTCCGTGAGTTTCACGTCTACGATGCAAGTCGCCTTTGCTCTCTTCCTTCCACAACGGACGCAGGGCGCGCTCCACGAGAAAACGCCTACGTCTCCCTACACACTGCTTCCCGAGGTCATTACTCACCACCCCCTGCTCCCTCACCACCGACATCGTTTTCCTGCGCAGCCTCCAAATTGTTTTAATCACCCCATCGGCAAAGTAATTTGACATTTCGCTCCTGTCGTCGACCGCACAGCTATTAGGAAGCGACCCCTTCCTCCGGTTTCATGTGCCCGCCGCTTCTCCCGGGAGTTAACAATTGTTTCCAAAGTCGTCCATCGAAATGGCATTTCGAGGAAGGAGTTGGTGGTGACATTATGCCATTCATGAGGAAGCGCAGTCAAATGAATCCGTGGTACGTTTGTTGCAGATTGCCGAGATAATTGGACAATTGCGGGCCTTAATGGCAAACGGCGTCGTGTAAGCGATAGAATGTGGACGTTTCAATGTTTGTTGTTTGGGCATAGGTTTTGATTTTTGATACATTCATCATTTCTATCTTGATAAAGTCAGAAAAATTATTATATCAAGAAATACTGGAGCATTATGAATCTTCAATGTGTAAATTATATATGTGCATCCAAACGCAGATGTTAGAATTGTTGGTGATGTTATTTCTCAACAATCTATGTTATGCGTGATTCTCATAATTGTAACTTCAGATGTTAAAGAAGAACGGCTAAATAAAAATATTATCATTTAAAAATATTGTATGGTTTTACTGTAAGAAAGGGTGAATTACCATATGCCAGTCGGCATTTATATTAAATAAATTTATTTCATCTATAGTTCAAACAACTTGTCTCCTTAAAAAATGGTTTTGAATAATTCTCGTAATAGGTTTTGTATTTTAATAATTATACAAGATGTAATTTTTTCCAATGTAAATACGTGGTATATAAAGAGCCATTTTATTCAATTTACGTCCAAGGAAATATGAAATGGAATGATCTTACGAATAGATCTATTAAGCACATTGGTAATAACATAATATTTTTATCAATTTAATTATATTAAACATTTCAATTTTTAATTTTCTCGTGACCGCTTACGGAAAGTAAAGAATGTACTGTAATACTGCAGGAAAAAACGGCAAAATTTCGAACTTATATTACCGGACCCTGGTAACGAAAAAGTGGATGAATCTTTTTCTTTTAGGTAGTATAATTACTTCCTTTAACACTTTGTGTAATAAGAATCCACGTTTTGTGGGGTTTTGATACCGAAAAATCGATTGACGACAAAACGTCTGTCCGTCAGTTTTTCCGTCTGTGGACAACGCTAACGGTTAAACCGAAAGCAGGATCAAAAATTGATATTTCGACATCAATTTGACTGATGTTGAGGCCCCTTGAATTTGAATCAGATATTTTTTTAACTTTTAGGGTTCATTACATAAAGTCTTAATAACTTTTTCAAAGTTTTCTGAAAACAAATTTAATTTTTTTTCATTACATTTTCCCCTCCGATATAGCAAAATACGTCTAAAGAAATAACGTAGGTTGCATTTTCGTTGAACACCTAGAACTTTTGGAAATTGCAAAATGCGTCTGCCTACAATGTCTTTCTACGATTAGTTGTCATGAAATTTTTTTCTTAACGAAATCTGTTCATCACAAACGGATCTAAAAGAAAACGACAACTTCAATTTTTTTAAATGATTTTTTTGCGTGAAACAGTCAATGTTTACATTTTTCGAAGACGACTTCAAATTATTTCCTAAAATTCTTCATCGTACTTAGCAAAGACGGTAAAGAAAGTGGTGCTAGTCCCATTGAAGGCGCGCTCTCTGTATTTTCTAAAATTGAAAAACAGGATGAAATTGTAATTTCGAAATTTCGGTGCTTAGATCGTCTCGGTCAGTACGCAAACTGGCAACAAGGCGGATAAAAATACGTGGAACTTTTGTTGTTGTGGCCGGTCGTGATGATTTGATGTAGATAATATTCTTACGAAAGGAAATACATTAAGGAAGATAATAGTTTTATTACAGAACTAACACATATACTTCCTTTACTTTAAAAAGTTTGGATAGGTGATTATGGTACTCAAAAATTAAAAGGTCACTTCAATGAAACTAAACCAACTTGGTGTGAAATTATTCTAGCTTTTCAAAATAATGTGTTGCTAGTACTGTAAAAGTTAAATATATTCATGATTTTTCCTTTGAAAAGGTAAGAAATAACTACAGTTTCTGACTATCGAAATAAATGCAGATATGCATCACAGTAACTGTTTCGAACAATTCGAGAAAATATTTGCTGTAGAAGCACCTCTAGTTCAACATTATTATTATGACACGTTTGAATATTGTACCCCAAGATGTGAGAGATGAATGACGAACAGAAAAATACGTTAAACTTATAACAAAATAATACTTCTTATACCAATCAACCAGTTCTGAATCCGGTGAACTCGGATACTTTAAATCTAAATAATGAATGGAATTATTCAATCACCATTTCTGAGAAAGTGCCGTGGGCATGATACTGAGAGAAGCATGAGTGTGCTTTATAAAAAGAAGTAATCTCATATGCTAAAATTTTGACTAAAATTATTATTATATCTCCTTCTGTCATTTTTTAGGTTGATATCCACTACATGTGGCATGCAACTCCCTGAACTTTAGAGCAAATGTTACAGTAGAAAACCATTATGTCCTTACATCCACGAGCAGAGTGCCGGTTCTATGGCGCCCCCTCCCATCATCAGAACCAAGGAACCTAGTCAGCCGACGCTGTAAACGACAAGATTTATTGGGTCATTCTAATAAATCCGGAAGTTGAATTTTCTCAGAGGCCGAGTACAACTACTACGAAAATAAATCGCAAAATAAAATCCAGGAATCGTAAACCGTAGAAGCGGCAATAAGGAACCAGCTCGCCGTAAAGGGTGAAATCGGAAAAGGAAACATAAACAAAGGCATTCATTACGCTTCTTCGCTCGTGCTAGCTGGTTCTAGTGCTTTAGTTTCCTTGGAACAGTTTCCGTAAATGTGAGATACCTTTACGGGGTAGGTTCTGTTACTAATCAGTGAGGTGATAGAAACGCATAGAAAATTACTGTTTTTATTTCATAAAAAATTGAAAGGCTTTGGAATGAAGATTTTTTCTCAATTCCGTTGTTGTTTTATGACTTGTATAAAGAATGAAACAGAATTTCTTAATTTTCTGAAAAATATAGAAATTTAGCTTTTAAGCAAACAATTTAAAATACGCTTTTAATTAATTACTTTAGGTGGATTATTATTACTACGAATTAGTTTAAAATGTTGATACGGGTTCAAAATTTTGTCACTAATCTCTACGTATGTTTTTCTTCTTATTCTCATTGGGAAGCGAAATTGAACTGAATGAAGTATCAAAACATTAAAAAATTACTATTGTTTGAATTATAAAGATTCTAGAAGTGATCGAAAATTTGGAGAATAGTAATCACGAGGTAGCAAATCGTCCGCTTAGTACACAAAATAATATTTCCTCACCACATCACCTTTATGGAATGAAGAATAATTGTGGCAAAGAAGAAAAAGAAGAAAGCAGGTGCCACCTACTAGAAAAGTATATATAATGCCCTTTGAAAGAAAGAGCTTGTAATGACTTTGAAGGCGAGGATTGCTCATGCCTATATGTTTACTAAAAATGTACATTTTACTCCGCTAACAAATTAGGCTTAAATTGTTCCTTTTATTATATACTCTTGATAATATATACTTACTATGTACGTAGTACTATTTGTTATAGTTTTAATTTTTTTTCCCCCCCCTTTTTTTTTAGAAATAAATTATTTATATAACTTCTATCTCTAGCAAATTTAGGGAGTATGGTCTTACCTTGGATCAAGTCGCTCATAATATTGAGGAAGAAGCTAACAAATTATGTAGCAACCGCTCAAGGAATCTCACTGGCCAATCTAGGGGGGAGTATGGTCACCACGTAACACCAAATATTCTGTTTTTGTAATTTTACACCATTTATTCAAACCATGTTCCACGTAGTGATTTCATGGCATCCAAAAACATTTTATTGTAAATATCCATTTTTTTTAAATTAATGCTACTACTTTCATTTTCTCGTACCTAAAAGATGTATTGTGGAGGTATTACCAACTCAAATTTCCTCGTCCTCTAAAATTTCTTTCTGGATTCACTCCTGATTAATCCCGTGGTAATAGTCCGGTGTGAATTAATGCAGAGTTGAATTCTGACATAGCCTCAAAGTACTATGAAAAACATTATAATAACTTTAATAACTCGCCTGATTCTCAATAAGACTATCGTGATTTAAAATTTTTAACATATCCTTAATTCTACGCACTACTACTAATAGAACTATTTTTAATGAATGAATAAGTATTTAGTGTTTTCGGACGTGGCGCTAGCCGTGGTCATAAATCCCAGAGTGAAGTGCATGATAAGAAATAAAAGAGGGCATCTTCGTCAACATATTATATATAATATGTATATTCGACAACATATATAATGACGAAGATGCCCTCTTTTATTTCTTCTCGTAAGAACGTCAACAACACCACATCAGAATTCCCACAGTTGAAGTGCATGATGTAACTCGGGAAGTAGCGATGTTTCTTCTTTGCTCATTGATCAGACACGGTGCCGTTCTACATGCCAGTTTGCAGGTTTCCTCTAAAGGTATCTGTTCCCAGCGAGGCACCGTCCAAGTTGGGACAATCTCTAAGCTCCTGACTGGCATCCGGACAAGTGTGATAATAGTGCAACAAGTTGAGATGTGTGTGTGTGCGTGTGTGGTGTGTGTGTGTGTGTGTGTGTGTGTGTGTGTGAGTGGGTGGGTGGGTGCGCGCGCGCGTAAGAAGGGAAGGGTAAAAAATGTGGAAAGAAAGATCGCGTTCGGCGCATGGCCAGATTGTTATGGTATTGATTCAGCATTTGCCTTTCGTTGTTCGGAGAAACAATGGAAAACTACCGATTGGTGCAGTCGGCTACAATTTTCCTCTTGATAATGGCCAAATTCTGTCCAATCATACTCAATAATCTGCCACTGTCGTGACTGGAAACCTACAGCCTCCCAATATGTGACATTACAGCGACAGTAAATGCTACCAGTAGAAAGTTATTGGAATCGAAATAAAAAATGTTTCCGAATATTGAACTGAGCTGTGTGGGTTTCATTAAAAAGAGATACAATGAATACTTTGAGAAAGTTAGCATTTTCATAGATTTCAATAATTGCATAATTTGATTATTTTTTTGTAATTGTTATTTGACAGCCTTTCCGTTTCTTTTCCATTCTTAAATTGTATTAATATTATTTTAGGAGGTCGTTTATTACAAAATACAGCATATTACTTGATTCAAAGTGATCTTCTGAAAGGCCTTTAAGTCGTTACAGATCCTCCAATTCTAATCTATCGACTCCTCCTAGAACAATTTCATAGCATCAAAGCTGAGGAAGAATGGTGTGACAGAAAGAGGAAAAAATGCCGCCATGTGACAAATTTTTAAATCCTGTCCAATATTTACGAAGTATAAAACATACATCCTTCCTAAGAAGAGGAACATGTATACTTATGCGTTTCCAAGCTTTGGACTGTTTGTATTTATTATTCACGCCTGAGGGTAAGGGAGATATGTGGCTAGAACGTTTTCCTATATTCGCATGTAGCATAATAAGTCTGTATGAGCTTTTCTTTCGTCACATTGCTACAGAAACTGAAACGATGGAAAGCTACAGCTCTATTTTTGCTCGGACCAGGAATCGAACCCAGGATCAGAATAGAACACGCAAAATCAAATAAGCAAGGCATCCACTATTTCTACAAACGCAATGACAGACAGCCCGAAAACTCACCGCCACAACAGAATGTCTAACGGCCGCCACCGGCGATATGTTGGGACATAAGTCACTTGCCGAAGCCAATATTGACAGGGCACAAATTGCGCGCCGCCCTCTTACGAGAGAGACGTTGAAATAGCGTCGGCGATCGGCCCGCCCCTGCAGTGTTTACGTGCCAACGCTGACGGATGGCGGGCGTCCGTCACGCAGCGCACTGCCCGCCGTCGCTCCGGGCCTCGAAGCGGGGACCCCGGCGGAAACGCCTCGCCCCGCCCCTCTCCGCGGACGACGCGCGTCACGTGTTGGAGACCTGTAGACAGACCTGACGGGGAGGAAAATGTGGAAAAATGCTCCAGTAAGTTTGAGACAGAAAAGTATTTGATACGATTGATTGGTCTTTGATAAAAAGTTTACCTATTAAAAATTGCCTCCGTTAGCCTTGGTGTCCCAAAGAATGGGAGATTGGGCCAAGGGTGATACTCCAGTCAACGACAGACACACAGAAAACGTTTTGGCATCTCAACACAATACTTTTCGAAATGTATTGAGAAGAATAGTTTCTTCAAGGTGTATGATTTTAGTGGTTAAAAAGTCAGCAAGATGATGAAGTTAAATTTCAAATGAAGTGCAAACGTCGTTTATTGAAAATCTATCAAGGAGATTATATGATTATTATTATTATTCAGATTGGACAAGTCACATCAATAATTATCTAGAAATTTGTATTTTGTTTTGGAATTTTTCAAAGTGTTTGTTGATGAAGGAATGTAGTTGTATAAATTTTCATTTTGCTTGGTTAATTTTAATATATACTTGGCGTTTCCAATTTAGTTGTATGTCTAATGGATGACCGCTTATTAATTGATTGATTTGGTGAAGTCTAGAAAATATGAGAGGAGCTTAAAATCAATGGTGGAGGAGGAGTGAAATTCTTGAGGGAGAATACTTTTCCACTCGTATTTCCTCACTGTTGAGTTGTACTTTTCAAGTAAAGCAAAATTTCCTATTTCATTGATGTGTTTTTGTATTGTTGATAAAGGTTGGATTGGAGGTTGTTTAGTAAATTGTTTGATGTGAACATTGTTATGCCATCTTCAAACAAGATTATATTTGTATTTTTGATCAAGGGAATAAGTGCAATGTAAATGTTAAAAATTCTCAGGGTGATATGTGGGTTATAGTGTCGGTTATTATTAGTTTATAGCAGGGATGTCAAGGTCTCTGGCAAAATAACAAGCTTAGTAGAGCTCGCGGGCACTACTACCACAGCAATGGGCGCGATAATTAAAAGTAAGGGTAAAGTTAAACTTTTATCCCTACAATAATCAGGTCAATTCTTCACAAAAAGTGTTGAAATATACTCATAAATGTTTAAAAAATATATAGTTAAATTACAAAAGTATTTTGAAATAAATTGGAGATGTTCAAATAAATACTAGATTATCTACTGCTGCACATTTTATTCGCAATAAGGACAGAGAATATCACAAACAATTTTTAAAGGTTTTCTGTTCTTAGAATAGTACAATCGTCTACTTTGAAAAGACCTTTCCACACCACAAGGTGTATTGGACGCATATGCTTCTGACAGGGAAGTCCTAGGTTCGAGTCCCATCGATGGCGAGATTTTCGACACTAGCTACATAACAAGGTTAGATTAATCCATTATCTGGAGAATTCTAATGGCCGACTGCTCTGTTTTCCGTGATTTCTCCATTAACATCATGCGAAATACGGAACAGTACCCTAACAAACGGGTCACGGACCGTGGACGATCTTTCCTTCCTCTTCCTTGTCCTAGCTTTACCCCTTACACACACTTACACTTATACGCATTACATTACCACACTTGTCGGGAGACCAACAAGAGACCAAGATTAGAGCTTGTCCCGGATGTAGTGCAGCTACACTGTTGGGAGAAACCTAGATGAGGAAAATCCTCAGAAGCTAACGTAGGTCGGCGTCAGATCTTACTACCCAGCGGGGGAGATACTGCCACCTCTCGAGGAAAAAACATGTACTACACTTACGAGTATAAAGACATTAGCAGATGATACGCTCGGAATTACTAATCAATCAATCAATCAAATTCCCAATTTACTAGTTACCATTGTATACCAGTAACCAGTCGATACTTTTACAAATTCTTCGCCAGTCCTGGCCCTCAGTCTTCTTGAAGTCTTTATAAACACTTTCTTAAATCATCAAGAAACTATTTGCTTTGCATTAATTTATAATTTTCACTTAAGAATAAATGTTATTTTAGGCGAAAAAATTGAATAAAATGCAAATAAATCAATTTTTGTGTCTCAAACGTCAAAAATAAACAAGAAGTATTGTATGTGTAATTTCAATTTTCCATATTCAATATTTTTCATGAAGTGGAGAAGTTTTAGGTTTCTGGAAATATGGCTATTAAAAAACCTGCATTCGTGTAAGCAAACACTCACTGCAAGATAGCGTGGTGTCAGAGTGCAGAAAAAGGAAAAGGAGCGATCGTCCTCGACCTAACAAGTTGAAGAATTGCATAATTACGAATTTGCCGCCAGTAATATAATTCTCATAATAATTAAGAAATATTTTATTTCACATTCATGTGTTACAAGGTTCCTAATAATTCGGTGGCCCTGAAACAAAACGTATAAAATCTCATGAAATCAAACTGTTTTAATTCGTACCCACCACGACGTTACGATTTGAGAACTCTTGAAATGTTAATATACTGCAGTGACTTTACTGTCAACATTCCCTGTCAGCAATTGATAACTCCACCTCCTTCTATATAAATTAATTACTAGACCTCTTGGATATTTTATATACTGAACTCCCTTCTTATATGACCAGCTTCGGTTGCTCATTTACGAACCCATGCGGTAGTATAGGGAAATTTATTGACCGTGAAAACGTCCCTTAAGAAACACGTCTAGTGATCTTAGAATGCGTGGCATTAATGGTCTCATCTTCACTGCCCGGCTCACTTTCTTTCTCCCGGGCAGGCCCAACCGGTTCTCTAACGTTGGGGCTGAAGACCTTCGTAATTAGACGTCTGTTCCGGTAATTGCCTATTAATGTCTGCGTAGCGCATGTCGCTTTTTCAAGTTTTAAGACCGAGCGTTTAACTTCGGTATCTAGAATATTTGTTTTGAAAATTAAATTACTAAACTGATTATATAAGAATGAAAGTAGATTGGGCAATGTCAAAATTTAGAACGTCTGTTACGAATATTTTACTCTGCGTTTTGGCTATTAATCTTCTGAAGTCTGTGAGTGTCTTGAAACTCTTGAATACTGAATTGAAAGCTTGTGGTGAAATCTTGTAAACGTGTTGACTAGATGCACAGTTGTACGGTAGATACTATATTATCTCGAGTCAACAAGAAAAATGTTTAATAAAGGGGAACATTTTCTGTGGTTAGATTGGATTTATAAATAAGTTACGATTGAAACAAAGATTATAGTCACATTAATTAGTCTTGAACTTAAAACATAATAATCGTTTGTTTTTCACTTACTTGTACTAGATTACTCGTTGAAGATGCAAGTGCGACAATTTAGTGAAAATCTCTTCCAACTAACAAGTGGAATGGAATAAATGGAATAAACTGAAAATAAAAAAGCTACAATTTTATAGAATTCCATATCAATATTCTATTGAATTTATTTCCTTTAGCATGTGAATTACTTAAAAATTACATATATTAATTTTATGCAATATGATATCTCGTTCCCATTATTTCACCACATTTCCTTTCCTTTCCTCTGGAACGGCATCTTAACTTTCTTAAATATCTTTCAAAATGAAATGACATTGCAGCGTTGAAAATACATATTTTGTGTGCTCTGCCTTGCAACTTTAAAAGCATTCTCTCTATGGTTCCGGTTACATAAACATCATATAATGAAATAATAAAACTCCCTAGATTTTTAAATTTTCTTAGAACCTATGAAAGCTCTAATTATTTCTACAAAAATATTCTATCATGTGTGTGCTTCTAAATACTCCACATATTCTATGAGCTGCAATGCAAACAGCTGAGTTCTCACAAATCGAAAACTGAGGTCATTTGCGACCACTATTATTTTGTGCACGTGATGCAACATGTTATAAATTGTAAGAAACAGAATAACTGATCACAATAATTTAAATAATATTGACGAAACTAGTAATTTTAAAGTTGATTTACAACCTTCAATAGAATTAAATATACAGATTATTTCTTACGCCAAGATTTTATCTTATATTTTAGAGCAGGCACGTCAAACAGCGCCCACATGAGCTACTTGCCCACCTGGGGAGCCCGGCTCTCCTACGGGAATGAGAAACGTCACCTGACTCCGCACTCAGTTCCCCTGAAAATATAGAAAGGGGTGTACATCCGCAAGCTGAGAGGGGCGGTGAGTAGTGACTTCTTTCGAAAATATGTTAGCCAGATATTTTTCTGTCAACTAACCGAGAATTCTATTATTCTTCACGACTTATTGTTATTTGATGTTTGTTTTCTTGCTAAAGTCTCCCTTATATTAACATCTTTGCTAAGTGACATGAGTATGATTGAATGGCGAATTCTTTCCTTTTTTCGCTTTGTGTTGTATTAATAAATCATTCAGTAATTTTTATATTTAGCTATAAAGTGAAATAAATTAACAAGTCTCTTTAAGTTAACTATTCCCACTTAAGGACAGACAGTGCTTTTTAAGAAGACAAGAATATTGGTTTGTTAAACCTTCTAACCTGAACGTATAAAGTCCATGCTTTTGTATCACTCTGAAGTAAACAGAATTACAAAGTAAAGATTCTTTGATTCAATGTTTTAAATTTTACTCTCAGTTGAGAATTTGAAATTGAAGTGATGCGTTATTTCATTTTAATGGATCATTTCTTTGCCTTAAAGAACGGAATTAATATAAGCTAAATTTGTGACAATAACAGTCAAGTAACTTCTCCCAAAGACTGTCGTGGGTCAGGTATCCAGTAACATACAGCCACTCCGCAGGAATTTGTACAACTCTTACTTTTAAATTTCGCGCCAATTTTTCTGCACGCAGTCTTGATCACGTGAGAATAATGTGTCTTGTGAATTTTGGGCAAGGTTGTTTCATTAGATGGCATTGGGTAAGGAAATAGTAATCAATTCTGCATCTTGTGTAGTATTGTCCTGTGAAGTGATAACCACTGTAATGGACACGACTCAATTTAATGTTTACAACTCGTGGTGAGCCAGCGCGGCGGTTGCAGTTGGTGACGGTGACAGTGAAAGTGGCGGTGGTGGTGACGGTGAAGATGATGGTGACGGTGAGGCGGTCGGTGGTGACGGTGACGGTGACGGTGACGGTGACGGTGACGGTGACGGTGACGGTGACGGTGACGGTGACGGTGACGGTGACGGTGACGGTGACGGTGATGAAGGGGACGATGACGGGGACGGGGACGGGGACGGATTCGGGGACGGAGTCAGGGGTCGCAGACGGGGACGGGGGGCGGGTATTTATTCGCTTGCCGAATACTAGAGCCAGCCGCACAAGCGAGTGGAATAGCCCGGGCTCCGGACCGCGCCCGCACCTGCCAGCTCCACCGACCGGGAATGCGGGTCGCGATAAGATAGGCGACCGATTCACGCTGCGATTACCCGCGCGATAAGCGGTATGCTCGCGGCAGCTCGCAATGGCACACTACCTGCAGGTGAGCATAGCGGACTGACTGCTCAACTTTCAGCGCTGGGATCGGGATTCGATTATTATCCAATCCAAGAAGAATACGTGGGGGACGAAACGGGTTCTAAGCAGGATTCTACGAAGTTCTTTCGTTTCCTCTGCTTGACATTCCAGAATATTATTCCTCGTTTTACTTTCACACCGCATTACAATATAATCATTATCATTATCATTATCATCGTAAATTGGTTATTTTGTTTCTTCGGGTGCATCAACTGCTTTGGTCATTGGTCCCGTAAGTGTAGTACTTTTTATCACGGGAGGTGGCGGTGTTCTTTCCCTCCACTGAATGATGATGTTGGTTGATTGTTAGTTGTTCCGGGCACGTCAATTACTGAGGTCATTATCCCCGTGTTAATGACGAGATCCGGCGCCAACCTACACGCCGACGTGCTGTTTCCCTCTCTAGGCATCTTCCCCCAGCGGAACACCGCTGCACCGCACCAGCCGAGACAAGCTCTAAGCTCCACCTGGTTTTCCAACATGTATGGAAGTGTAGTGTGTGTGTGTTTGTGTGTGTGTAAGTAAGAGGTTAGGATATGGCAAAGGAGAAGAAGAAAAGATCCCCCACTGTCCGTGGCCCGTTTGCTAGGGTACCTATTGCTCTGGCACTCACATGAAACTGATCGAAAAAACACCATACTACCGATCAGAGCAGACGGCCGTTAGAATTGTCCTCCAAACACCAACAGAACTCGGCCTAGCTATGTCGAAAATTCTGCTACAGTCGGGGCTTGAACCTAGGACCTCCCTGGCCATGATGGGAGGTTCATAGACTGTTCAGATTTCTGACTTTGGAGCTACGAGCATTTTATCGTGTCGATGATGCCCCATACGATAAATTAATCCTTGCTGGTCTCCAGAGGAGGTACGTTTCTCATCTTTGTTTACCAATATTTTGCAGACTTATATTAACAATCAATACAGACGACTGGTCAATACAGACGACTGGACAATCAATACAGACGATCCTGACGACTGAGGATGTACGAGTAGTCCAGAGGTGAATGACACTGTGTTCGCTTTTTACATGTAGAATAAAAGTAATTTAAGGACAAATATTTATCAGTAAAACGATTAAAGATACTTCTTTTCAGAATGCGTTGTGGGAATAAAATAAGTTATGGACATACCAAGTGAATATTCAGGGCAAACAATATTAATTGGGTATTACACAAATTTGAATAAAAATGAACTTATAACTCTTTCTCTTCTATATACTATAATACCATGTGTTTCTAGCATGTTCGTAAAATATAATTTACAAAGGGAGAGAAGATTTGTTGGGTTACACAAAAATATATTCCTCCCGTGTACTTTCTACTTAAAACTCTCTATGATATCTTGTTACAATGAATTACTAGAAACTGGCTGAGGAATGCTAGAACCGATAGTCATTGTTAGCTTCTAAATCAGTAATGTCAATTATATACCAGTGTACTCCAGTAATCTTGGCTATACGAGTGGCACAATGAAATCCCCCTTCCATGAAATTGACCGTCACCTGACAGCAGTAGTTAAAATAGTACTGGAATTAACTTGTGAGATACCACTAGGGAAGTGTCGTCTAATCATCTTTTGATTACGTTTGTTATTATTCTTATTAACGATTTTACTTTGATTTTATTATAGGTAGGAACCCTCTTTTTTCATGAAGAAAATATTTCATGTCCTTTGACCAGAGATTTCGAGAGCGGTATTGTTACAGGAAACCTGAATGTCCGTACTATTCGCAGTTTCCTTCCTCAACATTGGTTGCGCTGATATCTTATTTCGAAGTGTCGGAAGATGCATTTCTGACACCCATTGGCAAACTTAACATCACAACACCAAATGATAGAAATTATGTTAGTGTTTTTCTCAAAATGCCGTTCATCAAATACTTGCCATGATCCCCGGAAGTTATTTAAAGACACATCGTAATCAGTTACGATATCATCCTAGTTTTACGGCATAATAAGAGGGCAAGATACCGCAACTGTATTGTTTTCACAATTCGACTATTTTTAATACATAGTATAGTCGATTCTTGTCAGAACACATTTTTAAATGAACAAAATAATTTTTGGAGACCCACGAGTTAAAATATGAGAGTGTTCTCAATTTTGACTTCTCCGACTACTCAATGTTTCAGATTGTGTGAAAATTTATCTCCTTTATCATTTATTGCAAAATATGAAGAACGTCATCCATCATCCCCATAAAAATCATTACTAGTTTTATATTCGTTAATATTTTCAAAGATATACTCTCTTGCTAATATTTCCTCCTTTCCTAATGCTTCATAGTTATACTTTCCTTGCTCCAGGATCCAAATATAATGATAAATTAATAAAAAATTTACTTTTAGTATTGCTTCCATATTAATTTAACAATGGCTCAGGAAAAAATTGAGACAGACACGAAATTTTTTTTAAATTTCCTTTTTAAATTCCCGGTCTATTTAATTCCCTTTTAGTCCATAAATTTATTGTCAAAACATTCTGACAGAATTAACATTTGCAGCATTTTAATTATTCATTACATTGTGTGTACTAATTAATGTTCATATGCATATAGAATTGCAGTATTTAATACAGAGATAAACTGGTAAACGTTAAAAATATAATTATTATGCATTTACAAAATAAACATTGGGTCGACTGATTTTGAATGTGCAATATAAAAATAATAATTTATTACTACTTTGAATATGAGAAATAGTTTTCCACTGTGTGGTCACTGTGTAAAATCGATATCAAGACCAATATTGTTGGCAAATAAAAGTAGGGAGAATTTGCAGGTAAAGGCTTACCTGCAGGCACAAGCTTAAAAGACATGTTGCCGGCCAGGATAGCCGAGGTCGCTAAGGCAGAAAGACCTAGCTGCCTCGGCTCGACGAATCGCGTGTTCTAATACCATCTCGAGCATGTACGTATGTGTTCGTGTGGTCCTTATGTGTTCTTCCTACAGTTTCCCCTACAGTTAAAGCGACAAAACATGGTCACAATATGACCAAACTTCAAGGGACCTTAAAAAACAACAAAAAACGACAAGTTACTTTAAGATCTTTGTGGATAAATCCCTATTATACTGGAGATTGAATAGTAGTTCGTAATTGCACATGAATCAGTATGGTGGCTACGTAGAGACGTAAAACCGGTATGCAAATCGGCAATAAAAAACGTTCTAAAAAAGTCCAAGACAGTGTCAAAAAATTACAAATTGAATTCAAAATGGTGGATAGTTTAAGTCGACAAATCTGGATGGCATACATCTCCTTTACACTTTGACTATCCAACAAACAATATACAACAAGAATAGCATGTATACTCATTCCACAAGGGCATAGGGTTTTTTGACATAAAAAAATTGTGCAGCGCAACGCCCATACTTACAAACCACCATACTTGCGTTTCACTATTATTCCTAACAATGGCTAACTTCTCAAAATATTTTAGTTCATCATACGTATTTTTTCTGGCTAGCTCCCGGCCTTAGTTGAAAATAATTTTGTAGGAAGTTAGGAAAAAATTTGCCTACATTTTAAAGAGAAGCAGAACTAAAATTACTCTTTAAAGAAAACTTCACATGCAGTTATTGTTTTGAACAGATTGTGTTTAAGACAAAAGCATTTATAGAATTGTTTAAATTTCCAGTAAAATTACACCGGGTGATGTCACTGCAGTGCCACTGACCGGGAGGTCTTACGTTCGAGTCCCGGCGGCGGCAGGATTATCGACACTAGCTTTTCAGCTAGGTCGAACTCAGTCGCTGTCAGGAGGAGAATTCTAGCGGCGGGCGGCTCTGATCGGTAGTTTTCCGTGTTTTTTCTGATCAACGCCAGGCGAATGACGGAGAAGTACCCTAACAAACGGACTAAGAATAGCGCGCGATCTTCCCTTCCTCTTCCTCACCACCCCCACACGCTTACACTAACATGTACTACACTTTCACACATGGAGGGAGACAGATCGGGGTCTTAGAACTGGTCCCGGCTGGGGCGGTGCCCCGCTAGTGGGACATACGTGATTGTGGAAAACCCTTCTAGTCGACGGTTGGTTGGCGCCGGTTCTCACCATCAAGCGAGGGAAGACCACCGCCCCCTGCCAATGAAAAAAAAAAATGCCCTACACTTACGAGACTATTGACCTCAGTAGTTGGCGCGCCCGGAATCACTATAAATCAAACCGGAAGCGGTGTATCAGTGCTTTAACTGATGTCACTGCATGGCCTCTGAACGGGAGGTTCTACGTACGAGTTCCAACGGCGGCAGGATTTTCGACACTAGCTTGTGTGTTACGTCGAATTGAGTCGCTGTTTGGAGGAGAAGCGGCCGGCTGCTCTGATAGGTAGTTTTCCGTGGTTTCTCCGATCAACACCAAACGACAAACGGGTCAAGGATCTCGTGCGATCTTTCCTTCCTCTTCCTTCTTCTATCCTCACCCCATCACACACTTACACTAACATGCAATACACTACTACACATGCCGGGAGACCGGTCGGTAACTTAGAACGTGTTCCGACTGAGTTGGTGACCCGCTGGTGGGGGATATCTTGGGAAAAACCCGCTAGTCGACGATAGGTTGGCACCGGATCTCGCCATGCAGTGAAGGAAGATCTCCGCCACCTCCTGAAGAAACTCATTTTTAAACTCTTGCAATTTTCAAAAAATTAAGGTATTTCAACAAAAATTGGGATTGCCAATTCTTTTCAGCGTCTTTTTCACTATACAAGGAGAAAGCTCAATCAAAAAATTTGGAGTATAAGAACATTTTGGAGCTATAATTGAGATTTTGTGTAAAGTATCCCCAAAAATCGAAATATACGTTTCAAAATTGAAGAGCCTGGAGTTCCTTTAAATATGTTGACGCATATCGATTTTTGAGAAAGTCGGCTGAACGGTTTAGGCTCTGGAGTTGACCACACACGAACGGACGCACGAACAGACAGACAGAAAGATTTTTTCCGTCAGTAAAAGTTTCAAGGATTCACAAAACATGGATTTTTCAACGTAACGTGTTAGAAGAAGTAATTTATTGTACATAGGAACTATATTTAACTACGTTTTCATTACCGGGGCCCAGCAATAAAGATCAGCATTGTTTTTTTGTGATGTCAATTTTCTATTTTGGGCGCACAATTACAATTCTTTGTCTTCTTAGGAAGTAAGGGCGAGAAATTGAAAAAAATTGCTCTACCATAACGCTACATACGAATAACTAGTAACCTTTTCTTTTAAGCGTTTCTGAAGAACGATGTCAACAGTGACGCACTTGTCATAGGATTTCACACTCGATGTGAGAATAGAGCGAATAAAGCAATCAAATATTTGCATTTTTCAGTCATAATCTAAACCTTTTTTTATTATTTTTGAATTTTTGTCAATTTTCTAGGTACATAACAAAACTAAAACACCCCTCACATGGCAGGAGGATGCACAGTTTTCTTTCGATTTCTGCGAGCATTGAACATTCGTAAAGTAGATGCTCTCAGACCTAACGACCTCTTAACTAACAGGACCGATGTTCTCCGGCTGTGCAGGGCCTGGCCACTGCTATCTGCCGAATTGCTTGTGCTGTGAGGGGAAGGGCGGCGGAGGCGCGGCGTTGGACGAGGGGAGGGGGCATTGAGAGGATCCCCAGCTGCTTCCAGATAAGAGCAGATACATGATGAGTCACCGCTCGCGTCATGCCGTCGGACGGGCAGGAACAATTTCTTCCGCTCGTTGGGTAAAATTTCAAAGGCAGCCACTCCGAACTTCACGTCATCTGACTTTGATACGTAATGTAATGAATATTTCCAATCTTACAGGGGTTTCTATTAGACAGGAAAATTTTGGAGGAATATTTTTTAGAATTGGAACAAAAATATTATTGACGTATAAACTATTAATACATTAAAGTTACCTTACATTAATTATACAATAGCTCTTTTTCTTGCAAACTCTTTCCAAACGATTCTTCTTAATACCATTTCTTTCATTAGCAAATACTTCTATAGTTTTGATACGATTGTAATTCCTTGTCAATAAATTAATTATGCGTTAATTTTTTGCAAATTAAATAAAAACATTCTGGATAATTTGTGTACAGAATATAAAGACCTCGAAATCTTTATGCCCGGATTTCGAATGCCAAGTGTTCTAGACCCAGTTGTTACAGCAATATTTTTCTTTCCAACAAAAACGTATACACTGCTCAAAATCAATAAATCAAATACTCTCGCATAACACAACAGTAAGTTAAATACTTCATCTAAAACTGTATTCACCAATACTACAATGACATAGTATAGTATTTTTACAAGACAAATGTTATTTGCATTCCAAAAAAATAAAAAAATTGCTATTCAGTGACGTAACTTGCTGAAGAGCAAATATTATTTGTTATTCCTTTTGTTTTATATGTTATATTATGTATATTGTGTTATGTTATATTATGCTATATTTCTCCCTTAATGCCTTGCTGTCACATGTCCGTCAACTGTGTCGAACACAGTGGCAAAACTGAGGGTGAGAATTCAGTTGATTCGTGCAGTATGATAATATGCTGAATCCCACAACCAACTACTGCATTCTCGCCAGTCAAAATGGAAAGTGTTTCATTGTTTTTGTATTTTCCCCGAGTTCTCGAACATCTAAGGAGACCATATCTACCTCTAAAGAGCCCGGAGGTTTCATAATTCATAATTTTCTTTCAATTTCTTGGATTGGTTGGCTAGGTTTTTTCGTGTTTCCGAGCGCGTCAACTGCTTTGGTCATTAGTCTCGTTAATGTAGTGCAAGTTTTTTCTCGGGAGATGGTGGTGATCTTCCCCCGCTAGATGGCGAGATCTGGCGCCGACCTACCGTCGGCTAGCGGGGTTTCCCCCTAACAAGGACTCTCCCACCAGCGAGGCACCGACCCAGTCGGGACAAGCTCTAAGCTCCCGACCCGTCCCCCGGAATATGTGGAAGTATAGTGCATGTTAGTGTGTGTGTGTAAGGGGGAGAGGATAGGACACGGAAGGGGAAGGACAGATCGCGCGCGGTCCGTGGGCCGTTTGGTGGGGTACTGCTCCGGCATTCGCCTGGTGTTGATCGGAGAAACCACGGACACCACCGATCAGAGCAGCCGGCCGCTAGAATTCTCCTCCAGGCAACGTCTGAATTCGACCTAGCTGAAAAGCTAGTGTCGAAAATCCTGCCGCCGTTAGGATTCGAACCTAGGACCTCCCAATCAGAGGCGCTGCAGTGGCATCAGTTGATGAACTGAGCTACCGCTCCCGGTGCGCCTTGGAAATTAGTAATATAAATGTTTCTGGCAAATGCGCAATCGACAACGCCCACATCGGAGTTCGTGCGCCGCCCTCGCGAATGAAATTCATCCCAGGCTGTGCTTATGACGAGGCAATTTGGCTCCCCCGGCTCCATCGGCGACTACCAGATCCCCAACGCAATATCCGCCCGGATTTGTTGTGCCGACGTTTCCGTTGCTTGCGCTCTATCTCTCGCAAGACTTTCCTTCGCAATTGTGCCACCGGAATTGAAGGGACGTTATATTAGTTGGCCACGAGCCAAGGGGAGAATCTTGTTTTCGCTCAGCAGTTTCCGTGTTTGATGGAGTCAGCTGTTTCGCGACGGGGCGGCGGCAGTGCAATCTGCCGCAAGTGGCACGTCCGTTGATTCCAACCAGTTTTTCTACCTTCTTCACATACGCACAGGACGAAGCAGTTACGTTGTTGCGTGTAGGAAGAAGTATTAACGTTTTCTAATTTTGTTTATGTAACATCTGCTTTAGGAAATTTATAGACTTACGCTTCTTTTGAAACACTATTATTTGCGACAGCACCTCACGGCAGTTGGTAGAAAAGAACGAGACCTTTCGTAATATTTTTTGCAGTTGTGTGCATATTTGTATGCATACATATGACATTTCAACAAGCAGAGAGCAGAGACTCACATTTACAAGCAAATATGAATCTCTGAATTTTGTATTAAGCAGTTTTCTTCTGAAATGTTAGAAAAATACGTCAATAAAATATAATATTTCATTTCTTCTCAGTAATAGAGTCGATCATGTTTTTATTTGGATTATTTTATCAAGGGTATGCCAGTTTTCTATTATTTTTTTAAAGCATAACTCAATCTGAAGTTCAGAGAATTTCTGAAATGAAAAACAAATTGAACACAATTTTTTATCAGTAAAATTTATGTAATACCTAATAAAAATATGAATTGAGATGTACTTCAAGCCCCAGTTTCCAGACGTAGATATTCTAGCTGTTAGGTAGAAAGTGAGGTTAGAAGAGTACTAAATAGTCTACATACACGCTACATTAGGAAAATTACCATTCTGAGAAACATGGGCCATCGTCACTAAGAATGTATGACATGCTGCAAGGATGCATCGTTGAAAGTTTATCTATGAATCATTTGCAAGTACTGATATGTATGCATTACTCATTTTTATAGCCAAACTCTGTATTTCTTTCAGACAAATTCTGTAAAAATGCCACCATTACATTTTAATTATGTACTATATTTTATATAATATGTGACCGCAAGAAAAATCTTTTCCCATTTTTATAAATATTGCGTTTCTATCAAAGCAATAACGAGCTAACTAAATGTAGTATATTTTTCCGTACGTTTCTTAAATTGAAAATAAATCTCGTCAGTATTAGTTCTCATTGCCTAGGTATAGATTTATTACTAACAATGGCAAATGCATTTAATGAAATAATAAAACAAAAAACTTTTGCATAAGGATATCTTCTTGTTCAATCCGGTTATCCTTAACTTCGAAAGGAATGTTCCTGGACACTTACATTCATGGAAGATTCTCATTTAAGATGTCCCCTCATTTAGGATGTCCCAGGGTTGAGTGCCGACGGTGGCGAAACTTTTGACGATTCGCAAGATATGTAGACCGAATTCATCCGCTTCATGAATGAGAATTCCAGAAACCGGCTGCTCTTATCGATAGATTTCTGTGATTTCTCCGGTCAACACAGAAGAATGCCATTAGCAGCACCCGAACAACCACCACGGACGGCGATTCTTTTTTGTCGTATTTTCTGCTCTTCTAAACATACACTGACCTGCACTGTACTATCACATGTGACGGGAGACCAGTCGGTAGCTTAGAGCTTGACCGGACTTAAGTTGTGACGCGCTGGTGGGATATATCTGGAAGGGAAAATACCCCGCAAGCCGTCGAGTAGGTCGACGCCGGATCTCACAATCCCTTTTGTGGAAGAACAGCGTCACCTTACATGCTAAAATATGCATTACACTTACGATAGTAAGACCCTAGCAGTTGACGTGCCCGAAAACACGAAATTACCACTGAATCGAACGCGCGGGCCATATCGAAGGGATCGCGACAGTCACGCGCGAGCGTCGTCGCATCGATGTCGTAAGTCGATGTCGGAACATACAGCATTTTCTTAGGGTCTCGCCCCGCGCCCCATGGCGCGCCTCTAATGCATCGCCGTGAAACCGAAGCCTCGGACAAACAGCCCGCGCCGCGCCGCCGGAGTGCATGCACTCAATCCGTCTCCCCGGGCGGCGGCGGCGGAGGCAGCAGGGGAGGTCAAAGTGGCGGTGGGGGAGACGTGATGATGACAGGAGTTGCGGCGAAGGGGATGGTGGAGACGGTAGGGGAGGTCAAAGGGGGTGGGGGGCGGCTGGAAGGATGGAGATGGGGTGGTGAGGATGGGACTGGTGGGGACAAGGGTTGGGGAATGGCTGTGGGGGAGACGTGGTGATGACAGCAGTTGCGCGAAGTGGATGGTGGAGACGGTAGGGGAGGTCAAAGGGCGGCCGGGTGGCAACGTGAGGGTGGGGTGGCGGCTGGAGGGATGGAGATGGGGTGGTGAGGATGGGACTGGTGGGGACAAGGGTTGGGAATGGCGGTGGGGAGACGTGGTGATGACAGGAGTTGCAGCGAAGGGATGGTGGAGACAGTAGGGAGGTCAAGGGCGGCCGGGGTGGCAACGTGAGGGTGGGGTGGCGGCTGGAGGCATGGAGATGGGGTGGTGAGGATGGGACTGGTGGGACAAGGGTTGGGAATGGCGGTGGGGAGACGTGGTGATGACAGCAGTTGCGGCGAAGGGATGGTGGAGACGTAGGGAGGTCAAAGTGGCGCCGGGGTGGCAACGTGAGGGTGGGGTGGCGCTGGAGGGATGGAGATGGGGTGGTGGGGATGGGACTGGTGGGGACAAGGGTTGGGGAATGGCGGTGGGGGAGACGTGGTGATGACAGGAGTTGCGGCGAAGGGATGGTGGAGACGTAGGGGAGGTCAAAGGGCGGCCGGGGTGGCAACGTGAGGGTGGGGTGGCGGCTGGAGGGATGGAGATGGGGTGGTGAGGATGGGACTGGTGGGGACAAGGGTTGGGGAATGGCGGTGGGGGAGACGTGGTGATGACAGGAGTTGCGGCGAAGGGGATGGTGGAGACGGTAGGGGAGGTCAAAGGGGCGGCCGGGGTGGCAACGTGAGGGTGGGGTGGCGGCTGGAGGGATGGAGATGGGGTGGTGAGGATGGGACTGGTGGGGACAAGGGTTGGGGAATGGCATTGGGGGGGAGGTCAAAGGGGCGGCCGGGGTGGCAACGTGAGGGTGGGGTGGCGGCTGGAGGCATGGAGATGGGGTGGTGAGGATGGGACTGGTGGGGACAAGGGTTGGGAATGGCGGTGGGGAGACGTGGTGATGACAGCAGTTGCGGCGAGGGGATGGTGGAGACGGTAGGGGAGGTCAAAGGGGCGGCCGGGGTGGCAACGTGAGGGTGGGGTGGCGGCTGGAGGCATGGAGATGGGGTGGTGAGGATGGGACTGGTGGGGACAAGGGTTGGGGAATGGCATTGGGGGAGACGTGGTGATGACAGGAGTTGCGGCGAAGGGATGGTGGAGACGGTAGGGGAGGTCAAAGGGCGGCCGGGGTGGCAACGTGAGGGTGGGGTGGCGCTGGAGGGATGGCGATGGGGGGGGGAGGATGGGACTGGTGGGGACAAGGGTTGGGGAATGGCATTGGGGGAGACGTGGTGATGACAGGAGTTGCGGCAAGGGATGGTGGAGACGGTAGGGGAGGTCAAAGGGCGGCCGGGTGGCAACGTGAGGTGGGGTGGCGGCTGGAGGCATGGAGATGGGGTGGTGAGGATGGGACTGGTGGGGACAAGGGTTGGGGAATGGCTGTGGGGGAGACGTGGTGATGACAGGAGTTGCGCGAAGGGGATGGTGGAGACAGGGGGGTCAAAGGGCGGCCGGGGTGGGAACGTGAGGGTGGGGTGGCGGCTGGAGGGATGGAGATGGGGTGGTGAGGATGGGACTGGTGGGGACAAGGGTTGGGGAATGGCGGTGGGGGAGACGTGGTGATGACAGGAGTTGCGGCGAAGGGATGGTGGAGACGGTAGGGGAGGTCAAAGGCGGCCGGGTGGCAACGTGAGGGTGGGGTGGCGGCTGGAGGTATGGCGATGGGGGGTGAGGATGGGACTGGTGGGGACAAGGGTTGGGAATGGCGGTGGGGAGACGTGGTGATGACAGGAGTTGCGGCGAAGGGATGGTGGAGACGGTAGGGAGGTCAAAGTGACTGGATGAGGGGGGATATGGGACGACAGGGTGAGGCGATCAGGGGGGGGGGGGGGACAGAGGCAAGGGGTGGGAAGAAGGGGGGGGTGATCTTGGAACTAGATAGGACCCTTATATTATTGGCGAAGAAACAAGACAGTATAAAAATGAAAAAATTAACGAAGAAATCATCTTACTCTCTTTCGGGGTACAAGGGATTTCCAAAACAAGCATTTTTGAAGGCTACGTTTTATAATAAGTAAAACGGAAAGTGCCGGGGTGTTGGTGACTGAGTGTTGGTGACGGGGTGTCGGTGATGGGGTGTCGGTGACGAGATGTTGCTGATGGGGTGTTCGCGACGGCGGTGATGGTGACGGAAGAACTGGCGACGTAGGAGTTGGCGAAGACTAGGTTAGCAAACGCGGCAGTGTAACCGACGGCAGTGTTGGTGACGACGGTGTTAGCCACGGCGTCCACGAAGGGTGGTGCTGGCGAAAGAATAACTGGTGACGGCGGTATTGGCGAGGAAGTCAGCGGCGACCGCGGAGGCGGCGACGAAAAGACTTGTCACGGCGGACGCTGACATTGTGACAGAGGCGGGAAACACGAGTGCCCGTTCATGGAAGTCGCAGGCGGTGGGCGCGCTGGTGCTATGAGGCGGCGAACACGTTATCGTTTTTTCTGCCGGGGAGAGGGGAGTGGCCATATGAAGCGTAAGGTTTTCGTTTTATTTTACAGCTGTTCAGAAATAGCTAAGAGTACTGCGATTTTATAGCGTGAAAAAAACTGGAGTAGATCTTTTACTCCAGTTTTTCATGTTCCAATTGTTGTTTTCCATTCCAATTATTTATCATGTCTTAAGTTACAATTATCATTTTATTCGTCGAAGGAAAATTTAAAACACTATTCATTCTGATTAGAAAAAGAACTTTCGAAAATTAAATCTAAGAAACATATGGATGATTATTGTTTAAAAGGAAGGTTGTATAAAAAAGAAGAAATGAGTGCATATTCTCAAATAGAATGTTGACAGAGGAAATTGCATATTGTTTCAGCTTTTCGGAATGGACAAATACAAACTTACATTTTCTAGATCGTCTACATTGTAACGTAGTTCAGAACGCAATTTTTCTCAAATGTGTTCTCACTACAGGACTTCACTCTTCTCTCCGATCTTGTTATCAGGCACGTCAGCAAACATGGAGGTTAATTATAAAGCTAAATATAATTTCCTTACTTGAGAAAATAATTTTGCATATACTCGTGTACGAAACGCAATTAAAACCACTGACCCAAATTGTATTATATGATAGAGCAACACTCGGAGACACCGTGAGTTAATATTGTAATACTCAAGCGCTATTTCCAGTCAAAGGATAATGCAGCATCCTGAACAAAGTACTGCATCCTGCACCTGAGTACTCCATGCTGTACTTCATACTCTGTACACACTCCAATCTCTGTCATAATTCTCTTGTGAAATTTCTGAAAGGGATGTCAACTGTTTGAACTCCTATGTTTAAAACTCGAATGTAAATCGTATCACACAAAGTTTCATTATTAGTTTTGGTCATTATATTTTCACATACTACTTCTCAAAAAATGCTGTAATAAGCTAACTGATATAACTTTTTCAACCATTGGTTCATTATTTATGCAACATATTTTGTTCAATAAATTCTATCATCTTGCCGCACGCATTCAGCATAAACGATGACATAATAGTTGCTGAATGCCTCTGTTAGATATACGACCTCAAAGGTGTCTGAGAACCATGAAGATATCTGCACCGTCGCTCAATCAGAGGTACAACAAGCTACACGAGTGCAAAGGAAATCGTCCTCCCCGGTCAAATTGGAGTGGCAAGATGAAAATTATGTAATAAAAATATATTAAATTAATGGGTTGCATTTAATTAATATTGTTTGGGAGCCATATATTTATAATAATAATGATATTTGTTTTGAACTTCAGCAAATAAGAAATAACCAGTTTTGATTCGAATGTTTGCGCGTGAGATAACATCCTGAAAAGTGTAAATATACTTAGTAGTATACTTAGTAAAAATACTAAAATAGGGAGTAAATTTTTATTTCTTTTTTAATTAGAGTTGAGAACAGTTGAAAAAATAAACAGCCTATACTTTGGTTAATTTCCGATTAGTCGTCCTAATAAAACTTTCGGAAGAATGTTCACTATTATTTAAATTAAATTATAATAAAATGTTCTTATTAACCTAAAATTTTTTTTTAAATAATATCTAAAAATATATTTATAAATAAATAGTTTATAGTTTTAACTTTTCCCGTTCCAAATTTAATTATTTGCGCACACTGTTTTTTGTAACTCTTATTTCAAACTTTGTGGAACTGGAGTTTTAACAAGTAGTGGATAAATTGTATCGCACAATTACAGAAGACCATACGTCCTTGTAATTACGGTGCTTCATTTTACCAACTATGAGATAAACGAAATTAATTTCAGCAATCATCAGTTCATTGTTTAATTTTACTCAGAAGGTTAATAACGCTTCATAATGGTTAATATTGAGCTGAAGTACCGCTACATAGCATGGGGTAATTAATTTTTTTTACTATTCTCTCGGACAGTCTTTGCTGTGGCACTGTCACCTTCCGTAACCCAACGTAACATTCTTTTTGTGTTTCGCACTAAAACAAATGGAATAAAATCACATCAAATATTAAACTCATACTTTATCTAACGAGAGAGATACACTTGTCTCGTACATAAAGTATTCATTAATCGTCCTGTATAAGTCCTAAATTACTTAACCCTTTTTTAACGTCAACCTCCTTGTTGCAAATGAGATGGCGTTGTTGTTCCCTATTGGCTCCGCTGGGTGGTCGATCACAGAGGCCCCGTGGCGCGGAAACGCAGCTGCTTCAGCGCTCGCTGTGTGCGCCGCGTATACAGGGGCGTCAGGGGGCGGGGCGGCGGAACAAAGGCAGACGTCCGCCGAGCGCTTCTGGCCGGGCGATACACCGCGTCGCCTTCTGCTCCGCGCCCCATCCAGCAAACACGAACGGCGCGTCGTTCAGGTGCCGGCGCTTCCGAGATCAGAACTGAGGCGCGGCGCATCAAAGACATCGCAAGGTCGGACGCCACGGAATATTCAACTGGCGCTCCATTATCGAATAACTTAACATACATCACCGGACGCCAGACGGTTATCGCGGGCAGGTGAGGTGAAGGAGAGGTGCTGTCTGGTGTGGGAGATGAAATGGAGCTGTCGAGCGTGTAGACGGTTGAATCAGTGCAAGGGAATACAAATTGCAATTGTTGAAGTGAGAAATTACAGGAGTGATATTTTCAATGAATGGACGCTCATTTGATCTCCCAATTACAAACTGTTTCGATCTCCATATAATTTGGGAGTAGATGTTAGAGGGAATGAATAAGATGTGGTCATCACAAACATAATGTTCATTTTATTAATCAATAATTCCTGAATGACAATGTCATTATATAACTATGTTCACTGCGTACGAGAACGTAAGCGAGCACAATACGTATGGGAGTAACGTAGTGCTAATAACTCGGACCAATAATTTCAAAGTCTTTTCCACCGGTTTTTAAACCTTTGTTCATATTCCCAAAATATGGGTTCGGAGCTCTCAATAAATAACGAGAACATCAAAACATCTCGGTGACAATTCGTGTGCATAACAATTTGTGCATTCTCACATTGCCTAATTCCTTTGCAGTTGATAGATAAGATGTGTAGAATAGCTAGGGAAATGTTTTACGACTCTTGGATACTTGTAAAGTATGGGCAATAAAACAATTATTTACTATTTGCGTATCTAACGATTGCTTTGAAATAATATTCAGCCTAGATTCCACATTGTGGTAGCATTGAGGCGCATGATTTCAAAGTCCTTTAACCTCATGATGTTTCGCTTACTCCAGCTTTGTGCCTAAAATATATTTATCTAATTTAAACCAAAGTAAAAGAGTTAACTTCTAGTAAAGTGCTCAATATTATTGTATGTAAAACTTGTTGTTCAACATTGAAAAAATCAACTATGAATTGAAAAGGAAGAAAATAAAATTTAAAATATCTTCTGTCAGATGATTCACCATATTCATGATGTACGCACATACTTATTCAGGGCATAATTTCAAATTATACAAATGCTGAACTTCGCGAGATGGGGCGCGGATATGTTAGACTAAGCGAAAGGCAATTTGAATATCCAAAACTACGAATGTGGTAATAAAACAACAGATTTAAACCCACAAGCTGAGGGGAAAATAGTGTGGAAAGCAATAGAAACATATATGGAGTAATTTCAAAAGATGCAAATCAGAAACCCTACCAAAATTCTAGTGGATTGGTACATGCAATGTAGAGGGTGCGATACACTCGAATTAAACGGAAAAGAGATTGACTATAAAGTGCCGAAACGAACTGCATACACAACTGGAAGAAGAAGAAAATTTGCTGAAGCAAGTGATTAGATGAATCTCAAGAGACGATGGATGTAAAGAAGGCCGGATAATAATTAGAATAGATTACTTAAGAAACTAGTGATGTTTAACAGCAAATTCTTTCTCGCCCTATTTTCACGCAAAATTACGTGAAAAGTACTAACATTTTGAAAATAATTATACATAACATTATTTCAAAATCTATGTTTAAGGATTTGGAAAAAAAACTTTAAAATTGTAGTTGTAGAAAGATGACGAAAAAATGATTTTTTTTTTTTTTTTGCATTTTTCGAAAAATCACACTTTTAACGAACATGAGACCTACAATATTCTCTTAAACGCCCTTCGCACTACTCAACGACAAAATGTTGTAAAAACAATTGAGTTTTTTTTGAAAATCTGGGAAATGGCCCAGAGGCTTCATGTAAAGTATCCCGAAAATTCAAATATCGGTTTCAAATTTCACGGGCCGACATCAGTCCGTCGATTGGCGAATATCAGTTTTGGAGAAAATTGGCTGGCAGGTTTAGTCACTAGCGTTCACAGACGGACGGACAGATATTTTGTCGTTATTCGATTTTTCGGTGACAAAGACTCACAAAACATGGCTTCTGGCTACTTCACGTGATGGAGGATTTTGTTTCTAAATTTAACAACTGGATTTATCATCCACTTTTTCTTTACCAGAGCCCTGTAATAAGCATTTTTCTGTCGAGTATTCACAGATTTTTTTCGCGCAGCATTGCATAACTTTCTCTCTACTCCGTAAAGAGAAAGTAAAAAGATGAATCCGTCTCCTGAAGGGCTGCCTGCAAAGAACATTGCACATCCGAATCGCCAATAAAACAGAAATCGTAGAGCAGAAGGATGCGAGCCCGAGGAGGAGCGAGCGGTGACTAAGAGCACAATGGAGCGAATGGGCGGGGCGGGGCGGGGCGGGATTGCATGGTGAATGGCGAAAGTCGAGGCAACGGGGGGCGCTGCGCCGCCGAGTGGCGAGTGGCGAGTGGCGAGTGGCGGGCGAATGTGCGAGGGGCGGGTTCTGGGCGCACGTGCCACGCGCCGCGCCGCCTTTCCGCTTGCGTCGCGCACGCACAGTTCGCGCTCTGCGCCAGAGAGCGCGCTGTTGGTGTTGTTGCTGGCGGGGGCTCGCTCGCCAGGTTGCCGAGCACAGGGGATTTCTTGGCATCATACTGTAATAATATTCGTAATAATAATAATAATAATAATAATAATAATAATAATAATAATAATAATAGTAACAGTAACAGTAACAGTAACAGTAACAGTAATAATAATAGTAATAATAATAACTATTATCATAACAACAGTTAATCTCTAATGCAATTATTCTTAAATCTAAAAAATTTGACACCTAAGAAATAAGTCGAATAGTTCACACCGTGCTAAATTTATCATGAGCTGAAACCAAGTACATGGTTTCCAAATGTTGGCCAAACACACATGAGAAAACCGAATGATTTTCGAGACTTTAGCCAATATAATAATAATAATAATAATAATAATAATATCATTAATAATAATATAAACAATAATACAAGTAATAATAATATAAATAATAATAAAAATAATAGTGACTATTGATGTGGCGAGATTCGGTCCATCAGGTCCGCTCTTCCGCCTAAATACGTAATACAAAAATTTATAGATAACATTGAAAAATAAGAGTTCTCTAAGAAACATATTTAGTAATAATGTAATTTGCAACTCAGATCATGTTTGCTCCTGGGCTCACAAAAGCAAAGCAATGTTTTCATATTTGTCTACCACTTTCAGAACCTTATTCAGGGTGTAGATTGGCAGATTTCTCCTCAGGAAAACCTTCAAAACTGCTTGATTTAAACCATTGATGAATGAAACGAAGAACATCTCACACAACACAGTATGAGTGAATCCTGAAAATTTTCTCGATCATGTTTTCTTGTCCAATTATCTTGGCATTGGGTTTCTTGATTTACATACTTCATGAAGAAGCATAAAGTGAAGAAAGAAGTGTAAAATTAAGTACTTACAAATGGAGTTATTGTGTTATTGGCTCAGACAAAATATTACTTTTACAAAAATCAAAATATCGAATTGACAGGAAATTCGGGGCATTCGCAGACATTTTCGTGTCAATTAGCAACCTGACTTTATTGGCACTATCCATCACATTTCAGAGGTAAAATTCTGTCCGGAAGATAGTATTCTAGAATTTCTCCAATTACACTTAAATGTTCATAAAGGTTATTTTCTCAAAAAGTATCCGAAATTTCATTTTTATTTAATAAATTAAGTAATTAATTTAAAAAAAAAATTTTTTTTTTTGGTTTTTAAAATTAAATTTTTTTTATTTGTGCTCACCTATTCCCAACGAAAACTACTAATGCTCACTCTTGTTTTCCAAATTACGCAATTCAATACTTCTAATAATTTTTCACAAAATATAAGTTTCAATAATTACGGAACCTTCCGTAATCAGTGACAACATTCAGTTTAGAGACAACGCAATTAACAATATTCAATTACCTTCCCCACTTCTAGCAAACATGTCATTTTTCAGAACACATCAAAACACTTTTAGATGCAAGAGTGTGCATGAATATGTGCAAATGAATAATGCACTATTTACTGTACATTTAAATACCTATCCTAACTTCATTGTCCTATATAACTTATTCTAACTTAATAGTTAATATGACTAATGATTTTTACAGGTCAAATAATATATTCCTGTTTTATTAATTGCCAATATATTCCTGCGTCTCAAGTTATTTTCTGATTCCTCTTTGTGTTCGAGTCGTAACAAAAAATTGCTGAGTAGCTTTTCCTTCTTGAGCCGTAGGATCTTATTCACCAAAATTGCCTACCAAGATTACTCTAAAATTTTTATATTTAATATATTTATGAATGTCACTTTGCAAATGATGATTTAATGTATTGTTGAATTTAATTTTTAATTGATTGAGAATGAATGGAATTAATTTTAATGGTTCAAACAAAGGTATACTTGTATGTTACTGCACAGGAAAAGTTATTTATTATCTAAGTTTTCAATTTCCTGGAAAAGTTTCAAATCATTGTAATTATTACCATTGGGTGTTGAAAAAATGGATCTTCAAAATATCCTTTTGAATATGAATGGACGATAGACTATCTGTTTTGAACACTGTTATGGTTTGGTTTTTCTGAATTTATGGTTTGAATTTTCTTGCGACTTCTTTGAATACATTATAAAGTTTATCTTGTGAAATAAAACATTCTGAAATTTGTATTTTCAGGTTTATTACCTTGAAAATGGCACTAGCATCAAACGTTCTGAATATTTTACATTAATTCTGTTGTTACTACTAAGATAAATTTTGTTACTGTATTAAATCACATTCATTGAATTTTTCTGAGGCCATTATCGTAAAAGGATTATATTCATTATTACCCAAATGGTATAATCTGGAATTCGAAAACAATTTTAAATGTGAATGTCTTTCCATCAGAGCTTAAAATCATCACGGACGGCGAATTCACAAATACGATTAAAATCATGCTTTGTGGATGAGGAAGGCTTTGGCTCAGGAAAATGGATGGCAAATTGCAAAGGATTTTCGGGACAAAAAGAAATAAACAACTCGCATATTAATAACGATATGGATTTCCAACGTTTATTTGTTTCTTATAAAAAAGTACAATTATTTTTTACAATACATTGCTCTATCTACTACGCGGCGTGCTGTCTAGGGCATATGTACAGTAGCAGCCGCGGGCAGGGCGCCCGGCCTGGGACGGACGCCCTGCGCAAAATGCAGGCCACGCGCTGTTAAACCGCGGGCGGCCGGGGCGACGCGGGGCGACACGGAGTGCCAGTGGCAGGGGATGCCAAAACGAACGTGTAGACCTCCACATCGCTTCGGGTGGAGCGACGAAAATTAAAAGTACTCGCCTTTTTGAAAACAGCGTATGACGTATACAGCGCAACCGGGCTTGGTCTGCTTGTTTAAGTTCATTTGGTTAATGTAATGAACATCAAAGTGGGGGCTGTTATTTTAATTAAATGTACATGCGATGTTTAGGGCACATAAAACTAGCTTTATATGTTAAACACGTTTTATTATGGCGAATTGTAGACCGGTTTAGCCCAGATGAGATGGTACGCGAAAGGTAATTAATTTCCTGGAGCTCTTGTATTTTTGGTCATCCAGCTGGAAATGAATACAAAGGTCTGGCGAACGCTAAATTAGTCGAGACGTGAAGCTAGCGCATCGTTTTGCGATGGGAGCGCTTTATTCAAACAGTAAACCCCGGGAAGATGTTCTTCGAGGGCTGCCGTCGACTTTCGGAGCGGAACCGACGCCGAGCGAGTCTGCGGACGCGACAGAGACAGCGGCTGCAACTTCCGTTTTGTCGAGTGCAGCACAATGAATTTGAGCGAGAGTAATGAGCCCCTTGCCGAGAGGCTGTCTTCCCCTCCGGACGTTTAGCGTGCGTTCAAACTCGAGCACCGCTTCGGACCGGCTATCTCTTTAAGCTTAATGGCGTAGGCCTGCATTTTGATGACGTAATTGGTAAGTCTACAGTTGGTGTGAGAAGTCGAGGGGGTGTGGGAGAGAACCTGGCCCGCAAGAGAGCGTGCTTTGTTGTGAAGGCAGCAAAGAACGTCTGGGAGAAACGGGGTGAGGGTGAGGCGCTCTTTATTACCTGAAAAGAAGTCAAGTTGCTGGAAACAACTGCGTCCTTATTCCACTTATCCCGAGTGAAGTCGAGAAAATATTCGGTGTTGTATTATTCAAAAGCGCTGACGCCGCGGGGCGGGTCTCCGAGAAGCGAGCCGAGAGGGTGCAGTTTAAAACTTGCGCAGTTTGCGCGGGGACTCTCGGCCGGCCTCCTGGGAACTGACGCGGGTGTGGGGTCGGCGTGGGGGTGGGGTGGGGTGGGGGCAGGGGAACAGCGGCGTTGCGTGCTTGCGCCCGCCCGAAACCACTGACCTATATACACAGAGAGCGCGAGCACGCGACACGCCACTGTTAACGGCTGCGCTAAACGGGATTGTTCTCAGGCGCCAACTTTTTTCACGCGGGGAAGTTAGTGAGGATGGCGAATATCTCGAGATTCCGCGGGCGACTGGAATCTTGGTGCGTCTCTTGACTTGGTTTCGAGAGGACAGATATCGAACTGTGGAATGGAAATATTTACAAGAATTCTCGAGAAAATTAAACATTCTAGTCTCACACAAGTATTGATTACAAAACTTATTTCGTTATAACCTTAAATAAAAAATTTCGAAAACCAACTTTGAGGTATTATTATAATTGACATGAGCATGAATACGTAATGTTTCTGTGTCCCATCATGGGACTGTCTTAGAATTCTGATTCCGAGAGTGATATCTGAGTACATGGTATACTTGTTGGCTCGAGACTGAATCATGAGAATCTCGAGATTCTGTTGTGTCTCGAGGCACCCGAGAGCAAATCCCCTCCCTCGCAGAACTTAATATCCTCCACCACATCAACCGAATACAATCCTACGCAAGAGGCGCGTTCGCCATCTTTTCTTCGTTGTAGCGACCGAACCTCTTCAGCGCTTTGAAGTACGCACAAAACGTTCACGCATATTCATTCATTCATTCATTCATTGCATTGCACACGCATACAAGCCTTTGGATGCGACGCGAAGAAAAGGTTTCTTCTTCCGAGATTTTTTTTTTAAACGCACGCACCAGGCAGAAACTAATAATACAGAGAGATAACGTAGAGAGAGACTCCTTATCCCCTTTGAGCACGGTTCCGGGACGGATTGAACGATACGAGTTTTCGTCCCGAAACGAGGCCGCGATGCAAAATAAATAACATCCACAACGCTGAGCGAGCCGAGCCTTTTCACCGAAGACGGGGAGTTTTCTTTGGAAGGAGCTGGAAGGAATGAGGGGTGTAACAGTGGTGAGCGACGGAGCCGCGGTGGGGTATTGCGCCGCGGCGGAGTCCGTCGACGGGAGGGGGGCGTGGCCCCGAGTGGGGGACGGGTTCGGGGAGACGAGCCATCCGCGCGACCCGCTCGCCAGGACGCTTCCTGGCGACGGCGGGTGCCGCGGAGCCACCTGTGTGGGGGTGGGTGAGGAGCGGAAAGTGGGGTGTGGGGTGATGTGGGTCCCTACTGTTCCTCGTTGGATACCCGCGCATTGTAAGCGCTTATGTAAGCGTTAGTGCAATACCGTCGTTCTCTGCCGGAGAATTACGTCGTAAACACAGAAAAGTACAAACGGCGTTTCACGAAAACAGACATAAATTTTGCTCTTTTCTAAAGAGGTACTACAGACGAGGTAATTAACACATCAAGGATGTGCCACGACCAAACGGGAACATCCCGAAATTCCTTCTTCCAGGTTGAGTTATGCAAGCGAAGTCTCATAGAAAACATTCCCTTGTCACTTGTTGAACAACAGCAAGACATACGTTTAAGCGACGAGCATGCCTCGTAATTAAAAGTAAATGAGCTTGTTTAAAAACGCAAACAGGTTTGGTCAAGAAACCGCTCAACAATAAACGTCTTCAACTTTGTCGGTCATTGAGTGACAGATAGGGAACGCGACCGGCAGTGAACGAGTCGTGCGAAACGGAGTCCTACGAGGAACCGCGAGGTGTCGATGCTTGTGAGCTGCGCTTTGGTGTCGTGTTTGATGGGGGTGGGGCAGGCGACTGCGGCGGCTGCGGGGGCGACGGCGAGGGCGGCGGCTGCGTCGTGGCGCGCCCAAACGGCGCTCAGCCCGGGGAACGCGGGTAGGCGGGCGGGAAGAAGCCGCCGAAGGCCGGCGCGGTGGGCTGCACGGGCACCGACCCCGTCAGGTACGTCGTCAGCATGGTGGGCACGAGCCGCGTGGAGTACAGCGTCGTGTACGCCGTCTTGGCGCCGAACGTGAGCTTGAGCACTTTGCTGTCGGTGGCGGTGACGACCGTCTGCGTGACCACCGGCCGCGAGATGGTGCTGTAGCTCGTCTGCTGGCCGTTGAATACGGGGATCACGTGCGATTCGTACAGGGTCTCCACCTTGACGACGGGTCGGGATGTGGTAATCACCTGGAACGAAACGGAGGACACCTTTGTAAGATTTTGACTCGTGGTTCTCAAAATACTACCAATAAAATTCTACTTTAAGTTTTAGGAGCACTTTTCATGAAACGTAATATTCTTTTTCATGAGGAAAAGAAGAGATTTTGAGAGTTGTTTAAAATTACTGTAATTTACAATTAATAATCCTTTATAAAGCTGTAATAATCCTTTCAATTTTCTCTCGAAATAAAGTATTTACCTTTTACATTAAATAGTGGTTTAATTTGTTGTTATTATTTGAATATTGTTACACTCTTTATGTCTTGAATATAGTTGTTGATTCATGTTCACACCCGATAACGGTTGTTAATAATTGTGTGGTTCAGATAGTCTCAACTAATTGGGCACCTTACTCGTTAAAAATATTGAGTTCATTCGTGTAGAAACTAAATATTCCATAATAACTGTATTCAATTAAATAAATACTTGAGAATTAATTCTGTAAATGGAATAAGACTAAAATATTATAAACCTTTGCACAAAAACAAAGTTAATTACATTTTGAATCATTTAGGTCGGATGTCATGCCATTAATGTATAACCTGGCCATGTTTTTAATTAAGAACATTTGAAATATGACAAATTGGTCATTACACGATTAGCTAGAATGCGCGCTTTTGAAGAAAAGCAACATAATTAATGATGAGTAGTAAACATCGTTGCTGACAGCTGTATTGGTTGAAAAACAATAATTCTTTTCAGTCTTTTCAATTATAATTATTTTTAATTAGCAGGAAAAATAAACACTACAGTTTAGATTTTACTGGAATTAAAATGTAAATCAAAAGCGCACACAAAACCTCTGTAGCCAATTCGTTTCTCAGTAACTTTAGTGTTGGCAATTGCTCATAAAATTTGCCAAGGCTGTCTGCTGCAAAAAGGGGCGTTCTATTAAGGACGTTGATAAATGTTCCCAGTGCAAATAATATCCATAAATAAATGGTCGCCTTTTTAAATACCTTCTTGGCTTCACACTTCTGATTGGATCTCGACAATCAGTCGTTAAAGAATGCATGTGTTAACTAGCACCTATGACGCGGCGATTGCCCATTTACAATGTTCAGATAACCGTCTTCGTTCCTTTTCTTATTTGTTGCTTCAAGGCTGAACAAATGTGGTTTTTGTGAAGGACAAACACTCGACAGTGATGTTTGAAAATGTAAATATTTTATGAGTACAGAATAATACATATTCTTTAGGTAAACGATCAAACGATTTATCCATATAGCGCTTCATTGTCGTTAAATCTGCTATTACTAGAAAAATTAATAATTTGCATTAAATTTGCAAATTTTTCAGTTGGTTCGATATAATTTTAAGAATGTGTCTGTGAAGAAGGAAATTCAAAACTTGGCCAAATGATTGCGGTTGATTGCATGTTCTCCGTTGACCGAGTTAACCCAGTCTCCTCTAACTCAATGCTCATGAGCATTTCCGACGAGCACTCATTTTGTTCAGAATGAACATTTCTCACTAGGTAAGCGCCCAAAACGTATCTTACCCAAGATTATCGGAAAGAAATCACAACTATTACACTAGAAGATTACATTAATACACATCAAACAAACAGAAAGTAACGCATGTTGTTCATTATGTATTAAGAAACTTTTCACTGTATTTGTTTTATAGAAATAGTTATTAATAAGCTCAGTGTGGAATATGCGACGTTTGAAACAGTTTTAAAAGTATTTTCATATTTATTAATTTCATTTTTATAAAATTTGCTTAAATGATTTCATAAAATGGCCAGTTTCCTACAAGTACAACAAGACGCAATGAATGGGATCGGAAACGGTGTGACCATGAGAGACGGACGAACGAACGAATAGACGAACAAATGAATGAACGATTGATCCAAAGAAAGAACGAACGCAGTAACGATCGTTTGTTTGAACAAACAAAAAAAAAAATAATTGTTTGAACGAACCAACGAACAGAGACTCGCAGGTTAGAGACTCGCAGGTTAGAGACTCGCAGGTTAGAGACTCGCAGGTTAGAGACTCGCAGGTTAGAGACTCGCAGGTTAGAGACTCGCAGGTTAGAGACTCGCAGGACAGAGACTCGCAGGTTACCCGATTAGAGTGCGTAAGGTGTAACAGTAGCATGGCCAAGTGGGGGCAACGGGGAGCTGAGCGCGCGTGGCCGCACCTGCGGGAGAGCGGCGGCGGCGGCCGGGTTGAGGAAGCGGGGCAGCGCCAGCGCTGCAGCTGCCGGGGCTGAACTGCGGCTGCTGCTGCTGCTGGGGCGCCTGGCCGGTTCTGCGGCCGCGGGCTTCTGGGCCTTCTTGAGGCGCAGGTGCTGCTGCAGCTCGGGCAGGCGCGCGCGGTCCACGTCGGCCAGGTCGAAGTCCGAGCCCACGTTGGCCAGGTCGAGGTCCGGCGCCAGCGCTCGCAGCGCCGCCAGCGGCCGATCCTCCGCGTCCTTCTCTTCGTCCTCGCCGAAGTCCAGCTCCAGGTGCAGCTCCGAGCCAGCCTCCTCCAGACGCGTGTTGAGGTCGGTGAGCGTCTTGCTGGGCACGAAGTGGTACACTTCCATGGGCGGCAGCGTCTTCAGGGCGGTCACCAGGCGCGTCACGTGGTACGACTGCACCAGGGTGTAGCTGCAGAAAGAATTGGACCGTCAGAACCCTCGCATAAAGAAATGTAATCAAGTTGTAGTGGACTGATCTATTAATTTCGAAAAATTAAAGAAACTTCTTTTCTACAACATTCATTATCACTGATAAGTACGTGTGGTACAATTTCACACCTTCATAACTTACACAAAATTATTTTCAAAAATAAAAAATAAAACGAAGAATAATTAAAGACACGCTATCTGAAAATGTAATAAATGATTTCCTTAACACTAATGATCCGAATTGAAATACGCTACATTCTCTCGCCTATTGATTCAATACGGGTTCGAACCATTCCACGAACATATTTCAAGTGCTGACATGCGTTGTACAAAATCTTCTATAATCTTATCTTGCGTATACGAGGGGTAATACGAAACAATCTAATACTATTTAATTGTGTAAAAGTAGAATGTTTTTATTGATTAACTATTGTCTGGATATTTCTCAAACAAGGTTTGAATTTCTTCATCAAGAGGAACAAAGCACGTGAAGGATATAGTAGCAAAAAAAATCATTAATATGTAAATTACTGGTCATTCAGCTGGAGTTTTCTGAAAGCTTTACGTCTACTAGTGAAGGGTTATACGTCATTTAATTGCCACCTCCAAGGAGAGAGAAGTGCGTAGTTTCACTAAGAAAAGTGTCTTGCAGTATTTTTTCTCAGTAAAACTGTAACATCTGCAGTCAGTCCCAGTATTCACGTTAGTTACTACAATGTCCCTTCACTTTACGCAACATCCCAATTTGCCAACCACATGCGTTATCTGACTGGCTCTATCGATGCATCTGCTGAATCGTTCAGCAAGTTGTCGGGGTTCTATTTCCATCGGAGGTGAATTGCCTTCACAAGCTACACAGCTGAATCGAATTCATTTGCTGATTGAGAGTGATTTCTGACAGCCGGTTGCTCTTATCGGTATTTCTCAATGTTTTCTCCCATGGTGACTACCGGGGTAGTACCCTAACAAACGGACCACGGAACGTAGGCGATTTTTTCTCTTCGTTCGTGTCTCCTCCTCTCCCCTTACACACACTTACGTACATTCACACTTTACTACCGTTCATGTGGGGAAATCAAACGGGAGTCCCACCTGGGGCACTGCCGCGCTGGGGGATATATCAGGAGGAGGAAAATTCGAAAGTCTCCATGAAGGTCGACGCCTGTCCGTAGTGACAACTTCCAAAGATATAGCTTACGGGACTAACAATCACAATACTTGTCGCGAGAGTAATCACTAAACAAAGGACTAGTTAAAAGATGGTAACCCTGAAACTTATAGATTTTCTGATATTAAAATTTCCATAAGTTTCCAACAGTTCTCCATGCGTTGTGATTCTTAGTCCAAATAATGGCGCATAGTTGTCCCCCGGCTGTTATCTATGTATACACCATTTAAGCCCCTTCCAACAAAAATGTTCATAATGTTGCTTTTAAAACATGTGCTACGAAAGTGTCTTCCGTACTGCGCCGAATCACGGGCTCTTACTAACAATGCATTTAATTCATGTCGGTAGCAACCAGATTACTAGGACACAAGTAAAGGGGTCAAAACTTCCGGTATCTATTATGGTTGTGGGAAGTATGCAATTTACGTTTTAATTTTTTACAGGCTGAAATTCGTGCTACCAACGTAATTTCTGTAGGTAGCACTCTCGCCAGCCACTGGTTCCTCTGCGGAGAGACTTTCCAAGCGCATTGTAGTTGGTTGGTTAATGGTTCCGGGCACGTCAACAGCTTAGGTCATTAGTCCCATAAGTGTAGTGCATGTTTTATGGTCGGGAGATGGCAGGGATCTTCCCCTGCTGGACGGCGAGATCCGGCGTCAACGTACCGTCGGCTAGCGGGATTTCCCTAACCACAACTGTCCCACAAGCGGAGCACCGCCCATGCCGGGACAAGCTCTAAGCTCCCGACTGGTATCCTGAAATATGCGGTAATGTAGTGCATGCTAGTATAAGTGTGTGTGTATGTGTAAGGGGAGAGGATAGAACAAGGAAGAGGAAGGAAAGATCTCGCGCGGTCCGTGGCCCGTTTGTTAGGGTACTACTCCGGCATTCGCCTAGTGTTGAGCGGAGAAACCACGATCAGAGCAACCGGCCGCTAGAATTCTCCTCCAGATCGCGACTGAGTTCGACCTAGCAGAAAAGCTAGTGTCGAAAATTCTGCCGCCGTCAGGACTCGAACCTAGGACATCCCAGTCAGAGGCGCAGCAGTGACATGAGCTGATGCAGTGAGCTACCGCTCCCGGTCAAGCGCACTGCATCTCGCAAACGTGTGTCCCCTGCGGAGAGCCTCACCGCGTGGTGTTGGTGCCCTCGCGGATGACGGGCAGGATGTGCGTCTTGAGCAGCAGCTGCGTGGTGCTGAAGGTCTCGGTGAGCGGGGGCCTCGGGCGGTCGTAGTGCGGGGTGAGCGTGCTGGCCAGCAGGTTCTCCGTCAGCGGCTCCTCGCCAGGCGCCACCGTCGCCGACGCGCCGCCCGCCCCCGCCGCCGCGCTCGTCGGCTCGATCGCCAGCGTCTTGGCGAACGTCGACGTCACGGTGATGTAGCGCGTGTTCTTCACGGTGCCGACCTGCGGGCGGAAACAACCATACGAGTTAGAACTGTGCCATGAAGTTCTGGTGTAGTTCATGGAAACTCATACATTCATAAATATAAACTATATACATTCATATAATACTAAATATTCATACAAAATGATGAAGATGTGTGATATATAAATACATAATCAGGACCCCTTTTTATTACTATGCAACAATAGTAAATGGAGTTGAAAAAGAACGAAATTAAAAAACTCCAGATGCAACAAAATAGAGAGACATGAGAGTATTAATTAATCAAAACCTGCAACCGTTCACACCGAAACGCTGAGTCAGTACACACTCTTAGCCACTTTGACCATCAATGTCGGTAAATAAAAAAATTAAAAGAAAATAATATAAAATATACAAAAATTGAAAATTAATTACGTAAATAGTTAATGTAGTTCTGTACCTATAGATGTAAGTATTGTATGTAAATATGTACTTAATATAACACAAATTGCCGAGATGGCTAAACAAATCATCAGCTCTGAACGGCAGGCGTCCGTTAAGGATTTTAACGGATGCCATCCATTAAAACAATCGAAACAAAGGAGTTGCAGCAAAGATATAGTAAAGTATTACTAGTCACAGCAAAGTTATTTCTTAGTTATACGATTTTTCTAACGAGAAGATGAAATTGTAAAATATTGAATGATACATAGCCGAAAACACAAATTGCGGACTCGGCTGGTTATAAACAACGGTTGTAGTCTTCCTTTATAAACATCAAACCCGTCCGTTATTTGCTCGGTTTTCCAAAACTTACCGCGCACACTACTTAAGAACAATAAATAAATTGGCTCCAAAGAACACTGCAACAAATTAAATACTTTAAAAAATAGTCTTCGCTAATACTGAACACTATACCAACATAAAATAGTGTTCGTCCAGTACAACACTAATTTTTGCTACCTTTCCAAAACGCAACATGCGAATAGCAAATATTTGATCGGGGCGGGCTCTACATCGGAGCCTTATTGCGCATGACAAGTAAACTGTCAAAAGCAATGTTGAGAAAATTCAACAGAGAATGTGAAAATACAACTGATACGCTCAGTATTAGAAAAAGCGCAAAAACAATAAAATTTTGCAGTTTTTAGTGAAATTCGAATCTCCTTTGTTATTTGTGAATTTTCCCGAGCTCCTTGGTGTATAACGAAACCCATGATACATCTCGTATAGCCACAGGCGGCTTAATTTTTTCTCTATTTCTTCGTGCATACGAAAATCGTAATAAAGATTTTGTCTCTATAAAAAATGTGAGAGTAAACAATATTATGTCTCATTATTACATTTGAGGGAATGTGAAATAACTGTTGTGTTTGGTGAGGGCAATCTTACCAGAAACCTGTGTTATATTTCAGAAACTACTAGTTGCTTGATAACTTTACGCCACATTCACTTTGTATTATATGTAAATTTGATGTGAAAGCGTGAAAAAAATAATTCTAAAATTCATTTATTAATGATTTCCCAACCTTTCACTATATCTCCATTGTTTGAAAATGGTTGTTTATTCTTACATTTTACCTTCCAACGTTCCTTTTTGGGATATTCTTGTTTTCGGTCATATCTGTATTTAATTTTAAATAATGTATCAGCTTTGGGATACCTTTATAAATCTAAATAAATATTTCTATTCAAAAAATGTTGCTTATTATTTTGTTAAAAGAGTTGATTAGGATTTATTTACTCATAATTCGTCAAATTAACTTTCAACTTCTACATTGGAAAAGAATGAACCATAGAATTTTCTTTATGATGGATCCGTGTACTAATGAAAGGACGACAAGGTTACTTGCTCGATCAAGCGAGTAATAATAGCTTCGGTCTCTAGGCAAAACTACATCGATCATACGCGTCATATTTCCGTCGACCATGACAACGATGCGATTGGCTCTGACCTCCTCCCCTCCAGAAGCCAATCAACTGGTCACATTATTTTGAAGGTAATTTCACCAACTTGTATTGAAGTTCCAGTTTCCAATCTAAGATAACAACGTTGAAAACGTTAATCCTAAGTGGCATCAGATCGCTCCGCAATTTGCGTACAAGGATTTTTGGTACGATGCAGCTATCTTAGGGAGGTAACCGGTTCGATAAAAATTCCTTTCGAAAAACAACGAACGTGCTTGTTCTTACCTTGCGTAATCCGTCAGACAAACGCGTGCAAGAAGAGTATGTTATTTGGAAATCGCTGTTTCCACTTTCGTCGTTGTTTCGTAAGCGAATACACTAGCGATGGGTGACATCGTAGGAAAAACGTAAATCTATTCTCATTTAGAAAGCAGTCTAAATTGAAACGAGTTAGTCTTTCTTGTTTAGTAGGCAACCTGACGCTTCGTTTTCCTGAAAACATTACTTTCTCGGCAATAAGTATGAATTACGTGAGTTTTGTAGCTTTTGAACAAATACAATGTGGATGTCCACTTTCCCTGTTCCTGTATGTCACGTAACATTATGAGAGTTGAAACGTCCTACGTTTTGTATGTATCATTTTGAATACTAAAAGAATATGTATATTGTGACGTCTTGAAATATGGTACGTCTGTGAAGAAATACAGGAAGGCAACTAATATCTCTCTCTTCTGTTATTTCTTCTAAAGAAATCTTCAAACGTCATTACGTCGATGTTAGGTCCCGAAAATGAATCCGTTAACTTTCACTAACAGTCAACTGGATCGTCTCAGCGTTGGCAGTGGCCTGGTTCTCTAACTTCCTCTCACAATGGAGGTTCCTCTCCTCTAACAGAATGCCATAATTCCCTACTAGTTTAGTAACAGCCATAGACGGTGAGGTTTTACTACTTCTCTCAGCTGCCTGTCCTCACACGGGTATACTACAAATATTGAGCTGTCTCAAGATTAAGAAATCACGCGTCTTGTCACCTAGAGGACGAGGTTGGGCTACACAGGGCACAACATTTGGTGGAACCGGAGACATTTACGATAAGATTAAAAATTAAAAAAACGTAAGTATTGCGCTAAGAAGTATTGGAAAGAGCGCAGCCGTAATGGGTCAGAAATAATTTGCAGTTATAACATCGCTCCAATATTGTGCACGACGGCTCTTTCAAAAAACCTAAGTTTCATCACCTATGTATTTCTGTGCGAATAAACAAAAGAATTACTTTAGTTTTTAGTGTCAAATCTTTAAAAGTCAATGATAAAATTATCATATGCAAAACTATTTTCATTTTTGCAATCCCATGAAACACTTTAGCTAACGAGTTAATGAGAAAATGCAGAGAAGGAATAGTGTAACTGCCAAAATACAGGTCAGGTATTTAACACACAATTTTAATGAGAAAGTAAACGATAAATTCAATGTTTAGTTCGTTTTCATCTGTTAATTTCGCAAAATGAGATTCTCCGTATTTTTAAATCTTTCTGGCTGAGGAAAGTTGAATGCAATAATGAGAGACGCGTATACGCCGTCGCAATTCAACAATTGGATACAATACGATCAGAATATTTTTCCAGCCGATCCGGTGGCCGCGATCGCTAAGGCGGTAATATCGTAGCAATCTGGGACCGAAGGGTCGCGGTTTCGAGTCTCGCCTCGGACATGGTCGTATTTGTGTTCGTCCTTTCACTCCTTATCATGGTTACACTGCTCCTAGCAATACTAACGAAATTAAAGTATTTTAAAATAAATACCTTTGCAGACTTATTAACGCACACTGATTCATTCCTAACAGTCAAATTTATCGTAAACTTCAAATGCCTTACATCTCTATTTAATAAGCTTATCCTCTAAATTTTATTCACTTCCTCCATCTTGCCCAAGCACTTCCTTTTTTTCACCTTGGCCAACAATCCAATACTCCGAACAGAATAAAATCTCGTTTTCCCAAAGATATTTTCAGACCCTCCTGATTCAAATCTCCCCACACGTCCTCTCATAATATTTTATTTAACACACCCTTCAAACCTTAAAAATATCAATCTCAAACAATCTTTCTTTCTCACCTCACCATAAAACATACATTTTTGTCTTTCTTTATGGTTTAACACCTCAATAAGACAATCAACTTAGGAAATTTTCCAAGAATTATGTATATGTATTCACAACTCTGTAGGACCATCTGGTCGAGCAGATAGAAATAAATTTTAAAAAATCCTTATCATCACCATATCGTTTCAGTTTCATAGTTATCATAATTTTAACTCCAATACTGATCGCTAATGACCTAGATGTTGATGCGACGTTAGATAACAAAAAAAAAAAAAGAAAGATCTTTCCTATAGTTTTTCCGGCGCAACTTGTCGAGTGTCGTTTTTCCTGTTGTTGTTCCTTTCGTTTTGTCGTTTTTCCGCTTCAACTTAGTAAGAAACCTATACTTTGGCGTTCCTGTGTGCTGTTTTCGAATGTGCACGCTGCAGAGAGGTGCATCCACAGCTTCTCGCATTGCGTCGCTACTGCACCCAGCCCTGCAGGGGGGGAGGCGGCCGTGAGACCGGTTCCGAGCGGGCGCCACGGAATCTTCGGGAAACGGGTGAGGAATGCGTGTACACGTAACCAGTGCTTCGACGACGACGCGCGTCGCACACTGGCTCCAAATGAGCCAAAAGACGCGTGGAAAGTACCTCCTTTGGGAAGGGAATGCTATGTCGAAATGCGTAACTTCTTTAGACCCGCATAAGGAACAGTTTACAAGGTGATACTCTCAACTATCACAGACTAAATAGTATAATTTTCGATTTCTGTCAGTTCATGGAAATATATTATGGAGACTGTGAATATAAATGATGCGTAAAATTAAATTTCATAAAAGCGTATTGCGAGAAGAGTTGACAATTCCATGCACGTCATAATTTAACTTCATTATATTCCTTTCGCTTAAATTATGTATTTATTTATTTATTTATTTATTTATTTATTTATTTATTTATTTATTTATTTATTTATTTATTTATTTATTTATTTATTTATTTATTTATTTATTTATTTATTTATTTATTTATTTATTTATTTATTTATTTATTTATTTATTTATTTATTTATTTATTTATTTATTTAATTTTTTATGGTTGAAACGCATGTTTGGGACTCTCGCTGGGCGGACGTCGAGTTTTTCGGTTCACTGTACATCGTGCGGCGCAGCGGAGAGCGCTCGCCTGGACAGGGGGTCGCGGCGGCGGCGCGGACATAGGCCCATCAGCGCCGTAAAAATGTCGCCGGCTGGCATTTTACGGCGCTTTCTCCCCGAGGGACGGCGCCCATCGCCGCTGCCCACTGCCCAACGCCGTCGCTGCCGCCGCCTGGCCCGGAAGCTCCCCGATTAGTCGGCTGCTCGGAGCGCTGCCAGGAAAGCTCCCGCCGCGGAGGCTCGCGAGATTTCCGCGCGCAGTTTATGTGGAATTTCTGTCACTTCCAATGCCGTTTTTATTAGGAGGCGTGATGAAGCCGTAGCTTTTTCGACAGTTATTAGGGACTGGGGCGTTTGAAAAGACAGGCGGTTCAAACGAGATCAGATACAAGTTCTGAATATGAAGAATACTTTCAGGGTTTATATAAGATATTCATTCGCTTGTGATATTATTGATTCTATATTCTATAAGCAATTTGTTTATGGAATCAGTGATTCATTGTGTAACACTTGCTTTGTTATATTAATAAAATGAAAAATTTTATATGAATTTAAATTATGTTGAAAATGTTATAAAACCCTTGGCTGTTGTTTCGAGTTCCCTGTGATTGCTTGTGTGTTGAAAATTGAACAAAAGATTCCTATTTGAGGTTCAACAATGATAATTAGACTTGTAGAGGTAAAAAGCAGAGAAGAGAAAGAAAACAGTAAGCGTCTCGTGATTCATTCGTGCTAGCATATGAATTCATTCGTCAAACGCATTAACAGAACCATTATAGTTTACAGAATATCATACACCTGTCTTAGGTCAGTAAGGAGCTGAAAGTTAAATTTTCTATTCAGAACCCAACGTTACTATCACGTGAATAACATGGATCGCTACTTTCGGCATTTACATAAGATATCGAAAATGGAGAGACATCTTGTCAACACCTTCGCACCCACCTGTCCGACAACTCCTCAGACTACCGACCCGTTACGGTCCCATTATTTACAATGCAATTCAGCTTGGCTTTATGAGTCTCTGAAAGCGACGACCACCTACGTGGTACACGTGTATAAAGAGTCCAGCGCGATAGAGTCACTTAATTTCCGTCGTAACTTGTGAACTCCAATATCCTATCGACGTAATGAAGAGGTAAATTTGTGTCGTGACAAGCTGAGTGGGGCGTACGCGAAAAAAACATCTTCGAGGTGCTGGTAGCTAAAGAGATCGGTTGCGGAAAAAGGAAACCGAAACATAAGAAAACAAACTGCCGAGTAATTAGAGCGGGGTAGCCTTGTACTAATTAAAATCCTGCCGGTGTGGTTGAATATTAATGGCGATATTATTCCGCTTGGGTTAATGGTGAGATGCGGGAGTGCTGGAGAAGGGCACGAAATGGGCCCTGGCGACCGGCAAGGAGAGGCTGACGGGTTGGTGATGGAGTCGGCGGGGGGCGGAGTTGACCGTGGATACCATCGACGCCGCGTCGCCGACACCGGCCAGTTCCGGGTGTGGTTGTTGCCGCCAGCGACCTCGCTAGGCGGTGGAGGCGGTGGTGGTGATGGTGACGGTGGAGTTGATGATGCAGTGGTAGTGGTGACAGTGATGAGGGTGGCACAAGTGTCGGTGGCAGAGATGGCGGTGGCAGATGTGTCGGTGGAAATGATATGATGGTGGCAGTGATGATGGCGATAGAGATGGTTGGGGTGTTAATGACTTTTGTGGTGACAACTGTAACTGTAGCAGTGACTGCGTTGGCAATGTTAACGTTAACTACAAAGGTGAAGGGGAAGATAATAGTAGTGGTGATGGCAGAAACGCAAAAGGTGGCCTAAGAAGTAATGGTGAGAGTCGATCACATGCTGATTGACGATCATATATACGCCTTCTGAAGGATCTCACAAGGTGTTTGTACTATTAAACCCTTTGAAAAACTGTATTGTCGAACAAAAATTTAAAAAAATAATAAAACAAGACGTTTCAGTTATCTGTGATTAAATAGCACTATCAAGATAATTTTCTACAAAATGGCAGTGACAAAATTTATATTAAACAAGATGGCGGTGACAATGTGATGTTTATCGAGATGGTAAGGCTGAGATGATATTGTGAAAGATTCACGTTGCTCTGTTCTCAAATAATGGTGGTGATACAGTCGAGTAGTTGCAGAGCTGCTGGTAGCTTCGTGTTTCCGAACAGGATTACCAAATCGAAGGTCCTTGGAAGTGAAAGAGGTGCAAAACGAGTGTCGTGGAAATATACGCTCGAAGGTCTGAATGCAGCTGGTAGGCGGTCTGTGTGCTAGTGAATGTATTCGTATTTCCCTGTACATTCCTTCTTCACAAGGTGGAACTTCTGTAACAAGTTTGAATTGATCCATGTGGTAGAAAAAGTTTGAGGTAAAGTTGGAGATTTTTTTACATTTCAGGAAGATTTCACTTGTGGATTTTGTTACTTACGTTAAATAGTTTTCAACAAAAATTATTATAGTTTTCAGGTGAACTGATCGTTTTTCGTCTTCAATGAATTTAAGAAAAACTTATTTTTGTGATAATGTTAAGAAAATTATTATAATATTGGTCAGCTGTAATTAGGTATTTGTAAATTGTACGGAGTGTATATTGAACACAAAATATTTCGATCAAGTTTCTTTGGCGAAATGTGCGTTAATATCTTATTCGTCCTACAGTAAAACTGGGAAAGGTAGTAACTAGAGTTTTCAAGATAACGTCCTACGTTTTTAGGCGACTTTCAAGACGTGCTCAAGATAATCAAATATGTGAATTCCTAAGAAATCATACATGTTATAAAAGAATGTTAAAAAATATATTATGTCTGAATATTTGCCTTTTATTCGCCCATGAATCTTCACAGATGTTGAATATCGGACAACTGTCAAATTTGTTTCATTCTCTTGATATCTCGTGTGGAGGTTGTTGGAAGTTCTATGGGAAAATCAATTTTCTGTCATTTCCTCACACAATATTTCAAAGACAAACGCAAGGAAGACATCGAAAAGCATCAAAATTGAGAAGCTGTTACCTCGATAACAGAGTCCAAAATGAAACCCACACATGATCCATCGTTTTCTCTTAAGTAATTTTGAACCTCGTCTCTAGGCGGCTCCACACATTCGTTATTCGGCGAACACCGAGCGACCGCTCGCCGAATCCCGAGTAGTGTGGATAAGTTGCTTGCTATTTGCCGAGTGACGAACATTCGGGGTTCACCCTATCCACCGCGTGTCGGTCTTTTAGACACATCAAACGGAGCGAACATTCGCCGAACACGTCAGCTGCTCGGGATTGGGCGAGCACTAGCTCGCTGCTGGGCGAATGCTGAATATGAGGAGCCGTCTTCTTGAGAGTCAAGAGTTCTAAATATGAGATATCAGAAGAGCACGTTTCGTAACACTTTGAGTAAGCGCAGAGCCAAGAACGTCTTGCGACTCGAGCGCGATTCAGACTTCGCTCTGGATCGCTACAGCCAAGAAATACGTGACTGTTTCCCAAGTAGTTTTTGATGCTGGCACCTTCGGGGTCTTTCCTATATTTTATCAACCGGCATAAAACACGTTGCGTTTACTAAACAGACTGAAGAATTTAGAGTCTGGGGCTCGAACGAACGGGGTATTTGAATGATTGAAAGGAATTGGACCCGAAAGAACTGGCGATAGTAGAGTTGTAAAACGGCGACTGTTACGTGGAAGTAGGAGTGCAGAATCGGAACTGTCATGACAAACGACGGTGCTGTTTTATCATGGTCGGACGAATGTAAGAAAGGTGTGAGTAAAGAATTTTTTTAAATGTACATTTAGAGAAGCGCACTCATAGCGCTGAAATGAAGGAAGTGAGGACTTTGCAGGGAACTGACTTGTCACGTTCCGTTTTCCGACATTTCGCATACTCGTATTTGTGTCTCTTGACCCATTTCCAACACTCGTTTTTGTTAGATCCGACAACTTGCTAATAAATACACGAGGCACTTTCGAAATAGTCAATACATTGTCGTTTTTTTCCACAAACTTTAGTCAAGAAATACAAATACGAAAATATATGAATTATTTAATCCATAATATTTACTTTTTAAAACGCTCAGGTTAAGAAACACCTGTTTAACTGGGCTCTAATGACTATTAATTAATCTGAAAATCACGATAGAATTAAGAACATTTTGGAATGAAATTCACAACGCAATATTCAAAATCATCTACAGTTAAAAAACACCTCACACTTACAGTAAGTGAATTTTTTTATCACTCTATATTTTCAAAAAAATATTTATGTATTCCTTCATCTCCAGGTTAGCCTGCACCACACATGTATGTGCGAGGAGGCGCTTCGCTGTCAAAGCGATCGCACAGCCTCGACGGTTTCGCCGATCGGCGAAACATGAGGCCCGAGAAAAAAAAATCGTTTGCAGGATTCTGTCGCCGCGATGACGCGTTCAGTCCCAGGGCGCTGTCCGATTCTGTTTCCCAAATCTCGTTCTTTCTTCGCCATCGTCCCGAATCCCCTGCCTTTCCCTTCTCCGCCTCGCGACGCGCGTATCCGATCTCATTCCCGCACCCACCTCCGCGGGTTTTCTCCCCATGTTCGCCTACTGACATCTTCCCGCGCCGCGTCCTCTCCTGTGGGCGCGTTGGCCCTTCGCAGATCCCCGCTCCCCCTCCGTCCGTCGCCGTCTGCGGGCTACTTCCCGCCGGGAGGAAACGGATTTACACGCCGCAGCTCGCGCTGCTTTATGGGGGACTTCGATCTGCGGCCGAAAGATAGCGTCGCTTACGCCGACCGACAGTGGCGCGGCGGCGTACAGTGGCCAAGCCAGTAAATATCCATCACGTATTTCTACGTACGAACGAAAAGACTTGAAATACTATTAGAGAATAAACAAGTCAAGTTCTGTAACAGTTTTTAATTAGCATTATGTCACTTTATTTACATTTTCTGAAGTTTCTATTTAATTTCAATTTATTTTATTTGTTCCCGAAAGGAATTCGGTGTTTTTATCAGTATATTATAATCTCAATAATATGATAATTTCACGGAGTATAAGAAGTTAGAAATGAAAACTTTTCATTTCTCTAAATTGAAAACGATCGTTCTGTTTTCTCAGACAATGTTTGTAATGTGGTACTGCAAGTGTTTTTCTAATAAAAAAACTGTGAAGATATTTATCTTCGAATTAAAATTAATAAGTATAATTTATACGGTTCTTGCAATATTTTCAACGCTATTTTTTTGTTAATTTTATGTCAAAAAACTTTGAAAAAAAAAAAATTTAATTTTAAATATTATTTTTTTTAAATTTATTTCTGCTTCGCCAGAAGGCCCTCAGTAATTGCGTTACGATACAGTGAGGGTACATTGAATTATGTTAGTATTGTGAAGTCGTAGGCTTCCGCGGCCAGAGTCATGTAAATGATCTTGGCTGTCCAGGTTGTGCTACAACACAACAGCCCTAAGGAAGACCACGACAAGATGGTCGAAACGTCGGCAACACAGCATTCGACGCGGCACCACCTGGACAGCCCAGATCATTTATGTTAGTATTGTTTAAGAATAATTATTGACATGAATACATTATCAAAATTATGTGCAAAGCCACATCGGGTACATGATGATCAGGGAGGGTCGAAGAACTTTCGCGGTAGTTTCCGCTTTAGTCTATTATGGTGCGGATTTTGTTTTCCGATTTTGAAATGTACGGCTGAGGTAATCTTGTTTTGTGCGGTTTGGAGGCGCTTTGGCCCACTGCGCGTTGCGGTCGGGTCCTCTCGGCTGCTCCGTTTCTCAGGCGCTCCGGCGCGGTGCGGCGCGGCGGCGCGGGGATTGAAAACGCCCGCGCCGAAGACGATGACGGCGGGGGCGGAGGCGCCCACCTCGGGCAAACGCATTCTCATTTCCGGGCGGAGAGGCCGCGCCGGGGAGGCAAACGGTTGAGGTTGGGAACGATTGGGGAGAGGGGGAGAGGACGAAGTTACCGGAACGGCTTAAGGTGGCAATAGATAAGGCGAGGAAGTGATTAGACGTTATTGCCTTATTGATTAAGGATGACTGAACATTCCAGACTTGTTATTGTTTCCTGCTGTAGGTTTCATGCATACGTCCAGTAAGTGGTTATTGTAGACTGTGAATGGCAGATAAACGTAATACTCATGAGTAAAGTGAATAAAAAAGTAGACGTTTTGAAGGAACAAGACGATACCAACACGTAGTATATGAGACAATGATGCAATTCATTAAGATATCATGAAAGCGTATATGTAAAGTGAAATGTAGTTGAATTAGTTGAAGAAAGGAATATATGAAATAATATCAAAACGTAACAGAAAGACAATTCAGTTTGTAACGACTTGTGAATGAGACGTAAGTAGCAACAAAATTTGAGTATATCCTTAATACAAGCTTGAGGTAAAAGAATTCTATAGAATCTCAAAATTGCGAATAGTCAATTATTGTAACGTGAATCCAGCCAGTGATGTATTGCGGTTTAGTATTCAGCCTCTCCTCTTGAATTAAAGAGTAATTACATTTCAGCTTGATAAATTTTAAAGGAATGATAGCACTAATGATTCACATCAGTTTCCTTCATATATCAGGAGCCCTGAATCCACTGCCGTGATAAATACCAGCTTGTTACATTTTAAAGGAATGATTGTATTAGTGATTTACATCAGTTCCCTTCATATGCCATGACCTGAAGAGATGTCTCAATAGCGTTTTCAACGAGCAGAATTACAAGAATGCAACGGGCGAAACAAACTGGGCGTCGCCCGAAACAGCGAGTCGTGTACGTCCCAGCGCGATTGATTGATAGTGCTTCAGAGCGTGTCAACTACTATAGTCATTAGTCCCGTACGTGTAGTGCGTGATTTTGCTCGGAAGGTGGTCATCTCGATTCTTCCTGCATGCCTTGCCAGACGTCCAGATCCGGCGCTGGCATGCCGTCAGCTAACGAGGTTTTCTGTAACCAGGTATCTCCCACCACCTGGGCTCCGCCTCAGCTGGGACAAGTTCTAATTCCCCGACCGGTCTCCCGGCATGTGTTGTAGTGTAGTGCATGTTAGTGTAAGTGTGTGTGTGTGTAAAGGGAAAGAGGACAAGGAAGAGGAAGGAAAGATCGCGCGTGGACCGTGGCCCGTTTTTTAGGGTACTGCTGGTGTTGATCGGTGAAACCACGGGAAACTACCGATCAGAGCAGCCGGCCGCTAGAATTTTCCTCCAGACCACGACTGAATTCGACCTAGCTGACCAGCTAGTGCCACCGTCGAAATCCGAACCTAGGACCTCCCGGTCAGAGACACTGCAGTGACATGAGTTGATGCACTGAGCCACCGCTCCCGGTCTCGAGCGCTAAGTTGCCGCGCGATTCGCCGCTAGCGCCACGCGCGGCGCGACGTCTAATCTTTGCGCCGCGAGCGCCGCGCCCGCTTCGTCACGCACGGCGAGCGCGCGCCGCGCCACCCAACTTCCCGGGCCGTGAGCATCCGGCCCTCCCAGAACTCCCCCGATGCGTCTCCCTTTGCCCATTTATCCCGCCCCGCCCCCCCCGCCCGCCGCCGCCACCGCAGCCGCAACCCGAGCATTCCGAATCTATCTCGGAGGTGATGGCGTTTATAGTGCGTGTGAGTGTAAGAGGAGTGTGTTGGTGGCCGTGAGAGTGGTGGCGAAAGGGTCTATCAACTCTCCATTCGAACTACGGACTAAACTAAATGGTGCGAGGTTGGTTGATTAGTGATTCCCGGCGCGTCAACTAGTAATTTCGTTATTCCTGTAAGTGTAGTGCATGTTTTATTGGTAATTGGTGGCGGTGATCTCTTACTACTGGATGATGAGATCCGGCGCCGATCTACCGTCGGTTAGCGAGGTTCTCCCCAATTACGACCTCCGACGGGGCACCGTGACAAGCTCTAAGGTCCAGATGGGTCTCCCGGCGTGTGTGGTATTGAAGTGCATGTAAGTGTAAGTGTATATAAGTAAAGGGTAGGATAGGACAAGGAATGAGAAGAAAAGATCACGTGAGGCCCGTGGACCGTTGTACTGCTCCGGCATTTGCCTGGTGTTGATTGGAGAAATCACGGAAAAATACCGATCAGAGCAGCCAGCCACTAGAATTCTCCTCAAGACAGCAACAGAACTCGACCTAGCGTCCCAGCAAGTGACGAAAATCCGCCTGTGTCGTGTCTCGAATTCATGGACCTTCCTATCTGGGACGCGGTAGAAGCAAACGTTGTTGCTCTGAGCTAACTCAACCGGTCTGCGAGGGTAGATAGAGGCCAGCGGAGCCCTGAGAAATGCATTCCCTCCCCATCGCCGAGCGGGGGCAGTGCAGGGCATCGCTGAAGCGGGTGAAGCGGGTGAAGCGGGTCTCATGATGGAGGGGCGGACGTGGCGCATCCGGCCCGACCTCCCCCCGACTCCCGTGGCGATCGGTCTCCGGATCCAATCTTTAGGGAACCGTCCATGTAGTTTATAAGACAGGTTTTAGATTTACCGAATCATTCTTCGGAGGCGGGATACGGATATCGTAGTTTGGGTGAAGGAGAAGCCGAAAGTCGGTTTTGAAAATATGGGAGGTGGAAGTCTGAAATTTTCAACAACTTTTATAAAATTTGTGAAGTATCCGATGTTGTTGATGAGTATATAATTAAAGAAAATGTGATATGAGTTGTGATCATATTGTCACTGCAAAGGCATTCTCGAAATAAGGACATAATATTACATCAACACACCCGCAAGGATATTTTTTTATTTACCACGCCAAATGGCTGAGAAAAAGTTGTGAACTATGAGAGTAAAAACAATCTCACACGAGGGAACACAGAAGGATCATTTTCAAGAAAGGATTCTTTTCATTACGAAATCCGGCAGAGATTTAAAAAAAATTGCTGTTGAGGTGTATGTATGTGTATGTGAGATTATGTGTTTTTTATAATAGATTTACTAATTTTCAAATATTTATTACATCATTAAATGATATGAAAATAAAATAATTTTTATCAGCCAATTGCTACAGTAATAAACTCCCCTTTTCAAAGAACCATAGTAAGTTTAGAGGCTGAAAGTTTGCCATTAAAGACTCATTAGGACCTTGTCAGATTTTATAAGGGTTCGAGGCGATCGTATCAATTTTCCAACAGTGTAGCATTCGTGTTGTAGGGGTTTTAAGGCATGTAAGCAACCACAGATATTCGTGATTTCGTTTGTCCGTGAACTGCGATTGAAGTAGCTTTACAAAAAGGTAGGTAAGGAATAAATACATTTACTTTCACAACCTTTCTCGTAGATTGTGAACTATACATTCCTTTCTTGACCACAAAAGTGACCTCTGAAAATTCTCCATTAGTACGGAAGCGCACGTCATCACGAGAGGAGAACATGGTAAGAGTGTGAACTTCATTATGAAACTGCATGCCATTTTGACGTCAGATTGAATTTACAGAATAGGAATGTATTCATTTTAGGAACAAGTAAAAATTATCCAAATAAAAACTACAATTTATACAATTAATAATAGCGGAATTTTCACAAATACTATGTGATAAGTTAAAAATAATAAATATGAGTTTTATGAGAAAAACATACTTATTTTAGACTGCTCAATTCGTCACGCACGTGAAGTCGCTCACTCATACTGAGGCTTTTGCCTTGAAAATTTTCTAGGACGAGAGTGGGAGGTAAGAAGACATCGTATGAGATCAGATGGGGGTCGCCTTAAGAGAAATACTCCACACCCACGTTTATTTCAGTACATCTCTCACTTCACCCAGTGCCTATACACAAGAATCTATCTTGACAGGTAGAGAGACGATGAAAGAATCTTCACGCGCAGAGACGATGAAAGAATCCCAACGCGCCGCGGAGAGGCGATGCCTTTGCAACCGTCGAGCTGTTTAGCGGGCGGGGTCTTCCTCGCCCATACAATGCCCGTCCGCCCGTCCGCCCGCCCACCCGCTCGAACGCCCGCCCCCCCCCCGCCCGCCCCCCCGCCGAATGCCCACAAACCCACCCGCCTGCTCGCCTGCCCACCGTCCCCCCGTCCACCAACCCGCCCGTCCACCCGCCCACCCGAACGCCCGCCCACCCGCCCGGCCCTCCGAAGGCCGCGGCTCGTGAGCCCGTCGGCGCTTGCCGCGCTAAATGTGTGTTTGCGGGTCGCACCGCTCGCCGCCCCGCGACCTCGCGACCCACGGGGCGCGATCGTGGCTGCCCCGTCCCCTCCCCTCCCCTCCTCCCACCCTTTTCCACCTCTCCCCTCCGCAGGCTGCCTGCGCTCTTCCCGCGATCGGCTCCTCTGCTGGCTCCCACGCTGCGGGCGTGGGCGTGATTGTGTTTCGGACGCGGGCGGAGTACAAAAAGTTTGAGGAGCGGGTGGGTGTTAAAGTAGTAGGCAAATTTACTTAAGAATCGTATACATAAATATGCTAATATTAGGATTTGATCCGACGGTGCTGACTTTTTACGCCCGTGGGAAGTAATCAAATGGTGAAGTATGGTTGTAATGAGTTTTCATAATGTTTAGGTTTCATTCCTGCGCATTTTGATATTGGTTGGTTTTGTTACATTTGAATCAACAATGGAATCCACAGGGATCGTCATTTGTTTCGTAAATGCTAGCTTTTTCTGAACAGTTCCTACAGGTTTTCTCCAGAGAAAAGCTCTTCTTTGCTGAATGGTAATTTCTGAATGGAATTTCTGTATTATGCAGGAATTAAAATAAAAATGTTATTTTCAAATTAGAACCCCTCTACACAGAGTTTTTTTTCCTGTGTAGTCTCCAACTTGCTTACATTTAATGTTGAAATAATATTTAATTAAAATAATGTGATATTTTAGGTATCTTTTCTTCTGCCCACCTTGCCAGACACGGTAGCTTTCGATTCTCACATCAGACCTTTATTGGTGAGAGACCAGCAGTTTTCCTTACACCGGCTTCTAGTTGATAAGTATCTATTCCAGGTATACCCCTTTTTCTTCTTTTCGTATTCCCAGAGAGGTTGAATAAACGGCGACGTCACCACTATGTTTCACCATCTGTCATCGACCCGACGATGCCCTTTTGACCTATTCTACAGTCACCTGTTCTGCAGCTTGGTATACACGTGACTCATCTCCATGATTTCCCGACGCAATGAGGGTAGTAGGTGCAAATATTCCTATGTGAACCTCACAAACCCGAAGTAATCATAATAAAAGTAAATTGTAATTCCTAAAAAATCATAATTTTCTTGAAAACAATCAAAGACACATTTTCTGATAATTATCATATTAAATCAAATATGTAGAAAAGAGATATTGAACCGTTAATACGTGAATTTCTTGCTATTTACTGTATTGTTGCAGCTTCAAGTTTTAAGGAAAAGCTTTGTTGAACAAAGAACAAAATGAAACTGCCGCCTTTACAGAGGTCTCGTCTACGTAACGCTTTCTTTCCTTACGTTTGCCGGAACATCTCTGTCGTGACTCCCAGATGCAAGGCAGATGCTGTAATTACAAGTCATAAAAGCGCTTAAGTAAATGTCGTGGCAGTATGAATACTTCGATTCGCTCCGATCGGCGCCTGGGGCGGGCGGGCGGGCGTTTCGGTTGCCGCCCGATCACCGCCCAAATGTCACGGCTCGAGGAACGCGACTTCTGCTGTGGGTGGCGCCCCTTCCTGGCGGGTGACGCCCGTGCGCTGGCGACCTCTGGCGTCCACTTCGGCGCTCGCCGTGCTTTACACGCTAGGGATGCGACGTCGATATTTTCAAAACTTCAATGCTTTTCTAGAAACATCGATGTGTTAAAGTCAACGGTTTTTTATCATTTATGTTTTGTTCTCGATGCCTTTACGTTTTGTGCTAGATGTTTTGGGGATAAAAATTCCCATAATTCAAATTGTGTATAAGATAAAATATGAAATAATAACTGCTGGAATCACTGTCAATTTATGTGTTCGATCCAAACTAGCTAGTTGTACTATTTTCATTAAGAATGTTATCTTTCCCCAGAGATGACCCCAATGCCCTGGTATTTTCTTCGTCTTTCCAGTATTCCTCACATACATGTAGAGAGGGATTTTCTACTTAAATCTTAATTATAAATTAATAAATTAGGTCACTGTCAAATTAAATTTTGTCGCAAAGGAATTTAATGTTGGAGGTTACTAAATCAGCTTTAAAACATCGATGTCGATCAGCTTCTTAACATATCAATGATTTTTGGTGGATGTATTTTTAATATTGCTGATTTAATTTGGAACATCGATGTTTGGAAACATCGATGTATTGTGGTTGATGATACATCACTAGTACACGCGTGGGCCGTCGTGTCTGACCGTCAACTGTCTTACAGCGTATGTATTTTCTTACAACGTTCGTTCATTGTTTGGTCACACGTCCCAGCTTACTCTATTTCCTTAACAGTTCATTATTTCATCGTAATAATACGTATGGAGTAAATGATGCGTTGTACCCAATAAATCATTTATAAATTAACCAACGACCGAAGAAAGAATATTTTTATGTTCTCGGCACCGTTAAAAATGGTTATTTATATATTCAACCCACCCCATTGTGTCGACAGTTTCGTTACAAAATTGTATTCTACGTAAAAAATTTTGTAGGTACAGCCTGGACGACTTGTCACTTTACGGCTTACCTGCCCGTTTTTCGCGGTGTCTACATTTTTCCGTCCGCGACGCCCCCCCCCCCTTTCGCCCTATGAATAGACCTGCCAGTCGAGCGCTTTCTTCGCAGCTCCTCGCGTGCGCTAACGCGGAGATAGCCACTGCGGACCTCGCGCGGGCTGTGCCCCGCACAAGGTGCGCGCTTCTCGACAGACTGCGTGTAGACGTCGGGCCGTTATCACGCGGCGGAGGAAATGAAATGGTTGAGGAGCGCTCTCCATCGTAACAGCTGAGCAGCGCCTTCGCCGGTGCGTCTGTGACAGGCGTTACGGGGCTGACTCGGCTCTGCCGCGTGCGCTTTTTATCTAAACGGCAATCGCCTTTAACATGCGCCACGATATACATGGAAGGGATCCCTTGTATTCGTTTATTTACGCCAGTCGCTTTCAGGTGCATGTGCGATTTATTACTTGAGGTCTACAGCGAGAATTCCTTGACGGTGTTCTTCCTGTTCTTGTCTTTCTCATTGTTCATGAAACAATAATTTTTCTTTTGCCTCTGGACGTGTTTTTTCTCGTATTTTTCTTGTATATTCATTACGTGTGTTATGCTAAACGAGCTGTACGAGTCTGAACGTATTTAGTTGTTACAATAATAATAATAATAATAAATGAAAAGTGTACAATTTAAATCAAATATGTATAAAATGTACGATATACGTAATATCGGAATACAAATGATTCCGGTTTTTGATTATAGAAAATAACTTGAGTGGTAACTCGGACAATCGCCTTCGTTAGACTAACTTGATAATTTTTTGTAATGAAATAACTTACTAAATCTATTTTATTTTGACCCAATGTTTTGGTAAATCTGGTTAACCTCATATGCTTAGTTATTTCTTGTTTAACTTAATAGCTAAATTTTTCTGCTCTACTTTCTCTGTGAGAATGTCTATATTTGTGTTGTCCCTTTGTCTCTCCAAAGAACTTTCCAAAAAAAGATTGAGATATTAATTTAGATTTGGGAAGAGTGTCGGAAATGAGATTCAACCTACATAACACCAAGAAAAGTAAAATGAATTAAAACGCACTGAGAGAGAATATGAAAAAGAAAATATTTTGTATCTCCGTTTTTTTTAATAATGACATCCATTTTGAAAATGAATGTAATTAATCAATTTCATACTATATAATTCTGAAGATCAAATCTTTGCTTTTAGCACAGCTCTATAACAGTAATGTTACTTGTATTATTTTTACAGAAAGTGCTGCCTTGTTGATTCATATCGCGTGATTGCTTCAGTTTACGTTGTCTTGAGAAAAAACAAATATTTTTAATTAGAAAATATTAATACAAGTTGAAATATCACTATTTTTTTTTTGTATTTCAGATTCAAACAATATAAATGATACATGAGAGATCCAAATTAATCACAATGAAGTTAAGTTAACAATCAAGAAAACATTCCCCAGGCGCTTGGAAATTTCTATTTCTCTCTAAGTGTAAAAAAAAGTTTCAAAATGTGTTTGTTAATACTGACTGTATTAACTTCCTTTTATAAATAACAGCTGAAATGATGTAGGCCGAGAGGGATTTGTCGCCGGTATATGTTCGGAGGTGGCTCTTTCCCTTATACAATTTCACACAAAACTTCTTTAAACTGAAATAAATTCTTCTTATCACCAATCCTGCTACATCATTTAAGAATGGCCGTTCCCTTGCTTTTATTCCTGGAGTGTGCAGTAAGTACAAGTTCATCTGATATTGATTATCACATGCAACGTGCAATCGTACACCGAATATATCCAATGTTATAAATAAGGTATGTGCTCGGTCACAATTCCTACCTGAAAGGTGTACGGCGACTTGATGGTGGCCAGCTCATAGTAGACATCACTGAAATCAGCGGGCGTAGAGATCTCTACCTTGATGGTCTCAGCAGCTGGGACTGGTTTCTCCCCGGACTCAGGGAATCCGGGAGCAGTGGCGGACTCAGAAGGAATCTGTGGGGAGCAAACAAATATGTGGAAGTTAAAAAAAGAAATAGAGGGTTTTTGTGAAAACTGGAGCCGTGGAGGGACGTAAACACAACGCATTCAGTGGTGACGAAAGTATAGATAACACATTTCAAAACAAGCAATATTTAAAAAAGAAGACTCATTTAACAAATTGGAGTTATATTAACCAAGTAGTGTATTGAAGTGTATTTCTATTGTTCACTCTGCGTTCGCTGAAAATATAATTAAATTCCGTTTTGAAATGAAGTTGTGGTTGAAAATTTAATTGGAATCTATTCGTGCGCTGCTTTGTCGGTTCGCAGTGAGTTCAATGTATTGTGAAATATAATTTATTTAGAACGCAAAGATATGGTAGAAAACGTGAATGTTTGTTGGGCATTCAGATATTCTCTTTCTCGCTGATGTGAATTCTTTTCAGCATAGGTAAGGTACGTTCTGACTATTTGAGTTTTCAATGTGACAAAAGTGTTGGTTTAGAATCATATTTAGATATTTATACTACACTCTCACACTATTTAACTTATATTACAATTTTAATATACACATTAGCATCTTATAATCATGAAATATTCCTTCGGGATGTAGGAAACGAAATAACATAGGAGAGTAATCCAAGAATTATTATGGACGGTCAATTTATTTTTCTTTTCAGGTTTATTTATATTAATCTGTTACAGATAATCTTTCAATGCCATATTTGGTTTCATCCTCACGCTAAAATAAATAGAAAAATATAAATATATGGAGTTTTCACTTATTTAAGCCTTGAGGATGAGACCGAATATGGTCTTGAAACGTTGATTGTAACAGATTCGCTTTAATAAAACTGAAAGAACAAAATTATTGTCTATAATAATCCTGGACTATTCTCATAAGTTAAATGCAAATGTACGGTCTAGGAAATCAACTTGAAATAGGAAAGGAAACGTTTGTACCTGAAAAGAACTCTAAAGCCTGTGTATTATTTCTTTTTCAAAATCAATATTTTAAAATTCACTTTAAAAAAATGTTTCACTGTAAAATATCAATGAGTCACTCCATGATTCCGTTTCAAATGACTCCATATACGCACTTTACTCACGTATTAAACACAGAGGACGAAAATAGAAACTTCATTCCCTTGATGCGAATTCCCTACCGTACCACACGTCGGATCTGATAAATATTACATTAGCGGTATTGTTACCCCAACACAGTTCACACAATTTATTTGAAATCGGCAGGGATTCATTGGCATTGTTTATTCAGGGAATAGTTGATCAGAATTGCGTATTGTACTAAATCGGGATATGTCTGTTAATTTGTGCGTCGTTTAGGCGGAGTGCAAACGGTATTCTTGCTAGCCGGCTCAAAATAGAATTCATACATTAGTAAGTCATTAGCGTAAAATTCACGCAACTTAATGGGAAGTAAAGTTCAAACATGTCACTGTCATGATTAAATACAAGAGAGGGCAGGTTTCAGTGTTCGTGAGCGTTAAACGTGATATCCAGTTTCTGCTGCCGAAAACATTACCCCGCTAAATGAGGTTTCTTTATTATTCTTCGCTCAGAATTTCATTATAATGAGTAAGCAACATTAATGTTGGTTTACTAGGAATTCGACTATTTGTCATCGCTACTAATGGTGCGTTAAGAGGTTGTACGGAAATTACTCATTCTTTCTTGTTATTCACTTTGCTTAATTAATCTATAATTTGTCAAGAATGAAAGAGATTAACCCGGTAATTTACCACTTGAGAAACAAATGATGTTGGTAGTATTTTACGTCAGTGCCCTGCTTTTAATCAGAAATATTGGTCATTCAAAAATGACTAATAAAATATTATAGAAAGAACTGTATTATTCTTATTAATAATAAAAACACTGAAGTAAGAAAGACTGGAATTACTTTAAAAAAGAGGGAGATCCATATGTCTTCAACTTCAAGTTTGCTATTTATCCGCAATATGTGGTGAAAATGTTACGATGCGTGGTGAGGTATTTGGTCGGATGAAAATGGAGGTTTGAAATCGGATGGGAAACTATTGTTCTTTGGAGTATAGTGAAGAAGTTACAATGCGAAGGGAGTACCAATTGGAAGTACAGCGTGTGATGAGTTGTAGGAAGGATATTTGTTCTATCGCGAACTCATTCTCAGTGCTGTGCAAACAAGCGTACGAAGATTAGCTCTACCTTTCACATTGTTCGGTGAAGTTACGTGTAGTGGCGTATGTGATGTAAGTAGGACAATATGCGATGGACTTCAGAGTAGTCATTCCTGCTCGGGCTCGAAAAGCTTGAAGTCTCACTCTCAATGGTATTCGTTTCGAGTACGGAGAGAGCTCTCTTTTTCCTCAGTGTATGAAAAAAATACTTTATGTATTGGCATACTGGGTGCAAGTACAAATATGCTGTAGTATTAGTTAGGACCGTATCCGCTTAGGCACCAGGAGGGCGGATAGCTTGTCCTTAGTGATGTAGTAATAGAGTATGCAATAGAGATGATAGTAATAGAGTATGAAGCACGCTCTCTTTCTGCAAAGTATGATGAATTTTAAATATGTGGTGGCCAATTAAGAGCCAGAGAGTGCGCTGAAATTGCAGGGGCCGTTGTTGATCGGGCTCGAGGCAGGCTCTTTCTCAGCGTTGTGAATATATATTTTGAAGCACGCTCTCTTTTCTCCTCAAAGCATGTAAGTGTTTTAATGTGTAGAAATGTAATTAGGCAGAACTACGCGTGTGCTGTAGTATTAGTTGGGGGACACTCCTGTCAGAGGTGCACAGCGGGCTTGTTCTCAATATTGAGAGATATTGGAGAACGTGCTCTTTTGCTTGAATGTATACATCTTTATTTACGTGTGTTGGCATATTAGAAATACAGTGTGCAGTGGTATTAGCAGGGGACAAGCTGATCGAGCTCGCGGCGGGCTTGTCCTCAAGGTTGAGTAATTTTGGAGAACTGTCTTTTTTCCCTGAATGCATGTTGTTGTTTCAGCGTATGTTAGGGGTAAATACAGTAAGTGCTGTCGAACTAGTAGGAGCTTACCTGCCCCAGCTCGAGGTGCACGGTGGACTCGTCCTTGGTCTTCGAGCGTGTTGTGCGATTTTCGAGCATGCTCTCTTTTTCCTTAATGGACACTGTTGCTTCAAAGTGTGGCGTCTTGTGTAAGTTGTTGCTTCAATGTGTGGTAGCTTTTTAGGAGGACATACAGGATGTGCAGTGGCGGGGCCTACCGGCTCGAGGCGCGCGGCCGGCTCGTTCTCAGTGTTGAGCGATTTTGGAGCACGCTCCCTTTTTCTATTGTGTATGTTATTTTTTCAACAACGTGTGGCTTTTTCTAATGAGAGAGGACATACAGGATGTGCAGTGGCGGGGCCTACCGGCTCGAGGCGCGCGGCCGGCTCGTTCTCAGTGTTGAGCGATTTTGGAGCACGCTCTCTTTTTCTATTGTGTATGTTATGTTTCCAACGTGTGGTGTCTTTTTACATGAGAGAGGAAATACAGGGTGTGTTGTGGCGGGGCCTACCTGCTCGGGCTCGAGGCGTGCGGCCGGCTCGTTCTCAGTGTTGAGCGATTTTGGAGCACGCTCTCTTTTTCTTTTGGGTATGTTATTTTGTCAACGTGTGGTGGCTTTTTACGTGAGAGAGGAAATACAGGGTGTGCAGTGGCGGGGCCTACCTGCTCGGGCTCGAGGCGCGGGCTCGTTCTCGGGTCATCGGGCGGGGCGCGGCCGCGGGGGGGGGGGGGGGGGGGGGGGGCCGGCGCGGGGGGGGGGGCTTGGGCGTCGTCTTGTAGGACCAGCGGCCGGCCGGGCGCGACAGCTTGAACTTGTAGAGGCTGGTGGAGGCGCCGGCGGCGTCTTGAGGGCGCGCGGGGCGCGCGGCGGGCGTGGGCTGCGGGCGGGCGTCGGCCGTGGCCGCCGGGCGGAAGCCGCTGCGGCGGTTGCCCGACGCGCTCTGCTGCCCGAAGCGCCGCGACGCCGTCTCCCCGCTGTACACGGACACGGTGGCCAGCTCCGGGGTGGCGGACGGGGTGCGGCCGAAGTGCTTCGAGAACCTGAGGCACACGACGCGAATCACGTGAGCGGTTTCCGAACTTCTGTACGGTAACATATATTAGAAACAAAAAAGATGAATCTTTTCTTTTTATAGAAATAACATTCAAACATATACACTTCTGGTGGTTTATCAGAGAACAACAGCGAACAGAAAAGAGGGGTTGGCGAGCCCAAAAAAGGTCGGCTGCATTTATTTTTTTATTATTATTATTTTTATTTTTATATTGTTTGACATTACATTGTTCAGTTTACATATTAACTGTGCAAATGTTTGATGGACTTAATCTATCTTATCCTAACTTACACTAACTTAATATTATACACATTACAATTATTGGGTCGGCTGCATGCACGCAAGATACCCTTCTTTCTCAAATAAAAGATCCAGGTGTGTTTTCAAGTGTGAACGTTGTCTTCAACAACTATCATCATTCTATTTAATTTTTAAAGTATAATTAAAATTCTTTAAAAATTATACACATATTATACTGAAATTATAGTAAAAATTAAATGCGAAAAATATAGTTAATGTTGTGCGCTTCTTGTATAAAGTGACTGAAACAAACGAATGTCACTGTAATTTAATTCCTAATGGGAATCTTTCAGAATATTACTTCAGTAATAAGTAACTGAATAATAGATATTATGAAAATTTACAATGTTCAAATATCTCGTTTACCGGAAAAATAAATCTATACGGCAAATTTAGTTGAGTAAAAAATACTGTTATACATTATTTTTCTAATTTGAGTGCATTATTAATGCATGCTTTGCCGTAACTTAGACAGACGTAAATCCTGAACGTATGTTTATTAAACAGGAAACACACATATCAGAAAGTTTTTACGGTATTTTTAAAGTTTCCCATATGTGAGTTAACGTCCACACATCATCAAGTTCGCAACAAGCTGCATTGTAATGCCGCCGTATCTCAGCTCCGAATTTAACCCGTGCGTTGTCTTCCTTGTGGCCCTATCAATATTTAATGGCCGCCTATGTAAACATCGGCGTTGTTAGACGCTACGGGACAGATTATAACGAGCGCGTGAGGGAATGCGGATGTGGGAGTTTATCTGCGGTCCCTGCACTCAAATCATGCAGGCTCCGCTGCGCATGCAAATTCGGCAGCGCTCTCGGCGACGATAAAACACCACACGCACCGCACGGCACACGTTGCGTCCCCGGATCAATAGGCGACAGGGCTAAGGTTTGGAGCGGAAGATGGAAAACGGTTTGACAGGGTACACGTTTAATACGTTTCTGTAGGATGATAATAATAGTAATAATAGTAATAATAATAATAATAATAATAATAATAATAATATTTTATGTGACGTCTTTACTTATAAAATAATTGATTTCATGTGAGATGATTTATTTGCGATTACGTAGTGTGGAGAAAACATTTATTGGGTAGAAGTTAGGTAACTCACCAATCTATTAATCGATCAATCCAGCCAAATGATATTTCAGCAAAAATTGTTACGCGATTTGTTTAATTAAGATGACCATATTTCGTGAATTGTGTCACCAAAAGGATTAAATTCTTCTTAAGATATTTCGTTAAATAAGTAAACTCTTAGGTAGGTAGATCGATAGATAAACAGGTATACAGATAGAAAGGCACATAGATGGATAGATAGATATATAGACAGACAAACAGATAGATAGATAGATAGATGGATAGATAGATGGATAGATGATAGATAGATAGATATAAAGGTAGCTAGATGGAGAGATAACTAGGTTTGATCTACTATCTAACACCCGGTAGTAGATTTATAAAAAGTAATACAATGCACATGCAACACATATATGGTACATTAAAATTACTTTATTTTCCATTCATTCATTCTCATGCACGCAATACACTCTTCATTTATGTCAACAGACGGGTTAAATTCTCGAAATTTACTTTTAATTAGGCGGGGTGAGCGGCGAGCGCGCCTTTACCCGAGCGCCCGTGGCCCAATTAAGACGGTCGGTCTCGTTGGGCGGCGGGCGCGGGCGGGCGCAGGGCACACGCGCGCGGCCGATCTGCGAGCGCCCGTGCGCAAACGCGGCGACGGAGCAAACACGAAAGGAGCGAGACGCCCCGTGTGCAGGGCGCCAGCGCACGCCGCCGCACGCCCGTGCGCTCGCCCGCGCGTCCGCAAACACCCTCACGGGTCACCAGGCAGTCGGCGCATTACGCGCGCACAGAGCGACCCGAGACAGACGGAGGCCGCTGGTTCGGAGGGCGAGGTGGGGCGACTGGACGATGGGGCGATTTTCCGTAGGATGAGACAAAGTGACAGCTAGTGCTGGCAACATAACTGAAGGTTCTGTGGTCGTTGTGCCCTTGAGCCTATTAGACTCCCTTCCCGCATTCGTTCGTTTGCAGTTGGCTAACTTCTAAATGGCTTCGACGCTTCCTTTTGTGATGTCGTCAAAAATATAGTGCGCCGCGAGAAATAATTGATATTAGGAAGTATGTGCTCTTCCGTAAAAAATCTTTTTTTCTATAAACATTACATTAATTTACTTTTTGTGTGATAAATATTGTTTGTTTTAAAACCGATACTTGATACCGAACAAGGTAAATGTAAGAATAACATTTTCTATTAAAAACGGAACATTCGAACCAGAACTTCGTTATGTTCTATTTTATTCAGGGAAGAAAAATATTTTTACATAAAACAACACGCCGTTAAGTGAAGAGCGTAACAAAATTATTGAGTATGTCGGGCTTTCGCATGATGTTTTGGCTACTATTGCTTGCTTTACGGACAAGCTAATTAAATTTCCAGGAACGTACAGAAACGCTGTTTTATGTCGTATTAGTAACTGAACGAGATCTGCCTGGAGCATGATAAAAATAACAGTTCATGGTTCCACTATTATTGTATTGACAAACATTCGAAAAGCGTTCTTTTAACGTCAGCAGCTTGGGGAAAATACCTCAAGGCGCTTTGTGTAACAAATATTGGCGCGAAGATGAGAATTGTTTCGAGTGATAACGCATTCACATTTAAAGATAATGAATTCATAATTTTATACAATTTCACTTCTCTCTCGGGCAAATGACTCAAATTTTACTTAATTTGCCTTTAGCTGAATTGCACTGAATGTCGTCAGAAGATTGAAGTAAGAATGTGTTTTTATGAGTATATTGTTTTGATGGTTGTTTTCTTAATCTCTAGACTACAGTTTAAATCTCAGTAAATAAAACTTAGCCTAGTTATATTACATTACATTGGACGTTATATTTATATAAAAATCACCTAAACATTTAACCTGAAGCAGAGAGAGTAAAAGGTTTTAAACTATGAAATTCAGGAATTCTTCAAAATTCATAATTAAAACGATACAAATATAACAAGAATGAATAAATATTACGAGTTCAATACTTCTACTGAACCTTTTCCTTCTCAGCCTCTCACCTGTACACTTTTTTTCATTTTATTATATCCCTACGAACATTTGCAGCGTCTCACGGCTACGACTTTACATGGACATTCAGTTGTGGTTAGACCGTACGTATCCAATGCATCATGAGGAGCAAAAAAGCAATTCTCTTTTGAGAACAAATACTAAGAGGGCCCCGAATGCGCTGGCGTCAGGCATGCGTAAGAAGGAAGGGGGAGGGGGGGGGGCTCGCAATGACGGAGCTCACGACTGGCATGTCGCCTCGCGCTCCATTCTACAGCGCTGCGCTCCGCTCGGCGCTTCTCCTTAGTCATTATCCCGTCGCTATAATTATTCTGCGTCGGCGTCCTTGCTGCATGTGTCCTGTATTCTCGCGCACGCTTCCACTCCCGCTCCTTGGTCCTACCCCAGCGCATGATTTGCCATCGATTGGCCTTACCATCGCGCCAGGCTTTCATTCCGCGTCGTGCCCACCGGCGTCCTTGCCTTTCTACGTGTCTTTGTTGATGGAAATCGTCAAAGGTGTCATTGCCTTCTTGCTGTCTGTTGGGATTAATTCTTTTTCTGGGAGAATTGAGAAATGAGACATTTGCGATTGGAAGGACGTTTTGTGTCACACTGCTAACACGACCGGGTATTGTTTGGAAAAAAGCGTGTGGTAAATTTCTTATTCATCGTACTCGTACTTGTACATGTAATTGACTTCATTGTATACGAGCGAGTTTGAAAAAACTGTAGTAAATACAGAAAGCTGACCCCGCAAATAAAATCAAATTAAAGTTTCAAGAAGCCTTGAGATACCATTCTCATTAGATCTCAAATTCCTGATTTCCTATTGCTACTTTGTCTCATCATGTAGTCAACTCATTTATTTTGGTTTAAGACATGTTTCATTTCGCGGTCACTATTAAAGAGCCTCTTATAAATGGTTTATTTATTCTCAATGTTATAGGCATACTGGATATTTATGCCATATATTTTGTTTTTTTAATACACTGCTTGAAATAGTTTCCAGCCAATTTCCTGTTTCTCCCAACACGCTGTAACGATCATCACCAAGCCAATACCGTCTAATTATTTTTACTGTTTTCATTTACCCTACGATCTCTTTCAATGCTCGCCTTCCAAGTTGGCCCAAGAGGTCCCGATACATCCTTTCAATCGTTACCAATATCCTGACTATGAGCCCGTTCTTAGTCACGCTTCTCAACATCCCCAATAGTCTCCACCAGACGAAACATTGCCACCGAGAGTGGTAGATCAGTGAAACTAATGTCACTGCAGCGCATCTGACCGGGAGGTCCTAGGTTCGAGTTCTGACAGCGGCAAGATTTTCGATACTAGCTTTTCAGCTAGGTCGAATTCGGTCGCTTTCTGAAGGAGAATTCTAGCGGTCGGCTGCTCTGATTGGTAGTTTTCCGTGGTTTCTCCAATCAACACCAGACGAATGCCGGAGCAGCACCTTACTAAACGGGCCATGGACTGCGCGCGATCTGCCCTTCCTCTTCCTTGTCCTATCCTCTCCCCTTACGCAGTTACACTAACATGCACTACACTACCACATATTCCTGGAGACCGGTCGGGAGCTTAGAGCTTGTCCCGGCTGGGGCGTTGCCCTGCCGGTGGGAGAGTCCTGGTTAGGGGGAAACCCCACCGACGGTAGGTCGGCGCCGGATCTCGCCATCCACCGGGGAAAGATCACCGCCATCTCCCACGAAAAATCATGAACTACACTAACGGGACTAATGACCAAAGCAGTTGACGCGCCCGGAATGACGAAAAAATCAATCAATCAGCGAAAATCGCCGCCATTCGTAACGTGTTCACCGGTCCCGCGCACCATTCCGGCTGCACTTACGCACGCTCCGCCACACCCACCTCCGTCCTTCCACTCCATCCCGCCAGCATCGTCCTTCTTACTCCTCCACGTTCGTCCCCGCCCCCGTCCTCCGTCCGCGAGATAATGTTTGGGAGGACCATTAGGCGGCATCAGGCGCGCGCGAATTCTCCGCAGCGGCGACGACGCCATTTGCGGCGGCGGAGGCCACGCGTATGGCGGATGACGAGAGGGGGAGAGGGGAGGGGGAGGTCTGGTGGGGACTCGCGGGGACGGCGTGGCTGCGGGTGTTAGCATATCGGGCGCGGACAACGCAGGCGTCCTGGACGTCGTTACTTACGGCGCCCTCGCCGGCGGAGTCTGCAATGGGCGCGGTCGCCACGCCACGCGATGGGCGCATTGTGGACTGCAGCACGGAGCGAGCGGTTGAGGCTATACTTCGTGTTTTCTATAGTGACCGATGACATTAGGATATTGTAACACCTTATAAAATGAATATTTTTAGGACCTTTCTGAGGCCATGAGCACCGTTGTAAAGGACATTCGAGAATTAATTAAAAAAAATCATTTTACAAGGCAGCGGGTGAAACAATGACCTAATGTCATCGGCTACTATAAAAAAATTGAAGTATACTTCTTGTTCCTGGGTCGGGCTTGTTTCGTTTTGCGCATGATCAATAAGTCTCAAATTTATGCAATGAAATTTGTTAATTGTAGTAATGAAAATGATGGTAGAATGTAAAAAAATTAATGATTTATAAAGATGTGAGGCTTATAAAATCATTACATTTTATTTATATAATAACTTGTTTTAATTGCTGTTATCCACGGCTAGAGTCGTGATCTGGGCTGTCCGAGTGACGCCGCGTCGAAGGCTGAGGAGGTGCCGACCTTTCAACCATCATGTCGTTGTTGCCTTCACACTACAGCCCTGAAGAAGTACGTAACATGATGGTTGAAATATTGCCACCTCTGCCTTCTAAGCGGCAACACTTGGACTGCTCAGATCATAACTTACTTTTCGTAACAATATTGTTCAACATTATTTTCAATGCAAGAGAAATTTCCTTTCAGTGTTCAAGAATTTAGTTCAGTCTACGTTTATATGGCACAAATCACAATCGTTTATAACAATCGACTTGAATTTATGGTTTAAAACTTAATGTTTTAAGTCAATTGATTTAAATTATTGTCACCTAATTTAATGTAATGACCCTTGCACACCTGCTGTTTTTTTTTTCTATTCTGCACCCAATCCGTTTGATCTGCATCTACGCAATTTACACATACGTTAGAGCTAGGGTTACTTGACCTTGGTTAGTTTCCGACTTTTCATTTAGCACCTTTGTCAGTTAAAATGAAAACAATTTAAAATATTAAAATTTTAATTTTTCAGTTACATTTTATGTATCATTAACAATAAAATTACCGAAGTACTTTTTAATTACTCAGAGTTGAAGTTGCATTAATGATTCATTTAGCGTATAATTTTTTTAAATTAAAAAATTTTGAATTAATTAATTTTCTCTTCTTTATTCCCTGTAATAAAATAAATATTTATGTATACCAAAAAAATAAAAAGTGAGAATGGAGTTTTTGGTTCTCCTTTTCTCCGTTTTGAACGAACAGAAAGAAAAGGAACGAGATTCTAAGACGAAAGCAACATGTACTTAGGTTCCACCCTTCTACAGTAAGTAAATGGAAGGAGGGATTGTACAAAGGACGTAGTGACCTTCCGCCTCGCTCAGACCGACATTTTGTCCCGCCTCCTCCGTGAACTGTTCTGTGAATGGGTGCGGCCAAGGTTCTAGAAACACCAGGACACTCGCTGTACTTCAGACAGAGTAATGTATTAAAACGAAGAAATTCGGAGTCACGCTTAAATTCTTCGCATATGATTCTTAATATTAGATAAGCCTGAGAAGCTGACTAATATCTTACACCAAAACTTCCTTCTATTGCTGACTTCTCTGTCGGTGATGATGCTTTCAAGCGATGCGTTGGAATGTTGGGGTCAACCGTTTTTACTCAGAGATTTTATGGCTTCCATGGTTAATGTTAATGTGAAACAGCAAGATAAAAATAATTGCACACATAAGATTCTTCCTGCTTCTAATGTCTCACCAATTACTACACGCTTGCGGCGTAAAGAAGAAAATGTATTTTTGGCAACCGAATGGCACGCACGTACACTAACGAGTTGGCTTGATGTACTAATCACTTCTCCCAAAAAAAACATTGGATCCTTACTAACAGTGTTCGCTGAATTCGAAAAAAAAGTGTCAATGTAAATGTAAAATATGACGTCCTTTTCTTTAATTTGTTCACAATTGAGACATACGAGAATTTCTGACATTTTACGAAAGTAAAATTACTGACTTAGCACGCTTTTCTTGTAAATACGAAACGTGAGGTCTCTTTTCATGTTAGTTTTAGAATCCAGAAAATTGACAATGAAAATACATTCACACTTTAAGTTTCATTACTTATGTGTAGCACACTTCCGTTAGCTAATATGATCGTTGCAATTAAGTAAGTAACATGAAATATCAGTTATCTCTATTTCCGCCCGAACGCCTGAATTGTAATTACGTAAATGTAAATATTTAAGTGGTTACGCGGAAGAGCAGGCTTTACGGCCTGAGACTCGGCAGTAATAAAGACATTATTATTATTATTATTATTATTATTATTATTATTATTATTATTATTATTATTGCGTAAGACACTATCTCACTGATCTTTTTATAAGTACAAAAAGTATTCTAATTCACATTAATTTTTTTATTTAGGGATATTGAAAGAGTCGTAACTTAAAGCGACACTAACTGCACTCCTTAATAAAATCTTCTAAAGATAAAATGTGAAGTATTTCTTAAGTTCCATCTATCTCCTCAGATATTGCCAAGAGCTCATCAGCGAACAGAAGTGCAACTCGAATGCCGTTGATTAAACACATTGACACGAAGGGAACTGCGGCGCACGTCAGCTATTTGCTAATAAGCGCTGAGCCGGCCGCATTCTTCCAGCGCAGCTAGTCTCCACAGCGGACCTTGGGGCACTCCCGGGGAGCAATGGCGAGCAGAGGCAGCTGCGAGAACGGAATGGTGTAAATGCCGCGCCGACAAGACGCAGAGTGGTCTGACCCCGTGATGTATAGCCGGAGGCCGGGGCGAAGAAGTAGATTCCCAGGGATATTTGCATGCCTACTCCGCATCTGTAGTGAACTGTCTCGGAGGCGCTCCGTTAAACTGCGAACCTTCGACGCGGCACGGTTTCTAAAGACTACGCGATACATCATTAGAGCGCTCGAGATTCAATTAAAATCTAAAGCCACTTTTCTGAGAAGGAACTGAATTTAAAGGGAGGGCGATAGAGAAAATGCAAATCGCTTAAGGGAGGAGATTAGAAAAAACAATGAATAAAACATTGGCGAAGTTTGCAAACAAAAGTTACTTAAGTTAGTAACAGAGCCTTCGCCTCGCACTCGGAGTTCATCGCTCAGGGGAAGCTACGGGCGTTCGTCGACTGTCGGAAGAAAGAACAAACGACACGCAGTTTTTCAAAAGTGTATGCTCTCGCATGGATAATCTGCTTTTCGTTCAACGTAATAATGAGTTTTGAAATACTATGTACAAAACATTCCTGTTATTTTACGATGAGAAATATTAATCGCATGCCAAAATTGTCACGAGAATGCGTTTATTTTCACGTAAAAAATAGTTTACCACAAAAAACCTAATCATGATTCCTATGATAATATAGAACACCCTTTGGCACACTGTCGAAGAAATGAAACATATATGTTGAAAATTAAAAGTAACCAGCGACGTGACGGAACATAAGGAGACGGTGCCTAGCGAGAATTGTAAAAAGGAATTAATTTCAGGTAATATGTCGTTAATGCAGAGATATATGTTTTGTAACTTGGGATTTACTTATGAAATGACAATAATGTGAAATGTATATTACATGAAGTAAAGAAATAAAGAATATATTATTAAAATTAATATCTGGGGTGTTGTCCTGTGAACAAGGTTTTAAATTGTTTTTTCTCACTAATATGTCAAATCTTGCAAATTGACAGTATCCAACCATCCGTCGATGCAACTTCACAATCGCATCCAGAACTTCGTATCCGCATCGCATCCAGGTAGCGCCCCGGATAGCTAGGGAGCCGGAGACCGTGGGGAGGGGAGGGAGGTAGCGCCCCGGATAGCTAGGGAGCCGGAGACCGGTGGGGGGGGGGGGGCCCCGGATAGCTAGGGAACCGGAGACCGGGGGGGGCGCCCCGGGGGAGGCGGCGAGGCCGCCTCGCGAAGGAGCGGGAGGAAGCGGCTGTGGCGGCGGCCGCAGGTGCGTGCGTACGCGCCGCGCGGCGCTGCAGACGGCGCCTCCCAAAGCGGACACGCGCAATTACGCCGGGGCCTTCGCCCATCGATCAGCCGCCAACGAGGGGCGCGGGGTGGCGGCAGGTCGCGCCCCCGCGTCCGCCGCCACCGCCGCCGTCACCATCGTCCCGACCGCTTTCGCCTTCTTCTACTCCGCCTCTGTCGCCAACGCTGTCGCCGCCGCGACCACTTACGCTTCCTCACCGCTGCCACCACCGTCATCACTGTAACTGCCGCAGCCTCCGTCACCATCGCCTGCGTCACCACCGCCTCCATCACCACCGGCTTCGTCCTCGCTGCCTCCGTCACCACCGCCTCCATCACCACCGGCTTCGTCCCCGCTGCCTCCGTCACCACCGCCTCCATCACCACCACCGCCTTCGTAATCATCGCCTTCGTCACCCCGTCCCTCCGACACTACCCCCTCCTCAATACCGCCTTCAACACCACTGCCTCTATCACCACCGCTGCCACCATCAAAGCTACTGTCGCCGAGAAAAAGCACGATGGCATCTCTCTTGCCTTGCTATGGGACCGTTGCCGGAAGAGTTTTTATTTCTGGTAATTTTCCTTCTTTGTTTGATCACTGCAAATTAGCCATTAGGCTATAATAAATGAAGGCATATTTTTAGATATTATCATGGATTTCCTTTTTTTGTATCGCACAATTAATTCAGAGAATTCACACCTTACGAATCCACTATCTTTCCTCGCAGACCGTGTGCTACTATAGATCTCTGTACTTCGTAGGACACCCATGGGAATTCGAATAGCTAAATAACAAGATCGTTATACGAGCAGCTTTCAAGAGCAGTGTAAATATATTTTACTACTTTTTATTAAAATAAAAAATTGTAATAACATTCGCTAAATTTTATCTGGCACCGACCACTGATCGTGTTTTATCGCATTCTTCGGAAATATGCGTTGAAATGGAATGAACTACAATGCATATGATTTAATTAGTCTAGAAAGTATTTCTGCAGAACTTAAAGTTTTTAAAATTCTGAATACCATATAACGGTTGTTTGCAATTAACGAACATATTTAGTGGACAAAAGCGTTGATAATGCAGGTTTGTAATTATCTTGCTCATCCATTTTTCATTATTTTTATTTCGGGTTCGTGGGAATCATGACGCTTCATAATTTATTAAAGAAGAATTCGAAAGTTTGCCAATAATTTAACTTGAAAAGAAAGACATTCATTATTATTCTATGTTATGGTTTAATATTTTTCTGAGAATGGACAATTACTTCAATCAGCTTTTATATCACACCGTAACACAGTTAATTACTGCTCTAGCAAATTTATGAAGGTTGCATTTGTCTCAGTCTCGCGAATGTTTCATTCTCAAGGACACGCTGTGTGAATGTAGTGCATATGTATTGTTTGTCATTTCTGACATTCTTCAAGACATTTCCCTCTTGTTATTAATGTATAACAAATATATCACGACCTTCACTTCAAAGGCTATAATTTTCACGGACAGAGATAGGAGACCTGGGACTAAGATTTCAAAATCCTTGATCAAAGATAAAGAACGTGAATCAAAAGTCAAGCAACATTAATATTGTCCGTAGACGTATTTTTTATATACACCGATATAGTTGTTGAATTTGTGTTACACTATTTTCAAACAGGGGCGCTAAGGTTTCTGATGATCTGTATGTCAACGTTATCGAAAAAAAAATGCGATCGTAGTGAGCGCACCTCAACGTTAAAATTGTATAACATAGATTTGACTAACACTAAACCCACAATTATACGGTTTTAAAACACAAAAGACTTAGTCCATATTATTAAATAAAAACTTCTAAACATACTCTCAGCATTTCGGTGTGCAACATTAATGGCGAATCCATACATTCTGAATAATAATTATTGCTGCATTTATACGGATTCCAAAATTGTTGAATACATTTCGATCGATACCTCATATTGCTTCATTTATTACGTTTATTAGTAGCTATATTTCGTTTGGATATTCAGCTTGGATATTGAAAAATAAAACATTCATCTCTGCAAAAATGAGAGTCGCTCATTGATTATACAAACTTCAAAATTCCTTTCCAGGAATTTGTAAATTCATTGAAACAGATTCCCTGCGCTGCTAATTTGTTATTGCGAGACCATTTCCTCGCCGTGCGTTCCACATCCATTCGCATGTGCGTCGTTTGTGGAAGCGGTGAAGGTCTCTGGATCTTTTTTTGCTCGTCGTTCGCCCCTCAGCTGCACCTTTCACGCCGCATCCAACGGCCGGCGACTTCCTGCGGCCCGCGGCGCCGCTCCCCACGGACGCCTTGGAACCGTTCCGGTCGCTTGGCGATGCAACTCCGGGTTGCGATAGCCCGGCTACATCGCTTTGCATGTAGCCCCAGACCGCGATACCTCACAAGGACAGAACGCGGCTGCTCTGCGACGGGAGAGGATAAGATTGCGAAGTGGAAGAGTTGTTGGTCAATGTCGTTTTCTTGATAGATGTCACCGGGGATCATTGGAGCGATCGAAGTTGCGGAAACTCTAGTTACATCAGGAACTGTATTGTTTCTTTTGAAACATTAATGCGCTGATCTGTATATTTCCTTTATTTAAGTATTACAACCGTTTTGAAACTACAAAATATCATTATGTAGTTAGATTTTTATGATTTATATTGAAAAAAATCTTTTAAATAGTTGGCTTATCGCGTCTCCTCGAAAGTATCAGAACAATTTCAAACTGTGTAAAATAATCTATTAAAATAATAATTGCTATTAAAAATTTATTTTTTAATCGAAATAAATAGTGTTCTTTCATTTCACAATATTTTTATTTTAAATAAAAGTTATACTACTCGTAGAGAATAGGGGAATTCATCTGTCCGCCTGAATCGCTCCAGAATTAAGAGTTCACATCTGACGAATATTTCCGATTTTAAACTGCGATGAGAAAATTAATTTATTCCAGTCGAGAACAATCGTAATTACCTTTCTGCCCACCTCGGTCAAGATGAGATACCTACTCAGTATATGTGAGACCATTACAAATTACAAAAGAATTTAAAATCCTTACAGAACACTTGTCGAAAAGATCCATCGGCTGTCTTGTAAGGATCGAAACCCAACATTGGAAACGTTGACAAATGGCTCAGCGATTCTTGGCTCACATGCTTGCTACGGTGTGTTAAGAAGCAATGTATCACAATTATTTCCAACTTTATTATCGGCTCGGCGTTGGGCGGGCGGGCGGGCGGGTGGTCGGGTGGTCGGGTGGTCGGGTGGTCGGGTGGTCGGGTGGTCGGGTGGTCGGGTGGTCGGGGCGATGGCGGCGCCGCGTGACGCTTCTCGCTTAGGAGACCCCCTGCGGGTGGACCCTCAGCGCGCCAACTACGGGCAGAGCAACTTGGCGGGGGAGATAATATATGGGAGGCGAAATCGCGGAATATGAGCAAGTTCAGGTTTCGAAGAACCTGAGGGCGGAAACTCCGTTGCGCTCGGAGTTCAGTTGAGCTGTGTCATTCGATAATTCCAACTAGTGTTCGTGTGATAGTAATTTATGCTCGCTTATGTAAATAATTTAGGGTAAACATTTTGGTTTAATATCTCTCAACTAGTGCAATAATTTAGGTTTTGTTTTGCTGCAAATGAATGTAAACGTGTTTAAATTTGTTTTTTGAATATAATTAACTTTCATAAGTTCTAAATAAGGTGTAGAGAACTCTATACATATTTACAAAGCAAAACATATTTTTTGAATTTAGGACTGGGATGTGTACTGTCTATACCATATTGTTTAAAAAGGCTTTCACTGTTCAGCCATTACATTGTTGTTAACCATTTGGAAACGCAAATAATATTTTTCAGTACATTCTTGCTCCTTGTACATGTAATCATCTTTAATCTGTAATATCTACAGCACATCTTGTGCAAACACAGGCAATCAGCGGAATTTTTTTTTTTTCAATTTTTCCGTTGTTGAGTGCGCGTTACGTTGTGAGGCAAACTTCGTCGTACATGAACGTAATGTGTTTATGTTTTCTATTCATACATTAATTCTCCCACGCTCCAAGACGATTATAAAATTACGAATCACATACTAAATGAAATAGCCTAATATATAATCCAAATTCCCTTCTAAAAGTACTTCATGCAAATACGAGTGTATTTAAAGCAAAAAGGGGTGGGTGTCAGACGCTGAACTGTATAACCACGCTCCGTGAAGTCATGGAAGTTTAGCAGCTCGAGATAGCCGCGGGTCTATGAATGAGTGACCGTCCAGGAACCCTGGATACACACGGCTCGGACGCCCTGACAGATAGTAATAAAATGACATGATGAAGACTACGATGAAAGACTTCATTAAAAAAAAGATGGTTGTTCTGTATTCAACGTTGTAAAGGCTTGCAACACGGTTTCTAAATAGTAGCGGTATTTCGTTTTATTATATACATTAGTAGTGAAGTGTTTGTAAATGTTGAACTATTGTAATTTAAGTAGGATCGACTCAGGAACGTGGAAAACAATTTGTTACAACCAACCAAATTTTTACCCTGCGTGGAGGGGTCTGACCCTTGACCCTTAATGTGATCTGCATAGGCTATAATAATAATAATAATAATAATAATAACAATAATAATAATAACAATAATAATAATAATAATAATAATAATAATAATAATAATAATATCGTAATAAGTAAACGAGCTCTCAACGGAGTATAATTTTCCGTCGTCAGCTGCTGCTCGGCATCCTAGAGCCGGCGCATGGGGCACGACCCGGCGCTCGTTCGTCACGCGTCCGTCGCGATGACGTGCGCAGTTTATCTCCGTGGCGCACGGAGCGCTGCCTTCGCCAGGCGCCCCCGCGACGCAACACGCGCCCGCGTGCTCGCTGCACGACATTCGAGGGAGGCCCTGGCCTTGGGAACCTCAGTCGCGGACGGAATATGAAGATCGATTTCGATGAATTACTGGATAGTCGAACTAATTAATATTTCAAGATAATAGATCACATAATAAGATAATAGAAGATAATAAGTAACATTTAATGATCAAGGTACTTAGAATGGATGGGGGATGATGAATGTTACAACAAATTATGAAGAAAATATAATTGTATATTTAAAAATTCCCCAATGGAAATAGATGGAAAAGACGGAATAGGAAATAAAAATAAAATGTTCGAGTTATAACAAAATTGGGCTTTTGTAATAGTGTCCAAAATATGCACTAAAATGTGCGCCTCATACAGGTGGGAAACCAAATTTAATTAATTAAGCTTCATGTGTGAAATAAGTAAATAAATAAATAAATATTGTTAGCACATTTTAAGTGAGTCACGAATATGTGTAAAATAAAGTTTTGTCACAAATGTTTAAAACCTTTGTGGTTATTATTATAAACCTTTGTTTTGAAAATAAATATCCATAAATTGTCTAACAGGAAGAAACTTTTGAGTCTCAGACTCTCCAGAACTTTCTCGATATTTGACGTTACAAGAATTTAAACTGTGTAAGTGTACATGTGACGCAGTTTGTCAGTATCATCCAGATTTTAATTTTCTCATTGGTTCTTCCTTACACAAAAAGTCCCCTTCATGTTTATCCGCATCCTAAATACTGACAAAATACGTAAACAGCTAATGCTCATCAAATAGAACATTTTCGTAGTCAACCTACAACTCCGTTAAGTACAGTCTGTTTACTTTTAACTCTACCTTCCGCCTTCGCAGAGAGAAACTCCAGGCGTCGATTCGTCGATAACAGTTTGGAATGCGACCCGAAGAAGCAGAAGAAGAAGAATCTCCGCGCGGCGTGCTGCGTCAGGCTCTAATGACGCCGAAAATCTCCTCGTTCTCGCAGCGGAAGAGGCGCGGAAGAGGCGTGCGTCCTCCGAAACAATTGACGTGCGCGGAACGCGCCAGCCTGACCCGACCCGACTAGGGATGGCAAGAAAACATCGATGTATTTAAAATGTCGATGTTTTCCACCAGAAACATCGATATATTAACATCGATATTTTGCTTTCGATGTTTTCTTCACATCGATATTTTGTTGCAAAATGTCAATGTTTTTTAATTTTAATTTTTTAAAATAAATGGGTTTAGGCACGTTGTTGAGTAAGCAACAATCCACAGTAATATCGTTGTTTTGCGTCATCCTCTTAATCACGCTGCGCATTTCGCCTGTGGCATCCCGAGGGAATTTTAGGCGGTTGTACTTCGATGGTGTATGAATGGTAGTAACTTAAGGGTAAAGTAGCGAAACACTATGTTATTTATTACTAATTTTATTCTTTATATTCGATAATAATGTTTACATACTACTAACATGCTGGTAACGAAATATATTCCTTGAAGGTACTGTAATTAAAAAATGGATAGGAAATAGCATGTTTATTAGTCTATAATTTAAACATGGATGTTTTTACATCGATGTTTTCATCGACATCGAAAACTCTTTAGCAATGTATGGAAACATCGATGTATCGATGTTTTGGTAAAATTTGCCATCACTAGACTCGAGCCGAGCCGGCGCCGGCAGCGCTTTGCTCGGAGAAGTGCCGCAACGGGCTCCGGGTGCGCGGAGCCAAGCGTGAAGAGGCGGGGAGGAGGAGGAAGAGGAGGAGGAGGCCAACGAGGAGGCGGGGAAGAGCCGGCAAGTGGCGCACGGCGTATCGGGGAGTCGAGGAGGAGCCCGCCATTATTTCGAGGCGGGCGGGCGGACGGGGCGTTTTCAGGTGGAGAGCAGGCGGAGAGGAAAGCTCCGGGGTGTCTGCTCTAGAGGCTACAGGGGCGCTCTCAGCTGGTGGAGGAGGAGGGTACGGAAAATGTGCAGAAAAAATGTCCAAAGGTCGTTCATAAAAGAACACCAAATAAGTCGACTACTGTTTGTTCACATGGTCAAGTTCCTACCAAAATTCCCAAGAATTTTTTTTTGTTGAAGATGAGAAGATTTGAACCGTAATTGAAAATTAGTCAATACAAATTTGTAAAGAAAGTGATACGTTTTCTAAAACATAAAAGTCAAACAGAAATTCGAACTTCAAAATAGAACAGTGGTAAAGAAATAACAGTCTATGCTGTAATTATCCAGAAAAGAGTTAGAATGTGAAAGCAAAATTAAATGATTATCTTATCTCAATAAAATGACATTACCTTTACGTTAAGTAAGTGTGACAAACATAATATTAAAAACGAAGTACCAAAAATAGAAATAGAAGGATGTTAGGAAAAGGAGATAAAAATTGGTAGTAAAACGAAGGAATTGTGGATTGTTAAACTGCGAGTAACCGCCTCGGATAGTAGAGTTTGTGACCCTCGCCAGAGGCTAAAACGACTTTGGAGACGCTGGCGGAGCAGATGAGGGCAGGCAGAGGCAGCGAGGCGACGACAGGGAGACGGCAGCTCGCGAGAGACTTGTCGCCCTGGGCCAGATCGATGCGTCGAATCGGCCCGGTAAATTGACTCCAAATTGCAGCCCGGGCGCCCTTGCGCACCCTGCCTCGTCGATTCCTCCCTCCCTCTCCGTCCCTCTCAGCTTCTGCCTCCCCCAACCCCGTGCCGGCGCCTTCCACACCTGCCGGGGCGCCCGTGCCGGGCGTAGCTCACTGCTCGAGCGCTGATAAGACGCCTTCTGTTAGGTGTGCCCCAAGGTACCCGATTTGGATCACAAAAGGTGAGAGAGATGAAATACTACGTTGTTTGAACGAGGTCTAAATCGGAAAATTCAATCTTGGCCTTGAGTTGTTCTGATAGTTGGTTCAGAAGTAAAAGGGCAGAAATGATGTGTTAAACTCTCTAGATAAGACGTTATTTTGTTGTTTTGCATGAGCAAGTTTATTTAGGAAATTCGGCGTCAAGATCTCATTATTAGGGTAAAATAAACGCCAAGATATAAAATATCGAAATTTATTTGTGAAAATTTCTTTAATGTTTTTAAAAAATAATAAATTGATAGAAAAATAATTTTAACAAATTCTAGTTAATACTATCGCAAATTTATCTCAAACCGAAATCCTAGTACTTACGGGACGCGTAGGAAACGACTGTGGTCTTGAATGGTGTATGAATACATATTACTTCATAATGCCTTTCTACATCTACACAAAACCGTTACAATACTGTATTCGATTTGAAGTGCTCCTAATCCTTTTTAAGTTGTAATACCACTTATGTGATACTTCGCCTATCAGAGTCATTTCTTTCATTTCTTTTGCACACAAGTCGGACCCCACCCCTTCGAAAACCTCTGGTTCAGTTTCTCTCACAATCGCAGAATTTTAGATCGAAACACTTAAGAAATTTCCATATTCATTGCTAAACTTTATCGGGTCAGAAGGTGCCGATTTCAGCGTGCCGGCGAACCACTAACATTTCTTTGCACATAAAACTGCCAACGCGCGAACCGCTAAACTACCGGTCAGAACTGAGATGTGGCAAGCTCTCGATAGGTCGATCGATCGATCCTTCCATCAACGTCTCCTTTCTCTAAAGCCTCGCGCACGGCTTTACATCATAATCCCTAACATCTATCGCATTGCGGTCTCAATATCGTTGCTAAAAGGCAAAAAGATCAATTACTTAATTATTTAATTAGGGGTAATATTCTTAGCAGGTGATCACCTTTCGATACTCCCCGCTAACTCCATCGCCATTTTAATTCTAAAATGCCTTCGGAGAATTCACCGCCAACTCTCACTCCTAACTTTATCGACCTACCTCTTATTTAAAGTCGGCTGTTTTGTCATTTCCTGTGAATTTACACAGAACTTTTTGTTATATTTTATTTAGCCCCAAATTCATTTTTTTATGATACCAAATCTTTTTCTTTTAACTTCGCATTATGTTTAGTTTACTGATCTTAAATTGTTTTAGATTAGCTCATAGTCAACATTGTCAATGTCTTGACAGCAAATCTTTGATAGGTGTCGATTCCGTTGGCATATTTTCGACGCTAGATATTTGAATTCAGCCGCTCTCTGGACGAGAATTCTAGCTGCACTCATGGGCTTTTTTCGTGATTTATTCTATCTCCCCTTGCACTCTCTCTCTCTCTCTCTCTCTCTCTCTCTCTCTCTCTCTCTCTCACACACACACACACACACACGCACTCGCACGCGCACGCACACACGTACTTCCACTACATTACCACACATGTCTGGAGATCAGTCGGGAGCTCGGAGTTTCCCCCGCCCGGGAGTGGTACCACGCTGATGGGAGATACTTCGATATGGAAAACCTCCGCAAGCCATCGTGTAAGTCGACGCCGGTTCTCATCATTGGACGGGGGAAGAACATCGCTACCGACCGCCACAAAAACTTGCATTACACTTACGGGACGAATTACTACAGCAATTGATGCGACCGAAAACACGAAATAATCAATTAATCAATCATTCACTGTTCTCACGTCATTATGTTTCATTATTCAAACTGGCTAGCTGTTATGTCTCTAAAGCACATTTGCTTTTTCCTCTGGTTTCTGATCATGTCTCACCACTTATCTGCGTTTTTCACACGCATCGTACACGCTCTCTCTCCCTCCCTCCGCCTCCGTATATCTATCTCTCCCTGCCCTTCCCCACGGCACTCGCAAACTATCCGCCACCTCCTGCGATTCCCTGGCGCTGCCGGGCGGCGCCGTCGCTGCAGTGAATCAGCCCGCGGGGAGACGCACGCGCGCACGCTATCTGTCGTCACCATCCCGCGTCGCGCTGCCGCCTGCGGCACGTGCGCGCGTGTTCGCGGTTAACTGACGGCGACGCGATCGGGGTAAATGGACGCCCCGCGCCGCGTTCTCTGATTTGCCGGGGTTCGTCGCGCTGAGAAATTGGAAGTTGATTCAAGCGAATCCTCTCATTTGCGACTCTCGAATGTCACAGCATTGCGGAGGCTGATTGGTTGTTTGTCGAACGACACGCGACCAAGTTCGCCCTTTGATTCGCGTCCACTTATGTAATTAATCTATTTGTCCGTAATTGTTAGAAGGGAGTGTCCTACCCTAAACGCTCCCTCTGTGATGAAATCGAAAACTGATTTTGTGCTTGATCCAAAAAGTTTGTTGCCTAATCTGTGACACGTCATTATGTTTTTGAATTCATGACTGAATGCACGTGTTTACTCAATCATTTGATTAACTGGTTCGTTGTGCTCTGATTTGGATAGTGAGAGAGATTTGCTGTTGTTGGCGATGACATTTAGAATCTCTTATTGAAAATTATCTACTTGGAATTTATTTTCACTTGTTTGTCTGTTTGGATTAACTACAATGTTTCTTTACTTTATATTGATATTCGAAGTATTTTAAGGTCTTATTGCCGTAGTTCAACCATATATTTGCGACAAGTGATTTATTTTATTATCGTTATTGATATATTTCGCCGGTTAAATATATTTACAGATTCCTCATTTCAAATTCGAAGAAAATCCATCACTCGTCCCTGAGATGGAAGAAGTCCATTCGACAATTTTAGGTGTAATTGGACAAAACATTCCTTTTTTCGATTTAAGACCAAAGATGTAAGGATGTCTCACACCAGTCAACAGGAAGAAAAACAAAATATGCTGTGTATATCGTGGGTAAATGCACGCCATTCGACAAGGGTGAGATACATATCAAATGATTTTCTTTTAATTTGATTCGGCAAACTGCCAACGGGATTCGGTTTTTATGGCGTCCGAAAGCAAATAATAACAATTACCTAATTGTAAGAACATTCTCATTACCCCTGTGTTCCGGTAGACGTGATGCGGTGGTTTCATTGATTAATTTACTTTATAGCCTTTAATTGGAGCCTTTCTGGACCCAATTCTATAATTATTTAATGACGACGACACACCTAATTGGTTTACTTGGACGGCAGTCACGTAAAAACTAAATGCGGTTAGCTTTTTTTACATTCATTAAAATTACGCTGCACAGAAGCTTTTTGAAACTGCGATGTCGCGTTCGTGACCGCCGATCTGCAAAAATAAACAAGGTTGAAAATATCACGGGAGAGCGATTGAAAATTTCACGTCCGGGGAGTCGTCACCACTCGGTTCGACAGGACACCGAGCACTAGAGGGTTTGGAATGGAACTGGGGATTGGATCCGAGCTGAACTCAGAGCGAGGCACTCTGTTCGGAGAGCTCTAGAAAACACGCAGAATGAAAGGAATTTGGACGATACCTGGAAAAAATACGGACGCCTGGAAGAATGTAAAAGTAATCGGAAATGAAATCAGAATAATCTTTAAAGTATGCTGAGAGTACCTGGAATAGTTTTAATGACGCGACATGAAACTTTAGTCGATTTAAGTATCAGTACGAAACGGGATGATAGACATCGTCTGAGAGAAAATTAATACGAGGAGCATGGCGTATTGAAGAAAGGGGTTCAGTTTCATAAGGCAACGGTGCACTAAGGGGGTCAAAATCACTGTACAGCGTTCCGAAGAGGAGGGGGTAGGTTCATGAGAGGATAATTCAAGCAAGCATATTGAATGGAGGTAGGGAGATTCTAGGTTAACGGGGACAGGTTCATCAGTGTAAGGCGATCATGGTAGTGACCGGGGTGCGACCAAGCTGTGCTCTATTGAGGAAGGGAGTGAATACAGAGGTGTATTCAAGAGGAGAATTCAGAGTGGGAACCAACAGATGGAAGGATTAATAGAGGTGGCTAGGCAAACATCACGGTGGAATGAGGATGGTATCAGACTTAAAAGAAGGGGCAATACGTCACAAAGAGAATTGGTTTATCTCCGTCATCGATGGATCATGACGCATATGGATGAAGTGAGGTGGCTAGGTAATCATAACGATGTTACAGTGGAAAGAGCACTGTAAGGGAATTAAGAGCAGGGTCACGACAAAAAACAGTACGTCACCAACCGAATGAGTTTAGCCCTAGCATCGATGGAGCTGACGGGTGGCGCGGGGCGGCGCAGCGACGCGGCCGTGGGCGGTCGGTGGGCGGCCGCGGGCGGGGCCAGGGGCGGGGACGGGGGCGGGCGAGCGTGGGCGAGCAGCCGGTCCCGCAGGCGCTGTACCCTCGCCATCACCGCGCTCCCCGCTCGTCGTTTTCATGAATATTCCACATTTCGGGATTACGACTACTCCCGGTGGCTGGTCGGCGGCGGCGGGTCGCGTCGCGCCGCGTCGCGCCGGTCCCAACCCCCACGACGCCCACGCGCCTGCCGGCCGACATCTCGGCTCTGCGCGCCGTCACCCTTTAGTGGCCCCGTTAAGTGGCACTCTGCTTTACTATGCACCTTGCGCCTCGCCGACATATCTTACCAGCACCTAAGTGTTTAAGAGACAATAAACTCAAATTTGTTACTTCAAGTTGCTAAACACACTTTTGTTGTTTAGTAATAAACACGCACAACTTATTACAGGGTAGTAAACATTTTCGGTTTTGTAACATACAATATGTATGTTAAAAGTTGCGGATGCTATTTACGGTTGCAACAAAAAGCGTCATGTGTTCACAACGCAGTAATTATTATTTTCGTACGCTCTTGTGTGCTCACTGGCGCAATCCACATGCCCAATTGCAATCCTGAAATTGCCCTTATCAAGTCGACTTACGTCAGAACTCAAACAAAAACTATTGATACACCACACAAATTACACACGGCGGTTAACCACAAATGACACGCCAAAACAAATCTTCCCATTGTTAAAACTCATTGACCAACATGAAAATTTCTCCCATTACGCAATCGCGACCAAAGAAACAACAGATTCGGCTGAGGAGATCCTCAATCTTCGGCGCCGAGTGCAGGCGATGCGTCGATTGCTTACGTAACGCAACCTCTTTCTTTAGTGTAGAGCGCTGTAGATAATCGCCCCGGTTTTTCGCCGAGCTGTGATCGCGGCGGGGGGGGAGGGGGGGTGCAGCGGGGCCGCCCGGGTTTATGCCGCGCGAGAGCCGACGCAGGTGGCGACCCCGCCCGCGGAGGCGGAGGGGAGGCGGAGGCGGAGGCGGAGGCGGAGGCGAGGCGGAGGCGGGAGGCGGAGGCGGAGGCGGAGGGAGCGGAGGCGGAGGCGAGGCGGAGGCGGAGGCGGAGGCAGGGGAGGCGGAGGCGGAGGCGGAGGGCGGAGGCGAGGCGGAGGCGGAGACGGAGGCGGAGGCGGAGGCGGAGGCGGAGGCGGAGGCGAGGAGGCGGAGGCGGAGGCGGAGGCGGAGAGCGGAGGCGGAGGCGGAGGAGGCGGAGGCGGAGGCGGAGGGGCGGAGGCGGAGGGGAGGCGGAGGCGGAGGCGGGGGAGGCGGAGGCTGGAGGCTGAGGCTGAGGCGAGGCGGAGGCGGAGGCTGAGGCGGAGGCTGAGGGCTGAGGCTGAGAGCTGAGGCGGAGGCGGAGGCTGAGGCGGAGGCTGAGGCTGAGGCTGAGGCTGAGGCTGAGGCTGAGGCTGAGGCTGAGGCTGAGGCTGAGGCTGAGGCTGAGGCTGAGGCTGAGGCTGAGGCGGAGGCGGAGGCGGAGGCGGAGGCGGAGGAGGAGGCGGAGGCGGAGGCTGAGGCGGAGGCGGAGGCGGAGGCGGAGGCGGAGGCGGAGGCGGAGGCGGAGGCGGAGGCGGAGGCGGAGGGAGGCGGAGGCGGAGGCGGAGGCGGAGGCGGAGGTGGAGGCGGAGGCGGAGGCGGAGGCGGAGGCGGAGGCGGAGGCGGAGGCGGAGGCGGGGCGGAGGCGGAGGCGGAGGCGGAGGCGGAGGCGGAGGCGGAGGCGGAGGCGGAGGCGGAGGCGGAGGCGGAGGCGGAGGCGGAGGCGGAGGCGGAGGCGGAGGCGGCACCTGTAGGCGCGCGCGGCACACGTGGTCGTCACGCGTCGTGAAGACGGACGCCTTCCGCGCGTGATTTACGCGTGGCCGCGCCCGCGCTTGCCGTTCTACGGGCGCCCTCCGGGTGCGCGCGTCGGGAAAGGGGGAATATTAAACGGGGACTGGTTTGTTTGCCGCAAACCAGTGTTTCGAGACCGAACGAATTGGCTTAGAGCGTAGCGCGCTGACTTGGCAGTCGGGAGGCCCCGGTTAGATCCCCGGGCCGGCTATTCTGTCCGGGGTTTTGGTGGTTTCCTCTCGGTCAGACAAGCGAATGCTGCGATGGTTCCCCAATGCCACAATCATCTTTCCTCATCATATCACCTCGTAATTCACAAGCTGCTTTCCAACTGTTATGAATATCCTCTCAGGGGGAACACCAAGAATCGCACACGATCTATTTGTTACTACTACTACTACTACTACTTCTAGTATTTCGAGAAGATATTTAAATAAAGTATAGATGTTTTGAGGCGAAAATTATGTAAAATCCTGGGAATAAGTTTGAATGTGAGCAGTCACTTTGGAAACATTACTCAACCTCCCATCTATTATTACTTATTTTCAGTGCGCACAGAAATTGGAAAAAAACTATGCAGCCACTAGCCACGTTAGAGTTAGATTTGGATTTTTTAGGTACCTAAGAATTTGACGAAAATCGAAAAGTAATGAAACCGTTCAAATTTTGTCTGAATAATGTAAAAAATACTTGATTGTATTATCCTATTTATTCTCATATGCGTTTATCATCTGAATTCTCATGCACAGAACATCATTGCTTGCTACACTGTGTTGCTTCCTACACAACGCCATGCGAGAGCAAGGCTCCAAGGATGAAGCCGCGACACACTGCTCTATGGAACAGCAAAATTTTTATGTTGTTGGCATGTAAAGAACTGTTGTACGTGTACTATGCTATGCTTCCTTGAATTAAATATTCGTGAAGACTATTTTTGTTAAAACAAAAATCGTATTATGATACGCTCTGATAAAAACGAAAATATTTAATAGTATATGTAAAAATGTGATAGAGTGCAATATTTTTTTTCAGTACCTAATAAATAAAGAGTGAGATAAATTTCAACCAGTGACGTTTTAAGGCTAAAATATTTTGTTTTACCCCCGAACAATTTTGTGTGAAATTTTACCATAATAAATAAATTAAAAGATTGATCACATTAATTGACTGACTTCATTCATATCCGGACTCATTGGATAAGTATTCAAATAACCGAAAGTTACCGGGGTCAGTACCCACTCATTAGGCGTGGCATATTAACGAGCAATTTGTTTCAATTTCTCAATTAGGTCAGTGGATGATTTGTTTCAATTTCCTAAGGCTCGACCATGGCATTTACGCACCATTACCACTGATAATACGATCAAGAGGACTTCGCCCTGAATCAGCAAGGCGCGGTTTCTTATTCATTTCGCTTAATTTATTTCTGTTTCGTTTTTCTTTTTCGTGTCTCGCTCGTGCGCATTCACGCGCGCCCGCTTTGCGCCCATCGCGTCTCGTCCTAAATCTCGATTGAGGGGGGGGGGAGGGGGGGAAGCTGGTCGCGGCGCGGCGGAGAGAAAGGATCGGGATCGGAAAAGCTGCAACCGTGACCTTTGCCGAGAATTATGAACGGTTTCGCGGAGACGTGCCCGTGGAAGTGCACGTTTTGGACCTCGCGCGTGGAATTCTTCAGGGCGAGTGGGGGAGGGGTGGGGGCAGAGAAGGGTGGAGGGGTGGATGGTGCTCACGCCCAGAGGTGAGGAACTGTTTGACACAGTGATCCAAAATACGAATCTAAGGGCGACAGAGTTTAGCTCAGAGTCTGCGTGGCCGCTGTCGCTGCTGTGACACTGCTGTGAAAGATGGGAAAATGATCAAGAAAATATTTTGCAGTAACGGGCAGTCTTCTTCCAGCTAACTGTATGCCACCCTTTGAAAGACTAAGATAACTATGGTCGAGAGCTCCATTGGTCGCGGATTTTTGGCACTCTCTGAACAGCTAGGTTAAATTCAGCCGATTTGCGGAGGAGAATTCTAGCTGCCGGTAGTTCTGATTGGAGTTCCTTGCTTTTTTGATCAATACCAGGCGAGCAGTGCCCTAACGAATTGACCAAGGACCATACACAATCTATCCTACCTCATCCTTGACCCATCCTCTCCCTTTACTTACATACAGACTTACAATCACTGCACTACCACACATGACGGAAGAGAAGTTGGGAGCTTAGAGTTTCTTCCGGGTGGGGCGGTGCCCCGTTGTAGGAGATATGTAGAGGAGAAATCCCCATACGTCGATGTGCAGATCGGTGCGGAATCTCACCATTCAATGGGTGAAGAACACCACCACCTCCCGAAGTATAAGAACATGCAAAACACTTAGAATGCTAATGGCATAAGTCGTTGGTGCACCCTAAATCAATACTTTCTGAGTTAGTGACGATTCTAGTATAGAAAAAATGTTCGTCTTATTTCGATTCGTGCTTTTGTGTTTTTTCGAAAATTAAAAAGTGTCACATTATTTATCGACATAACTACTATACTTGAGTTACATGTACGCAAACTCTCCCCGAAAATGGGATTTATTTATAAGAATAAGTTAAAATTGTACTTAGTATACCCACACTTTTTCTCGAGATATTTGTAGTTTTATTTGTGTATCAACGTATTTTCTATTTTTATATTTTAAATTGTTGTGCAAACATTGGAAATAGTGCAGATTCTCAGAAAAATGTTGATTGTTCTTTGATCATGAAGTTCGCTTTTCAACTTTTCTCTTCCTTTAAAATACTGGTTATATTTAATAATACTAATCATTTGTCATGACTCTCAACATAACTGCATGAGGATCACGATAATGTTAAGGATATCATTAAAATGCGCTTAACTGTGATCCATCTCCTGTATTCACGAGAAAATAGATACTATAATCAAGGGAAAATGATCAAGAAAATAATTTGCAGTAACGGGCAATCTTGTTCCAGCTAATGGTGTGCCATCCTTTGAAAAGACTGAGATAGCCATGGCCAAAGCTAATATAGCCTTTAGCCTTTTGTTGGGATAGCCTTTGGATAGGTAGCCATTGGATATGATAGTTATTGGATAGGATATCTGTAGTATAAGATATGATAGGTAAGCCATATGATGGGATAGAAGTCGGATAGGAAAGCGCAGGACATGATAACCGTAGGATAGCACAGTCGCAGTATGAGGTAACAGTAGAAAGGAATAGCCGTAGGAAAGAATAGTTGTGGGAATGGATAGTCTGTGAGGAAATGGTAGATGAAGGGATAGCACAGTCTCAGGATGGGGTCGCGATTGGAAGGAACAGTCATAGGAGACGATAGTCATAGGAATGGATAGTTATAGGATAAAATAACCGTAGATTATTATTGGTAGATAACTGCAGGATGGGATAGTCTAAGAAGAGGATAGCCGTAGGATAGGACAGTCTCAGGATGGGGTCGCATTGGAAGGAACAGTCTAGGAGACGATAGTCATAGGAAGGATAGTATAGGATAAAATAACCGTAGATTATTATTGGTAGATAACTGCAGGATGGGATAGTCCAAAAAGACGATAGCCGTAGGATAGGGTAGTTGTTGGACGGGACAGCCAAGTAGCCTCCTAGACTCGCATTCTCGCCTATTGCTCCGCCCGCTGCGCCGGTCGTGGGTCGCGGGATCCGATGGATATCGGCTGCGGCGCGGGGGCGGGTGATTCACGGGGTCGCGGCCGCGGACGCCCTGGCAGCTGCGGGGCAACAATGGGCCGTTAAACAAGCGACTGCGGACGCGCGCTCGAGGATCCGATTCCACGTCCGTTTCCTTGACATTTCTCGCGCGCGCGCGTCGCGTCGCCGCGCCGCGCCGTGTCCCGCCTCGCGCTCGCCGATTGCCAAGGGGAGGCATAAGGCTAAGGTCGTCTGTCGGAAACTGTCCGTTGTACGATTGGGGATTTCGATTTAAATATTGAAAGTTCAGTGAGAAGTGGAACGAATCATTAATAACGCGTCCGAGATGACATTGAAACAAACCATTCATCATGTATTTGGATATCAAAATATGGGTATTACCTATAATAACTGGAAAGCATATAAATAAGGTCATTATATATATATATATATATATATATATATATATATATATATATATATATATATATATATATATATATATATATATAAGAATTAAGATGAGCCGTAAAAAAGTCACACGTTTCAATTAATTTAAAATACACCGAAGAAATTCATTGAACATAAAATCGTTAGGTGGCTGTTTAGTGGGCAAGAATAGATCAAGTAGTTAATATTCTTTTGCAAAAGCCAAATATTGAAATTAAAGTGAAGGAGATTCTGAAAAAGGGCATTGAATAAGTTTAAATAACTTCTCTAATTATAGATGTGGTTAGTTATTTACACGTAGTTTGTAAAAGATATTTTTATTTATTAACTGAATAATGGATTTCGGGATTATTAAAAGGTAACTATGTAATCAAATGTACATCTCTGTAGCTATTTCCTCTGTTACGATAACTTAATAAAAATCCCGAAACTCAATATTTATATTCCCGATATATCAACGTATTTTACAAGGATATACCGATACATTAAACGAAGTATACATTTACAGTCTGGAATTGGTATTTGTAGAGCGCACATCTGGCCACATGAAAGTTTTGGTTTCAATTAATTTTTTACTTTAGATTTTATATTTAATTTCCATGCACCTGGTCGGTATGGAATTGGCGTAATATCCTTAAAATTTCAATTCTGCCAATATAAGATTCTACTTCAATATCATGTGATTACAACTTGTAGAAGTTTACTCAGACATTTTCAAGACGTGAGGATCGTAACAAAGGAATTTATGGGTGTCTTCTACTGATACGATTTCGGGAAGACCGTTTGGGAACAAAATTTTTCGAGCCTTGCGAAATTTTGCCGGTTGCGTCATGGCACGATCGTATTTTATTCCAGAAAGCAATGTTTCTCCTTCAGATATTTTTCTGGAAGAGAATTTTTCATCGCCCAGCGTCGTAATACCTTTGTGTCTCTCGCAATATAGATTTTATGACGTGGATATGAAATTTTTGGAAGCCGTTTCTCTCGAAAGCTGACTGGACAATATATTTCACTCAAAATCACTTCGGTATATCTATAAGATAACGATTCTTTACATTTAGGGGAGTGAGTAAATTCTCGGACCAATGAGATTAACAAGGCTGCCAGTTTGGCGGGACATTTTAAGAGCAAACGTGCGCTTTTTATGGTGACCTATTCTACGCAACGCAGCTGTCGGCGTTCGGGTATGGCTCGCCGCTTTGTTTCTCCTTTCATTCTCATCCGCTATTAGACTTAAATACATACACACGTCATGCTTTGCGTCACGTAATTAGCCACGTCGGAAGGTCCCGTATTTGGAGGACGGTAATAGTGACGGAGGGGCCAAAAGGCAGCGTTTTGACATTGCAACATCACCGCCACCTTTTTCTTCTCACGATATCTCAATGCGGATGGCGCAGGCCGTAACAGTCTTAACTGAGATTGAGACTCAGAAACATTCTATTTCAATGTGGTTTTATGTTCCTCCTTCTTGCAAGAAATTGTGGACGAAGGAGTTTGTGAACCGCGTAGACGGATTCTTCCCTCACAAATTGTGTTTTTTGTTATAGACTAAATTAAAATACTAAAACCACTAACAGAATATCGAAATAGAAACTCGAAATAGAAAATGGTTTGAGGTAGAGAAAGTGAATAATAATGTATGTGTTGGAAAAAGAGTTGACATAAGGGAAAAATAGAAGAAATAAATGATGGCTGAGTTTTGAAGAGACGAATAACGGGAATATATTAGATTAAAAGATCTTATAGCTATGGAGAGAAAATAATGAGGCTCCGTTTTTTCACACTCCCAATCACGAAGTGAACTTAATCAAATTTTCTTTAAAATGTGGGAAAAAAGATGTTGTATACGTTATTTTAAAATGTATGATAGAAGTTTGATTGTAGAGTGGAGAAATAAAATGAAAGGGAATATTTCAGAGAGAATATGGTTGATAGCGAGTCTGTACCAACTACCAAAATGTTCTGTGTGTTGTATTTTTTATTTAACTCTCCGTTTGACCTTTCTTTGTTTCTTTCTTTCTTTTTCTCTCATTCGTGGTCTCTTTCTTGCAATTGAGATATCATGAAGTATTAATATCGTAGCGCGGAAAACGGTCAGTCAGTTAAAACTAATTCCACTCCTGAGGACACATGTTATATTACAATTTATTTAAACGACCGTACACGTTGCGAATGTTGCCAGCAGTTTCGTTGTATATTGAATAATGAATGACTTCACGAAAGACGCTGCAATACGTACAGGAATGTTGTGATCCATTGGTACATATAGCGTATTTGAAAACCCCTGAATCATTCGATGGAATGATTTCGCAACACTGAGAGTGTGTATAACTGTCAGAAGGATATTACTTTGAATACAGCATCTTATTTTATGATAATGGCTCATATACAACGTGGAATTACTAGCTACATTCGTGAACCATTACAAAAGAAAGAATCGTTATACGGATGTCATGGATGAACGTGAGTATAAATGAAAGAGGTAATTGAAATTTTTAGCATGGGTATTATTATCTCATTTTGCCTCAAGGGCAATGCATAAAAGTTCTTCATTGCCTGGTGCTAGTTACCCATATTATTTAAATATTGTTGTGTAATACGATGTATTTTGTCTCAAGTTTCGACATGTCACCTTTCTGAACAATTTTTAAACCGGACACACGTGTGTGAATAAAAATATTTATTTAATAACTAGTGATAAACCGGTTGCTGTTCTCGATGTACTTTCATTTAGTCAACTGAGTCTTTAACTATGTGTGTGTGGACCGGATTTCAATATAATTACATGATTTTACACGAAGTAGATACCTGCACTGAATAATATATTTTAGAGTTTACAAGACATTCTGAATAAATTCGAATTATTTTTATTTTACATATTTTGGTATATTTACATATTTTTACATATTTTAACTATTAATATATATTTTGTTACATTTTAATACATTAACGTCGAAAAGCAGCATTTCAAATGAGCGTTTGCAATATATGATACGGAATCATCTTTCTAACGAATCAAAAGAAATGGTGCTGCGTTTCTATGACCACAATATCTTCACCATGAATTGTAAAGTTTACCCTCCCTTCGCCTACTGGGTACTCTGAGTCAAGTATGAGCTGATTATTGTGAAAAAATAATTTCAATAGCACATGCGTTACTCGATCGAAAACTAACGAATATTTTTCACAGAAAATTGTCTTACCGCGTGGCTCGATTTGAGAACGTGGGTATATTCCCTTTAACCCCCTTCCCCGGAATCCATCACGGGCTTCGCAGTACTACCATTCACTGGAACACTGGCTCATTGTAAACATTGTAATATACTATGAACGCCTTTTATAGTTCGAATAAAAGTGGTAAATCTTCTATTCTTCTTTGTGGTGAAGTCTTGCGTACAATTACTTCTGTACAGATAAAAGCTATTCTTAACCACTACAAATCCTTGTTAAAAACCGATCGGCAACGTTCTACGTTCAGAAAATGTTTGTAAAGAACAATTTAAAATATAATGAAATTTTATTTCACATATTCTCTATTTTTACTTACATGTTTTGGAAAAAATAAGTACATATACATGTACATATTTTGCACATTTTATTACAATAAATTCCGTTCCCTAGCATTCCGGAGTACTCACATCTGTTATCAACAATTGCTCCTCCACCATCAGCAATGTTCACGTTGCGTTCACGCCGCGGAGCGCACTCATTCACTTTCCACTCGACGCCACGAATCATTTTACCCCACTTTCGTCGGTTTCCAGTGTTCTGACTTTTGGATCCCAAATAAACATTTTCATTTCGCTCTTGATCTTCGAATTTTTTCATCCATGTATAAACGCCAGCGTAATCACATGTTTTTTACTCTCTCCATTTTTGCTATGAGTCCACCACTGCTTCTTTTACCAATATCATCTCCCCAATTGCAACTTTTCCTTAATTCAATGCTTTCTCTACACCCTACATGAAATCTAACTTGCTCTAAGTGAATTCACTGATACAGACTCTGGCAACATCAGCGTTGCCACTACATTCCACGTCATCTTACGCAACTCCAAACTGCCCACCTCTGAGTCTTCCACACCTCCACCACTGTCAATCTGTGAGTTGTTCGGTTTTCAAACGAAATTCTTCGCCTAAGTACTGCAACTCTAATCTATCTTATCCACCCTGCTCACTCACTCCTTCGCTATTGTATATCCGATATAGTATATCCTAGTCAACACTCCAACAACACCGTTTTCAACATCACGTACTTCATGTCTTAACAAAGTCTATGCCAGCCCCGCAGACTGCGGCATGGCCCGACTCTCCCAGCTCTTCAGTCACTGGCAACACCTGTGTCGTTTCGGCCTCCATTCGTATCTGTTCCCTGTCTCAATTCTGCAACCCCGCCTCCGTTCTACCCGACCCTCCGCTCTCGCCCTTCAGTCTGCCCCGCGAGCCTCTACCCTCCGCACCCTCCCACCCCTGCCGCCCTCTGCTCTCAGCACGCCAGCGGTTGCCTTCTATCTTTCCTCTGACATTCATTCTCTCCCTTCGTTCTGCGTTCTCTGCCTCCTTTTCCATCGCCCTCCGTTCCTTCCACTACCCAATTTCCTTGCCATCCTGCACCCTGCGCTCTTCGCTGTTCACTCTCCGCCCTGTCGTCTCCCGGTTTTCTCCCCCCCCACACCCACCCCGCTGCTCGCGTTCTGCTCTCGTTCTTCTCCCTATCCTCCACGGTCCCTCCGTGGCTCCCAGAAGCCTTCACGCACCTCCCACTACCCTGAGCCCTCAACCCTTCGCTCTTCTCCCTCTCCCCCTGTTCTCTCTGTCTTCATCCGTCCACCCTCGCCTTTCGCTCTCAACCCTCCACTTTCTGCACTCCTCCATGTACGCTCCGCCCTCAACCTTCCGCTCTCCTCCCTGAGCCTTCCCCGCCCCCGACAACGCCGCCGTCGCCCGCGCGTCCGGCGTCCGCGCCCCCAGCCCCAGCCGCCTATTAGCCGGCCCCGGGCGGGCGCCGGCCGCGGTCAGCCGCATTCGTCTTAATTTGCGGCAACCGCGCGGCGATCCGCCCCCCGCGGCCGCGAGCCGCAGCGCAGCGCCACCGTCGCCGGCGAGGGAGGCGGCCACGCAGTTTTCGCAGTTCTTCGCCGCCCGGGACCCGCCCCGCCGGACCGGCCCTAATAGGCGGACGCGAAACAAATGAATGCGCATCTTCGGAGGAGCGATGAGGTTCTCGCCCGCGGGACCGCGAGACTCGCTCTTGTGGGGGATTGTCTTTGGATGGAGGCGGCCTGGGGAAGCCAACCTAACAATTCATGCCGTAGATTTTGTTTCTTTTTCGTGGGTGTAAGTATAAAAATGGTGTCATTACAGCTTTTAAAATGCAAGAAATTTGGTCTCATAAATGTCTTGTAGGCAAACAAGATGTTAAAGGAATGACATATAAACCAATTCTGTCTCTTTATTTAACCTTGAACACGAATGCATCCTTAAGAGAAGAAACAAAAACGCTGCGATAATTTTAAAAAAGCAGCAAGGAAATATAAAATTGACAAACTGGGATTAATAAATTGACAAACGACTTTTAATTTTCAAGTACATGTGGTATCGTTGTAAGATTAAAAGACGCAGTGATACAGTTTCTATAGCCTTTGCGACAAACCGTCTTACACGTTTTTCTTCCTTTTTTTCTACTATGAAATTTTCATTCATAGTATGATTCACGCCAGTGTATTAAACTATCAGACGGAACGAACCGAGATGCATTTCAGATCGAACGTAGTCGCCGATGTGCTCCGTCGGCTGCGGTGGCGTCGCCAGGAAGAAGCCGCGACGAGAGCCAGGCGAGAAGACAAGCGAACACTTCCCGACTGTCGGTCGCCTGCTCTGTCGAGACGATAAAGCATGCGCCTCGTCCTCGGAGCGTCGCCCGATAAACAATAGACTGCGCGTGCGCCACGACGGGCACGACGGTGGCAGCGGCGAGGGCGCCGGAGGGCATGGCGGGGGCGGCGGCGCAGAAGTGGAGGACCGACAGAGGCACCCGAGGCGGTGGAGATGGTGCAGACGGCTGAAGAGATGGTGGCAAATGAGCTGGAGGAAACGGATATCGCGGATGAGGTGGAGGCATGGAAATAGGCGAGGGCGTATGAGTGTGAGTATGCGCAGGATTATGCGTGTTCGTTGCGTGGACATATGCGTGGGCGTATGCATAGGCGTATGTGTGGGCGTAGGCGTGGGCGTGTGCTTATGCCTGGACATGCATGGAGGTCTAGGCGAGGGCGAATGCGTGAGGAATTCAGGAGCGAAGAGAGGGGAAAGAGAAGGCAAAGGTGAAGACGAAGGCAAATGCGATGGAGAAGACGGAGGCAATGGCGAAGGAGGTGGCGGAGGAAGGAGGGGGGCGGAGTTGAAGGTAGAGGCGAAGGTGTGGCGGGGCTGTAGGCGGCTTCGAAGGCGGCAGCGACGGGAGCAGCGGTGACTCCTCAGGCATTCCACGCCGGGGTGCCGAGTTCGACGCCGCCGGAAGGCAAGCCATGCATCAATGCAACGGCCGACGTGCAACGTCGCCGCCCCGCCGCAGCCGCCGTTAATTAACTGGCCCAGGGCCATGCCTTCGCGCCGCCGAGAGCCGTGTAATCTACTAGAGCAGGCGCTGCCCCTGCCGCCGCCTTCGGATTCCTTCAAGAACCCTGGCTGTCCTAGATGCGTGACGACGCGGGATGGAGTTGAGGGTAGCGAAGAAACGAAGGAGTAATGTTATAGAGTTGGGAGGAGTGAATAAATGTCGAACACCTTTCGATGGATCTAAGAGATATGTCGTTAAATGTTTCTAACGACTCATAGAGAAAATGTAAAAAAATATATTCATCATGAGCACTGAAGAGTTCAAAAAATACGAAAATCAAAACAAAAGTGTGTAATCTAGGAACTGAGTTTCATAGTGGTGTTATTTTAGTGTTTATCGTTATAGAACATGTGTTTTCCTTCTATTTTATTCTTATATTCGTATACAATTCTCTTCTATTCTATTTATTTCTTACTACTTCTTTTTTGCCCCAAGGAACAAAGGAACTAACTCTTTTAGGATACATTACTAAAAAAGTATTGGGTCGTTGAACTATTTTGAACAATTATATCCTATTCAAAGAAAATGCACAACGATCGCTCATATTTATATTCCTCTTTAGCAAACACTCATGAAGTACTCTGAAACTCTTACGAATTACAGCTGCCATCACCGGCAGTGGTAGGTCAGTGCATCAACTGATGTCACTGCAGCGCCTCTGAATGGGAGGTCCTAGATTTGAGTCCTGACGGCGGCAGGAGTTTCGGCAGCTTTAGATTCTATTCAGCTAGGTCGAATTCAGTTGCTGTCTGGAGGAGAGTTCTAGCAGCCGGCTGCTCTAATCGGTAGTTTTCCGTGGTTTCTACGATCAACACCAGGCGAATGCCGAAGCAGTACCCTAAATAAGGGCCACTGACCGCGCGTGATCTTTCCTTCCTCTTCCTTGCCATTTCCTCTACCCTTACACACCCACACACACACTTACACTAACATGCACTACACTACCACATATTCCCGGAGATTAGAGCTTGTCCCAGCTGGAGCGGTGCCCCGCTGATGTGAAAGTCCTGATTAGGGGTAAACCCCGCTAGCCGACGGTACGTCGGCGCCAGATCTCGCCATCCAGCGGGCGAAGATCATCGCCCTCTCCCGAGAGAAAAATATGAACTACACTTACGGGACTATTGAACTAATCTGTTAAAGCGCCCGGAATCGCTAACCAACCAACCAATCCAACTACAGCTGGCATGATAGTAGTGTAACAAGTTAGATTGACACATAAATATATTCCTATCAAATCGTGTCCCTGGAGAGGTCTGTCGAGAGCAAGGGAAGTGCCATGACAAACGGCACCTTATGGAGGAAGCGGAGGTCGAAGCGAAGACCGCTCCCCGAGGCGAAGAGGGTGGTGGCGGCGGCGGAGGCGGACGGCATGGCTGGGGGCAAAGAGGCGTCGCCGAGTCACGCGACGAGCGCTAGTGAAAGGCTTAGGTGACGTCGTTGCACATAACAAAGGAGCCAATGCCGAAGCTGCAATGTTTATTCCATGGGCATTACGATGCTTGCGGCATTTGCTGTAAAACGAGTCTTCGTAACCCCGAGAGCTCGTATTCCGCGATCGTAGGAAATGACAATTATGACACAATTGATAGCGTTTCGCAAAACCACCGTGGAATCATGTAATCGTGAAGAAACAATTGCCCAAAGGAGTTTTGGGTCATAACGAATCTTCTTTAGAGACAATTTTTATTGTTAGCCTTTGCCATTAGTAACGATTTGGCGGATGATTAACTTTAATATTATATACGATTATTGAAAAAACTGTCGTTGGAGTTTCCAACCAACTCATCTCGGGCATGTCATCATGTACATTAACCATGAATGATTTATTATTTACAACAGAAGTTGGATGTGGTTGTGCTGACGCACCGCAAAAGGAGAGAAACATGAAGTCAGCAGATTTGAAAAAAAAAAAGTACACAGTACGACTAGATCATCATCTTGCGAAAGGTAGATTTCTACCGACATCACGCTGAAATGAGAAAGCGTAAGATACAAATTCCAAAGTCATAGGGAACGATCAAACAAAAATGAGGGGGAAATTGAAGATGTGTAATACTAGTTTAAACAAAAGAAAGAAGTGTAGAGGAGTTGAAATTGAAAAGCAGAGAAAATTACTTTATGAATAAGTTTCTGTTTAACCCGTCTCGGATTATATTTATGGGCCGATCCTATACTGACTTTCTAAGAGAAGGTATTTCAAGATGTTTCGGAAGTTCAAAATGTGTACATTGCATATCTGAGCTTCATTATAACTAGATAAACATTGCTGCATCGTCTCATTAAGTGAACTTATTTATTTCACAAACTCATGAATTTGGAATGTTTGTCGATTTCAGAAACAAACCGAACAAAATAATTTTAAGTTTTTCTTATCTTACCGTCAAGGAATTTACATTTCTCATCTTTCCGTGTTTCCGTAATTATCTACTATAAAACATATAAAAAACAGTTTTACAGAATTTACTTATTAAAATGTCAAGATAAATGTGGAACTAAGAGGTAATTGAAAACGTTAAATTGTAAGTACCGACAAGAGCGTAAGAAAACCGTTTAGGAAGACGCACACGGTCCCGGCGAAAGTTCTCCGCGGCTTCTGCGAGACCTAGAAAACCACGGCAGTGGCAGTGATGGCAGAAACACCTACGGCGGTTCTGGCAGAGGTGACTGTGGTGGCGGTGAAGGCGATGACAGCCGCCGCGGGTTGGGGAGGGATGGGGGGGGGGGGGGGGGGGGCGGCGGGGGGGGGGGTGGGGTGGGGAGGGGGGTGGGTGGTGGTGGTGGCGGCGGTAGCAACGGCAGCAAAGGCGGCAATGAAGGTTGCGGTGGCGGCGTGGCACGAGCGCGATCTCCGCGATGCCGCCTCGTTACGGGCGCAGGCGCGAGGCCTTCTCGCCCGGTGCGACCAGCGCTAACGAGTTGCCGATCGCATCCCGCGGCCGCGGTGGCACGTCCCGCTGGCCGCGCTCCGGAGACGCAGGGGAGGGAGCGGGGGAGGATGGGAGAACATCCACAGTTGCGTGCCTTGCAGGGTTTCTAACACGATTATGACATACGAAATGAGAGGGTTCCTTTATGAAACACTCATAAATTCCTGGAACTTAAAAAAATCTAATGATTTGTTTGTTTCTTTGGTCTCATTAATGTCAGTATTTATATTATCTTACATTTTTATTTTAATATTATGTGTAAAGTGAAGTGGGATTGAGTACGTAGCTGTCGTTGTACATTCTTTAAAACATCGTACTCAAACTGATGATTAACATTAGAAATGCAATAATTATTTGAACCATATCGTTGGCGATGATTGTATGTTTCATTATTTGCAAGGTACCCACCTGCTGTTATTTGTGACATAAGTAATACGACACATGGCTCTAAGGAAATGACAATATCATTAATATAGTAGCCTTAATGTGGTGAATGAAATTATAATTTCATTAACTACAAAATCTGTTACATACGAATGGCTTAGTGCATGAAGGTGTTAACACAGTTTCTAGTTTTATCATTAAAATGACTTTTCTATAAGTTTCCTATTTGCTGTTTGGCTACTTTGGATGAAAAACACAATATTTGTCCTATAAAAAATAAATAATTTCCAGTAATATAAAAACGTTTCCTGCAACTTTACTAAATCTCAAATATCTCCATTAGCCATTTTCTGAGTTAAAACCGTCTTGCACTAAACCCTTCATTTATTATGTATACTGCCTTGCAATGGCAGTGATTCATCTGCCTGATAACGAAACAAATGTAGTGTGAAGACGGCAGTGTAAGAGCCGGTACGCCTCCCGGCACGGGGCATGAAATTTCCCACAATCGGGGGTGAAGGAGGTTAGGGGGGGGGGGCGAGGAGGATGAAAGCACGTTGCAGCAGTTTCGAAATGCCTCCGCGGCGCTCGCTTCGCTTCGCGTGAGACACCGCAGGGCGAAAGAGCCGTGGAGCGCGATTCCTTAATCATGGCATCGCCCGTTCGGACGCCGCCATCTTTTCCGGCATCGTCCTCCCACGCGGCTGAGAAAAGATGAACCTGCAGATGGCAGGGATTACGAGTCCGCCGCCACTGTTTAGAAAGCAATCCGTCTCGCTCGCAGCCATCGCTCGCTTGCAGCACGAATCGTTTTCCGTCCACAGCGCGAGCCATCTGTATAATTTTCGCGAGTCGTGAGTATCTACGGCGGTGAAACGGAACGTGGTACAACAGAGTTGATACTTTTCTTTGCAGGTATTAGTTTTGATGTTTTGTCTTTGGGGGAAAAGGGAAAAAAACAACTTCCTGTTCTACAATATTTTTGGGGGAAAGAAAACATTCATAAGAAAGACTGCATTTGATCTCAGAATTGTATATGGCCAAACTAAATAATCCAAGCGAAGTACATAATATTTAATATATTTACTTCTTAAAACGAAAATCTAGAACACTATCTTTCGTATTTAAAGATATTGTTTAATGATACTAGTTGTAATACCTACAAGTAATTTCTACTTGTTTATATACACAATAAACTTGTAATCCTTATCAGTGAAATATGTTTAACAAGTAGGTTGATATAATCAACTGTTTAAAAGAAAAAGCTCAAAGCAAAGAAAAAAATAATCCGCATCGTTAAGTTGATCCTTTCCTTTCAAACTCCATGAAAAGACCCGTAAGGCAAGTTACCTGCCAGTTGTGCCTCATCTTATCCCTCGCGCTTCTTCGTGACGTGTTCGCTGCTGCCAGCGGCGTGCGTGCATTCACACTCACGAGAAAACAAACATGAGAGATTGGCGTTGTCAGCTGACAGACGGAAAGCGAAAAAGAAGAATGAAGCACAAATGACGCCACCTTCCGAACACGGAATGCACTCCTGACGCACGTCTTAGATATTAATAATTCTGCGACATAACAAGTAGATATCAATCAGTAGTACAAACAAGGTTTACTTTCCGTCTTATTCAATAAAGTATACCTTGAAGTAGCTACAGTTGATGGTAATGCTGGGGTATCCTAAATACGAATTTACAGTTTGTTGTGTGTTATTATGAATGCAAAGGATTCATGGTTTAAATTATAATGTGTTGATTTTAATGATAAAACTGATTAATTATTTGTATCGTTAATTAAAAAATGTTCATAAAATAATCGACTTTATGAAAACGAAATCATTACGTGTTTTTCACAGCTTGGTGTTCAACGGTTCGGAATAAATTTACAAATCATTTTCTTGCGTAAGTCTGACATGAAACAACAAAACACGTACAATTTTTCTGCTAATAATAAGTTTATGTCATTGAATAACAACCTTAATAGAAATCATTATCATTACACTGATTATAGTTGAGATATATTTCGTTAAATGGACTTTCTTTGGCATATTAAAGTTTTATAAAATGTTACTGAAGAATTCACGTTGTTTACTAAATAAACTATTTGATTCATTTGAGATTCAAAGGAAATGTTGCAAAATTATTCCCTTATTATATTATATTTATACTTTATTAAAAGACAAAGAAACGAATTTTGAAATTATTCGTGTGCTGTATACCGTTCGTAAAAAGCTACTGTATATTATATAAATCTTGCGTCCACATGTCAAAATAACAAAAATCGCCGCAACGCTCACTCGAAACGAGTTCGTGTTCGTAAAATTGCGAAATGCAAATGCAAAATTGATATTTTATTGAAAATACCCATGAAGTATCGGTGGGCGGTAACTTGAAACCCGCCCACTCTCGCACGCGTTCCGCATCGACATAAATCTCGACGCAGCACCTGTAAGAAGCTTAGCGCTAGCCACTCAAAGAGCGGCCGCTCTAGTTTACGCTCTTAATTGTTATTCATAAGCGGGCGTTCCAATCGGTATGCTAATCTGCAGGGGCGGATTCGAAGTGCTGAGTTACGTGCGGCATGTGTGACGTCATACGGGCCGCCGCGTGTCGGTCGCCGTCGATTCGTCGGGGGCTTGTGAACACGCGCGTAACAGACCCCGCCGCTTGTACTGCACAAGGACTTATGACTTGCAGGACGTGACGGCAAGTAGCGCGCGTTCTCCTTGAAACGCCTTTTTGACACGCGCGTGAAGATAATCTCACGTGTGCCTAGTGGATACTTTTGTAGCTTTGTTTATGTTGTTCCTGAGAATGACCGAATTTCGGTACGACATCACTGCAGCACTCACGGTCGCGCACGCCTCTTCATATTTTTGGGGGTATTATGCAAATATTTTGTTATTTATTTTATTTATAGTTTGTTTATATATTATAAATTACTGTAAGCACTATACAGATCAACTTCAGATGTATTCAATACCTGTAGACTTCCCGTACTAATGATAATATATTACAAATACTAGATTTTAATTAATACAACTATTTTAGTACAAAATGTGTCCTTACATTATTATTTGACCTTACATAAAACAGTTATAATATGTATATAGCAACCATTGAAGAATTGATGTTATACAGTTATTTTGTATGTGATGATAATTCAAACATTAGAAGCAAATTTATTCATAGATTCTGCGAGTAGAATAATACACGTATATTTTTCGAGTAGAATAATACTCATATATTTGTGCTACACTAAAATATTCTATTAAACATCGAATTAAAAATAAATTATTAATCTAGTATAATTGGAATTACATCAAATTGTTTAAAAAATGATTGCTACTAATTGCCACCCTCTCTGAGGGGTGGGTGATGGCTGCTTTTACCGTAAAACAGTGGCATGTGATTTACTTTGTTTCCAAAAAATATCATAAAAACCACCTATTATTAAACAAAAGCTGTTCCGTAAATACATTTCCCAGGTTTCGGACAAGCGGATTACTTACCAACAGCCCACGATAAGAATGAAGAATTGTTCATAATAGGTAGAGTGCTTGAGCCGTTTAAGACAAGAATTAACTTCACACCTTAATCTGAGAGTAAGTTTCAAAAATCAAATTGAACATCTTCATTTGTTCGAAATCATTCGAAATTATGTAAATATTGCATGCATACTAGTTAGAAAATGTTATTGGAAAAGATTACATAGAAAAATGAATGTTTGCGGTCATTTGTTTGCGATGATATATTTTTGTTTCGAAGTACTGTTTTTGAGTTAACGCTAACAGAAGAACTAAAAGCCACTCATAACGGCAGGCATCAGTTAAGAACTTAAACAGATCGCTATGCGTTAAGAATACACCCGATAGAAATAGGTTACAGTTGAAGATATTATATTCCAAGAAAAGGTATTTTTTATTTATATGATTTTTTCTTGAAAGAAGTATTATAAAAAGTATTGAACGACTGACTGGTGATGTCACAAATAGCGGCTCAGTTGATTATTAAGTTCGGTTATTACCACGGTTTACAAACTTCAACCGCGTCCGATTTTTTCTCCATTTCATCCTAATGACGTTGTTAATTATAACCTGACGAAGTTTATGGAAGTGCTTCCCCTTTAAAATTCATTGCTTTATTGTAAGTACGAAGATCTGCCTATCCCTCCAACGCTCTCCATCCGCTCCCCCAGAAGACCTTGAGGAACACCAGCTTAACCGCCAGTCGGCGCTCGCGCTCCCAATCGCCGATTCGCCGAAGGACCCGCCCGCACAATGGCGGCGGCGGAGGCGGCATCCGCGTGCGCGGCATTGGTGGACGGCGCTCAAGGCCGCGCGCGCCGTTCGCAGGCGGCCGCCAGCCAATCGCGTGCGCTCCCCTGGAGGTTGGCATCCGTGTGCACCGAGTGAGTAATCGAGCAGGGCAGGAAGTATTTCGCCGACTCTCATTACTCGCGTTGTGTGTTATGCGGGACAGCAGACGTTTGTGGGGCAAGGCGCAGACCTCCGACACATAAGTCTCGACTCGTCGGTAAATCAGTTTTGTAGGGCGAACAAAACGGGGTGCGCCTTGCTTTGCAACTCAAGATCTTTGTTTTTACTAGGTGGTGCTGTATCATTTCTTTTACAGTTTACTGCAGGTGGCTTCTGTGTTCGGAACGGAATGCAACATGTACCTTAATTCAAGGTCTGGACTTGACCTTTGGGTTAGATTTGAATTGCCAGCGCCTGATTTAAGATGGCAGCGAAAGTTGGGATTGTGAGATGGGACATTCGTTTGTGTATCGGAGTCAAGGCACCCAAGACGGTAGCCCTAAACATCTCGCCAGTCATCGTATTTTCAATAGTATAGGTCAAGGAGAAACCCGTTACATTTTTCAATTTGGGTCAGCTCATTACAAAGAGGATAAAGTGGAAATTCGTTTAAGGAGGCCCAGGAAATATATGATCGCGTCGCCTTCTGATCTAAGAAAGCCACCATGATCCTCATTCCATAAATGTACGAAACATTTAAACCCCATTCCCATTTGTCATCATTTCCGCTACGACACCAGTCCAAATGAGAACGCACAAACATATTGGTAATAGAGAAGTCGTACTCTCCCTTCCTTGTGAAGGGCGTAGCATTTCTTAATCTCGCTTTCTGAGCTAACTATTCTTCCCCATTAGACTTCGTTTCTGTTACGGGAACGTCCCCTAAACCATTCATAAATCCAAGAAGAAGATTCTCACTAACCGTTTTGCGACAGGAGGAGTATTTGATGACCTGACCTTTTTAGGTATGAAAGTCATAATACTTCCATTCCTTAAAAGTACGAACCATTCAAACTACGTCCGCAGTCATTTTCGACATCGACACTAATGAGAATACACACACACACACACACACACACACACAAGTAGAAATTCGGTCTCGCTCTTCTATCCTTGTCGAGGGTGCAGAATCTATTTCTCGTTGTGACTTCTGAACTGTTTTCCCACATTCGCGATCGCTTCTGCCGCGAGATGGTCTTAAATAAGCATTTACACAGACAAATAGCGATGTTTCTCCCACCAGTTATTGAAATGCAGGTGCACAACATCGGGTCATCACGCGTTCTGAGCTAGCAAACCCCACAGTGATTCCCATTTCTTTAAAGAGAGAATCTTCGACTTCACTTCTGCTAAGACATGGTCCTAAATATGCATGCACACATCTAAGTATTTATTTAAGTCTCACTAACCGTTGTTGCGAAAGAAGGAGCATTTTTCACATGATCTTGTAAGCTATGATGCTCCCCAGGTCTTAAGCCTTTTACGCCCCTGGTCTTATAAAACACAATGCCCCCTAGTCCTTGAACGTACGAGCCATTCACCCCCTCACTTGCCTTCACCTCTGCTTCTGCAAAGCCTCAAATAACATTGCGTACACATACCAGACACTCAATAGAAGATGGGACACATTTTCCCTTCTTGTAAATGGCTCAGTCTTCTCTTCTGCTACGAAAACGTCTAAATGAGCAGGCGCACTCAGAAGTAGAAAAGGAATCTGAGCCTCACAACTCTTAGCAGGGAATCATTCAGCGAAGTTATTCCCCGTTCGCCATCGCTTTTGCTTTCGATATGATATCGGTACAAATGTGTACTCACAAACCACTCACATTGATAGAAAAGAAGCCTCTCTTATTATTGTGAATGGCGCAAAATTTTTCCATCAAATTTTCGGAAGTAGATTGCTTTTAGATGTGACTGGAGAAGACTTTCTCACTCAAATTAGTTTGTAGATTAATATTACGTAAATTAGAACGTAAGCCATCAATACATATGTAAAGTGTCTTATGTACTGAACTATGTACGCTCTGTAAAGAAAAACATTGAATAAAACAAAATGCACAGGTGTGAGCGTGGGCGTGACTCACCCGTTCTTGCGTGCGGAGGGGCGGAGCGTCTGCGCGGGTGGCGGGCTCCGCGTCCTCGTCCTGCGCGCGGTTGCGGTGGAAGCGCGACGAGAAGGCGGGCGCGGGCGCCGGGCGCCGCGACGCGCGCTGCAGCGTCGGCTGCGACGCGAACAGCTGCTCCAGCGGAAGCGCCACCTGCCGCCGCGCAAGGAGCACACGCGTTACCGCACGCGTCTACGCACGCTCTAGGCCATCGGCCTGGACTAAGTGGTTTAGACGCAGTTCTATAAAGAATGGGGTTGTTTGTGGATGGGAGATAACGTCACTGTCTATTCAAAATGACACGCTTCTGTCTTGTTTTCGTGTTATTAGTCAATGGATAGTGCACGCACGAAGAATCGTGTTGACCAGTAAAGTTAAGAACCTGCATTTTATCAGCTTTTTTAAAATTAGAATTATGTATATGAAAATCTTTCCTTTTTTCAATACGTGATTTGCTAGCTGTATAAAAAGAAGTGAGCTTCGCAATTCTTATATTGTGTAAAAACTAAAAGAATATGAATAGTTTGAGCTACGTTGAGCAATCACGCCACACAATAAGCACACGCGTTACCGCACGCATCTACTGCTCTAAGGCCGTCGGCCTGAACTAAGTGGTTTAGGCGCAGTTGTATAAAGAAGGGGTTTGATTGTGGATGGGAGATAACGTCACTGTCTATCCAAAATGACACGCTTCTGTCTGGTTTTCGTCTTATTAGTCAATGCATAGTGCACGTGCGTTGACCAGTAAAGTTAAGAACCTGCATTTTATCAGCTTTTTAAAATTAGAATTATGTATATGAAAATCTTTCCTTCTTCCAGTACGTGATTTGCTAGCTGTATAAAAAGTAGTGAGCTTGGCAATTCTTTTATTGTGAAAAAACTAAGAGAATATGAATAGTTTGAGCTACGTTGAGCAATCACGCCACACAATGAGCACACGCGTTACCGCACGCATCTACTGCTCTAAGGCCGTCGGCCTGAACTAAGTGGTTTAGGCGCAGTTGTATAAAGAATGGGTTTGTTTGTGGATGGGAAATAACGTCACTGTCTATTCAAAATGACACGCTTCTGTCTTGTTTTCGTGTTATTAGTCAATGGATAGTGCACGCACGAAGAATCGCGTTGACCAGTAAAGTTAAGAACCTGCACGAATTCAATATCAGCTTTTTTAACATTAGAATTATGTGTACGAAAACCTTTCCTTCTTCCAGTACGTGATTTGCTAGCTGTATAAAATGTAGTGAGCTTGGCAATTCTTATATTGTGTAAAAACTAAAAGAATATGAATAGTTTGAGCTACGTTGAGCAATCACGCCGCACAATGAGCACACGCGTTACCGCACGCATCTACTGCTCTAGGGCCATCGGCTTGGACATGTGAGCTAAGTGTTTTAAGCGCAGTTCTATAAAGAATGGGGTTGTTTGTGGATGGGAGATAACGTCATTGTCTATCCCAAATGACACGCTTCTGTCTTGTTTTCGTGTTATTAGTCAATGGATAGTGCACGCACGAAGAATCGCGTTGACCAGTAAAGTTAAGAACCTGCACGAATTCAATATCAGCTTTTTTAACATTAGAATTATGTGTACGAAAACCTTTCCTTCTTCCAGTACGTGATTTGCTAGCTGTATAAAATGTAGTGAGCTTGGCAATTCTTATATTGTGTAAAAACTAAAAGAATATGAATAGTTTGAGCTACGTTGAGCAATCACGCCGCACAATGAGCACACGCGTTACCGCACGCATCTACTGCTCTAGGGCCATCGGCTTGGACATGTGAGCTAAGTGTTTTAAGCGCAGTTCTATAAAGAATGGGGTTGTTTGTGGATGGGAGATAACGTCATTGTCTATCCCAAATGACACGCTTCTGTCTTGTTTTCGTGTTATTAGTCAATGGATAGTGCACGCACGAAGAATCGCGTTGACCAGTAAAGTTAAGAACCTGCACGAATTCAATATCAGCTTTTTTAACATTAGAATTATGTGTACGAAAACCTTTCCTTCTTCCAGTACGTGATTTGCTAGCTGTATAAAATGTAGTGAGCTTGGCAATTCTTATATTGTGTAAAAACTAAAAGAATATGAATAGTTTGAGCTACGTTGAGCAATCACGCCGCACAATGAGCACACGCGTTACCGCACGCATCTACTGCTCTAAGGCCGTCGGCCTGAACTAAGTGGTTTAGGCGCAGTTGTATAAAGAAGGGGTTTGATTGTGGATGGGAGATAACGTCACTGTCTATCCAAAATGACACGCTTCTGTCTTGTTTTCGTGTTATTAGTCAATGGATAGTGCACGCACGAGGAATCATGTTGACCAGTAAAGTTAAGAACCTGCATTTTATCAGCTTTTTTAAAATTAGAATTATGTGTACGAAAACCTTCCCTTGTTCCAATACGTGATTTGCTAGCTGTATAAAACGTATAAAGCTTCGCAATTCTTATATTGTGTAAGTGGTGCAAATCATTGAATTTCGTTGTCTGACGAAGACGAAGCTTGAATATGAAATGACATTGAGTTCTGATTTCGTATATGAAGATTCGAACACAGATGAAACACACAGAAATTGGAATTCAATATCGCCTGTGTACCTGAAAAGTGACAGATCCCTAAAATTGACATCTTTAAGTTGCTTGAAGAGATACGTTTTGAAAAATTCATAAATATAGTTCAGGATATAGCCTATGTAACACTTTGAATTTGGACGCAAATCAACAGATCTATCTAGATTACAAAAGGACAACAAACGTTCTCTTCCCGAACGACAATTCTTTGACTCTAGTGAATAAGCTGATAAGTCAGAAAAACTTAATTATACAGGGGCAGAAAAGAACTATAAACTAACCAGGGATTAATAATATTAAAAAAAACTTTCACACCAATAGTTTTGTTTAAATATCACCTATGTTTCAGTATCATTAATACACGATTTAATTAAGATAAAAATATTTTTTGCTCCCCTGTAAAATTAAGTGTTTATGACTTTTCAGCTTATTCACCGGGATCAAAGAACTGTCGTTCGGAAAGAGAACGTTTGTTGTCTTTTTGTAATCTAGATAGATCCGTTGATTTTGCGTCCAAATTCAAAGTGTTACATAGGCTATATCGTAAGCTATATTTATGAATTTTTCAAAACATATTTCTTGAAGTAACTTAAACATGTCGATTTGAGGGATGTGTCACTTAGGCGATATTGAATTCGAATTTCTGTGTGTTTGATTTGTGTTCGAATCTTCACATGCGAAATTTGAACTCAATGTCATTTCATATTCAAGCTTCGCCTTCGTCAAACAAGTAACTTCCTTGTCCGCCGCCAGCGCGTGCTGTCGCACTCACCGTCTCCTCGTGCAGCGAGCCGGCGGGCGTGGGGTCGAGGGCGGGCGCGGGCCGCTTGTCCCCGCGGGATGCCGGGCCCGGGCCGGGGCGGGGCCGCGGGCGCGCCGCCGGCCCCCTTGGGCCCCCCGCGGTTCTTGTGGAATTGGGGGTTGGTTTTGGCCGGAGAGGTAGCTCAGTGCATCGACTGATGTCACTGCAGCGCCTCTGACCGGGAGGTCCTAGGTTCGAGTCCTGTAGGTGGCAGCATTTTCGACGCTAGCTTTACAGCTAGGTCGAATTCAGTCGCTGTCTGAATTCTAGCGTCCGGCTGCTCTGATCGGTAGTTTTCCGTGGTTTCTCCGATCAACACCAGGCAAATGCCGGAGCAGTACCCTAACAAACGGGCCACGGACCGCGCGCTATCTGTCCTTCCTCTTCCTTGTCCTATTCTCTCCCATTACACACACACTTACACTAACATGAACTACACTACCACATATTCCGGGAGACCGGTCGGGAGCTTAGAGCTTGTCCTGACTGGGGCGGTGCCTCGCTGGTGGGAGAGTCCTGGTTAGGGGAAACCCACTAGCCGACGGTAGGTCGGCGCCGGATCTTGCCATCCAGCGGGGGAAGATCACCGCCATCTCCCGAGAGAAAAAGCATGCACTCCACTAACGGGACTAATGACCAAAGCAGTTGACGCGCCCGGAAACACGAAAAAATCAATCAATCAATTAAGTACGATTTGATTGTTTATTTCGGACCTTCAGCCGCTTTAACTGTTATGGCCATTAGTCTCATAAGTGTAGTGGTTTTTTTTTAACGGGAGATGGCGACGTTCTTCCCTTGCTGGATGGTGAGACGCGGCGCCGACCTATACGGTGGCTTGAACAGATTTCTTTATCGAGTTTTTTTTCCACCAACGGGGCACTTCTCCAGACGGACTCGCTCTAAGCATACGACTGGTCTCACGACATGAGTGGTAATGTAGTGAATGTAAGTGTGTGGAAGTAAGGGTTGAGGATGGAACAAGGAAGGCGAAGAAAATATCGCGATTGGTCCCTAGCCAGTTTCTTAGGGATCGGCTTCGGCATTTGAGTGGTGTTGGTCGTAGAAATCACGGAAAACTACCAAAAAGAACCGCTGACCGCTAGAATTCTCCTCCAGACAGCGGCTGAATTCCACATATCTATCTACCGAAAATCCTGCTGTCGTCGGGATTCAAACACTAGGACCTTCGGATCACAGGTACTGAAGTGACATCAGGTGACACCCTAAGCTATGTTGGTTTATCCCTATTTGCATTTTCGAATAATTTTGGAAGTTTAGCGAACGCACGCATGTGCAGGTGAGATTCTGGAATGACAGGGGTGCTGTCGCAAGTCGCGTGCGCTGTAAGTTCCCAATGTGTTCGTCAAAAGCAAGTAAGTATATAGGGTCTTTGAAGAAAGTGATTATTATTATTATTTGAAGTAAGTGATTATTAAATCGGGTGCGACAGACACTGAGGTTAGTCACGTACATATATGTTATATTGCGGAAAGTGAAGGTGTTTCTCCTCCGCTGGGCGTAAGATTCAGCGCCGACGTACACTGTAGCTGGTGGGAATTTACCTCCTCTTCGTATCTCCCCAGAGGGGCACCGCTCCATCGGGACAACTTCTTAGACTTGTAAGTGTTAATGTACAGTAGTGTGAGGGGAGAGAACGGGACGAGAATGGGGAAGAAAATATTGCAATATTGTTCATGATGACTTACAGTGCTGCTTAGTCATACTCTAGTTATAGACCGGAAAAATCATCGATAGCTATCGATTAGAAGAGTAACCGACCTTTAGAATTGTCATCCAGACGCGTTATATCGTAATTTACTATTAGGTAAATGGTTAAATGCACAGAGTACTTTATAATGACACTGCCATTCAGAGATTTTGGAACAACATTCAGTCATAAAATTGTAATTCATCATCCGTTCTCCGTCTCTAAGATTGAAATGACACATCCGCATTTGAACTCTCAGACAGATTCTTTTCCTATTTGTACCATGAAACTCATTTTATATTCATTGCTATTCTGACATGCAACTATCCCTTCAAGTTGTTCATCTTGTCATAATTCCGACGATTAGAAGAGAAAAAAATTGCAGACTTGATATATCATGGAAAACGCTATTATTATTTGTCATAGAAATCTTTGAAATTTATCAAAACTACCTAAAGATAAAATATTTCTGGTGTTCTTCATATACCTTACCTTTCTTCTAATTCCTTCAACAATTTAGTTACATGTTTTTCTTAATTCACTATTATATAACTATAACTTACTGTTTATGACGATTGATGATTAATTTGGTTAGTTCTGCGGGTGTACAACAATAGACAAAACTTTATTGCGAAAGGAAAATGGTTTACTTTAAAAATAAAATGGTTTTAAAATGCATGGCATTTTATAAAATTGTTCTCAAGTACTTCCAACGGCTGTGGCGTCTTCAGTATGCCAAAGAATGTATGTTTTCTTTGTGTGTTTTGAAATATCTATCAGAGGATGAAATGCCAATGAACCTTTAACTCCTCACGAGCGCATCGCAAGCATGTGCAGCTATTATGTCCTATTAAAATGACAGTGTGGATGCAGGCGCTGGCAGACTTAATAAAGGAAAATTGTAGGCAGCAAGAAGATGTGTTGCGTGAACCTCACATTATAGTGAACATCGCCAGGTGTTTGATTTGTGGAAAGGAACTATTTACTTTCGAGTTGATATCAATTTACTGCAAGTCATCGAGCAGGTAGCGCATCACACAGGTCGGAAAGGTTCTCAATCCACGCGAAGCAAAGACCCTGTCGACGGCGAGTTATACAATTAGAGCTGCCAGAAAAGTCGACAGGCGAGGCCGAATCGTCCCTTAACCTCATTTCTGGCTCTCGGCTTCCTTTTATATGTGACACTAATCCGCATTAGACTGCCACCCTGTCCTCCTCTTCTTTTCATTGTGTTGATTAATGACGGGAAACAGCCCCGCGGTGCCTATCATTTGGTGAAAAGAGTTCTCCCTCTAACTTGCGCGGCAAAGAGCATTTTCGGCTTTCGGGAGGGGGCGGGGCCGGGAGGGCGTGGGGGGGCGGTGAGAGCTGAATCGGCGCGCCTCCTGCGCGATCAGCGATTTCGCGTTGAGAGAGCTCGACGCGTCGAGGACGGGCGCCGCGACGCGTCGCGACGCTAAGCGAGGCGGGGGGGGGGGGGGGGGGGGGACGGGTAAGGGAGGCGAGGACGAGATGGAGATGGTGGGTGAAACGGGTCTCAAGGGAGGGGTAGGTGTGAAAATAACAGTTGGAATGAGGGGATATAATTCGGGTATGAGAGATGTATTGTGAAGCGGTGGTAGAGGGAAGGTGCGGATGACAAATAATTTGTCCATAACGTGATAAGAGGCGAAAGTCTAAGACATTTCCCAACAATCGCGTGAAATATGCTTATCAACAAGTTCTGGATTTAATAAAATATTCGGTTTCTTATGTTACAAATATATAGTATATTTTTAAAATAAATATTTGTGTGTGGTTGAGAAGTGAATGGCTACAGCTACAAAGAAATGCGCCGTTACAGTAAATGTTAAGTAGAGAATGTATAAGACGAACAAGTTAATTAATTGGGATACTATTCAAAGAAAGAGGTAAGAAAACGTATTCACTGTGCCATGAAATTAGAAAGAGTACGGAATATGATCGTGAATAAAGGAAGGAAAAACAAACGATACGAGGCAAGCTGTGAACAAACCGCGTCTGAAAGTGAGCGAACCTGTAAGCAAGCTGGATGGATAGATAACCTGCAAAGGAGAAACGAAGAAAGCAAAACGAGAAGTTGCCCTGGCAGAAGGAGGCGTGTTAGAAAGAGCACCCTCACGGGGATTGAAAAAGGTGGAACGGCGGTGAAAGAAGTCCTCACCGCCGCCACCGTCACATCTAACGTATCCCGCCCACCTCTCAAATTACTCGAAAATATCGCCTGAATGGAAATGCCCTCGTCCTCGCTCCCCCTCCCATCCCTCGCCACCTCCAGCACCTTCACCTCCAGCGCTCTCTCGCAGGCGGCCGCTCCCCACCCCGCCCCCTCACTCCCCCATCCCTACCCCGCACCGCTGCAGCCTGAAAGGGCGACGCGTCTTTTACTGTGCCACATGCGTTCAATTTCCCCTCTTAGAAAGATCCCCTCGCTAGCTACGCCCGCACCCTCATCCCCTCCCCGCCCACTCTCACGTCCCCTCACCCGCAGCGCCCCGCTCCCCGCCTGCGGGGCAGGAAAAATCTCGCCTCTCATCCCCGGCTCAACGAAGCCCTATCCGGGAATTTCCGGGCCCGTAGGGCAACATTACCACTCGACGGGCCCGCCCCGCCTGCCGGCCCGGCCGACGTGATTGTGAAATTCAATTTTTGAAATTGGCGCTGGGGAGCGTCGATGAAGGGCTGACGAGGGGTGTTGGGGAGAGGGGCGGAGAAGGGAATGAGGAGAGTAATGGGGAACTAGTCAACTCCGAAATGAGGGTATGAATGGGAGAGAGGTTATAAAACGACGGAACAAGCAGAAAGAGTGCTAAAGGGAACCTAGAGGAATATGACCCAGTGCTTGTGTTAGACAGTAAACAGTCGGAGGGAAAGAGGGGAAAGAAAGAAGAAAGGAAAGGAAAGCAAGATAGGGATAGAGAAAAAGAGACAGAAAGGAGATGATCGTACGAAGAAAATAAAAGGTTTGAAAAAGGTGCAAACAAACGCAACGGCATTAAAAGAAAAGGCCATTCTAGAGATCGGATGAGAAACTGAAAATTATATAAAAAATTAACAAGAAACTAGTATATCATTATCGACCGCTTGTCGATAAAAGCTGTATCTGTAAATCTAAAAATTTCCAGAGCAATCCTTACTGAAATGCAATAACGAACATCAAAAAGTATAAAATCGAAATATTTGGAGGTAGTCATGATGAAGTTCTATATCAGAACTGATGAGAATCTACGCATATACCCCAGTGAAAGAACGAACGAGTCGCAGAAGAGACGCAAACTGGGAGACGCAAATTCGAGAGCGCAACGTAAAAAAAGGACAAGTTAAACAACTTTGTTTTGATAGAGTAGTCGAATAAACTGTCAGAGAGGACCCTGGGGAGCGCCAGAGTGTAAACAGCGGGGGGCTATGAGAGCGAACGCGAGCGCTGGGGGTGGGGTGGGGTGGGGGAGGGTAGCGCCCTGACTCGCCGTGCGCTGGGCCAAGGCGCGTTTGTTTGCCGCATTACTCCGATAATGAGCATCCCATTTACTTCTTTTTTCTCCTAGAGCCCTCTTCGCGGCGTGCAGAATAATGGCGTGTAGATACCAGCTCCATTCGACAGACTTTTTTACGAGTTGTGTAAGTCAGTTAACAGGTTGAGCTCTTATTTACTCGTGATAGAGCATTTGCCTAAATTATTTAAAGATGAGAACACGCTTTTTCGAGAAATCTTCAAGATTGTATTGGCCTATAATTGATTATTTCCTATTATTAAAATAATCAAACTAAATATTTTTATATAGTGAAAATTGTCTCTCCCTGTCATGCTAAAATGTGTCTATATATTACAGGGAATGATGATTTGTCAACAGTATTTATAAGCTATTGACATATCCCCTACATGTAAAAATGTCAAGGGGAATTAAATTTTAATGACAAACAAAATAACAATAGTTACAGATATATTTTATATATTTTATTTCCATATATAGTAACATAATCGTTCTATAACATCAATTTTTAAAAGGTTTAGAGATCTAAAAATCAATAGGAGGATAATTTTGGAGCATTTTTTAAATTAAGCTTTCTTTTGATTTTTCTTCAGAAATGTGCCATTATTCTTATGAACGCCATGCTTCAAAACGAAAATTTAAAATGTTGTTTATCATTAATTACATCCATTGAGTTAATATGTTTTTAAATTGAAAATATTTATAATTCCTTACATTTTTTTAAAAGTGGGAGGTCTTAACTTAAAAAGGGTAATCGGTTACCACCTGATTTTCCCAGCAACAGTGATTGAGTTAAAACATTAACGCAAATCAATCTTCACTGAGGAACGTACCAGCTCCCTTGATCCCTCCCGATAGTCTATTCCGATCATTTCCACTCCCGCCTGATTGCCTCATCCCTACACGTCTCCGCTCGTCCCCACTAGTGTACGTATCGAATCAGCTCGTGCCTGCTCGTGTCCGCTCGTACCTACTCATGCCCGCTCGTGCCCCCTCGTGTCCGCTTGTGCCCGCTTGTGCCCGCTTGTGCCCGCTCGTGCCCGCTCGTGCCCGCTCGTGTCCTCTCGTGCCCGCTCGTGCCCGCTCGTGCCCGCTCGTACACGCTCGTGCCCGCTCGTGCCCACTAGTGCCCCTCCTCCCCCTCGTGTCCGCTCGTGCCCGCTCGTGCCCGCTCGTGCCTGCTCGTGGCCGTTCGTACCCGCTCGTGCCCACTCGTACACGCTTGTGCCCGTGCGTGTCGGCACGTGGACACCCGTCCCCGCTCATCTTGTCGCAGCTCGTCTCCACTCCTTACCGTTTTCCCCACTCTTCTCCGCTCGTCCCCGATCGCCCTAAGCACGCCGTAAACTTGTCCCCGCTTGTCGTGCGCTCTTTCCGCTCGTCCCCTCCCCCCGCGTCCCGCCGGCCGCCCCTCGACCCCCTCAAATCGACGGCGCATCTCCGCTCGTCCTTCTCCGGAGGCAATTAATTCCGCTAAGACTGCGACGTGCGCCGCGCGGGGGGGCCGACACAATTTCCGGGACCCCCTCCCCACGGGGGCCGTTTTTATTGACTCCCCACCACCTTCGGGTGCCTAGCCGGCCTCCGCGCAGGCTATCAGCTCCCGCGGTCCGCGCCGCCGCGCTGCCACCGGCTGAATATGGAATTAGATAATTCGGAATCTGGGCGTGGGTGAATAGTACCGCCTCTCGGACAATGGTCGCCTGACAATGGCATCGGTGAATACAGATGTAGCGGGCCGAGCGCGCCGGCAGACCCGTCCCGCCCCCTCCCAGCACGTCCCTCCCCCGCCCCCAACTGCCTTCTCCACCCCCGCCCCTCCCCGCTTCCACACCCCCGGCCTCACCCGCTGGTCTCGACTGCGATCGGTCTCGTATATCCCCTCGATCGCCGGGTGATACATGGAGGAGCACAGTAGCACAGGCTGTGCCTCCAGTCTGGTTGACCCGTTGACGGGAGCCCTGCAGTCGCAGTCGCTCCTGATTGGAGGCTGCACTCCTGTGCATTAAATCGTGAAACTAAGATTGCGCGCCAACGGGAAAGATTGAGCTCCTGATGTTGATTCTACGCAAAGTGAAGCAGATGTCAACACCTTTTTGTGAAGATGAGCAGGGGACTGTCCTGATAGCGCTTGTCTGGTACGGAGCAGTTGATGTAATGGTGTGGAGGTAATTGTAAATAATCATGTATATTGTGAAGAGAACGGCGGTAACAGACTTTCATTCGTGAAAAGAAGCAGTTTAAATGTAGAAATCACTATGAAATAATTTTATTTTCTAAGATTTGCTTCGACCTATAGTCTAATCTTGCGGTAGTGGAAGACCTACAGGCATAGGCGTTTGTAGTCGATCAGGGTTGTTTATTTCTAAATATACATTTCAGTTGTACGAGAGAAATACAATTTGACTAACGATGATTTCAATTGCTTTAGTGTTATAAATTATGATGGATATTATACTTGAAAGAAGGTAAGTGAAGATGAGAACAACTTTTGTGAGGTGGCGGACTGTGTATGAGGTAGAGGGTAACTTTGGCAGGAATCAAACCACGTACGACGTCAGCATTTGTTAGACTTTTACAATAATTGTTTACGGATATTAAATGTTTTATATCCTCATGTATAGTTTAAACTATATACGATATACATTTTGCAAACTGTGCGAGAACAATACATTCTGAAATAACTTGGAAGTGAAAGTAATTTCGTAGAATAATTTGTATTGGAGAATCTTATCAATTCACGCTTTTGAATTTTATTTCTATCACTTAAAAGCTTGTCATTTGGTAGAACTTTAAAATAATTATTTTTTCGATTCAGTTTCTGAGCCACAAAGCTCCGGCAACTTTTAAAATTTGAATTCAAGACGTGACAAACTGTCTAAAACTTTTTTTAAAAATTCAAATCAATTAATATAATCCCGGCTGTGAAGTGTTTCCTGTGAAGTGCAGCACGTATATATGAGTAATTCTGAGTTGGCGATTTACAAAAACACATAAATGAAGTGGACTTCCTCATGCATGCTCCGGTATCACAGCCCTCTGTCAGGCCCCATGCGCCGTTGACATTAAAGGAGACAGCGTGAACGTCAGGGAAACGCGAGTGAATAGCGATAAATTCACATTTCCACTTTTTTGCCTTCTCTTTAAGTCACATAAAAACATGACATGACACAAGCATCGCTAAAAATCTCTACTAATCGTTTCCAGTACTCCCTCGTTATAATTCTTATTTTTACGCAGTGCGCGCCGGCTTTCGTCGCGTTTTATGAAACGAAAGAAACTTGTATGAAACAAACGATACACGTACTAAATCAACTTTTATGAGCATTAAAACGCTATTAAGTATGCGTGTGCCTTATTGCTTCGCGCACACGTATTTGGACGCTATAAAAATTCCGCTTCCTCGGGAAAGCACGGCGGAGGGGCGGGAGGGAACAAGAGAAGGGGGACAATGAAAGGAATTACGAGAGGAACGTAACGCGAAAGTCATGTCCGGGAGGACCGTAATCTACACTTAAAGGGGACTTCATAAAGCTCCGACGCCAAAGGTCGCGGGGGGAGGGGGAGGGGGAGGGGCAAGCCAGGCGGGGACGTGACGTCAGCACCGCGGTCGCGCAAGGGATTCGCCGGGCCCGCGCCAGCCGCAGACCCGGGTTCAAGGTTGGGCCACGGAGAGAGGCTCTGGGCCACGCGATGGTGGGACAAAGCAGTTGCACGGCGGTCCATTATTCGGAAACCAATTTCGTTTGAGGAGAGAGATACAATTTAATTACGAAACGTGAGAATATGTCGCGTGTTGCAGCTTGCGACATATTCTGGCGTTTCGTAATTAGCTGTATGTAATTTCACTATCTGTGCACTTTACTTAAGCTCTGTAGAGAATGCATACACTCAAATAATTGTTCTCCATTTCTTTGCTGCAGTAAGTCAATTTCTTCAGAAAGAGCACTAGGAATAATATTTTAAAATCTTTGACTTTGATTGATTGAAATGGATCTTTGACCTGATTTGACTTTATAGTTCGTTTTTATTACACGTGAGTAAATATTTTTGTAACGATTCTTGTCAAAAATGATGCACAAAAGATATTCATAATTCAACTTAAGTAGTGTTAGGACAAAGATCCCACAGGTAAAGGAATAGTGCACAGATTACACTTCTTCTCACAGTAGATCACGCAATACCTTACGCCAAGTTCATATTAAGCACTGAAAATTCCTTTCGTGCAGTTAGCGGCCGAATTCTGTAGTTTTATTCAATTAGTTACAAAATTATGTGTGTAGTTTTTGACAATAAATTCAGGTTTTTAACAGTTTATAGCGTCATAAAAAACACCATTCAAAATCTCGAATGAGAAGGATTTGTTAAAACTTCGAGAAAATATACCACACCGCAACATTGAACTTGAATGAATGCACGAATGGAAAAAGAAATATGGAGCATTTCTAAATTGAACATAAAAAAATTAAAACAATAATGGACATACAAAGACTGGATATATTAAGACTGGAATAATTGATTATTACACATTAACGCACAGGACACCATATCTACTACTTGAATCTTTTAATTTAAACCCCTATTTCAAGACCCGAAGTCTAAACCAAGTTCGTCACGTCCCCAACAACAATGGAGAAAACAATTTTGCTCCGCGAGGCCCCGACAAGCGTTCCTCCCTGCGGTTGGCCCCACCCTGCGCCTCCGAGGAGTCGGCATCTACATAACGGGGCGCCTATCTTGCCTGGCGGTGCGAGGCCTCAGGTGAAATAGTTGCGCGAGGAAACAACGCGGAGCCGCCACCTCGTTGCAGCCGCGGCCTCCGCCGCTCGACACCCGGGGTGCGACGGCGGCGCTGGGACGGGGGCGGGGCCAGGGGTGGCGCTGGCATCGGGGGTGGCGTGGGAGAGCGGCATGGCAAAGTGGCAGGAGTGGAGGGGGAACGCAGGAGGATCGTGAGGCTGGGACGGCGGGCGGCGAGGTGACGTAGTGGGGGCGGGCGGGGGCCGGGGGCGGGCGGGGGGGGAAGGGGGGGGTTGGGCGGGGGGGGGGAAGGCGGCGGGGGGCGGGGCATGTGGGGGTGGTGTGTGAGGCGGGAACAGCAAGTCGGCGGTGGGGGCGGGGGCGCGCGCCCCGTTGTCGCCAAGTTATCGTCGCTGAATGCGCGTCGCCGCCCCCGCCGCCGCCGCGAGAAGCTGCGAGCCAAGGAATCTGTAATTAAGGGATTCCTGGCGCACTGGCGCACCGCCCTCGCAGTCGGCGGTGGCGTCGGAAGATGTGACGACGGGGGGAGGGAACTCGGGCAGGGGTGACGGTTGTTCCATGGGACAAAAGTAGTATTGGTAGCGATAATGGTGGTGAATTGTATCGCAGGCTGTCGGATTGAGGTTGCCGATGAAAATCATTTGGATTATGGGATTAGATATGTTAAGAACATTGAGGCTTGTGATGTTAGACATCATTTTTGCAGAAATAATTGAGGGAAAAGTTGGTAAATATGTAGTTTTTGATACAATCAGAGACTTCTGCAAACTGCCTTTATGCGACTAATAAGCGAAGATGCAAAAACCCAAAATGTGAGACGAAGCAAGTGATTGGCGGTTGAGTTTGAAACCAGCCCTCAACAACTCACCGTGAGAGTTGCTTCAGCCAACTGGAGAGAAAGAGAGATGCGGATACGTGGCCGCGGGGAAGTGTGAAGAGCAGAGCCAGTGTGAGAGCGCGGGCGGGCCGCGGCCCGTCGCGTGGGTGGCGACGGCAGGGGAAAGACGACGGCGCGGGAATTATATTTACGCGGGCGACGCATACCTCGCGCGAATCTACACGTGAAACGCACAAACAGCAAGTCGCGCCCCCCGCCTCCCGCGCCGCGCGACCTCCGTCACCCCACTCGCGGGGGAGGGACTGCTTAAATTAATGCGGCGGCACTCTAATCTACTGTCGTCGCCGCGCCCCGCCTCCTGCGGTGGCGGTGACGGCGGTGGCGGTGCTCGTGCAGTTGGCAGTGGAGTTCGAGGGGGGTGGTGTGGAAGAAGAAGTGCGGGGGTGGGGCACGTCGAGGGTGGTCGCGGGGGAAAGGGCGAGAGGGGGGCGGCGGGGGCGGCAGGGGCGGCGGGGGCGGCGGGGGCGGCGGGGGCGGCGGGGGCAGCGGGGCAGCGGGGCGGCGGGGCGGCGGGGCGGCGGGGCGGCGGGGGCGGTGGGGCGGCGGGCTGGCGGGGCGGTGGGGGCGGCGGGGGGCGGGGGGCGGGGAGAGGTGGGCTGGAAGGCGTGGGCGGGGGCTGGGAGCGGGGATGGCAGAGTAGTTGTGCGCTTTCTGCGGCGAACCTCTCCCCCCCCCCGCGCCCCCCTGCTTTCCGCCCGGGCGTCGAGCTTTACTGTGCTCTCAGACGAGTGCAAGAGATTCGCGGCATGCCGACGAATACTGCAGGGAGATGTTTTGCGTGTACAGGATATTGTCTGAGAAGAAGACTGCGTGCGAAGTACGGAAATATTCACGAAGTTGAATGAAGTAATGTTTTGTTGTTGACAGCTAAATATATAGTGGTATGGGCGTCTTGATTTCAAATAGTTCCGGAAGAAAATTATTAACTAAATTTGTATTTTCATATTGAATAATTTGTGTATACTTACTCTTAAAATGAATGTTAACTACTTGTAAAGAAATAATTTATGCAAACGGAAGGGGGTTCCTATTTACCACGAAAAGCTTCCTAATAACACGATATGTACTTATAAAACTCATGTGAGTATCTGATCATTTCAAAACAATATTTATTAAATTATATCCATAATGCATTTAAGTAGAATGGTGTACGATAAACCTTTGTGGTCAGAATTTTCCCAAGAATTTTTGGCCAATTTCAGAAACAATACAATTAAGATCTTAAAGTATAATACTTTCGTAATATAATTTATGGATATTCTTGTTCTGTATTACACATAACGTGATGTTTTAACCTTGCGCATATTACTCATCATAGAAACAGGATATTTTACTCGAGAAGCCGTCCGTTCGTTTGCATCCGTGCCACGTCATTTCCGTAGAAATGTTTCTTTACTCATTATTTGAGTCACTAAGAGGGGCTTATTATGATAACTGTTCTTTTTAGTATTGAACATTTAAGGTTAAAAAACAAGAAGTTACCCGTTAGGAGCACTTCTATAAAGCTGGTTTTTGCTTCCGACAGCTAATATTCTGTTAATTGAATATTGCGGAGTTATTGTTACAATTTTACAATTCAGTTGTATTCGGTCATAATGATATGCTGAATACCGACCGAAAACCATTCAAAAGTGCAGGTATTTCGCAATTCATGGTTATGCCTTTACAAAGCGTTTCTGTAATTTAAAGTTACGAATGCACAATTATCCTCTGTAGAATACTGTAGGAAATGTGCTTCATAAAATTTTCATGGATCGTCAGCACATCTTTAATAGATCTGTAAATTTCTTTCTAATATTTCAGAAATGCTCCACTTTATTCCCGTGACCTTTCTGTAGAAAGTAAGTTGTGAGCGTCGGGAAAGCTTACTCACCTTGTAAGTCTCGTCGACAATCTGGGCGGGCTGGCGGGACAGGAAGTCGTACTCGGGGTCGTCCACGTTATTCTCGTCTCCGCCGGAAGCGCGCACTTCAACTACGCTGGACACAACAGGTGGGGCCGGGGCGTGGTGCACTTCAACCTGTGGGAAGAAACTCTGTATTTTAACTGTCAGAACGTAATACGTTTGTTCCTTTCTTATTCTGTACTCACACAATTTTTTTTGGTTGAAAAATGTTTTTAATATTATTTTTTAACACACGTTTCGAACACAAACCAATAACTAATTTTTAAATTCGATCGATACACAGTGTTTTGTCATTATAATTTTGTAATGTGTCTTGATATCTGTTTATTATTAACTTCAATTTAAATGTTAGAAACAAGATAAGATGATAAATTTATATTTTGCTCTTTTCTTTGGATGATTTGATTATTTTATGTAATCACAAAAATGTAAACGTTAAAAAAGTTATTCTTAATATTATCTTCCATTATCAGTTTAATTACCATATTTATAACATATTTTTATTTATTAATTATTATATACAATATATATATATATATATATATATATATATATATATATTTTTGTATAGTAGCTCTCTAGTATAATTTGCAGAAAATTATTCAATATAATTTAATACGGTGCAATTTCCCACATCTAACCGGATTTTCCTCCGGAAGGCAAGAAAAACATTTCCACGGCGGCGGCAGAATGCACGCTCTGGGCTGGGAACGCAGGCGGTAGTAAATCCGATTATTTTTTGATGACGCCTTCTACTGCATAAATTGGCCGTCATATAGCGATGGCGGAATCCCGTCTGCACGCGGGAGGGAGGCGAGGATAAGAGCTTTCGGCTTGCGCATTTGTCTAAGGCCTACGCGCAGCCGAGAAGCGAATGTGCTCATTATGAAATTGAGTATTCGATTCTCCAAATTAATGTGCTGTCCCGAAAGGACGAATCTGACGAATTTAAAACGAATTTGCTGGATATGTTTATTTAATGGATATTTTTACGTTTCGGTCTCATTATTTAAAATGGCTAGAGAATGTCTCACATTGACAAAGCTTAGTAATGTATTTAAAAGACGTACATTTTTTACACATTTCTCCATTTATTACCATAAATATATTTTAGTGAAAAACACGATCAAGGAAAGAAAAACATTTAACTTGAATTAAACCATGAGAATAATGTTTAGTAGTATAGCAACTGAGATATGTCAATACTAAAAAATACCATTACAATTCCTTGAACCGTAATGGCATTGTAGAAAGCGAAAAGAAAATGTCGCTATTTACTTCCGTAGAAGTTTATACTGTAACAGTATTGAGTGTAGATCATATCATATAAAACTTTTGTTTAAAATTTAACGACGAACGTGATTTGCGCAGACGGAATATCGTTTGCGAACGGATTTCCTCCGTTTCGTTCATTTCCCGCTTCCATCAGTGCTTGTATCGCAACAACCCCTTCACCCGCTTTGCCCTGAGGGTGTGCCACCCTCCATCGCTTTTTGCAGGAATCCTAATGAGCGAATATGAGTGGAGGGCCCTTCAAGGGGCTGCATCCGACCGGGGAGTCTCTTCTCAAACTCGCAATTGCTCTCGATTGTCGAGAAAGCGCTCTGCGCCAAAAAATATCTCGTTATGAGATGCTTTCTTGAGAATCCTATTTCAACTTTTAGAAGAGGAGTGCATTCATAAATGCTTGCTGTTTGTGCAGTCATTTACCGTACAGCATGGCTCTCTAGTAGAATCAAAAGGGCAGAATAAAGTTCAACTGTGTTTGCTGCTCCATTCGTATTTCTAGCAAAGGGATCACTGCATAAATGGTATTTAAAGGAAATAAATACTTTTTAAAGTACTTCAGTTTTTTAGTTAATTAAATAGACACTTAAAATTCCGTAATTAGTTATGAATTAGAAATAGCATTCCAAAGTTTATAGGTCCAAAGGGTGGTAAGTTTGCATGCAAACCGACAAGACTAACAAAATGTAGTACGACAAAGTACAGCTGGGTTTTACTTTCAATGGCATTTTTGGAGCATCTGAATAAAAAAAAATTATTAACAGTAAATTATTTCAAGACTTAAATAATATTCGTTTAAAAGGCAGAAGTATTAAAACGATACTTTCCTTTTTTTGAAGTACTGTAGTGATGAATGAGAACATTAAAAAAGAACATTTGCTTGACCATATTATTTCTAATTACAAACCCTAAATATTTCTAAAGTTTGTAAGCAGTATTTTTTACATGAAAGTAAATAAATGGAAAATACGTTAAAAACTAGATATGTTACTTTTTACTCTCCTATTTATATAAATTCGTTCCTAGAAATGAACTCAATTCTCAGTAAACAATGTGTTTTAGTTAACAACCATTAGATAGGAAATCTCTTAATTTAGCGGAATAGTTATCATGAGGTTGGGTTTTGGTTTGTGCTCCTTTGAATCCTGAATGTACTTAAGTTTAATGTGAATACGAGGCCAGAAAGCAAATATGTTCTCTCGCCACGACCTCAAGTGGAATGATCAAGTTAAAATTCACCTCCTTCTTTTGATGTAGAAAACAAATATAACATTAAATAACCTCAAATCTAATGGATATGTCACACTATTTATTATGAATTGTTTCCTTCCAACTGTGCGAATAAACTTAAAATTATTCCTATATTTTATTTCTAATACATTTGAATGTATATCTGACATCAATAGTTGGTTTAATATTACTCCATTATAATTGCTTAATTTGATGTATTTAACAGTATTATATTAATGTTAGTTATTTTAGTATTATAAAAGGATGTAGGCTTTCACGTTTGGCCCTAATATTGACATAGCTTACCAGACTGATCATTCGTGCTCGAAATACTAGTTCTTTCAAACGTTTTATCTGCAAGTACAGCAGACTCGGACTATCGATTCGGTAAGCAATATCAAATATCAATATCGTTTAAAATGAATACGTTAACTAATTCTCCGCCGGTGTCTCACCTTGGTGGTGCCTTCGCGCACCTCCACCTTGCTGGCGACGACGCTGGCGGGGCCGTGCACCTCCACCACGCTGGATGGCGGCGCGGGGGGCGGGGCGGGCCCGCCGCGCACCTCCACCACGCTGGAGACGATGGCGACGGGCGCGGGCGGCGAGGGCGCGGGCGCGGGCGACGGCTTGGCCTCCGCCTGGGGCTTCTTGGGCGGCGGCGCGGGCGACACGCTGGGCGCTGCCTTCTTGTCGGAGCTCTTGGCGCCGCTCGTCTTGCTGGGTTTGATCTCCGGCGCCGCCGACGCCGTCGGGGGCGGCTTTGTCTCGATGACGGACGCCGGCGCCGACGGCGGCTTGGGCGCCTCTGTAAAGGGAAGAAAAGCACGTTCTTGAGCTTCAAATATATAATTTCTGGTGGAGTATTTCCTATTTCGGCCGAAGAACTGACCCTTTTAACAGAAATATGGTAACTTTTGAATGCATATGTACGGATTTCTGGATACGAGAATGACTGAAATTATGATACTTATCCTCCATATTTAGAATTTTTTATTTTAATAGGTAATTATTACATACAAATTAGATAACTTGGTGCCATATGACTAGGCCGAAGGCTTTTAAGCCATTACAATACATACATTCTGTATTTAATAATTCTCTATCTTCTATTTAACAATTGATTACCAAAACATATGTGCATATGCAACCCGCAACACGCTGCAACATACTACAGTGCATAACTCGGAAACTGCGTTTATGTCGCATAAAACAATATTTTTGTGTTTTGTTTTCTATACCCTAAACTTCAATATGAGATGTTTGAAATCTATGGGAATCATACTATATTATATCCGAATGTAATAGCTTAGGACATTATTTCAGAGTAGCTAACATTGAATATACAGACAAGGTTCAGCAAACTGACTGAAGTAGTTGACGTAAACGCAAGGTCCTGGAAATGCAAAAATACCAACATCGTCTCGTGACAACAGAGGAATTTCGGAGAATGTCGTATATGTTGCTAGATGCGTATTTTAACCCAATACGAGAGACAAGGAATAAACTATACTAACCCCAACCTTTACCTCCTTTTGTCTATCGCACTTGACAAACAACACGCTTAAAATTTTGTCAAAGAACCTACTTTTTTTTTGCAAAAGATGAAACGCAATCTCTTGGTGAAACGTGGAAAACTTCCATTGTTCACCCACAAACAAAACCGCTGTGTTCGCCTGAGGTGTCGGTCGAAGGACCCGGCGCACAAAGCGCCTGTTGTCCTATTTCCATCGATGAGGCTCCCGCCGGATGCTTCTGCTCATTAACAGAAGGTCACAGTTTGCGCGAAGACGGGGCTCCTTCGGGCACCGGCAAAAGGAGCATGAAGGGTGCTTCGCCGAAAGGTCGCTTGTAAAGCAGATGCTTGATAGCGAGCGACACAACGAACATGATTCCCTTGCGTGTACAATGATTTCATTTTGATTAAGTAAATTAAAATGATATAATCCGGTTATTGATATAATTTTGAGTGTGTCCGACACAAATAATACGTACTTTATCTCTAATCACGCGTTATATACCCTGCATTATTTAGAAAATAAACTATAATTTCTCTATGTTAGTTGTATGATAATTTACACAATTTTTATACAATTGCATATGTTGCTTTTGTGCATTTCAAACACGCTGTTTCAATACATTCTATGAACTGATAAATTATTAGAGAAATACAATTTTACCTTGTATGTGCTACAGTAGCCTGATTTTCTCGCACAAATAATCTCACATGAATAAATATATGCTATATTAAATACAATACAGTAATTAATAAAGAACGTGTCCGATGGTTTTCGGAATTACATTGTCTGAAGATTAACAATCACATCACAATCACAATCACAAATTAAAATCCCTTTAACACTCTCAAATAAAAGAAAAACGGGTATGAAGAAGGAAAGATGGATAATTCTGAACGTGTCTAGACGGTAAGGTGGGCGATGCCAGCAAAAATTCAAGATTGCAAGATAATATATGACAAGGCACATCAGCAGGCGAAGACGATCTGCACACAAAAACAAACTGCAAAACTTCGGCTGGGAAACCACGAAGGCAAACACTTTTACAATCTTCGAGTTAATGAGTGTGTAAATGGATACATTATGGAGTTACAACGCCAGCATTCGCTCGAGCCGTCACGAAGTGAGATAAAATTACCTAAAAGGATTGGATAGAAAAATAAGAAAAAATTAGTACTATCTTAGAAACCACTTAAAAAATGAGCTCGCCAATCTCTTGGCCACACCTAACATTTATAACAACCATCCTCCCTTAATGGAGTCTTCGATTTTGACCTTTCTATCCCCCTCCAGTGTAAAAATGCCTGTATATTAAATATTAAAAAATATGTTTAAATTAATTTTGACATTTGTTTTTATTAATTTGGTCATTCAATAATAGCATGATATCTGTAATGTTAATACATATCACAAAATTTAATGCTCAATATTTTAATAGAATTTGTTTAATTTAATTAGGGTAATGTTTAATTTAATACAAAACTATTCCACAATACAAAAAATATTGTAAAAACATTATTTCTTCTGAACCTTTCCCTTTCCTAATATCCCAGTTGTGAGAAAACCTACTCCAGCTTTAAAGTTATCATATTTTTTTGTAAGGCCACTTATCTCATCATTGTTTGTGGGAACTCAAGTGTGATGAATTGAAAGTTATACTATATGGAGAAAAGTATACAAAATTTCAGATGATGTCAACCAGTTCATGAAATGATGGTGTTAAGTAAATGATTAAACAAGTAGAAGATTATTTCAATTATTACAATTACAACAGTTGGAATAATTGTCTTCAATATTACTCAATAAGTTTCTGCGCACAGTTATTGAATCTCCCGTGAGCTCTTATGAAGTTAAATATAAAACAACTACTAAACAAACTCTTCTACTTTCAGTGTTTTCAAATTCCGTCTACGGAACTCCAGATTTCTGTATGTGGAGAAATTTCAATTTTTGTTTGTTTGTTATTGAAGGTCGCATCCACATCTAGGTCATTAGCGACCACTATTGGTGTTTACATTATAGCAACAGTGAAGATGAAACAATACGGTGATAATAAGGAGGTGAAAGGACGTACACAAACACAATCATGCCCGAGCCGGAACTCGAACCCGCCACTCTTCGATCCGAGATCGCTACGACACAACTGCCTTAGGAATCTCGGCAACCGGATCGGCAAATTTCAATATTTGTATTTGTGAAAGTGCTTGTAAATGACAGAAAACGCGCGTTTCGTGACTTTTGAGGTCCTCTTCGTCTTACGCGTCTCTGGGTCGAGCCCCGTCCGGTGACTCGGCGCGCAGACGCTGGCGTTTGGGGCGAGGGCGGGGAGGGATGGGGCCTTGAGCTGGGTCACGTGAGCGCGGATCGCGTGGCGGTGGCGCCGCGTCCCCAAGGCCGCGAGGGAGCGGGCGAATGGGCGAATGGGCGGGCGGCGGGCGTGCGCGGGGCGCGGCCGCCCACGGCGACTGCTGACCCCGCTGCCCCCGCCCCCGCCACCGCCACGGGGGGCCGGCGACACGCGCTTTGTGGATAACGCCTTCGTCTCCTTGGCGGCGTATTGTCTGACTTCTTTTGTATGATGTTGTCATCTCTCTAACTAGACACTCCCAAGTAGGGTTTATTGTATGTGTAGTTAGATCTAAAGCTTCACCCCTTTTGAATTTTATAAAATTCAAAAACAAGGGATTGAATGTTTGCTTTCATTTTTTGGTAATTTTCATTCTTCTAATGAAATTTAAGTTATTGTCAAGTCATTCTTATTATTAAAATAGGATCAACTGTTATTGAATATCGCACTTGGGGCTACTTACAATGCTCAATCGCAAAAAGTATAGCATGTGTTTTTATGCTCAGAATTGGACAATAATTTTTCAAAAAGTACTATTATTGCTATTAACATCAAAAATGACTTTTCATTCAATAAGGATGAGAGGTAATATTTTATAAAATGATGTATTTTGTGAACTTTTTTTATATCAATCGGAGCTGATTGCATTATGAACAGGAAAATATTACAAATAGTATTTATGTAATATAGTATTTCAGGTTTATTACCATTTTACGATAATATATTGAACAACATTCCCCTTTGTTATTCATTTTGCAATTTCTTCCTAAGATATTTGAGTGTATGTATTCAAACACATGTGTGACTTTTCAATAACGGTTTAGATCTTCTACGTGACACACAGCAGACAAACTACAAGAAAAAACCTGACAAATAGCGAGGTTTATAGAGGTCTTCGAACTTACGACCCCTGAATGCAGGCATTGAATCCGTACAAGCTCCAACCAGCCTGGACGCTGCATCTAGCTTTCATGTGCTATACTTGATAAATAACGTACACGCTTTGCGCCGTTGCATGTGCATTTCATCTTCTACGACCGCCACTGGGTAGGGGGTTCTAGGGCCACTGGGTAGTGGGTCGAAATGCTACATAAGTGGCCAAGCAAAGTTCTTGTTATTTTGAGGCAATATATTCCCACAAAACGAATAATATTTGTAAACAAATGATATTTTTTCAATATCCATCATTACGTTTCTTATCATAAAGTTTTCGTATGGTGAGAGAATGTTTTATGCTAGAATGTTTTTCGACAAACGTTTATCAGCGTCATATCAATATACCTTCAGAAAGTTTCATTTCTTTATGGAGCGTTCTTTACATCCTATTTCTCCAGTTGCTTGTTTCTTCATTTATTTCAAACCTAATTGTTGGGACATAGGCGGTCAAACTGAATCAAATTTGAAATACGGCAATTTGTACATCGAAAACGATCAATTACAACCACTTTTTTGGGCCGAATTAACAGCAAAGGGTATATATTTCAAACGTCCCGCACCGGAGAAATTTTTTTTCCTCAAAAATTAGCCGATTACTTCGCAAAGAGAAAGAATAACTACGTAATAGGAAAAATATCAAGCTGGAGATTGTCATACGTAGATAAATAACACACTTCAATTCGCAAATCATTGATTACCGCTCTCATTTTCTCCGCATAATTACGAGAAAATTTTGAAATATGTACTTAATCTCTTTTTGTTTTGCTTACTATTCCTCTTCACTTTCTACATCTTTTTCTTCTTCTGGCAATAATTCTTCAGCTACCACTACATTTCGCAAGTGTCGCACCGAAGGCTTCAGTTCTTTCGTTCTTCTTTCTCCCAAAACGTTTATTATTTTTGTTCTTCTTAAAACAATGTAGACTTTCACGGCCGGAGTTGTAGTCAAAGATTTCTTCCGGGCTGAAGGGCCGAGGTCCATTGGAAAACATATTTCCAGACGTTTCGTCCGCAACTACGGCAGACATCCTCAGTGGCGATGTGGTCTCGGACGAAGAATCCTCCTTGAAGGTTCCCCGGTGACTGAGTCGTCAGTCAGACTGAGTCCGAGACCACATCGCCACTGGGGATGTCTGCCGTAGTTGCGGACGAAACGTCTGGAAATATGTTTTCCAATGGACCACGGCCCTTCAGCCCGGAAGAAATCTTTGACTTTGTTCTTCTTGTTCGCTCCGCGCCTTCGTCGGCTTGTTCGGACCCAGTGTGCGTGCGGGTTGCTGCAGCGCGCGCGCCCTTAACGAGGCCGGCCGCTGCGGTGGACCCCAACGCCCCCTGCGGTCGCACCACGCCGCGCCGCGCCGCGCCTCGCGCAATCGCCTCTGCGAAGCGCATTTTCTGCGCCGGCGGCGGCCGCGCTGCTAGCGCTACGCGCTAGCGGAACGCCCGTTCATTTAGGCTAGCAGGATTGGTTTGGTTTGGTTTTTTCGTGTTTCCGGGCGCGTCAACTGCTTTGGTCATTAGTCCCGTGAGTGTAGTGCATGTTTTTTCTCGGGAGATGGCGGTGATCTTCCCCCGCTGGATGGCGAGATCCGGCGCCGACCTACCGTCGGCTAGTGGGGTTTCACCCTCACCAGGACTCTCCCACCAGCGGGGCACCGCCCCAGCCGGGACAAGCTCTAAGCTCCCGACCGGTCTCCCGGAATATGCGGTAGTATAGTGAATGTTAGTATAAGCGTGTGTGTAAGGGGGAGAGGATAGGACAAGGAAGAGGAAGGAAAGATCGCGCGCGGTCCGTGGCCTGTTTGGTAGGGTACTGCTCCGGCATTCGCCTGGTGTTGATCGGAGAAATCACGGAAAACTACCGATCAGAGCAACCGATCGCTAGAATTCAGGCAGCGACTGAATTTGACCTAGCTGAAAAGCTAAAATCCTGCCGCCGTCAGGACTCGAACCTAGGACCTCCCGGTCAGAGGCGCTGCAGTGGCATCAGTTGATGCACTGAGCTACCGCTCCCGGTGGCAAGCAGGAGTGGATTAATAACTCACCAAACGTTTAGGGCTCCTGATGTAGCCCCCACCCCCATCTCTCCCGATATTGAGTTAACGAAATTGTATTTGTAAATATGTAAAATAATATGTAAATTCGGTTGTAAATATGTAAAATGATATTTGTTGTTTTTTTAAGTTCGCTTTTGAGCATCTAGGACCGCTTTGGTGTTTAAACTGAAGGGGAAACTGTAGAGAGAACACGTATGGACACAAACACACAAACATCCTTACCCGAGGTGGGATTCGAACACGCAATCAGATCGGCCATCAGATCGGCGAAATAATGGTACATTCTTGATTAATAGGCAAAAACCGGCAAATTTGATGTCGATTTAAAATATAGATAATGGATTCAAAAAGAATGTTGTAGTACATAATCGGAAATTATTTCAAACTATATTTATATAGTATTTATTATTTTGATATTCAGATTTAGATTGCAAAAGTAATCATTTTATTTTATTGTTCATTTTGATGGCTTATGATCAATAATTAAATATTATTAGTCCCTTTACTTCATCCTGATTTAGTTACTTTCCGTCTGTTTCGGAGAAGAAGGATGCAAAGTTTAATATCGTTTGAAGTATTAGAGTTAAGAAATGAAAGTTAAAAATAAATAATATTCAAATAATTCACTTTTTGTATTAATTCCTTATTCCAGTAAAATATTTCTTTCTTTTCTTACCACCATTTTATGATCCACCTTAGAACTTTGACACTACACTTCTATTTAACAGCAATTACAACTTTTAAACTGCATCCCCAAATCACAACGCCGTTGAGGTACCAAGCAATGCCAGACCGTCAGATGTACCAAGCAATTGAGCATTGGGGGATCTGTGGGTTGCCTAGTCCTTAACCAGAGATTGCGGGGACTGCGAACGAGATCACGTCGCCGGCGAGAACCTGCGGGGTCCGGCGAAACCCTCTCTTGGATATGGCGGTGGGAATTAGGCGCGAGGGTGGGGAGTGGGCGGGGTGACGGGGGGCGAATGGGCTCTTTCCCGCAGCAAAGAGACTGTCTCCCGGACGGTAGTAGTGAAGACATTGGTCCCGACTAGGAGGAATAGAACGGAACAAGAAAAATATTTTGAATTATTATTATTATTATTATTATTATTATTATTATTATTATTATTATTATTATTATTATTATTATTATTATTAAAGAAAAATATGTGGAACATACGTGACAAAAATTTATCTATCGAGATCTTACTGGTTAGAATTTCAAAGTTACTCCCCAAACTTTTCGCACTATTCTAGATGCTGCAACTCTATCAGCAACTGCATAGCTTTATAAATTTTCATATCATTTTCCAATCTTTTTAGTTTCTGAACATTGTTTTTAGAATTATTGCATTTCTAAAGATGATAATGGGAACGAATTTCACAAAATTCATGTGCCATTCTGCTATCTACTTCCCTGAATTTATTGTGAGGTCCATACATTTTTTTGGGGGGGGCGAGCTTTGTTCATCAAAAATCATCGAAAATGTGTTGGTCATCGCTTCGGCCCACAGCGCGCTGCCCGGCTGCCGGGAGGGGGGGGTGTAACGGCCCATCGCCGGGCCCTGATTGCCTCCGCGCGGGGCCCGAGGGCAGCCCTGATCCCGGCCGAGATGGCCGCGCCTGCCCGACGGTGCCCCGTTCGCGGACACGAAGGGGCCGCGTTACAGCCGCCAGTCGTAACGTGGAGCATAGCGCCTCGTCTTCCGGCTGGCGCCTCGCCGCAGTAAATTGGATGGCTGTTTCTGCGGGAGGATTCAATTCGAAGGTGGCCTTTAACTATCGTGCGTTTGGCCACGCAGCTCTGAGATTGGTTGGGGGAACGGAGAGTTTGAGTTAGCGTCATGAATTTGTCGTGATTGCATTGTTTTTTAGATTATTTGAAAACAAATGTATTATATTGATTACACGACATTATTCTCCAAACGAAATCTACGTTACGTACATTTTAAATTGATTCGTGTTAATAGCTATACAACAACTGAAACTAATGATCTATTAACTACTATTTAATACAGATTATGTTTTATGTATTTTATGTTTCATTCTTTTTATAAAAATATTCAGCAATCAATCAGTTCTTTTAAAATAGGTCGTAACCATTGAATTATTTATTCAAAAAGTTCTAACCTGAAAAGGTTCCAGGATATTTATTTTATTATGATACATTTTTTAAATTATTTAAGAGATATATTGCATTATTGTTTACTATGATTCTTAAAGTGTAAGTTCTTCTTAATTATTTTTATATAAATATTAAAAATCATTCCAAATCAGTCAAATCCTTCCATTTGAATTGAATGGTTCTGTTTATGAAAAAATCAGGATTTATTTTTATATTTAGAGGTAAAAAAACATTTTAATCAAGTTTAGTAGTGCTTGTAGAGTAAGAGACATCTTATTAAGAAACTTTTACATTTTCATATCTTACGTTCAAAATTCCTAATATACGTGAGGTGTCTCAATAACTGAGTTGGATCATTATTGTAACGAATCAGTACCCAACACGAAATGCATTTTTGACAAATGAACGTAAAATTAATACCATTGAGTAAATCTGGTTTCAGACTACTCCTTTCATGTACTTGGCAAAGTGCTTTCATTCGTTCGTGACCTAGAATCTTTACAAAAACGATAAAAGCACTTTTAAAAGAAGGTGAAATTGCGGTATGCAAAATCCAAAACTATGTAATTACAGTATTAAATTATCACGCGAAATAGCAGTACCTTCAAGCAATATTGAACGCGGAGCTGAGGACATCAACCATCTGTTTTCCATGGACGAGAATTGAGACACTACGTGGCCGTAGGCGCGGGCGCAAGTAATAATGAGCCCGAAAAGTGGACCATCTGTTCACTTTCGAATAATTGGCGACTGCATGACCTGCCTTGCGTGTGTCACCGAGGACTCAGTTGACGAGAAACAAGTACGCACGCTCCATTGGATTAAGAGTCTTGCGTTTGCCCTTGAAACGTGCGACCTAATTTCAATAGAAGGACAGCCATTCTTTTGTTTTATTGCTTATTAACTGCTCAGTCTTTACAGGCCAAGGTGTAAGACTTGAGTGAGAGGAAAATATATATTTATTTTGAATATTTTAATGATAGTATAATTGTGAAATGTTTTCTGCAATATACTTTTGGGGGAAAGAATAATAAACTGTATTATAAAGAGAAAAATAAAATATAAAAACAATAGTTAATTATTTTTTGAAGAACATTCACAAGATAATCAATCCTTAGGCATCTGAAAATGGCCAAGGTGAGCTAAGAAAGAACATCAAATTATAATGCACTTGACTTTGAATTTGGTGTCCTTATTTGAACGGAACTGGTAATTTAGAGCTGCTTTCGCGCTTTGTACACAAATGTTGCAACGTGGTCATAAAATATAAGTTTGTACCACACCTGACTAGAACTACCATTAAAATCATGAATCATGTGAGTCGTCTATCATATTTAACATACGTTTAGACTAAAAGCAAGTGCATTGTTCTTCACGATCTTGTCGTGATGATACCACTTGCAATCACAAAGAAGTTTAGAATCTCAATGACCTAGATACGTGAGCATGGAATATAGAACGTGTTCCAGGAAATAGGTTTTGTTAAAGAAATCGGTTAACGGGGCTATAAAACGTACGTATAGATGATGATCAATGTTAAATTAATTAACTTAAGTGACCTTTTAAGTCCAACTTGCATCTCAATTCATTATTCACCTTCATCTTTCATGAAACTTCAAACATATTTCTTTACGATACAGTAGTGAGCTCGTGCACACGGAACTGATTTATCTTGTTTTCAACGCCAGAGACAGGCGTACAAAGAATTCACAGCCTTCTTTACAGATTAAAAAAATCCGGAAACCTTGATACCTCAGAAACATTGAAACAATAAATACATAACGATCGTAAAAATTCCCGAAGAAAACAGGCCGTGAACTATCGCGAACGAGATGGCGGCCGTTTGTCTTCGGGTCAAGGCCTATGCAGCGGGAACGCCTCGCGCCTCAGTTTCCTCGGAGAATCTAGGCGAGCTGGGATTGAGCCGTGACGGAACGGCGCGGATGGTGGTCGGGGGGCGGAGCGGGGTGATGGAGGTGGGGATGGTGGCGGTGATGGGTCGGGGATGGGGGTCTGGGATGATGGCGGGATGGGGTGGGGCAAGGCGGAGATGGTGGGCAGGAATGGGGCGGCGAAGGGGCGGGCTGGAGTCTGAGATGGGGGCGGGGCAGGATGGGGCGGGGACGGTGCGGGTTGGGGCGGGCGGGGTAGGGGCGGTGCCGGGGCAGGGCGGGGTGGGCGGGGTGGGGCGGGGTGGGGCGGTGGGCGGGTGGGGCGGGGGGGTGGGCGGGGTGGGGCGGGGTGGGGCGGGGTGGGGCGGGGTGGGGCGGGGTGGGGCGGGACAAGGCGGGGCGGTGGCGGAGATGGTGGGCAGGAATGGGGGCGGGGAAGGGGGCGGAGAGGGGCCCTTGACGCGCGTCGAGCGGCCATAAATAAGGCCGGCGAGGCTGCGGTGGAGCCGCGGCGCTTCTGCGCCTTCGAATGCGCCGCCGCTGATTTATGGGAGCGCGCGCGGCGCCGGCCGCGGTGAAGGGAGGTCGCGGCTGCCGCGTCTCCGCTCAGCCCCGGGCGACGGCCGTGCGTCAGGCTTATGGGGCGGAGAGCGGGCGGGAGGTGCCGAATGGAGTGCGCTTTCGCTCGAAACACTCCAGATGGGGAGAATTCGACAAAATGTTTATTTCAATCTACTGTATTGAATTGATAAATTAATTTACTATATTGATGTGGTTTTGTCACGGGTGGAGAACCTATTTATTTGCATCTTACAATGCGATCAATGGTGTATTTTCACTTTTTTTGTAATTAATATCTTGTTATTAATGATATTGTTTTATTGATTGTGGGATCATACGCAGAAATACATAACTTGTAAATTATGGTTTGAGGTCATCGAAGAAAAAATTAAGGAGAAGAAAGGAACATGAAATTTACTTTCTATCAGAAGTAGAAGAAAGTAAAATACTCTCTATATTACAATTTCACTAATGCTCCATCGTTTCTAAGTTCTAGGGAGACCCATTATCACGTAATTGAGAGATAAAATTATGTTCAGTTATAGACTCCAACATTTACAAAAAGTAGCGAAAAATTATAATGGCAATAAACGCTAAGTAATTTTCGCAAATGTTTCGTAGGTATTAATTTCAATGTACTCCTACTGGATGTGCCGTTCATTATAATGAATTCATTTCTCAATTTCATGAATTGCACTACTTTGCTTTTTGAAAGCGTTACAAAATATTTAGAGTCAGTTTATTTTGATTACAAACAATATGTAAATTTGAAAGGAATCGACAACTTAAAATATTGTAAGATATTGATATTGAAATGACTCAATGTTCTTCGGCCAAGTCGCACAGTATCGGTTAATACAGTTTCTCGTGGTAATAAGTGACATACTGAACAAAAATATTGAGATAAATTCTAAACGGAATCCTAGGGCCACCCTCCAGCAGTGGGCACTTCAAGGCCTCCTGCTCGACGTGTTGGTTGGAGATCTCAACGCACGGTTACACAGGGAACTCACCCGCGGCAGGGGCGCTCTGCGGGGAGAAGACCATGACGGTGTTGCCGATGGTGGTGGTGAAGTCCAAGAAGCCGTAAACGGTCTGAGTAACGAACTGCTCCGTATTAGCGCTGGGCGCGGCGGGCGGGGCCGCGGCGGGGTTCACGTAGACGGGGCCTCCGGACGGCGTGTAGACGGCGCCCAGGACGAGCCATGCTGCAACAGAGAAGACGTCGGAACATTACGACATGAGCTTGGGACGACCGAGGATAAATAATGGGCAACTTTCTCTGACAATGTGTCCGGCTCCTGGTACTACTTCCAGAGCTGATGGTATCTAAATTCTTGGAGTTTATTTCGAACGCTCACGCCACGTACACCGTTGGGTGCGTCAAAAGAAGGCACAGCTGCACGTAGTTGTAAATTATAAAATTTAGTATCTCCTCATACTGGTACATCGGTAAATGTGACCGTTTATAAAAAAATAATTGTCTGTCAGAATATTGAAGAGGTTTACTTCTCAGTTTAACTCTGTTCTGCACTATAAAATGTATTTCGTCATTCTTATTGTACACCGTGAAGCAGCTCATAAAAGTTTCACACAACTTAGTGAAAGGACACAAAGTATACTAGTAGTTTTAAATGTGTTTCTGTGAAATGGTTTTAAACTGAATCATTTGTATAATAACACTAGAAATAATTGAGTCTTGAGTAATTTGTGATTTTTACTTTCAGCTACTTCACAAGGGCACTAATTTTCGTGTCATATCCGTAACACTTCTTTTAAAACAAGCGATTCTTTTACAAGTTTCATAAAATAGAGATGATTAATCCTCAATGAAACATTTCGTCGTTCATCAAACACTACCTGAAAGAGGCTCTAACATAAAACGACGAAAACCAGTAAGTGGCCTGTACAATGCTAGTATTGCAGCCAAACGTTCGCAATAATGATTTTCCCGGAACGAAAATCAGGCCAACGTTAATTGAATAATTCCAGCCAAACCGGGTTTCGATTAAACAACTACCAGCACGAACAGCCCTCAATTTCCTAGGAAACCCGTAACGATCCTGTTATTCGTGTCCGATCTCCGTCGGCACTTGGAGAAAAGCGAACGCGGAACGCTCGTTTCGCCATTGAAATGACAGTTGAGTGCCGCGCTGCGTGGCTTCTCGGGCGAAAGCGGCCGGCCGGCCGGCCGGCGGAGTGGACGATCGCGTCTCGTCGCACGGCACGGCGATCAATCACGCGGAGCGGCCGTCGCTTGACCTAATTACCCCGCAATTGACCTCTCCCCTCGGCGCAACGGCGGGCGGCAGGGGCAGCGAAGGAAACGCCGTCAGAGCAACGGGATGGTTAGTCGCGTTGGGGGTATCGGTGGAATGGGAAATAAGGAGGAGGAACTTTAACTTTTCATTCAGAGTATCATGTCAAGAAGCTTGAGTGAGTCGTAGTCGAAATAGTTTGCCCTCGGTGTAGGAATTTACGGTACCTTTTTATGATTAATTGCATCTGAGTTAATGAATATTATTTCTACAATCTTCCTTTCCTGTGTTTGTGATGTCAGTTTTACACGTTTATGTTCTTTATGTTTTAAAAGAAAATATCAATAATTTAATTAAGATACTTTTGATTTGGATTTGTAATGGTTTGAGGTTTACAAGGTACTGTCATTGGAATTAACCCATGCAATTAATAGTAAAACTTAATTAGTGTTTCATTTCTATCATTCATTATTTGCGAGAATATTAATGCACTTTGAGGCGTATTATTTTTTTATTGTTTGTATGATTAGAGCTATACTTTCACAAGCTGAATTTTATTAGAATTATACCTCAACTTATCCTGCATTACAGAATGTATTTTACAAATCACCTGACAAATCCAAGTAGCAAGCGAGCCATTCTACCAGTCAAGAATAGCGAAATACATCAATCACGAAATAGAAAGCAACAATCCATAAGATAAGTATACAAGACCTTGCGATTTGCATTAGAATTTTCTTTCACAAAAATCGATAGTTTTTTGTTGTTATTTCTTGCGAGCGATTGCCGTTGCTTCCACTCGATTCGCGTGCGCGGCCTCTGGCCACTTGGCGCACAACGGCGGCACGTCACCCGCGCGCACAGGAATTAGTCAGGTGAGAAGCCTCCAGGTGTGTTTGCGGGGGCGGGCGCGCACACGCAGCCTTGGGATGCATATTACAGCGCGCGTGACAAGCGCTGCTGCGCCGCGCGCCCGCTTGCGCAACGCGCGTCGCCCGGCGGGCGATGGGCGTGACGCGGGGGCGCCGGGGGGAAGAGCGGAGGTGGAGGTGGAAGTGAGGGACGGAGGCGGATTGGGAGGAGATGGCAGCGATCCTGGAGGGAACGACGGAAGAATGAATCGGAATGTGTGTTGAGGGGAGCAGGGAGTTGGTGGTGGAGATGAGTGTGAGGACGAGTGCGGGGACGAGTGCGGGGACGAGTGCGGGGCGAGTGCGGGGACGAGTGGAGAGTGCGGGGACGAGTGCGGGGACGAGTGCGGGGACGAGTGCGGGGACGAGTGCGGGGACGAGTGCGGGGACGAGTGCGGGGACGAGTGTGGGGACGAGTGTGGGGACGAGTGTGGGGACGAGTGTGGGGACGAGTGTGGGGACGAGAATGGGGACGAGTGTGGGGACGAGTGCGGGGACGAGTGTGGGGACGAGTGCGGGGACGAGTGCGGGGACGAGTGCGGGGACGAGTGCGGGGACGAGTGCGGGGACGAGTGCGGGGACGAGTGCGGGGACGAGTGGGGGGACGAGTGGGACGGGGGTGGATCATGAATGGAAGCAGAGGTGGAGAAATGGGGAGGATAAAATGAAGTGGATTAGGAGTGAGCAAGAGCGACTAGCAAAGATGACGACTAGGGTGGGGACGATGACAGCGGCATGGTCGAAAATAAGAGAAAAGGTGGAAATGGAGGGACAGGAGGCGGGGATGGGCGGCCGAGATGACGGAAGGAAGCGGAGAATCAATTGCATGGGAGGGAGCCAGGGCGTGAAGCGGGTCGATGATATTGAATGTGGGCGGGAACAGCAGCTGGAGTGTGAGTGAAGCGGGTCGGAGCGGGAGATGTAGCCACGGGAACAGACTGGTGGCGTTGGTGGGGAAGCGGAGGCAGCGGGAGTGGTCGCTCCGAAGGGCGCTGGAGGCGGAATGAACGGCGCAACACTAGAAGTTGCGGGCGGAATTCGCGTGAGACTGCCTGCTTAATTAACATGCATACGAAGTAAAAGTGGGAGGAAATGTTGGTAAGTCGCACGTAATGTCTATTCTATTGAGCAACGGTAGTATTAAATCAAAATAGAAAGTGAGACAGCGAAAAGTGTTGTCGTATTTAATAGTCGAATATTTGGAATTACAACTTTATTAAACTTTGCTTCTAGAGCTATTTTAAATTATTTGTGTTGTTAAGAAAATTAATACAATAAAACAACGAAAAGTTTAGCTATGAACCAATTTGTCGTATATTTTGTCAGCAGCCAACGACTAATAAATGTACAAATGTAATATATAAAATAACAATGTCCGAATTTGCTAAATATGTGCACGGATGTGAAAAATCCCAATCTGAAATTCGAAAATATTTCCTGGTTGCTTGTCTGTTATTCATTCAATTCCAATTTATAATCAATTAGAATATTGAAAGTATCGGAGAATTATTGATTTCTTGAGATGTTTTAGTAAAGAGTGAAAAGAGCATGATTATATAACTCGTTCCCAATATTGTAAGCAATATATCATTAATGTCCAACCAGCATTATTTATTATACTTCTTTGTGGATAGTTTCGTATTCTCATAAAAATTACTGAAGTTTTGCCTTGAGCGAAAGTAAAATGTTTTTTATCAATTTGTAGAAAATTTTTGTACCATTAAGAGGACTATTTGCCATATGAGTGAGTATTCCACATCTTCTTTCACCGTTGTCCTTGGACTTCGAACTAATCACGCCAGTCGTTTGCGGCTCGTTTGTCCTCGAGAGCCCTGCACCGCGTTTTTGACGAGAGATCGGAAGCGCTGCTTTGCAACTGCTCGCCGCCGCTCACGCCGCCCCCCGCCCCCATCGCAATCCCTGCCTCCGCCCCCGCCCCGGCCTGCGTTCCTGCCGCCCCCGACCATGCCGCCCCCGACCATGCCGCCCCCGACCCCCCCCGACCATGCCGCCCCCGACCATGCCGCCCCCGACCATGCCGCCCCCGACCCTGCCGCCCCCGACCATGCCGCCCCCGACCATGCCGCCCCCGACCATGCCGCCCCCGACCATGCCGCCCCCGACCATGCCGCCCCCGACCATGCCGCCCCCGACCATGCCGCCCCCGACCACCGCCGCCGTCGCGCCGCCTTGCAAGAAGCACTCTGCGTCTCGGATGGTCTCCCCCCCCCCCAGCGCGGGGACTCGCGACCGCAGAGTGACGCGACCGGTCCTCGGATGCGCGTGGCTGCGCGGCAAAAACGACGTTTTGCGGTGAGGATGCTCGAGGACGCTCGAATCGCCCGTGCAATTTCACAGGTGCAGAGACATCCCTGTATTATTACCGTGGCCGCACTTAGCTGCGATGCGAGTGGAAGAATTATATGCTAACTAATGTTGATTCAGTCTTAAATAACGCATAGAAATATACGAATCGAAATAAGTGAAGATTGATTCTGAGTAATTACGTTAAACAGATTTTTTTGTGGTAAGCCGTTCTGAGTAAATTATTGTCGTTTCCTTAGAAATTTACAAATATTTCACAGTACTAATCAGTGCCTGTGTAGCCAGGCTGTCATCATCTTAATCGGACTCTTCTGTTCGTAGTCCGGGGTGTTCTGTTCAAAGTCCAGCTCTTCAATTTGAATCCGGGCTGTTGTTTCCGGAGCCGGACTGTTCTCTTCGGATCCGGACTGTTCTCTTCGGAGCCGATCTGCTCTCTTCGGAGCCGATCTGCTCTCTTTGGTGCCGGACTGTTCTCTTCGGGGCCTGACTTATCTTCAGAGGCGGACTGTTCTCTTGAGAGGCGGACTGTTCTCTTCAGAGGCGGACTGTTTTCTTCGGAGCCGGAATGTCCTGTTCACACCGAGATCTTTTGTTAGAACCAAAATTTTCTGTTCTGAGACAAACTGTTCTGTTTAGAACAAATCACGCCGTTCTAAAGAGCTTTGTGCGAACTGCATAGCTCATTCCGAACAGAGCAGCCCGGACCAGCTTTTGGTCTCGTCTGAACGGCGTGGGGCAGTTTGCACGGAGCCAGGCTGTTTGCAGCGCGCAAGTGGGCGTGGCGTTGGTGAGGCGGCGAGGTGAGCGCCAAGAACGTGCGGGGGCGACGGGGCGGGGCGGGGCGGGGCGGTCTCCCCGCGGATGATGAGTCGGCGGCGGGCGCCTCCTCCGGGCTGGCGTTGTGAGAGCCGCGGCGGAACGTGACACAATGGGTAATGGCGCGTGGTCGTGGGTGGATGATGACCTTCGGACCAAAATAGCGCTTCGCGTCAGGCAGACGTTTTCCGCGCGGAGCCCGCACCGCCAGCACCGCTCTTGCGGTGTTTGCGTAGCGGATGATGTCCGACAGCTGTTGCACACATCTCGAGCCTCGCGACGTGCTTGTGAAAAGGATTTTCGGATCTCTCATCAGAAGTTGTTTTGTGTGTACACTTTCGTTTTTACATTATTTAACTTTGAAATTCTTGAAAATCACTGTTCTTGAAAGATCTTTAATTAATGTCACATTAAGTTGTTGTCATAAATGTATTCAAACCATTTCATTTATTTCTAATTAAGGAGAAATATTCTTTCTGGAAGAAAATCTCATTTTTGGTTCACATTTTATTATTATAATTTTGTACTTAACTCCGTAGATATACTTTTAACTTGTATTTAGGAGAAATAGGCAAGTTAATGAATAATACTCGTTTTTGACCTAATTTTGCTCCACTTAGAAAGGGCTGTTCAGATATATTTTTAATTTAATTGCAGGATTTGGCAGCAGTATGCCACTAGCACTAAATAAATTACACGGTAAAGACGATGCCCTTCAATTAATCAATAAATATTGACCGTTTTTATCTTCAAGTCTATTTGTGGTTGTGTAATTAATTATTATATTTACAGATAATCTGCCCCTATGTGCATTTGTTTCACTTTAGAATGTTCTTCATATGATTGAAGTGTTTGCTTGTAGATGTGACAATGATGAGAAAACTCATCAGAAGCCGCAACTCACGTTACGTTGTCCGTTTTGTAGAGTTGCGTTCGTGGCCTCCGCACTTGAGCATCCTCTTTGTCGATCCGCCGAAACTAGTTTTACTGGTTCCCCAGGGTGCTTCTTGGTGATTTCACAGATTCTTCACGCGCTGTTGAGGATGTGATCGTGCTTCCAAGGAGATTCGGAATGTTAGGTTAGAATTGTTTCCTGAGTTGTCTTCGTTGGTAAATGTATAGTTGTTTTCGAACACGTCGTGACTGTAACTTTCTATTGAGTGATGAGTAGCGAAAAAACTTTTGCAATGTATATTGATTTAAGACGTTCCGTGTTTACCGTCATAACGTCACTTTTAACAGTCATTGTGATTTTGAATTAAGGAATGAGGAAAATATAAATACTAAGAAATCTAAAATAACACATTAAACATAAATGCGAACACATATTTATACATAATAAAATATTACACATTATAACAATATTTATTCATAACAATATAAATTATTATGATGTGAATTATAAAATAAATCTACAAACTCTCTTCGCTTAAATGAGATCCTGGTATTTTTTTCGGCGTTTGCGGATTTAAGTATGCAAGATACACGCATTCAGTGGAATGTAAGATATGTATATCAACAAAAACATCAGATACGCTTCAGGGATTAACAGAGAGAGACTTAAGAAATACCAACACATCAGAACTCGTGGCGGTTTACTTGAAAACGAGTTGTTCTCGGAACGAGGAGCACCACATACAAATTCCTTGTCGCCAGCAAATACTACACCGCCGACCAGATGTGGTTCTATGGCTCGGCGATGTACCGCAGAGACAAAATGAGAAAACCCACGCGCAAGTAATTTAAACATGACACATGAAAGAACCCATAACTTGCGGGAAAATGCTGGGTCTCTCAGCAAATGAGGAATGCCGCGCGGTAATTGGAGAAAGGCGACCATCGCACCACCTGGTGGCGAGGTCGTGAGGCGAGCGGAAGGGTGGGTGACATCACAAGGAGTTGCGGATGCTCCCCCAAAAATAATCTCTTCCCACGGCCGCAATTAGGTAGACGTGGACTTTACGAGATAAGCAATAAAACGAAACGCCGCGCTGGTCTACTACAACTGTGGGGTATTCTTTTGAAGTCCCATCCAACCTCAAAAAGCAGCGACCTTCATTGCGTCAGCAGTTAATCTGCAATATACGAAGGTTCTGCACCTTCTCTCCTTAACTCAAAGAGCTGTTAAAGCTGATGTAACCAAAAAATGACGAGAGGGGTAAAAATGTAGTTTGTTATTATTTTCTTAAACAAAAAGTACCTTTCTGGTCAAGGTTTGTCGAGGACGTGAATCAACACCTTTCTTACCATCAGTCTGACTTGACAAACCAGAAACGCAAGGTAATGCCGTACCAGTGATGATTATCGGTGCACCCATTAAAAGTGTGATATTTGTAAGTACAACGCGAATGCTGTCTAAATATTTTTTGAGTCCTTGAACATGACAAGACAAAAGAAAAATTGTAAAAATATTTTTCAAAACGAAATTTGTGTTTGAATTTTTGTCTAAAAATAAACTTCATGTTGTAAAATTGCATAATTTAATGAAAATCATTTCCTTGAAGTAGTCACAGTGTGATATTGGGGAGTGAAATGGTGAAATTCCATTTTATTTATTTAAAATGCGAATCATACGTACAGTTATTGTCATACACAAGAAATCATTAATATCAAAGTATTGCCATCACATAAAACCAACAACAACGAATAATAAATCATAGTATTCCTTCCGTCAAAAGAAAACGCGGAGCCAAATCCGAGGCAGTGTCAACGCTACAGCGGAGCGTGAAGTGTGCCCTTATACATTAACGCTAAACGTTAAACGCTAAACAAAGCCTCTCGACGGCCGCTCGACGTCTCTTCGCAGGCGACACCCACTCCCTCTAATGACCGGCCTTTTTCCTGCGCCTCGCCCTTCCCCCGCCCGCCGGATGGCGTTTTTAAAACAGACGCGCAGCTTCCGTCGCCCGAGCGCTGAAAAAGAGCGATAAAGCTTCGCGGGGACGCGGCGGACGGGGCTCTGGGGACGGGAAGAGGGCTCGAGGACGGGAAAGAGGGGACGGGAAGAGGGAGGGTGGAGGAGCGGAGATAAGGGCGCGCTTTGTTAAATTTGGAAATTTAAGTGCCTACAGTTCACTGTGTTTTGTGATGTGAAGCCTTCAATGAAGCCATCAATCATCCTAGAAGACCATCTGAGAAGAAAACACATCCATTATTTATAAGGTTTATTTATATAATTAGGCTTAGTATGGTACCATATGAATAATATTTTTTAACCTTAATACTTCTTAAAGGTAATACTTTACAGTTGAACTGTGATCTCATGGCCATGAGAAGGTTTTGAAAACCTGAGATTTTGTTAGTAACAGCTAAGTTTTGCCTCAGTGTGATCTGAGAAAAATTCATGTTTTATGCAACAATTTTTTCTCATTTCAAAACAGGTTTTTGTTTATTATAAGAGAACCGCTTGTCCTACCGGATTCTTCTATCAAAATCCGGCATCTACATCAAATTTAGGACTTTTTTGACACCTCATTCACCTCTGTAGCTTCAGATTTGATGTTTTCTGGTCAATTTGAAATATTTTCAAGCTATATTCTGAGCAGCACCTACAGTGCTTGCAGACACTCACAGGGTTCGCTAGCATCACACAGGTGTCAAGAGGGTCGCATACCCTGCAGGCGCTACCCTTACGTATTCTTTGGCAAAGAGGTTCCAAATTATCGATCCATTCTCCCCACTGTTGTAACCCCCTCCCTTCATGGCTGTTTCCCCTTCACTAACCCCTATATAAAGCGTGCGTTTTTCGCGCACAGCGCTCTCATTCTCTTGTTATTTCAGCTGCGTCCAGTGGCGTAGCTTTGTTAATTCTTCTCATAGAGCCCGGCTCCTTCAGAGTCGTTATGTATATCAAATCTGTATATAGTATTTGTTGTAAATAGTGTTTTTTAATTTTTTTCCTTGCCGAGATAGTATGTTAGTTTACTTACAATAGATCAGATCAAATTATGAAGACTAAAATAATATTGTTTCTCATTTCGTCAGTAAAGCCTGAGCCATGGTGTTGTTTTTAAACAATGTGTTTAAATTGAGTGCATAAAGGTATTTAATGTGTTGATTTGGACTTGGAAATGGAACTCTTACTTTGAAATGTTAATGATTTACTAATGTTTATGTTGTTTGCAGCTCGTTTACTACATATGTTATGTTTATGTATGTCGCTGACCTCTGATTGGTGTGGAGGTGCGGCTAATGTTCCTCGTTTTTTGGCTAATGTTCCCGCTGGTATAAGTCGGCGCTTGGCCGCATTCGGCACAGGGAGACTACGTAAAGGCGTTTGCTTGGCCCGTGCGGTAGCTCGAACCGCGGCCCTTGTTGCAACGTCACGGCCCGCAGCCGGCAGAGAGGTCGGCTGGGCTACAGCTGTCACCGGCACGCAGCGGTGGGGTCACGTGCTGACCTTGTATGCGGCACGCTGATCGGCGCTCGTGTCTAGGAACAGTTTTGTTCAGCGAGCAGCGGGCGGGCGCTCATGTACCGCCCACTCTCGCTTATGCGTAAACTTGCTGCATTCCTATGTTGTCTGGTTACGAAAGGTATAGTAAGAAATCCATTTCCAAGAATTTTGGTATTATGCACTCCTACGAAAGTTGGTTCCATGGCTCATGCGTAGTTCTGTTTATTACGAATGTTATTTGAGAAAAGAAGGCCTAAATACGGCTTCTTCAGCAAATTTGTTTATATACGTTTCTATCTTCCTCGCCCTAAAGTGGGTTCTTTCAAGAGGTCGACTGAAATCATTAATTCTGTATGTCGGCGCATTTTTGCGCGCCTTTGTTTATGTGAGACGGCCTCGACCGTCCTTCATTCTTGCTTGTAAATTGTAATTCTGCTTTGTTTTTCCCGCAGCTGCTTTGCAACCTGCGCATCAGGAAAAACTAATATATGTAAAATTGTTTATCTAATAAATGTGTTATATTGAAAGTTATTTGATTGTCACATCTCCTGATTTGAGATCCTATAAAGTTGTGATACCTTTTCATTAAAAACCTGGTGCGTCCATTTGAAAAGTTCAAGTGTGACGACAATCTTCTGAATTTCGATAGCTTAGAAGCTTTTGTGTTAGCTTGCATAATTATCTCCTTAGGCAAATGCATGGTCAGTTCCTACATATTACGTAGCGAAAATTAATGTTATCAATGTGCTGTTTTCAACAGCTGGCGACCTATTAAATAAATTGTCATTAAATAAGAGGTCAGCCAAGTTTGATATTTAACACAAAACTGGCGACCGTGACAGGACTAAAGGATCAACTTTTGAAACAATCAATAACTTGTATTACTAATTTGTATTTTTCTTTCAGCTTAAAGTTTAATTTGTTCACAGCTGATTTTGTTCTACGTTGTAACGGTTCACGAGTTCACCTCGTGTTTGTCTTAATTTATTTGTCTTCTGGAGTTACTCTTGTAACACCTTTTCTTTGTTATTTGCTTCAGTTCATAAATTTACAGCATGTCTAACCCCGGACCCCCTGTCGAGGAAATTGTGGAAACTCGAGACGAAGAAGCTTTGCAGGCTCGCCTAACTCGCATCGACCAGTTGCGGAGAAAGAGGAGCTATTATAAAGGACGTCTCACCACCTTTGAAAATTTTCTCAACATAGGCGGTAATGTACACGAAATCCCGCACAGGATTCAGAAACTAGAATCTGATTTTGAGAAGTACAGCGTAGTTCAGCAAAAATTAGATGCGTGCTTTAGTGAGGGAGAGCCAGGCAACGAAAAGACTGATTTCGAAAATGGAATATAAAACGGGAAAGGCCGTCTGTCCCGGCGCAACCGAGTTTAGTTGTCCCGCCGGTCTTAGAGCCCATGGCCTCGACCGCGGCTGGTCTCGGCGTACCGGCTCAGAGCACCCCCATTCGCGATTCAAATCCGTTCCGCCTGGAACAAGCGAGGCAGGCATTTTCTGTTAGTACCGCGTCCTCGCGTACGCCAGTGCCTACTTCAGATGAGGAAAACGACGCGGTACCCCCGCCTTTCCAACGCCCCGTGTATTCACGACATTCATCTAGGCCGCGCCTACCTGTTTTGAGAATTCCTTCATTTTCCGGCAATGATTCCGGGTGGGAGCATTTTTTCTCTTTATTCGAAAGTTTAGTGCATAATTCCCCCGACCTGCCAGAAATTGAAAAATGGCACTTTCTACAATCTTATCTCACTGGTAGTGCTGCAAAGCTGATTGCGGGCTTGCCCTATGTCGCGGAAAGTTATGCCGAAGCAATTCGCATTCTTAAAAACAGATACGAAAACCTAAGCTCCGCAAGCATAAATTACTTTCATCTTTATTTAATTATAATATGACTGCTAAAGACTCAGCTAGTCGTTTATTTGAGTTAGTTGATCACTTCAAACGTAATGTTCGTGCTCTCAAAGTTCTCAAAGAACCAGTAGAATGTTGGGATTCTATCCTAGTCTTTCTTATTACTTCAAAGTTAGACGAAAATACGCATAGAGACTGGGAAGCCCATTCAGTGCAAACACGCGTATCAACTCTTGAAAACTTATATACGTTCTTGAGGCTAGGGCCACGTGCCTTGCCAACGTGGCTGCCGATAGAAGGAGTAAGGAAAGGGACACGCCCAAGCCAATGCCTAGAAGCAAGAATTTTGTTTCTGATCATAGTGATGAGTGTAATTTGTGCAAAGGTTCGCACAATCTCATAAAGTGCAAGTTATTTCTTGAAAAGTCAACTTATGATAGATACTTATTCGTCAAAGAAAACCGACTTTGTTTTACGTGCTTAAGGCCCGGGCATGGCGTTGCCACTTGTGCGGCGAGGTCGTGTAATAAATGCAATAGCAAACACCACGCGCTTTGCACAGAGAATTTAGTCCGAGAATAAATGTGGAACAAACGGCAGTTGTGAAAGACGAATGCTCCGAGGCCGCAGAGTGCGAAACCGTCAGCGCGCACGTTAATCACAATTTTGCTTCGAGCCGTGCTGTCCACCGTTCGCGTATCAGTGAAGAACGCGGAAAATAAGTTTGTTAAGTTCAGAGCCCTCCTTGACAACGGTAGCACGCATTCTCTGATTACGGAATCGGCCATGAAGAAACTGAAGGTACAAGCTAACACTACTTCAACTTGCATTACCGGAGTCGGTGGCACTGCTTCTAAATCTTTAAAATCAGTTCGCTTGTCGATGGCCTCCGTCGTTAGCAATTTTAACTTCAGTTTGAATGCGCTCGTGGTAAAGAATATTACGACCGATATTCCCACTCTACTCTTGATCTCACTAACTTGAAAATCCCTGAGAATGTAAAGCTTGCGGACCCTGAATATCACGTAGCGGCGCCAGTTGATATCTTGTTAGGCGCCGACGTGTTTTGGAATTGCTTAAGATCGCGTAAAGTAAAAATTCCGCGTACGAAATGCCTGAACTTGACATTAAAGAAACTGCATTCGGATACATTGTAACCGGCACCATGAAAAACTTGTTTTCAGCCCGATCTAGTATTTGCAACTTTGTTACGGAACAGCGTAACTTCGGGAAGTTCTGGGAATTCAAGGAAAACTCTGGCAGTGGGAAAAATGGTGTCACAATGAGAGTTGCAAAGGATGAACAGCAAAGTGCTCCCCAGAAAATTATCAACCCTTTTTGTCAACAAAGTCATTTAACAAGTCCTGTTACAGCAACTTCAAAATTTCAAAGAACTGGTGGATTGAACCGGTTCACCAGGTTACATATAAAAGCACTCATTACCAAAAAGTTTTGGTGCAGATATGTGTGATAAACTGAAAGATAGACTTGATTGCAATAAATATCTTGCACACAATGTTCAATCTAGAAGCCCAAAAATTCAAAGTGACGAGTTTTCATTTTGTAATATTCAGCACTCAAGAAGAAGCTCTGCTAGGAAGCTTGTTAATCGAAATGTGGAGGGTAACTCTCATAAACCATCAACTATAAAAAGGAAAGGTGTATCGTCTAAGCACAGTGTTCGATTAGATCCATATTCTAATTCTGATTTAGATTCATGTACGGATTCCCCTTATGTTGATCATCTTACTAAAGCGAATAAAAAATGCTCAAATATATCAAGTCCTTGTTGTAAAAATCAATTCAAATGCCAATCTTGCCACTTGAAAAATGTTCCACTCTATTAACAAGGAATAGAGGTTATACTTAATTCAAAAACCTGTATGCTCCATGACTTAGATTTGACAGAAGCCCTTACTCCCGCTCACTTTTTGCTTGGCAAGCAACTCAACACCTTGGCTCTGCCACCTCCCCCGCCTACCATTACTAAATCTTTGAATGTATTCCAGGCTATACAGGCACAAAGGTCCCTGTTCTGGAAGCGGTGGAGTGCTGAATATCTAAACCAGCTGCAGACCAGGGCCAAGTGGCGCACCAGCAGCGGACCTAAAGGTGGGACAGCTGGTCATTGTGAAGTGGAAGACCTCCCACCTCTCATCTGGCCTCTGGGGAAAGTACTGGAGATCCTTCCCGGACGCGACTATCGAGTTCGGATAGTCAAGCTGAAAACTTCGCAGGTGTAATCACTCGCACCTTGCCGAAGATCTGCCCTCTTCCCTTCGCTGAGGACGCCGATAACCTGTGTAGAGTGCCATCTCCCTCTACGCGTAGTTTCCTGTAATAGAGGTTGAGTGAGCGCATTCCACAGTGACTTGGTTAAGCACTCTGTTCTGCACTCCAGTTCCCCCCCCCCCCAGCATGTTAAATTTGGAAATTTAAGTGCCTACAGTTCACTGTGTTTTGTGATGTAAGCCTTCAATGAAGCCATCAATCATCCTAGAAGACCATCTGAGAAGAAAACACATCCATTATTTATAAGGTTTATTTATATAATTAGGCTTAGTATGGTACCATATGAATAATATTTTTTAACCTTAATACTTCTTAAAAGGTAATACTTTACAGTTGAACTGTGATCTCATGGCCATGAGAAGGTTTTGAAAACCTGAGATTTTGTTAGTAACAGCTAAGTTTTTGCCTCAGTGTGATCTGAGAAAAATTCATGTTTTATGCAACAATTTTTCTCATTTCAAAACAGGTTTTTGTTTATTATAAGAGAACCGCTTGTCCTACCGGATTCTTCTATCAAAATCCGGCATCTACATCAAATTTAGGACTTTTTTGACACCTCATTCACCTCTGTAGCTTCAGATTTGATGTTTTCTGGTCAATTTGAAATATTTTCAAGCTATATTCTGAGCAGCACCTACAGTGCTTGCAGACACTCACAGGGTTCGCTAGCATCACACAGGTGTCAAGAGGGTCGCATACCCTGCAGGCGCTACCCTTACGTATTCTTTGGCAAAGAGGTTCCAAATTATCGATCCATTCTCCCCACTGTTGTAACCCCTCCTTCATGGCTGTTCCCCTTCACTAACCCCTATATAAAGCGTGCGTTTTTCGCGCACAGCGCTCTCATTCTCTTGTTATTTCAGCTGCGTCCAGTGGCGTAGCTTTGTTAATTCTTCTCATAGAGCCCGGCTCCTTCAGAGTCGTTATGTATATCAAATCTGTATATAGTATTTGTTGTAAATAGTGTTTTTTAATTTTTTTCCTTGCCGAGATAGTATGTTAGTTTACTTACAATAGATCAGATCAAATTATGAAGACTAAAATAATATTGTTTCTCATTTCGTCAGTAAAGCCTGAGCCATGGTTGTTGTTTTTTTGTTGGTTCCCTTTGAACCAAACAATGTTTAATGAAATTGAGTGCATAAAGGTATTTAATGTGTTGATTTGGACTTGGAAATGGAACTCTTACTTTGAAATGTTAATGATTTACTAATGTTTATGTTGTTTGCAGCTCGTTTACTACATATGTTATGTTTATGTATGTCGCTGACCTCTGATTGGTGTGGAGGTGCGGCTAATGTTCACTACGTATTTACTTATGAATGTTGTTAATGTTGCAGTTCCTGCCATGTGTGGAGGTGCGGAGACTACGTAAAGGCGTTTGCTTGGCCCGTGCGGTAGCTCGAACCGCGGCCCTTGTTGCAACGTCACGGCCCGCAGCCGGCAGAGGTCGGCTGGGCTACAGCTGTCACCGGCACGCAGCGGTGGGGTCACGTGCTGACCTTGTATGCGGCACGCTGATCGGCGCTCGTGTCTAGGAACAGTTTTGTTCAGCGAGCAGCGGGCGGGCGCTCATGTACCGCCCACTCTCGCTTATGCGTAAACTTGCTGCATTCCTATGTTGTCTGGTTACGAAAGGTATAGTAAGAAATCCATTTCCAAGAATTTTGGTATTATGCACTCCTACGAAGTTGGTTCCATGGCTCATGCGTAGTTCTGTTTATTACAGATGTTATTTGAGAAAAGAAGGCCTAAATACGGCTTCTTCAGCAAATTTGTTTATATACGTTTCTATCTACCTCGTCCTAAAGTGGGCATTCAAAGGTAGATTATAAGACAGCATTTCTGTATGTGCTAGCGCGATGTTGTAGATGCGCTACTAAGTTAGTGTTCACCTTTCTGTTACAAGGTTTATGTTTCAATTTTCAGCTTCCTCGCCCTAAAGTGGGTTCTTTCAAGAGGTCGACTGAAATCATTAATTCTGTATGTCGGCGCATTTTGCGCGCCTTTGTTTATGTGAGACGGCCTCGACCGTCCTTCATTCTTGCTTGTAAATTGTAATTCTGCTTTGTTTTCCCAGCTGCTTTGCAACCTGCGCATCAGGAAAAACTAATATATGTAAAATTGTTTATCTAATAAATGTGTTATATTGAAAGTTATTTGATTGTCACATCTCCTGATTTGAGATCCTATAAAGTTGTGATACCTTTTCATTAAAAACCTGGTGCGTCCATTTGAAAAGTTCAAGTGTGACGACAATCTTCTGAATTTCGATAGCTTAGAAGCTTTTGTGTTAGCTTTGCATAATTATCTCCTTAGGCAAATGCATGGTCAGTTCGCTACATATTACGTAGCGAAAATTAATGTTATCAATGTGCTGTTTTCAACAGCTGGCGACCGTATTAAATAAATTGTCATTAAATAAGAGGTCAGCCAAGTTTGATATTTAACACGCTTCGGTCTCCCCTTCGTTTTCTTAGCGCGGCGCGTCCGCGAGCGTTAGTTTTTTCCTGCGGCGACTTATAAGGAAAATAACCGACGGCTGGGGAAAAGGGCAATTTTCCTCTGGGACGGTGACTATTTGAAAGCGACCCACCCCGGTAGCTGTCTCGTAGCTGCACTCGTGCTTCCAGATATGTTTCCATTGATTCGCAATGAACCGTTCTTTGACTTAATGAGTCCAGGATGATTTTCCTCCATACGTCAACTTATTATCAATTTTCCCGTCTGATGCTCTGATTCATCTCATTTTCTTTTGATAACTTTATTGCTGGCCCTTATGTTGAAGTCATACGATATCGCTCGTACGATTCATATTTATTAATTAATTTCTTTGATGATGTTATTTTCTTCTTCGCTTTTACAATTCATCACACTTTCTCAGAATACATCTTTACGTTCACATCCACTTACAATTTTTTTCTCTTTCTGTTCCTGTTTCTGTTTTCTCATTCTTCCTTACTCGCTAGTAAAACGCACTTTCCGTTATTTGTCATCACACCTTACCCGTCATTTTCCTTCGTCACGCAATTTTCGTCTGTCAGTCCCCCACCCCTTTTCAACCTCCTTTCCGCATTCTCCTCTCTTTTTTCCCAATCATCTCCGGCGTCATCACTCGCTCCCTTGCTGCCGTCCGCGGCCCAAGCAGGGAGCCATCGGACGCAAAGAACACTGTGCGATGGAGCAAAGAGGAGCGGGGCGGGGAAAGGGAGGGGGGGGGGCAAACACGGCGGCTGTTTGCTCGCGGAGGGCGGGAGGGGGCAGGCTGCTTCTCCGCAGGACAAACACCGCGCCAGCGGCCGCAGCCACCCACCCGCCCACGCACCTGGCGCAGTCGGGCACGAGGGGGCGAATTGGAACGATGCAGGCGGGGAACGGAAGAGGAGGACGGGAAAGTGGCTTCTGAAATGAAAAGAGCGCAAGGCATCTGAAGAGGGGGAGGATGAAGATGAGTGGAAACCCAGTGGTGTGAAAAAGAAGTTATTAAATGATCTAGTTACTATTGACTATTAGTTGTTTCAATGCGTATTTCATGTAAAATCATGATTCATGATTCGACGTATTTTATATCTTCGAGAGTATTGGTATAATTTTAATAATTCTTTGAGGGTTATTCAACAGCAGATTGCTAGTCACCAGAATACTTTGAAACAGATTTTTCAGGAATATAATACTCTTTTAAAAGAAAGCACTGGGACGCAAACGAGACACTTTTTACTGTGATGGAATATCCAAATGGAATATAACTAATCACAAATTGAGCAAATAGGCAAGGACCATCATTTGAAGGATGAGGCAGTCTAGAGTGGAGTGGAGGGCCGGGCGTGGGCAGGGGCGGCTGCGCATTGTCAAGAGGGTGGCTCGAGGCTGAGAGGTGACTCGCAGAGGGCGCGTCGGGCAATCCGGTGATGGGCCGGGAGCGGCCCGATGTAATGGACCGGGGGCCCGCCCCGTTGCCTGATAGGATTGGCCGCATAGCTCATTGCTTTGAGCTCGGCCCCCTCCCCCCTCCCGACGGCGTCATTCGGCAGGTCGGTAAGAAGCGCCAACTCACAACTCTTCATCCCCGTCGGCCGTCTCCGCCTCGGCAGATATCTTCCCGCTCGAAATTCTTTCGCCCTTTTCGTCGCGCTCATTTATCCTTGTGCGTTTGATTTCCAACCCTGTGGCTCGCTCGATATTAAAACTTCGATCCGTTTTCCTAACATTTTTCCTCTCCCTGGCAGACCCTCTCTTCACGAGCCAGCTTCTTCCTGCTGCGATCTCTGTTGCCGTCGCCGCTAGCCTCGCCACAGCCTGCGACCCCGCCGCCGCGGTCTCATCTCTTCGCGAATGTCGTCGCTTTTTATGCAACCTCCCGGACCGCTGCGGAGGGTTGTTTAGCGGAATTTAGGCGTCGGCGAAATGGGAAGGGTTGGGACAGAGAGTTGGGTGGACGGACGAGGAAGGAGCGGCAGCGACGGCCGAAAACCAATACCGATAAAGTAGGACGGCGCCCCGTCGACGCCGGAAATTTCGGCGGCGGTGGCGACGGCGGCGGTCCTTGCAAGCCCGGCCGCGCAGTGTATGACACATCGCAATCAGGGTGCCCCGCCCACGTCGCCTGCACCCGCCCGGGGACTTTGTTTTCGCAGGAAACGCCGCCCCACCTCCGCTGCCGGTCGGCGCTCGCCGCTCTTTATTGACTGGCCTTGTTATTCCTCTCCCTTGGCCTGCCGCCATGGCCCGCCCGCTCCACTCCCACAGCGACGCTGCCCTGCCCCGTTTCGCCGATGTTCCTTCCCCAGTCTGGGCTTGTTTCGCAATCCTGTGCATTGCCCAGTCAGGCGCCCACTAGTTTTGCTGATTTGAACACGACTCCTCCCCCAAAATTCCCCCTGTCTGAATTGTTTCGTGTTCCGTTTAGGATAGTGAAAATGTACCATTCGTTATTCGCTCCTTCCCTTCTAATATGGAGTTACCCATTCTGTGTAGGTATTGTTTCTCCGCGGTGTCCACCTCGAACCTCATTCCCACACCATCTCTTCCATTCTCATATCGGGAGCGGTGGCCCAGAGCATTAACTGATGACTCTGCAATGCCTCTGGCCAAGAGGTCCTAGGTTCGAGTCCAAACGGTGTCAGGGTTTTCGTCAATAGCTTTTCAGCTAGGTCGAATTCAGTCGCTGTCTGGAGGAGAATTCCAGCGACAGGCTGATCTGATTGGTAGTTTTCATGGTTTCTCTAATCAACACTAGGTGAATGATGTAACAGTACCCTAACAAATGGGGCACGGGATGTACGCGATCTTTCCTTCCTCTTCCGGTACTATCCTCACCCCCCACACGCACACACATACTTTCACTAATATGCACCACACTATCACACATGCCGGGAGACCGAACTTGTCCCGGCTGAGGTGGTGCCCCGCTGGTGGGAGATACCTGTTTGGGGATAACCCCGCTAGTCGACGGTAGGTCGGCGCCGGATCTCGCCATCCAGTGGGGGAAGATCACAGCCACCTCCCGAAGAAAAACATGCATACACTTAATGACCTCAGTAGTTCACGTTAGTCGATTAACTAATCAATCAATCATCCATCCTCATTCCACCCGTCTTTCTCCGTCTTCGGTGTTTCCTCCCAAGCCACCTTTTGCCACTTTTATTCCCTTGACTTCGCCAGGCAGCCCTCCCCTTTGCTCTCCCCTGCACAGCCTGATTCCCGCTGGCCCTTCGGAGCCTTTCTCCATTCGGACCCTCGCCCTTCCGCGCGCGCCCTTGCCCAGCGCCGTCCAGTTTTCCGAGCGCCTCCTATCAGGCGATTCTTATCGCGGGGCCGGTGGCTCGCAGAAGCCCTGCGGCGCGGCCCCAGGAGACGGCACTTCTCCCCCCCCCCGCTCCCCGCCTCCTCCTCCCGCCCCAAGTACCAATATTCTTCCTTCGGTTTATCTCGTATCTGTTGCTGCTACTTTCCGACCCTCAACATTTCGACTATTCAGCATTGATTAGTTACAGTTAGCCTCAACTCTGTTTGATTGTAGAATTTGATTAATGTGCGTCAGTGCACTATTGGAAACAAACCGGTACCTTTGTGTGTTTTTGAGTAAGCAAAAATAGTTTGGTGATCTGGAATTTTATTTTTAAAATATTTATCGTAAATGTTAGAAAATAATATTCTAAAAGAGGCTAGCGTCTTTTGATGATTTTTGTTCGTATTTATTCTAAATATATTACTTTATGCACCTTCTCTATACGAAAAATTGTAACTAGTGTTTACTTCCCAATTTCTTTTTTAAAAGTTTTACATCATTCCAAAAAACTCCCAGAAAAATAATCGTTTATATATGAATATTCAAATTTTATAATATCAAAGTATAAGTAGATATAAATGTACATTTAAAAAACGTCATTACCAATTGATTCATCATTATAGAGGAAACAAAATTCTTTATTTTTTGGAAATTTTAGAACAACACATTATCGCGTCTGCCAAGTAACACCCCACCTAAAAGGCCGCTCAAAATTAATGCTGATTGTTTGCGACCCTTACGTGACCGTGACGCGAGCCCTCCATCACAAACGATCATTATAACGTTAAAGCCTCGTTAGATGCAGCCTCGGGTGGAGGTGATCCCGGCTCACTTACGACGCTCTCAGGTCGAGGTTCCCAACGGGCGCCTAGGGTCTCATTTGCATTGCACTTTCTATGGACGTTCACCTGCAACCATCATCAAAGTACGTAAATCTCCGACATGGGGCTAGTTAGACAAGTTATTGACGTCAGAAACAGACTACTGGTGAAGCGAGAAGGGAAAACCACCTTACTGTTTAGCAGCGATCGATTCTTCTCCAGGACACTGCCTTTTGTCGGAAAAGAAGAAACGAATGTAGTATAAATGGATAGTATAAAGCGATTGTGCCAAAGCCAATTCGAAAACGCGTGCAAAATCCGAAGCCAAAAGGCTTCAATAACTGCGGTGTAAAAGGCATTATGTTTTGCACTATGTATTTTATTGAGCAAATTTCAGTGCACAGTTTGGGGCAAGTGTACTAGTCAGTCCAATTTAAATTACTCTGCGCATATTGAGGTTTTGTGTTTCTATCTTTATGTCTGTTTTTGTCTTGTTTTATGTCTTTATGTCTTGTTTTCTATCTTTATGTATATTTTTTGTGTCTGATTTCATTCATTTTTGTCAATATTTGTTAAATTCCGGAAAACACTCCCATGTATATAAATTATTGTTTAGTAAAAATTGTGATTATAAACTTCAAAATCCTTGCAAAAACTCATATCAACTGTCATTATTCCGATATCACGCTGTAGCTCTAGAGTCACGTGTAACATTAACTACGACGGATGAAGTGTAGCCTTGCTTTGAATACGAACAAGTTGTTGAAAATTAGTAGAGGACTTCGTCATCCATTGTAGGCAAATTGCCGGCCTTCAGCCCTCTACGACTCCTACCTCAACACCTACTCGTGGAATCCATTGTCACAGAGTGCTGTTGAATTCACATATGCCCACTAACATGGTCATGTGTACGTCATATATTCATGAGCAACTGGATTGTTCATTTTCCAAGTAGAATGTATATTTAAAAAAATGCAAAACATGCAAAGAGATGGGATCCCACGAATACGCAGCGGATGTGTACGAAATATATCGAGTTGCATATTCAAAGAATACGAATCCGATATCAACATTTTTTTATCCTTGCAATTTCCTCTTTCTACAGAGTCGACGCTAATCGGGGTGGGAACATTTTTATTAATTTTCCGCACACTCCAATTTTATGTTGATGTAGCGATGTTTTTACGGCCTCATGCTCATTCTGACGATAACTACAGGGGACACATTGTCATTACTCATAGACAACACTCATAGTCACGAAACACACACAACCATGCTCAAGGCGGGATTCAAACCCACGATTCCATGGTCCGCGATTGCCACAGCACTACTGCCTTAGTGATTTCGGCTACCCGGATCGGCAAAACTCATATCAACATAAAACTACGATATTACGCGTATTAAAAGAAACATTCCGGTCGCGTAAGAGTCGAGATTTGGAAGACATCACCAGGTCGGGCAGCGTCCTGCGGGCGTTTGCGAGCTCTCCGCCCAGTGTCTTCGAAAGCGCTGGAGAAGTGAAGCGGAAGAGGAGCGCGGGAGCGAAGGCGCGCGTAAGCCCTCGCTTTATGTAAATCTGCGCGCGCTGCACTGCGGTGAAGCGCCCGGGGCCACGGCGAGGGCAGCGGCGGCGTCGGCGAGGGCAAAGGCGAAGGGGAGCGGGGGGGGAGGGCGAGGCAGAGGACGAGGGCCAGGGCAAGCAGCAGGGGAGAGGGTGAGGGCAAGGAAGAGAGAGGGCGAGGGCGAGGGCGAGGGCGAGGGCGAGGGCGAGGGCGAGGGCGAGGGCGAGGGCGAGGGCGAGGGCGAGGGAGAGGGGAGGGCGAAGGCGAGGGCGAGGGCGAGGGGAGGGCGAGGGTGAGGGCGAGGGGAGGGAGAGGGCAAGGGCGAGGGCGCGGACAAGGGAGAGGGCCAGGGCAAGGGAGACAGCAAGAGAGAGGGAGAGGGCAAGGGAGAGGGCGAGGGTGTGGGCGAGAGCACTTGCAACGTCGTCGCGGTGTCTAGAGAGGAGGTGGCGCCGGCGGGGACGCGCCACTAAGTGAGGTTAATGAGGGGAGCAGAAGAGAAAGAGAAGAGCTTTGAGGTAGCGAGGAATTGGGAGGGTAGTTGTTCAGTGTGGAGGGCGCACCCGTGGCGTAGTGATCAGACTGTTGCAATCCACCGTTAGGACTGGATTTCAATCCCAGGTCGATCTGTGAGATTTGTGGTGAACAAAGCTGGTAAGGTTTATTCCAGTTTACTCTTCTCCGATTCCACCGTCATCATTCACATCACGCAAGTGTAGGTGAAGAAATAATCATAAAGTGACGACACGAGCTCCCACTCAAAGAGTAAGTTGGATACCGCATTTAACAATTATCTGGCGTGTGACAATTGTTAGAATAGAACAAGAGTAAATGAGTTGCAAAGTAGGTTTTTAGTGTGTTCAGTGTCAATTACAGAACTGTTTTAAATGAAAGCGAGTAACAGCAAGAAAAATATTGACAACGACACAAACAAGGGGTAACGTAGGGTCAGCATAGAGGCGTAGGTTGATGAAGTATAATAAGGATGAGAGTGGAGCGAGGATAACTTCGAGGAGCTACAATAACATCGGAAAGAATTATGACGACTGAGATAACAGGTAGAGAACTAGGAAAGAGGGAAATTGTGTGTGAATAGAGTGGAAGAAAGGACACTAACGACAAAAGCTACAAAGTCGAATATTTCAAGTACGGCAAAGGGAAGAAACAAGTCGACAGTCGACAGACTTTTGCCGAAAGCAGCGAGACTGACGATGACGGCAAAGCCGTCGAAAGCCGGCTATCGTAATAAAGCTAATATGTTGACGAAGATGACCTCTTTTATTTCTTCTTATAAGAACGTCAACAACACCAAATCAGAATTCCCACAATTCATGGACGGCAAAGGGAGCTAAAAGAAAACCAAAGGCGGAAAGAATGACAAGGATAACTTCTAGAAACACCAAGAGGTCGCTGTAAACGCCGACTACAAGAGACGCCAGAGGTCGATGATGACTTAAGGAAACGACTGCGTCAGTAGCACGACAAGAACCCCACAAAAGCGAACGTCGAATGGTAATTGTGCCGTTCTCCCAAGCCGAGCGCGAGTGCAAGAAGAACTCCCGGAGAACGGCGGAGGGGCGAACGACGCCGGAACACATCCTCCCCGCCGTGCCGCTCCGCGCCGCAGGGAAGCGGAGCAGCGAGCCAATGAGAGCGCGGGGTGGAGGGGGCGAAGGTACAAGCTCGAGGCGCGATTAGCTCCTCCTCGTGACTGTTCGCTCCTCGTGACGCTGAATTAATGTCATTGTTAGCCGCGAGAGCGCGCCCTTGGCAGCGCCCGCCTCGGTTTTAACTCGCGGCCTAATGAGATTAACGCGCAATTCATTGCCGCATCAACGGCCCGGAATGTCGAACAAGGACGAGGCGGTGACGGCGGCGGAGGCGGGGCTCGAGGTAGCTCCTTGCGACGGGGTGTTGGAGGACGTCAGGTTCGTCGGGGGTGTTTCGAGGTGGGAAGAATCTTGACGTAGGATGTAGGGGAATAACTAGAACGAGACGTTGGGATGGTGGGAGTAGCGTATGCACAAGTGATTGCGGGATTCAGGTCATCGTTCGTATCGGTAAGAAGAGATCGGTGAGGGTTTTGGTGAAAATGGTAGCACTGACAGGGGAAGAGGCTCGTCGGGTGCAGAAACGAGCGCCCTAATTTTAGAGATAAGAGACCTTATCGCAGATATGTTATTTCAATATTAGCCAGTTACAATGACAAGAATTGACTAATCTATGGAATTAGTTCCATTCTTGAAATGTCTTACAGTATCTTGACAGTGTCTTCGAAAGTGCAGGGGGAACCTCTCCTATGATAATGCTGCCACATGTACGCTGTGAAGTCTTTAACACAATTTTATGTACAGTTCTACAATTTAAATGTTCTAAAACTCTACACACGTTTCACCAATACTAACATTTCTGATATGATTTTGGAATACATTAAATTATGCCCTCCCCCAAAATGCCAATAGAAAATTAGAGTAAATCTTATTTCATTTATACTAACAAAAGTGCATTTAACGAGACGTATGTAATCGACATAGATTCCACAAAAATAGTGCATGAATAAACACTAATTTTTTACACGCTTCTCCTCAGAATTGTTACAGTATTCTTGAAAGCTTTGGCAAATATTAATACAACACAAATGCGGAAAATAAATAATTTAAATAATATATTGGTAGATGCCGTACAATCATTATTTTTAGTTGTCGCTAGGAGCAGAATTGTTCCAAGTACATTCCTCCAAAAGCCAGTAGTAGTGCAGCAGATATGGTACTACCTAATAGATTCGCTAGAGGCCAGTAGCAGTGCGTACGATAAACATTCTTAATTGAATAGCAAAATATTATAAAAGAAAAGGAAAAAAATTAGTATTTTTTAAAAAATTTGAATGAATTATATGCATAATGATAATCTTAAAAACCGTGATTTATATAAAACTGAACTTACCCCTTGAATGCTTTTACAATGGCATCTCCGTCTTATCCGTAATATATTTTTGGGTATACAGTAATAATAGAATTTGGACAACGGTGAAAAATGTTCGCAAAATTAATGTAAAGAGATATTATTAGACTTGCAATCAGTAACATTGTTCGCTCTTCGGAGAATCTCTCCTCATGAGAGTTTTATCTCATGATCATGTTGCTGCGAGAAATATTATATTCCTATTGTTTTGGTCCAATCCTTTGCAAAGAAGGATAGATATAAGAATTCTCCGATATTTAGAGATTCCAATTTGCCAGCATTTGTGAGACTTCCAAGAAGTCGAAAAACTTAATGGTTTCAAATGGAATCTCTTGGATGCTCCCAAGGCTTCGAATCCTTCGAGAATACAACCTCCACACGCAGTTTGATTAATCAAAGCTCCAGATTTACGGAGTGAAGGTGGAAATCGAAAGCCGAACGCGGCGGAGGGTGGTTTCGGGCTACGCAGCATCGCGGGGCCTGGAAGGGAAAGGACGCGGCCGTGACATATTCAAGGCATTGAGGAGAAATGACTCGGGGCTTCTGTGAAAAAGCGCGACTTCTCCGAGGGCTTACTTCCCTTCCCCTCCTCGCGGAAAAAGATCCCTTCCCCTGCGGGCGGGCTCGCTAATTTGCTGCGCCGTGGACGGAGTCGTGGGAGCCGGGGTGAGGGTGGTGTATGCGGCGGAGGTGGCGGCGGGGCGGCGGGGCGGCGGGGGCGGCGGGGGGGGGCGGCGGGGGGCGGGGGCGGCGGGGCGGCGGGGGTGGCGGGGGTGGCGGGGGCGGCGGGGACGGCGGGGACGGCGGGGACGGCGGGGGCGGCAGCGGAGTCGACGATGGCTGCTGGAAGGCCAGGGTGGTGGGGGCAGTTAGCAACGCGGGTCGGAAGGGGCGCGGGGGAAAGGAGGGTACTGCGCCGCGGGGAACAGGTTCCTGGCGTTCTTTTGAGAGCTCGTTGCGCAACTTGTAAGAAGGGCCATCATTTGAAGTGAAGAATAAGCTTGCCAGTTTTCTTTATTTTGCGCATAAATCTGCGGCATTCTGTGCAATTTCTTTAGAATTTTTCTGCGATAAGATCGAGTCGTTTTATAATCGTAAAAATGAAATGTGAAAAATTGTAACTTGAGATTATACTTGTACTTCATAAATGAACGGAAAACATTAGAATAATTACAATGATTTTTAAGAGCTAATCTGGAATTCTTGGATTTTCATAAAAAAATAAACTGTGAATCATATACATATCTTAAAAATGATACTAAAACTTGCATATCATGAAATGTATAATTATAAAAAAATAATATATCTTAGTAACATATCATAAAATCTGTAATTAAAATAAAGTCTTTAAAAATTCTTCATATGAATCACAGCAAACATTTCTCTCCTCTCTTGCTACACTCTTGATATCGTAAATTGAAAAATAATGTAATCATTTTAAGCTCATTCGGGAAGCTTAGTGCGTGAAGACCGGAATTTAGCAAGGAAGAGCCTTGTCTCAACAGTCGTTATCTATGGTAGGGTGGATGCTGGTTTTTACTCACATGCTTCTGGAGGTATCTCACTAATCATGCTGCAACATGGAGCGTTAAGCTTTCGAAGCGCCGGTCCTTGTCGTGCAGTTATCTACTTGGGAACTTCGCTCGTACATTCCTGGGGTTTGGGCTTAGGGACGAGGTGATAAATTTCGCTCTCCGGAAAGTTCGGTTCTCGGTAAACACCGCAAAGAGTAGAGCAGAACATTCTCGGCCCAATGGAGCGAGTGCTGCCAATAACACGGCAATAAATTCCTCCGTCCTAGGGGAAATGGGGAACGGCAGTCCGACAGAAAAGGCTCTGGACCTGCGACTGTTGGGCTCGAAGAATCTCTCATTGTCACATACAACCCCTAGAAAAATTGGAACAATTTGTTGGAAGCCTTGTAACACTGTTGCAAACGTTAGACTAATGTCATTTTTCTCTCCTTATAAGAAACGGTTTCCCTTCTCAACTGTAAAGGAATTTCACGCAACATTATTTCTTGGTTAATTTCACGCAAAGTTACACGCATTTTAAAGAAGGATTGGTGAATCATGAGGCATGTATGAGAAAGTATTACCAGGGACACATCCCACGTTTATAAATATGTGATCATATATTTATGAAATGTAATAGTCGTTTTACTAGGACGAGTCTATATAACAAGTAACTATCTTAATATTTTTTTAAAATTCTTGTATGAATGAAAGATTGAAATAACTGAACCTCTATCTGCAATATTTTAGAAACAAAATTATTCCAATAGCTTATAGAAGACGGTCACTGAACGATAGAAACTTCCTTGTCTTTTTATCTTTACCTCCGTAAAATAACTTATGTTACTAGAATAACAACAGAATATGAGTAGATTAATCTGTTATATTAGAAATATATTTGTAAATCATAAAGAAAGAAGAGGACAGATAAATTAGATTATAATTACATCATAGCTAAAATGTAATTTTACCATATGTATGAACATATAATTTAATTGAATGCGTCTTCAAGTCAACGCATCTTTATTATTTGTTTCTGATTAATTTTCCATATACAATATTATTCATTAGTGAAGCCATCAAACTTCTAAAATAAAATGACTGCTCGGTAAACTGAACTCGTCGAATAAAATCCAATCATTTTTCACAAATAAATTCTCAGAGGCCACGAAAGGGCGTCTTAAAACCCCAATCGTGACTTCGATCATCGATTGCATCTGCGCGGTGGACGCCGTGAGACGCGAGGACCTCGCAATTAATGGATGAGGCGCGTCTCCGCCAGCGAGCCGAGGGACCTCGGTTTCTCCCTGCTCCGTCGTCGCTTTCGGCGCCGGCGCGCTCCCGGAGGACCTACGTCGCTCCAGACCCCTCTGCCACCACCTCCACCTGCACCAAGCACCGACCGCTCCCACCAGCACGCAGGTTCCGTCACCCTTCGCCTCTCCGGCTGCTCCCACCTCCTCCATCATCCCATGCCACTACCAACACCTCCCCGTGATGTCCCTGCATCCGTCGATCCGGTGACTACACAACTTTCATCAACCCCTCCGCCTACCCGGCTGCTCGCACTAACTCCTGTACCCACCGCTCCGACCATCATATAGCTTACATCATCCACGTTGCCATCCCTGCCACTACCATCAGCTCCATCATCCCTGCAGCGGTGACCACAAAGCTTCCGTCTATCCCTCCGCCTAAACGGCTGCTTCCACCATCTCCATCATACCCACACTCACCGCTCCGACCACCACAATCTTCCGTTCATGCCCGTTGCCATCCCCCATCCACACCACCCTTCCCCCTCCAACACTCCATTGAATTGAATTGAATTTGCCTTATTTTACGTGGCGAGACTCAGGCCATGAGGCCTGCTCTTCCGCCTGACCACGCAAATTACTTGGGCGACGAAACAGGCGATTTGAATTTAGCTCAGAGGCATCATTTAGGCTTAAGTATCTTTTACATGCAGTAAATGCACTAACATGGGACAGCCGGGTTTACTTCTCCTCCGAAAGAAGGCGTACGAAGGATTTTTTCGCCCTTAAAAATTCACGGCTTCGATCGGGTTTGAACCCGCAAACTTGGGAATAGTAGTCCGATACGCTAACCGCTACACCATCGCTGCCGTATGCCCATCTGATTCCACCTCCAATTTCTCCGCCCCGCTGCTTCTGCTGTCATCTCTGCCTCCGCCTCAAGTTTCACCGCCCCCGCTATCAACGCGCGTTCCCTGCTCCGTGCACTCCATAGCCGCTGCTGACGCCCTCGCCCCCGCCGTCGCGCGGTGTGTTCCCGCGCTGTGTCTCCGGCTAAATATAGACGCATAAACCTGCATTTGATCTCGTTAGTCGGGGGCAACGAGACGGCGATGGCACGGCGCGGCGCCCCGGGGACGCACGGTGGGCCCAAATGACTGAGAAGCCGCTGCAGGAAATGCTTTCAGATCTGCTACTGAGATAGCCCCCCATTTTGCGAGCCTTAAATAGAATTCCATATTTATAAACGAAATTCGTAACTGATATTTTTTTCTCCTCGAATTTCTTCATCATTTCCTTATTTATTGAATTCATAATTATTGAATTCATAATTTATTGAATATATTAATTATATTATATATAATATAATATATTATATATAATTTATTGAATTCATAATTAATTTACTTTTTTGCATTTTCATCTCCAGAGATTAAGAAACTAAATATTGTTAATATTTTTACTGCAATTGCAATCGAAATATCATTTTGTATTTTTTTCATTTTACTTAATGTTAAGTATGTGTCGTAAGTTGCATATAGAATTCTGGAATTTTAGAGGCTTAGATGTCTAATGATGTCACAGCAGTACCTGAGACCGCTAGCTAGTCCAATTCAGTCGCCTTATGGAGGAGAATTATAGAGCGAGGCTGCACTAGTCGATAGTTTTGCGTGGTTTCGCCGATCAATACCAAGTGAATACCGTAGAATTACCCTTACAAATGGGCCACGGAAGCGTTCTCGCGTACGTGGAATCGTTCTTTCCTTTCCTTTGTCCTACCCTTGTGCCTAACTTACACACGCTTACATGTGCTACACTACTACAGCTGTCGGGACCAGACGGGAGGCTTAGAACTTTGGATCTGGCTGGGGCTGTGTCCCCATTGATGGGAGGTACCTGGATGGGGAAACCCCGCACGCCAACGTGTAGGTCGGCGCCGGATCTCACCATCCAGCTCGGGAAGATCAACTTGTCCTTTCGTAATAAAAATCACCCCAGATGACTAGACTTACGACTAATGACCGTAGAAGTTGACGCGCTCAGAAACACGAAAGCATCAATGAAACGTCCTGCGTGCGCGTCGTTTGGCCCACAGGGCGCAGAGGGGCTGGCGCGCCGCAAGGAACCGCGCAACTGCGCAAACCGCCGACAGGTGGCGCGCTCCCACGGCGACGCGACGCGTTGAGCGAGTGGCGGGAGCTCGCAACCGTTAGGCGCTGGGAACGGAAGAGAGCAAGGTGGATTGTGGAACAGCGTTAACAATTTATTGGGGGTTGAACTTGATGGTGATACTGTAATGGTTGTTTTGAATGTCGGTATTACGATAATGACATCTTTCGCGATTGGTCTCCGTTTAGACTGGGGAAATGGGGATTCGGGAATGCTTCTGAAAACAGTAAACTTTAGAAATTGATAAAGTGCTTTTACGCTTTTAGATGAAAATGGTTAATAACAGGTAATAGTTTAGGAATAATGTTAGTATGAGTGTATATTATGTTCCGACATAATATGATGATAGCTTTAGGTGTACTACTGGAGGTTGCGAAGATAATGATTTCATGAAAACTTCGTAAGTGAATAAAAATGTTCGGAAAAATAGAGAATACTACTGGAGGAAATGATGGTAATGGAATCGAAATGTTAGGAAGGGACAACATTGCGAATGTAGATAGGGGCGTGATGATGAAGAAATATAATCTATTATCACATTACACAAGGGAAACATCCTTCATTACAAGTTGGAGTCTGAGAGATAGAGATATGATAATATACGCGATAGTTATCGAAGATAGTGTTGGCAACAATTTAATCAAAAACAGGTTAGTTACAGAACTAGGAGGAAATTTAGGACCTGACGTGTAGCATAATCTGCGGCGAACGGCAGTTCGGATCTCGTATCTAGTTATTCATTCCAAGCATTTGCAGCGGTGCCCTGCGAACACGGCCGAAGCAGAGGCGCGTCTACGGCGGTTGTCGGGGACCTGACCGCAGGCGAGAGCTCGTTTGTGGGCGTGTTCGTCCGCATCACCGGCGCCGATAGCGCCACAAGCCACGGCGGAGGCATCGGAGCCCGCAAGGGGTGTGTCCCTGCCATTCAGCGTCTGCTGGGCGGGCGGGGCGAGGAAAGGCGAGCGCGAGGGTTGCCAGGGAGTGTCACGCTCTGGCAGGTGCCACTTTCCGCCCGCTCTTCCACCCCCTACCCGCCCCGCTACCTTAACCCACCGGCCCGCTCCGCGCCGCTACCACCTGCGGTTCCACCCCGCTCAGCCCCACGCCCCGCCTCGCACTACACGGCACCGTCACACGCCCCGCCTCGCACCGTCTGATCTCGTCCCACTGCCCCGCCGCCGCCCCATCCCGTCCTGCATGAGCACAATGCTTTACACCCCGCCCCCCCCCAATTCCCGCCCGCTTCGTTCTCCGCCCCCTGACCCAGATCCAAAGCGCTGCACACCCCCGGCGCTCAACCATTCCCGCACTATTCTATTCCTTCCCGTCCCTTGCAGTCCCGCCGCATCGCACTACGCTACCCTGCCGTTTTATCTTCCCCCACCGTGCCGAATCGTCCTGCGACGCTACGCTGCCACACACGATCCGCAACTCACCACCTCTTAGCCCTGCGTCACTCTGTCACATCGCCCGGCTCCGCCCTCCGGAGGCATCGCCCTCCGTCGTTTTGCAGCCCCAGTCCTCCTCGGCCCGACCCGTCCCGCCTCGCATCCCCGCCCCACCCGCGTGATCTCACTCGTCTCACCCGCACCCGTCTCGTCCACTCCCCCCGCTCAGCCCCACGCCCCGCCTCGCACTGCACGGCACCGCAAGGCACCGTTACCGCCCCGCCTGTCGCCGTCTGACCGCACCCACCCGTCCCACGTCGTCCTGCTTCGCGCCTTCCAGATACCACCCTGCAATCATCTACCCTTCCTGTTGATGCGGTTTCCACTTGCTACAGACGCCGCTGCTCTCGGCCGTGTCCTCGGCCCTTCTCCCTTAGCCACCCGCCGTCCACCCTCTGCCCCGCGGACTTCTCGTAAGGCGTCCACGCCCACTTGCCGTGCGGAGGCTGGGCCACGCTCACAAATTGCGACTGCGTGACGATGATTTGAAGGAGCGACGAGCTTTTCTTCATAATTCATTGGTCAATAAGCCAGGAGTGAATGCTGGCAAGTACTGAAAATGCATGCGCAAAAGCTTCACGATTAAAGAGTTCAACTGTTTAGGTAAATATAATTAAAATTTTACTAAAAATAAAACTGCCTGTTGAAAAGTAACACAAAAGAAGTACCTAAATTATAACCTGTAGAAGGAAACACATTTTTACTGGATAGTGTAGAGTTATTTTCGAGAACTAGTAAGATATTATTTGTCATTGTATTTTAAAATTGCTGTTTTATGCAGGTATCAGGTATCTACAATATAATGAATTGCTTTTTCAATTTAAAAAAATGTATTTCGGGGAAGTTATTTGTGACTGTAATTATTCCAACATACAAAAAAACAACAAAAACACATTTAATTTTACATTAAGATATTATTTTTAAAGCATTCTCACAATTGTTATTTCTGCTATTTTGAAAGGAATCTCAATTTTTCCTCTTTTAATCATCGCCAAGGTCATAGATTTTAAGGTACTTGAGGCTCCAACAAGATGAAAAGATGAGAAAGGATGACGATTGCGCAAATAGTGACGTACACTGTTTGCGTTTTAAGTAGCACAGGGGCACATAAGAATGAAAACAAATGATTACGTCCTCAATAATACAACTCTTTCAGGCTGATCTAATCAACTGACTAATTTCAAATTTATTGTACGTTTCATTTAATGAATATTTGAAATACATCCTGCCTTATTGTTGAAATTGTTTTAATTGAATAAGAAAAAATTATTGTGTTTTTATTACATTAATACATTTAATTATGTGGTTCTCGTATGACTCACATCACGACGTCACATTACGTTCTGAACCGCAAAACGACACTGTCATGCTGGTTGCCTACAGACCAGGGGCATCGTTCGTGAATGTCGAGACCAAAGCTTATTTATTTGTTAAAACAAGGAAGGTCGAATGGCGAGTCAAATGCTTCACTACAATCAGCTCTAATTTGCAACCGCGTAGAACGCTGTGATGACAGTGTTATTAATGGGGAATATTATGAAAATTAATGATGACGCATCTGCTTCGTGACGGACATCTTGTTACTTCGAGGAATACTTTCAAATTATACCTCATTTTGCTATGCTGCTAAGTTATGTCCTCCGAAAGTAAACAGGATTCTCGGCTGGCATAATAGGGGCGGGTGGAATGTCCGTATTTAACGAGTTTAATGAGAGAGCAGAGAGTTTTGTGATTATGTTAGATTACACACGAAATATTTCAAAATATCCACATACTTTTGTTTTAATATTATAGGTAAGTATTTAGATATGCATGCTTTTACATCGTGGTAGCTTGTATAACACATAATTCTGATTATTTTGAGTATTACTTAGCAAATTAAATACAAATTTCAATAGTAATAAGAATGTTAAGACAAGAACACATAATTTACTGAAACGATGGTACACCACAATTCATAATATTTTGTACCTACCGAAAAGCAAATTGAAATACGCTTACAATAATACAATTTGTTTTCATGAGGCAATAAAATTCTTATTTTATATAAATTCTTTAAGTAATAGGTGATTCACGTTAATAACTAGCTATAGTCGATATTATTGCAAGTTATTTCACGTATTTACTTTCTTTTCTTTATTACCCACACAGAAACTGTACATTAAAGTAATAATTTACAAATTAAATAGTTTAAGATCCTTTGAAAATTAGATATTTGGTTTGAGCATCTATGGATGAAATGTAACTCTTCTCTGCCGCTAAACGTGATGACCGCAAGGGCATTCGTAAAAGCCACACGCCGTGGTGCACGAAACGTTAATGGAGCGCAGAAGAGGCGAGAGCGTCCGGAGCAGTTTTTCTTGTCGGGGATACCGCAGTATCGAAGTCTGTAGCTCTGCCCATCAACAGAGAAAGCGGCCTCTCAGGGACACGTGTGTCTCCGAGACACCTGCGTATTCCTTCGACGAGTGTAGGGGACTTTTATGGTCGCTACAAGGCCTGCGGTGCCAAGCAACGACGTGTTTCGCGCTTTTCACCCAGAAAGATTGACGACACCTTCTCCAAGCATTGTTTTGAATGAAAAGTAAATATCTCTACTCGCGTTCAATACAGAAGAGTAATTTTTAATCATGAACGAATTTATTAATGAAAATACCATGGGTTTTATTACGAACGAATTTATTAATGAATATGTTATGTTAAAAGAGATCGTTTCTGTTACGAAAGAAAGAACAATTAATAATTTACCTTATCGACCCAAGTAATAGAAAAAGGGCAACGTGTCTATTAGAGAATTTATATATTAACTATTTTGTTACTAATTTAATATTATGGTCTTATTAGTAATATTATTTTCGTTACTATTTAATATAACCAAGCATTTTGTGGCAATTATTTCAGGAAAAGTTTAAAAAAGGAAGTTAAACGTACTAGTTACTTTGTTTTGTTTAATTTTGAAATAAACTATATTTTTGTTTCAATTTGTATAAAATACTTATAGAATGAGCAGTTAGTGCAACTAATGATAATATTACAATTAAAAAAAACAAAGGAATATAAAAGTTTCAAATTGAGTCATGAGTATCAATAGCTGATTCCTATTCATTGCTTTTTCATTTCCTTTACAAAATACACATGGTCAGCATTTAGAGGTCAACCGATACAAACACGTAGCTCCACTTCCTTCACACATCCTCTTCCCAAACATTCCCAATACATCACACCAACGGAACACGTTCCGGCCCGCCTCCAAACGCTCCCCGTCCACTCTCCGTAGCCGATCCACGTGATGAAGACACGCGCGTGCTGTGCCCTCACCTAACGCTAAACGCGCCACCGTAGCAGCGCTGGGCAACGCCCACCACGCGCCGGCGAGGCACGCCCCCTTGGCGGCCGCCCGTGAGGGCGTGCGCCGATCCGTCAGCGGAGAAAGCCCGTTCCCGCGCGCGCGGCGACACACGCACAATGGGCACGTGACGACACACGCGCGCAAAGCACGGCTATCTGATTGCCGTGTGAGCCTAGAGCGAAGAAATGTTTTATTCGGAAACGGACTTCAACGGTCTGTCGGTTTGAAGTTGGCGAGACAGCCATGGCTTACCAGCACAGTTCCGAGGTAAAGGGACCATCGGGCGAAGGGGTACACGTGATTAGCAGGAAGACATACTGGGACGGCAGACATATGCTGGGACGTTGCAATGAAACTGCACAATATAATCGACTGGAACACGGGGTGGCGACGTGGAAAGCAACCACGTTGACCAATGAGCTAAACCGCGAGGGCATACTGTAACGGCCAACTGATGCTAATAACCGCTTGTAGCCTGTATCACCAAAAATACTGCTGAAGAAAACCGTATAAAATTGTTTTCCAAAATGCGGCATGCACAATGATCAAGAAAAACATAAAATACTCTCGTGTACCACTGCGCAATAGAATAAATATTTTAACGAAATCAATCTTCACATGTACTGCAATAACATAGTTTTGTATACGTATGTACAGAATAACAATTTTTGGCGTGGCGTGGCGTGGCGCGGCGTGGCGTGGCGTGGCGTGGCGTGGCTGGCGTGGCGTGGCGTGGCGTGGCGTGGCGGGGGGGGCGTGGCGGGCGTGGCGTGGCGTGGCGTGGCGTGGCGTGGCGTGGCGCGGCGGGCGTGGCGGGTGGCGTGGCGTGGCGTGTGTGGCGTGGCGTGGCGTGGCGAGGCGTCGCGTGTCGTGTCGTGTCGTGTCGTGTCGTGTCGTGTCGTGTCGTGTCGTGTCGTGTCGTGTCGTGTCGTGTCGTCGTGTCGTGTCGTGTCGTGTCGTGTCGTGTCGTGTCGGTCGTGTCGGTCGTGTCGTGTCGTGTCGGCGTGGCGTGGCGCGGCGGGCGTGGCGTGGCGTGGCGTGTCGTGTCGTGTCGTGGTCGTGTCTTGTCGTGTCTTGTCGTGTCTTGTCGTGTCTTGTCGTGTCTTGTCGTGTCTTGTCGTGTCTTGTCGTGTCTTGTCGTGTCTTGTCGTGTCTTGTCGTGTCTTGTCGTGTCTTGTCGTGTCTTGTCGTGTCTTGTCGTGTCTTGTCGTGTCTGTCTTGTCGTGTCGTGTCGTGTCTTGTCGTGTCTTGTCGTGTCTTGTCGTGTCTTGTCGTGTCGTGTCGTGTCGTGTCGTGTCGTGTCGTGTCGTGTCGTGTCGTGTCGTGGCGTGGCGTGGCATGGCGTGGCGTGGCGTGGCGTGGCGTGGCGTGGCGGGCGCGACGTGGTGTGGCGTGGCGTGGCGCGGTGTGGCGCGGCGTGGCGTGGCGCGCGTCCTACATCACGCGAGGCGATCGCGGCCAAGGGCGCAGGCGCGCGTCAGCAGAGAGGCTGCCTATGCGAGCCGTGTGGTCATCGCCCCGACAGACAGCGCATTCGGCCTCCTTACTCACTCGGCACTCCACGATGACATGCAAACGAACGACCCGCGAACTACAGGCATTTATCGCAACCCGGTATTAGCGTAAATGAATTATTCTACTGGTTGGCAGTCTTTCCGAACACAGTCTCACAGGTGAACATTTTTCAGGTGTTTAAATATAGTAAAGCGTCAATCAAATGTGTAATTGCTGGACCTGAGGATAGGTCGTGATGAATTAAGTGGAGCTGTTGTCCCTAATGTGAGGTTCATCTATTTTCATAACGACACAGATTTGTTTGCTTGACGATCGCTTTACGTTGCCAGTTCATTTAACATAAGTTTATAATTATTTATTACTGCCTCGAAAACCGTTATTATCGTAGTTTACATAGATGAATCTCTTTTATTTCTAGAATAAAATTCCTTGATTTATTCTCACATATTATTTATAAGTTCCCTCTTATGCAGGCTACAAATTTCAATATTAACAGCGAGTAAAGCAAATGATATAATTAAGACATTTTTATGAGTTTCAAAGAATATTTTGCAAATGAATTACTGTAATAAGGTTTTTAAGCTAAGTAACGTATTCCAAATTTCGTTATCCTTTATTTAAAGAAGTGGTATGAAGTTAAGAGTTCTGTTTACGCTAGTGCAACTTCTTGCTGTTCCTTGTCTTATTTCGTCTTTCCATAAGAAGGAATGCGTCGATTTATACATAATTTATATAAATAAAGCAATGCCAATGTAAAGCAAACACATTATCAAACCTTTATTGAAGTGCTTACACTGCAGACTATTCACCTTTTCTGATAACGATATTTGTACATTTATTATGTCAGGACTTAAAGAATTTCAAAGAATTTTCTGAATGTGATCACTACTTTTAATAACAAATTCTCAGAGTGTACCTATGATACTTTTCCAAATGTTCATGACACAAAAGAAAATCTCTGGACGACCTAAAAGATTTAAATTTCTCATTTATATTATCTTACGGGTCACTAACATTTGCAGCGTACAAAGCTTCTTTTCTTTTCATGCAAATGAAAGGAAGAAGTGCTTATTATTAAAGTACTTACACTGCAGACTATTCGCCTTTTCCGTTAACGATGTTTGTACATTTACTATGTCAGGACTTAGAGAATTTCGAAGAATTTTCTGAACGTGATCACTACTTTTAATAACAAATTCTCAGAGTGTACCTAATATACTTTTCCAAATGTTCAGGACACAAAAGAAAATCTCTGGACGACCTAAAAGATTTAAATTTCTCATTTATATTATCTTACGGGTCACTAAGATTTGCAGCGTTCAAAGCTTCTTTTCCTTTCATGCAAATAATAATTTCTTCTTCAAAATCGTATTTTATTTCAATTCTACGTTGAGGTCGCGGGTTGCAGAGCTCAGTAGAGTAAATAAAGCTTACGCAACTACAAAAGCTTTTAGAGACTAGAACTTTCCAAATAGTGCGTTTGAAAATGCTGAAAATTTAACAAAACCATTTCTTTTCATCAATATAACCTCTATAATTTTGTGTTAGAGCGATCGAGGACAATCAAAGTTTTATCATTATAATTTCTACTCTTTATCAGATTTCAGCAACCTTCTCCTTTCTATTCATTGCATTTTTCCTAAAGTGAATCATACTTCTTCCTTAAAATTACCAAATTTGTGTCCTTCATTTACTTCTTCTCTACTCCCTTTGCCTGTTGCAACCCTTAGGAAGGATAAGAACTACGTCGTAATTAATGTAATACACTTTCTAAAAAAGTTAATTTAGGATGTTCCTCTGTATAAACAAAAACAATGGTTTTGTATTATTTTGTTCCATCGACACAAAATCCCTAAATGTACTACTTCTGGAGAGGGAGTTATCCCGCCGGTTTTCGCCATCCTGCGTGGGAAGATCACCCCCGCCTCCCGATGAAAAAACGTACACTGCACTTATGGGAATAATGACCTCAGGCGTTGATGCTCTCGGAATCACTAACAATGAATGGTTGTGCTCGAAAATATCGATGTTTCCTTGCGCCATCGCTAGGGGCGTCTCCTCTGTGGAGGCGATGGGCGTGGTGGGCGTGGAGGGGCGCGAGGGCGTCCCGCATCTTCCGGGCGGGCGATGTGACGTGGGGGCCCGCGGGGGCCTCGCGCACGACCGCGACGCTGGCGCTGCGATGGCACGGCGGCCGCGGGATGAGTCACTTGCCGCGACAGAGGAGGAGGGCGTCGCGGTGGGTAGCAAGCAGTGGGTTGGACGGGGAGCGAAACGGTTTTAAGGCTGGGTGTCAATAGTAAGAACATCTTAACTCAGGAAACAACGAATATTGAGCTAAGAGTATCCAATAACTTTTTTAAGTAAATCTGTTAATTCGAGGAGTTTAGATTCTACGTTCTGAGAAGATGTTTATTGAGTGTTTAAAAGTTTTCTTCTTAAAAATTTTTCATCTAAAGTATTAGATCTTCCCAGCTGCTTTTCTCAAAACTAATGAAGTGTGAGGTATCATTTTGTTGCCATGACCACTTCAAATGATAGCTTTATTTTAGAAAAAGTTTGTAATAATTGTATCTTGGCTAATTGCCTATTTTCTACCTACATTCATGTCACGACTTTGTCTGTCAAGATATGGTCATTCAATATGAGTGTAGGACTTTCATTATACATGTATGCAGGTTTACGTAGTAATAAAATAAATCTACATTGTACAACAATAATACTCTATTAGTATGAATATTATCATAATATTTGTAGACGTTGTTTAATTTCTAGTGTGAGCCCCCCTTTGAAGACTTTCTAACCTGTAAAGCCTGTTTTATTGTGATTGGTACTAAACATGCACGTACTGAGTACATAATATTTACATTGATCTACAAATACATGAAGGTATCATTCTTACGGTCTGGACGCTTTTTGACTAGATACATTTCATTTTGGCGCACGTGTTGAAATAGACTTTTCTTATAATTCGTGTTTCCTACATACCAACAAATACGCCAAAATTGTGACCGGATATGTGCTCATTCGGACCCTGTGCGCGTCGACAGCAGCGTAAGTCAACGGCGACATCTGTACGTCGGCGGCGGCGGCGGAGTCTATACAAGGCCCGCGCGACGCCCTCGGGCTGGTGTGTTGCGGCATCCCGCGGAGAGTTCCTTGCGAACGACGCTCCAGCCGCCCCGAGGCCGCGGCCAGGGGTCGGAGGCCAGAGGTCTCGCGTGCGACCTCCTCGACCTCCCCCCTCCCTCGGCCGCCCCCCGCCCGCACGTCGCCTCCCCTCGCCCCGCCGCCCCGCTCGCTCCTCAACGCACGCGCACGCTGATCTCGGGTCTTTTGTGATCGCACGTTAATGAGTTCCGCTTCCACGAAAAATGAAAAGCGCCTGGAGTGGTAATTAGCTCTTTACTGGAATTTGGAATGATACAACGTGGAGTTAGAATTCTTGCATATATTTACGAACATTCACTCATGTAAGTCAGGATATAAAAATAATTAATTTTGTCACATTTGATGTAATGCAATTTTTATTTTGACCATATTTATTATTATTATTATTATTATTATTATTATTATTATTATTATTATTTGTATTTATATTACTTACGTTTTTATAAATGTTGACATTATTCTTACAGCTCAGAAACAAAAGCATTCCGAGAAACAGTAAGTTAATATTGTGCGAAGTACAAGTTAAAAAAGTGACAAAATACCAGTCTCGTGATGTTGGATGCCTGATTTGATGAGAAGCCATTTCTGATTATCTTTGCGAGGGGAAGAAAATGCCATGATAAGAACGGAAACTCGTTTGTTCACTTATCTGTACTGTTACAGTAATTTTTAGCCAGCATATTGCTGCAATCATATCACGTTACATTCTCGAGCAATATCTTGTTGAAGCTTTGATAGTTCAATTATTCTCCTCTTTTCGGACATTGTGATTATTAAATTACATTTAAAACATATTCTTGATAAATGGGTTGTATTTATCATTTTATTAGAGCCTGAAATTGTGTGGGACTGGGAAAAGTTATTCGAAAGTGTTGAAACAGTTTTTCCCAAATTCTGCTAATTTTATTGCCTTCTTCAAAAAGATTTCCCCTTCAATAACAAATCTTGTGCCACATTGTAATTTACGGAAATGTTCCCAGACACTAGAAAAATATATTTGTGCCCTGTTATCACTTCATTCGAATTACAATTCTCTGGCGATCCCAAAACAGGGAGAGAAACTGTTTATTTTCGGGCGTACACGCGAATTAATTTCAGGAACGAAAACATAAACACGATTCGCCACCCAGCACATAAAAAACAACATGACCAACGCTGACGAGGTGAATAATTACGAGTATTTGATTCGGTCTTCCAGCGAGCAGGAGAGAGGGGTTAACAGTCGCTTCGCGTGCCGCGTGGCCCCACGGGAGTGAGAAGGGGCAAGGGCAGGCGGCGCTGGCCGAGTATTATAATTAATAGAGAGGCCGTGTTCCCACATTAATACGGCACGCCCCGTGGCGTTCGTTACGGCCGTGAAATATCGCGTTATTCGATATTCGCGAGTTTCGCAGGCGTTGAGTTACGGAGTTCGGGCCGTTGAGAGTCGCTTCATTGTCGAGGCTGGATAGTTATGCACTGAGGCAGTTTACCCCGTGCCAATGAAAATAGCGAAGAATATACACTGTTAAATGAAAAATCGTTTCCTTTCTTTGTGAATTGTGTAGGCAATAATGATGGGTAAGTACACGTTCATATTGAAGAACGTTTCATTTCAATAAAATTATTAATAACTGAAGAAAAATAATTCCATTCTAAATACTTTTTATTCGATTGTTATAATTGGTAATTTCAATAGCTGAAAATATTTATTAATATATATTTATAATAATACATTAATAAGTGTGGCCTGCAAACCATTATTTTATAAAAAAAATCTCATGACTCTGCTCAGGATTGAGTGTAGTAAGTGACCAAGAAGTCGTGAAAACATGACCATTGATAAAATGAGGGTTCCTCACAATTAAAATTAAGCAATTGAACTATAATATCTAACTTTTTCCGCTCTGTGCTAAAAGATAAAATAACAAATGTCAAAGTGGCAATTGCATCGCAGAGAGATTCATTCTCATACGTTCGTGGTACCCATGTACACGCCAATAATCCACAAACGCTCCAATCAATAAAACAGACCTGTCAAAATAACTTCTATGATTCTCCCACCGTCTATAAATGTTTATTTATAAAATTCGTTCTACTTGATTGTTCGGACGAAAACCACCCATTCCCATCAATATATAGCTTGTACATCGCAAATGGCAAACAATCCTATAGGAGAAATTACCGTATGCCCCGTTCTTTCACAGAGGAACATTCCCGCGAAGTCGAACAGAATGCGAAAGTGTCTCTTGGCTGTCCGGAACAAGCCGCGTCGATATGCTCGTAGCTGACGTTTCGGCCAACATATTGTGACCTTCCTCAGAGCGTACTGCTGTCAATTTTTTTTCTCATTCTCCCCTCGCCAGTTGCTCTGGCAAGGCGGGAATTTATTCATTGATTGGGATTACAATAGCTCCAACCGATTAGGTTTTTGGAGCTGCGAGAGGGCGATTACTTAACAATACTAAATAAAACTAAGCTTAACCTAACTAAAACTATACATGGCCTCTTTGGGCTATTTGTTTGGGCTATTTGCTGTCAAATGGCTCGTGTGACCGCCTTATAAGGAAGACAATGAGGTGACCAGGATTGGTCAAGGTATCGGCCAATAGGAAGCCGGCAGATGGTATGGGATTGGCGGAGGAAGAACCGAGCTGTAGCGAGAAAGGGAGGGCAGGTGGATGCGTGGGGAGGGTGGCAAAATAATGAGGGACACATCAAGGCGATCACACGAGCCATTTGGCAGCAGTACGCCCTGAGGAAGGCCACAATATGTTGGCCGAAACGTCAGCTACGAGCAAGTCGACGCGGCTTGTCCCGGACAGCCAAGAGATATACTCCGGCCGCGGAAGTCTACGTAATCAGAATGCGAAAGGTTTCTATGGGGGCGTTCTATGCGAAAGGTTTCTATGGGTTTCTATGGGCGAAAGGTTTCTATTTCTATGCGAAAGGTTTCTATTTCCATTTCTATGCGAAAGGTTTATATGGGTTTCTATGGGCGAAAGGTTTCTATTTCTATTTCTATGCGAAAGGTTTCTATGGGTTTCTATGGGCGAAAGGTTTCTATTTCTATTTCTTTGCGAAAGGTTACACGCGGGCGAGGGCTCGCAAGGCGACGATGGTGGCCGGACCTTTCGCTGCCAGCGCGTGAGCGAGCAGTAACTCCTAATAAGGGCCGGAGAAGGATGCGCCACTTTGCCGGCGCGTCGCGCTGGGCGGCCGCGACGCAATTAGAAGCTAGCAATTAAGGGAAGGACAATCGCGAAAGGCGGCCGAAGTTAATTGCCGGCGTACGTAAACGCACGCGGGAAAGGTGACTGGGAATCACTTACTCGAAGGTATTTTCGGTGTGGGTGGGACGGTACCTTTACAATCATGGTGGGATGGTCTCCTTTTCGATAGAATCTGAGGGGAAGTTATCCTTTTGATCTGATTAGGAAAATTGCAGTATTTTATAAACGGAAACAAATATTTATCGTACCATAAGTTGAGGAGAGGTTGGAAGTTATTCGCAAATCGTTATTTGCTTGTAAGTTTATTTTTAAATTGTTAGTTTGGAATCAAATGTATTTCCTTTATCGTCATTATAAAAATGTCTTTTTATTTAATTTAGAAAGTTGCGAGATATATTTCTAACGTTGAATTTAGTGTTCTTTTCTTTTAGTTTTTGACTGATGCTCATACTTCTTCGAGAAATGAATGTAATTTCTAAATCCAATGATAAGAGCATTCCAAACCATCCGTGCCAAGTAACCGTGGTACGAACACAATCACCGATTTTACATTTAGATCAAAGTTTTCTACTTATACTATCTCCAACTATCTGGCGCAGTGTAAAAATCGAAGAAAAGAGTTAATTGATCAGTGATTACAGGCACGACAACTGGTAAGGTCATTAGTCCCATAAGAGTGGTGTATGTTTTATCGCGGGGTGTGGTGGTGATCTTCCCCCGCTGGATGGCGAGATCCGGCGCCGACCAACGTCGGCTTGAGGGAATATTCCCCACCCAGGTTTCTCCCAACAGCATAGCACCGCCCCAACCGGGACAAGCTGTAAGCTACTGACTGGCCTCCCGACAAGTGTGGTAATATAGTGCATGTGAGTGTGCATGTGAGTGTGTGTTAATAAGGGCTGGGGATAGGATAAGGAAGAGGAAGAAAAGATCACGTGCGGTCCGTAGTCTATTTGTTAGGGTACTGCTCCGGCATTCGACTGGTGTTTTATTGAAGAAATCACGTTTATTGAGAACATACTACTGATCAGAGCTGCCGATTGTAAGAATTCTCTTCCAAGTAGCGGATGAATTTGACATACCTATGTGGTTAGTGTGGAAAATCCTACGAACTTCGGGACTCGAAACCTAGTACCTCCCGTCAGAGGCACTGCAGTGATATCAATTGATGCTCTGAGCCATCTTTACCGGTGATAATAGTCAACTTTCATTGCATTTTTCTACGTAGAAAATTTCTGACGTCTAAATTGAGTAAGAGACTAATATTAAGTAATCTCTGTCTTCAGAAAAATCTTACTTCCCCTTGCATGTCACAAACGATGATCAGTAACTTGCAAACACCCCGAAAGGAAATTGCACACGTCGTTGGAAAGTACTGTAAAATACAATTTCTTATGACCATAATGTTAATTATTTCGTGTTTTCTCTGCGGGAATCTCATGAATTATGGTGCATACAGTATACTATAAAAATATAATGAATGCATCTTTGCAAACACCCCATTCATTATTTAATAATTTAGAGTGTAAATTATTTAACTTTTGCGTTCATTAACGCAGAGTAAAACGTTTAACGTCACTATTTTCTCTGACACGTCAACCTGCAATTACTGAAGGAGTGTTGTCTTCTTTGCGTTTCTATCAACACGCAGCCAGGAGCACGACGCAAAATCACGCACCCTCCTCTTTCTCTCTGGGCGTGTGAGTTTGTCTCTGCGCGTGTGTGTGTTGGAGTGTTGTCAGTGGCCACGAACGCAATTAGTGCTGCACGTCGGTTCAAACGAGGTGGTGGAGCCCAGCGAGCAGACATGGAGAGAGAGAGAGAGAGAGAGAGAGAGAGAGAGAGAGAGAGGGAGAGAGAGGGAGAGAGAGCGAGAGAGAGCGAGAGAAAGTGCAAAAGCAAACAAACGCCCTGAGTTCTGACTGCAAGTGCACCAGGCCTCTAGAAGATATCACGTTAGCAATCACCTAATTACGTCTCGCGCTTCTACTAGCGTCTTCATTATTTTGTTCATTTTTGTCTTTCATTCTCTTCGCATTTCCTTTTGTTCATTATGTTAACTCGTTATTTCTTTCTGTCTCAGTTGTTGGTTTTTTCTTTTATCATCGACTTTCGTTACCTAATTGGTCTTCCTATGAGCCTGTATTTGGCCAATAATAATTGAAAAGCCAATGGAATTGGCTTTATGTGTCTCATAATGCCTGTTTTAGGGATTCACGTATACGTGTGTTCATGTTATTTTATTGACTGAAATTAGCTTTCTCGTATATAACGATTTAACTTCCTACGGAAACCGTATGAATAATTACGGAAATAGCACTTACTAAATATGTGCCATTGAGTATTCAACAGGTAAATTGCAGGTCTTGCAGTACAAGAGGAACTTTAACTGAAAATCATATCATGAAATCCACATATCATAACGTTATATTGAATAAATTCAGTTTCTTGCATAGTTTGGGAGATAATGTAATATGTGGGTACATTGTAACTGCCAACCACGTTTTGAGCTTCTGTAGCTCTTAATTAAATGTGTTTTCTCTGCCGTGTCACCTGTTTCCGACCACCCACCTCATGTCTAGTTCCTCTCCCTCTACCATCCTTTCCACGTACGGGCAGCCGCGTGGATTTAGACAGGGTGCAATTAACCCTATTAACTAATTACCCGCCTCGCGCAGTCGTTGAGAGCTTCATTCCCTGGGGGGAGTCTTCCTGGGTTATCGCGACGCGGACAACAGCCGAGCGGTCCCGACAGCTGCCTTGATAAGGCTCCTAATGACCCTTCGCATTATCGCTCGCCGCGGCGATGTTCCTATTAGGCCGGCGGCTTTGCTAAATGGATATTGTGTTCGCTTTCGCTTTGTGTCGGCTGGACACCACGTATAAGCTGGACTAGAATTTCTGCCTCCCTTTCTTGCCCAACGCTTTCTATTTCGTTATCTCTAATTTACAACATATCTGGGCCACAAAATGTCGTAATCTTCATCCCTGTAAAACGAGAATATTTCAACTGGATTACGCCATGTTAGATTACTCTGCTAAGAGTCCATTCAAATTTAATTTTATCTCTACTGGGTCCATTCAGAACTTAAATTGAAATATTTTTCTCATCGTCAGAACAAGTACTGAATAGCCATTGTGAAAGCAGTCCAATATTGTATCGTCTCTCCCGACAGAGCCGAGCAGCAGGGACTACCAAGGCAAGACGCATTAGGGAAATGGGGATGCAAAAACAGTCGGACACCGGGAGGAGGGGAGGGGCAGAAGGGGGGGGGTTCCGAGACTGGCGACGGAGGGGGTCGGACGTCCACCGTGACCTAGGGCTTCTCGCGCAATAAACAGGGCCGAATAGTCGAGGTAATTTCCCCTGAGAAACGCGCAAGACACGCGCTCCGCGTTGCTTAGCAACTGACAAAAAAACATGGCGGGCGCGGAGGCGACGGGCGGAGACGGCGACGGAGACGAAGCGGTGGGGCGCGCCCGCTCTAACAAGCGACTGCGTCTGCCAACCGTCAGCGACACGGCGCGCTGGTGAGGGTGGAGATCATCCGTATTCCTTCACGTTGTTCTCTCGCCTATCCTCAGACTATCCATTCAAATCCTCTATCGCGTACGTGGATTCGTCTTAAATTCATTCTTCCGATCGATTCATTACTGTCATTCAGAAAACACATTCTAGTTGTGTTCGAAACCTACTGTAGGAATCTGCGTGTTTTCATATCCACATGTAGACGAGATTACAATACCACCACAGTCAGTCAGTCATCAAAACTCTCCCGGCGTGACGCCGCCACTTTACTCCACATCTTATTGGACGGTGCCTTCCCATCTGTGCATACTTGTACATATTCTGTTGTAAATCATCCCAAGAACGAGTTTTCATTTCAGCTTCAGGTCCATCTATATACACCACCACCTCTATACAAAAATTTCGCACCAACAATTCTCTATGGAGTTTCTCGATGAACAGTGCCCGCTTCATTGCAGTTCCACAGTCATCACGGCAGCATGTTTCTACTCCACGCCTCAGAGCATGGTATTATTTTGCAGCCACACGCGCTTACATTGAAACGTTTCTATAGTTTTCGTCACCTGAACATTTCCTCAATTCATCCCTGAGGCTCCATCGAACTACAGCAGAAACTCCAAACAAAATGTATGACTCTGTTCCAACCCGGCCGTCGTCCTCCGTGGAATTCCGCCCACCCTGGGGTGCCGCCCCTTCGCGGTCCCTCAGTCATCTCAGCCACGCCTGGGCCATCCACTCCACTCCACACCGCCCCCACCGCCCCCACCGCCCCCACCGCCCCACCGCCCCCACCGCCCCCACCGCCCCCCCGCCCCACCGCCCCCACCGCCCCCACCGCCCCACCGCCCCACCCCCACTCCCACCCCCCCACCGCCCCACCGCCCCACCGCCCCCACCGCCCCCCCACCGCCCCACCGCCCCACCGCCCCACCGCCCCACCGCCCCACCGCCCCACCGCCCCCACCGCCCCACCCCCCACCGCCCGCCCCGCCTCCACCCCCACCGCCTCCGCCGTCCCCACCGCCCACGCCGTCCTCTCCGCCAACGCCACCCACACCACAAACGTCGCTCCCTCCCCGCCCCACCGCCCCGCTGTCTCCAGCGCTCCCGCTGTCCCCACTGCCCCTCCGCCAACGCCACCCACACCGCGAACCCCGCTCCTGCCGTCCTTTTCGCCCTGCCGCCCCCTCCGTCCACGCCACTCCCGCAACCACGCCGCCCACGCCTCCTGGGGGTGTGTCCCTGCGGTAATGGGCGACTCGAGCCTCGACTGCGTCCGCCCCCGCGCCGCCTAATCAGAGCTCCGCCATCTGATACACGCGCACGCCGCGCCGCCTGGCGGACGAGTATTAATTCTCCGCAACAATTAGGGCGTAAGAGTCTTGGCAGGACTGCAGTTGAGAGCGAAAAAAAGTAAACGGTGTTAAGAGCTCTGTAGGAGAGAATGAAATGTGTTGGTGTGAACAGATCTTGTGGGTGATACTTTTCTTTTCGCTGTGTATACGACCGGGAATATTTCAGAGAATAACCTAGCTCTGTATATCATACATTGAGAGAAATAGTTGTAAATTTGTAATACGTAGTCCTTTAAAAATGTATACTTTAAGTCAAAAGGATTTTAAAAAACATTCTGTAGCTTACGCAATTCTTAATTTAAAAATTTTAAAAAAGTCTCAATATTGAAATTAATTCCGTTTGACATCAATATTTTTTTTAATATGCTTGTTGAATTTGTATCTGTCGCATAAAGTAACGTCATTCGGTTTTATAGCCACACTTAACACATCAGCACTCTATTATTTCTTAATACTGTGTGGTTTTTGCAATGCATTTACCTAGGTTATTTATCATACATGTAACTTTCTACTTCAATTTCGTACTTGATATAGTGATATAAAATATTTCTAAAAATTTACACTTCCCTTTTTTCTTCTTACATTCATGTTTTATCTCACCGATCTAAACAAGTGCAGAAGCTCTATTTAAAAAACCTCCAAGGCTACTTGTCCGGCGTGAAGATTTGTAGCGTGGGTTCGGTACCACGAGGGCGCGAAATCGTAAATCGACGATAAGAGCAGTGTTCTGCGACGAACAACGCGCGGGGGCGGTTGCTGGATAAACAGCGACCGCCAAGGATTTACATGGGCCCGTGAAGGAAAAGCTGCGGGACGTAGGCCATGAATATTCGCGGTGGTTCGGCTACGATTTAGGGCCGAGCATCCAGCTAAATCATCATGCAATGGAAAGATTAGTTCCATAAATCGACGTATGTTTACGAGCGAGAATCACGAACCCTTAAGGGAGAAGCCAGGTTCTACGAAGGGAAGAGAATGAGGATGAGGCTGCAGTGTCTAACGGGGTGAGAGTGCACGTAAGAAGATTCAGTCATACTTCAATTTCTACTCAAAATTACATTCGTACATTATATTCATTTAATGTGTTTAAATGTGTACATATTGCTATATTGCTTAGAAGAAATTTATAAGAATAAGCGAGGAGAACAATACGTTCCCTCTGCAATAAAATTTTCTACCCTTCTGATCAATGTAATCCTTGCAAACGAAATAACAAATCTGGAATAATTTTGACATTTAGAAACCTGTTGCTTCAGTGCTGTTAATTCGTCAAGATTCATGACGTTCTCTAGGGAAGGAGAGTTATGTCATTGCACTTTCTAGGCTAAGAGTTTTATTTGAAAATAATTTACAAAACTCTTCAAACAATAATATTTCTCTCTATGCGCACAGATAATTTTACTTATTTGCCATCTTTCCACTGTTATATGAACTTATTGTTAATTGCTTTCTCACATCTTCAACATTATATTATATAGCAGTTGATCTTTGACACTCTATATTCACTTATTTGCAATCAAAACGTTAAAATAAATGTTATCAGGGTTTAACGCAGTGATTCGTTAATCATAGAAGATCAGGAATAGCCCGTGGTGTCAGAATAGGAGAATGGACCGGATCGCTGAGACACAAAGCGGCCAAGACAAAAAGGCCCAGTGATACCAAAGCAGGGCGACTCGTACAAAAAAAAGTTTATTTTTAAGGTAAGGATTTCGATGATTAAATTTAAGTATTATAATAAAAACAAAATAGCTGCATACGAGTACATGACAAACAGTTCAATGTTCATCAACTAACTTCTAGATATTAGTTACTTCCAATTACTTCTATAGTTATAAGTGTATGAATGTTACTTGTAAAAGTATCTTCAATCCGTGCTGTTTCTGTTTGCTTCGTCGACAAACGGTGCAGCTATCGTACGTACTAGTTAAAATAGTCACACCATTTGCAGAGAAAAAATACACCGTTGCTACAAATTCATCATTGCCAATTATGTCGTCTTTCCTCGAACAGGTTATAAATATTATTATTTTAATTTATCAGCTCTTGCTTGTTATTTTAGCACTGAACCTGACCTGCAAACACCTGAAGACAATGAAGCAGTAGTGGGAAACTTCGTATTATAGAGTTACACATATATTTCCTTCTGAATGTCAGGTATCCAGTACGCACAGACGTCCGACAAACTCCTGCAAACTCCTTGACTGCGTCAGAGTGTGATCTAGAAGACCTCTGTGCATAAAGAGTTGCCTAATATTCAGGAACAAAAGTCTTATGTGTAAATTAGTAGTAATATTTTTTATGAGACACTATATTTGCGTGTAAATCATGCATTGTCTTACTTTTGAGATTTAAATTGTTGCGTAGTTTTCATAACAAGTTAATCCACCATTGCTTCCTTTTGATCCATTTCGGATGGACGCGTGAAGAGGAGTAAGTGGTGCGGGGGCGACGCGGGGCGGCGTAAGACGGCGTAGGGCGACGCGGGGGGGGGGCAGGGGCGGTATGGAGTCGAGGCAGGGGCGGCGCGGGGGCGGCGCGGGGCCAGCACGGAGGCGGCGCGGGGCGCGGGGGCGGCGCGGGGGCGGCGCGGGGGCGGCGCGGGGGCTGTGAGGGGGCGGCGCGGTAACGACGCGGGGACAGTGCGGGGTGGGCGGCGCGAGGGCGGCTCCGCGAGGGGTTGGGGCAGGGGTCGCGCGGGGCTTAATCGCGGCACAATGCAGCTGTAACGAGGTCCCGCGCGGCGCGCCGCTCCGCCTGACCGCGCACTTATCGCCGGCGCGCGCGCTGGATTAGGCGCGCACAATGGAAGAATCTCGCCGCTGGGGGCGCCACCGGGTCGCCCGCTCTAGCTCTCCACTCTGGCCCCGCCCGGCCCCGCCCTGCCCTGCCCAACGGCCCTCTCCGGTCCACCCTGCCTCGCCTCCCTCTGCCTGTCCCTGCTCTGCCCTTCTCCTTCTCTGCCAACCCCTCTCCTGGCCCAACCCTTACAGCGTCTCACCTCGACCTCACCGCCCCATTCCTTCCAGCCTCCCCACGATCCGCCCCGCCCCGACCTCGCTCCCGTTTTCCCTCGTTCGGTCAGGCTCGCAGGGCGGCACCTAGCAAATCCCAGCGCGCATTTGTCTTTCTTAATTGTATTTCTGCTCGTGTTCTAGGAGCTCCTTCACTGACAGGGAGCTCCAACAGTTACATTCCCATCTCTGAACCCGGATTTGAGTATCCGTTTTCTTCATCTATTTTGTTGATAACATTCACTGCATGTTTATTAATTTATCCTGACACGTCTATCCACTAGATATATTCCATTACATTCCTGACATTTTGTATTCCTACCTTCCTCCTCTCAAGTCAGCATTACCATATTCTTCATAGCGATTCTTTATATCGTATAGCAACTAACATTTATTTACACGGAAGGGAATACTCATTTTCTCTCAAGTTTTTCTTAATGGAGTATGAAATGCTTCGTAATCACAGTAATGAAGAAGCTTTCTATAAGAACCATGTGAAATAATTCGTATATCAACTATACAATAGTTGATTTGATGTACAGTAGATATATAGTTAATTTTGTCATCGCTTCCACATCATATTCTACGTTATTGTTATTGTTAAGAATTCTAAATTGGTTGATTCACTATTCAGACTCAAAAATATACTTAGTTTTTGAATATTTTATCAAAAAGAGCATTACATATTAGAATAATAGGCCTTTAAAACCCATCATCTAGTACGATTTCAACGACCCTCCTTGCACTCTCAATGCCTCTTCCCTTGCTCGTGCCCCGCTTTCACATAGGTAGGCACCGCGGGCTCCTCCGGGGCTGGCCCGGGCGTGGCGTGTGGCCGTTGGCGCTCGCCCCGCGGCCGGCGGCGTCCCCGGGTGCCCTGGCCGGCGCGGGCGCGGCCGCGGCGATGCAGCGCGCGAGATAGGGCGGCTCCGCGCCGCCAGGGCGCACTGCTCCCCGGGGCCCTCGCCGCCCTCGCACGGCACCCGAGGCGCCGCTCCCCACGCCCAGGGTCGCCTTAATCGCCCCTCCACGTCGTCATCTTCGGCTTATCTCCGACGCGCTTCTGAGGACCGTTGCGACGTTCCGCTGTAATTCGGCGACTTTTCCAGCAACTTCTTGGAGTTAATGTATTTAATTATCAACCTTGTCTGAACGCTTGGATGCTAGAATTGTGCAGTTATACACAAAAATGGAATATGGTGATTACATGTGGCGTAAGTAATCATGAAATAAAGTTATTGCAAATGAAAGCAATAAAGGGAAATGACGGAAATAAAGTTCTCTTCAAGCGTGATGATAAAATAAATAAAGCATATTTATTATTGAAAGTTTCATAAATGGAGATTGTACTGAACCTGAAGCGAAAGTATTTGCTCAAATTTACGACAATTTGATTCAAATATCAGGTTTAACGTAGTGTATTATCTTTTCAAGGAAAATAGCACTTTATTTCATCTCTCACAGGATGAAATTTTTTACCATATATTACAGAAACCAATAACTGCTCTAATATCAATAAATTTTTCATTATGTATGTGTTTTGCTTGTCATTTTGATAAAATTACACTTTCTAATGTGTTTACTTCACTCATGCGCAAATTCTGTCATTTTCTGTATTAATTTCTAAATATTTTTTTTATTATTATTCTCCACTGACAAAAATGAGGGTGTACTCACAAATAATGCGGGGGGAAATCACAAAAGAGAAATAATAATTAAACAAAAAAAATATTCAATCGTGAGGATCACATCGTTCTTCAGACGTACTTCGTGTATCACCTGCTTTACAGTTGCAGGAAATGTTCACAACCTAGACCACTATGATATTTCGACAGCACCGCGTTACCCACCACTTTTCCTTCGTCCCTCTTGTGTCCTTCTCGTCTCCTCCCAAAGGGTTCCCTGCCTTCCTCTGGGGCCCAACCCCCCCCCCCCCCGCCGCCTTCCCGGCACTTCCCATTCATTCCCCGCGCACGCGTGTGTTGTTTCGCGAACTCGCCAGCCGGCCGCGCCTTCGCCCCGGCCCCCTGGAGATCTCGTTGAGGCAGGAGCGTCGTGATCCACGAGTCGCCACGGAGATCTTCTCCGTTTTGACAGAGCAAGTGGAGTGTTTGCGCAGAAGAGCTGGTCGGTGTAGCATTCGAAAGCAATTTCTGAGTATGGCAAGTATCCGCTTGTTATCTCGAGAATACTTCTAATACTTCGTACTGTAAGTGGAGAGATGTTCTTACTATTAGAAGAGTACTTTGAAATCACATATAACTTACTTTAGCATGTCTAACTAATTTATTTCTCTTAATTTATTAAATGTATATTTCATATTAAAATTATTATCCAATTATTATCAATTTTCCTAATTATACATATTTGTCTAGGATGAGCAGATGTTTTCATAGGTTAATAAAAGTAACTCTACATTGGTCAGAAGTTTTATATTCTTTTGCGTTTTAATTTTTCCCGAGATAATGGTAATCTTAATGCACATATGAATGATATTTTTAATTATTTTGACAATAGTCGTTAAAAGAATAATTCCATTGAGTTACGTTCATACTAAATAACATTACATTCCAATATTTTTTTTCATTTGATTATTTACGATAACAAAGAACCTGGTCAGATTTTCGTGATATTTAATGAATTTCTGTTCAAGATTAAAAATGCCTTTTACAATCTTTCTTGCTCTTCACAAACACTGACCTCTCGTCTTCGGAATTCTAAACCACAATTCTCCATGAAAATAAGAGTCTGCCTACGGAGGTACACGTCTTTACACTTAGCCCATTCCGCTCTTGAGTCCTCTTGGGCCCGAAGATCACGGAACGTGCGACGAGAAACTGAGATCGGACATATTGTAACGTCACCATATGGCGGCCAGGGTTTCGAACATCCTTAGAAAGTGTCGAAGATGGCGAGCAGAGGGGAGGGCATCCGGTCGGCTAGTACAAAGACTGATAGTAGCTTTAGACAACTGAAAAGGGAGCCATTAACACTCCGGGACGCAAGTCAATTTTGAATAATTCTCAGGGGTCATGTGGTTTGATCAGGCCAGCGCCATGCAAAAGACATCTTGGTGAAATGCCCGGCCAACTTAAAACTCTCCGACATTTTCCGACCTCAACATATCCCTTATCGGCTTATCTGACAAATCAAGTAATTTATAAGTCGTAATTGTGGAAATCCCACGCAACTAATACATAACAATCTAGATAGTCAAAAGAGTCACTAGGTACAGAGCCAACATGTACGTACATTGCAAACTTTTTAGGTATCAACAAAAAAATGCACTACTGCATTTCGGCCGAGTCGTGGGTTTGATTGATTGATTTGTTCGTGTTTCCGGGCGCGTCAACTGCTTCAGTCATTAATCCCGTTAGTGTAGCGCATGTTTTTTCTCGGGAGATGGCGGTGATCTTCCTCCACTGGGTGGCGAGATCAGGCGCCGACCTACCGTCGGTTAGTGGGGTTTCCCCCTAACCAGGACTCTCGCACCAGCGGGGCACCGCCCCAGTCGGGACAAGCTCTATGCTCCCGACCGGTCTCCCGGAATATGTGGTAATGCAGTGCATGTTAGTGTAAGTGTGTGTGTAAGAGGAGAGGAAAGGACTAGGAAGAGAAAGGACAGATCGCGCGCGGTCCGTGGCCCGTTTGGTAGGGTACTGCTCCGGCATTCGCCTGGTGTTGATCGGAGAAACCACGGAAAACTACCGACAGAGCAGCCAGCGGCTAGAATTCTCCTCCAGACAGCGACTGAATTCAACCTAGCTGAAACGCTAGAGTCGAAAATCCTGCCGCCCGAGTCGTGGGTAGCCTAATGAATCCATCTTTAACTAGCCATTATAAACAAACGTTATTACAGGTTAATTACAAGAATAAAAGTGTACTCGTCCGCTTTCCAGCGGCAGCGAAGGCCCGGCGGGCGTCCGCCAACGGGAAGTGGGTGGTGAGCGGCGGCCCCTTGACGGGCGCTGGGCGGGCGCTGGGCGGACGCGGGCGATTTGGCCTTCTGCCGCCGGACGCCGTATGAGTTAGGCGGCGTAATTGCAGCGGGGCGCCGCCATTAGCGCGCCAACTCAAGCGCGCCCTTGGCCGGGGGGGGAGCGGGGGGGCGGGGCGTCGCGCGGCCGCCGCCTGCAGGCGATTGCGCACGCAGCCACGCCGTAGGGGAGGCGTCGTGTGGAGGAGGAGGTCGGGGGAGTGGTCATTTTGAAGATGGCGATGGTGAGGAAGTTGCGATTGGAGTGATTGTAGTAATGTGATGGGATTGCTTCTTACTTAAAAAATCGCCTAATTGTGTGGTGGCGATGGCCATGTATTGTTGTTTTGGATGTAGTTGTTGTTTTTGTTGTTGTTGGTGGTGGTGGTGGTAATCGTAATCGTTGTCGTAGTGGTGGTGTTGGTAATGATGGTCGTTATGATGTTGCTGGTGCCGGTGTTGGCAGTGATAGTATTGGTTACGATAGTATTAGTGTTGGTACTGGTCGTAGTGATGGTTGTGAAAAATTGGTTGTAGTGATGGTGGTAGTGGTGAGAGAGGGTGGTAGCAGCGATGTGGATGGTGGTGGCGCTGCTGCTGCTGCGTTGTAATGGTAATGTTTTGTTTGAGGTGAAGTGGTTGTGGTGTTGTGGCGGTGGAAGTGGTGGTGATACTACGATATTATGATGGAGAAGACATGTGTTAGCGAGGAACTGAGGTTAAGAATTAACGACGCGACGGTACGATGATCTGAAGGAGTGATACTGTTGCTTTTGTTATTGTTCTTATCATATTATAGCACCGACATTGGTGTTAGTATTACTGAAGATACGATGTAGCATAGCAGTGGCGACGTTCGTGCAATGTGGTGTAGTGCAGTGCTGCTCGGTACAAGGATGCATAGTAGTGTCGGGTGTAGAGTCGGCCCCGGCAATAACGTCCAATAGGAGTGACGGAGACACCGCCGTATGTTTCGCGCCCGCCGCCCCCTCCGGGCCTATGCGCTAAATGGAGACCGAATTTACGTTTCCTCCGGATAAGGAAGGGCGCCGTTCGCCCGATGCATCAAACACGCAGACAAGGATCTGGCGGGTATACGGCGTCGTATTGTGTTATGACGGGCACGGCCCCGGCCCGTGCGCTCTCGTGTACGCACGCGACGCGCCCGTGGTCGCGCGTGCGCGTGCCCGAGTGGGTGTGTGTGCGTGAGGTGACTGAGAGCCGTGCGTGAGGCATTGGGCTAGGTTGTCGTGTGAGAGAGCAACAGTGTCGCTGCCCGTGTCGTGGTGGAATAGCCTGCCAAGCTCTCCTGCTAACAGCAGGGTGGAGAGAATTGCTATTGATTAAATATGTTTCGACTCCTAGAGATGAAATATGTAAATGATTTATGTGAAAGACGTCAGTTTAAGGTTTGAGCGAGAACTCTCTTCTAGGTGCCGAACGATATTAATTATGAAACTTTATTTTTTAAAAAAACACAGCTGCCTCAATATCCTAGAAGAAAGTTGTGTTTGTAGCTCTAATGATAATACTTTGAAAGGGATAAATGAGTTAATTATTTTTATGAGAGAAAACACGTTTAAAATTTATTCTTATATTTACCCACAAATATACGTGAAATCATTGTCTTCCAAATTCTAACTGAGATCTCATTTCTAAGGCGTACTTTACTTTTGCCAAAATTAATGTCTCAATTTCAGAACCCTAAAACGCAATACCTCGCTAACGCAACTTGAGAGCTGCTGATACAAGAAACAGCATACTTCTCCGAGCGAGTGGGAAACCATTTCGTTGCGCGAAGAGTCCCTGCGAAGAGTCCGTCTCGAAACCTCAGACAGAGTAGTTCTCACGAGGTATTATGCCATCTGGAGTCCATAAGAGAAGGGGAAAGGGAATCAACTACGACTAGGGCACTAGAGGGAAAGATGGCACCGGGAGTGATGTAGCATAGAACATTTATTCGGATTCTTAGAAGTGTTATCGGTGGTACATTTTCCAAATTCAATAAATATGAAGTATTGTGAATAATAATAATAATAATAATAATAATAATAATAATAATAATAATAATAAGAAGAAGAAGAAGAAGAAGAAGAAGAAGAAGGGGTGAGAGACTGAGTTGGGTAGAAATGGTGTGGCAGTGAATTGTAAAGCAGAAAGGGAAACTTGAGTAGTTTCTAATACACAAATACCTTTAAATAAAATAAATTCATTTTCTTCATATCTACTTCAGAAGAGAAATACGGAATAGTGAACTTCACATCAAGGTATTCAAAGGCGACTTAAGTATGACGCCTCGGAACAAGCGTGAGAAACATTCTATATGTCAGTGATCTCTTTTACGTTCATCTACGTTCCGAAAGCAACTTAATTAGAGCTGCCAAAGACGCGAAATGTACAAAAACGCCAAAAAAATCTTTATTTGCATTTGTGTTGCGTAATCCATCGGGTCAGCCCAAACATTTTAATCTAAATCTTCCCGATGACATCGGAACGACAAAGAGAATATTGGAAAGGGAATCCTGCTACCGAACGGAAGGGGAAGGAGACCGAGGTTTGAGGGGGGCAGCATACCGACGAGGGTGGAGTGAAGAGAAAGTGAGAGTGGACAAGACGGAGTGGGAAGAGAAGGGCCGAGAAGACGCGACACACGGCGAGGTCGCGAGTTGCGACGCTGTGGGGTGGGGAACAGGCCCAGGCGGACGACACGGCGCAGGTCGAATTTAAATGGGGAAGGCGAGGCGGGGTCAAATGAGACGAGGTTAAGCAAGGCAAGAATGGATGAGGCGGAGTTAATCGAGATCGGCTTGGTTGAGTGTTAGGTGAAACAACGTGAGGCGGCATTGAGTGATACGGGATTAGGCAAGGCGACATTCGGTGAGAAGACGTTGGGTAAGGCGACGTCGTGTGAGTTGTGATCGGAGGCGGGGTCGAGCGAGGCGGGGTCGAGCGAGGCGGGGTCGAGCGAGGCGGGGTCGAGCGAGGCGGGGTCGAGCGAGGCGGGGTCGAGCGAGGCGGGGTCGAGCGAGGCGGGGGTCGAGCGAGGCGGGTCGAGCGAGGCGGGGTCGAGCGAGGCGGGGTCGAGCGAGGCGGGTCGAGCGAGGCGGGGTCGAGCGAGGTGGAGTCGAGCGAGGCGGGGTCGAGCGAGGCGGGGTCGAGCGAGGCGGGGTCGAGCGAGGCGGGGTCGAGCGAGGCGGGGTCGAGCGAGGCGAGGTCGAGCGAGGCGGGGTCGAGCGAGGCGGGGTCGAGCGAGGCGGGGTCGAGCGAGGCGCGGTCGAGCGAGGCGGGGTCGAGCGAGGCGGGGTCGAGCGAGGCGGGGTCGAGCGAGGCGGGGTCGAGCGAGGCGGGGTCGAGCGAGGCGGGGTCGAGCGAGGCGGGGTCGAGCGAGGCGGGGTCGAGCGAGGCGGGGTCGAGCGAGGCGGGGTCGAGCGCGGCGGGGTCGAGCAAGGCGGGGTCGAACAAGACGGGGTCGAGCGAAGCGGGGTCGAGCGAGGCGGATTCGAGACATGCGGGGTCGAGCGAGACGGAATCAGCCAAGTGGAATCGAGAGGCAGAGTCGAGCAAGGCGGGGAGGAGATGCGCAAGGAAGACAAGGCGAGAGATTCACAACGGAGACTTCCGCACTCCGTCGCATCTTTCGGGGAGCGACCCTCGAGGTCAACTGTTGCGCCTTCGTGCGAGCGAGGTGGCTGGCGGGAGGCGTGCGTGACTCCTTTGGCGTGCCGCGTACGCTGCGACACGGGACAAATCGAGCGAGGGCGCTGCCTAACACGCGTGCCTGCTGGCGCGCTGGTGTCGCTCTCCATTTGCTTACTTTTCCGGAAAAGTTGATTTTGTTTCCAGAAATGCTTAGTATGCACGCGCGAAGTTTAGTCGGTTTCGTGAAATATTGATCTTTTATGCAAAGATATGTCACAAGACATGTTGATGTCATTTACCAGCTATCTTTAGCGATGGCGACTAAGTGGCAAGTTATAACTATATATGAAAGCAGCTTTAAAACTACAACTAAATGTTTGTCTTGTACATTTTCTATAACAAAAAAAAGTGTGATAAAGCTCATTTAAGGGAAGAGCCTACAATTTTAACAATGGATTGAATCATCGCGCTATCTATCAGTTTCAGGGCCAATTTTATATTTCGAAATTTTGGCAAATTTTTAGATATATGTAGATACTAGTTTTACGCAAATAATCGAGAGATTCTATGAAATTACGTACATTAAAACACGAATGACAAGAAACACTCCCTTCAGGATGATGTTACCTTTTGAAACACAAAGAACGTCTACCTGGTGATAAATATGAGTGAATTGTGACTTGAAGTAATGCATTGCGTTTGATGTAAGAATAGACATTAATGTATTTGCCCCGTAGACGACGTGCATCGAAGAAAGTGGGGTAAAGTAAGTCACAACCTAAATATATTTCCTTGAGGAAAGACTGCAAATTTCACTTTATCAAGGCATGTTTATTTAGCCCCAAAACTCGGTCAGTCCGCACTTACGGTAGAGTGCTAATCTCTCTTAGATAGGCGAGCTGTTGGCCCGGCGTCGGCTGGAAAACATTCCCCCAGCCCTCACTTCCACCCCCACTTCGTCGCGCCCTCCGCCCTGACCACCCCCGCCCCCTCCCCCCTCGCCCCTTCGTCTCGTTGCAACCCACGCCCTCGCTGCCGCGATGCATATCGCCAGGGTCAGCGGCGTCGGGGCGCAGCCTGGCGGGAGGGCCGATAACTAATTTTAATGGTTGTGGCGTGCTTGTGGCTAGTCTCCGGAGGGAAACCCCCTCTCCCTCTCTCGCAGCCCTCCTCCTTCCCGAGGCGCCCACTCACCCTTCGGCATATTCCACGTCGTTGCCATCCCTGCCACTCAAACCTCGCTGCTTGTCGCGACCTTTAATTTAAAGATTAGACCGTACGACGAACTCTTGCGTGCCTATTACGACGTGTGTACAGCCTGGAGAAAATGGCATGAGAAACTCGAAAAAAAAACTACAGAACGCTATCAATTAATCATTTTCCCGTTTCTCTGACCTTCCAAGAATAGGTGCATTCGACGACGCACGAACCGGTGAAAATTGACTCCGTTTCGTTTCAACGTGACCTGTTCTTCGAAAGACCTATCGATCTATCGTTGTCGACCAGTTCTCAGAGCCGTCTTCATCGACTCCCATTAATTTTCCTCCGGACTGTACACTTCCGACACGTTCTTTCTTGCTTTCCCTCGCATGCACTGAGGTCGGCGCGAAAATTATGTCATCTGATACGAGAAAGGTTATTAATTTTCGGTATCGCCGCAGGAGTGGCGGAAGACTTGGCCGCTGTCACCCTGTCAGGAGCGTCGAGTGGTACACTGAGAAAAGGAGCGAGAAGGAGGTCTCTCTAACAGATACACCCGCAAAAGAGTTGGAAAGAGACGGTAAAGGAAACAAGGAAATTCTTCCTTAACAACGGTCTCCAATAAAAGCGGAATGGGAACATAAAAACGTGAAATTGATAGAGATTGATAAGACGGGAGGAAAAAGAAAGATACAATAGCAATGAACCTACGAGTGTAAACGAGAAAAATTTAAAGTGAGAACGACGTTAACTTTTGAAAAAATGGAGAGAGAAAAAGCAGATGAGAGGAAAGAAATGTTGAATTGATGTACTGATAAATGGGATGCAAGAGGGAGAATTCAAGAAGAGGACACCCCAAGAAGGAAAACAAATGAAAATTAAATTTAAGAGAGCGACTAAAAAGGAAAAAGTATAAAACCGAGAAACGGGAAAGTAAAATCAAATGTCGAAATCTGCCGTGAACGCGTGGCAGAACAGTGCGAGGTTACTCAGTTTTGTAATTAACTAATTAACAGAACGTGTTGTAAAGATACACAGCGGTAATCAAAGGTCGGACGCCCCCCCCCCTCGCCCGATGTTCCTGCGGCGTCCGCAGTGCAGCTCTAGCGTCCGGGCAAACATCACAGAGTAAACGAACCGCCAGTGATTCATTATATTGCGCCGTTGCCAAAGATGTCGGATCTGCTTCTGCGCTGAGAGGTGTTTTGGCAGGGGTGAGAAAAGGAGAATGGTTTGGCCACTGTCTTCCTGAACACATATTCTTATATGTATGTGAAGCTGGATATGCGGTTTCTCTTGAATACTATATATTACTTCTAGAAAACCAAACCAAGAATAAACTTTGTGAAATAAAATATCTTAGTATTAGTTTTTTTAGGAAAATTCATTTTAAATGCTAAGAAAATGCTAAAAAAATCATTTTAAATGCTAAAATGAATCAACCTAATTTTATCTGTCTTTTATTATTATTTATTATTATTATTATTATTATTATTATTATTATTATTGTTGTTGTTGTTACTATTATTGTTGTTGTTATTATTATTATACTTTTTAATTTAGAGGTTCTCAAAATATCTTGTTTGAGTTTAGAGCTATTTTTAAATCTAGTTATCTCCTGAAATAAGTATACCAATAGTGTATTTAGAATAAATTGTCACTAACCATCGTAAATTAAATTTTTTTCTCATTTCGCACTCAAACTGTACGCCGCTACATGTTTCGACGAGTTCAAACTATAACCTTCGTAACACAACATTGTCCTCGGCGCATTCACATTAGTTATCCAAAGAGCCATAGCTTATCTACAGGTATCAATTAACGTGATGAAACAATGTTTTATTGACTCTCGAATCAATGAAGTCATAGTTAACAAACCTACTAAATTATTCTCAAATAAATACATCTGTCACTTGGGCATTTGGTGCTACAGACATTATCAACGACTCGCGTCCGTGGTTAATTCTACCAGCCTGAAGGTTCCCTACCCCTGTGTTTCAGGGCACAGGAACCCCCCGCGGGCAGATGGAATTACACGAGTGCTAATCAAGGGCGTGAATGGCAGGGAGCTCCCACACAATAATGCCGCGGGCTTTAGAAATCCCTCGTAAAGACTGCTTTAGCGAATTCAAGCCGATGCTTTGCCAGGCAGCACGGCGCACCGGGGACGTTTGTGCGACGAAGGCTTCCGTACAGAAGGAGCAGTGATCTGCGAAAATTAGCGTGTGCCGCCAGGCGAAAATGGAGAAGAACGTCGTTTGTGAGTGTGTGTAGGATGCGGTTTCGTTCTTGACGGTTCTTTTGTGTCAGAATTATACTTTAAAAAATATTGAAGGAGATGTTAATAATTAAGTTCTCCAAACAATGTTGAGATCTTTCAGATCTCTTTTACTATTATCTAAGCAAACAAATAACGAGACTTTCTTTGTAATAAACGAGACAGTTTGAAAAGTAAGTACATTTATAATGTTATCTATATAAGAAACATATGTCTTGTTACAATACGAGTATTAGAAACGACCTAAATATATTAGTTACATATATTTGGTTATGTAGCTAAAGTCAAATTTAATATGTGCAGTAAGCTTTCAACTAATAGATACGCATCACTTTTGGAAAAGCGGTCACTAACATAATGTTTGTCTACAGAACAATTCCAATGCCTGTGTTACACAGGTTCAACACTTAATTAATAATAGTTTGTTTACAAATTGCTTTTCATCATCTATATGATTTATTCTTATATGATTTATTCTATATGACTTTTTCTAAATTCTATATAGTTTATGGATTTATTCATCATCCTGTCAATGTAGTTTTCACTTACTGTGTGAATCTCTTTAATATACAAAACACATATAAATAGTGAAGTTCTTTGAAACAAACAGTTTTGAAAGGATCTGGATAAACAACAACGACGAATAATGATTGACGTTCCATTTACCGTTATAAAATTCAATGAAAATTGTGAAACTTAAAGTACTAAACTTTAAGAACAGGAACAATATAATTTGAATTCTAAACGTTTGTGTCTGCGTTTCTTTGAAATTATTTGTAATTTCGAATAGGGTATGATCAGATCACATTCAGCAATCAGAGACGATTGGGATATTTCAGATATATATATATATATATATATATATATATATATATATATATATATATATATAGATATAGATATAGATATATATAGATATAATATAATATTTATAAATAATGTGTGTTGCGTGCGTGTGTATGTGTGTGTGTAAGTCGAAACTTAAAAACAGAAGATTCGTGGGCTTTCATTTCCTCTTGAATATGACGTAGAAACGAAATATTCAAATAGATCTCTGCCCTGAGTTTGTAAGATAATTGCTTTACAGCTCAGGGAGCACAGAGTAGATGGGTTTCGCAGATTCGTTGAGTCGGTGGAAGACTGATACTCCCATAGTGGCAAAGTCTCTTGGATAGCGAGTGCTCTGACCCGGTTGACGTCGCGCTAATTGAGACAGTACCCTTTAAGATCTCTCAGCCCTTCTTCCTAAAAGCCACGCCTTCCATTCACTTCGGATTTGCGATCAAACGTGAAAGAGATAATTCAGCCTGCTTTTATGGATCACGAGGAAGCTTTAATCTGCAGGGGCTTTCTGAGAAATCTGAGCCAGGGAATGAATAATTGCATCGCAGTATCGGTTTGAATCTAACGACGGAAATTAATCAAGAATCAAAATAGACGACATAAAATAGAGGAAGAACGTTTAATTTATCGATAAAGGAAGAAATGTTTCTTGTAAAAGGGAAGATAATAAAGTAACTGATTTACGGTAGAGCGTTTTGGAATAACAGTATAATAAAAGAGTCTATAAATTTCTCCTTCTTAATTCAAGAAACATGATCTACTTGCGATAAATGCTCTTTCGAAATCTTTGTGAAGTATGTTTTTTTTACATGATGGAAACAGTTTAATAGTTCCAAAATTTATTGGAAAATGACGTGATTTATGAAATGAAAAACTGATTTTGAAGCAATAATTTTTTTTGACAAGATATTTTTAAATACAAAACAAAAAGATGGCATCAAATTATACTGACAAATAAGGGAGCAAATCATGTTTCAAAAAAGGAACGTGTAATTTTTCACAAAGAGAAATGATCACAAAATAATACCTCTTTGGATGTTTTATTTCATTTGTGAAGAGTACCTACATCCCGCAGCTCGGCGTGTCAGAAACGTTCAAAGTTGCGTCCCAGTCTGAAGTTGTTATCATTAAACCATAAGATGTGAATTGTATACAGGATTTCATGTAGTACATCGTTTTTGAATTGTTGAAAATATTGGTGTTTTACATAAAGAGAAAACGTATTTTTCCGTCTAAGAGTAAACATAACATGCAACTTACCCTGCAGGATGCAGCAGAGAGCGAGGGAAGCGATGCGTGCCATTTTCTTGAGGTAGCGGGGACGTCAGTGCATCCTCCGCTTACGAAGCGGGGGTAAGCGGACTGCCGGGGGCCGCTCTGCAACAGACAGACGCACAAGTGAGCCCTCGCGGTCCGCCCCGCCGCCCGGCCACTGCCGCGTCGCGACAGGGCCAGCCGCCGCGGCATGACACGTACAAAGCACTCCGCACTTCACCCGGTGCGGCACGGTGCGGCCCTCGCAACTACACCACAATGAAGACAACTGCGCCACCGCTCATGTCCACTCGCCGGCTCGCGGACGCCACGCACATGATTCACGGAACCCGACTTTGGCAACAAGTGGCTCTTCAGCATCTTTTCAAGAGGCGTTTGGAGGCCTCTTCCAATGTTCTTTTGTTCCTGTCACACGACTCTCGCCACTTGCGTAAATAGGAGATACATAACATCGTTAACGAAGTCAACCAACATCTATAATGACAGGCATGTTTCCTTGTCAGAATATGCCTTGAAGCCATCTCAAATTTTGTTGTTGTTATAGAAACTAACAAAGAGTAAAGTTTCTGAAATTTGTTGGTAGTAAATTTAGTTAGTCTGAAAAATATGAATTTTTATCGTGAACGTAATAGAGCAAAATTACTTGATCATGCGATCACATAATACTCGCAAATAATAATTTCACCGCTGGCTGGTAGTCATCTAAAAACATTAATGAAAAATGTAGATAAACAGTTTACTCTAGTACAAGGAGAAAACTATTTATATTTATTCCTTATCTAATTTTTTCCGTTCGTCACGTCACAACACTCCAAAACTGTTATACAATTTTACATTAACTAAATATATTGAACTAAGTTTGTTTGCTGGTCAGCAACATAAAATAATGTTTATCTTAGTGCGAACTCATTAGCAGAGAAAAAAGTATAATTTTCAGTCGTTTTAGTATATTTCAATTTGTAGACAGAATCGTATTAATGTATTTGTTTTAAAAACGTTCATTACGAAAGAGAAATGATAAATATACTGTCCTTGTGAATATTTATATAATAATTCAGTAGGTGGATCATCTTATTACTTATTTAGAAAAATCTTACCTGTTCCTCCATAAACTCTTAAAATGAAGAACGTTACAAAATAAAATCTAATTATTCTGTTGAAATCAAATTTATAAGAAATGAAATTTAAAATGTTTGAGAAGTAGTTATGTTCATTTCCTTTGTAATACATACCACTTTCATCACATTATCCCAAATCTGTTCGGCGACCATGTGACTTATTCACATGGTGTTGTAACGTACACCGAGAATCAAAGTTAAGAAATATCTTAATAAAGACGCGAAATGAATGGCAATGATGATTGCAACGGCGAAAGCGGAGATTACGACTATGGAACATTCAATAAAATACAATGAGGGCAGTACCCTCAGAAAGGATGCAATTATACGTCAGAATTCGTAAGATAAATGAATCGACGGAGAAAAAGTTACGAGAAGAACGAAGAAGTCCTTTTAAAAGAGGATCAAGCTAAAGAGGTGGCGGAAATAGATCAGAAGCGGAGAAAATTTTTGAAAGAAAGGTATATAAAATGCACTAAAAGTGCACGTAGGAATGAAGAACTATTATCCGCCTGTGTTTCAACAGAATACTTCATCCGGTTAAAACCTCAGCAAATGGCACTAACGGTATTGAGAACGATTTGAGTTTTAAGTACTGACTAAGCATCTCTTTTTATTGCTGCCACGAAATATGATTAGCACTCAACACAGAGATGTTGTCGCACTTAAAAATTATACTGGAATAATTTCCTCGACCAACTGCAACCATTACCACTACAACCACCCCTACTGTAACCACAAATACCACCACTATTACCACGACCACCACTCCCTGCACTACCCCCACCTCCTCCACCACCACCACCACAACAACAGCACATACTTTCTGACAATTGTAGACTCAATAAGTTTTGATGTCACCAAGAATTTTGGAAACGTTTGTGAAATGAACAATCCCAGGAAAGAAGAAGAAAGATGGAGAGAGGAGTAGCTTGAGAAGGGGGCGTGGCGGCGCCAAGTGCGCCGCCGGGAACGTCGCGCCGTGCGAAGCACTTGCCTCAGCCGTGTCCCCATTTCCACGCCGCCCCCGCCCGCACCACACGCCTCCCTCGCGAGAGCGCTTTGGCCGACCTCGCCTGCGCCGGCGCTGCCCAAGGGCGGAAACGCCCCCGCGTTTCTTCAAAGCGCAACCAAATCCCCATATATATATATATATATATATATATATATATTTATATATATATGTGTGTGTGTGTGTGTGTGTGTGTGTGTGTGCGTGTGTATGCATGAGCATATATGCGTGGATGTGTTAAAGTGTGTATGTGCGTATTAACATGAATGAATATGTGTGAACATCGGTATGTATAGGTATGGATGTGGATTGATGAATGTGAATGTGAGTGCACGTGGATGGATGTATATTATATGTTATCTATGTGTGTAAGTATGTGATTATGTGTATATATGCGCATGCGTGTGTTTAAACTAAACTCTGTAATGTTTGAAGCAATTTTGAACCAACTTGATTTACATGTTACTTACGGTCATATGCTTGCTATAAGCGAAAGTATAGGGTGTATCAATGATTTGCATGAACATTCCCTTTTGAACTCTTTAAAGCCTAAGAAATTATCTGAAGCGGTATACAAATCGTTAAGGTCTCGTTTGCTTGTTAAATTCGTCTAGGATATGGATTGTTTATGGTAAATTGCTACTACGATTTGTGTTTTCGCTAAAAACGAGCAAGGCTAAAAATTTAGTTGAGGAGATATAAAGAGTAGAATGCATTTTGTCGTGGAACAAATACTTCACATTACTTCCTTTTTGTCTGTAGTCAATTGCATTGCCCAAAAAATTGAAGTTGAAAAATAATTCTTTTTTAATTTGGTTTTTGCTAAGTTTTCAAAATATTTAATGAAATAATTATAAAATATTTAATATTTCATTCCACTTATTTTTAGAAAGTCTAGAATTTTCAGATCATTACTTCCCCGTCATTACTACCTTGCCTGTCCACACCCCCTTCACTCACACCATCTTGCTCACTCCCATCGCCGTGCTAACCCCTCATCCACACTATCTCCCCCCCACATAATTTATCCCGCGCATACTGCCTTGTCCCCCACTCATCTTGCCCACCCCCCCTTGCTCACCCCCCCCACATTGATGACTCACATCACCTTCCCAGCCCATGCAGCCTTCTCTCCCCTTCGCTCTCGCTTCCTCTTTCCACCATCCCTTGGCATGCCTGTCCAACGATGATTGATTGATTTTTTCGTGTTTCCGGGCGCGTCAACTGCTTTGGTCATTAGTCCCGTTCGTGTAGTGCATGATTTTTCTCGAGAGATGGCGGTGATCTTTCCCCGCTGGATGGCGAGATCCGGCGCCGACCTACCGTCAGCTAGTGGGGTTTCATCCTAATCAGGACTCACACATCAGCGGGGCACCGCCCCAATCGGGACAAGCTCTAAGCTCCCGACCGGTCTCCCGGAATATGTGGTAGTGTGGTGCATGTTAGAGTAAGCGTGTGTGTAATGGGAGAGGATAGGACAATGAAGAGGAAGGACAGATCACACGCGGTCCGTGGCCCGTTTGGTTAGGTAGAGCTCCGGCATTCGCCTGGTGTTGATCGGAGAAACCACGGAAAACTACCGATCAGAACAGCCAGCCGCTAGAATTCTCCTGCAGACAGCGACTGAATTCGACCTAGCTGGAAAGCTAGTGTCGAAAATCTTGCCACCGTCAGGACTCGAACCTAGGACCTCCCGGTCAGAGGCGCTGCAGTGGCATCAGTTGATGCACTGAGCTACTGCTCCCAGTGCCCCTGTCCAACGTCTTCACGGCACCTTCCCATCTCACGGCCAGCGCTTAGAAAGGGCGTCTTGAACCCTCGGCCTCCGCTGGAGGTCGAAGTGGCCCTCCCGTCGGCCGCCGTGCCACCGACCTCAAACTCGCAATCCTCAGGTCACGCGGCTCTTATCGCGCTCCTCCACCCCCCAAGCAGCGGCGCTATTTAATTTGAAACTTCGATATTTATACGGCAGAGAGCGCGCGCGCGCTCGATGCCAGCGATAAACGGGCGTTTTTCTCCGGACGGGACTGTACCAGATGCAAATAGGCATTAGTTCCGGTTATTACACAGGATTATGGTATTTCAAAGGGCCCCCCGCGGAGGTTTCCTTCGCAGTGATATTAAATTTGCATTAAAGCCCGATACAGTGCCCCAGTGGCGAGTGCTTGGCCCGCAGGGGGAAGAGATCGAGTGCTGCAGACAAGTGGTGGAGATGAGTTTGTCAGGGGGTGTCTGGGATGCCTTCCTTTTGTCATTTTAACTCGGCATTTTTTCACCTTCAATACGACTGTACCTGCAAAAGATGTAATTGCGTCAATATTAAAGTGATAAAAGCGGTTACTACATTCCGATGAAATTTTTTCTCGAGAAATAACATGGAATAGGATGAATGGTTAGAAGCAGAATTATACTACTTTGATGTTTTCATGTTCGGTTAGAGTATTGAAATAATTAACAAGTTATGAAACATGATCCTGCTCAATAACTAGTGAATAAAATATTAAATTATTTAAATAATTTTATGTAACTAATTAGAAGTTGATTTCGAAACTTTTGAATCATCTTTAGAATGCTCACAACGATCTAAAACCAAATTATTCTATACAATCTTTGTAAGTGCTATTCTGATATAGCTTTCTTTTCACCTCTCCAAGAAACAAAATGACGCCAGTGAATCTCGTGAATCTTAATACATTTCTTCAAACAACTAACAAAAATAATATTTAATTTATTATATCGCACAATGTAATATTTATTTTAATCACGCAAACGAAGTTCACTTATGTCGAATTTTCAAACACGACATCAGATTTCGGATAAATTAAAGACAAATGCAGCGTTTTTTGGAAACACAATCCAGTTATTTTTGGCAATTTCTACCTCACGGAAGATTTCGCAAGCAATCGGAAGCTTCCACCAGCAGCTCCGCCATCACCAAGCCACACGCGGTGTCCGGCGCTTCGCCCCAGACGCCCCTCTCCCCCGCACACGGACGGGAGGGGTGGAGGGCGTGGCGGGGCGGGGCGGGGCGGGGCGTGGCGGGGGGAAAGGGGACGGGGGCGGGTGAATCGACGTCGTGATTGACGTTGAGCGGAGATTAATCCGGGGAGCCGGCGGCGGAGGGCGTTAGCGTATTAGCCAAAGGCGATTAGGCCGCGCCCCGCGCCCTGGGGAACGCCGCGCTGTTTCAAGACTCATCAGCGGGAGGAAAAGGCCGTGTTGACTTGCAACGTCAGTGCGCATCGCCCTCCGAGTCTCCGAGGACGGGCCCTCTCCTCGCCCGCCTTAATCTTAATTGCGTGGGATTATGTATTGGGAAATGGCGGATATAATCGAGAGATGATTGCCTTGTCGGCAGATTCGGGATGGGTATTAATGGTCGTTGATATACGGCGTCTGCATTAGCCCAATGAACTAGTAGGCTGGACTAGTTTGCCTAAACTAGTAGTTCTCAACTACATTTAGTACATTGATATTTTAAATCTTGCAACTTACTTTAATTTAATATTATTTGAAAAGTAATCGTTCTTATGACAGTGATGTGACCACAGAGATTTTCGATGTACATGATTTATAAAACCTTGCAAAACATGACATAATTTATTTATGTACAAACAGAGAATCGCAAACCCATTTTCGTACACAGCTTTACAACAAACATTTTCAGTCATTCGTGACCGAAGAAATGTAATAAGTTCTAATGTTATGCTTTCAGATATAATGGCCCTTACAATCGGTGTGAATTACACCACAGACTGTGGCCGAACATACATTATGCATGCTTGAGAAACTATCAATTGTATTGCTTTATGCTATTTTGTATTTGTGAGAATTTTTATCATATTACGTAATCAGTCCGATGATTTTTTACATCACAGCAAGTTAACCCTTCCCTATTTATGACTCCAGCAGTCACAAATGGTTCACACATTTTTAACGTAGTAATTGAAATTGCAATTTCACGTTGCAATTTCTTATAGAATTGTATTCTGCTTTATGTTTCAAAAATGTTCAGGTTCGGAAGGAAAACGAGGGGGACTGCGAGCTTTGTAACTTCCCCAAGGAAAAGACCCGCAGACCCTTCCGCGGACGCCAATGAAGCGAAGCGAAATGCCGCGCCTCGCTCTTCGATTGTTCCCCCTCGAGCTAATCTCCCTGATGCGCAGGTCGTGTCTCCGTCTGTCTACGTCGGACGCCCCTCGCCCGTCCGCCTGCGCTTCCAGCTGCTCGCTCGCCACGACCGACCGCTCCCCCACCCTGCGCGCCATTGGACGCTTCGACTGTCTCCACTTTTTTAAAAAAATATTTTTATTACTTGATTTTTTATACATAGATGAGTTCATTGAACTATACATATGCAGTGATGGCTTAATAAATACATCTTAACCTAGCTTAATACTAATACAAGGTTGAGGAAACCAAGAAGTCACCTCATAGATTCTATTCTAGAACTGAAAACAATTTACAAAATATATGAAATAGGTATTTGTTTTTGTTGCGAGTAGAGTGAGTGGGGTTTATACAGAGTTTTGGATGTGGTGAATATTGGAGAAGTTATGGGATAAGTAGGCAATGCGGTGAATGAGGGGATCGAGGTTGAATTCCTTATGTAATTGGTGGTTGGAAATGAACCAGTGTGCATTGGTGATGGTGCGAAGGAATTGATTTTGTACTATTTGGATTTGGTTTATGTTGGTATTTGCAGCATTTATCCATACTGGGCAGGCATAGAGTAGTGTCGGTCTGATTATTGAGACAGTTTCTACTCGCTACGAGCAGCTCGGACCTGTTCTTTTCGTCTGTGACTGCACTAAGGGTCACGTAGTTTATATTTTACTGACAAAGAGCAATGCGCGGAATCGGAATTATCAAATGGTTTCAAAAATTTTACAATATAATGTTCTAGTAATTAAAATAAAGTTAGAAAATTTGGGGAATTCTACATGCAAGGTTACAAATATTAGCCTTTGAAATATTTGATGTTCTTTTTTACAGCCTAGAAGATATTGAGAGGGACAGTAAGTGGTTCAAATGAAAACGAACTTTTGCAAATAAGCGGATCGAGGCTAACACACTTTGAGGAGAGCCCAAGCAATACACTTTTTTATACTTAATACATTTCAACCGGGAGAATCACAGTTGTAAAGTTATATTGCCTCGTTTTCTCTCCACAGAAGGCGAATTTAAGAGCAAACAGAAAATAGTTATGGCCTCGTCGAATGAAGCGGCATACTACCCAGTAATTATTTGCCCTAAATTATAATTCATCCTGTATATCCACCCCGTGTGATTCGCTTGTTAAACCACGTCATTTGCCTTTGTCCACACCCACGTTCACGCGCTCGCTGTCGATGAGGGCTAGCGGGTGGACAGGACGTCAGGCGGGACGGGGCGATGGCGGGGGTGTGGGTGGGGGGGGGGAGTGGTTGGGAGAGCGTTTGGGCGGGCAGTTGGGCGGGCGGTTGGGTGGGCGGGGGGGGCGGGCGGTTGGGGGGGGGGAAAGTCGGCGATTGGTCAGTGTTTGGCCGAGCAGTTGGGCGGGCGGTGGGGTGGGAGTTTTGGTGAGCGATTGAACGGGATTGATTGGGTGGGCAGGCCGTCGGTGGGGAGGGAGTTTGGGGGCGTTTGGGCAGCGATTGAAGGCAGGCGGTCAGGTGGCTGAGAGGGCTGTTCTGAGGGGGGGCGGAGGGCGGGCGGGGGGGGGGTGGGCGAACGGATGTGTGGGGGGGAACCCCCGCCACGTGCGAGGGCGGCAGGAGGTCAATTCGCTGATTGTTGGGGAATTCCAGTAAAGCGCACGCAACGCTGTGCATTCTACGCCCACCACGAAGCCAAATGTAATCGTGGAAATGCGTTTCCCCCTAGGCCCTCTGCCACTGAAGTGTCCTAGTGTTATACTGCTCCTACTGAAGATACGTTATGGTTCCACCCAAGAATGCATAATGTATATTTTGGCTTTTTACTGATTGTTAACCAAAGTATACAAAAATTAGTAAAAAAATGTGTGAAGTATTGATATTACTTTTAATATAATATTTAAAATTTAAAGCATTATTTCATCTTTATAATATAAATATTTTCGTCATTTTGAAAAAAATATAATAAATCATTGCCACAGGTTTATAATGAATCTTTAGTACATAATATAGTTCAAACATTATATTATTTTCTGTTGGGCATCATTGAAAAGAGCTGTTTATTTACATTCAAGAAATAAATTTGTAATTGGAATGTATAGTTAATTGCCACTAAGGGTACCGTAGGCACTAAATCACAGCAATATAATGATTACTACTATTTTGTGTTTGTTCTTCGCCATGTGCGCATGTAACGAGAGTTGGCGTGTTGTGGATTGCGTGAGCGGTGGCGAGGTGCAACTATCACTGTCGAGGTAATTCCTGTATACTGTGGAAGTGCCAGCAATCAAGTGAGTGCAGTGCCAAGAGGAAAGGCTATGGCCGTGACTTTAAAGTAAGGAACCGGACCAACAACTTAAGGTCTGACGAAGCACAGAAACACTCTCCTTCCAATACGTTTTTTCGAGCAAATAAAAACCTCCTACAAACGGGATGTCCGTCACACCAACCAAGGATTACAGTAAACTCGCTTTTCACCTGTGAATAAACAAGTTGGCTTAAACTACTGCGGTACTAAACTACTCCTTGAAGCCCTCGAGTGATTTTACTTCGTGTTGAAATCTTTACTCTCGGAGCAAACACTTAAGATAAATAGCGTTACTTCTCACACCAAGTCCGTCGTAATATCCACGATTACAGGAAACGCGAGAGCAAAATGTCGAAGTCATAACTTCGCTGGAGAGACAAGAATCTGCGACCTACTTTGACGGGAGTTTCTACGAAAACATCCAAATGGGGCATGTGCTTACGACCATAACGATGATTCCCGAGACGGCTCATAATAGCTTCGGAATGCGACGGAGTTATATCTGCGCCTATTATCAGTTGTAAGGGGCGGCGGGTTCAGGCGTGCCTGCGAAATACGTTTGAATGCAATTTTTTTCACATCACCTTCACTTTTGATTTCCCAAAACTGAAACTAAATGCAACTGCGCCAACCTTCAGTAAATAAAATTTATTTTTACACTTAACTCACATTCATATTCATAAATTTATTCTCAAAACCTGACGGTTTAGTTTATATGACGAAAGTCATGCAATGCCTATTATATTCGAAATTTCACTTAATATTTAAAATAGTGTTTGTGTAACGTAGAAATAGGCATTACAATATTAACAATTGTATAGCGAATAAAAATATAGTCGTTAATAGCGATAGATAGTAATAGGAAGAAAATAAAAGGAAAGTGTATAATTTTAATTTTAAATACCGTGATGTTTTCCTAATTTTCGAATTTTTTATTTTTCTCATGAAAGTTCTGCACATAATGTCTGAACCGTTAAAGTAGTTGTTGAATCATCTGAGAGTAGAACGTTGATACAAATCAGTAAGAGTATTAAAGAATTGAGCCATCTGAAATAGATAACCTGCTATCTCTTGAGACTGTACCCTTTCACTTTTCGTAGTGTCTTGAATGTTCTCTTGCAGGGTGGCATTTACCACAACCGCTCGCCCAACACACGCCTCTATAGTCGACCATCTCACTGAAATATTACGCGCACGCAAAATACATTACCTTTCACTGATCTACCAGACTACAGAATTGATTTCAACGTATGTGACATGGAACTGACATAAAGTTTGCTACATTTGGCTATTATTTTGTTTGGTAATAATGGCTAAAAGTATAGTACTACGTAAAAAATCCATTTTTGTCAATGCGGCTAGAGTTAAAATACGCACCAATAACTATCTATTGGTTTTTATGAAAAAATAATAAAAGTAATGTTATTTGCAACGCATGTACCGGCTCATTTATGTTCAAAATAGAGAATTTTAATTTTTGATTAAATAATGTGTAATTATATAGATTTCTTTACTGAAATGCAGATAAATCGGGAATAAAAGTAATATTTCTGAGACCCAATATTAAAATAAAAAGGAGCAATAGCTATCAAACATATATAACTTACAACTGTATACAGTATCATCTGCAATGCGTAGCCATACATTAACAATCGCGTGTATATTTTGTATTTTAAGATTTTTGAACATTTACAGGAATATTAAATAAATGTTTTATTATAGCTACAAAAGTAAGAGGAAGAAAGACTCCCCACAAATAGTTATTTCAGCAGTGTAATAAATAGCAAAACGCCAATTAATTTTAAGAGCAATGCAAATTTGAAATGAACGAATCGTGTACAGCACAGAGACATTGCGCATTTTAGCGTTATCTTCGAAACCGTAAATTATGAATTTTTGTGTCATCATCGTCTTCCTCACTCACTCTCTAACAGCGTTACACTTACAAAACCTACCAGGGGAGTATGAAATCGCGAAGCGAAACCCATTGGAATTCCCCTGCACCCCGCCCTCCCCCGCCGAGTGCAGTCTCGCCTGGAGTGCCGAGCGTTAGCCTCTGGCCGCCACCCGCAGCCGCCCACGAAACCACGGCGCCGCGGGGCGCCTGCGCTCACCGCTCGGGAGCAGAATGTCTTCATCGCCACGCTCCACCCGCGCCCCCCCCCCCGCCGCCCGGCCGCCCTCGCCGAGCCCGCCGCCCACCACCGCCCACCACTGCCCATTGCCGGCCCGCCGCCGCCCCGCCGCCCTGCACCGCCCACCACCACTCACCACTGCCCATCACCGCCAGCTGCCACCCACCACCGCTCCTGCTGCCCCTGCCGCCCCCGCCATCACGCCACCCACGCCGCCACCAACCTATCACCCCCCCCCCCACCGCCCCACCACGTCCTCTGCCTCCGCTACACCCACCGCTCTGTAGCCTCCACCGTCCTCGTTACACGCCTCATACTCGCGCTCCCGCCACCCTGCGCCATCAATTGCACCTACAACTCCCTCTCACTGCTCCGTCCCACCGCCTCATCCTACTGCCCCGCCCCAACGGCCTGTCCACCGCCCTCCAACCTGCCGTTAACCCTCTGCCACCGCCATCGCCACCGCCGCATCGCTCGTGCCCTCGCGCCTGCGACTCCGGGGCTCTCCGCGCTCCCCGCACGACCGCAGCCATGATTCACGCGGCCCGCGCTATTTGCTTACTCCACCGCCGCCGCCGCCACCAGCGCCGCGTTTCGACAGCTCTGGAACAATCGCTGACCCCCGGGGCAACGAACCCATTGCCTCCTCCGCCTGCCCTGTGCAGCACCTCGCGCGCAGAGCTGTTGTAGCCCCGCCCTCAGGCGGCGCTGGTGTGGCAAGATGGAGGAGCCCGACCGGGAGCGGTGGCTCAGTGCATCGACTGATGTCATTGCAGTGCCTCTGACCGGGAGGTGCAAGGTTCGCGTCACGACGGCGGTAGGATTTCCGACACTAGCTTTTCAGCTAGGTAGAGTTCAGTCGCTGCCTGGAGAATTCTAGTGGCCGGCTGCTCTGATGGGTAGTTTTCCGTGGTTTCTCTGATCAATACCAGGCAATTACCAGCTGTACCAAACGGGTCACGAACCGCCCGCGATATTTCCTTACTCTTACTTGTCCTTTTCTCACCCCTTAAACACACACACGTATACTAACATGAACAAACTACCACACATGCGGGGAGACCGGTCTGGGACTTCGTGTCTCGACTGTGGCGGTGCCCCGCTGGTGGGAGATACCTAGTTTGTGAAAACCCTCTAGTTGACGGTCGGCGGACTCTATGTCGGCGCCGGATCTTGACATCCAGTAGGGGAAGATCACCGCCACCTCTCGATGAAAAACATGCACTACACTTACTGGACCAACGACCTCAGTAGTTGAGACGCGCGGAATCACTAATCAATAAATCAATCAAAAACGGTGGAGCCCGACTAAACGGAAGGAGGATATAGCCGTGGGCCACCCCCTGGGTGAGAAGGAAAGCGGGAATAGCGAAAAAGAGGGAAAGGTGGGAAAAAGACAAGAAAGAAAAAATGAGGGGAAAGGTATGAAAAGGTAGAGAGAGGAGATAGGGAAGATGAGGCGGAAAAGGAGAACAAATATGTGTTGTTGACCAAGACCTTGAAAGGCACATGAGTAAACAGATGGAGTTCACCCTTCTGCTTGAACATCCGTAGATGGTACATGCACATAAATAACAACATATTTAGGTTACGCTATTTATTATACGGTACTATGTTCTTTTACTATTCCCTGTGCCCTGTGCTACTCTTACTATTAGTTTTGTAATAGACAATACATGTATAACGTGTACAACAATATTTGCAATACAAATGATATATACAAATATTTGCTTCTCTTTGATTCGCTTCTAATTTGGTTGTAGGTACAGAGAATGTAGATTGTGGAGGCAATGAAGCATTTTAAATGCAATTAACGATCAATTAAAACACAATAAATTTAAGAATTAACGTAAAATTAACAATAAATAGGCGAATTTGAATTACAGCAGTTTCTCTTAAGACAATTTCTCTCAAATTAAAATGTTACGGGCTATTAAAGTGTCTTCAAGAGTAATAAGACAAATAAACATAAAATAACGGAGAACACATAAAGACACTACAAAAAAATTGGAAAGAACGAAAGTACCTGTCAAGAAATACATCACTAAAGGCGAAAAGAAAATCATACTTCTAAAAATGTAGTTGCAAAATGTATTATTCAATGATATAACAATGTTGACGTAAAATATTCTCATATATGATTTCCTGAAATCTTCATATTTTCATTAGATACATCGTTTGGTACTTGCAATTCGCAGATTGTTGTTTCTCTCAGGAGTTCTCTCCCAAAACACACAATTCTAGGAAATGCAGACATACTATCCCATTTCTCACTATAATCACAAGCGCGTGTACATTTCGCGAATGTTGTGTAGTCTGAGTAATAAAAGAGATGTGAATCTCCATCCAAAGTCGTAACTACACCTTATAATTGTATGAATATTCACGAGTTAGCCAAATTTTGAGCGGGACTACACAAACAATGCAGTCAGTTGCAAAATATTGACTGTCAAACAGAAATGGAAACGACGTGTTACGATGGCATGCTGTTGTATATTTTCCCAACGGAAATACTAAACTCACGTGCAGTGAACAGCGCGGTTTGCGTATTTCGCAACCCTTATTTAAACAAGCTTTGATACGGTTACACGAGAGCGCACCAGAAAACCACGGCCCAGAATAGTACATTTCAAGAGAGATTTAACAAAAGGTTACATGCTGATAATTGTTATCTGCTTTCTGGAGTTCTATATTTTAGGAGATATTTAAATTGTTGGTACTTATCTTATTACAGAGATTACATGTAAATGTGCGGCTCGGTCCGTCTGCAGTGGCTTCACCAGTAGGGAAGGAGCGTGAAAGCAGGAGATGATATCATGTTTTGTATAAAGATATCAACATTAAGGCGAAAACGGATACGGAAGGGTGTAATAGCAATCTGTAGGAAGAAATATTTGAGAGCAATAAGTGGTTATTGGCAAGCGCGACATTGAGGAAAAATATTTTTTTTTCAGAAATGAGGAAGATGGGTAAATGCTGGAAGAAAAATTGAACCAGTTATAAATAAATGAGGAAATGATGCTGTGTCAAACGGGGACAAATCATGGCGTGAAAGAAATGATAAACCTCCTGTAGTACTGAATACAAATAAGAGAAAGCAAAGGATTTCGTGGCATGTGTACGATATCAGATTGGAATCAATGAAGTTGTTTTGAGAAGAGGAGAAAAATAATGATACATCACTAAAATTAAATGTTTATTTCAGAAGAACATCAATCGCAAAAATGAGTTAATATTGGAATATTTTTCTAATAGGGGCATACAGATACCTTTCTGTGCAGTAAACATATTGAAAGAAATATCTAATTTAAAAAAAGGTTTAACACATCTACCAAACATTTATTCTGGCGCTAGATAGTTTTTTTCTTCTTCCCAAAATTGACAAGCTTTGGTTCTGAATGGTTTCTGAAGAAAAAACGATTCAATTATAAATTCAAATGTGGTGAATCTCGCAGTCGAAAAATTTCATTTATTCAATAACATGTATTTTCCCCTTACAACTTCCATTTCCCCGATATGTGAAACTTAATTCGATTCCGCTGAGAGCGGATCCTGTTTGCTTCCACCATGTCGGGGGAAGATGTGTTGGGGGGTCGACGTGCGCGACTGGCAGAGAGGGGGGGGGCGTAAGCGGAGACGCGGTGAGGGCGGGGCTGTGGTGGTGGGGGGAAGGGGCGGGGCTGCAGCGGGGCCGCACGAGACACTAAATCAGGGCCGAAGCTCTGGGCGTTTAAATAAACAGCGGCCGCCTATCGGCCGACCCATCTGCTCAATGTTTCAGCGCAGGGCGAGCGCGGGAAACCGCCCTAAGCCATCCGCCCTCCCACCGCCCCCCTCCACCCCCACCCCTGCCCCTGCCCCTCCCGCACACAGCTCCACTGCCACGCCTTTCCTCCCAGCAACGGCTCTTCCCTGCTCAACCTCTCAGCCCATTGTTGTCGCCATTCTTCACCTGCCATATACCTTGATCACCCTCTTTCCCCCCCCTCTTCACCTTCCCCTCCCATCCTTCCTGTTTATAATGTATACCTTCCAAACTTTTCCATCACTCTTCACCACCGACTTCACTCCTCGCCAGCTTCACCATCCTCCCCTTCACCAACTTCACTCCCTTCACACTTCCTCTCCACTCACTCTTCTTTCATTATCTCCTTCCCTTCCCCCCTTTTCCCTTCCCCCTTTCCCCCTACACCGCGTCGTGATGTTGCCCACGCCCAGTCCTCGCTTGCGGGACGCTCACCCCACCCCACCCCATCCCACCCCACCCCGCCACCCGTGGATTTTTCACGAAGCTGAATAAACCAGCCCTCGCAGAAAGGGCGTCCTCTGCAGCGACGAGACGCGATCAGGGGGACGTGCTAGGGCTTCCCCCGTGTAGGCAACCGGTCGGTCGAACGCGGTGAGGGGCGCGAATAAGGCAGTTTTCTTGCCTTTAAGAATAGATAGATACAAATCTATTCTGCAATTGGGCAGATGATGTCTGGTGGCAGAACGCAGAAATACGAAAGTACATATAGATAAATAAACTTTCATAGTACGCAAATATACACACATACATACAAACATACACTCGTAGGTACATACACAGACCAAGGAACCCTCACATGCACACCAACCTGCACCTATTCATCCACATTCAGACAAACATGGGTAAACATTTTTACCTAAAATCACAGTGTAATAATGTATAATACTGATAATAATTATTACATTTCTAACTCGTAAAACACTCGTTAATATAAACAAATAAATGAATAAACATCGCTTGGCCCCGTAGCTTGTAGAAAGATACGGAGATTATTCAATACTGACACGGGAAGTGTGCTTGTGGGTGATATCTTTAGAAACTATGTAGTATAACTGGTATCGAATTATAAAAATTGTAAATGTTTTTTCATTTTTCTTGCTTGTAATAAGATGATTTTAAGTTAGAGATGAAAATAATAAATATTTATTACACGTAACAGTTAAAAACCTGGAAAACATTTGAAGTGCATTTTTAATGTCATTGAAAACAATATTAAATCAGTAAGTAGTAATTAGCAACTAGTGTATTTTATACAACAAAGTTGATTTCCCTTCAATATAATTGAAATCACCACAGCTCCCGATTAAGTTTTTTTGTTTTTGGAAAATTATCTGCAATATAAACATTGAAAAATTATTTCAGAAATAATTAACTCCAATATTTTGCATAAATTTACAATCATTGTGTCCTTCGACTGACTTCACCGGATTGTAAAACCTTTTTTAAGGTACACCGTAAAACATCCCAAGGAAACAATGAATTACTGAATACGTTTCAAAATGTGCATTAAACTGAAAAGTTTTTCGTAGTGTGTCGGGAAAAGAAGTTATAGAAGTATGGAACAGAAACATTATTAACAGATGTGTAGGTCAGTAGAATCACTTCCCTGACGGCTACAAACATAGTCGTTGTAGATAAAAAACTTCCAGCCTACTTCTCACGGTAAGCGTTAAGTTCTTCAAAACTTTGACGCCTGAGTAGGCAACTACTTCGAAGTCGCGGTGTGAAGAGATATTTTGAGAGGACTATTTCAGGAATATATAACACGCAAGACTCACATTAAAAATTTGAGTTCGCAAATAAAATGTTTAAAGTAGATCTGCGTCTGAAGTATCAATAGAAATGTGTATTTGGTATTTATTAAATAGTACGTTTGTTTCATTTAGTGAAAGATATTTTGATATGTTTTAAACTGTAAAAGAGTGTTTTATGTGATAAATATTGTTTGCACTGCCACCAGTCAAATGGTTACTTTAAGGACATGTACAGCCTGCTAAACTTTCGATATTTGGCATAAGCAATTTTCGTCTATAGTGACACAATCTTTTCTAGTCACAAAATAAAATGTCACTTTTACCAGTCGTAAATATTTTATTTATTTTGCTTTCAAATGTCCAATAATTACGCCACTATCCACATTATATTAAAATTATTAATTTGAATATGACACACTCTTGCTATATTATTAATCATTTTACCGTTATATGAATTTTCTATATTTCTCATGAATGTTAGCTCATCTTAATAGGCAAAACTTTTTTTATTTCTTTGCTTAGTTGAAGTAAGTTATTATCCTTCACTTGGTTTAAATATCATTAACATTTACTTGAAAATGAATTGATTATTTAACTCTTATTTATGCTTCAGCAAATTGACGTGTTGATATAGTACTTAATGCAAGATTCTCTTCTTCTAACCTATATCGCAATCTCAACTGCAACATGGGAATACTTGGTCGCATATGCAAGAAAGTAATATTAAGTGAGTTCCATGAATTACCAGCTAACCTTCAATACTAGTCAGAAAGTTTGATTTAAGCACCTTTTTACCCACTACAAGATTTTCAGTTTGCAACTTTTTCAACTTGCTCAGCATTACTCCCTCAGTCATCCACAGATTGGTAATGCTAACCATTTCCGTTCATTTTACTATTTCCAGGACTTTTTGTTATAAGCTTATCAATAACTTTACACTCAGATTACATACCTATCTCTACTCTTTAATATCCACATCTTAATTTATGTTCCATTAATAATTGCCCGGTCCATTTTCCCCTTCGTTTCATTAATTTTTTGGATTATTCTTATCCCTAGTTTTAGCATTCTTCTTTGCTTTTTTCGATATTCAACGTCTCTCATCCAGTTTGCCCGGTTCCGTAATCGGCGCCTTCGCCTCCCGCTAGACTGAGAAGTCCCGCGGGCCAGTCTACTTTCAGGGGAACACCTCTCTTTCTCTACGCACTTCCTTCTCCCACCCTCCCCCTCCACCAGCACCCCACCCAATTCCCACCCCTTCTCTTTCTCTGATTGCGGAATTTGCATACGAGAACAAAACGCTATCGCTTCAGCATGCCAGGCAGAGAGCCCCGGCGCTATTGACTCAGATGCTAATAGTATTTTTTTTTTACTAAAAGTGGGAAAATGGTTTCCAAGACGTGTGTAGAATTTAATGAAACTTTACAACGAAGCAGAAAAAAGAGTGTTAATATATTTTCGCTCTCCAATTTGTTCTTCATTACTGTGAATGAGAATGTACATTATTTTTCGTTTTGAATTGAAAGTCAGCTAATGAATTTTTTCCCTACATTAGTTGGCAGTTTTTTTTGTGCAGTTTCAACAAGCTCTACCGTAACAAGGTTTCCTCACGCTCTCGCAAACAATGGAATCGGGTTAAACTCCTACGCGAGCCATTAGATTTTTTTAGGGAACGCGAGGGGCTTATTTGAACAAAAAGTTTTATGACATTCTCACGGTTGGGCGCTCTCCGGTCCTTTTATTACGGGGGCCGAAAGTTTACACCGTGGAGGGCGAGGAGGACCAAGGCGAGCGGGGATAGGGAGGGAGGGCGCAGGCCGCTCCGCCAGGTGAAACATTTGCCGGTCGCGGGGCGGCGATATTGCCACCGCTTCGACCGGGGGCCTGCCACGCCGCTCAGCCCCACGACTACGTTGCTCGCCCTGCCGCCTCGCTGTCTATTCCGGCGAACGTAATGCCATTTAGAATGTTCCTTTGTAACATGGACGTAGTGGTACAGATTTATTTGGTAGAGGAATTCTTCAAGAACCGTGATTTGTTTGTCGGACATCGTCACTGCGTCATTTCGAATTATTTATTTTCCTCGTATTTAAAGTTTAATTATCACATGGCAAAGTGATGTGCACTGATATTCCGTAAGTGATAATTAAATATTTCAAATGACCAAATTTTCACAAATTCTTTCCTTAATAGTGTTTAACTCAAAAACGCTATTCCAGAATACAAATTGAGAGCAACTCTTTATTGAAAAACTACGTGTTAAATCTATGTTTTGTTTGAAATGTTCACAAATATTGTACCTTTATTGAACAAATGATTTTAGTCCACATTATCTGTTTGTGAATTAAAAAATACATCTCAGTAATTTAATAATATGTAATTTTGATAAATACAGTACAAGGAAAAGAAATTCTAGCGCATTCATAAGAAAATTTCAGTTTTTGGACTTAACTGATAACCATTAACTTTTTAATGTTTGGAATTGAACATCTGCTTTGTCAAAAATTAAACACACAGCTTTAAAAATATTCGTCTTGGTACAGTACATCATCCTTAAAAATTTTGTTTCTCTTTGCCTTTAATCGACCTCTTATTCAAGGAGTCTCACTGTCATTCCATGTTCTTTGCTTTCTACCATTAAAAGATCCCTTCACCTTTTCGTTCACCACTTCCCTTCTTTTGTTACTCTTGCGTCTCTCAAGTTTCTCTTCCAAAAACACAGTCGTTCAATATATAACGCAAGTCAGTTCCATTTCATAGTGATGAACGTGTGTTTTAAGGCACAATAATGGTCGTTCAATCACATTCGAAACTTTAATATGACAAAACTTAAAGGTCAGAAACTTTATTGCACAGAAGTGCGAAAAGTAGAACAGCTTTAATGAACGTTTTTCCATCAGTACTAAAAATTGCAAGGACATCATCTCACCATGAAAGAACAACAATTATGTAGTTTATATGCAATTACCTAACAATTGCTGCAATTTATTGTAACCCATTTATGTTTATCGTACGGTATTGCGTTAGAACATCGTATTAATTACTAAGTCATTACATTAATCATTTAAAATGAATGTATGTGGAAGAAACTCTTAGTATCTTAAGTTGTTTTGATATCCCTTGGGAGAAAGTCACCTTAAGCAAAAAGAAACATTGAATACTTCTGCGTGTAATATCTTGTCGAGTCGTTCCCGTCTACTGATGACATTTTCTAAAAAGTTCTATACGTTTTATTGAATGTTTATTCAACTAAAACGTGACGTGTAGTGACAGTCAAAAAGATCAAAGGTGCTGTAATATCTTTGTTAAGCGTTTGGTGAAAATTCTTCTTGCCCTCTGTCTGCGAACGACGAAGTGAAAAACATTTGCTCATAAAAAAACGTAATGAACGTCGTTTCCCTTTTCAGTGTTCTTGTGGAGAATTGTATCGATTTATGTTCGTCTTTGAGATTTTATACTTCTACCTGCAATGCGCAAAACCCAAAACGTTCCTGGTTTGCTTTCTCGCAGTAGAGCGTCATTTAAGTTGAAGACCCGGAACATTTATTAACGCAACTACGCGGAAGAGGAAAATTGTTCCTCGGTGTTACGTCATTTAGGAACAGGTCGGTGTGTTCCTAAATTCATTGAAGTTTGATATATATTAAGTTATTTTTTGATATTAATTCTGAATACTTTAATGTCTATAATTTGCAATTTTTAGTATTAATTTCCATACAATTATTTAACAAAGCGGGTTCATCATGTTAATTTTGCTACAGGTTATACTCCTAGTTTTAATGATAGATTTTCAAAATAGTGGAATGAATGAGTAAACTCAAGTCAATTGTAACCGATAGTGGAAGTTTGATGCATATGACATATTGGAAAATATTGAATGATTTTGGTTCGTTTGAGGGGAAACCTACATTTTAATTTCCGTAGCCTTGATCTGAGAATCAAAGTTTATGTTTCCTCAAACCACAATTAAAAATTAATTTCATATATTACATAATTCATATTTCTTCATTAGAAAGTGTATTTTTAGCTGAAATTTGTATATATGATACGTTAACAGTCAAAAGCCATGACTTAGAGTTTTTAACACGTAATTACTATTGATACATGAAATTCTGCAACACTTTCTTTATATTATGCAAAGTTAAACCACCAAAATAACTTATACAAGTAACTGTCTCATTTTTCCCAGATGATGGGAGAATGATGACAATTTGCACATTGTGAGACATGACGAAGTTTCCATTTACTCGTTGTAATTACAGTTTTGACTTCTTTTTAGTAAAAAGAGGAGTGTTTAAGGCACTACATGATACCAGAAGAAACGGTTGTGAACTAAAAAATTCTTCGCAATTTATATACTATTTAAATTATTTATATTATACATTATATGACATATTATAAAATATGATATAATTATGTTAATTAATAATTACATTATAAATAATTATAAATAGTATATTAATATTATAATTATAAATATTATATATTATTATATATATTTATTATATGAAAATTATATATTTGTTATATTTATTTAAAATATATATTCGAAATATATATTTTTTGAAAGAATGACCCAAACCTCCCTTCTTTATCCCTCCCGCCAGTGGTGTGTCATTACTTCATGACTGTCGACACAGGCCCCTGCCACCGCCCATATCGCCCGCTGGCGGCCCACCCGCGCGCCGAGTCGCCTGCCGGGTGCTCCGGCGCGCCGCCGCCACCGCAGGGGCCTGGCAAAAACGCCCGCAAGAAGCGCGGGGGTGTCCGTCGCCGGGACCTTTCACCGCGCCGATCTCCTTCCGAACGCCGCGGGACCTGTGGCGGGGGGGCGGGGCCGGCCCGGGCGAGGCGGCCGATCGGGGGCGGCGGGTTTTTGGAGCGGTGGCCGCGCGGGCTGACTCGTCGCCACAAGAAGGCGGGGGTGGGGGCGGGGGCGGCCGCGATGGGCTTTCCGCTGCCGCTGCCTGGCACCGCCCCCGCTCTCACCCCAGAGCCGACGTGGCCACGCCCTGCACCCCCCCGGGGGGATCTTCCAAATGAGGAGCCCCCGCAGGCTATCAGTGTGCTGGACGGAAGTGCCTTCCGATCGATGCTGATGGCCGCGAGGCACTGCATGTTGAGCTGACCCAACAAACATCGGCTTCCTCTCTCTTTTGAATGGCATCGTCTGATCTGTAGCCATAACCATTTTTCTTACACATATATTGCATGTTCATCATTAGTAATGATCATGTCATTTATATCTTCCTTCAAATATTCTTATAGTGAATTTATTTGTCTCATAACTAAACATTGAATAATAAAATAATGCAGAAAATTCCTCGGTTATATTATATCTGTTCAACCGAAATCATCAATTTTAGATAGTACGAAAAAATAACTTTTATTAAATCTAATCAATAACAATAGATTAGAAACTATTAATTGTACTTCACGTCCAGTGATGTATGCTGCACATTGTAAATCACATTAAACATATTATAAATATGTTAAAAATTACATGTTAAATGTGTCGTTCATATAACAATCCCTTCTTGATAAAAAAAAATAGCTAAAAGACTCTTTTAAATATGCTTCAAATGGAATACCCATGTTACCAAAGTTCATTTTTCGAACATGACCTTTCCTCTTACTAATCGCCGTGATCTAAAAACTCATTACATGTGGAAACCAACATGCGGAAAGCAAATTGGTTACTTTACACTCCATATACGCCGATTCGAAGCTATGCGAGAAAATCTCGAAATGCCGGAGATTATTCGCCACGGCGCTGTTTCTCCCGCCCTCTCTGCCCGCCCCACCTCGCCATGCCTCGCCGCTCCTCGCCGTTCTCTTCCCGCCCCGTCCTTCTCGCTCAGCCTCCCCTACTCGCCCCGCATCGCCCCCCTCGCTCCGGCAGCCCGCTTGCTTAGCGGAGCATTCCAGAAGCAATTGTGCGCTGTTGCGGCCCCATTGCAGCTATCGGTAGTATCACAAGTCGACACCGACCATGCATGAAATTTCAAATAACGCATTCCGAACATCATGATTTTCAATTTGGTCGGTTCCGTTTACCGGAGTCGCCGCTAGCTCCACTGCCTCCGCCAGCTCTGCCGTCGATTTCTCCATTCTCACCGATCTCTCGTAATTGCTTTCCCTCTTGTGTTTCTTTCGCGCGATCGTTACGTTTTACATTATCATAATGTATGTTCTCGGATTTCATCAAAGAATTACTTTCAGAAAAAAAAATCACTATATTTTATAAAGTCTGTGCAAGAATACATCATACCAAACGTTTCCAATGGTCTGTAGGGTACTCTTTTAGAAATTGTCCCGAACATTGTCTTTCAAGTTTTACATGTTTCTGCAGATATGCTGTCCTGAAGTAAATTATTCATAAAAAATCTATTAGTATTAGAGGGATAAAAAGTTAGCCTAGAAGAATTATATATTTTATATATGTATTCCGGTACACAAGCACAAGAGTATCTTGTTATTCCTTGTCAGAAAAGTCACTATCAGCTATATTCACCAATATATTAATTAGTTCAAGTCGTACGATTTCTACTGTCTTTTGTGTGCACCAATTCAAAGCTATAACATTTTAATAACTTAAACTACGCTAAACTCAGCCTGGCACACTTTTAAAGATTATATTTATAGAGCTGATCATTAAAAATTCTTACTTTTTACCCTCTTTACTTTCTTCTCAAGTCTTTCATTTTCTCTCTAAATGTTTTCCTGCAAAAGAAAATTAATTTCTTCTCGTAGTTCCTATTTTATCTCACTTTTCTTGTATTTTTCGCGACCTACTTCCACTGTAATTTTTTGTATTCCTTTCTCCACTCTCGATGTTTCGATTCAAAGTTGTCTGCGAGAGATCGATTCCAGCGTCCCCGATTCGATTCTTTCCACATCCAACTCCGTACGTCGCACGCAGCAGCCTTAATCATAAGTTACGAGAACTTGAAAAGAGTCTTATTAAATAGCTAATTAACTTCTGACGCAAATTTCAAACTTTAATTAAAGCACTGGGCGCTTTTAATGATATTCACTTACGGCTAAGTAATTGGTGTAAGTAAATACAAAATATAAATAAGCTCTGCGGGGTAAGAAATTGGGCTTTTTATTTCCCTCGGAACTTTTCTCCCTCTGAAGCGAGTGGGGCGGCGGGAGCTAGACTAAGCTGAGAGGGCCCGGCGGCGACTCGAGTACTACAGAGAAGTAGGAAGAGAAAGATAGTACGGTCAGTGTATAATGAAAGCGTCTAAAAGAAACAAACGGGGAGATGCCGAAATACGAACGGAACTCTGTGTAGAGCACATCGTTGAAAGACGTGAAAGCCGGGGAAATATATCTTCCAAAACTATTATTGATTTTAAGGACGTTTTTGGTTAATTAAAAACCATTGCCGTGAAAAATAAATATTACCATTCATAGATAATATGGTGAGATTTTTTAAAAATTCTCTTATTTTTATCACAATTGAAACGCTGGGCTACTGACGCGCACGCTAAGTGATCCTTAGAAGATGAGCAAAAATTATAATAGAAAATATTTGCATGTAAAATATAGTTCAAAAACAACACAGACATTTACACTGATGATTTACTGAACATGGGTAAGTTTTGCCAATTAAAATTAAGATTAAGAACTCTTCAAACAAGCGAGTTTCACAGCAAAGGAAGGAATAAAATACCTTGCAAAATAATAAAGGCTTCAAACCACCAGAGAAATATTGGCACAGCGGTGCGAAAGAGCAGGAGCGTCACTCCACCTAAGACTTTCAAAAAAATAAGGTTTCGCGTCCTAATTGTCAAAGCAAAACAAGGAAGGAGGAAACATGCTTTTAGGCCTTGAATTTTTTTTATTTTTTCCAAGGGGACTCAATTATTCTCTAATCTATTGCTTATCTATTGAATCGCCTCCTCGAGAAGAAGTTGGTCCTGGCGACGCCCGTGGAGAAGAGGGCAGGAGCGAAGGCTGAGATTCGCGCAGTAGCGGAAAACTCCGCTCGGTCGTGTCTTCCACGGCCGCATTGAATCTCGCAGCCTGTTAAGTATTCACGGCGCGAGCCGCCTGCGCCTGACGGCACGGTGACGGAGGCGCGCGCTTCACAGTAGGGGGAGGGGGAGGGGGAGGGGGAGGGGAGGGGTTAAGGAGATAGGGATGAAGCCGCTGGAAGCACTTCGCCTTTGGCTCCCAATTTTGGAGAACATCTGCTCTTCCAGATTCGTTTGTAGAAATGGAGAGCAGGAATACAGTAAAACTCTGCATGTTTGGGTATTCCGACTAAGAGCTAAAACAATGTTTTATTATGAGGATTTGTTTGTACTTTTTTGGAAGAATACTGAAATATTTTTGTGAAAGTCTTCAATGAAAATCAAATTTGTGGGTAAAACATTTGCAATCTTGTTGAAACTTTTGATTTTACATTCACACAAATTACTATTATATATTTTTAAATTCGCACTAATCGTCACTTTTGAACTTAAATCGCTTTAAGAAATAGATTGTAAAATCCTACACAAGTACCTTAAAAATATTGAATTGAAACAAACGAACAAATAAAAGTTAAAAGAACGACAGACGAAATGAAAAGCGGGAAAACTAGTAACAAATGAAATCAATGGGAAAATAATGTGAAATAATTATAAACAGTATGAAACGTATAATAAAAGAGAATAGATACAAAAGACACTAACTTCGCCAACTTTCAAATATTCGCAGCTTTCCGCTGAAGTGCTGCAAAGCCACTGAGCCGTAGCGCGCTGCAAAGCCACTGTAGCTGCAGACCTGCGAGCTGAGCGCAGCAGGGCGGAGAGCGGGGCGGAGCGCTGGGCGGAGAGCGGGGCGAAGCGGGGCGAAGCGGGGCGAAGCGGGGCGAAGCGGGGCGAAGCGGGGCGAAGCGGGGCGAAGCGGGGCGAGTAGTGGGCGGGGCGCTCTGCCGGGAGCGGAGGCGGAACCGTAGTTACGCACCGTTAACCGCTTCGCGTCGATCATCTCTCGATGGCGAGCGATCGGGTGCCCGCGCAGCGTTAACGTAAGGCGCGCGTTAATTTTTATGTGGCGCCAACTACGTGTTGCAGCAGCTACCGAGACCAACGCAGTTCTCTCTCGGTGCGCGTGGAAAACGATCTACTCATTTTATTTTTATCTGTTTCACTTTATTCTGATCTGTTTCCCGCTGCTCTTCCATTTATATTCATTTGCCAGTCAACCATTTAACGTATCTCTCACTATCATTCGTATTGTCAACGCTATTGTATTTGTGTAATAGTTCTGTCCTTTAAACTGCCATTTTTAAAACTACTTTTCGAATATATTTTCAGTAGTCAGTATTGTACTTCCCTGACGTTTAGTATTGCTTTTTTATAAATATTTTCATTCTTTTTATTATAAATTTAAAGTTCGATAACATCAATATTTCTCGTAATATTTTTCTTTTAATTTTTTTAAATTATAGCCCAACATTTCTCGTGACGTTGCAAATAGCGAGTCGTATTCTAATTTTTACTCTTAAAATACCTCTAATTAAAATTTTTCCTTCTAAAATTATTGCGAGTAATCAAATGTAGTTATTAAAAGTAATGAAAAACGAAACTACAATGGCCTCATAAGAAACTAATTTATATCAGAATTTGCTATAAGACCACAAATTTCCGGTTGAGGATCATCGCGACTTGTGTGTATGTTGCAGTAGTTATTAAAGGGAAAACTGAATGTAAAAGACAATGAAGTATTAGTTAAAAACTCGCCTGACCTGTTGTCTACCATCATTTTTCAGTAAATATTAAAAATTAAATATTGACTTTCATATCAAAACAAAATGAAAATTAGAAAAAAGTGTTCTTTGTTCCATGAAACGAACCACCCTTGATAGTACAACGACCTTAAAGCAACGTCCAAGAACGTTCGAGCTGAATACAAACCATCACTCTGATTATTTCCTCTCCTTTGCTTACTCATAGGAAAACATACGGCAGTAAGCACACGTACACTTAAAACGTAAAACAATTGATGTTTTCGGACACATCAACTGCTGTGGTAATTGGTCCCGTTAGTGTAGTGCATGTTTTACTTCTGGAAAGAGACGGTGATTCCTTAGCCTCTGAATGGTGATATCCGGCACCGACTTATATTCCAGCCGACTTACCATCCAGCTGCAAGCTTCCGACTAGTCTCCCCACATTCACAGTGCTTGTAAGTGAGTGGGGAGAAGAGAGGATAGACCCAATAAGAAGAAGGAAAATACGCGCGGTCCGTGGCCTGTTTGCATTACTTCGGCATTCGCCTGGTACTGATCGGAAAAGTAATGATCACACCAACAAGTTGATAGAATTCTTCTGCACACAACAATTGAATTCGATCTACAGATAAAGCTAATTGCACAGGACCTCGCGGTCAGAATCATTACAGAAACAGCCACATCGCTGGCTCTGAGCTAAACTCCGCCGATGCGTAAAGCGAAAAACTATTCATTTAACGAATTATTCGCTATCGAACCATCCCTTCCCCGGCGATTTCATCCCGCGTCCCCTCCACTGGCCGCCGGCCACGCAGCGGCGGCCACCGGCACGCCACCGCGGGCGGCGCCCCGCCTCCACCGACCACAATGCGGGGCGCGCGGGCCGTTCGCGACGCACTTTCGCAACTAATTAGGGAGATTTATGAGGAGTGCTACGATTCCATTACGCCGGCGGCAGCGCCGCCCCACCGCCGCCGCCCACCGCCGGGCCGCCGCCCCGGGGCTCACCGCCGCCCGCGGCTCTGGAGATTCGAATTTCCGGCCACGCGGCTCCCGTTGCGCCCGGTAGCATCCGACGCACGCGGCGCGCGCTCGCCCGGCTGCGGGAGTTTCACGCACGAGGCTCCAGCGCGCCAGGAGCGCCAACTATGCGGGCCGAGGGCACCACGCTGAGGTCTTTATACGCGATGCGGTATTACTTTGTGCGCAGACGGAACGTCCGAATGTTAATCAAAAATTGGTATGCCGTGCATGTGGATTTAAAGGTTGTAAGTCGTCTAGAGTATGCCAATAAAGAGTCACAATTAACTTCATGCGATAGCATGGCTCCAAGAAATTAATATTTGCTATTCATCAATTAATTTTCCAATTAATATTTGCTATTCACGTGTTGCGTTATGGAACAGCACCTTATTTTTTATTCTTAGAATGTGATAATAACTAAAATATAGTTAATAATGTTACTAATAATAATATAAATAATATTAGCAATAATTTACGTATTATAAATAGTAATGAAGTTATTGTATTCCATAAATAGAAACTCGTGTGTATCTACAAAAACTAAAAATATCATATGAAATGTGGCATTATGGGAACAGCATATTCATATGGCCAATAATTTTATCATTAAATAATTACTAATCATAAAACTTAATACATAGTTTTACCGCCGCCGCCACCACCACCAGTACCCGTATGCAGGCAGTACGAATAATTCAAATCTTTTCCTCATAGTGACGTGAATATTTTACAAAGAAACTAGTCTATTGCATTGTACGCCTTAGTGCAAGGAAGAACTAAACTAAATTGCAATGAGGTAATAAGGAACTAAAGGACAAAAAAATAATAAATACATTGTCCGTCAACTTTCTCTTACTCATTCACTATTTAAAACGTTTACAAATTTAATATATGTAACGAAACAAACTTAAGAGTCAGTAACAACTGTTTACTATAAACAAAATTTTCAAATTAAAAACTACAAAAAAAAATGCATACCATACAATCATAACACAACAGAGACCTAGAGACAGCGTTAGCCAGTCAATGCTACCTAGGTTACACGTGTCGAAGGAGGCACTGGCTCAGCGATTTCAATATGGTGGTCCAAACGTAAATAGCGCGTGGAATCTAGGGATGTTTCCTTTTTTAATGTTATCTATTCTGCGCTAAGACGGTGCGGCGCACGCCGTCAGCAATTAAGGAGCGACGAGCGCCTTCCTGGTGGCTGACCGCGAAGAGCGCGGACTCTTGCTTTCCTGCGGTCGCCCACGCAAGTGCGTTTCTGTGTCATCGTGTGTATTAATTTTCCGCTTCTTCCATAGTCCGTTCGGAAGGTGAGTTTTTGAATGCGATCGAAGTGGGAATAGAAAGGAAAAAATGATTGCTTGGCGATAAATATGTAGAAAATCTTGGGTAAAGTATTTTTGATTTATAGTTGTGTGTGTGTGTGTGTGTGTGTGTGAGAGAGAGAGAGAGAGAGAGAGAGAGAGAGAGAGAGAGAGAAAGAGCTGGTTTAAAACTATGTTTTCCTGTAGTGTATTTTGTGTATAAAGTGTACAATAATGGATATGTAAAGAATTTAAGCAGTATTTTAAAATTATTTTGGAAGTTATATTTCTTGTTTCCCGGCAGTTTGGCTGCAATGTCATCGAATATTTTCCTAGTTTTCTTTAAAGAAACCTAAAAAATTTTGTTCTGTAAAATCTCCAGAGAAGGAAACAAACATTAATAAACGAAAAAATATTTTTTTCTAAACTACTTAGTATTATTTTTGTTTCACACTTTGGGATTCCCTATATTTAATGCAATGGATCTGGAGCATCATTAATTTGTGTGTGATTCTAAATAGTATTGCATATTACATTGCGAACCATTAAATTCGAAACATTGCATTCAATATTTGTAGTAATTAAAGGAAACTCCTGAAAGAAATGATAACAAATACTACATCCATCATGCAATCGAAACACCTCTTTCCGTTTTGTATGTTTCCAGATTTACTCCAGAATAGTTATTTATGATATGAGTGGTAAAAGTGGCATTTTATTTTACAAGTAGAAATGGTTGCGACATGAACCTGATACAATGAGTGAAGTAATTTTGTAATAAAGCTTTTACCATGCGTCATGCATTAATTTTAAATAGTTACTGTCTTTCATTTTATTTTAATTAAACTATCACGTAATTGTGTATCCAATTATGTGAAGTCCAGTAGTAATTGATGCAGACAGACGAAAGTCTTTTGTTTTCTTTGTTGCAGTCACACTGCTTTGTCTGAACATTTGAGCATCATTTCACTTTTAGCAACGGCGCTAGAAACTGAGCCATTAGTGTGCTCTGCATGCTCTAGAAGAAAACGTTTTTAGTGACTAGCGACTGTCTAAAAAGTCTCTTTTCGTAATGAACGTTGTATACCCTGAGTCATATAACGGCTGGACAGCAACGAACCGTAATGTGCCAGTTAGCACCTGTTGGTAGATCGAGCCAAAAAGGCGGATGCGGTGTTGTTTGTGCTGCGTTACGTGTCGTGGCTATTACGAGTCTCGCTGATACAGATGGCGTGTGCGTCGGGCATAAATCTCCGCGCTGTGATGAAACGTGTGTGTGCCTCATGTGTTTCACGCAGAAATACAGGAGATAAGAAACGTAGGTATGAGAGAAACGTTGTTTTCTTGTCAGTTTGTAGGTAATTATTCATTGTTAGAAGCCCTTTAGTAAAAGTTGGAGATTGCTTTGCTCATAAGTGGTAATGATGACTTCGGTGATTCGAAATACTTGTAAGCAAAAATTATATGCAGAATATTCTCGTGATATACTGAAAGGCCAAAATATACTAGAATGTACATGTTTTATGGGTACATAATCATTGTACGCATTCTTCAAATATAGCAGTATCGTTCGTGTCATAATACTTTTGTACTCACACACTGAAGCGAGAAAATACTCCAACTTCTAATCAACAGCTTGCTCACCTGCAACAATAAAAGAAAACAGAAAATAGAGTGGTGTATTTATTTGTGATCTTTTTTATTGATGGTCTTAAGTAGTATAGTTGAAATATTTTAAAAGTTATTGTTAAGAATTTGAATATCTAGTCTAGATTCCAATTAGAATACGTTTTACAGACTACAAAAAACTGAGAATTATTAAAAAAGAAATACATGCCATAGCACGTTGTTAATGAAAAATAAAAAATCAAATATTTTTTAAAATTATTAGATAAGAATTGTTTAAAATATTTTTAAACCAATCATGTTCATATTCGTAACTATATTTTTTCTAATTCAGCAGAATTTCCATTCTTCTGATTTGAAAACGAAATGTGCTGTGACTAGTTTATTCATCACGTCAACCCTTTCAATCATCTCTGCTTCAACAGAGCAGGCTTTGAGATGAAGTCGCAAATCAACAGTCAGGCGACTGTAAGCGCGGAGTTCGGGAATGGGAAGATGAAACCCGAAGCGTGAGTAGTTACAATGTTAGCGTTGAAATGAGACTCGTTAATCAAAGTCTGATGGAAAGAGAACGGCCCGTCCACCAGCAAGCAAGAAGAACGCCTTACGGCTCCGACTTATCCGTAGCTGTTATTACGACTTTTTGCTTATTACATGAAACATTAAAAGGATTCCAAACTACACTTGTTTTATAATACGAATACTTAAGTGTAATAGGTGACAGCAGTTTCAAAGAATTGCCATTCTTCAGGCCTCAACACTTCAAGGCTTTAACTGTTAATAAAAAAGTCTGAATTTACCGTCATGTGCACGTTCGTAAAATAATAACTGTTTTTCATTTTTAAATTTGTTTTGTGGCGTATCATGTTAATCCGTGCTCTATAAAACTAAAAAGAATATTAGAAATCTTCAACTTCAGAAAGAGAAAACTTTACTTTTTTGTACTTGTTTTATCAACGTCCTGTGTTGTGATTTCAACTATATCTAGGAACACGGATTTGATTGTCAACAGCAGTAGATGGCACCAGTTATTAGACACTCAAGTCATTAGGCAGTACAGTTCAGTTTACATTCTCCGAAGCAGAAGTGCATTTTCGATTTCGCTACTTTCGCTTAAATCGCGTTTTATTCCTTCTCAATAAAATAAGGCCAGTAATTGATAAAAAATGGATAATTTATCAGCGCAACATTAATGCAGATGCAAGTATCTATCGTAACAAAACAATTTCCTCCCCTTGCTAGCAATAATTTCAAACAGGCAATGACGATAAACAAGCTTTCACCGCACTGTCACCTTTTGCAAAGCTTCAACGCATTACTGCCCAGCGAGCGGACGACGGCATCCGGAAAGAAAACACACAGGCGCCTGCGCGAGCGCAGGTAATAACATTAGAATTTATTCGGAAATAAATATTCCCATTTCGGATACTGTTCGTACATATATTTAAATCATAATTTGGGGCGACACGCTCGCTGCCGCGGGACTGAGCTATTCTTCACAATTTAACGGGGCTGACTTACGGCTCGCGACCCGCCAGCCTGGGCCGCTAGCGCGCCCTCAGGCGGCGGTGACGGTGTGCGTGCGTGGAGACGGGGTGGCTGTGGGCGTGGAGTAGAAGGTGGTCGTGGAGGTATTGGCGGATGTGGAAGAAGAGGTGGGTGTACGGTGTGCGTGCGTGGAGACGGGGTGGCTGTGGGCGTGGAGTAGAAGGTGGTCGTGGAGGTATTGGTGGATTGGAAGAAGAGGTGGGTATAGTAGAGGCGGTCGTGGAGTTAAAGTGATTGTGGAGAAGAGGTGACGTGGAGGTAGAGAGGAGGTCGAGTAAAAGGTGGTGGTGGTGGAGGTAGAGATGGATGAGGAGATAAATGTGGACGACGAGGTGGACATGGATGTAGAGGTAGAGGTGGATGAGTGGATGCAAGTATAAAGGAGAAGTATTGAAGTGTTATCTCTATATGTCGCATTTTGGATAAAATAGATTTATAAATTTCATGAAGATCAGTTTCTTTTGGATGGTAAATCAAACTCCATAACCATGAATATGGGAATATTGTGCGGTTATCAACAATTGCGAATGTGTGTCTAAACACATAGGTATGGGGAAAGATTTATTTAATTCTCAGGGGTTCAATGATATTTTACGTCAATTTATCAGTCTCAAAATTCAAACAATATTTGATTTGAATAATGAAACATGTTTCAAAAATATAATCCATAATGAGGATTAAAATGTTACGCTTTACAATGAGAGCGGAAATAAAATTGAACAGGATCTCTAAATTGTATTAAGAAGTAGGATTCTAGAACTGTATAAACAAAGTACACCTTCAACGGTATTTCCTTTAAGTAATTAGGAAAATGATGAAAACCTTTTTCCTGAATTTTCGACTAAAAAACTAACTTAGATGGGCAAAGGAGTTCTTTTACGCAACCTACACAGCCCGTAGGAAATGAAGAAACCGTCCAACGAACCACCCAACGTTAACTGTAATTTGAATGTCGATCGCCAGGTAGCAGCAGCGTCGAGGGCGACCGCGCCAGAGACACGCGGCGTGCGCGAGCCCCGAAAGGGCGGCGGGGCGGCGCGCGGGGAGCTGAAGGGAGGACCGAGCGAGGGCCGTGCCCTAGCCCTGATTTACACAAGCGCCCGCGCCGCCAATAGATTTATCAGCGGCGCGAAAGGTTAGAGTTGAGTTTCGGTCGCGGCGCCGGCCGCCTGCCCGCCACCGTCGCCGCCGCCTAGCGCGCTGACGAGCCGCTTAAAGGCAACGCTGCCGACGCTACGACCGGCGTTAAAGGGGAGAGCTAGGGTCGATCTACTCTCCATACGAGCTGCGGGCTGTGCAAGGATATGGCGTTAGTAGAAGGTGAGGCTTTGTAAAATGTTTGATCACGTTGCACGATTCAAATCTCGCGAGAGGTTTGAAACTACGAATTACGTGATAATTGTTTAGTATAACAATATAATAGTAAAAAACAGATCGAATAGCTGGGGCAAGGTTTTTAATAATATTCGCTATGAAGAATCACTGTGTTAGACAGTAATAATATCATGAGAACCTACCAAACGATGTTGGAAAAATAAACAGAACTGGGAAGTGAAAACAGAACAGTCTCTGAGATACACGAAAACAATACCTGTGGTACTGTCAGCCACTAGTATCGTGCCAGAGGTCACTGTCATGCCACGAAGAAACAGGGAATCAGTAAATATGGAATTTTTAGCATTCAGAAGTCATTCGTAATCAACCCGTGTACTATGGTCAGAAAGTTCATCGATGCAGTTATTTCGAAAAATTCTTAAAACAAAATGTTATACTGTGTTTGAAGAAATATTGTAGCCTTTTAATTATGAATTTACATATTTACCTACTTTTAAATTATGTTGCAATTACTATTAGTTTTTATTTATCTAGAAGTAAATGTAGTCACGGTAGATTAAATTTAAATATTTCTTTATTTAATATTATTATATATACATTATATTATTATTAATTTATTTTACTTCAAATATCATTTATATTTCTTATGTTTTTATTTATTTATATTTCAATACTTTATTTCATTCGAATTAAATTTTTAATTTTTATCTTTTGTTATGAGTTAAATAGATTGCTTCAAAAATTTTCGAATAAATATCTTAAACGCAAATCACGTTCAATTTCATGAAATTGGCGAATTATGTAATGGTGGTGTAATGTTAAATATTATTTTGAAAAATAATAGTTGCAATTATGTGTGAAACTTCATGAAGGATGTCAGTGTAAATTAAGTCAACTAAGTCAATGAGCTTTCTGAAGCCAACTTTTATAGATTGAGGGAATTTAGTCCTTGGAAATTGTATATAAACGTGCTACACTGAGCGTTTTAGTGATGAGTTGTGCCACTGTGTGTTGCCCGCCAGGGATCGAACTCGGACCGAGACGACGCGACCCCGTAGACCCTGACCTACAAGGTTCGAGGCCCCAACGGACATGGTGCCTCCGTAAAGTCGAGTAAGTTGCGGCCCATCGATGGCCGCGTAAAAACGGACTCAACTTGTTACTTTGGTGACCGCAACTTTAAATATTTTGCTCGGTTTCTGATATTCTGAAACGTTTAAGAAGTTTATTTAAACAGAGAAATATGAACTTAATTTAATTTACTTACATTTTTAATCATGGTTATTAGTAAATAACACATAAAATTTATAAATATTTATAAATTTTAAATCTTTAGTTGTTCTTGATCATTTTCAACTTTTTCTCAGAATTTTGTTCCAGTCGGAAAGACTCAACGGAGACCTAATGTTGATATCTAAACGTACCACAATTTTAGAAAACTTACCCTTTTTGGATGTGACAGGTAAAACGAAATAAGTGAATACTTTCTCTGTTGAAAACTTACTTTGGGTAAAATATATGATCAAATCGCAGAGTCGAAAGTTTCATTACTCAGAAAAGAAGATAAATATGTCCAATTTTTTCATGACCGCATTATCTAAATCTGGTAATGTGGGTACACTATGACAAGGAATACATATACAATTCCTCCTTTAGGCGGCCATTATTAAATTAGTCACTAATAGTGAAGAGCTTTCAAGAGATTATTGCTATTCGAGGTCCATTACAACAAAACATTATATTAGCAACGATTGGACTTGATAGTGGCAAGCCTCAAAACAAATTTTCATTTCATGAAACATAATGGAATCACATTATTTAAATTTGTGATATAGGTTGGTTTCCCTGTGGTGAACATCAATTATTGTAAATGCAAGAATTATTGTAATTCGATATCAGAATCGTGCAGAACGTGTGCATTTATTATCCACTACGGCAGGGAAAACTCTGTAAAATAGCTTTGTTATGATTTAGAAAGTTCTTTCATTAATTTTGTATTGTGTAATGGTAGAGCTATTTCTGATGGCTTTATGCAAACAACTATTTTCATAGAAGGATGGTCAATAGTTAATTTATATTCTGTTAGATATTTTAGAAACGCAAAAGAGTTCCAGGAAGCGAATCGTAACTTAAAATAAATAATAGGGATTTGATTAAATAAAACATTAAAATTTTGTTTAATAGTTGATTTACGTGAAATATAGTCCCAACACCTACATGATTTTTTATCGTTCACATCTTGTTATAAGTATTTCTGGACTTCTTTATTTTCACGTCTAACACGACAAATTTATTTATAACGTGTACATTTCAACTTTATTAGCTGTTTAAGATTGTCATCGTCGTTTTCATGATTCTTCCGAGCAAAAGTACTATTTCTAGTCTCATACCTCTAACAAGTCTATATATTTAGTAAATAAAATTATTTACTTAACAAAATTGTTAAAAAATAATTTGTACAAGTACTGTATAATTGATTGCTGGTGTGGATCAACATAACAATTAGACAAAATGTAAGTAATAAAATTATGAACTTGACAATTAATCATCTATTTAATTTTATTTGATATTTTAATTTAAGGTAAAAATTTAGAATCGATGCATATTCTCATATGAGACAAAATCTAGATGTTTAAGTATTTTAGTACTATATACTATTTATTTTGTAGGTATGTTATTGAATACATAATATCAACTGCTTGCTTCACACTATCAGTTAGTAAATTTTTATTAAATGACAACTATAAAATACAAAATCACACGTTTCGCTGTTGTTCTTTTTGACGTCTGTTTCCAACGTAGACCGCATTAGCATCAGACTAGTCTAGTATATTTCAAATAATTTATATTTCGTTTGCACACCTCAAATGAGCAAAGCTGAAGTCAGAAGTTTAAAATATTAATAATAATAAGATCAATCAAGTAGTAAATATAAAATTATCAATAACGACAACATTGACAAAATATTACTAGAGTACTATACACGAGAATTATTCTACCTCTAACTCTTCCTGCTACAAATTCTCATTCATGTATCTTCTCATATCGCATCTACGCCTCGATCATCCTCCAATCAATGTCCGTCCCACCAGCCCACATCAGCCTCACCCAATCCCCGTTGCGCCCCGACCCTCCCCTTCCCCTTCCCCTCCTTGTCCAGCCCCCACCCGCCGCCACCCCGCCACCACCCGCCACCACCCGCCCCACCCGCCCCACCCGCCCCACCCGCCCCACCCGCCCCACCCCGCCCCACCCGCCCCACCCGCCCCACCCCGCCCCACCCGCCCCCCACCGCCCCACCCCGCCCCTCTGCCTCGCGCTATGACCCGCACCCGATCCAAGGACCTCGCTGCCCTGTGCGCACCATCCGTGACGGGTGCATCCATCATCGACTGAGGCGCGTCGCGCGCTGGCTACTCGCGAAAACGACCACTCCATAAATCAAGATCAATGATGGCTCGATACACGGATACGCGGGCGGGCGGGCGGGCGGCCGGCTGGCCGAAGCGCGCGGCGCGCATGAAAATTTCAGCCGCTTTGCTCACCGCGCGCCCCATTCATTCCGAGCGAGCGTTATCACTACTAATAAACCTTGACGTTCGCGTCGTGGCGCAGTGTGTTTTACTGCTGGATTTGTTCGTGTTTCTTTCCGCTCCGTGGCTTTAATCTCCAAAGAGCTGCACAATGTGCTCCCGAAGATAGACCTCGATGACGATGTAGATCCCTGTCGGGTGGAGCTCCATGAGGAAGGAAATATCAAACTGGACGTAGAGGAATAATTGTTCTGTAGCGAGAACGTGTTTATGAAATATGATTGATGTTGTTTGTTGAAGCGATACTAATTCCAAATTGGCTATATGTAATAAAGATTCTGTAAAATTATCTGGTAGTGCTCATGATATTTCATTTTAATAAAAAATGAAAAGCCAGTACTTGCAGAAATGTTTCCAGGAAGACGTTGGACGTTTTGGCTAATTACCGCACGCTTGAGAATATGTCAACAAGTAACAGAAAATAATCCCAACTTTGAACTCAGGTATGAGGAATTTAAAATACATTTTCTTTCGGAAATATATTATCGAAAAGTGCATGGGCTATTCTGCAACATTCACTAATCAGGTAATAATTCTGAAGTGTTTACGCGAAAAAGTAATGTAATGGAGAACTTGTTTTGTTTGCAGCGGGAAAATCGTAGTTTTTCTGCGACTGTGGAGATTATGCGGTGTGTTTTGGACATGCTTATAATAATGAAGCAGATAATTTAAGAGAAACAGGCTTTTGGCAGCAATTCTCGTCGTTGCCAAGAGCCAGCTTGGAGGTCGCACAGTGTGCATTGGCCATAACATGGGGATAAATGTTAGAAAACCTTAGTTTACGAGCTTTCTTTCTCGTATTTATTGTTATCTTGTTGTTGTCCGGGCTTGTATGCCACTCAAAAATGCAAATTCATTAAAATTTAATGAAGTTGTAATACACTGATACTATGAATGTGAACTTTTGTTATTAAAATGTGATAATGCTGAATGTCGGGACAATAAATACAATGTATTTTTAAATAATAATTACCATGCAAATCGTAAATAGGTTTTATCGGATTCCAGAATTAATGTAAAAAGAGAAACAACTTTCAAAAATGTGAATACAGTGGAGTCTTATTGCCGTATTCTGTTAATAGATTATCTGTCCTTAACAAGGTTGTTGTACACTAGATGATGTCGGAAGCAAACAACTTTTATATAATTACAATACTGTTAATACAATAATTAACAACAAAATCGTAAAGTAACTTTTTTTATACATCACTGTATTACTATATTGTAGTTGTGTGTGTGTAATGCAAGTTTCTTCGAGATGCAAGTCGCTCAGATGTCAACTTTAAATTTGCGAACTTGCGTGCCATTGAATCAAGTTGCTCCGTGGCAATTATCCATCCTTCTCCTGCCATTCGAGTTGCCTTAGTTGACATTTGATTTATTCTTCATCCTTTACTTCCCTTCTTGCCGAAATTGCAGCAAATCCAGTCGAATCAATCACATGGCGTGGCCCCACATTCATTACACTATCTTACTTATTGGTACGTCAGTTGGAAGTATAGATTTTGTCCCGGCTGGAGCGTTAAGTGCTGATGGAGATAGCTGGAGAGAGAAAGCCTACAATCATGCGTAGGTCGGTGCCGAATCTCAAGTCCAGCACAGAAGGTACATCGACGTACCCCATGCTATAATGCATTATCCTAAAACGACTAATGAAGTAAATTATTGCACCTTCAATCAATACTTTCACATCACTCACTCGGTGATTCTCTCACTCAGTTATTAATTCATTATTTTACTTACTTTTTTTTTTTTTCACTTGTTAATTCACTCACTCACTCGTTCATTCACTACTCGTTCACTCACTCATTCTTCTTACTCACTCACTCGTTCATTCGGTCAGTCACTCACTCTCTCGTCCACTCATTCTCTCGTCCACTCACTCTCTCGTCCATTCTCTCGTACGCTCTCTCGGCCGCTCTCTCGGCCACTCTCTCGGCCGCTCTCTCGGCCACTCTCTCGGCCACTCTCGGCTACTCTCTCGGCCACTCTCTCGTACACTCTCTCGTACACTCTCTCCTCACTCTCTCTCACTCTCTCGACACTCACTCGTTACTCATTCACTCACTCATTTGGCAAGTCCACCCGGACAGCGATCCCTCTCTGCACCTACATATAACCCCACCCGTCTCTCCGCACGACCGCGTCCGCGCCGCGGCTCCCGCATTCTCATGCAAAAACCGCGCGCTTTATTTTTTTGCGCGGTCGCGAGAGGTCCTCACAGCGAAGCGAGACGGGCACTCGCCACCGCGTCTACACGGGTCGTTAGCGGACGCGGCGGCGGCTGTGGCGCTCTCTGGCGGTGGAGTTGCACTCGACGCGCGGCGTCTCTGCCAGCAACGGCGCGGACGACGAAAAGACCCAGGGTCGCAGGGTTGCGGCCGGTACGTCAGTTTTCCACCCCACAGATCAAAATGTTGGTGACTCTAATTGAAATTTGGAATGGACAAGGGCATTTTTGACAAGTATTTTTGCGTTTGTTGTATTCATTCTCCGTTCTGTCTTTCATTTCTCCGTTAATCGGTAACCAGTAATCTCTAGTGGTATTAAGTACAACATTTATCACTGATTCTCTGTGTACATCTACCCTCTAGTTGTTTGTACCCGGGGATTCTGTGAATCATTAACGATGCATCAAAATACCAGAAACAATTCCCCGTTTAAAATTCTAGAAGTACTTTCTCGGCAATCACAACGCGTGTCAAATCCTAACGTTTTTGAAACTGTTGCAATATTCCTGTACGATTGAAACGAAACAACCGGATTAGTTGCGTTTCAACCGCTCAAACAGTTCTATTAAACAGCTTTGAGTTCCTATTTACCCAGCGATAGTTATCATCCGTAAATTGCAGAGTTCGTGCATTAACGAGCGCCAGAGTTGGCAGGAAACGGCTTGAGCGGCGCGAGTCCTCGTGCAGCAAACACCCCCCTCCGCCCTCCGCAGCCAGCGTTGGCGTTCCGATATTAATTTGTATCCCTGTTAATCGGATAAAGCGCTGCGGGTGCCACGTGCACGTGGCGCGACTTGTCGAAGCACATGCGCGAGCGCCCGCCGCTGCCGCCCGCAACGCCGCCGCCGCCGCCGCCACCGTCGTCGCGAAACACGCCTCGCGGCTGTTAAGATCCGAGGCGTCACGTTAAATTACCGCAAAGGAGAGGAACATAGAGCTCCGAAGGGCGTCATTTGGTGATAGGATGGGATGGAGGAGGACGAAATGGTACGGAGTTGGTAGGAGGGGTTATTGGGGAAGGTGGTATGGAAGAAAAAAATAGGGGGGAAAGGGAAAACAGAGAGGGAAGGGCAGAGAGGTAGGTAGAATAGGAAGGGAAGAGTAGGCAAGAGAAGAGTAGGCAAGATCAGGGTAGGGGCAAGAGAAGAGTAGACAACAGCAGGGTATGTGAAGGAGTGACGATCAAGCCAGGGAAAAAGGGTTTAGCAGATTAGAGAGTTATTATTGAGGGAGACGAGCGAAATCGCAGCGTGCAATAATCGCGTATAGGTAATAAGCGGCGGCAGGGTAGGTGGTGAGGCTGAGGGTGAGGTGGAGAAGTGTGTGTCTGGAAGCGGCGTTGCCGCAGGCGGTGAGACGCAGGGGGCACCACATCAGAGCGTGATCGAGGCGCGTGGCAGAGTTTCGCTTTCAGACTGTAATTAGATCGCTGCTGGCAATGCGTGCGTACAAGTTTAGCGGTTAATGGGGAGAAGATAGAAGAGGACGGTTTATGGTATCCATAGAGAGAAGTATATTGGAGAGCAACGGTTAATGGAATTGTCTCCATCGGGTTAAGAACAAGAACAAAATATTCCCTGAATTTTATCATACGGATTCTAATTTAACTTTGAACATATCAGGTTTAAATTCAAAGACAAGACACAAGGGTGTCAAAAAGGAAAAAAGTTGAGAATGATTTACAGCTGTATTTGATACGACGTTATGTATTCGATAGAAACTCACGATTTTGTCTTTGATTTTTGTAACTGTAGTTTTCAAAACTTTCTGCAGCGCTCCGAATAAATATTCGAATTATTTTAGAGTGAAAACAATTACATTCTTAGATCAATGCCACTCGTGCAGAAAACACCCCCCTCCGCCCTCCGCAGCCAGCGTTCGCCATGATCAATTGAAAGATATATTTTTTTATCTGAAGACCTCCATTTGCAGAAGATAATGTTTGTTTTCTAGTCCACATTTAAATACCAAGTATTCATTAAATTTTAATGGCCATCAAGATACACTAATAAACTCTCTTAAGTTTATTCAGGTACTGTGTGAGAGACACTAAGATTTGTAGAGAATTAATAGTGTGGAAAACAAGTTTGCATACGATCCACGTCCTCGAAGAAGCCGAGGGGCGGTGATGGCTAGACCACCTCGAGGCATGGCTGCGCATTCTGGGGACGAAGCTCATTTGTCGCTGTCAAGCGCCGTGCTATGCTCGTCCTCTCGACCTTCGCGTTGGGGCAGGCGACGACCGCCTCCGTTGCCCAGCAGCCACCTCACCTCTTCCAGGGGAGTCACTCACCCCACACCTGGGGCGATACACCCGCCAGCTCAGTGGTAGCCGCTGTCTAAGACAGGGAAGCCAAATACCATTCACGCTGCCCTGCTCAAAGTTAACCGATTTTTTCCCTTTACGGCTTAAACGTGTCAAACTCAATACACTCCGTTTCTCTCGCATTATCATTTCTCCCTCCCCGACTCTCTCTCTCTCTCTCTCTCTGTCTGTCTGTCTATCTATCTATCTATCTAATTATTGTTAAGTTTAACATAAAGTTCTGACATTCATTTTACTTCACTATTCACTCCACAACAGCAATTGACAGCACTATCAACCTCAAATATCTCAACACGCTTGGTCGTCGGTAGGTGCCGGATCTTACCTTCCATCGAGGGATGATCACCGCCATTTTATGAAGGGGAACATGTACAACGCTTACGGGACATGGCCTTGGCAGTTCACGCGTCCAGAATCACTAATCGATAAATCAATTAACACACTCGATCTCTTCACATCTGCAATCAACTACAGGAAGTTCACTACCTTCCTTATAAGCTCTCACCATCCCCAGAATCTCCTTTGCAAATCAGTAAACCGTCGTTAATACGAATTCCGAGGAGCTGGAACAATCGGTGTTATTGTTATAAAAATTCTTGTTATCCGATTTTTATATGTATCCTTATTATTACCGCTCTTTGGTGAGACCCAATTTTTGTTCTTTCGACGACGAACCATCCTCATAAAAATATGAGTATCGTCGCTCATCTCCGCATTCACAATACCTAATTACCACCCCTGAACAACGCGCATTCCAGTAACCATCTTCACAATTGCACTTATTCCAACGTATCTCAAGGACCTCTTACCCTACCCCCACCATATATTCACAGCATCTTACTCTGTCTCGCCGCTCATCTCCGCATTCACAATACCTAATTAGCACTCCTGAACAACGCGCATTCCAGTAACCATCTTCACAATTGCACTTATTACAACGTATCTCAAGGACCTCTTACCCTACCCCCAGCATATATTCACATCATCTTACTCCGTCTTTCTGCAGTTACCACGGCAGTTTGCGCCATCCGTAGGCTCCAGCGTTGGCCGTTCATCAAAGTCCGCTTGTTTCACAGTTCCGGTCAACGAAACCTCACAATTATGTACTTACGCTCCCCCCGGGGGGGGGGGGGAGACGAGTTGGTTGGCGCGAGGCCAGGGTGTGCGGGTGAGTCTTCTGGTGGAGAGTGTCGCGGATTCGGTTCGCAGGCCTCCGGGATGCGACCCACGTCGCCCGGAGAAATACGAGCCGGAGCCCAAGTGTAGGCACTATTACTTTTCAGACTTGTGTTTCGTTCCAACACACTCGTATAAGTAACGTCTGCCGTTGTAGTGCAATGCAGTAACCGAGGAGTCGCTAGAGAATACTGATTTACCGCGCTAAGGGAATGTGACTGCGAAGAATTGTTCGGCCAACTAAAATGTGTGGCATTATGTCACTGAAGGTTATATCACAATGAAGATTTTTAGCTAGATATTTACAGCGCCGATGCAGTTAATCTCGTCATAATACGTGCAAATTAATGAATTTTTTTGTCCGAGATATTCAGAACAAGTTATATCTAGAGTAATTTAATGATGTCTGTTTTGATTATGTATGAACAGATTATATAATTAGACGTTTGGAATGGGGTGTATAATAAACCGAAAGAATTTTAAAAAATACTACTACAACTTTGGATTTTAAGATTGGCACGAAATAGCCCGACTCTATGTTATTCTCATTGTCGTATTATGGAGGCAAACACAGTATACAGGGGATAAATTGTATCCTATGATTATTCGTTATATATTCTATTTTTTATATAAGATTAATTAGCCTATCATAACTGATCTTTAACTTTAATTAAAAATAAGTTAAATGTAACTGAATTAATAATAGTATTTTAAACTCTCATTTTCATTAGTTATAAATAAGATTGAAAAATATATTTCAAATTTATGAAATAAAACCATTATTTTTTTTAAAAATATATTCCGAAGTTTTTTTTAGATATTTTTGAGAGAGAAAAAATGAGAAACTTAAAGGTCATGTAAAATTATTCAGAAATTTTCAAGAGAAGTGAATAAACAAACTTGGCTCCTGCTAACAAGCATCTATTTGCGATATTCTCCAAATAACAGCATTGCTATTCGAAAGTCACGAAACAGGTATCGAATAACGACCTTCCTTTTTTTCACTTCAAATTTAGAACAACCCCTCACCATAAAGTGGGACTGCATCATCATATCTACATTCATACTCAAGCGCCTCCTACAAAAATAGAAATCCCCATGCAAAAACAAAAATCCTCGCGCAAATTTCCCGCCTTTTGAACGCATTCACAAAACAGCAAAGAAGCGCAAAGTCACACGCACATCTCGCCCCAGTGATTCCAGCGCCCCTCGACACCTTCATCCGCCAGGTCCAACCCGGGCCACGCCCCCTTCCGTCCCGCGCCACGGCCCCCTGAAAGCCCGGCGCTGGCAGCACAGAGCCTCCGGAGGGAGCACAATACGTGTGGACGGGGCGCTCATTAAGGCGGCGGGCACTCGCACGCGCGCCTACACACACGCACACGCACGCGCACACACACTCACGCGCGCGCGCTGCTGGAGTTTGCCGCTCGGGCGCGCCCCAATGTAGGCAGACCTCCGACGCTTCGGCCCGACGCCGCACAGTGCTCCGAAATGCCCCGAAACGACGCAGGTGCTATGTCTTGAATTCCATCCTCGTTAAAAATTTGGTGAAGAGATTCGGAATGTGGTTTTAAAAATTGAATATTGCAAATTAACACCAAACAAAGGTGCTGTCAAGTTCAAAAAATATTTCTTAATAAATGTTTTTGTAATGATATAAGTAGGTTCGTATATATAGTGAAAATATGCCCCTTAATAATATTGATAAAATTGGCTTTTCATGTTAATTTAATATTGTCACGTAGCAAATGTTATAATTGAGACACGAAGATAAATATGTTTCATTCGCATGTGATTTTAAATTACATTATTGGCGTTTTTTGAGGTTGTGTTAATTTGTCCCTTGTTAGGGATCCCAACTAAACATTTTGACCGCGTACTTTTACTCAAAACAATCCACATGCCCCTTAATATTGTCGTGAAGCATTTAGATGGATATATTTTACAGATTTCCGTACAAATAGCCTATGGAACAACTATGAACTGTGGGAGAGCGTCTTCTGTCACTGAACAAGAAGACTTTAAAATGTTAGTTTGCAGATGTTCTGTGATTATACAAACTAAAGATATAAAAACATTGCTACAAATATGTTTTTTGATATGTTTCCGATCGCGATGAGCATGGTCGCAACATGTTTTTTTGATTAAATTAGTGTTATTAATCTGTCATGCAACTCTTCATAACCGCCAACACAAACATTTCGGATATGAAATACGTTCCAATTGCCTTTCAAAATTACCTACTAATATATTACAAACATATAACAATTTCAAATTTCTAAAACATATTAAATTATATGATGCATTGTAAACAAATGTACGCAAATAGTCGCTGACGACCATGCAGTTCATGTTGAAAAACAGTTTAATTAAAAAAACAAAACATTTGGGGTTTTTGGACCACCCACCCACGTGGAAGGTGTTGTGGCCCTTTGTGCGCCTCCTTGGCCGCCCGCTCCGCAATTAACACGCGCCGCCCGGCCGCAGCGCCCGCCGGAGCCCGCCAGGCGGCTCGTTATAAGCGCCGGGCGCTAAGAAGTTGTTTTAATGAACGTCGACGCCCTCCCGCGCCGCCTCAACACCGCCAGCCCCGCCCCCTCCCCCTGCCCCTCCCCTCCCCCGCCCCCACTGAGCTTGCGCATCGCAGAGCGCAGTGTATGAGCACCAGCGGGCGGGGGGGGGGGCTATTAAAATGTACTCGCGGCTACTATTAAAATGCACTCGCACCTCGGTACTACGGACGAGAAGGCGGAACATCTGTGAGGTGAAGTCGATTGGACGTGGAAACCGGCTCTAAATTTAGGTTACATTAGTAACGGTTTGTATTACGTTGTGAAAGATATAGAAATAAATTTGGTATTACACTGTTAATGGAAATCATTATATGGGATTATTATATACCTGTACACGGAAAATATTCTATATGATACTGTAAATTTAATGGTTTTATTTTATAATTAGCCTACCCAGTTGTGTCAAATTGCTTCAGATTTACGAAGTATTTTCATTTCACTGTAAATGAGCACCACCAGGTGAGAGCACACACTATTAAAATACTCTTGTACTTTGTTGATGTATGACATTTAGAAAGAATATATATACACAAAATTTTTGAAAGTAATATCTACACTAAAAACACTACATGAGTGTATCAGTACAGAAAATCAAATCTCAAAAATAATGCAGGCATAAAACATAAGCTACTCATTACCAATACCATTGAAAAGGTCCAGAAGTACGAAAACAGGAGACTGCACTCCTCTTTCGAATAAATCAGTCCAGTCAGCTTGTTGAAGTCGCTTGTAAGAGGAGGATTGGGGGTCCTCTTACAAGATGGGAAGAACAAACGTAGCTGCTAGAGGAAAAGTAATCTCTAAAGCATGAATAATGATGACGATGACTTTGCTTCTACAAACTAAAATGTCAGAGCGTTGAAGTTGATTGTCTAGTTATGTTAGGTTTGGTTTGAACTGGCTAATAGTTAACAATTACATGACGAAAAATATACAAAAAAAAATACTGTACTGTAACTTTCGTAAAACACATTATCCAATCTGACAATGTAAAGCTTCTTTTGTATATTTACTAAGACGCCTGTTCCCTGTAAATATGCACTACAATAAAGTAAAATTTAACAATTTTAATTTTGAAATCAGGTCCTCCAAATGAATTAGTTGCTCTAGATATTGCCCGCTGCTTCCGAAATTCACTAAAGAGAGTCACGAGATTATCTTCAAATGCTGTGTAAGCACTAGAAGAATATTTTAAGGTGTGGTTTATAAAAGTATATAAATGGTGAATTTGTATTCAATAATGATAATTTTATATAAAAGTGATAAATATTGTGTTCTAGGTGCTGCAAATTCAGCTGCTCTTCTTTCCGCGTCAATATTTTTTTTTAACGTGTGAACTGTTGAACTGATTATTCGCTATTAAAATAAGTAGATTTTTTAATTTTCATTTGATCGTCACAAGTTCATTTTGAAAGCGTTGATAAAAATACATATTTTCTTAAATTAATGTTCAAAATTCCAAACATGATGAAATTTTGTATTCTCGGATTTGTAAATTGATTTACATATTGGGGCTTTACACACACGTTAATGTAAAATTATATACTGTCGTAGAGTGTTTTCGAGTAAAGTTTCTTGTTTAACTTTCTCTTTCATTATTTCCAAATATTGCCTTCAATGAGAAAATTAATTTAGAAATTGTCATATCAGTAAAATAGTACAAAACTAAAATATTCGTGTTTTATTGCCTGAAGAAGCACATTTTAAACGTTTCTTTATTTCCCTGCTACTTCCCCAAACCATCTTTTTTCGTTGTAATATCACTGAGAATTCCGTTTAATCGCCTCTCTCTCACCACTTCATGCTGCCTCGTCTCCGCCTTCCCTGGCAACCGAACAACATCCCCCATTACTCACTCGCTCGGATCGACCAGGCCTTTGGAAGTAAACAATCGATTACACTGCGTAGCCGATCCAAACTTTCCAGGGCTTCTTCCCCTTCTTTCTTCCCTGAACAGCTCCGTTGCTAGGCACTGGGGATTATTTTTAGCTCAGCGGACGATGCACCCTATGCTTTTTATATCAAATTTTGAAACGAATTTTACATATGGCTCAATACTTTTATCGGAGGTCGTCCCGCTCCCCCGCGTTAGGCCTTCCAAAATAGAATATCTTCCGGGTTTTCGAGAGAAATATTGACAGAGAACTTACGCGCTCCGTCGAATTCATTTCTGCCATTGAAAGCTGAGGAGAATGCCACGTGCTGAAACACGCAATATTCTTGCGAGGACACACGTGTTCAAATAACTCGAAAAGAATCCTGACAATGCTATAGAAAAGGAATGGGAGAGGCAGGAGAACTTTCGATGGGGGAAAAGATGAAAGGATTCCATAGCCCAGCCCGTTTCGCCGAGGCCTTTATCAAACGAATGTTTCATAACATGATCCCGATGGTTTCTTACTAAACTTATATTACACTCATATTGATATTTGGTAATAATGGATCGTAAAAAGTTCATAATAAGACACTTTTCTGTAAAGGCACAGTAATATATGGTGTTTGATCATTTTTATTAATAATAACTTAGCATTATTTTATTAAAAAAGTTTTACATTTAATTCCACCGATTTTATTTGTGTTGAATAAGATGCTACAACAAACTAAAACGAAATTTTATAACTATTACAAATTGAACCCTCGCAATTACATCACGCAATTACAACAAAAAACATAAAATGAGGGAGGTATTTACTATCAAAACTGTTATCAGAAGTATGTGATAACACATCTAAGTCCCTCTGCCTTTCTTTTAAAGGAAAAGTCACGAAATTTAGTAAAGTAGAAATTTCAAATTGCTTTCTAGACACAAACTCTTTATGTTGTAAATTTTAAGATTAGTATTTATAACTTCATTATAGGCGTTAAAAATATACTTAGACATGAAAAGAAAAACAATAAGTTTAAGTAAAAATAAGACAATCATTGTAATTGTAATGATCTTGTGCTCTGAGACACTTTTTAATGTATGTATCAATATTAACTCCCAGCCACAAACGTCCACAAAATTTATGGGACAATCATTGAATTTTTTTCTGATTTTCAAAACCCCAAATTAACATTGTATGCATTTCAACACGTGCACTACCGGGAAGATGAATAAATTTCTGCTCCCCTCATGCGACGTACCCTACTAATTTCTTCTGGAGGAGGAAAGCCCATTTTAACAAGCGGTAGCGGTGTGCCGCAGGGTTGTCTGGCCATGCTGAAAATTGCTTTACGGCGTCGGATTCCGGTCATTAGGGGAAGCACTCTCTCCCACAGAGTGAAGTGAAACTGCAGAGGGTGAAGTACAAAATAAAACGCAACCTCAATTTGACCTGAGAGACATAGAGTAGATGGACGTTCTGAAGGGATTCCATAACGAGTTGCAAATTCAGACAGGCATTACTGGCGGAGAGGCAGAGTAATGTACTTGATCTTTCGATGGATCCTAGCATCTTTGGATAGATTTTTTTCAATCTTTATTGAAAGCAGCATCAAGGTAGAAAAGAGTATGCTGAGAAGAAACGTCGAACAGAAAGGAGTTTAAATTGTAATGACTTCCCTTCTGTAGAATGATAAGCTTGGCATGAGGTGGAGCGATCATGTGAGTGACATGGTATTCCTGGGTGTACCGGTACCTTGGTGAGAGGATGCCACATGGTAGTGCGGGGTTCTGTGGGGCGTGCGGGTTGATGAGGGGTGGTGATGGGTGGCGAGGAGTGGCGCGGGGTAGTGCGCGGTAGCGAGCAGTGGCGCGGGATGGCGCGATGTGAGGTTGTATGGTGAGTGACTTGGTGTCCCTCGGTGAGATGATGGCACGTAGCGACTGCTGAGTTGTACGCGGGGTGCGGAGTGGTGAGGGGAGGTGCGGGATGGCGCGCGGTGAGTGGGAGTAGCGCGGTGGGGGGGGTAGGTTGGCGCGGGGTGGTGAGGAACGGCATCAAATGGCACAGGGTGACACTGGAGGACTCAGGATGGTGCTGTACGAGACGGAGTGGCGCAGGATGACACTCCCTAACACGGGGTGGCAAAGGGCATTAGGCGACTACGTGAACAGCGCGGAGCGCGCACAGGGCGAAGGGCCCGGACGCGAGACGCCGGGGGACGCGGAAGGCGCGTTGCGGCGCGGGGGGGGCGGGGGGGCGCGGGGCGGCGGGTCCACTTACTCGCCCGCCTCACGCAGCGCACGCCAGGCACGCCCCGCCATGTTAATTGAATGGCGGCGCGCCGCGCGGGTGGGGGGCGGGGCGGGGCGGGCGCGTTGAAGAAAGGCAGTCACCCCTTCGCCGCGCGCCGCTGCGTATTTTGTCGCGCCCACCCCTCCCCCTTCGCCGCCGTCGGGCCGGCTCTTCAGGCGCCGCGAGACGGATGGCGCCGTAAACGGGGAGTCCGTAATGAAACCGGGCACGCGCGCGTGCACTCGCCCCGCCCCGCCCCGTCTCACCGCGCCTCGCCGCGCGAAAAACGCCCAGCGCTACGGCACCATCCTGGAGGGCACGACTAACTCAGAGAAGTCTTAAAGGCGGACGGACTATAAAGTCATGGAATTTACATCTATTCCTTTGTAATATAGTTGCAATTCACTACTCGAATGGGTCTAAAGTTTACAATACTGCCAATTTTGTAGTATTACCGAGCGAATTTTTATGACGAAAATATGGAAGTGGAATACCGATATTAATTTTCAATAAAACAGGAATACAGTCCAAGAGTTTAGATAAGTATTGTTAGAGCTGTAAAGCGGAGGAGAAAATACACCAGAGAAAGTCAGAATCAGTTACACTGTTAGTTGAACACGTAAAAAAGTTGACGCGTCGCAGAATGTTCCGAGAGAAAGAAACGGACGAGTCGTAAGGCCGGAGCACAAGACGTGGCTCATGAGAAGGGTGCAAATGTCGGGTGGGGATAGGTGGGAGATTCCCGTGCAGCATTCGCCTCCCGGAGGCAGTGCAGGGCACCGCTGGCGACGCAGACCCGGAGAAACACAGTGAACCGGAAAGAAATACAGCAGCTCTCCGCCCTTCGTCAGGCATTCGATGCCTACGTTCCGCATTCCCCTCTCCCTTCACCCCACACCGGCCCGCCCCGAATCACTCTTCGTAGATGCCTCCCGGAACTGTCCTTGGAATTATCGACTGCTCCCTCCATAGGGCGTATTGGACGCTTACATCCGGCAATATGACATCTCATTCTTTTGCCGAGAGAAGCTTGAGGCCACTGGTTTGTTTTAAATACTGTGGATATTGAACCACGATGATTGTCTAAAATTAAATTGTAAGTAAACATAATCCCATTGTCTCAAGAATAATTGGGCATTGGTTTCACTGTTTTGCTTAAATCCTCAGAACTCAAATATTCGTTTATTTGTAGAAAGTAATGGAGTGAAATTTTATACTTTGATGTTTACTGAAAAAAAAATCGATTTTCTGCAAAATATACTAAGAATGAAAAATAATTTTTGTACACTGTTCTTAAAGGAATTTCAGTGGATTACTGATTCATGGAGAAAGATGAAGATCTTCCAAATGTAGTACCTTTGGAATCTCGGTACCTTGGTTGAGAAATCGATGAATGCGATAAATAAATAAAAGATGCATGCATAATTTTTGCACGGATTTTTTAACGAGTAAATTAATAATTTGCCAAATGTATAAAAGTGGACAAGTACTATATTTTTTGTAATAAGAGAGAATGAAAATTTGTCATTCATGAGTTTTCTTCTTGTGTGGCGCGTGTCTGTGTATGTATAATCGGAAATTCATGAAAATATAGACGCGTGTCAAACCATCCCAGTCGCGTATTTCCTTTTTCCTTCCTATCACGTTTTACTCTCAAAAACAGACTTAAATTCAGCAACCTGCAGCGAATCACCGTAGTCGCGATCTGGAAATCCGCTAACGGCTGCTTTTAACCATAGATCTCGCCAGCTCCTTCCTTGCTTCCGCTCTATTATCCGGTTTGCGTGCGGATTCATACATTTCGCGGGATTCCCCCCCAGGATTCGCGGTAAAAAGAAGGGGTTGGTGCCGCTAATGGCGGGGGGGGGGAGACGGGCAGGGAGCAGCAGGTGGAGGCTCCCAGACATTAGCGATCGAGAAGGTCTCAGCCGGCAGGGAAATCGCTGCAAGCAGCTGTCACCGCTCTTACCCTTCCGCACTCGAATTCTATTGCGCCTCAGTGGAGGTGGAAGGGAAGCACCGGAGCAAAGGGTAATGAGACTAGGGTTACAGTTATTAATGCCTTTATCTAGATAAGCAGATAGTATCAACTGAGTGTGTTCCTGGTGTTATCGGGTATGTGTTGTTCAGTACTTTCTGTAATACCATCTTCTTACAACAAGTCATATAAACAATATGTGAAAATTTGTATATCGTTTTCTGTACGTCATAACGTACACTGTAAGTGTACTCATACGCCATCTGTAGCTATAGTTCATCTCTTTCAGTTGTGCATATTCAGTACAATGTAATATTTGAGTTATAAACCTCGTCCCGCTCAATACTTTTTGAAATATCATATTTTTATGGCAAAAAAAAATTAAACAAGAAATACTCATACGCTATCTTTATTGTTGTAAGTGTACTCACACGCCATCTTTAATCACAACCATAACCAAACAGTTTTATCCTTCTTAGTGGACGCCATTCTATGGATATGGCATCTGGTGGCGTTAAATTCACAATATAACACTCCCTATAGTATTACGAAAAAAATAAATCGTCATCTGCTTCACCACCACGTTTCAGTTTTGGAATACTATTATACTACTGCGAAAGTGGAGCACAAAGTAAGAAAGTTAACTTCAGTTTATTCTTAATTAAATGTCATCTCTTTTTGTGTTTTGGCATTCTAGAATATTTGCATGACGTTTGTAGAAAGATTTCGTTCGTGAAGATTTCCATGAAATAAATATAATCAAGAACGAAATGTTTTGCGAATGTCAATTCAGACATGTTTGCCGATAGGAATTTTGTAGAAAAATGACGTATAAGAAATAAAACGTTTGCAAAGGTGTATTGTTTATTTGAAATGTAAAATATTGTTTATCGTTTTTTAGATTTGAAGATGCAATGTTTCGAATAAAGCAACTTTACAATATTTTTGTGTCAAAATGTTTGTTCTGAAATTCTAGTAATAGTTTCAGTCGTGTATTATTTCTCTAGAGAAGATGCAGGTACCATACTGTATTTCATTTTATAGTTCTGTGGCGTAGAAAGCAAATGGAATATTTTATTCACATCCGTGATAACAAAGAATTTACAAATTTATTTTCTTTAGCCTTATCATGAGAAAATCAATGCATATTCTTCAATGTACGTAACTCATTTGTTTTCTTATTGTATCTTATTCGTCGTGTTTTGTACCTTATTCGTCCCACTAGTTTGCTTTTCAACTCTGAAACTCATTAGTATGTGCTTGCAAAGAAATTGTTGTAATTCGTTTTGTTTTGTTCCAGCAATTAACATTCTCATTTTTCTGTTTCTTTACTTATAACAGTGTAAAACTTTATAAAGTTTCACATTTATCAGATTCAATAAGTTGTCCTGTGTCACGAAAACAAAGGAAATTTCATACAAGTGTACAAGATATGCTAATGGAATATGTTTAATTATTGTAACACGTGGAACTGTACCAAGTTGCTGAAACGATCTTTTTTCTTATGAAGAAGAATCGTCAAAATTGCAAATTTATTTCCTTCTACCATAATTAAAAGTTGTTTGTCGCAGTCAACACGTAATTTTTCAAATGAGGCAGAATAACAGATTCTAGTTTTGTCATATGTTCATTACCTAATGATATACGATCCTGGCCTTTTGTGAAAGCAAAAAGAAGAATGCCCGTGTGCGTGCATATGTAATCGGCTGTTACAATGAAGTATGACTATATGTTCATTAAAGCATTAAAGCCGTAGTGCATACCAAAATGAACATCAACTAAAAGCAAAAATACCTACCAATGTTTAGAGTTAAACTTTTGTCTGCATATTCATAATCAAATATGCTGACGTTATCATTTCTACGTGCATTAGGAGTACTTAAGTTACATACAGAAAAAAACCTTAGTTTAAATAAAAAGCAATGTTGTTGTTTACTTCATTCTGGTTACGGCTCAAATTTCTTCGCTCTAAGGACGCTCCTGTAATCAACACAAACTTTTACACTTGTATTTTCTTGCTGCAGTGCACACGACTAATGGGCAGGTCTCCTTGTTCATCTTTCTTATCATAATTTGTCTCATATTTGTTATAGATTTTCTACTGTACTTCTATTTCCTTGCGTCTTTCGTTATTACGATCTCAACACCTCTGGTACTACGATTAATATACCTTCTTCGGTTGTTTATTCTTCTCCGCACCTAAACACTTTTCTCTCACACTTCTCCTTGGTGGGCGCAATTTTTCGACAACACAAAATGTGTCTCTTCAGTCGTAGAGGTAAATCAACTTGCCATCGTACAACTCTGACTCCCTGTTGTACCATTATGATACCCTGATTGTTTACTCTCTTTCATGCGCTTGCATTTCTAATGCAACATACAGAACAAATATTTGTTCTTCATAATGTGTGGTCTTTCGCTGATACTGCACGCTATATCACTATTTATTTATTTATTTTAGTTTCCGAATTCAAATATAATTTTATTCTCACTCAAGCATTTCGTTTTATTTTGTCTCTTAAAGTACATAAATTACAATCCTCGACCTAATATTATCATTCGTTATTTATCCTACGGAATAAATTAATGTCATTCTTGGTCGATTGTTTGCAAACACTACATGTTGCAATCCACATGCGTAAACGATGACACTCTGCCGAACTTTCAACTCTGAGCTTTGCATTTACCCTGGCTGTGCGTAATCTGTGGTAGTGCCGATCCTCCCGCTGCTGCCGTCGCTGCCGTTCCGGCTGCTTCGGCAATCCCCCCCCGCACGTCACCTCGTCCTTCCCTCCACCTCCACCTCCTCTTCCCTCTTCGGCGTCACCGCCACCGAAGCCATCTTTCCGACGACTGCGACTTGGCCTCCACCCACGCCGCATTCACGACCACCTCATGCACCTTCAAGTCAGCTCCGCCCACCCCCTCTTTCGAATCTGCTTCCATTATCGCCCCCGCCTCCACATCACCGCCACACCCCATCAAATCCCCCCCCCCCTCCCCCCCAACCCCCCCACCTCATCCCCTCCCCCCCCCCCCTTCGCTGAAACTCGCTTCTCTCTACTGCCATCCCTGCTGCCGCCACATCACCTTTCTGCCACCACAGCCGTCACCAGTGGAATCGCCATCGCCCCGCCCCCCGTCCCCTCCAGACTCTGCTTCCATTCGGGACGCTGTCTCCGTCAACTTAACCCCCCCCCCACCTCCCCCCCGCAGCCACCGCCCCGTTTTCGACGGCCCGGGCGTCGACGTTCCTGCGCCCAACACCCTCGCCATCCCCGCCGACTCCAATGACCCCAACTGCCACCACTGTCGCCACTGCACTCTTCCCTCTCTCCACTGCCATCACCGGGAGCGGTAGCATCAACATGTCACTGCAGCGCCTCTGACCGGGAGGTCCTAGGTTCGAGTCCTGACGGCGGCAGGATTTTCGACACTAGCTTTTCAGCTAGGTCGAATTCAATCGCTGTCTGGAGGAGAATTCTAGCGGCCGGCTGCTCTGATCGGTAGTTTTCCGTGGTTTCTCTGATCAAACCAGGCGAATGCCGGAGCAGTACCCTACCAAACGGGCCAGGGACCGCGTGTGATCTGTCCTTCCTCTTCCTTGTCCTATCCTCTCCCCTTACACACACACTTACACTAACATGCATTACACTACCACATATTCCAGGAGACCGGTCGGGAGCTTAGAGCTTGTCCCGGCTGGGGCGGTGCCCGGCTGGTGGGAGAGTCCTGGTTAGGGGGAAATCCCACTAGCCGACGGTAGGTCGGCGCCGGATCACGCCATCCAGCGGGGGAAGATCACCGCCATCTCCCGAGAAAAAACATGCACAACACTAACGGGACTAATGACCAAAGTATTTGACGCGCCCGGAAACACGAAAAAATCAATCAATCAATCCACTGCCACCCCAGCCGCCGCCACCTCTACCACCACCACCGTGCTTCCGCCACCACCGAGGAAGTACCGTGGCGTGGCGTGGCAGCGTCGGCGCCTTCGTCTCCGTGTCGGGCGATTTCATACAACGCGGTGCAGCGCGGCGCGCGCTCGGCTGCAGGGATTGCGGCGGCGGCGGCGGCGCGGCGGCGGCGCGGCGGCGGCGGCGGCGGCGGCGGCGCGGCGGCGGGGCGGCGGCGGCGGCGGCGGCGGCGGCGGCGGCGGCGGCGGCGGCGGCGGCGGCGGCGGCGGCGGCGGCGGCGGCGGCGGCGGCGGCGGCGGCGGCGGCTGGCGGCGGCGGCGGCGGGCGGCGGGGCGGTGGCGGCGGCGGCGGCGGCGGCGGGGCGGCGGCGGCGGCGGCGGGGCGGCGGTGGCGGCGGGGCGGCGGCGGTCGGCGGCGGCGGGCGGGGCGGCGGCGGCGGCGGCGGCGGCGGCGGCGGCGGCGGCGGCGGCGGCGGCGGCGGCGGCGGCGGCGGGCGGCGGCGGCGGCGGGGCGGCGGCGGCGGCGGCGGCGGCGGGCGGCGGCGGCGGGCGGCGGCGGCGGCGGCGGCGGCGGCGGCGGCGGCGGTGGCGGCGGCGGCGGCGGCGGCGGCGGCGGCGGTGGCGGCGGCGGTGGCGGCGGCGGCGGCGGCGGTGGCGGTGGCGGCGGTGGCGGCGGTGGCGGTGACGGCGGCGGTGACGGCGGCGGTGGCGGCCCCCGAGAGTCGCTTGCCACACGGACGCGCCTCCACGCCGCCAGCGGCGAGCCACCGAGCAGCAAATCCATGAGCACGCTGCGGAAGGGGTGAAGAAGGAAGAGGGATGGAAGGCGGCACGAAGAACAAGCAGAAAATAAATGAGGCAGATGCGAGATCTCAGGGATAATATCGTTACTTTTGCAGCGTCGCTAATCAAGAGGTTCTAGAGTTTCAGTCCCAGCATGATGGGATTTCGATACTAGTTGGATAACTGGGTCAATTTAACTGAAGTCTGGAGGAGAATTCTAGTGTCCTGCTGCTCTGGTCGATGGATTTTCCGTAGTTCCGAAAAATACCAGGTGAATGCTGGAGTAGTGTCTTATCAAACGGGCTACGGAACTGTTGTACTTTTTCCTCAAATTTGTACCCTTTGCATTCTTATTACAGGCACATTTACACCTTCACCACTAGATCACATGGTGGTACTCCTCTGGTGGAGATACCTGAAGGGAAAATTCCCATTCGGCCTATAGCCATCGTCTTCGGTGGCTCAGGGCATCATTTGATGTCTTTGCAGTGCCTCTAACCGAGATGTTCTAGGGTTTCAACACCTACGGTGGAATAATTTTAGAATTTAACTACATAGCTTGGTCGAATTGAACCTTTAGAGGAAAATTCTTCCGGCCGCCTGCTGTGATCTGTAGTTTGCCCTGATTTCCCCGATCAACTCCCGGCGAATACCGGGACAGTACCATAACAAACGGGGACCTACCGAACGAACAAATGGACCGCACGTATATCTCCTTCCTATTCCCTTTCCTATTCTCATCCCTTACTTAGATGCACTAGACTACCACACGTATCGGGAAACCAGACACAAACTTAGAGCTGGTCCCGGCGAGGATGGAGCTCCGCTGGTGAGAGATACCTAGTTGAGGTAAACCGAACATGCCGATGTGTAGTTCAGCGCCGGATTTCGCCATCCAGTGGGTGAAGATCACAACCTCTACCGCGTTAAAAACTACTAATCAATTAATCGAGTTATAAGCCGGTATCTAATTTCAAGTTTCAGCGGGAGAGAAAACTTTGCTTATCGAGATTTAAGACTCTTAACACTGACGAAACTAATGACCTCAGACCTTGAAGCTCTCAGAAACAAACTACAATTAACAAAAGAGTTGAGGAGATGCAGACTACAGGAAGCACAAAGGAAGAAGAAAAGTTTGGGAAATATATTTTACAAAACGTGATGAAAAAATAAGATGGAATGTGGAATGAAAAATCAGGTGGATTACAGAAACTATAGGATGTGGTTAAAGAAAATTCGGAGCTAGTGTTCGATAAGAGGTGATAAGGGCCCAAAAGATGTGTAGCATGAAGTAAGAAATACTGGGAAATATAATTATTTTGATGAAGGACTAGATCAATGTAGAAAAAGACGCAGATTTAAATAGCGGAATGAATTTGCACAGACATTACATTTATCACCCGTTCGGTTTCATTTTCCTCCGCAACGTTACTTTCAACCATGCCAGACGACGCACGATAAACGGTGAAACCACTATTTCATAATTATAACAAAAATAAAGGAATACATGAAAAGAAGCACGCAGAAAGAAAACGATTTTGTATACTGTACCTACAGTGCACTAGCTAGAATCCATACTGGAAAGATTTGCAACACACTTGCTAACCACTCGTAAAAACCTCTCTAATTTCAGAAGCCATATAGTGCCTGTCATCATAAATTTTGTAGAACTGCTAGAGGGACTCAGAAGAGCGGCGACCACTCTAGGATAGTTAAATAGGAACGTATGTGTTGCATGGTGATGCCGTAGGTGGAGGCAAAAGTAGACGTAACGGTGGCGTCTTCTTTGAGAACTGAGGCACCCGCTTTACTCTCACCACGATAACACTTGCAACGGCTAGTAATGACAGTCATCCAAGCGGGTTTGAAAGTAAATAAGGATCTCGCTTTATGTTCTCTGGGCAAGAGAGACTAGCTGAGAAGCACGTAAGAAATATGCAGTCTTGCCTGAGGCCCTCACTCTCTCTCTACGTTCACTTTACTCTTCTCGCTGTGAAACAAATACACGTTATTGGTAAACGTACGATGTACGGTAATGAAATTGTTATGTTAAGAGGTCCGTAGCAATGGACATAAATCATCTTAAACACATGCATATAGAACCGATGTTTCGAATATGTTTTTATGATCTTCCTAGAGTAATAAGCGTGAAAAATCGTGGGAGTATAAATTCGCTTTAATGATATGAACCACCCGCCTATGTATGAACCACCAATGTATGAAAATCTGATTATCCATTTTAAATGTACCTTATAATTGACACATTAAGGGAGAAGCTATTTAATTGCGTTCTTCATTACATTGATGTGATGGAATATAACTCCGAGCATTACAATAAAGCCTGTGGGCAATATGTGGGTGTATTGCAGTATGTTTCTGCCCCAGGCAGAGGAGAAGGCACTTATATAGAAGAAAACTCTAGCCTGCACTGGCGATGTCCAATACTTCCTCGGGTCACGGACCGTCGTTAAGTACGGGGTAAACAGTTTTATAGCCGGGTAAATTTTCAGCGCTTATAAGAGCAGGAGACGAAGAACGCCGTTCCAACATATATAAACTTTCATTGTTATGGCTGTTGATCTTGTTTTGTTAATAATAAAATTGTTACCGCCTCGCGACTGTAAACTAATTTGGCGGAAAAGTTCTGAAGTTGTTTGAAGATATCAATACGAGGACATTATTTGTCGATTCGATTCGTACAAGAAATGTCCTGACTAAAGATGAAATGCATTTGAGAAAAATAAGCGATTATGCAAATTATAGCGCATTACAGCGCGAAATATCTGAATTAAACAAGTTTCTCATTTCTATTACATGTATGCATGTCACGTATTTCATAAACAAACAGTTCTTTAATAACATTCAAATTAACACTCATGCTATTCGTATTCCATAGAGCACAGTGCATTCATCGAATAACCCTTTCATTGGTGGTTCATCAGCTGCATTGCATACGTAAAATAAAATACGCAACGTTTTGTGATGAATTTTAAAACACTGAAAGTCAGATAAAATAAAATGAGAACAATCTATAAGGCTTGCTGCAAATGTGCTGATTTCATCTATCCTTCGAGAACTATTTTATCATTAGCTTTACTGACTGAGACGCGGCTCATTTCGGACAGCCAAGAATATTAAGACTCTGGCCGCGAAAATCTACGAATCAATTCTTTTATCATCATTATTTTGATTTCGTATGAGTAATTAATTCTTCCAGTGGTTTTTGATTAGCTAATTTATTTACAACACTGGCAGATGCAAGTATGAAAAAATATAGGATAAATAATTGTAGCATTAAATTGAATAAAAATGAATAAAACATAACAGTTAATTTTCCTGCGTTAATGACAAAATATTTATTGTCAGAACTCTGTAAAATGTCCACATTGAAAACAGATTTCAACAGCAGATCTGGTTTTAAAGATTTTAGGAATGGCATGATGCATAACACCAATGTATCACCCATAACGACAAAAAATCTATCACAAATTGATAGAAGAGCAAGAGTGATGAGAAGGATATTTCAGAATTGTCAGAAACAAACCGCCATCACTACTGGCAGAGTTACCAACCATAACACCGCTTCGCAATCCCTAACATCATTACCACTAACATCACATTATTACTGTCACCACAACGCCGCTATCGTTTCTTGTGGCCGTCGCTTCCATCATTCATTAGTTCCATCTCCGCGCCGCTAGCGTCGCCACCGATCTCCGCGGAGAACGATAGGTCGCCGCCGTCAGGAGCAATTTCGATCTGCGCCGCGACGTGGCGCTCGTCGTCCGGACGACGCGGACGTCGACCAAAGAGAAGCCTCGTTTTTGCCAGCACGCGCGCTGAGCACGTTCTCCCCGGCAGCTGCGGGTCGCAATCCCGGGGACGGCGGCGGCGGGGTCAGTGTCGGCTTCGGCAACGCGCGAAGTTTTCTGGAGCGCCGGACGGACACCGACCCGCACCAGGGCGAGACGCTGGCGCAGACAGAGAGAAAAGAGGCAAAGAAATGGAGAGTGCAACCAGCATCAGGAAGAAGAAGATCGGTTTGTTGGTTGTTAGTGATTCCGGGGCGTCAACAGCTTAGGTCATTAGTTCCGTAAGTAATCTGCATGGTCTTTCCTCGGGAGATAGTGGTGATATTCCCCCGCTGGATGCTGAGATCTGGCGCCGACCTACCGTCGGCTAGCGGGGTTTTCCCCTAACCAGGACTCTCCCACCAGCGGGGCACCGCCCCAGACCGAACAAGCTCTAAGCTTCCGACTGGTCTCCCGGAATATGTGGTAGTGTAGTGCATGTTAGTGTAAGTGGTGAGGATAGGACAAGAAAGATCGCGTGCGGTCAGTGGCCCTTTTTTAGGGTACTGCTCCGGCATTCGTCTGGTGTTGATTGAAGAAACCACGGAAAATTACCGATCAGAGCAGCCGGTCGCTAGAATTCTCTTCTAGATAGCGACTGAATTCGACCTAGCTGACAAGCTAGAGTCGAAAATCCTGCCATCGTCGGGACTCGAACCTGGACTTCCCGATCAGGGGGACTGCAGTGACATTAGCTGATGCCCTGAGCTATCACAATACGAAGAAGAAGAAGAAGAAGAAGAAGAAGGAGAAGGAGAAGAACGAGAAGAAGGAAAGAAAAGGAGAAGAAAAGAAGAAGAAAAAGAAGAAGAAAAAGAAGAAGAAAAAGAAGAAGAAAAAGAAGAAGAAAAAGAAGAAGAAAAAGAAGAAGAAATAGAAGAAGAAAAAGAAGGTCATGCTTGCAGGAACACGGCGAGCACCGCAATCCCTTCCCCTCCCAGACTACAGCCCCACAGTCCGCGTCTGCTGGTGCAGGCCCCACCGTCTCGCGCTCGGATATCCGCAAATACGGGCTGACAGCTTTAAGATCCGGGTCCATCGACCTCCCGACCTGGCCGGCCGCGGCGAGACCCTGGCCCTGGGGACACGGTCCGCGCTCGCCCCTCGCCACCCCTCAAGGGACACTTGATAGACCTTTCGTCAATACGCGGGAGGGGGGGAATATTTCTCGATCATCTAGATGAAAATTGGTGAACGTTTCAGTCATTACCAAACTTCAGGGTTTGATTTAAGATTTTCACTCGAAAACGGGGTACAGGTGTACTTTCGGTGAACAAGTTCGGTTTTACAGACTCCTCATCAACCCATTTACGTATTTTTAACATGTATAGATAAGGAAATGACATAATGGATTACCGAAGACTAATTACTTACTCAGGTGTTTCATAATTGTTTACGTATAAATTACTAATTTAGAAGTGGTTAAATATGCTGAAGTATAAAAAATAATAGAAACTACCTTCTCGCAAATTTGTCTTACTCATCTTGTAACACTATATATTATCTCGTAGTTTCTACATTAAACTTCACGATAGATTATCTTTGTAATTACTCTCTGCAATAAGAGATCCCCTCATGCACTGCTTGGTTTTGTAGAAGGTTTCGTTGTAAACAACAGATGCAATAATTAAATCTATTTGCTTCCTAATTTCACATGAAAGGCGAGCATCGTCTTTAATTGAACACTGTACATTATCTGTGATATGATTCTGCGCAGCTGTCGCGCGTCATCTCCACCCAAGGCCGCGCACAGCCTTTGGCAACGCCCTTTCCCCTCTCCCTCCTCCCACCCACGCCGCAGCGAGCGTGGCGCCCCTCGCAGCGTGGGCGCCGCAAGGTGCATCGCCCTTCGTTAAAGGTGAATCGTGCACTTAATGAGCCGTACCGCCCACGCCCGCGCTATTTATACTCGCCATTTAGCGGCGCCATCCCTGCCGCCGACTACGCCGTCCCCTCTCCCCCTGCCGTTACCCCACGCGCGACCTCCCCCGCCATCCTCGCTGCCGCACCGCCTCACCACCCCATGCGTCCTAACCACGACTGTCACCCCCGCCTAACTACTGTCACCAACCCTGTCACACTGCAGTCCCCGCGACCCCTCCTCAGCTCCGTCCCCGCCCTCCCCCCCCGCGGTCCGCCGCCCTGGCCCTGTCCCCGTTCCCGCCTGCTAGCCGTCCAGGCTGCAGCCCCCGCTACCGTCCCCACTCTCGACTCCGCCTTCAACCTCACCCCCCCCCCCCCTCCCTCCCGTCGCCGTCCCCGTCCCGTCCCGTCCCGTCCCGTCCCGTCCTCGTCCTCGTCCTCGTCCTCGTCCCCGTCCCCGTCCGTCCCGTCCCCGTCCCGTCCCGTCCCGTCCCCATCCCGTCCCGTCCCGTCCCCGTCCCGTCCCCATCTCCCTCCCCGTCGCCGTCCCCGTCCCCGTCCCCGTCCCCGTCCCCATCTCCCTCCCCGTCCCCGTCCCCGTCCCCGTCCCCATCTCCCTCCCCGTCGCCGTCCCGTCCCGTCCCGTCCCCGTCCCGTCCCCGTCCCCGTCCCGTCCCGTCCCCGTCCCCGTCCCCGTCCCCGTCCCCGTCCCCGTCCCGTCCCGTCCCGTCCCCATCTCCCTCCCGTCGCCGTCCCGTCCCCGTCCCCGTCCCCGTCCCGTCCCCGTCCCGTCCTCGTCCTCGTCCTCGTCCTCGTCCCGTCCCGTCCCCGTCCCCGTCCCCGTCCCGTCCCCGTCCCGTCCCGTCCCGTCCCGTCCCGTCCCGTCCCGTCCTCGCCCCCGTCCCCGTCCCGTCCCCGTCCCGTCCCGTCCCCGTCCCGTCCCCGTCCCCATCTCCCTCCCCGTCGCCGTCCTCGCTGCCGACTACCTCCACGGGCTGCGCGTTTTTCTCCCAGCCCGTGCGCGCCGGCCGCTGGCCCGCAAGCGGTGGCAGCGGCGGCGGCGGCGGCGGGGCTAGAATCCACGAAAATCGACCAATAAAGGGGCGCGAAGTGGGCGCACCCTTATATCAGCGTTTCCCGACCATTAACGACCGCTTTTCAGACGTTTAAACGAGCCTCTCACGAGTCTTGATTTGCTGCAGGCGAGCCTTCGCTGCTCGGCCACTCGCGTTGCCGCTAATGCGTTTGTGCGAATTTGTGTCTTCGCAGTTCACTTTCTCTTTTGCCGTATTAGGCCACGATATATACACGCATTCGTTGTTGTAAAACGCCTGGAAAGGTTTCGAGCGTGCTTATGTGTGTGTGCGAGACGATAAAGTATGCAGACTCTGAATAGAAAAGTGCAATCTCAACGTTTTAAATTAACGTTTTACAGCAGTGTGCTAAGAATCGAAAGTACAAAGTAATTTTATGTAGCTTTAAAAATATTAACTTAAAATTGTAGTTAAACGGGAGATCAATACTGGCGAATTGCTATCTTTTCAGAAAAATACTGAAAGATGAAATTACTGCGCCACCTGCGTGGGGAAATTTCAGTTTAAAGTCGTCAGATGATATTCTCTGCAAAGTTTTTTAATCTTTTCAAATGAAATTTAAGAATTGTCTCTTGCGACTAACAACGATTTCTGTTCAAAGAGAACGCTTTTCCTCGATATAATGTGCGGATTCCATGAAATTCCATGCATTTCTATCAGAAAATGTGAATATCTGAATAGTCATTTATGGTGATTTCTATAATTAGTGACCGAAACGAATAACTAACCAATAATAACACTTTTAAATTTTCCAAAAAAAAATCGAGATCTAACTAAAAACAATCAAAGCTAAAAAAATTAAAATATTTGTGCTATTGCTATATTTGCTAAAGATATGATCTTTCGTGCTATTGTCATTGATTTATTTTTCTCTCTATTTATCAATGAATAATATATTCTCTGAAACAATAAATTTGTGAAATAATAATAATAATAATAATAATAATAATAATAATAATAATAATAATAATAATAATAATAATAATAATAATAATAATAATAATAATAATAATAATAATAAAGTCATCATTGTGAAATTTTCCAAAATTTCTTTCATGAGCAAGGGAATCAAACGAATTTCCCTTCATGTTCAAGGCGTTTCTGTGGCCATTCATTCTTCTTACAGCATATTAGATGTGTACAACGTAAAATTATGCTTTACTGGCGTAATTTTGGTGACGAAACGTAGTCCTTGTATTGTTTTCATGGGAAGCTGTCTACTCTTTTGCCCAATGTTCTCCATTTGTATATATTTTTACCCATGACCTCTTTATGAGAATAACGACCTTACGTATTACAGCATCAAAAGCAGATAATTATATTATAAAGTAGAATTTATTTCATAATTACATTTGCCTTGTGAAATATTTTAAAACTCCTTGACTTTACTCAGCTCTTTGCTTGTATTCAATACAGCGCTATGTGTTGTGTCGTATGACTTGACCCAAGTCGTATACTGAAACGTATGTGCTCCAACCTCTGATATGCGTGTGAGATAATACGAATATTCGTTGCACTTTTTATTCGACCCAAACATGAAATGGCGGCTAGCCATACTTTTTAATATCATCTTCACAAGATAATTTTTAAAGTGCAGATATGATATCATTCGATATCTAAGTGAGAGTAGAAAAAAGAAAGGACAGAAAGGAAAGAAAAAAAGAAAGTGTGTCAGTAATTAATAAATAAGTGTAGACTCTTTCTGTTCGTAATTTCAGAATGTCATTTCTTACGAATTTTGACATTTAAGTAAGAAACGTTTGCCGATATGAGTGAAAAAAATAATTGCATTTTCATGGAACACTTTGTGTATTGTAAACAATTTACATTGTTTATTTTAATTTTCTTTTTATTCTTTTATTTTCAACTCATGTAGACGTCAACGACCACACTTGGACATTTGTTTTAAAACTCTGATTAAAAACAATGTGGAGATGGACAATTGTCTCCAAATAATTTTTCAATGAAAATTAATCAATCTAATACTTCAAATTATGATTCCAAATAGCATGGTCATTAATCCTGAAAAACACTATTGCAAGAACATTCATATGTCAGCAATTTCAGCAACCGAACATCGCAACCGGATACTCCCAGCCTCAAAGAGAAGAGAACACCCGTCTCCACTGCGAATCTCTCTCTCTCTCCTCTCTCTCTGTCTCACACATACATACTACCCAGAAATACCCACCACACACACATGTGCGTAAGGGTTTCGAGGACGCCGTCGGGGTGTAAATAAATCGGCATTTCCTTCCCGCCCGGCCGTAATTACTGCAGACTGATAGGGCGCTGCGCAGCTATGGGTTGGCAGGCCGCCATAATGGTCGGAAAGTCATTAAAAATACATATAAACGTCCCGGCGCCACTAAATCATAAAATTACTTTCACATACAAAACCCTCCGCCCTTCCAGCAACAGGTTTATGTCCTCAGAAGGGTAGTCGATGAGAGGCCTCCGAGTGGCACGTCAAGGCATCATCTGCGAGTTCTTTTGGTTTGTAACGGACTCTTGTAGTGCAGCTTGTGGCGCACGAGATAACTTAATCATCGGGGGATAGTTACTGTTTCGATTTATGCGCATATATAAGAGCATTACTTGCTCCAGGATTATGTTGTAGACGTTTGCAACGGCAACCATTATGTAAGGGCATGCGACTGAATCAGATCTAAATCGTATTCACCTGCCGTGGGTAATAAGGCAAATTACTGCGTTTGCTGTAATGCTATTTAAATCATCTTGGATTTCTTTTATTATTTAAAAGCATCAATTGATTTGATACTTGGCCACAAATATTGCGCCTGGAATATAGCTCCATAGGATGAAATCATGAACTGCACGGTTTTCAGAGGACTTTCACTTGAAAACTACTTTGTGCTTTGCTTCAAATTTCTGTAATGTTGAATCTGTTTCTTTAAACAATGTTATCTTATGTAAGAGAAATTCATGACCGTCATTCAATACAGTATTAAACACTGTAATATTCCTCTGTCTCTGAAAGATTAAACATAAGCTGTGGAACGTCATTTATCAATCTCACAAAGGACTCTAAGAAAGCTTCAAACCTTAAATCTAGCCAGGGGAACTCTTATGGTAATTGAATTTTCTCGTAATTGTCATTTGTATGTGAGCGTCTAAAAGAAGATAGAAACTGAAGTGCTTTAGAGATGAATTCTGGAATCCCAGCTGTCAGTAAGGAGATCTCCACAATGAGGAGGTCACGAGACTGCGCCACTGACGACAAATACTACCGAGCGTGTTCGTTACTCTAAAAAAAGACTCATCACATCTCCCAGGAAACTAAAACATTACTCTAAAACATTACTCTACAGTAGACATAAATACAAAACTTGCGGTAGAAAAGTGACAATTTCATTTTGTATATATCATTCAAGAAGAAAGTGTCCTATCATCAATACTTTCAATTTCCTCTCCATCACAATATTTACAAATTATAAGATAATCATATTTTAGAAGTAAAATTTTGTTGATGGATCTTAAAGTTTAAAATGTAGAGGTTCTCCTTTGTTAATTTTACTTAGTCCGTTGCTAACTAAGCTGGAGGTCGGCTATTCTGTACGAAGATACCGTAATTAATGAAATGTATCAGTTGTGGTTCAAGTTATGCCTCAAGTGTGTAATTTGAGCGTCGATTAAATTCGTCCTATGTATGTATCTACTTTCGAAAATCCGCCCTCTTCGGTACTCGAGGACGGTAGGACTACCCGGGCAAAGACCTTGCTCGGTGGTAAGAATTGTTGCCCTGAGCCATCTTACCTGTACAGTCTATTGGTTGTGATTTCATGCGCGTCAACTAAGATGATAATAAGTCCCGTAAGTGTAGTGTGTGTTTTTGCTCCGTTGACGGTGGTCTTTCCCCGCTGGATAGTCAGATCCGGCGCCGACCTCCCGTCGACTAGCGGAGTTTTCTCACACCAGGTATCTCCCACCAGCGAGGCACCGCACTAGCCGGAGCAGGTTATAAGTTCCCGACCGGTCTCACGGCATGTGTGGTAGTGTAGTGCATGTTAGTGTGAGTGTGTGTAACGAGTAAGAATAGGACAAGGAAGAGGTAGGAAAGATCGCGCGCGGTCCGAGTACGGTTTTTAGAGAACTACTCCGACATTCGCCTGGTGTTGATCGGAGCAACCACGGAAAACTACCGATCAGAGCAGCCAACCGCTAGAATTCTCCAGACGACTGAACTCGACCAGCTGAAAAGCCAGTGTCGAAAATCCTGCCGCCGTCGGGACTTGAACCTAGAAACTACCGGTCAGAGGCGCTGCAGTGACATCAGTTGATGCACTGAGCCACTGCATCCGGTGTATCTGTTGAAGTAAGACTATCTTCACGCTATCGTTTGGACCGGCTAAATGTAGCTCAGAGCCAGCATGGCCTTTGCCTATGCAGCGATTCTGACCGGGCAATCGCAGGGTTTCAGTCGCGACGGCAAAGGATCTTCGACTGTGCAGCTGGGTCGAATACAGGCGCTGTCTGGAGAAGGTCGTGTTGCCAACAGCTCGGATTGGTAGTTTTCCATGCTTTCTCCAATGAATACCAGGCGAACGCTAGAGTAGCACCCTAACAAATTGGCCACGCCGCGTGTATCTTTCCTTTCTCGTTATTGACCTATCATTTCCTCTTACACGAAGACACTCTTATTCTCACCATACCACCACTAATGTCAGGTTACCACGGTGGAGCCTAGATTTTGTCCGGGCTGGAGCAGTGCCTTGCATGAGAGAAATGCGTGGATAAGGAGTTACATCGTAAGGTAACGTGTAAGTCGGCGTAGGATCTCACAATCCAGGAGGTGGGGAGAAAACCTTCAACTCCAGGCATAAAATCATTTACTACACTAACAGGTCCAGTGACCACAACAAATGACGGCCAGAAACCAATCAATCAATCAACAATCTTTCGCCCGAGGTAAGTCATATAAACATTTCATTGTCATAGGTGATAATAGAATTCTATCCTCCAGGAACCTACTGTATAGAGCGGAATAAAAGAAGTCATCTTCGTCAACATATCAAGAACAACAAACATGATATGTTGACGAAGATGACTTCTTTTATTTCTTCTTATAAGAACGTCAACAACATCCAATCAGAATTCCCACAACACAATGTATAGAGCGGGCCTGGTTCAAAGATCTGCGTGACGAGGCCATCCACAACGCCCGTTCCGCCCACAGTGCGCCCCCCCCTTCCTCATTTACTAATGCCTCTGCTTCCCGCCGCGGGCGCCACCGCCGTGCGTGCGCTCCGCGCCGCCCGTTGTCCCGCGCCGAAATGGTTTTAATTATTTACGTGCGGCCGCCTGGGGAAGGCGCTGCGTGAGCCGGAGGATCGCGTTACCGCCTCGCCTCGCCTCACCTCGCCTCGCCTCGCCTCGCGCCGGCTGCCGCTCGCGGGAAGGTGGAAACTGGAGAAGGCGCAGATTCTAACCTGCAAATGCCGGAATCCGAATCCTACACAAATCTGAACTTCACAAGATTTTCGATTTCTGTACACAGGAGTCCTTCTTATTGTACAATTATTAAAAGTTTATTGTAGAAACTTTTGTACTTAAAGAGAAAGTATCAAGGAACAAATTAATGAATTATAAATTACTGCAATACGTTTTACTACGATAAAGTCAGGTAAGTTCCTCTAGTTTTTAATAGTAAAATACAAGTTATGTATTTTTAAGAATCCAACACTCTTCTCTTCAAGAGTACTGGCCTATTCCTTTTTGATTTTGAAGGGAAGGGGTTGATGGAACGTTCTTACCTACGGGGTGTCAATCGAAATAAAAGGATTTGAAGGTAAATAATGGAAATGGAATAGGAGTGGGATCGCACACGATCTAATTTTGTGCCCGTTTTTCTAGGGTAGGCTCCGGCATTCGTCTTTAGGATTTTAGTAAGAAATAACAGAAATAACTAATTGGAGCAGGAGGCTAATTAATTCTATCCCCGCAGGAGCCACGATCTCATTAATATTCAGAGTAGTAAGAAAATTTCGGGGCCCATGACCAGGATCACCCATTCGTCAGCATTCTCGACTGTGAGAAGTTTTGATCATCACAGCTACCGATGATGGCTAGTAGATGATATGGTAAGTGCAATAACGTAATAACCATGAAAAAATCAAGATATAAAATACAGCGTGGAAAATTCATAATTACAAAGTGTAGGATTCGTTAGAATTAGAAATATTCCTGTGAGTTTAGGAGGTTCGAATTCTTTGCAGGTTTCGGCGATAATCATGATTTCCAGATTCGATGTTCTTACACAAGCGAACACGTTTTATTCACTGAAATATGATTAAATATAAATAATGCATCTCGTAGTGATGCAACAAATAAACATTTTTTGTATTCAGGTTTTATGTAATTGAATAATGTTTAAAAATTAAAATAATTTTCAAATATTTTTATAAGTACATTCAACGTCGCTTTACATAAGTTTTTACACAACTCGGAAGGTTTGGTCTTGTTTATTGCATTATAATTTCTATTGGTTATATTCATCCATAGAAAATAAATGTGGTTGGAATAGAAGGAAAAAACTGGGAAAGAGATGTACAAACTACTTTGTCTCATGCCACCCATATTTCCGTGGGAATAGCTAAAGAAGAACCTAAACCTGCGAGGTAATTACACTTTAGTGTGAGATGCCGTATGATGGACTTCCTTCCATCTCCTAATTGAAAACAGGTTAATAAATTAAGTGTCATTGGGGTGTTTTAAAATGTATTTTCTTTCAGACTCGCTTTGTCATTAAATCTCTCTTTTAAATTATTGAATATGAAAAAGTCAACTAAATTCCTACCTCTGAACACGAAAGATCAATTTTGTAAAGCATCTCCTGTCACTTTTTCTACAAAAGAACGTGGTATCCCCAAGATCTCTGTAAGCAACTTCTACCTCTTCATCCAACAACATGAAACCTCCATCCCAAAGACGTCAGCGAAATTTCGAATTTCTCAGCGGAAATCCAAAAGCCGTGTCCCGCAGTGGAAAAACAATCGCTACTGCGCCTGCTCCGCCGCGGTGAAAACGTCTCGTGGCAGGAATTATAAAATTCCATTCCGACGACGCTCGCGATATGGGAATAACAGGAAGGGCGGAGCAGAAAGCCGGAGATGGCGCAGACGCATAAGAAACAGGCCTGGTGCCGTTGCCCCTGCGCCCGCCTCCACCGCCCCCGGCGGCGAACGTGCGGTCGCTTCCGTTTCCGGTGATGTCTTATATGCTCCCGAAACGCCCACCGATTCGCTTCCTATTCGCTGCGACTCGCGATTTACCTCTGTCTACCTTAATTCACCGTCTAACCATGCGGTAACCGTTCCGTGACATTTATACTTTCATTCCCATTCCCAGCCTGGATTTTGAAAGCTTACTTTACTCTGTTTTTTTTCTCATAACCTCACATTTTGATGCTTATAATTGTGCGGTGCTCTCTTTATTTCTCTCAATCCACTTAAAACTTCAATATGTTTTCATTGTTTTACCTTTTTTATGGTGGTAATATATTTTGCATGAGTAGGTGAAGGGAGCTACCGGTTTTGTAGAATAGAAAAACTAACTAGAATGGCAACAACTGGTAAAAACGCCAGGGTACAACTCTTTGTAAGAGAATCATTTCCTATTTCCCGAATTGTGTCCCGAATAGTTCATGTTTTATTGTTTTATTCAGAGATTACAATAATGCATATTCCAAGATATCAACATTATTTTTAATGGTCATCTCTCGAATTACGTGCATTTTTACTTTTTATTTTCTGAGCAGAGTGTATTTCACCATATTTTTCTCCCTACGGGACTCATCGTTTTGCTTTCACTGCCGCACAATTCCGAATGTGTTTCAACTATCGCATCCCGCCAGTGCACTAGATACGTCCGATAGGATTCTAACTTTCGCCTTCGCGCGACACACATCCGCCGCCCCCGCCCCTGCGCGCCTGGAGGCCGCGCCGGCGGCGGCGACGTAACAGCGGCCCCAAGTTTGTTGGGCGCCGGCCAACGTCGCGGCGCGGCCACCCCGGCGCCGGGCGCCGCTCCCAAGGCCGGAACGCCCCGAGACCCACACCCAGCCATGGCCTCGCCAGCGCCCGTCTTCACCAACTACCTACACACACACACACACACACACCTTCTAAGATGTCTCCGGCTATTCTTACGGCCTACCTACCTCCGCGCTCGGCTAGCCGCCCGACTCACAACAATTACCGCATTGTTATTGGTATCGTAGGCTTCCGCGGACAGAGTCATGATCTGGGCTGTCCGGGTGACGCCGCGTCGAAGGCTGGGGTGCCGACGTCTCGACCGACATATCGCGGTCCTCTCCCGACTTCGACATATCGCGGGCAGTACAGCCCTGAAGAGGACCGCAATATGTCGGTCGAAACGTCGGCACCCCAGTCTTCGACGCTGCGTCACCTGGACAGCTCAGATCACGAATTGTTATTGTTTCTATAACTTCCTGTACAGACTCATGTCTTTTTCTGAAACAGGCGTTTACTTGTCGCTTAACTATTCCTATCTTATGTCATGGCAGCTGCATTGGAAGCCTGTTATTTATTTTATTTATAACTTTAGTTGACCTATAACTATGAGCATTATATTCATTTCATCAGAGTTGTATAAATAGTGTAAATCATTACTGTTGTACGTTACATTGTTGTATTGTACCCTTTATACCAGCTTACTTAATTCCTCAAGACAAGCTGAAAAAATTCTCGTTTTCATTCACTGCCATTTCTTCACAGACTGTGACAATATTTACGCTTATCCTGCGGCTCACCTACCAATGGCATGTTACTGTCTTTATTATGGACTATACGCGCGCCATCTTTCATTTGCCACACACGTTTCCCAATCTCACAGTTTCTCTCGTATTCTCTCGCATCGTCCTTCTTCCTCATCCTATTCGTCCCACCGCTTGCCTCGCCCGTTCCCGCCAACGCCTTTCGTCACCACCTTCCAACCACCGCGCCGCGCCACCGGGAGTCCCCGCCCCGAGGTACCAGACACCGCGCCTCCTTCCCCGGCTTCGTTCCGCGGCGCTCTGCATTCTCAGGAGGTCGATAGAAGCATATTTCCGCGGACGCGAGAGCGAATCTTCGTATACAACGCGTTGCAGGCGTCCCGTCTCCACGGCGCTCCCCGCGTCTTGGCGCTCGCGTATTCATGGCGCGTACTTGAATGCTCCTGGCGTTGCACCACCGACTCCATCCCCTTGGGCACTGCCAGCGCTGGCAGCCGACGCCGCTGCCGCTGCGTTTTCTCCTTCAAATAGTTGTTTCTCGCCTCTTTCATAGCTACAGTACGGAGTATCGTCCGTCTAGCTTCCTGGATGTTTCAAAGTTACAGAAATGCTATGCATTCGCTTCCTCTATTGCCTGTCTTGTGTGTTTTTGCGTGTGAAGTAGTGCCACAAAAATATTATACACTTGAGTTCAGATTCACGAGGCCTTTGGAGAGGCGAAATTTATGAAAATACGACTAATGTCTAGAATTTATCATCTCGTAAAAGTGAATCGGAGCCGAACCATTAATATATTTTTGTTTTTCGTAACGGTTCGCGAGGAATTGAGATCGATCTTTGGCACTAGTTATAAGATAGGAATGTTTTGGCGTCAAAAGTTATAAATTAAGAAAACATCACCAATTTCTGATAATTATTAGAACTATTTTCTTGTAGTAAACGACTGTACTAAAAATTCAAATTATTTTCTTGGTTGGCAAACTATTGTATATCTTTTGGACGCGTTTAAATAAATTTAATCATAAAAATCGATTTATTCGTACAAGCCCTTACGATTAGGAATTGTTTCTTTTAAAAGCTGGAATCAAGGCAATTACAGCCACCCAACCACACTTTCTCACTTATTAACGCCTTCACCCAACCATCGTCTACCTCTGGCGAAAGTCCAAGGATCGAATCCCGACTGGCACACGCGCGGGTTTTCGTAACACTCGGTGGTGACGGTGCTAGAGCGTGGAAGATGCTTGCGATAATCCATGAGGTTTCCTCACGGCCCTCATTTTCACATTGCTATCGCCGTTCTTGTCTACCCTAACGTTATCATCGTCCTCGTCTTCCGTCGGCTCTACAAACTCGTCATCTTCTCTGTGTTCGTCTCTCTTACTATCCTGACTGACCTCACCATCCCAACTGTTCTCGCGATACCCACCAATTCTCATAGTCCCTTCAGTCTCCATCGACTTGAAGACCATTGAGTCCCGGCCTCTCTCGTTCTTGCCGTCTATCACACTAGTTGTACCATGCCTAACATCCTCACAAAGCCACAAATCATTGCTGTTATCCCAATTCCTTTCTCATCCAATACTCCCATCGTCACCCCCGCTTCACAGTCCCACCGTTTCCATCTCCTCCACCTCGCAAGGTAAAATCGCAGGAAGGCGGCGACTGCTGCGAGAGTTTTGTCGGTGCCTTCTCCCAGAAGCCGTGACCGTCCGGGCCCATTACTTCTCAATCTTCTCTGAAAGCTGTCTGGCAAACCGATGTTCGCTTTGGTATAATCTCGGCCTGTCTGCTTGCGCTCTACCACTGGAGTTTTACACGACGGTTCTGATACTGAAGTCGTTTCGCAAAAAAGGATTCTTATGTAAAGAGAAAGGTCTTTCTTTCAGAATGTCAAGAAGAACTTCGAAAGTCAAAGAGTTATTTGAGAGTATAAATTCTGAGTGTTTAACTACGAGAATGAAATTATGAACCATTAAGATAACGTTCACTGAATTATCTTGTCACCGAAATAAGAGAGAGGAGATTCATACTTTAAAAGTACTAGAGTTGAGGGTAATCTTTAGGATGATCGTTATGCATTAAAGTAAGAGGGACAACGACGTAGAGAACATAATAATACTCCTATCAGTACTGCAATGCATTAAGATGCAAGCTCATTGTTCGGAGATTTATTGGGGAAATTATAGGGCACGTTATAAAGATTCATCCGTATGAAGGTTGCGTAGAGTCAAAAGCTTTAAGTACACTTTCCGCAATACAGAAAAAAAAGAGTTTGACAAATATGGAAAGTTTGGCAATAAGTCAACCCAGTTTGCAACTTTCACATATGATAGCATTTATTACGCCGATATATACTTTAGTCTAACAGATGTCCTTCTACAGTGAAATATTTATTCTAAAAACTACTAGGATACAACCACATTTTTATACTACTAGAAAGTCTTTTAATGATATTAAATTTACAACTTACCACTACTTTAAAGCGATATAGATGATAACTGTGCACAAGCAGGAACTCACCTGTGAAAGAAAAATAAAATTATAAGTTTATTTGATCAGTAATAAAGGTTCCTGACAAATATAATTTATAAGAAAATACAATATCTCTTATTATATGTGCTTATATTACGTCCAAGAAACTTGCACATTCTTTTATGAATGAATCGTAGTATTAGTACTCTGTAAATGGAACTATATTTTAGACCAAGTATTGGTGGATTCAGAACACTTTTCTTTAATTTAAAAGTACTTGGTAAACTTTTTGTGTATCAAAAGTAGAAGTAACTAAAATAAAGTAGCTTTCTAAATTATGTTTTGTGATATTCCTGATCTATATAAATCTGTAAATATTCTATAAGAGAATTTAATAATATAACTGATTTTAATTCATAAAAATAAAATACCGAGCGTGTCGCTAAATAACGTATGAGGCCCATGTTTTTTAGCTGTAAACAAGAAAATCGAGATTAAATGGAGCACAGCTCTTAAAACGAACGAGGGAATTCATAATTAACGCATACAAACGTTGGAATGTATCTTCAAATTAAAGCTATCGTATTACTGTGCTGTTATATCAACTTAATACAACCGAACAGAAAGAAGAAGCAAAGGTAATTGCCGGCGTCCGTTAAGGATTTTAACAGTGCTCTATACGTAGCGAACAATCCCAACAAATGTGTTATAGCTGGAAATTGCTTATAAGCTCTCCAATTACAAGAAACGATATTTCTTATTTCCATGAAATTTATCATAAAATAAGATGGTTTTACGACATCAATTACGACACACGATCGATATCACAAATAGCGTACCTGGTTATTGCACTAAAAGTTATTTGCTCTAATTCTTCTTAATAACGTTAATAATTATTTTGACCCTCCAGATTTATAAGCATGTTTATGCAGTGTAGAAGCTAATTCACTTATGTAATAGAATTTAAATATGAAAATAAAACGTGGAACACAACACAGAATCCGAGGTGCGTTCTTCAATTTTAAACAAAAAAAATGATATTAAATGGTACTGTACAAAAGGAACGAGCACATTATCAGTTACTCATACGAACGCTGGAATATCTTCTCAACATGTAAACGTGTAAAGAATTAGAAAATAAATGATGCTGTACGAAAGGAACGGGACACTATCAGTTACTCATACGAACGCTGGAATATCTCCTTAGCATAACGTGTTAACGTGTAAAGAATCGAAAATAAATGATGCTGTACGAAAGGAACGGGACACTATCAGTTACTCATACGAACGCTGGAATATCTCCTTAGCATAACGTGTTAAGAGTGAAGGGCGGAATGAAGGGCGTGGCGGTCAGCCAGCGCCGCGAGTGGCTTCGCCGGCCCTTACGTCCTCGGCGCGGGGGGGCGCGGGGGGCGGCGTACGCGGCGCGGGCGGCGGCGGCGGCGACCGGGGCGCCGGAAGCGGTGGCGGCGACTTCCGGCGCGGAGGCCGTTACGTTTTGGGGGGTGCGGGTGGGGGGGAGGGAAACGGGCGGGAGGAGAATGGGTGAGGAATGAAAGGAAATGTCTGACGGTGAAGTTGGATGGCGGAGGGGTAGACGTGTTTGTGGTCGAGATATGTTTTGGATGGGTTTGAAGTGGGCAAATGGTGAGGACGCTCGGGAGGATAGTGAGGGGTGTGAAGGGTTTGAAGGGGAGGTCAAGAGAGCGAAGGTCAGTCGAAGCTGTGGGGAAGAGAAATTGAAAACGGACGGGGGTAAGGAACTGAATAGGGAAGGGTGAACTACAAGGGATCGTAAGAACAAGAACTAATGAATGAAAATGGGACTGGGAGTTTGGCACGGGGGAAGCATTTATTGTTGTGCCAAAATTGCAGGAATTAATGCGAAATATGAGGGTGATATAGGACATCGTAAATAAAGTGAGTTGAGAAAAATTGAAAATTGGCAATAACGCCAGCGTGGTTGAAGTGAAAGTGTTAGATGAAAACAGAGAAATATTCAATTGAACTGGTTTCTGATTACGTGTACCCAAGGGGTAATTATATAATTATCTTCGTTCAATATAATGAACGTCCACGATGCTACAGAAAATTGAATACCTGTTTGAGACGCATTTCTCTACACTGCAAATAGGAAGTATGCAGGCAGTATACGCGAAATTGTTGGGTGGAAACAAGCATTTTCCTTAGTGTACAAGATAATAGAGAGAACGTCAAATTCAGAATAGAGAAGTACCTGAATATTTTATTTATTTATTTATTTATTTATTTTACGTCAAAAACAGTTGAAACTGCGTATGGCGTGCTATGGGGAGAAGTGAATTCTGTGCACATTTTCAAAATTCTGCGATCCCTACACTAAATCATATACTACATGAATTTTGAAAATTAAAAAAAAAATGACGTACTGTGTTGAGGGATGGGTACGGCTGTAGATGAGCTTCAAACGAAGGCAGACGGCGTGAGGGATGGCGTGGTCGTTTCGGTCAGAAAGAAAAAAGACCGGGTAGAGAGGTAGCCAGATGTTAGTTAATACAAAAATATCACTTGGATCAAAATCATTTCCATCATTGCAAGTTTGGATGAACTTTTCATCCACGATCTCAAAACGTTACGCACGATATTAGAGCTACTGCAGTATCGACGTGCAGTATCCAAACATGTGCCACCCCCGCAGAGATCTGTAGCCGTACGACCCCTTCGATCCTTTCGTGGGATTCCTGCGGCGAGACGGCAGATTCCCGCCACCGCCACCGCCGGCTCCACCGTCGCTGCCTCCAACGGTCTCGACCGCGGCCCTAGGGATCGCGCCGAAACGACGGCGAGGCGGCGCCCGCAGTGAAGGAGGAGGCGGCGGCGGCGGCTGAAGAGACCGCGTAATCGGCTTATCAACTGGAACCGCCAGCCGCCGGAAGTCGCTTGGCTGTAAGCAAAACTAAAGACGAAACTCGCGCGCTTTAACGCGCTAAGCGCTTTCGGATCAGGCCGGAACGCGCGCCTCGTGCGGAAAACTTCCCCGGAGGACAACTTCCTCACCCATAGAATTCGATTGAAATAAATGTGACTTTTAGGCGGAGATGGCGTAGTAAATCTGAAATAAGTGCAGATTGTTTTTGTGTACTTTGTTTTCGACTGTTTTGAGTTATAAAGGTTCAACTTGTGTGAAATGTAACTACAGAATGGTATTGCTGTTGATTTGTAGTAATTTCTCTCGTTTCTGAACAAACCAATACTGTAAGAAATTTGCTCTTATGAAAATGTTACAGTTGCAAAATAGATCTCTTTCACTATTGAAATATTAAATAATATATTTTGAAATACATGTTCATAATATTGTGATGTAAAATATATAATTTCCTTTCAACATTACATCAGGGATTTGAGTTATTCAATCACTGATGAGTGATGAGGAATATTATACATTTTATTACAGTATTTTAGTACATTATTTATGTTGTGTCAAATGTTGTGACAGACACAATTGTAATATTAACGAGAAAGTGATCACAGAATCAAAATTAAAATATGCATTTTACATTGTAAATTATGCGTTTAGTTTTTGCTCCCAACTCTATGAAAATGGTAAAAACATGAATAAGCACTCATTATTGCCATTTTTTGCCCAACATTGTAGGAAAGTTCGTTTCTCAACTTTCTGACGAAACCGTAATATCGACGAAAGTATTAGCGACCTTACGCTATTACGTGGAAGCTAGTATCGACTTTTATGTTTCACAATTTACGTCTCACGCTAAAAGCTCATAAACGGCAAGAATAATTGTTCTGCTTTTTTAAGAAAGAGCTTCTCCCTTAAGGTGTGTCTATCTTCCTATTAATCAAAGTTTATGACCCAAATTTATTATCGTTACCTTTTCCGGTAGTCGGATCTTTTGAGCAATGCACACAACAGCACCTCAAGAAAGAAATTTTTTATATTCACGATTTATTTGTGCATCGCGTTCCCACCTCGTGGTGAAAGTACGGCAAATAAGGCGTGATATACGACGCACTATCCGGAGTCGGAATACCTTCAAAGTGAATTTACGGCCGAAGGATAAGATTCCAGTCGGTTGAAGCATCGACGCCGCACGGCACTTCAAACTTCCAACTTGTGGGTTCGAGACCCGAGGTCAGGGATTTACGAGAGCTCGTGGATGGGCCAGGCCGAGGAGATGGGGTGAGCGGGATAACGCTGATGGGAGGGGATGCCGTAATGAGCGGTCGCGCTTTTACTGCCCGCCGCATCCTTCCTGCACCTGACGAAGCCGGCCGGCGGACTTTCGCGAACGCTGAGATGAGGGGTGTTATGAAGGAAGTAAACGTTACGGTATAAAAGAGTGAAATGTGCTAAAAGAGAGGTTCATTTACTTCGACCGTAGTAGTAAGAGGGATTCGAAAAGGTGATTGTGAAAGTGGAAGTGGAGAGGGTGGACTAAAGAGACTTCAAGAGCCAACTTGGATATTTTTAGAGCCAAGAGATATATTACTGGTGAGAAAACTGTTCCTCTGCTAATCGAAATACACGTTTTCTATATTTTTGCGCAATTACTCTAAAAATGAGGTCAGATAAGAAAACATTTTCATCATTAAATTATTTTCCTAACACTGGGCTCGATATCGAAATATTTTTTGAGAAGAGATCATTTTATAATACTTTTCAAATAACAGTACCATTCCAGTTTTCTACTGCTTTTGAAACATACCAAACTTCACCCTTTGCTGACAATACGGAACTCGATATTTTATATTCCACCTGTTTAACATACATGGAAATGAATGTTTATTTCCGCAATGTTCATATAAACTTTTTACGCCGTTCTTCTACCTGGTTTCACAGCGTTTGCTGGCGGGCGGGGGAAGAGCGAAGGCGGTGCCGTCAGGGATCCCTAGGGCGGGTCATGGACGGGCGTTGGCTGGGCGCCGCTGCCGGGCCGGGCGACGGGCGTTATTAATTCAGGGCGCGCCTCGGACGCCAGCGGGCCGAGGTGGGAAACGGGCGAGCGGTGGCGGTGACGACGCAAACGGAGGCGGCGAAGCGCTAGGAAGGAACGACTGCGTGGGACACATCGATGCTAGAGGAGACGGTGGAATAGATTGGCACGGCAGAAGAGGCACGGGGGCTGGAGGAGCCAGAAGTCTCCAGAGGGTTGGCTAGTGTGGTAAATGCAGGAGAAGCGGAAACAGAGAGAGTATCGTGATTGGCATAATGGGTCAATGTGGCGAGGGTTGCAAGAGAGAAGTGAGGGCGTGGACTCGCAGGGAGGGATGCGGACGCCAGGGGACCTCTTGGTCTAGGGGAACTGTCTAGGGGAACTAGGGGGTTGGGTTGCGGCGTTGGCAGGAGAGGCTTGGGCGGCGAGAGTGGCGTGGGTGGTGAGGGCGGCGCGGTGATGGGAGTAGCGAGGATGTTGGTATCGGCAAAATGGGAGTGGTTGGAAAGGGCAACGCAGGTGGTGATAGCGGAGTGTGTAGCGTGGCGGGGAGAGCAGTGGGCATCGAAGGCGGCATGGACGACTGGAACGACGGGGAGGGGGGGCGGGGGGGGGGGGGATGGCGGAAGGAAGGGGGGAGGGAAGGCGTTAGCATGGGGGGCGGGGCGCGGCGGGGAGGGGGGACGACGGATGTGGCATGAGAGGCGAGGGATGGGAATGGTGGGACAGTGTGGAGAGGTGGATATGGCGAGGTAACGGAGGACGGCGGGGCCGAGGGTACATCGGTGCAGACCGGGAGCGCCCGTTTTACTGCGCGTTATCAACGCGAGTTGAATGCGAACGCGCCAGTGGCTGTAGTTCGAACTTAGGGATTCCGAGCTAATTCCGAAGTTGAGCGCTCGGCGATGCAGGTAACATTTTTCTAGTTACTTTTGATGGACGGGATGGCGAAGAGAATACGTGATGAATAGCGTTATGAGAAATGTCTTACATTGCGACGCCATCAATCTGTAATTAAAGTTTTGTTAGTGCACGGAAATCCTTATATTTTATGATGAGCAAATTTCACGAGCTTGATTTTTACGGGATATGTACACGAATATATACATGAATGATTTAGTATGCATGAAATAGTTTACCTGGTAATTTTGATTTAAAGAAAATGCATATTCATTTTCTATGCACAACCTATTACAGAATAAATATATAAAATAAACGAATTGAATATAAAGTATTATTATTTATTTGTTTTTTTATAAATATGCGCATTTATTTGTGAATATTGTTAAAAGTGTTGTAAATCAATTAATACCTAGTAACTGGATCTACTATTCCATATTCACATGATAATCACCATTCTTCTTACATCACATCACTTAATCAAATGATCAATAACGCTCAACTAGAATAAGTAGAAGAAAATAAATATGTAAAATAATTAATAAAATGAAAGGAGATTTAATAAAAAGAGTACAAAAAACATTTTAAAGAAATAAAAGGTGAAACATTCTTTAACTTCATGTATGTGTTCGACATATATTAGAACTACATCAAGCATTCTCGCTTCAACAATTCTTTCTTTTTACAGATCAAATCAAACCAGGATTTTTCGCATTTCCACGCGTCCCAAGATATTCCCTCATAGAGCACGAGAAATAAAAGGAAACGTTCTATCGTTCAACTTCCGCCGAAAAGGAACCAGAGAGTCCCCCAGAGACAAAAGATGCTAACGAGAAAACTCCACACAGTCTCTTCGCCCTCATTCTGCCAACTTCCCGATCACAGCGGCCGGCCCTGCGGAGACTGCTCCGAGAGACGGAGAGAGAGAGAGAGGGAGAGAGAGACAGACAGACAGACAGACAGACAGACAGAGGGGGAGAGAAAGGGGAGGAAAAAAGAGCAAGAGAGAGAGAGGGAGAGAGAGACAGAGGGAGAGAGAGAGGGGAGGAGAAAGAGAGCAAGAGAGAGAGGGAAAGAGAGGGAGAGGAGAGAGAGAGAGAGAGAGAGAGGAGAAAGAGAGAGGAGAGAGAGACGGAGAGAGGGGGGAGGAGAAAGAGAGCAGAGGAGAGAGAGGGAGAGACAGAGAGAGGGAGGGATGGAGAAAGAGAGGGAGGGAGAAGGAGGGTGGGAGGAGGGAGGGGCGACAGGCGCCCAGTGGTTGCAACTCATACGAAAACTGGCATCGACCCAGTTCTCCGGCGGCCGTGGCGGTGCAGCGCGGGGCCGTATTTGCTATGCAAAAGGTCCGGGCGGCGACCCCGGAAGATTCTAAGTCCTTCGCCGATCCGCGCGATAGCCCGAGGCACGCCTCGCTTCGCGGGTGTCGATGGACTCTTCGGCTGTCGAGAGCGGCGCTCAATAGCGGGCAGATCGTGAGCACACGGGCGCGGAGGCAGGTTCTTCGTGACACACAAATACATTTTTCTATAATGGGCATATCGAGGAACATGAACCTCTTAGTATTCTCAACACGATTTCACGTTCATTGTGTAGAACAACACAATGGTGCGCACACAGTGATTTTTTTCTATTCCTAATTGACGCGGACCCTGCAATGGAAAATATTATTTATGGTATGTGTTTCATTGGTAGTACGTATGCATTACCTGAAACATAATCCTTTCAAATTAACTTGTGATTTTATTCAGACTTTAAAATATTATGATTGAATGCAATATGTTCATAGAGCATTTTAGAATTCATTTCTTTTACTGGAATTAATTGGAAAATTTCTCAATGTAAAGAACAGCATTGATATTCCCTAGAACGTTGAAAATTAGCGCCGGTGTACTGTTGATCAGATATTGGATAAACGCATTCAAACTAGTATTACAAAAGGATACGAAAACACTCGAACATATTATTGCAGTACACGGTGATCAGGATAACGTGTCACGAGTACAACCCGAGTGCAGCCAGCGGCGCGTCAACAACCAGGATGCAGTGGAGAGTGGAGTTCGAGATCACGGCGGGTGAGGGCGCTGCAGGTCAGCCTCGCTCCGCCACACACCTCCCCATCATAACCCCAGTCCACCCACTCTGCCTCACTTCTCCCTCCTCCTTCGAACTCCGCTTCACTAAGTTCCAGCTTCATCCTGAACCGCTTCACCATCTGTGCCTCACCATATGCGCTGGCCTTCTTCGCTCCGCCCCGCTCCTCACCGCCGCGCCCCACCCAAATCTGTCTTGGCTTCTTCTGTTCCGTTCTCCGTGTCCCGTCTGCCTCTTCTGTTCCGCCTTGTTCCGCCGCACTTCACTCCGCCCCCCCCCCCTCCTTCCCCCCACCCTGCCCCCCCCTCTTTCCTCCGGCCGTTCTGCCACGTTACATCCTACAGAAAGAGGCCTTCCCCGCCTCGCTGCCCCTTTCTGTCCCCCCCATTTTCCCCATCCTGACATGCCTCCGCCCTTCTTTGCTCCTTGCACCTCCTTCCCGCTCCTTTCCTTTGGAGCCACTCTCCACTCTGGCGGGCGCTGCTAGCTTGCGACGGGGGCACGGAACGCGCGCCAAATTGACGAATCATTTGCGGGCAGGCGAGGGCGGTGGGCGATTGGAGCGCGTGCGCGCGCGCGGGCGCTGGCGCAACACGCCAGGACAAAGGGCGAGCGCGTTGCGCGACGCTGAGGGCGGAGGTGGAGGCGGCGGCAGCGTCGAGGACTTTGCGAGCGGGCGCGGGTCACCGCATGACCCCTGCGGAACGCCGCGATTGCGCGGAAGACCGCCCGCGCCACTGCCGCGTCTGGCGCAAGGCGCCCCTCCTCCCCGACCCTTCACCGGCGGAGAGTAGCTCGGAGCCAGCATTGCCGATGACTCTGCATTGAATCTGACCGGGAGGTCCTGGAGTGCGAGTTCCAACGACGGAGGAGATTCGATACTAGCTAGGTCGACTTCAGCCGATGCCTGGACGAGAATTCTAGCCGCCAGCTTCTCTAATCGGTAGTTTTCTGTGGTTTCTCCGACAAACCCCGGTCGAATGCCGGATCAGTACCCTAACAAATGGGCCACTGACTGCATGCAATTTTTTCTTCCCTTCACCGGCGGAGAGTAGCTCGGAGCCAGCATTGCCGATGACTCTGCATTGAATCTGACCGGGAGGTCCTAGAGTGCGAGTTCCGACGACGGAGGAGATTCGATACTAGCTAGGTCGACTTCAGCCGCTGCCTGGAGGAGAATTCTAGCGGCCAGCTGCTCTAATCGGTAGTTTTCTGTGGTTTCTCCGATAAATCCCGGGCGAATGCCGGATCAGTACCCTAACAAATGGGCCACTGACTGCATGCAATTTTTTCTTCCACTTCCTTGTCCTATCCGTTACACTTACACTTCACTGCACTACTACACTATCAAACATGCCGGAGATTAATCGGGAGATTAGAGCTTCTCACGATCAGGACGGCTTCCTTCTTGGAGAGATACCTGTAGGTTGGAAATTTCCACACAAACTGATCTCATGACACCGGCGGCGGATCTCCTCATCAAGGGGACACCACCATGAACACCGCCACTTGTCTGAATGTACATTCACTACAGTAATGGGACTAATGACCATAGCAGTTGACGTACTCGGAAACATCAAATAATGAATCAATCATTCCGGCCCCATCTCCTCCCCCTCCTTAACTCCCTTTCTATCCCTTCCCTTCTTTCTCTCTCTCTCTCTCTCTCTCGCTTGTTCCACCCTCTCCCATTCTATTCACCCTTCTGCTTTCTATAAAAGACTACACATTTTCTATTTCCTGGCGTGAATGTCTTTCCTCCGGCTTTGACGACGTTCTGCCCTGTGTCGTGGTCATGGGTGAGTTGATATGAAAAGAATATTGTGTTGCGAGTGCAATGAAGTAAGAGTTGAAGTTGGTTCAATGCAATTGTAAGTGCAGCTGACTCAAGGAAGTGTCAAGACCGCCTTAGTATCGATGGCAGAAGCAACAATTTGATGTCGTTGTGAAGATGAGTGAAAGTTTTATTTTGTAACGGGATCTGGCATAAAAGTATTTGATTTCCAAATTTATTTAATTGCCCAAAATTACTCGCCAGATTGTGCACATGCTCATTCCTGTTGAATCCCACTAACCATGAGTGTATATTTTTATATGGTGAATTTATATTTTTGTCTTTTTTGACATAAACCATTTGTTTTCAGATTCTAATTAAAACTGATCTCTCAGAAGCAATATTTTATCATCAGTTCTTCAGAATGTTGCACTAATTCCATTTGATAATTTGAAGGAAATGGAGTTTTGAAAAGATCCGTTAAGGAAATCTTTTAGAATTTCATTATTGTATGTAAAGAAGTAAGTTCTCTAGATATTAACTTGTTTTATATTCATCTGGAGATTAAATATGTATTCATTATAATCACCAAGTGCAGAACGCTTCTTTTTTTTCAATTTTTGTATCCCAATATTTCTTATTAGTCAATAAAGCTAATGTATGTGTTCGGTAGTTCTTCATTTCCCCAAGTACGTTGCTTATCAACGGATTGATTGCGATGGGAATCCGTCACCTTTAATCTTTCATACTTTATTTTTGTATTAAGCTACTTAAGACTGTGCATCGATCTGGTAAATTAAATAAGACGTAGAACTGTATTAATCTCCGAAGAATTTTACGAATGTTGTATCTATAGAAAGCCATGTTACAATAGTAAAATGTACAAAGGAAAAATAACTCTGTATTTAGGAAATCATACTGCATTCTTTTTTTTAAATTGGTTTATTTAAGGTCGCTTCAACATCTAAGGTCATTAGCTACCACTATTGCTCTTAACGGTATGGTAACTATGTGGATGAAACGATATGGTGATTGATGATAAGGGGTGAAAGGACGAACACAAATACAACCACGTCCGAGGCGGGACTCGAACCCGCGACCCTTCGGTCCGTGATCACTACGACACTACTGCCTTAGCGATCTCGGCCACCGGGCCGGCACTGTATTCTTTGTTTCATTAATTTTGACGTATATTCTTTCGAAATGAGATCGCTCTCTTATCACACTTTTATATTCGACAGCGAAAGTAGATTCACGAAGTTACAGAAACGTGTGCTTTAAAGAACCATTGACCTCACGCGGAATCATCCCGGGAGGGAAGGGCGTCACGCCACAGGAAAAGAAAGATATCCACGTCGAGAACACTTAGCGTCACATCGTGACGGGGTCGAAGAGGACTCCATGGGTCAAAGGCTGCACAGCCCTCCATGGCCGCAACAATTTCGACAGGGCCCCTACCTTCCGTTAATTATAGAAATTGCTGCTTCACTGGCGCTCTTCTGGTTGCAGTCAGGCACACTGCCGCATTTGCTGGAGTGATTTATGCACTGAGCAGTACTTTCTGAACTCTTCCGTGCAACATTTATTCTTCAAGCGGTCTCTGGATTTCTGCTGAGTGCTGATCAATGGAAGTAGCAATCCGGCTACCTGGAGAGCAAAGATAGTCGAAACTCACTGCATAAATGTGCGAAATAAAGAATTTCTTGTGCTCCGTTTTACTAAATCTGCTGGCGTCGCTCCCGGCTCGTGGTTTCGCGAACTCTCTTGTCGTTACCTTAAATTTTATGAAAATGGAAGGTACGACAGCACGATTTCGTGGGGTAAAACCCATAAAGTAAAACTGCGAAGTCACGCTTTCTAAACGTGAATTTTTAAATTCGCCTAGAATATCCATCAGAGAGAGTGATTAATTTCTCCTCTTACATTTCTTGTTTGCGATGCCTTTATATTTCTTACAATATGTTCTAGAATGAAAGAATCAATGAGAAGAAGGAAGGCAAATGCAACTGGAGCATCAATAAATCTCATTAGTTAACAATTTCAATACAAAAAACCGTATATGTTCATGCAAAGCGAGATTAACGTTCCATCATTATTTATGCATCTGTGATAATGATGAATTAATCCGGCATACAAACCACATTAAGATACATAATGGACACATAAAGAGAAGTGAATGAAAACAAATCTCAACCGTCGTAGAAGGTGAAAACGTTTATGCTTTGAGCACGAATTTATAATTTTAATGATTTAAAAAATGATGTTCATATATTATTTGATAAATTTCATTACAAAATGTTAATTGACATTGTTAATACATTTTCCTATTTTATTAATCAACTTAGCATGCTTACTTCTGCGCTTATGATTTATTATTTATATTTGAAAAATACATCAAACTTATCAAAAACAAAGAGTAAACATTAAAATGTTTTCAAAATTTTAAGGAATGCTGTATTTTGCAGACCACGTTAAGTTCTTAGGGTAATGAATTAAATGTTTCGTAACTCTCCTCACTACTGTCCATAGTCCACTAACGCAAAGCGAGTTTCATTTTCAACAACATCTTTTGTATTCCCGCACGTAAGAAGGGTCGTATTCTGTAGTGCGTACTGTTGTATACATAATTCGTCAGGAAATGGAGTCCCAATGCAAATCCTGGAGATAGCGAGCGGGCTGAGGGCTGGGAGCCGTTTGGGAGGGGAGAGGAGCCTCGAGGAGGTGAAAGGAGCGCGACCAGCGATTATTCCAGAGTGTGCAGAAAGGAGTCCCTGACGGGGGGCGAACAACAGAGGGCTGCGTGGCGGAAGCAGCCTGACGGCGCGAAAGATATACGCGGTGGCGTGCGGCGCCCGCCCCGCGCCCGGCCTCGCCGCGCGCGTTTAGCATATTAAGGCCCGGCCCGGCCCGGCCCGCGGCATCCGACTGCGTCCCACGTCCGCCCCGCCCTGCCCATCCCTCCTCGCCCCGCCCACTCCCTGGCCAACATCTTCCAAACAGCCCACCTGCCCCCCTCCCCCCCCTCCCTGCCAACCCCGCCCACCCGCCCACGGCACCCCTCCCCCCTCCACCAAGCCCAGCAATCTTCCCGCACATCATTTTCCAACCACCCCACCCCGGCGGACCTGCCCATCCCTCCTCGCCCCGCCCACTCCCTGGCCAACCCTGCTCAGCACTTGCTTCACCCTGCCCACCCTCCACCCATCTGGCCCACCCCATCCACCAAGCCCAGCAATCTTCCCGCACATCATTTTCCAACCACCACACCCCGCCCACCCCCAGGCGGACACTGCCCCACCTGCCTACTCTCTGGCCAACCCAACATATTTGACTTACCCTGCCCCCCCGACCTACCTCGCCCATCCCATCCACTCCTTCCACCACGCCCAGCAATCTCCCCCCCTTTAATTCCCCCCCCCTTCCAATCCGCCCAGCCATCTTCCACCCCTTATCCCTCCGGCATCTATCCTCCATTTCGTTCGATTCAGTTGCAGTTGCTGCAGTTTCGAGAAATTAATAAGAAAATAGAATATTTACGATATAACTAGTTTTAAAATGTAGTTAAACTTGCATTAGATTTTGATTTATCGTTATCAATGTGAATAAAAGAAAAATAAATAAATGTGTTAGGAATTTCTGTAGAATTATTTTTCTTTTCTACTTATATTTATTTATATTTTGTAATAAATATATAATATTTATTAAACATTAACTAATTACATATTTAAGGACCATATTAAAAAAATATATCGAGTTTGTATTTTTTATTTTTTAGTTTGTGCTCTAATGACCCAAAAATTATTACACCTAATCCTGCTCTTGCTAGCTGCTTTGAAGATTTTTTCTTAAATCTAGCGCCAATTATAAAACTGAAAATTCCGTAAATAGAATTCCTGTATACAGAATATAGCATTCGTTAAATTCTTCTCAATCTATGATTCACAAATATTGGAAGTTTCATACAATCGAAGTTAAAAAATGGATCTAAATCCCTTTTGTATTTCCTTTCCGAATCCGTGATCTCCAACTCGATGCTAATCTCCAACATCTTTTTTGAGCTCGGTTATTCAGCTTGCTTCAGTCCATGATCAGTATTATAATTCAAATCACAAACACGCAGCCCATAAATGTTTAAACATTTTAACATAAGCTTGACTTAACACTCCTCGTCTCCGATTTGACCTCCGCCGACTCCAATAGAAATTGCTTTTTTCTCGTAATCCAAACCCTCTTGCCAACTCTTTCTTCATTTCGCCCGACCACGCCCTTCTCTGTATGCTCCTTGCTACACAAGGCTATCCCACAGAACTCATCGCCAACATTCCAGTGCTTTCGCCACTAAGACACACCTATCGAGCGTCAAGGAATCCATACTTGAACGACCTAAAAGCATTTGAGAAATTCACTAATTTAGACCCAAGCCCAGAAACCCCATTCTTACTAAATCCACTACATACAATTATTTTTGCATTGACAGTACGATTTATGAACTAGTAAACGTAAGGACAATCAGGATTATTATTTTATGATAAATGTAGTTACAGAGACATCACATAGTTATCAAATCTGAAGCATTTAAAACATTAGAGATCTGATTATTGGTGGTAAATCACCAATCAAAATCATATTAATAGATAAAGAAAATGAGGCAATATCTCGAAATGGTGATTAGTCATCTCACAATGGAAGGAATTTCACTCACCAAATTGTCATAATTTTTCACCTTCCATCAGAAAAGTCTAATTCAAATAAAGAGAATATTAGACTCTCAAAATTGCCTCATGACTAAAAAGATAGTGAGGTCATCATAATCATTTATAGATAATCTTCAATTTGAAGATAATTTAAAACATCTAACCTATAAATTCTAAACAGATTCACGTTAGAATAACTCCACCTAGAAGATTTTGGATACAAAGAAAAGCTTAAACATCAACTACAACTTTCGTACACCTAAGCACAGTTAAGCATAACGGTGGCAACAAAGTTAAATGTTTCACTGAAAACGATAGAGAGAGTAAAAGACGGGAAGGGAAAAAAAAAAGATAAAATGAAGAAAGAATATAATAAAATGCACCACTGTTTACTGTTTTATTGGATCATACGCGCATTGAGAGAATGAATAGAAACAAAATAATAGTTTAAAAACGTAATTCATTGTAAGTACTGATTTTCCAAGATAACGGATCTTGCCTTCACTCGGTCCACATCCCTGCGTCACGCGTCCAGTTCTCCATCTTGGACGTCACCGCTCCTCCACCGCCGGCGCCGGCGCCTCCTCCAGGGCCTCCGTCATAAATCAACGCAACTGGCGTCCGGTGCGTGGCATCATAGTGCGTGCGTGCGTAATCGTCTGGCACGCACTGCGTGAGCCCATCATTCATTATTCATAACGATAACGGCGGCGGCGGAGCCGGGGGAGGCGGCGACGGCGGCGGCGGACTCTTGAGACACCGCCGCCGCCATCGCCCCGAAGCACGCCCCGCCCCCAAACTCGCGCCGCCTCTGAGAAGCCCATTAAAGGAAATTACGCCTGTAATTCACTTAGCTGCGAGTGTAAATTAGCAGGCGCTTTAAAATAGACCAACCGCCTCGGGGTCGAGTTGTGGCTCCCTGCTGAATGGAAACCAGAAACATGTGAAATAGTAGTTTGCGTGGAAATTAGTTTGTGGGTTACCTGGGCTCGAGAAACGGCGTGTGGCCACGCGGTCCGCTTAGGAATATTGTTTGGAATATTTAGGAATGATTGCTCTTGCTTTGTTGAGTGTGCCCCACATTGAGGTCCCAGCGGAGAGGGAAAAGGCGCATTGATTTCACAGGTGCACGCGTAAAACCGCTTCTGGGGAAGCTGGGTTGTCAAAGGGCCTGGCATTCTTTGTGTGTCATGTCACAGTAACAGGGCTTTGACACATGTAACAGGGCTTTGTCACATGTAACAGGGCTTTGACAAAAGTCCGGCAAAATTAAATTTTCCGGTAATATTCCGTGCTATCAATATCCTACGTTTTACGACCAGATTATTGTTACTGAGACTCGTAGTACTTGCAGTAACCAACACACTAGCGGAGACAGACATCTGGTAAGGAAAATGAGAGTCCAGTTTTAGGCGGTAAAGAAGAGACTCTCACGAGACTTGCCTTGCTTGAAAGATCCTGTAGATTCTCGCAGACAAAATAAGTTAAATAGAAACCTGGTTAGAAACAAGGCTGTGGAAAACAATTAATCAGTTTCCCCTCCTCAAATATCTCAAACGTTTAGTAATTCCTGTCCCGGTAGCCGCAGAGCGAATAAACATTCTAAACTTTAAAGTTATTTTTCGGCATGTTCAAGGTGGCAGGTGAAAAAAAGATTTTTACGTATTCCAACCCACTCCAACTTTTGGAGAAATTGCCAAAATCTTAAGCTGTGTGACAGATTCTCTCTACTTGAACTTATCCACATTTTGTGGAAGTTCCATCTTTGATATCTCAAAATGTTTTTACATTAGGACCAATGATATTTTAATATGTATCTTTCTAAGGATAAACAAACATATTCATAAACGAAGGAATATATTGAGTTACAACGCAGTATAACGATACGTATTTGTATTATCATATTTTGCACTAACAACACTTTAAAATGTTCTTCAACGAATATTCCTTGGGTCTAAAACAAATAAAATAATAATCATCCAAGTCTCAACATTTTTTACTAGACGGTAGAAAAGCCCTTGTAAAATCTTCCCCCTTTTAATTTTCTAAGTGTGTACAAGTGAGAAACCACAATTGGATGAACTTATAAAATTCGTGGTAACTGTTCTTGGGCCTAAAATGTAGAGAAAACTCCTCTTCCCCAGTCGCCCTTATTTTATTTCCCAATGGAAGCATATAAATTTAGAGTACGTTTCTGGGAAACAACTTGCATGCATGAGCCATAAAACGCGAATTGCTCGTCAAAATAAGCCCATAAAGTGCAGAGGCAGCTCATTAAAACTTGTTAAGAACACTTACGATGCTCAAAGTAAGGATGCGGGACGAGCAGAAATCTGAGTGTTCCGGATTCTCCGAGAAATGTACTTTATGCCTCCGACGAGGGGCAGGCGGAGCGCGTTCGAGAGTTTTCTACGAACGGCCACCGGCGTCAAGTGGCCTTCGGGGACGTAGAAATATACTGTGAAAGGAAGCCTCCCTTAAATTAAAAGAAACCCCTTTGAAATCACAGAAAAGATTTAAGCTATCCTGCTGAGTAGACGAGCGTTGCAGACTCTCGCCAGTCGTTCTTCTAAAGGGACATTTGCAAACTATTAATTTCATAATGCTTTGCATTGGATATTTGAAAGTAGAGTGGCTTAGAGGTATTTATCAATTCTGAGTTGTCTTTGCTGCAGCCTTGATTGAACCGAAATTTACGTGAATTTTAATAGCTAGAACGTACAAAGCGTTGTTTGCGGTGATGAAGTTTATGTTTGAGAGTGAACGTATATTGTGTTCCTGTGATGTTTCTTTCAAAGGAGCAAAAATGTTCGTTTAACCTTAATGCAATGTAATAGTCTTATTATCATTACAACTCTTTGGACCAGGTAAGGATTAGTATGAAATTTCAAATCATTTGCTAAGTCGAATTCATAAATACAACAAATACAAAGTTAATCCAATGAAGTATTTTTTTCATTTGGAAACAATTATTTCAAATTAGATTTCAGTCATTTAAGGTCATATTTTACATTATGTTTACAAATTTCATTTTCAATTTTAATTTTAATATATAATTTTATGCTGGTTATCACTCCGTAATTGATCGTAGAAGTTCATATTCACTCAAGGATTTGTCATAAAAATAAAAATAACACGTTTTAGATCCAGCGACCAACACTCGGAAGACCTACGTTCCACGTACATCAACTTCTCGTAAATTGCCGCTTATCCCAGATGGCTTTCGGTTTCACCTGGTGGACTGCAGTTCGTGTGAAAGCTTTCGTGAACACGACGAATCAACGGTCACGAAACACGGTCCAGATCTCTCCGCCCCGCACGCCCAGCCGGGGATCGCTTCCATGGCAAGACCGGGGGGGGGGGGATAGTGAGCTGGCGGCTAGCGGCTGTGGGAGGATCCGAGCCCCAAGACGGAACGATCATGCTCATCAAAGACAGCGCGACGCGGAGGTAATGATCTTGAAGGTAATTATCGACCGGTCACTCTCGCAGCCAGGTGTGGACCGCGTCGCACCCGCCGGTGGCGGTGGAGGAGGTGAGAATAGCATTGGGAGAGTAATAGTGGTAGCAACGAGCACTTCTCCGCGTAATTGCCTTCGCAATATATATATATTGGTGAAAATTCTTGCTATTAACATCGCGGTATATCGATCCTAGAGGGATTACGATCGATCATTGTGGTCGATCAACAAACCAATCGTAAAAGGTATTCTTGCTATTCGTAATACAGTAAACCCTCATTAGCACGAACTCGCTTAACAGGAATTTCGCCATAACACTAACAAAACTTCGTCCCCGGCAAGGGTTTACGGTAATATGGACATATAATACTCGGAGAACACCAAATAATTTTAAAAGGAACTCCAAATAATTTCGGTTCCTTGGAATTCGTGTTAATGAGGGTTTACTGTATTAAAACAAACCTTTTGCATGTTTCACTCTTCAATTGTTTTGTTTGATAGAGATATTTATAACTATTTGGGAACATTTTTCAAAGTTAAATATGTTGCAGAAAATGCTTTGTATTAGCCGTCATGATCGATCTTGGGAATAACAAATCAATAGCAAAAGAACTTATTCTCGCTATTAGTAATATCATAGAAAGCTTCATAGTTTCTCAGTTCAATTGTTTTATTTGTTAATGATATATATATATAATATATATATATATATATATATATATATATATATATATATATATAACCATTTGGAACTTTCTAACTCGTAATTTCTGGAGGGACCTAATTTCAGGAACGCTCGCGACATCTGTGAACATGATTTAATGCTAAACAGGTATAGAAATAGCTTCGTTGGTGAAAGTGCTGTCAAGAATTTCTAGATATAACTGATTAGAGTTTATTGATGGAATATGCGTTCGTATAGAGGCACGGAGAATGAAAGCGAGTGTTCATTGGTGAAATAGGCGACAATCGTAGTGACGTCGGTAGTGTAGAGAATTGCAAGAACTGAAGTAAAGACAGGAAAATTTATACATTATTTCATGAATAAATTATTTATTATTCATAGTTTTGAAATTTTTGTTGGTTGGATTGGTAGTGATTATATGATGAATATTGGAGCGCAAATACTCGTGAAATAGCTATAATATATACAATAGCTATATTATTTATGTCAATAAAATTGAAGTCGATGATGTTGTGTTCAGAAGAAACATTATGTGCAACTTGAGAAAGGGATCGTGGCAGCAGCCGCATTTGTCGAAGGAAGTGAGCGATATGTCGCAACGACGTTGTAGCAGAGGCGGAAGGCGTAATTAGCCTGCATCTAAGGCAGCGACTCGTGGTATCTTCACACCTTCAAACAGCCAAATTACAGGGTTAGCCGGGCCACCCAACTCGCTTTCTCGTGTAATTGAATCAAAAGAACTCTCCAGACAAGCGTTTTGAATAATAATAAGAGCTTCTACTTAAATCAGGTAATGAAGGAGTCCTGTCCGAGAAAAAGCTTTTCTGACAAGAAGTGTTCACGGCCGTAGGACAGACTCTCTTTAAGGTCACATTAAATTCCAGTTAGCTCTTGCGTCACAAACAAATGCCGATCACAGTTCTTTCCAGTTTCCACAGAGGATTTCACGAAGACGAAACTTTCTTTGTCGGAACACTCACAGCACTCACTTTAGCCGATCCTGGTCGTTCATTAAAGCAAAATTAAATTGTTACAGCACAGTAAAACGAAAACTGACTCACGAGCACTGTGGTTATTTCATGATTCCCTATGCTTCTAATCACACAGCATCGAGTATACCTACTCATTGAATCAAGAAAGTATTCAATTATCACATGATCTGAGTCGTCCCGGAAGTGCTTATTTGCATCAGTGATTAGTTATTGATTGCATAAAGGATTAGAGAAGCTTGTAAATTACTAAATTGATGTTTACACACTGATATAACTTTGAGTGAGATAATGCATACGGGGCATTATATAAATTATGTTAGAACAAATATTCAATGAATGTCCACAGTGTGTTTGGTCTGATTTTCATTTTCATTTTCTTTCTGTCTTTGCTTCTCTAGAGTGATAATTATCTTAGATAATGCTATGTATAAAGTGTTTTTAATATTATTTTTTAAGTTGTTAAAATTCTTTCGTCTTAATTGACGAGATATTATTGCCAACGAAGAGGTGTTTGATAGTATGAAAACAGTTAAGACAATAACTATAATTTGCATCAGAAATAATAATCATATTATTCAGATTGATAGATAAAATTACATTTAATTACGTGCTACATCTGCAAAATAATTCGCCTGAAATTTAATGAACGTGTAAAATAAATGAAATGTATCCTTTTTTATGAAATGCTTGAAGAAAATCATACAAGTACTAGTGACACTTTGTTAGAAAATTTCGAGCACTGTTACTTCTCGCCTAGAACTGACATTTAATACATCATTTAACTAACAATTGGCTTCTCAGTTACGCTAATTACTCGCAACAGTAGACAATTACCTAAACAACAGCCTGAAATTAAGAACCTCAACATAACCGCAAGCAGACTATCTGAGTTCGCGCATAAAAGATGGCCGCGAAGAAATTCATAGTCTCCGCTGCGACAGATTTACGGCGTGACGACCCGGGCGGTCGAGTTTATTAAAGCGCGGGGCATAAAGTCGGCGGCGGTGACACAGCGTATTTGCATCGTAAGAGCATGCGGCGCCAAGGGCGAGGGGCGCATGCCGCTGGGGGCCCCTGCGTCTTATGGGATGCGCAGACAAAGCTTGTGCTTCGTGCCCCCTTCGGCTCGCGAAGTCAAGATAGACTAAGTAACACTAGTAACACTAGTAACACTAGTAACACTAGTAACACTAGTAACACTAGTAACACTAGTAACACTAGTAACACTAGTAACACTAGTAACACTAGTAACACTAGTAACACTAGTAACACTAGTAACACTAGTAACACTAGTAACACTAGTAACACTAGTAACACTAGTAACACTAGTAAAACTACTAATACTACTACTAATACTACTACTAATACTACTACTCTGGATGTACACATTTCTCGGGAACTGATTATAAACAACGCCATGATGAAGTTGGAAAAATTCTGCATAAAGAGATTGCTGACCAACACCAGCTTACAAAATGTAATCCTACTATAAATACGTACCTAACAATGTTTTCGAAAATGATGAATGCCGACTTTATTGGAACAGAACAATTCTCACAGACCAGACATCCCCTCACAATCGGCCTGATTTGGTTCATGTAGACATGACGAAAAGGGAAGCCTACCAAATACGAAAAACCTTCAAGAAAAGTATGTCGAAAGATCACAAAATATGCTCCATTGATTGAAAGTATCAAGAGACAGGGACATATGAATCATGTGAGAATCATCCCCATTGTCATCTTTAGCACCGCAGTAATTTCGAAGACACTGAGGTAATCCCAACAACTGGAATAGATCGAACGTTTATGGGGGTAGGGTAGACGTAAACTACCAACAAAAAGACGTTGATAAATATGCTTTGGTCATCTTTGGACAAATCACCTTTGCATTTGTCCTTATGGAACAAGATAATAAAAAAATATTACGAAGAAATAATAATAATTATAGTGGGTTCTGGAATCGGAGAGATTCTGAAAATGGAGGATAATATCGTAGTTATTGGGGCGCATGTGCCACCCTTAGAAGTCTGATGAAACATCTCTGAACTCCAAGATTTGAAACGAGTCTAGCAACAACAAGAGAAAACTCAGTTGGAAGCTCTTGTCCTACCCTGTAAAGGAATGATTCCTATGGATTAGTACTTCTGCAATTGGAACACAATTAAATTTTATCTGTTATTGAATACTAAATTTGTTAAGCCACAAATATTATGAATAACCAAACTAATAAAACATTATGTAGATAACATTGAGAGATAAATTACATTCACAGAAATAACAGAAGTAAGAACATACTTGACTAGCTCTTACCGAAATGCTCTGTTGAAATCAATGGAGAATCAGTGATAGAATTATGGTGCATACATGTCTCTCGGAAAGCACGTTCAATGTAAGCTGCATTGAAAAAGCGCTGAGTAAATCAGCAGTAATAATAATAACATCTCTATCCGTCACCAGGTGTACTTAAGAGAGCCTTGAACACTTCCATTGCTGGGTTTATCCTTATTCAAAGAGCATTGTACCAAATCCGGGATTGCAAATCACCGTTTGCATTGCTCATACTTTCTTCGCCTCTTGCTTGCCTGCCCAGTCACGTACAAGCACGGACGTCGTTCCTCCACCCCCTCACGTATTCATTTCTCGGTGCATAGGTAATCGCATTTCCTAGAGCTGGCTCAAGCGAAGACCGCCCGCCGCGACGCAAGATGCATGCGGCCGCCCGACAGAGAGCAGCGCCTGCGCAGGTCGCCGCCGGCAGCGACCTCTCTTGCGAGTTTCGGCACGCGCGGCGTATCGCTGAAGTTTACGTGCAGGAATTTCGCTTCTGCCGCTCTTTTGTGCGGGCGAGCCTGCGCGTATGTCCGTCGCGCTCCTCTTCGATACTCGCCACCCCTGTTGCGTCCCACCCCGCTCCTCGGCCATCTTTGCTGCTCATCGCAGCTCCCCGAAACTCCCTGTCACTCTCCGCCTCTTCTCGCTTCTCTTCACCGCTCCTTGTCGCTCTCCGCTGCTCCCTGCCAATCCCCCAATCCCCGGCGCAGCACCCCCCCCCCCCCTCCCCGCCACTCCCCGTCACTCACCGCCACTCACCGCCACTCCTCACCGCTCTTCGCCGATCCCCGCCGATCCCCACCGCTTCCCGCCGCTCCTGCCTCTCACCGCTTCTTCTCACCACTCCTCACAGCTCCTTGCTACTCCCCCTGTCCTCCTTGCCACTTCTCACCGTTCCCCGCCACTCCCTGCTCTTCTCTTCCATTCCGCCTCCCCTCCCCTCGTCTGCCTCTTCTTCCCACCACTCCCCGCCGTTTCTCGCCATTCCTGGCCACTCCCCACTGCTGGCCCACGCCCCACTCCTTGCCGTTCCCTGCCGCTCTCCGCTCTCCCCGCCAATCCCCCCCACCGCTACTGCTGCTCACCGCTTCTTCCTGCCACTTCCCGCTGCTCCTCGCCGCTCTTTGCCACTCCCGCCGCTCCCTGCCGGTATCCGCTGCTCCCCGCCACTCCCTACCGCTCTACACTGCTCCTCGCCGCTCCCCACCTTCCACCTTCGGCTGCACCCCTTCCCGCCGCTGCCTCCTCGCTTATTCTCACGTTCCCGTAGGATCCGTCAGCGACTATAAGCCGCCACTTGGACTACGGCCGTCCCCTCCAACTAAACCGCCCCGCCTCCAACCCAAGCCCTCTGAACCCCCTCTGGCCCCTCTTCCATCCCAACCAAACCGCCCCAAATGCCGTCACTTCTCCGCTCCAATGCCAAACTCCTATCACACCGCCCCACGCCTTGCCGACCTCAAAAACCGCGACACCACCCCTCAGCCAACTGGACCTATGGTCCATTGCCGCCTCACGCCGTCGCTCCAGTCGCTGTCTTCCTGCGCCTTCATCCCACCTCACCCACGTCCCCCAACACGCCCGAGTTGCGTTCTTCTTGCATCTTTTCTCTCTTGTCTTCACACATTTTCTCCCTCTCGCATTCCCGCCCCCATCCCCTCTCCTGCGCTCGCATTCATTTTGTTCTCCTCCCCCAACTCCGCCGCCTTTCTGTCTTTGTGCCCGCCCCCGCATCACCCCGTGCTCCCACCCCGCCCTCACCCCCATCAATCGCCGCTACGCGGAAATGGGCTACGTGGAAGGCAGACAGTCGCCGACAGCACTTCCGCTGGGATTCGATCCGCGAGCATCGGGAAAGAAACATTGGAACGTAAAGAAGAAATAGAAAGAACGAAGAGGGGGAGATCGTTGTCGATTTGGAACTGTTCCGGAGCTTCGAGTTTATGTAGCTTTTGTGTTAGTATGTAGAGATAGGTTCCGGCTCTCCGAAGACTTCCAGGAATCCAAAGCGTTTTGCATTGATAATTGGGCCTGCCTGTAGTTCCATTGGGACAGAACACTGCTATCGGTATGTTACCGAGGTGGAAGATACGGCGGAAGTTTTCTGAATTTCGATTACAAAAAATTTTCCAATTGTGAATGTTACTCCCAATTGTTTTCTGCGGTTTACCTGACTAATTAGAGCGAACTGAAACTGTGAGTTCATCCGTACTGGTTGATTGCAGTCAACGTGAAAAGGAATAACGAAATAATTTACCCTGCAACCCACTGTGTCAGATTGTAGAGTAAAATGTTTTGCTTTCTCAACCATCAGCAATTACATTGAAAAGCACCTCAACCTTAATTGATTAACAGGGAAAGGGAAGCGAGGAAGATTACAAATTTAAAACGGCGCAGGAAGAAACATGTTTTGCTAATTATAGATCACAGAGAAGATAATTTCAGTTCAGTGATCTCATATATACGAGTACGTAAATGAAATTGCTAAAACGTGTAATTTGCCTTATTTTTCTATTGCTATAATTTAATATAATTTATTTCTTCCAATAAAGAGATTATCGTTGTGAAAACACTGATCATTCGAGTTATGAGATCCATTTAATGGTTTTTAAATTAATATAATTTCAATAAATGGGCAATGTAAATAAATGGATTATACAAACTAACGTAAATAATCACGACTATTATCGGTCATTAAATTCACTTCAGATCACTAGCGAAGAATTTTTTGCAATACTATAATAAGATATTTTAAGCGATATAACAGGGTTTTTAGTCACAGAAAGTAATATTTAATTTATTCACGGCACAAATTGGTAGTATCTACTAATAAAAACATGCCATTTTGAAAATAATTTTGATGACATTGCTAAACGTTTCAATACAAACAACATTTCTACATATTTAAATGCACTAAACATATTCTTTTGTTCTTAATGTAGGCATTATCATGGGGAAGTGTGAATTAGAATAAAAATATCCCAAAATACAAGTATTATTGCATCCCAAAATACAAGTATTATTCGCCATAAAAAATGAAGCCGGTTTTATTTTTTACATAACACTCTTTCAGACTCAAATTTATGTCAGTGTAGAAATAAAGTTATGTGTACGCCAATTTGAATTCATTTAGACACATTTTTGCATTCAAAAACCGTGTCTCCGAACAACACAATCTTATGAATTGAGAAACTCATGAGAAAGTTACGATCTACCTATCTAAAACGCATTCTCAAGGCATCTGGTATCGCCTTCCCACGTGCTTCGCATAGTGTAGGCGCTGAGAACACGTCCGTTGATGTTCGCCGCCCCATTAACATCGCTAAAGCGCGGAGTCCATAACATTCTCAGCGGCCTCGGGTAAAGCATTTCGGGTTAAAGGTTTACGTTCCAGACGTCATTCCCTAGTCGCCAACGCCTCCATTCTACATTCGCGCGCTGTATTCAGCTTCTTTTATTGAAAGAGGATTCGATGGAACTGAATGGACGGCATGGGTGGCCTTAAATGCTTGGAAATAACCGACCCTACGGAATAACAATGTATGCAAATTTCGATTCGCAACAGAACCGTAATTGACAGGTAGTTGAGAGATGATACAATTTTTGTTAACTATTTCAAAAATTCTATATCTTTCAGCGATATGCTAAATAATTGGTCTTAATATTAGGTAACGAGAAGGATATTTCTTTACACCTTGCAAATAGTAAAGATTTTCTTAGATTATAAAAAAGGAAAATTCTCGTAATGTGAAGATACATTCCGAAAAATCTTATTTTTTTTTTTAGTTTTTCCAAAAGATCTGTTGTTTCTGTCTTTTTAAAACGTGTATCTGATTACAAGGTGTAAGAGTGATTGTAAATATTATTATTATTATTATTATTATTATTATTATTATTGTTATAATTACTATTATTACTTCTTATAAACCAAAATATATTGGTCTTTGTATTCACTAACACATTATTCCTTACATATTATTTTCATTCATGCAATGACTGAAAAGTAGTATAAAAGAGTTTTAAAAAAGTTCGAAATTTTGAATATGAACAACAATATAACCGACGACAACATATTCCTTAAAATTATTTTCACGTTAACCATGTCTGCTTGTAGTAGTATTGGTTATAGCTATCCCCATTTTATTACAATTTGCAATCCTTTCGCTAAAGCAGCGTCATTGGTAACGATTTGTGAGAGTGGATTATTGAATATTTCCATTACATTTTTCACAGAAACATTTTATTTACAAAATTATTGATACCTTTTTCTCTTTTTAAAAATAAACTACAAATAATTACGATTGCATGTGCCCGGAGCAGATTTTTGAGCATCAGGCATCTGACGGGTACTTCAACTGAATTTTGATGGTTTTCATGAAAATATATTAAAAATATTTCAGGTATTCTTAGTTTTGCAAAATTTTTCGTTTTGATTTATTTCATCTTGAAAAATATATAGATTTTTTATGAGGGTATTTTCTTCTTTTCCTGTTTGACCGTCCCTGCGAGGTGTGGTAAAAGAGATGTACGCGTCAAACAACTCAGACACTATCGGGAGACGACGAGGGGGAGGGCGGTGGTCAGTGGTCTTGTGTCGGCCAGTGCTTCGCGCAAAGTGTCGAAAAACACGAAACACATTTAATAAAAATGTCACTTTTTGTAAAAGGGTTTACCGTTACAAATATATATAAACTGTTACTGCGATTTGTAATTCTCAACATCAGTTATATATCTTCTCATTTGTAATAAAGAGTGCCATATCGTAGATTACTGGCTACTAATAAAGTACGTGAAATAACAAATAAAGTAAGAAGACGAAGAAGAAGAAAGTGAGAAGTATAAAAATATTTATTATTAATATATATTTATGAATAAAATATTAAGTAAATTAATATTAAAATAGAAAAATAAATAAAGTGATACATTTTGCGCTTTTCCATTTTGGTATTTATACTTTCGTGATTTGCTTGTGTACTTTTTCTTCATTCCAATCTCTCGGCCATCGATCCTTTCGGACCCAGTGCGCGGCGCGGGCTGCTTTTATTGCGCTCGTAACTTGGCGCGGGGTCCTCGCTTCATGACCCGCCGCCTGGCGGGGCCTCCCTCGGGCGCCCCGTCACTCTCGCGGCCCGCCCGCCAGCGGCCGGCGGCCAGGTCGCGGGGTCGAGCCCCGCGCCCGCCAGCCAAGAGGTCGCGCCCCCGCCGGGAGCACGGCCTCCGATGCAATCGATGGCCAGTCCACTGGCGCGGGCTAACGACTGCCAACGCGCGGCGTCTTCTCTGGACGCGCTCGCTTAAATACGACTCGCAAGGGACATTTCACATCTCGCGTTTGATCATTGTTAATACTGAAGTTTAATGGGGAAACACATTAATATTAATAATTCGCATTTTGTCTTATCGTCCATCATTTGGAAGTGATCGTATACAATACATTTCGATTTACAATGAAATGAAACCATGAATGAATAAAAAAGTTTGTTTTTGTATTTTCCGAAATGACGTAACAATGCCATTAAACATGATGTCTACCGGCCGAAATAATAAGTTTGAAACTGAGAACAGTATTCTGTGCGTCCAATTAGAATGGGTCATATTTTCTTTGTGTTTTCCTTAGTCACTCGTTATGTCAGTTTTGATTATCCACAGCATGGGATGTGCGTTTCCTTCCGGCAACCACATTTAAATTTCACCATTACTATATATAAAGAATAATGAAAGTATCGAACAGTTCTCATGAAAATGTTCGATTTATTACTTTGAAAAAAATGCATAAATGACTGTAATATCAGCCGAAGGAAAGATTTCTTTTTAAGTTTCCTCTTGGCCCCCGAATGCTTATTGGCTACTTTCCGAACCGAGCGCAAGAGAACTCTCCAGTCTCCTCCCGGCTGATATATCCGCTCCCCCACCCCCCGCCGCGCGCCACGGGCGGAAGGTCGCGCTCCCCGTGATTTACCGGCGCCCCCTCCCGGCGGGATCCGCAACTTGCCGCAAAGCCAGCTCGCAAACATGTCGCGGGTGTTTAATACCCGGAACTCCCTGAACGCCGACCCGCCCCTCCGTCCCCTCCCCTCTCCCCGCCCGCGCCCACGTCGCATCCGCCTTCGGAAACGCCGCGACGACGCACGAGCCGCCTCGTCTGCCTCCCCGCCCCTCCGCCTCCGCGCCCCGCGCCCTCTGCCCGCTCCGCCACGCCCCCTCTGCTGTCTCCGCCCCTCCCACACTTCTTACTCCGCTCCACCCCGCGCCCTCGTTGCTCTGTCCCCCTCGACTAGCCCCGTATTGCCTCCACGCCTCCACCCCCTTCCCGGGCCACGCCGTTCCACATCATCCCGCTCCACTTCAACCCAATCCGCGCCCTCGTTGCTCTACCTCGCTCTGTCCCCCTCGACTAGCCCCCCGTTGCCTCCACGCCTCCACCCGCTTCCCGGGCCACGCCGTTCCACATCACCCCGCTCTACTTCAACCCAATCCACCGCGAACAATTCCGTCTTGCTCAGTGCCACCTCACTTTGCTCCATCCCGTGACGAGTGGCTCTTCCTCGCGCAGCCTCACCCATCTCCATTCCGCCTTCTGCCACTCCACCCTGTTCCGCTTCGTCGTACCTGTCTTTCTCTCCCTTCCGTTTTTCGCCCTGTTCCGATCCCCTGCCTAACTTCCGCTCCACCTTTCGCTCTCCGCCTCCCGTCCTCCGTCCCTCGATCAACCTTTTTTCTCTCCGCCTTGTGCAGATTCTTCCGATTTACCTGCAACCTGATTCGACGCGTTTAGTTTCGTCCAGCTTCGCTCAGCCGAACCCGGCCCAGTTTCACCTCGTCTGAACTCATATCAGCTGGACATTCTTGTCCACTAACGACCACCGCGTTCCCAGTCGTCATAATCCCTTATTACCCATCTCGTATTTTTTGGCCTTACCTCGTTATACTTCGTTCCACTTTGTGTTACTTCATCCCACCTTTTCTAGTCTATGGTTTCACCTCCCTCGTCCAATCCCTGTTTATCACGATCCTTTTGCATTCTCCACATCACTGTAGTTTCTATAACAATCACCATCCACGGTTCCCGTCCCACTCAAATCCTCCCTCCCCTTCTCACCCTCTCCCCGTCTCGTCCTACCGACAGGCCGCTCTTTTGTTTCAGACGCGGGGCAGAAAAGTTTTCGATACGGCGGCAGCGGCGCAGCGGCCGGCGTACAAGAAGTTATATATCTCCCGCGAGGCCGCCGCGTTGACAGGAATACAAATCGTTTAATCTGAAAGTCATTCCGTGAATGGACAAGTTATGGGACAATCTTGTAAGGATTTTCTGGAGGCGCGCGGACCCAACAAAAGTTTGCTTGGTCGGATCCGCGTTTATTCAATAAAATAACAGATATCCCGGGCGGGCGCGGGGCCCTGCCCGGGTCGTCGATCACCTCGGAGTGGACGCAGCCGCACGGAGGACGCGTCCTGGACGACGGCTCTTGGACGACGCACCGGCCGGGTTGGCTCAGGGAAACAACCGCCGATTGCGTTGCAGCGACTCTCACCGGCAGGTCCTAGAATTCGAGCCCCGCCGGTGGCGGCTTTTCGGCGTAAGTTACATAACTAAGTCGAATTCATAATTGGAATGATTGAAGGCGTTGTCATTGTCAACAATACTGCCGTCCGTTTGTGGCTCCCAGACAGCAGAAAACTGATGATGATGGCTAAGCCATCGAAAGCTGCTATTTGTAAAATAAATAATATTGTTGACAATGACAACGCCTTCAATCATTCCAATTATGTAAATGTCAACTACACCTCACCACTGAATCAATAAGTCGAATTCAACCGCCGTCTGGAGTTATATTCTAGTGGCCGGCTGCTATGATAGCTACTTTTTTTTGTCGTTTCTCCGACCATTACTTGAGAGAAGTACCCTATCAAACGCACCAATGACTGCACGCTGACTTTTCCATACTCTTTCTTGTTCTATCTTCTCAGCATAGATGCAATAACATAGAGGAAAGATGTTCTTTATGGCTATAGTTTATTTTATCTATGATTCTATTTTTTCTCTATGGCCATACTACCAAATGTCAGGAGACGAGCTTTGGATTTAAAAGCTTTATCCCGGTTGGGGCGGTGTCCCGTTTGAGGAGATAGTTGAAGGAGGAAATTCCGGATAACAGACCTGTAGAGGGCCGCCGGGTCTCACGTTCTAATCAGGAAGGAATGCAGAAGACACCTCCCGCAATTTAACATGCACTATACTTGATGGGACTAATGGTATTAACAGTTGAAGTGTCCAGAAACATCAATTATTTTGTTCACGACGAGCAGCAAAGCATTGTGTGATCCACTGTGGGTGCCGTATGACACACGGAGAGTGGCAGGGGTTGGTGATTATAAATGAAGATCATCAAATTTTAATGATGAAGAAATCGGAAATTGAAGGACCTCTCGTTTAGTAATACTAATTACGCTGATCTTGTATTTCTCCTACCGATATCTTCTCCCAACGTCTAGAGGGAAACATCATGAGGATAGCACGTCGCTTTGTTTTTTGTAGATAGTTACACATATTGTACATTTTTTTAATGTAAATAAAGTACTAACTCGTAGTAATTTGCATACACTTGCATTGTTATGGACATACACCATAATTGACTTCCCTGTGTAAGTAGATCCATAGGGTAAAAATTGTACTGTTATATACTATTTTATCTAACGAATACGAATATATTTACAAACATTAATGTATATTGCAAATTCTTTTATTACATTCCATTGCAGCAATACAAATATTCTCTAATATCAAATGTTTACTCAATGGGGCTAGCAGTATTTTAGATTTATCCACAAATTGAAGCAGCATCTGAACGGAGTGAGGCAATGTGCAGCTTTATAAATGACTTAACTGCAGCTTAGTAAATGATTCTGGTTAAGAAATATGATTTGATAAACGTTTTTATGCTTACATGAATATTTTCATCATATTCATTTTCTTACATTTTAAAAAGTTTTTTTAGATCCAGTCTTACGGCATTTTCAAGAGATGCATTTATAAATACTAATACCATTTTATTTGATAAACGTTTATTTTCTATATGTTGTTACGATTTTTAAAATGTGCAGAATAAATTTACAAGTTATAATATACTTTCGTTATTAGGTATACCACATGTCGTTAAAGAATATTCAACGTTATAACTCAACGGCAGGGAACGACTCTACTTGAATGCTCCAATGATCGCAGGAGGGCGCAATTTATCAGAACGCATTGATGGAGAAAACCCCGCCTCCGCCCCTCCCGCGCCCCGCCCCTGCCCCGCCTCCTTCTCCACCCGCCCACGCTCTCCAATGAAAGGATCTTGAACTCGCCTCGCCGAGTCTCGGGGGTTGGGTGCGAGTGTGATAGCAAGTGACGCCCCCAACTTCGACCGGGCGAGGACGTGGGCGGTGTGTGGGCGGAGGGTGAGCGGTGGGTGGGCGGAAGTCGCGAGAAAGGGCTCAACCGTCCGAAAGAGGCGTCACGGCGCCAGAAACTTTTAACTAGCATCGCGACGAATCCGACTCAGCCCCCCCAACCAAACTCTTAGCCGCCTTCGCTGCTGCCGCTACCCCCACACTTGTAACCCTCCGCAAAGCGATCGGATTTCCCCACCGGTGTTGTACCCCAATTCCTGTCGTCGCTGTGGTCTCTTAGTCACCATACATGCTTTATACTGCTTGTCTCTTGGCGTTTTAAACGTTATTTCCCTCTATTATTTTGCGTTCCTTCTTCAGTACTCCTTCCCTTTCCGCATCGTACATCCTTTCATTTATTCTTCCTTCGACTGTCATCACATACATTTATCCACCATCCTCAACGGTTTCCAATTTCTGTGCCTACTTCCACCTCTATCACCTCCCCCACGTACCGCCTCTCTCCGTCTGAACTCAACCCTCCCCGACTGCGCGCCCCGCCGCGGCAGGAGAGATAATTACGCAAGTTAACAAAGTAAGAGATACGAGCTCGCCCTGCTACAGCCAGCGGGGTGGCTGCGAGGGCGGAGAGCGGCGGTGGAAGGGGCGGATGCCCACACATTTCATAGCGGCGACGCCGGGCTTGGTGCCGCCTCTGTGTACCGGTTCGGTGAGGTAGGGTGGGGGCGGCTGCAATTCGCGTATCGGGGGTTGGGCGGGTGGGGGCGCCCCAAACGCCACACTATCTCTGTTACGCACAAAAGCCTTCGGCAGAGCGGGGTCGTGTACAGAGGAACGGCCGAGCGGGACCGAAAATTACGACTGATCGTATAATTCGCTTTTTATGTTATTTTTACGGAGCGCAGCCCTCTTTACTCCTCCCGCGCCACCAAGATATACGGTTTTCCGAACGCGGTTGGTAGGGTGGTAAATGAAAGTATCCGAAAGCGCATGGATGCGTAATGCCGGTTGATAAGGAAATGCCTAATCCCGGGGGCATTAGTCCCACCGTGCCCAGTGATGATCCCTGTGATACGCCCCGTTGGATAATGAAAGCTCTCCTTCGTGTGACGTAAAGCGCGCCGTCTGCCGCCCGCTTGCCGAACCTAATCAGGCAGCGGGCGCATAATTACAGATTGCTCGTCGCGAAGTAATTACGCGTCTTTACAGACCGCGTGATCCGGCGCGAAGTGTAATTAGCGGCACGTGGGCACAATTTTTCAATTCGCGCGCGGCCTCCGCACCGGTCACTGGCTGATTTCTCGCTCGATGTAACCGAATGAACCCCCTGATACCAGTTATTAGATTCACGTACAATATTTACGTTTATGGCGTTAAAGAAAGGTTTTTTTAAACGTATTTCTGGTGCCCGAACCTACGAGTACCTTGTACGTGAATGACGAAATGGAAGTTGAATAAAAGTCGTATTTAAAAACCAGATAGGTAAAGAAAACTTTTGTATCAAACATTTTCTTAATGTCTTCTTAATTTTGTTTAATATGACTAGTGTTTGTCGTATTTGAAAGTATATAGATAGTATATTTGGTATTCAACGTTATTGTGAGAATATTATTTAGTTTAATTTTAAGTTTCCGCTCTCAAGAACAATATTATATTTGTTATTTTGTTATGGAAGAAGAAGGTTATCTGCTCACGAAATTATTTGATTTTGAGTGTTCTAATAAGTGATTTTAATTCTAATTAGTAGTAAATATTCCAATTTTTTTTAGCGCGAATTACTTTTCTGCACCTCCAACAGAGCGTTGTGTTATTTCACTAGAAATCTCGAGTGTTATGGTCGTTGATTTTGGATGGTGTAGTAATTTTCTCTCTGACAGATGTGTTTGCCGATACGGTATCCTCATGGGACACGTGCACCTCGCTGTTACCAGATATTTAATTTTCAAAATATAGCTTCACATGTCTCATCAAAAGAGCAATTTATGACTGCACTTTGTATAAAATGTTTATTATTAATATGCAGTGACTGAAAAATGTGTACATATATAAATCAAAACAGCCGTAATTAACAAACGATAATTATTATTAACCCAATAATTAAAATGGCACAGGGATTGTATTAAATTTGTTTCAGTAAAACATAAATTCCCCTCCAAAAATTAAATATTTACTGATATACTGCCTTTCTGTGTTTACTGCTACATTGAAGAAAAAGTTAAAAACGTATTACTCTCTGGCAAAATATGTTGTAAGGCACGTTTCCTGTAATTTTGTTAATTATAAAACATATGATGGGAATATATGTGAAACATATGTGGAACATATATGAAAGCTCTGAGCCGTTGATATAGTCACAAGATTCATAATTTATGTTTACTGCTTTTTTTCTGTTGACAAAGTAAAATGCTGATTTTGTAAGGAAGGAAAGATCATGCAACGTCCGTTGCCTGTTTCTTAACGCACGGCTCTAGTATTCCTCTAGTGCTTATCAGAAAAACGAAAGCAAACTACCGCTTGAATTATGATCCAGAGAGCAACTGAATTCGACCTAGCTATCTAGCTAGTGTTGAAAATCCTGCAAACGTGGGGACTCACGCCCTAGTATCTCACGGTCAGAGGACCGGAGGGACATCAGCCGAGACACCTCAGCCGGTATGTGTTTTGACCTTTTCTTCTTCACACACCCCTTCACGAAACCATCATGGGAAAGCTGAACCACTTGGGTCATACGGTGAACAGCGGGCCAGTTTCCTTCGCGCGGAGTTCTCATCGCGAATTTTAAAATTAAATCCAGCTGTTTCGCAGGGCTTGGCCCCGCTGCCACTCCACGGAATGAACAACGGGGGGTTCTCGGAGCGTGATGATGTTAATTATGATGATGGAAACCCGGAGAATCCAGGCATAAAATTGCGAAATTAATATTCTGAATAGTGTTGTTCGAAAATAAAGGGCTTCGCGCTGAAAAGTGCAACGCTGGGTGGCAGGAAGGGCAGCGGAGGGTAGAGTACCGACGCGAGCACGTTTCATTGCGTTCTAACCGGGTTTGACGGCGCGTTAGCAAGCGGTTAAAAATGTTTGGCTAAACTGTTTTCCGTATGCGGAATACGTTACTCATGCAAATGGCAATTATGCGCGACCCGGCGAGAGTATACAGGCTGGTGACAGGATGGTGATGGGGTGGTGAGTTGATGTGGTGTAGATGGCGTAAGTTGTGTAGATTAAGGGTGTCATGAGTCATGAGAATGCTGAGATGGACGGTTCTAGGTTGGAGCGGTGATGCCAATTATGGGAGAATCAATGGAGGAAAACAGAAGTTCGAAATGATGCCTATAATGTAGATCAAGGAAAATAGCTATAATGAGTGTATATGTACAAAAATATAATAAAGTTTTAAAATTTGTTAAAAACACATTAGAAAGTCAGCAAAGGTAAAATACCAGCAAAATCAAGGTAAAATATAGAAGAGAGTGAGGATCTAATATATTTAGTCCATTTGAAATAGACAAACATTACGGAGAAATTATGAATTGTATATTCCAACACATAAATAAAAGTTTTCGTACGTCAGGATGAACACCCAACCCAATGTGTCGTAACTTTTTGTGTGTGATCGCGGAGTAGGAAATCTAGCGGTCCAGAAACCATCCCTGGAGCGTTTCTGCTATCGGCTTACTCCAGTAAATTACTTTCAAATGACCCCGACAAATTACGACCTTTAGGAAAGAGCTCGCTCATAAATTGTGTATGAACACATTCGAAAACACTGAGTATTTAAAATTCATAAATGCGTTTTCTTCTCCCTCCCTTCATTAATGCACAAAAGTTCGAGTAATAAAAGCCCAGAGGAAATAATAATTTTATAATCGTGATCAAAGGGATGGAGGGGAAAGTGGAGATTACGTTCAGATTTTTAGATTAAAGCGTTAGACCCTTGCTATCCTTTGTTCTCTCAGCATAAATACCCTCCATGGGGAAGGGTCGTGTCCATCTGTGTCCTTTCGAGATTTAATTCGGCAAGCGCATGCTCAGATATAAATGTTAATTATTTCTCTATAAACTATTCTAAATGAAGAATAAAGGATACGAGTAATACGAATCATGTCAGTGCAGGCAAAATTTTATAAATGGAGAACGAAATGAGAAGTGAATTATGTAAGTCGTTTACTTACGCTTTGAGGTTTACAATTTTTACAAAACTTTTGATAATAGTTGTTTTTATTTAATTGGTTCATTCGGTTCAATTATAAAAAAAAAACCTTGAAAAGTTTGCAAACAATATTTGAAAAAAAGAGTTTTTTTTAACATAATATTGATTTGCAGTCGAGTTAGAGATAGCAAAGGTAAATAATTGAAAACTCTGATGATAAAGGGTAGTAATTGTAAAAATGAAAACATACATTCTTTGAAGTAGAAAACCACAGTGATTTGATGGGCCTACGTTGTGGAAATTATGAAGGTATTTAAGAACATTGCCGTGCAGAGATGAAAAATTGCGAAAGCACTTCCATTAACTCGACAAAATCTGTCTGTGGACAGAGACGATACAGCACTTATTATTAACTAGCTGAATTTCTCTCCGTGGCCAGAAAATATACGAATCACAATCATATTAACAAGAAAATGAATGAGTTTTATGTATGGTGTATATTCTCCTTAACGTGCCTTGCTCTGCTCCGCCATGTCCCACCCTGTCCTGCCGTGCCCTACCGTGCCCTGCCATACCCATCCGTGCCCTGACATGCCCTGCCGTGCCCCGTCCGTTTTCCGTCCCACCTCTCTCGGCTAGACCTGGCTCCCCCCTCATCCGGCTAGACCTGGCCGCTCCCTAAACTGCTCCGCTCTGCAATGTTTGCTACGATCACCATTACTACCACATCGTTGCTATGTACAGCTGTAAATGGATGCATTGTTGGAGAATTCCGGGTGAATTCCGGGTAAATTCCAGCCACAATTTGGCCTACAATTACTCAAAGGATAATTGCGCTTTGGAATGAATGAAAATGCATTTGGTAGAAATTTTTATAGGCTTTAAGAAACGTTTAATTCTTTGTGGTGTATTTTCTTACTGATTTCGATACATTTGGAAAAAAACTGAAAGAGTTCAAACTTCAATTTTTCTTTAAAGGATGGGAAGAACATGGAAAATGTTTAGGAAATTTCATGTAGGAAGTGACTTTTATATTGTTTTGAAGGCCATAAATGTAATTAATGTTGGCACCAAACTTTATATTTGTATAAAAAAGTTAAAAACATTGTTCTTTAGATAAAAGGAAATAATTATCTCTAATCATGTAGCCTAAAATTATGCTCAAAAAATTTTCTTTCAGTGAAAATCCAATCGAAATCTATTAAGCAGTTGTCGAGAATAACCCTAACAGACAAAGCGAACAAAATATACAAAAACAAGAGAATATTTTTTTATATAATATAAATAATGCCATAAAACAATTATTTTGAAATCGTATTCACGCATTTCGATTTTATTTACAGAAGTTGTAACATTGACCTGACCCTCCATTCTCTCGACCGCTCGCTTTTTTCTGAACGGCAACGTCATCTTCCGTCAATCAACAGGTGTCTTACGCTGGGAGTGAAATAGGCGTCATTTGCTTAGAGATTAGAACATGAGCATCGTCACATTTCATCTAATCTGTTTATGTTGAAGAAAGCTAAATGGTTATTTTACTTTGAAGTTTAGTTTTCAATTACAATTACTTTTTCAAAAATTTTTAATATCTTAAGTAGTTTAGGCTGATTTATATGTTGTTCTTATTAGTTTCACTAATTCATTTACCGAATCTCTAACACTACTGGTGAAATTTATGAATATTGTATGTTATTCTCGAATCAATTTGTCATAAGTAGTTGCATTTATCCATAACAGTAATGATTTACTTGGTTATTGGAAATAGTTTGCGATTATCTTTAATATTTTTTCAGTGAATTTTTTACTTGCTAATTATTCAAAGACCCCTGATATTCTCGCGCCGAAATATTATTGAAATGTTAATTTAAAACGAAGGGGTAAAGTAAAAGAAAATATTATTTACATGAATATTCGATATCAAAATTAAATAAAAATGCGCAACCTTATTTTTTACATGACGAAAACTCTAGAGCAGTATCACGAAGGGTTCTTTTAAAAGATCTGCTAGTGAAAGCTTAACTTTCGCTTCGTTCCTCGAAAACAGAATATATATTTGGATGAATTCACAGCACACGCATTCAAAAGACTTATTCTCTATGGACAGTGAACCGCACAAACTCTTACAGCTTTGCCTACGAAGTGAGCAACCCCACATCCTTTTTAATCCCAGTTATAATATGCACTGCTACAAAAGGTATTCGAAACGCAGCTTGTTTATTCAATGCATTTGCATTTCTATTGCTACACAGAATACGAAAAAACTAATTTAATTTTCCTATTAACGACTCCCCCTTTTCTAAAGCCAAATGGCCTTCGTAATCTGGCAGAAGTATGTTTTCACTCAACGCTGAACATTTATCCTGAATTATGAAGAGAACTGTCGTATCGATTAAACGCCACGTAAATTCTTCTGGGCGGTAACAGTTCTGTACACCCAGTATGTAGTTCACATGACATCGGGGATGGACCCTCCCACACAATCCTGCGTGTACATTAATTCCCCTCACCCGATTGCACTGATTCCCAGACTGACGCTGAAAAATGTACAAGTATAAAATATTTGCCGTTGGTATTAAATATATACATTACATCTCGCAATATTTCACTGGTTCAACTGCGCTTCATGTAACGACAGGCGCGTCACATTCGGAATTGGCTTATTGCCGGGTTGGTGCCCTCGGCAGCGTCAACCCTGTTCCGACAGCCTCGGGGAGACGTAAATCTACTCTGGTAATTGCTTGTTTTGTGAAAGTCAACACCAGCCTGCTGGGATGACAACGCGCCGTTTGAAGAGATGCGCTAGCTTTAAATAAATTATCTCATTAGCAATACCGTTCATCTTCGCCCGGGAACTTTGACTTCGCATAAACGGATCTCTTCATCCGGGACGTTCGCCGGGCGAATTGTATAACCGGTTGCGCTGGTCTGTGGCACGTGAAATGATGTTGCGCCCCCCATCCCGCCCTGACGCACTGGCGGGCGCGGGCGCACGCACGCGTGCGCCGCCAGGACGTGGGCGGGCGCGGGCGGCCGCGAGGGTCAGGCCGGGCGATAGAGCACCCATCGCGGAGAAATCAAGCGATGTAGTCGCGCTCTGTAATGGCCCGCCGATTCCAAAGGCCATTTGGGGAGAAGGGGTCGGCGGAACAGTCGTTCTGGCCGCTCGTCATGGATTCGCCGCCAATGAGCGGGGAGGACGGCCCAGCGGGGCGCGCGGGCTTCCAGGGTGTGGCGGTGAGCGAGGGTGTGAGTGACGAGAGTGGAAGTTCGGTCGGTGGCCTAACGAGGGGGGAGAAGTGCGATGATGACGGAGTAATCATGGTCATGCGAGAGGGAAGGATAATGAAGGTTTCGAGGGTGAGGCGGGGACGCTGTGGAAAATAAAAAGAAGTGTTGATTGAGCCCAAAGACAGGGAATGAAGAGTGCTGTGAAGAGAAGAGGTAGAATTCTGTGTAATGGTGATAAAAAATGAAGTTTTAAACTTATAAGTACGACGAAAATATTATTATCAAATACTGACGAGTTATTAAGTGCTGTTCATCTTACATTGTAGAATCAGACAAAATGAGAAAAAATGAACAAAATTTTTTAACGCGAATCCACGCTAAAGAAAGAGAAATATAGCAAAATAGAGAGAAATAATTAAAGGAAGAAAAAATGCTTTAAATAAAGAGACGGTACGCCTAAGGGATTGTGAGACAAAAATTGGGCTATATTGTGAAGGAGGGCAGCGGCATACTGAGGAAACGGGGACAATACAAGCAGGAGGAAGAGGCAGAAAGAATGGTGTTGATGAGGGGTCGAGGCACGACAGCAGCGTTTGTGGTAGTGACAGTGAGGGCGAGCAGCGGCAAAGATTGCCCAGGAAGCGGCGAGGGTGGCTGGGGCGACGTAGCAGGCGGGTTATAAAACCGGCCGGCTAATACGACGCGAAACGTAATGGACGGCGGTAACTTCATTCCGCCGCGGACCCGCGAAGCGTCAAATTGCGGCCGCCATTGTCTGCGATGGTGGCCACGCGGCGAGCGCGCAGTGCGGGCGGCGCGCCCGAGCAGATTTTCGGAAGCGAGTGGGTGGAGATGATGGCGAGGGTGGGCAACTGCTTTGGAAGTGGCGGCGGTGTGGTCATGGCGGAGGTGGCAGGAATGGCGTCAGTAGGGTCGGAAGGCGGTAGCAGCGGGGGGAGCAGCATAAGGCGTGGTAGGTGATGGGGGGGGGAGACAAAGATGGCGGGGCCTCAGTAGAGCCGGAAGCTGGGGTGGTGGGGCTGGGAGCGGCGGGGATGGGTGCGGCTGGGGCGGCGAGGCAGGGAGCGGCGGGGACGGAGAGGTTGGGGGAGGTGGGGCGGCTGGGACGGCGGGGACGGTGGGGGAAGCGGGGGCGGGGGCGGCAGAGCAGTTGTAAGTAGGAGGGTAAAGGCGGGGGCGGGGCGGCGAGGATGAGGGAGGCAAGGGGGCGATGAGAGCGTCGATTCAGGCGAGAAGATAGCATTCGCGAGAGGGGGGATCGCGCCGGCTGACGACGCAATGTGGGTGAAAACGAGAGGACCGCCCCAGAAGTCACACCACTCTCGGCAGAGAATTGCTTGGGGAGAGAACGAATAAATGAAATTCATAAGTTGGAGAAGTCTCAGGGTTTTAAATCTCAGTAGGTTCAATGATGAAGATTGTTTATGGAATGGAATTTTTGTGTTAAGATTGCTATATCATGGCTGCGAGAGTAATCATTATATGGAAATTAAAAGCTAATTCAATGCTCTATGTACAACAATTATTTAATAATATTACAAGACAATAATAAAGTATAGCGACGTTTGTCGTTATAAAAGAAGAAAAGAAATTGGAGTAATATTTCTGAAATTATTGACACAATAATTGAATTAAAATTATTTGTCACAAACACAACCAAAATGTCCCAAGGATCATATTCTTATTGGTTTGTCGCGTTTAAAATTGCCAAACGAAAAAAACGTTAAGAGAACAATTCAGAATGAAAGAGAGTTACCGAACTGAAAGGGCTAAACATAGTCACTGCATTCTGGCAGATGTTGAGCGTGCCATACTTTCCTCACCTTCAAACGCATCCAACAATACCATTCCCTCAAGCTGCGAAATCGAATTGCAGAGCTGCAACATCGTATCTGGCTGCGTGGCCCGGTGGAGGGAGGGAGGGGAGGGAGTGTCAGGAATTAGGCAGTTGGAACGAGGACGCGGAGAGGCAATAGCAGCGTCCCCGCCCCCGAGAGCGGCGTGTGGAGGACGGGGTTCGTGGCTCGTGCAGTGCGAAACGACTGAGCCGGCTGGAAGCCAATTGTGCGCGTTACTGCTCCATTCAGGGCAGCGCTTCTGGCCACTCTCCCGCCTGTTTATTTATCTGGCGCGGCCGCGCCGCGCCGCGTCGCGTTGTGTAGTGGACGGGGAGGGGCAGGACGACGGGGGAAGAGAGGGGTGAGGAGATGAGGGAGGGACGTAGCGGCAGTCAGAACGGGGCGGGCTGGAGCGGGGTGGGGCTGAGAGAGGTGGGGTGAGGCGTGGTAGGGCTGTGGTAGGGGTGTGGGTGGGGTGTGGCGGGTGTGGCGGTGTGGCGGGGTGTGGCGGGGTGTGGCGGGGTGTGGCGGGGTGTGGCGGGGTGTGGCGGGGTGAGGCGGGGTGGGTCGGGTGGGGCGCGATGGAGTGGGGAACAGGGATGGGCGCAGTGGAGCAGGGAAGGGCGGTAGGCGGCTGGTCGTGGCTGGTCGAGGCCGGGAAGAGCGGAGCGGGGGTGGCCGGTGCGGCGCGGCGCGGCGCGGCGTGGCGCGCGTATTTCAGACGCTGATGACAATGATTCCGGCGGCATTCGATGCGCGATCGCTTGCCGTCGTGCTCGGCGGCGCGCGGCGCGGATTTGAGCAGGTTGACCAGGTTGGTAAATGCTGATTGCACTCGTACCAATGTAATAAGACGGCTTAGTTTGGAATATTAAAGGCTGTTTGTCTGTCAATTAGTATGCTAAATTGTGTACCGATATGATTACTGTGAGGGGTGTAGAATATAGAAAAACAATACAAACACGTTGTTACCTTACTTGCCCCTGCGTAATGTAATATGGTAATTCTTACTAGTCACTTCCTGCGGCAGGATTATGGAATTTTCAGCAATAAGTTGTAATTGTTTTTACAGAATAAATGATTTTTCGGAGTTCTTCCTCTTAGTATCCAATAACCATGATTTGATAATTTTTAGGAGAGATTATTTGTATAAATTTATCACTACTGTGTTTAATATACGTTAATATAAGTGTTTGTGTTTAATATAAGTGTTTGTGTTGAAATATTTTCATCTGATTTTCAAATTATCCTAAACTTCAAACTGACCACGATAGAATAACCAACGAATATATGAATACAGAGGACAGCCATAATATTTTTAAGCTACTGCGGAATGTCGAATGACGATTACATAATTTATCATATTTACCTTAGAAATGTTTTATCAATCGCATCAATAAATTCCCATATTTTTTCCTCTCTCGCTATATGCATTTCATCAAAATCTGAATGAAATATGGTGACGCATGCAGCTTGAAACGGAAGTAAAAAGACCAGCAAAATGAGCTTAAACACTCTTTGGGCTGGCGGGGAAACGCACGTGGCGGCGATTGCTTTTTCACAGCCTACACCGCTTTCGCATCAGTGCGCGGCGGGGGTGGGGAATGAGCCACCGCCCCCTCGAATCAAACACGAGCCGCTAGAGGCGCTGCGGTCGTGGCCACGCGGGAAAGAGGCGCGAGGTTGAAGAGCAACCAGGCAGCATGGAGTAGTAGAAAAAAGTGGGAAGGTCTGGATGGAAATATTTTGAGGGCTATTGGAATTTTCTTTTCTGTTATTCCGTTTATATACTATCTTCATGAATATTCTCTTGAAATGAAACAATCACTGAATTCTAATTACGTGTGGATTTATACCTGCTGGAAACTATAACAACGTATTCTTGGTTTTGCTTACTGTCGTAAATAGACGGAACATTTTTTTCGAGCCAAAATGTTTAACAAAATAGGATGGAGGAACCAGAGAGTTGCTTGAAAAAAAAACGATGATAGAACTTAAGGCTGATGTTGACAGTCCCAATAGTTATCGTCGAATGATCCGAATGAGAGCAGTAGCAAAGTGTAGCAGAGACTACTATGACCATTAAGGGCGGAGCTCGTTGGATGATGGTGGTGTTGGAGGGCGACGCCGGAAGGTAACGTCAGAGAGAGGTTTCGGAAAAGGGAGTCGGAGGATGATGCCTGTGGGTGACACAGAGGGCGACGTCGGTGCGAAACGTTGGAGGGTCACGTGGGAGGGTCACGTGGGAGAGTGACCTTGGAGGGTGACATCGGAGGGGGCAGGGGGCGGGAGGTGATTGGAGGTGACATCGGGGGTGCGGGAGGGTGCCTGACATGGGGGTGCCGTCGGAGGGTGTCATCGGGCATGACGTCGGAGCGTGACGACGTATCGGGTGACATCGTAGGGTGACGTCGGTGGGTGACGTCGACGGGTAGTGACGGAGAGTGGCGTCGGAGGGTGGCGTCAGAGAGTGACGTCGGAGGGTGACTTAAAGGGGGCCTCGGAGGGGCTCGGCGCGCGGGGCGCGCGGAAAGATGGATGGGCGGCGCTGGGGTCAGTTATCTTTCCGCGCGCGGCGCGGGGCGGCGGCGCGGGGTGGGCGGGACTGGGCGGCGCGGCGAGGGGCGACGCAGCGGGGCTGCGTGGCGCGAGCCCGGCTTATTAACTTGCGCGCGCGTGCGGCCCCGTGGTGGCGCAGCCGCGCTGCGCCCCCCCACCCTCCAGCCATCCACGCCACTCTCATCCTTTCGCTCTCTGCATTCGTCAGCCTTCCATCTCCGTCCACTTACGCCTCATAAGCTTTTCATTTTGCCGCTTCTAAATAGCCTTTAGCCTTTTGTAATACCCCAGCTAATAAGTATGATCGTCATGAAGCGCCTTTAGAAATTTCGAGATTTAGAGATGAAACTGGATAAAGGTTTTTTCATGTATTTAATGTTTATTTGAATTAATTTTTACTAGTGGTGCAACTAAGATTTTTTATGGGGTATACTGTAAGTGTACGGTTAATGTTTTATTTGAGATATATATTTCATATGCTGAGACAAAATTTACTGTTATTTGATAATTATGATAATTATTTTATAACTCATTCAATTGACAGACGTATCGAGTGACTTTTTTTATAATAGAAAATTAGTAAAACTATATTTGTAAATATGTATCATCTGTTTTCGGGGCTGAGGGCAGAAGACTCATAAGCTCTTGAATACCATACACTTGAATGGTTTCTAAAGCAAAAATCATATATTATATATAGTCGAGTAGGGTTTCATCGTAAACTACTAAAATGGTAAATGGAAAATACATATCATGAATATCTAGCTGAAATCTGCATATTGCATAAATAATTATCCTTACTTAATGCCCATTTATTCCGAAAATACAGTGAGCTCAACATTGCATAATTATTTGAATAAAAAACTGAAATCTAGCTCTTACGTTCCCATTCGCTGCTCTTGCACCCACACGTCGGAAATGCACTAGTTCAGATCCGCGACCTCTGGCGCCGGCACGTTATCAGATTACGCCCCCATACCCATTAACTCTTCCCGTGCCTCCCGCCGCCCCCCCCAGGCCCCTGTCGCGTTCACCCCCTGGAGCCCGCACCCAAATCCCTTGCGCAGCGGCCAGTCTGCGACGCCTATCTGCCACACGACCTCCCCCCGACGGGGCGGCACTGTACATCCGTCACGTTCATTTATAAGTCGTTAATTATTCATCGTACCCGATGGCAGGGCGAGCCAGCCCAACAACCATCGTTTCATCCCCGCGACGCACCGGGCCGTCTATCCCCGCCATGCTCCGTCCCACCCCATCCTGCCACGCCCCCTCTGCGTTTTACATCCTGAGCCACCCCGCGTCCTCAAAACCATTCTCCGCCCCGCCCGCCACACTATGTCCCGCCACTCCGCGTATATCCCTATGCCCCACCACGACTCTTCCCCATCCCCCGCCCCGCTCCGCTCCCGTCCCGCTTCCCGCTCAGCTCCCGCTCAGCTCCCCGCTCAGCTCCCCGCTCCGCTCCCCGCTCCGCTCCCCGCTCCGCTCCCCGCTCCGCTCCCCGCTCCGCTCCCCGCTCAGCTCCCCGCTCAGCTCCCCGCTCCGCTCCCCTCTCCGCTCCCCGCTCCGCTCCCCTCTCCGCTCCGTTTCGACCCCACTTCACCCCTCTCCGTCGAACTCCGCCCCACCCACCGCGCGCGCGTGCTCTTGCCGCGCCATGCAAATGAGTAGGCGCCTGTTACCCTGCGTAAACGACACCGATCGATGGAATAGAAAGTGCATTAATATTCACCCTTGATTTATGGCCGGACTCCAAATTCATATTACGGGTGAGCAAGGATGGAATTACAACATACTTGCTCGTCGGAGCGCGAAGTCGCGGCGGTGGCGGCGGCTTGATTCCACGACGTTAGTGTCGGCTTCCTGGAGAAGAGCAAGTGGTTCTCCGCGACACAATGAGACTTTCCCCATCTCGGCACGCGGCCTGACACGCGATTGCGTGGGCTGACATACACCTGCCTTGTAGCGCGCTTCGACGCACTTCTCGTTGTGTATGAGCTGCGGTTCCCTTGCTCTTGTGTCATCGTTCCCATGGCCGTAACTTGTAGTGACATTGGCAGTCGTGAGTATATACAAATAATCCTTCGCGAATGCGTCATTTAGTGTTTTTTACATTCTAATAGGTAAATGGCAAAGGTATGAAATAATGAGAATCTATTTGAAAAGAGTAGATTTTAGTTGTGTGAAGATATTAAGGAAAGAACAATATTTTTATTTATGATCGTCTCCATTAACGGCGCCCAAATCTACTTGAGGTACCCAAACTTTCTTCCTGCCATCTCTGTAGATTAGTAAATAAGTCTGTAATTCTGTGAGTGGGCGTGTACTGATTGCACTTGTAGGCGATCTGATATTCTGATATTATCGTATATCGTAACGGGCGTTATTTAAATAATGTTTATATAGGTCCGTCATTCGTATGGGAAAAAAACATTATGTAGACATTTGTATCGATTTTATTGCCAAACTTACTACATGACTTCATTGTGTGGGTTTTTGATTTGTCAAATGTGCGTAACATGTCCATTTCATACGATCTGGTTTTGAGCGTGGTCTGTGTGATCTGAAAATTTTATCGATGTGCACCATTCATGTTCCATTTTCGGATCACGGACTTTCACTTTCATTGGGCTGTTAGGTAAAAATGCTGTAATCTGTGAACATGTCTGCACAGTATATTTGTTCCCTTTGCGCCTAAAATACAACAAAAAAAATTCTTCAACAAATATATTATTTCACCGTTCAATCCCTACACACAAGCCACAATAACGCAGTTAAATACTACGATGAAATGTCAAATATAGAGTCTAGATAACTTACATAACCATACCGTATTTGATCGATTTTGGACTTCAAATTTAAAGCAATTGCCCTTTTCTGTCCGGCACTTGTAGCATCGTTACGGTTAGATCGTAAAATTTTTATGCGCTGTAATGGAGGGTTCGTTGCAGCCATTCAACGACAAGAGATAAAACGACCCGATAGAGCGGACGGATTATGTGATAATGGAATCGACACTCCTCCTCACTTAGGACTAATTTATGCCGACAGACAACAGTTTAAAGCACACGCTGCGCATGTGCACTATGGTACTCGAAATTATCCTACCAGTGCGAACGTGTGCATGTATGCGTGGTTGTGAGAGAAAGGGCTGCCGTATGGGGACTGCGCGAGCTTCAAGAGTTTCGAGGAGAAAATCCGACGAAAAGCCTCTCCTGCGTGAGCGAGGCCCGAGGCGTTTATCCCAAGGAAGAGGAGGAACGGCGTGCGAACACCACGAGGGAAATCCTTTGCATGTGTTAATGCGCCAGAACATTGAAGTAAATACATTTTAATTCAAAAGAAGAATATGGAGAAATTAAGGGGGATAGTAGCTTTTTCACAAAACAAATTGGGAAAAAAAAAATTAAAAAAAAGCAGAATTAACCAAATATGGACGAAATATTAAAGACAGGGCAAAAAAAAAAGGAATTCAAAATAGCATGGAAAAAGTAAAAGTAAAAAACATCAAAGTCTGAAAAAGAAGAAAATTTAAGAATGTAGGAGCTCGTGATCTAGAAGTGCGTGTCTGTCTGTCTATACTTGGCGCGACAGCCCGCGTACGAGCTATGGTCTACCAGCAGCGTCCCGACTTTGCGACACTGGGTTAAAGGGATACGTGTGCTTACCACGAAGACATCCCCACAATGTATTATGGTCTGCTCAATCTGAGAAGTGCGTTTTCTCATCGTCACACAGCAACATATACTGGGACATTACAAAGAAAACCCACATTATAATATTGCCCGACGGGGAATCGAACGCGGGGTCGCGTCATGGAAAGAGGGCACACAGATCAATGAGCTAAACAGCGAGAGGGACCTCAAAGAGCCACTACGTTTAAAATTGAATGATTGGGATCCAGGACGCGTTAACTAATATGGTCATTAGTCCCGTAAGTGTGGTGCGTGCTTTTTGCTCAGGATGTGTCGGTGATGTTCCCCCTCTGTATGGTGAGATCCGGTGCTAATCTACTGTCGGCTAGCGGTGTTTTCCCCAACTATGTATCTTCCACCAGCGAGGCACCGCCCTAGACAAGACAAGTTCTAAGCCCCCGACCGGTCTCCCGGCATATGTGGAAGTCCAGTGTAATGTAGTGTAGTGTAAAATGTTAGTGTTTGTGTAAATATTGAGGATAGGAGAAGGGAGAGGTCGAAAAGATAGCGCGCGGTCCGTGGCCCGTTTGTTACGGTACTGCTCCGGCATTCGCCTGGTGCTGATCAAAGAAACCACGGAAAACTACCGATCAGAACAGCCGGTCGCTAGAATTCACCTCCAACCAACGACTGAATTCGACCTAGCGAACAAGCTAGAGTTGAAAATCCTGTCACCGTCGGGCCTCGTATCTAGGACCTTCCGGTCAGAGGCGCTGCAGTGACATCAGTTGATGCTGTGAGCCACCTCTCCCGGTGGCAGTGCGTTTAAGTCGGAGTATACCATGAGCCGGTGGTTCATGCACAGCTGCGCAGCCGGCGGGCGGACGTGGAGGGCGCAGGGTGTGCAGGCGCGGGGGGGCGGACGTGGAGGGCGTGGCGTGGGGCGCAGGGTGTGCAGGCGCGTGGGCGGGCGGACGTGGAGGGCGTGGCGTCGGGTGTGCGCAGGGTGTGCAGGCGCGTGGGCGGGCGGACGTGGGAATGGCGGGATCGCAGCGCGGGAGTCCGAAAATTGCGCGCTCCGGACACGTCCTTCCGACGTGGCGCGCGTGGGAATGCGGCTGCCTTTATAATTCAAACACGCAGCCACTTATCGCGGCGATGCGGCGGGCCGCGAGGCCATTTTGCGGTGCGGATTGCCAGCGGAGAATATGACCCATTTACGCGTATGCTACCGCCCTCGTAGCTCGTTGAAAGCTTCATATCCCGACAGATCGGTGTTGGGAAGTAACGCCTCTTGGGTGGGAATGCTGTTTTGGGACTTCCCGTACCAACTGTGTGTGCAGTTATCTAGCCTTGTTATGTCAGAAACGAACACACGTGATTAATGTAAATGACTACAATGTCTTCTATTTCAACTGTGATTTTAACTCTCAGGCTTTTAAAAAGAAGTTTTTCTGTCCTATCAAACTATATATATCTAACTGAGAAATGTTTCGCTCCTGAGGTTGAGCAAAAATTACTCAAAGGGATTTCATGATCTGTTCTACTAGCTAGATCTTGAGTTTGTCTTTTGAATTCAGGCGTCTGCGATTTCTATTTGCAAGCTGAGTTATGCCAAAATATTTGATACTTTCCTGTGTGTTTGTTTATAAAAGACCGGAAGGGAATGCACATGAGGAAGAACATTTCAGATAATTATTCAATGTTGCAGAGATTCCGAAAAAGATTCCATTCACTGTTACTCGTGGCGTGTTAATAGCAGTGGAAGATAAACGAGATGATTCTGAAATCTTGTGAGAAAGTCTGCAAAATAATGACAATGAAAGTGCGACCGAGTAACCCTAAGACATCCTTCACTGACACACTCACGCTAACTGTAAACAAACAGATCTTAATTATCTTCGTATATATCAAACTACGTTCTGTCGTTTTCAAGTCACATTTATTTATTTATTTATTTAGTCAAAAACTGTATGTGACGTATGGGGGAGAAAATCGTTATTGTTAACGTTATTGATAACGTTCTGCTACCTCATCACTATCATCAGTCCAATAACATAGACGACACGTTGAACTGTACTTTGTACAGTTGATCATTGACATGGAATATTCGTGAAGCACGACTTGTTATAGGTTTTTTCAGTTTAAAGTTTACTTTTAATATTAATATTCAGTGTGATGGAAATGAAGATTGAAAATATCAAACATTTTACTTGAATGCAGGCAGATTATGTGCAATTCACCATTTCTAGTTTTGAAATTCAAAAATTTCTGTCTATCCAGATTAAAAGGATGTTCTACTCGATTTATAACAAAAATGTGATAACAATTTGAATTTCACTGCCTAGCATGATCGTTGTTTATCAATTCATTTCATGAGTAAGCAACTCAACAGTTCCACTAGCCATCGTGAATCGCAATAGAGCTCCCATTATTCTCACGCAATTTGCTCCCGCAACCACTTGCGGGAGAATCCTCCATGAGAAAGCCCCGTGAAAGCACGAGAGAGAGTAAAAGTGTTTCGCGGAGTTTGTGCTGCTAGTGGGAGCGACGGCTGTAACCGAAATCCGGGTGGAGTTGGCGACTCGCACGTTGTGTTTACACTCGAGGACTGTTTAAATTACAGTTGCATCTGTTGCTTTTTGCCCTAGCTTCGGGGGAAATGAGACGAAATATTACGAGTTGTATTCTGTCGCGGTTGCGCATTGTAATTCTCTTTGAAAGTAATTTCATTTTTCTACCACCAGAAATGTATACATTCCTTTCACTTTTGTTTAAATTTCAATTTGTTTACTTTTTACTTTATATTGAATTATTATTAGTTTTCGTTGTCTTTTTGGGTTGAATTCATTTTGTAACTATATATTTGTTGAAATTTGATGTATTTTTTCAGTTGTATTTTCTTTCGAATTATGGAGGATCATTAACGTATTAGACTAAATTCGTTTATTTTACTAAAATATAGTGCTTTATTTTTTGCTGTACTCGGTTTGAAATAAGTTATTTTCTAGTATACATTTCGCATGCGGAATTTTCAGGGCCCAGGCTGACTATTTAAACAGTTAAACATTCTCCTTGGAGTTGGTGGTGTCAGGTGCTATTGAGGAAGTAGTAGCTCCCTCGAGAGAGACTAGTCAACAAACAGGGTTACACGTCTCGTAAAGAAGATTGAATCTGCAAAACCACCCACACTTCGAATAATAGGATAATAACTCAACTGAAACAGGGAAGCCAGACGGATTGTAAACCCCCACAAAATGAATATGAAGGTTTGATGGCGAGGAATTATCTAAAGCCGATGAATATGTAAAATTTTAAAGGTATTTTGCATTATTTGTATTACACAGGTGTTCTCAAGAACAGTTAACTTCATTTTTAACCAAATTAAAGAATTAAAATGTATCTATAACAATATCAACAACATTTTTGATTTGATATGCGTTGAAGTGTAGTAGTAAATAAATGAGTCATTAAAAATTTTTCTCTCCGTTTCCCGATCCTTCTTAATTTTTTCGATGTTTATGTAGAAAATTCAAAGAAGCCATCGAATCGTTAATCTAAGTAATTTTAAATTTAAATCAATTAAAATGTGTAGCTAATGAAGAAATTATAAAAATATAATAGCATAGTTTTAGAAAAACATACCCTAAAAAAAGTATAAAAATTTCTGTAAAGTTGAAGCTTACCTATTGGTGAAGTAAAACATCAAAGCTGTACTCACATGCACGTAGCTTATTTTTAAAAAAGATATACATTTTTAATTTTTAATTGAAAAATGTAGTCACCATTAAATTTGAAGAATGATCTTGGGATCATTCTTCAGAAAATTAAATTTTACTCCTAAGGTACTTTAAGTTGCAAGGTAACTATTAGGTTAGTATTAAAACATTGATGTAGAAATATCAGAGAATGTAGATACAACATGAATATTATTTAACTTGCTGCGTCCATTTTGTAAGTAATAGTCAATCAAATTGAAAACATTTCATGACACTAGTGTCTCTCAATGTTGGGATAGTAAATGAATACCTACAAATAATCGCCATAAATGCATTTCATCATTCTTTTCATACTGCAGATTAAGAATAAGCGCGCACTACTAGGTACAAAGACCCAAATGAGCCAAGTACCGGGACTACTTTATCTACCGCCATATCTGAGGCAGGGGCGGATGCTTACATGCAACAGAGGAAAAACGCAAGGAACCGTAGTGCACTAGTGCAGCGAGCGCCTCGCTTTCGCGGAATCTCATTGTGCGCGGTGACGCAACTCCGGGAAGCCGGAAGAGGCTTCTCGCGGGCCAGGCGGTGCACGCCGGTGGCGCCGCGGGCGGAGAGGGCGCGCTTCATACGCGGCGGAAGGACAATTGCCGCTCGCGCGCGCCTCCGAAACCATCCTCGCGCTCTCTCGTCCGCCCGCCCGCCCTCCCGTTTCTCTACTCCTCTCAACCACCAACCCGCTCGTCATCGCAACATTTCTTCCGCCTGTTTTATATCCATCCACTCTCATGTTTTCACCCTCTCACCTATCTACCCTCTCATCCACCCTCTCTCTCATCCGGCTACCCCCTCATCCACCCTCTCTCTCATCCGGCTACCCTCTCATCCACCCACTCTCTCATCCACCCAACCTCTCTCTCATCTACCGTCTCATCCACTCACCATCTCATTCAACCAACGTCTCACCCACCCACTATTTCCCCCCCCTCTCATCCACCCACTCTCTCACCCATCCACCCGCTCACTCGTCTACCCTCTCATTCATCCGCCATCTTGTCCACCCAACTTCTCAACTACCCACCGTTTTATCCGCGCACTCTCTACTTTGCTTCTTCTCTTATTTGTGTATCTCACCCAACCACCCCGTCGATCCATCCGTTGACTCCTCCAATCTTTTATCGACCAACCTTTCATCCCTCATCCCTTCATCCGCCCTCTCTAGTGTTAGCATATTTTTTCATTTCCATTCCTCTTCATCTCCATATCCTCCCGTTACCCAACCACCTACCCTTTGTCCCCACTTGCTACTTCTCTCATCTCTTATTCTATCTGCATCGTCCAATTCGGTCCCTCTTGTCCTCCCTCTGTATCTAGTACACGCACATGCTCATTCACTCGTCAGGTTACGTGCACGGAAACTCACTTCGCTTACAGTCACATTATTGCGTGCTCCCCACCTCCTAGTCTCCTTGCCCTCGCCGCCGGTCTTCATACCCCTTCACAATCTCGCCCCATCCAACTCCCCTCTTCGCCCCCACCCTACGGACTGCTTTCTCCTCGTTACGCGCTTTGGTTGTAGTCTTTGGGAGGCTGGATGTGGCAGCCCTTTGCAGGGCAGGGGGCAGCACTCGGCCGACCTCGTTTGTTATGTGAAGCTACTTTCTCCCCGAATGTATGCGCTGGAATGTACGGTAAGAATATATTTCAGTGATTTCACAATTTGTTTAGTCAAAATTATTTCGATATGTGAAAAACATTGATGCAACAAAATCAGAATTTCTTCATTCACTATTAAAAATGTGATATATGTTGTTTTTTTACTTTTGCGGAGTAATGGACACAAATGCATACTTAGTGACAGGGAATTATGAATTTCTAAAATATCTCTAATAAATAATAGCAATTCATCGAAAAAATGATCTAATTCTTAAAACACAAATGTGTAAATTCTTTGAATTTACATTCTCAGTTTGATGAAGATGTTTTAATGGATTTAAATTATATATCTCAATCATTTCATTCCTAACCTATTTTCAAATACCCAAAGATTAAATTATGATGTGAAGAAATTACTGTGAAAGACATCACCGATTAGGCTGAACTGTGTTTATTCCTTAATCAATTACAATGTAGACAGAAAGATATAAACTGTCATCTTTCAGTTGAAAATTTCTCAAACTTAAAAATAACTGGTTAATGTTTTAATAATGCAATCAGTATTGCACGTGACCGCTCTTCATCAATACGAGATGAGTCTATAACACCCTGCAGCCTTCATAGCGAATGAGAAATTGTCACACACTCGTGCCGTTTGCCGTCAGCGCATTCACTCTACAACGAATCTTGCACAAATTGCGTAATGGCGCAGTTACCGTCATTCCTTCCTCTTTAACGCATCCGCACCGCCACGGCCTCTTCATGAGACGAGCTCGGGAGGGGCCTCGATAGCAATCTTGCACGGTAAATATTGTACGAGTACCTCGATTCCACGAGCGCGCATGATCCAACACAAAGTTACGAGATAAATATTAGCCTGGAAGCACGGAGATGGCCAGCTACAGGCGCTGCCTCCCTACTAGGAGACGGCGGAGGCGGAGATGAGGAGAGAGTGCGTGCGGCAGGGATAGCGACACGAGGGTAGTTTATTTTTCGCTCGACGCGGGAAAATATCAGAACTGAAACCTCAAAGGTAAACAATCATTTTTAACAATATGTAAGAACACTTCCCTTAATGGAATAAAAATGTGTAGGTTAATAGATAGTAGTGCAGTTAACGTCCGATAACGGATATAAATAGGCATATTATGGTCAGATTAATATGTAATAGGCATTTTATGGTCTGATTAATACGCCAGCTAGATATGTTTTAAGGCTTCAGTCTTTTTTTTATTTATTATCCACGCCTGGGTGTGAAGGAGGCATACGACAAGTGTGACGTATTTCCATCACCATATCTAACAAACTGTCTGGCTGAGTTTTCTTTTCGTCACATAGAAACTGAAGCGATTGTATTAGAAAGCTACAACAGTATTTTTGCCTCGTCCGGGAATCGAATTCGGGAGCTCACCACGGAGAGCTAGGATGCCGTCCATGAACCACCTGATGTGCTAATAGCTCTAACGTGAAGTGAGAATATTCTACGCCAACAACGATGAACGCCACACTCGATCCCAGAATGTAGGCGAAGGTTGAGAGTTGTCTTCATGCCTCCTTTCCTAGACGGATATCGGAAAGAAGATTTACCATCAATTGATTAAAGGTAGCCATGATAGGTGAATGATTGATAGATGGATGATTATCAATGGAATGATGCCTTAGTAGCGATACGTGGTAGTATGATAAGCCAACTATATGTGCAATGACAACATGGTGAAACCGTTCTTGCCTAGTGCGAGATTTGAATATCAGCTTACCGCTATGCGATACTGAGACAATGTAATTCAATATGGAGGTAAAAATATTTTTAATTAACATCTTGATACTTTTGAGTTCATAAAATGCTATATTGTAACAATAATATTCATTTCTGTTTATATTCTACTCTGTTTAATCCTGAACTGACAAATCACCTCCTTCGCCGTCCATATGTTACGTAATTTAAAAGGGATCCTTGCTTGATAAGTCACTCTGGGCGTGATAAAGTTGTATCATTGATCAACGAAAGTATTGGGTCAACCGCAGTCTCAGTCATTGCCGACACCTTTACGGATGTAACTGTTTGTCACTCACACTTTTTCCTGGAGCACTGCACTGAGCATCCTGTCTTCAACCAATCAGCACATTTCATTTCTCGAAGCACTGCATACACAAATACTGCATCATAATGCGCCATTTGTAGCTCCGCCAGTGGCCTTGGCATAGCTTGCCGACGCTTTTCGATGAGGAAAATAAGTAACTTAAGAATTTGTCAGAATGGAGGAAACTGGAAGCTTTCGTTGCCGTCAGGTGATTTCGTGTAACTATTTGTTCGCTAGGATGACAGACCAGTTTTGATGTTTATGACTGTTTCGTCGGGTAGAGGTGATTCCCGAACTGCCAAGTAATTGTAAGTCGTTGGGAAGTCGTTAAGTTTCCATTGCCAGTTGTTTCGGTATCATTCTACACAAAGTAACTACGCAGAAGAAAAGTGTTTGCAGTCGAATAAAAGTGTTTGTATCTGCGATCACTACTACTACTGATGTGTGACTGATATACACTTTAACTAAGCATTTTTTAAAAATATTAAAGTACGTGGTCACTCAGATATATTTTCGTTAAACTATTATAATTCAACAATTTCTATTGTGTTACTTTTTAACACTCAACGAACACAGCAATTAAATAAAAATGTAAGAAAACATAGAGCATCGCTGCTTTCCTGTGATGAAATATAGTTGTATCTATTATTGTGTTGCGTCGTAAGAGACAACAGCTATTTTGAAATTCCTCTTCGTACCTGTTAAAGGTGCCTTGCCCTCACAACGCTTGTCATAAATGGAGCAGCTCCACATGCGTCTGCCGAGGCATTTCCTCGTGCCTGCAGGGGAGAGAGTACTCACCGAAGTTGTGCGGGCGGTGCGCTCTCGGCGGCAGCGGAGGGGCCTCACGCGGCGAGACTGACGCAGCGGCGGTGCCCGCGGGAACCTGCAACACCACGAGAGAGAACTTGAGGCGCAGACAGCGGCACGCGTTACGCAGCCTCGCGCCTCCTCCCACGCTCACCGCCCCCGCCCCGCCCCGCCACGCCCCGCCCCGCCCCGCCCCCGCCCCGCCCCCGCCCCGCCCCGCCCCGCCCCGCCCCGCCCCGCCCCGCTCGCGGCCTCTCCCCCTCCCCGCCGGACCCCGCTCACGGGCCTGCCTCCTCCCACGCTCACTGACACAGCGGTGTCTCCTACCCCGAAGCCTAGACGCGGGTCTCTGCCCCTTCCCTGCGTCCCACCGGCCACTGCTCATGGTCCCGCCTCCTCCCACACTCACCGCCTCCATCCCGCTACAAAGATGCCTCCTGGCCCGAAACCCCTCCCATGCCTCCTCCCATGCCTCCTCCCATGCCTCCTCCCATGCCTCCTCCCATGCCTCCTCCCATGCCTCATCCCATGCCTCCTCCCATGCCTCCTGCACTGGACCTACGTTTTTGGTCTCTTCCCGTCCCGCTTCTCTCAATTACCCACTTCCTGCAGTCCCTGCTCTCCGTCATGCCTCTTGCCCGGACTAAGGTTTTCGTCTCTTCCATTCCCGCTCCCCTCTGTCACCCACTTCCATCTCTCCGCTATGCCTCCTGCCCTGACTAAGATATTGGACCCTCCCCTTCTTTCTGCTTCTCTATGTCGCCCACTTCCTCTCCCTCCCTTTCCTCCGCTATGCCTCCTGCCCGAACAAAGATGTTGGTCCCTCCCTCTCCCGCTTTTCTTAGTTATCCACTTCGTTCCTCTTTCCTCTCTCCGTCATGCCTTCTGACCGGACCAGGGTTTTCATCTCTTCCCTTGTCAGTCAGGGTTTACCTTTGAACCAACATTGCCCCTGACGCAGAAGCAAATCTTACCGGGAGTTCCTACGGTTCGAGCTCCGACAGTGATGGACTTTCAATACTAGGTACATAGGTAAGTTGAATTTCTGGATAATTCTAGTAGCCCACCTGCTCTGATCGGTAGTTTTCCGTGTTGTTTTCGAACAATATCAGGCGAATGCCGGAGTAGGATTGAATGCCAGCTTTAAGTGAATGCGGAACCTTGTCAAATGCGCGACAAACAGCGCGAGAGCTTTCCTTATTTCACTTTTCCTATCTCCTTCCCTTGCGTACACTATGAGAGGAGCTTAGAATTTATCCCTGCTACGAAGGTGCCACGCTGGGGTAAATACCTGGAAGGGAACATTTTGCCGCTAACCGACGTGTAGTTCTGGCCGGATCTTATCATCCAGTGAGGGAGGAACACCATTACTTCCAGGAATAAAAACATTTAAAACACTAACTGGATTCATAATGATGGTAGTAGATGACGTGCCTGGAAACATCAATCTGTCAGTCACTTCTATCCCTGCCCCTTCCGACGTTCCCCTTCCACGTTGGAGGAGAATTCTAGCGGCCGGCTGCTCTGATCGGTAGTTTTCCGTGGTTTCTCCGATCAACATCAGGCGAATGCCGGAGCAGTACCCTATCAAACGGGCCACGGACCGAGCGCGATATGTCCTTCCCATTCCTTGTCCTATTCTCTCCCCTTACACACACACACACTTACACTAACATGCACTACACTACCACATATTCCGGGAGATCGGTCGGAAGCTTAGAGCTTGTCCTGACTGGGGCGGTACCCCGCTGGTGGGAGAGTCTTGGTTAGGAGGAAAACCCCACTAGCCGACGGTAGGTTGGCCCCGGATCTCGCCATCCGACGGGGGAAGATCAACGACATCTCCCGAGAAAAAGCATGCACTACACTAACGGGACTAATGGCCACAGCAGTTGACGCGCCCGGAAACATGAGAAAATCAATCAATCAACCCTTCTACGTCTGCCCGCTGCCCTTCTCTTCGCTCCCGTGCCCCGTCCCTCACACACGCTCCCACCATCGACATCTTCCCCTTCCCTCGTCCGTCACCCACCTCCAATGTCTCCTCCCGCCCCGCCGACGAGGAGGCCTCCGTTGGAGGCCGGACATCTCGGGAACAACTGAGCGACGAGCGCAGCCTTGCGGCGACTCGCGACAAAACTGCTTTTCTTCCCTCACTCCTTCGCCCGGCGCCAACCACCGAGAAAGCCGAACCCAAAGCATGACATTTCCTCACCCCGACTCACGAGAGCGCCAATCTGCCATAGGTGCAACTGTTTGCTGTAAACGGTTATTTGCTAAAGTGTTCGTTTTCTTTTACGCTTATGCAACTCGTAAAATAAGCTATACGGAAGTTTGAAAATGTTACTGCAACAACAGTTCGTTTACAAGATTGTTTTCTGGATGTAATACTTTTAGTAATTGTAAAAATTTTGTAGATGGAATCAGCGGTGAAGTTACGTGTTATGTCGTCTTGGAGATAACGAGTGAACGTGGGATGTTAGAGTTTATGAACATACACCTTCCAATGCGCTCGTAAAGGTAAACACATCTTCGCGGTTTGCGGTCGTCGAGTCCTTTCCAACTAATGCTGTATAGGATAGTAGTTGGTCTTCTAGTGATGGTTTGTAAAATAATTAGAGAAATAAAATAATATAATAGTGTTTGAATTGCTAATTGATGGAAATTGAAATGTATTAATTAATTCTTTAAGAATTTGTGTTTTTAAGAAACAAAAAATTCCTCTAAAGCTTTTCTATGTTTAATAATGAGTTTTGATACTGTTGATAATCAAGAAATATAATAATAATATTAAATAATAATAATAATAATAATAATTTATTACACTAATGAATGAAATGAGCGTATCCACTGGTTACATTTGAGCAACAAAATAGTATAAATATAAAATTGAAATAAATAATAATATAAATATCAAAAATAAACTTATATAAAAATAATCGCACAAATATAACGAATATTCTTTGTAAGTGTTCGGATTATGTTTTCAAGATTAAGAGCTTTTAATTTAGTTCCGTTTGAGAAATTGAATTGAAATTCGTAAAAATGTTTGTATTGATCAATAAGTCTCCAATGATATTTTCAGTCAATCCCTAAAACAAACAAAAATATTTAACACTTTTCATTAAAATATTGTTCTCTGTTTAGTGCGTTGACTTTTAATCTATTACTATCATGAAATTAACATCAATACAACTAACAAAATATTTGGTGTAGACTAATCATAGCGGTGTATTTTTTTAAAATGTTCACTCTTCTTATCCAACTTTTCTAAGCACTTCCTTTCACTCACCAGCCATAGGAGGCGAACTTTCATGAAAGTCCGTTTCATTAACATAATTATTATTTGACGCAATCGGAAATTGTTGGACGTAATTAGTTGAAGAATACCACTCATGCATTGAAAACTCCGCTATAAAATTTGCATTGCAGGTAATGCTGGATATATAGGTCTTTAATGAATAATATTGTTAACAGTAAGATGGTTCATCACTTCGCGACTCGGAAATTTATCGGAAATGTCCAATGTATGCATTGAACGCGTTTACCTTCGATAAATCCATTCGAAACTCGTAGTGCAGCGGAAATATGAAGGCATTACTTCACTCTCTTCCTTGCTTCCGCAAAACAGAATCTGATTTCACGGACCAGTTAGTGTTCACGAGTCAAGCGGCGGAGAGCCTTGTAGAGGAAAGACCGGATTGCAGCAGACCAGTCCTCGCACAAAAACTACTCGTATTCGGATGATGAACGCAGAAAAGCTTCTTCCCTTATGCGTAGAGAAAGTTGAGAGCGGCCTCTTCCGGCACCCAGAATAAACACTCCTAGTGCGTGTGAACATCGCAGAGTCGTGCACAAACACACACACACACACACACACACAAACATAGTAAGAGAACGGAACTCCCCGTTGCCCACACATGCGTCATTATCACGCAAATGCAGGGGACATGTTAGTCGCTACTCTCGAGCAGACCATAATGATTGTAACCAAACAAGTCAGTAAGATGAGTGGCTAGTGGGGATGTGAAGAAACAATGCGGTGCGGTTAGAGATGCAGGTTCGTTCGACTCTCTCTGCCAACGAATGTGAGGAAACGAAACGGGACATCACGCAGTTTCTGATCACGAACTCGTAGGTGACTAGTCGGTCGTGGAACTCGAGTAGAACGCAAACGATAGTAATCAAACATCACAGTAAAATGGAAGCTATTTTTGAGATCGGGAAGGAGTGAGTTCAGATAAATAAAGTCTCTTTCAGTTTTATATTTAAATTCTTCTCAGATCAGGTGAGCAGAGCCACCCCAACCATCAGAGACACAATATTATAAACATTATAAGGAATGAGCTGGAGCATGTAATACATGTCGTAGGGTTAAGATACTAAATGGATTGTTTTGCAAGTTAGTACAGTGAGCGCTGTTAGGTATAGCCTTGTAATGGCGCACTTCAACCTTTGAAGAGATTGCTCATCTGTTCTTTTGAAATGAGAAATGTGAAGTAATTGTTACACGAGCTAGCTAGAGATATTTGCACCTACCTACCTTGCGTTAGTGCGCAGAATGACGTCGTATACACAGAATATGTCGTCATATATATGTGAAAAGATTATTCTCAAATTATATTTTTAAATGACTGACGTACCCATTGTTTTTTTTATTTTACCATTATTGTACAATTTGTTAAAAAATAGTCTACAATTGACACAATCTGGCATAGTTACATCAGTTATATATTGTTTGCTAGTTATGTATACTGTTTTCTAATATAATTAGAAAAAATTGCAACAAAATTTCGCGGAGTAATGAGTAGCCCTGATCCAACGCATAAAGAGAAGCAGAGTAAATATCTGTAAAATATATAGTTAATTTGTTTGACAAAATAAGTTTCTAAAGAGCAATTAATGGGTTTAACTGCAATCTAAAACTATGATGAAGAAAAATGAAAATGTTCAATATTCATATTCATAATAATTGCTTTACAAGATTATTACACAATTATTTGGTTTTATTTTTGTGCAACTTAAAGTGACACAAAAATAAACCCAAATAATTGTGTAATATCTTGCATTTTCACATAAAGAAACTTGTTTATCAAAGCGAGTTTTTACAACTGCACAGCTTATTTTTTTAGCATATTTTTTTTCCTTGTCGCCGAAAATACAATGCATTGTGCACGTTCAAGTAACCAACGTCTTGTACCCACCGTTCTGACGTCAGTTTCATATTGACGAACATGCAGTATGCGCCTTTTAAATTCATATTGCACGGTGTCGACCTCAGACATTACACAGTGGGGCCGACGCTTGTTCATGGCTCTCTACCGTAACCATACTCGACGTTTACTAGCACCTTTTATTCACTCTGCCACTGTCGGGTATATTTTTACGCAAACGAAAACCTTATTGCGCTCGTATATAGTGTTATAATTATTTAATTTACACTAGACGACGTTGTATAATGAACACTGGCTCCAGAGTGAAAAAGAGTAATAAACAAATAAATTCGAATGAATTTCTTGAGAACTCTTACGTTGAAAGTGTGCATCCATGTTCATCCTTTAAGTTACGATTCATGACTTTTAAGAACAACTGAGACCTACTATGTATGAGAGGTTTTCTCCGATATGAAAACAGATCAAAGCGTAATTTTAAAACAATACTCCGTCCGCATGGTACAGACAAGGATTCATGAAATCGTTCAGTCGCACTCCATAAGGGTACCATCAAGAACCGAACCCATCCTAACCGTTAATGAAGATACGAGCAGGGTTTTTCCTGATCAGGTACTCGTTTTCTTGCCCTTGCCCCAGTGGACTCGGCCATGCAAAGTCGCAGTAGCAGCAGTGGGTAAGCGAGGTAATTTGAAAGTAGAAAAAATCGCTAGAAAGTAAAAAGTGAACGACAAAAAACACAAGACACTTTTGTTTTTAAACTGGTTAAATTAATATATAGCATAGTTAAATAATTATAACTTATACGAAAACACTCAGTTATTAAATGCGCTTGTTAAATGGAATGTAGATGAATCCATAAATGAAATTTGCAAAAGTAAAAAAAAGGGTATTAAAAATTTAATTTAAGACAAAGTTTCATTGTGAATTTACCTATAGTTATAACAGCAATTTGAGTAATGTGATAGAGATAGCACTTAAAATTGTGATTAAAAAACACTTTTATGGTTTGATTTTACTTTCCTCAAAGAAAAACCCGTTATCCACAAACTTAAGTGAACACGTAATGTTTAACGCGTAATGTTTGCGACTTATTTGAAGAAATGTGAAAAACGTCTCCGAGTAAAACTTATACAAAAGCATTAGAAGTTGATTGTACAATTTAATCGATCTTTTAGCTATTATTCCTGTGGTTAAGTATTTCTAATTGTAAATATATGCGTACAGTAACCATTGTAAAAACCTACCTGCAGAAACAATAAATATCTATCTATCCACTGAAAACTAAGTAGTCAATTTACAAAATGTCTTCTCTAGAACTGTGTAACTTAATTATCTGTGCACATCTTCTAGAATTCAGCGGGAAATATAGTTATTCAAGATATCGTTCTCCATGATGTCGTTGCAGGAAGTGTTATTCCTTGATGAAGGCCATGATAAGGGATAAGAGCCCAAATGTATTGCTGATTTACCCTTGAAAATATATTGTATTACATTGGAGCGAATATTTTGTAAACAATCCTTGCAAAAAAACGCTCATTTTCTTTCTGTATTCAAAATTCAAGTAGTACATCGCTTAGGGTAGGAATCACAGAATTTTAAAAACGTGCACAGAATTCACTTCTCCCCAAAGCACGTCACACACAGTTTTTAACTGTTTTTCATATAAAATAAATAAATAAACTGAATCCCGCGTGTCCGCCCGTCGCCCTGCTCGTAGGCAAATCTCTTGCTTTGGCCCCCGTTTGCGTTGCTTTAACGGACCCAGAGTTTCAAGAACCCGACTTACGTTCCAGAGAGTGCGTTTTAGAGTCAATTGCACAGTATCTGTCGCGGTCCTTACAGCAGCGTCCGCCTGCTCGGAGAGGCCGAACAGCACGCTCGTGTCCGTGCTCTGTGGGCGTGACCGCGCCCTTCGGCCGGGAGAGCCACGCACTGCGCAACGCTGGACCCTGCCGCCAGATAGGGCGACGTCCGCAAGGTCGGACGCTAATGCGATGGCTTTGCGTGAACGATGACTTTGCTCACCGTCGCTTTGCGACTCAAGTGGCCTAAATTCTTTCCCTCTCTTTCCCCATCGCGGAGCTTTGAGTACGTCATGCTGTACGACGAGAGCTTAAAAGTAAGTTTTGTAGTTTGCAAAATACACGAAGTTAATTTGAAGAGTTGCAAAGTGTTCTGAATTTACTTTCAAAAGAAACTTGGGAAACAAAACGGAAAATAATACAATATCAACAAAAACTAACATTCATTAAAACAGGTTTTTTTTCAGTTTACCACGGGGTTGTTGATACGAATTTATTCAATAAAATCATTTTTTAAAATTATTATTTGTGTTTTGAAAGTAAAAATAAGGAAAGAAGAGAAATTGTGTGAAAATTTTTGAATGAAGGAACATTGTTCTTTTAAGTCAAAATTATGAAATTAAACTGTATGAGGTGAGTATCTGGACAAATAAAGACTTTTACAGATATTTGAATCAAATGGAAATTATTTGCTATAATTCCATCTGCTTCAGATGACATTTCACAACCTGAATATTTTGAAGAACTTCAGGATAAAATTTCATCAGAGGATATTAATGATTCTTTGACTATATTTTTATCACTGCTTAAACACCAATTCCAATACCGAATGTGTCATAATTACAGAGCGTCCATCGCAGAAAATAATATGTGCACATTTTTTGTAATTATCCTCTAAAGAATAATTTTATTAAAAACATCATTTCAAATACAAAAAAAGCCTAAAATATGTTCACTTTACGTTCATTTCAGTATTAACATTGTATGAATGTCCTGTCTCGACATGTTTCACAATTTTAATTAATGACAGAATCGTGATTATACTTGCTCTCCCGGGAGGCGCGGACAAATGAATGAAAATATCCACTCAAATTATCATCATTCCTTTCTCATGGTTTATCATAATAAATGTGAGAGAAAATTACAGGTGGCGATGGGAAACACACGGTGCGTATTGCTGAGAGGTGCACAAACTGAAAGCTGGAATATCTGTTTCCCTGTAACTGCGAGGCGTGTTACGCGATTTTTCAGAGCCTTTCCTTAATTCTGGATTCTGGTATGGATCCGACAGGAAACAAATCAAGAGGGTTCTTAGATGCGACGAAGTTTGTGACTGTACATGTTAATTAATATGGTACTCTACAGAGAGTTAAAGGAATAACTACAAATGCAAAAAAAAAAAGAAAAAAGAAAAAAAGAAAAACAGGACTCACAGTGAGAGAAATATGTATTATCATTATATTAGATTAACATAATATTAGATTTTATTCTGAAATTAATGTCACAAAAACGTTAAAGATTTGTGGATTTTAATGCCGTTTGATGCAATACGATTGATGATTGAGGAGACAAATGAAATAATAAAGAGAGGAAATAATTTTGAAGAAGTCGTGCGTGTGTCCAATGATTCCGGATGCTAACTACTTTCCCAATTAGTTCAATGAGTCTAGTACATGTTCTGTTCTGAGGAGAGAGAGGAGAGAGAGGAGAGAGAGAAGAGAGAGGAGAGAGAGAGAGAGAGAGAGAGAGAGAGAGAGAGAGAGAGAGAGAGAGAGAGAGAGAGAGAGAGAGAGAGAGAGAGAGAGAGAGAGAGAGAGAGACCTCAGGAATGGTAGATAAAGGCTCAATGAAAGGATGGTAAAAGTAAGAAAGTAATTGCATGGAGTTCGAGACACATTTATAGGGTATTGCTCCGATGTTCGCGTGATTTTGTTTTGAGAAACCACAGAAAACCCGACCACCCGACTACAATTATCCTTGATGGCGACGCTGCAATGGCAAAGTTTTCATTGAGCCGTCACAGATTGCCTTCGGTCGCTCAGTTATCTGGTCATCGATAAATTTAATGAAAGTCAAGATGTGAGATCACAGTGATATCCGTCTGGAGTGGTGAGGCAAAGAAGATTTGAGGACAAAATGAGAATATGTAAAGTCCGATAAAGTGGAGTAACTTTCTCGCCCAGTGTATCATCATAGATAAAAATATGAAAAATGTAACTTGATATATATGGAGAAAAAAGAAAAAGAAAAATGTAAATTATACCTCTATAAATTCCTTCCGTGAATTTATTTACTAATGAGACCTGGATGTTTAAAACGAAATTGATAAGAGGAAACATTGGTAAATGAAGATCTGAGATACTCAGAGATGATTAGGTTGTGACTCGAAGAAGCTCATCCGTCGAGAGTACAAAATACGTGCAACGAAAGCCCCAATGCCACGATTTCCGTGAATTCCAAATTTCCAAGAGCTCATCGGTGCATCGTTTGCGGTGGAGAAGGAGATTCAGCGAAGGCGTGGGCGTGGTCGGTAGAAAGGAGGCGGGGAGTCGGCGGGGGGCGGGAGTGGGGGGGGTTGGGGGGCGGGGGGGGAGGCGTGGGCGGGGGCGGCGGGGTTGGTTTGGCGGGGGTGGTTTGGCGGGGCGTTGGTTTGGCGGGGCGTTGGTTTGGCGGGGAGTTGGTTTGGCGGGGCATTGGTTTGGCGGGGCGTTGGTTTCGGCGAGGCGTTGGTTTGGGCGGGGATTTGGTTTGGGCGGGGCGTTGGTTTGGGCGGGGGCGTGGTGAACCGCAGAGCGTGGGAGAGCGCTGGTGTAGGGCGGGCGTGGGCGGGCGGTGCGGAAGCTCCCGCCGCAATATCTGACAAAGGGAATCGGTTATTGGGTCGGACGTCTCGGCTGGCGCGCCAGAATGCTCCGGGGACCCGCGCGCCGAAGAAAGGGCGTCCGCTCCCCCCCCGCAACGCCCTCCTCCTTTAGAGGGGCCCGCTCCTGCCCTGTCGCCTCCTCCGCCCCCGGACCCGCCACCAACTGCATCAGGGGTGGATTTGCTGATCTGGAGAGAGCGTCGAAAGGGGATGCATTATTTCATAAACGCTTCATTAAAACGGTGCTGTTTTAAAATGAATGCTAAAATAAATGTGAAAGTAAACTCGATGTTTACACGTAATGAATGATGCAGTCATTCCCACTATTTCCGCAGTATCGATTTGGAGACCTTTCCGAAATTATTTATGAGTAATCTTATGATGCGTTAATCTGTGTAGATATAAAAGAGTTTGTGGTTCCTCTAGCATTATATCATGCAGTTCTAAAAACAGTATTTTTTTCAGCCATCCAGTCTGTACGATTTCCATTCCAGTCAGGAGAAGAGGCCTTAGGTCTTTATTCTGGCAAAAATTGTGATAATTGTGATGAGCGTTTCTGTGTGATAGATGATTTTTCTACGTCCGCTAGGCGATAATCTGAGAGATGTATTTTTGTTAAAGGCACAGAATGCGTTTGGAATTCAGAAGAAGAGGCACTGCAATGAGGAAAATTAATACTTTACTGCAAATATGTACTGTAATTGTAAAATATGTTTGAACTTTTTGGATGTTTATTCGAACACCACATAAAGAGATGATGAATTAACAGTGATCAATTTCTTTCATCCCTGATAATGTTTAGTAGGTTGAAAAGGTGCAAATTCTTTCCTATTTTATTCCTGAATACACAGTTAGCAATTCAAAAGTGTTGGACGTCTAATATCTTTGTGTTATGCCATGTTTTATTACATTTCTGTAATTCATTCATCACTGCATCACGATTGTGATATTTGGGCCTTTTTAAGTATGGGGTAAAACGTAACAAGGACTTGATCACGTTGTCAGAAACATATTGATGGTTGTAACAGAATTTAATTGAGATAAATCGCAATAAATAAAGTAAATATTAAACGAAGCCGCTGCAAAGACATTTTGTGTGCCTCCTTCCTGCGCTCCTTCGGCCTCCGGAATCTTTAGTAGAATCCTTAGTGCATCCTTAGCATGCGGCACCGCATCAGCATCATCGTCCGTTAGGATTCACGCTTCGCCGCCGACTTAACTCCGGGATTAAGTTAATGAGAGAAGTCTACCCTCCCCAAGCGACCGGTTCGTCGAGGGCAAGCCGGACTATAATCGTTCCGTTTAAGTCCCTGCTATACGTTCATGAACTTCGCGACTGTGCGGAAACCTCGAGATCCTTTGCTTGTTGCGCTGCTGTACCGCTTTTCGACCGATGCTGTTTCACACGACCTACATAGCAGATGTAATTGCAGTTCGCTTTGTGGGTCCCAACCATCTGTATCCATGTAATTTTACATCGTTTAATGTTGTCACTGGAAAATTACCAAACCTGTCGTAAAATAAATTTATTACAATGCCAGGAATTTTATAAATTACGCTGATTTACTGCCCTGGAGACGGGGCGCAGCTTTAGCTGACAACGAACAATTTGTGATTTTGTTTAAAGACAGGTGAAATATATGGAATTTTGAATATACTACCTCAGCAAAAGATATTTAGTTACAGTCTATTTTCTTTGAATTTCAGATTCAGTTTAATTACATTACAACTTCATTACAAATTCAGTCCGTTTTTGTACAACTTGATTCTTATTTAAGTCACATCATGAAAAGAAACTTTGAATCTACTGTGAAGTGAAGTACTCGAGCGAAGACTATACCCAATTTCTTCTCTATTGAGCAACGCCATTCCTCGTTGTGTAATCTTGAAAACTGGCGATAACGTCGGGTCCCCTGTCCAGGAGTGAGGGTTACGTCGATTTAGTCGGGAATTTTATTGCGTCTTCAGACAGCGGTATCCCTACTTTAACGCACTGCGACCTTCACCTTTATGCTTCCCTTCGCTTGTCGTAGACTGCAACCCCGTTGTCACAGTATATCTTCCTTTCGAAAAGAACATATCATATACAGAATGCAGTGCCTGCTCTGGCACAAAAGAAATACTTAATAGAGGATTCTGTATTGCTACACTGCTTAAGAAACATTATTCATTGACATATTGCCACCAGTTTTGTTATGTCCAGACGCAGGATATTTTAGAAAATATGAACATACGAATTGAAGATGGATTGTGTTCACGGAATAAAAGAATTCATTTAAATGACATCCTCCATGTTGAGACAATGAAGTCTCAAAAATCTGAACACACGAAGTCATTGGTTGTGTATTCATCAGTGATATCTACCTTTTTATGTATTCGAAAATTATGAAAGAAAATCTAATTCTTTGATCAGATATGTGACACTAATCACTTGAAATCCTAAAACCGTTACTAAATTCGCATTCATTAAATATGTACAATTTTTATAACAATCATGCTTATTTGTATTCCATTTCAGTTTTTTTGTAAAATTTAACATTACTACATTGCGCCTCTTCCAGTTGTTTCAAATAACTTCAGAAGGACCTCGAGTAATCTAAATTAACTGCAAATTAACTCAAACCATTTTACTTCCTACATTCCACTGATGACTTCCCATAATCTCTTGATAATCCCACAGCAAACGGAATACAATTACCTCAAAACAGTTTCTCAACAAATTCCACATAACATTCTTGAATGTAGGAGTGACTAATAGACACAGCGTAAAGCAACGAAGGCCGAATCTTTTGAAATACCAAAGAATAAAGATTCACGTATCACCGCCGCACATAAAAGAAACGGGCGCTCCGCCTTCACAACGTATTCATTTTTCACCTCCAACAGACTCCTCTTGTTGCGGGCGCCCGCGAGCACGTCCCATTCTTGGCGAGCGTGTACGACGCGCACGTGGCGAAAAGGTCACATTTGAATATGCATTGTCACTCGGACTCTGTGGTGCGCGGCCGGTGCCCGTCTTTACGGGAGGGTGAGTCGAAGAGTGAGAAATGAGAGCCCGAAGAGGGTTGACTGTTGGTCGAAGAGTGCGTCATGAGAGTCGAAGATGGCGGAGGGTGAACTGGGAGAAGAGGATCGAAGAGGGCGTACTATGGGCCGAAGAGTGCGATATGAGAGTTGCAGACTGTGGAGGGTGAGTCGATGAACGAGAAACGAGAGACGAAGATGGCGGACTGTGAGTCGAAGAGAGCGATATGACGAGAGGGCGGACTGTGAGTCGAAGAGTGCGATATGAGATTCGACGACTGTGGAGGGTGAGTCGAAGAGTGAGAGGGAGAGCCGAGGAGGGCGGACTGTGAGTTGAAGAGTGCGATATGAGATTCGACGACTGTGGAGGGTGAGTCGAAGAGTGAGAGAAGAGAATCGAGGAGGGCGGACTGTGAGTCGAAGAGTGCGATATGAGAGTCGAAGATAGCATGTTTTTCACCCGAAGTACACATCATGAATATAATATTAATGAGAACGTTTTATAATAGGACAAACCTTTCAAAGCAGATATAAAATTCAGAACGTAAAAAAGTTAATGACATGATCTAAATTAAAAATAGTGTGTTGTTTGAAATGTGTTTCAATTCATTTCTCTAGAAAATTCAATAAAAACTAAATCGACCATAAAGTTACTATTTTAAATATTTTACTATTTTAAAATTGTCGGGCGTAAACAACTAAACATTTTCCCAGCAGCCTTCAGCCATTAAAATTTACATAATACTCCTTGAACATATAGTCTATTTAACATTCTATCATTTGGCGTGTTCGTGAACTCTGGTCAGTAATAAACTTAAGGTAGAAATTGACTGTGGTGAAGAATGAGACTGAATTAATTTACAGTCCGTACCTTCATCCACCTTCATGACGAACTGGCTATCGCAATCACTTCCAGGATCTTGCCACGCCTCTGTTTTACAGCTCTGCAATTACTAAATCGTGAAGCTCCGGCAATGGAAATGAAACTTTCAATAGAAAGATCCCATCCACTTTTCACTCTTTTCTATCTCTCTATCCTACAAATGCAATGTTGCAATTGACCTTGCCATATTGCCAGCACACTATTACCATGTATTGCGTCGTCACACCGTCATAGTTTGATTCTCGTGCTGCGAACTATTTCCTTCCCGTGCATTCGACACTCCTCTGTTCTGAGCTGAAGTTAATCTAGTTCCTTTCTTTTATATTAGTCTTATGATTAAATTTAAGTTACAATCTTGAATGTATTATCTGTAAATGTTATGATAACAAGAACAGTACAGTAGAAAACTCATAACTTCTATAAAATAATTTAGATCACTTTTCTTCTTCCTTATTTGCCATTATATCTATTCTTTTCATTCTCGTTTCCTTTTTCCTTTTATTGAACCCACTCAGGCGAGAGAAGTGGTGTTAAAAACCATTCTGGATGTGCAGGGTGACATCTGAGCGTTGTTTTAATTCATTGCACAATTGTGTCTAAGACAATTGATTAAAAGGGAAAATCATCAATTTATAAAAAATAAATTGATCTTCAGTGTACTAAAAGTAGTTTTACTTCATTAGATTTCTCAAATGGTTAAATTACTCCGGTAAATTTCAATACAACTGTCAAGCAAACATATTATTTAATTGTAGCAAAAATTCAAAGAGACATTCACACGTACACAAGTCAGATTTAACGTACGTCAGAACGACCTACTCTCACATTTAATTGATAGAATTCGTATAAAAATGGTCCATTGAATAAATTATTACGGCGATGCGGATTCCGAATTACCTAAGCCTATTGATAGATGCGCGAGATTTTCAGTCCCCGAAAGTGTCCCGTTCCCTACCCAGAGAAGTCGTGCGGGTTGCGTCCTCGCGTTGTTCAAGGTTAAACGTTTGCACATTTCTCCCGAAGTTCAACAATACACAAATATTTCATAAGATGATGGTATAATATTATGTTCGTGTGAAGTAGTAGAATCTAATTTGTTAGATCTATAACTTAACATATTTTGATCAGGGCAAAATTTTGAAAAATCATTGTGATAAAAAACAATTTTTCAAATTACTTGATCAGATATTGTTATGCGGAATACGAGGATAATTATATTTATATTACATTTATTGCATAAAGTATTTATAATGTGATTACAAAAATGAGTAAATTCATATGAACACACCGACAACAAACTCTCTAGCAACGCTTCTTAAAAAATAAAAGCAAATACCAAATAACAAATCCGATCCCTTAAAAATAAAGTTACGATGCAAAATTAAGAATTAATTTGTTCATCTCAATAATTTATTATAAATTTAAAGGGGCAAAAGAAGAGGAGGGTAATTTTGTATGCTGCCTCTCTTTTCATCAAGACCTTTTCCAGTAATGTGCATTTCTGGCAAAATAAACGCGAGGTGCTACAGCAGCACCTACTTTCACAGTTTTGTTCTACACAGTCCACGACACAGCACATCGATGTATCAGTTAATCTGTTGTACTTTACTTTAAAACTTTCTCGATTCTCGGGAACTGTAATTTCACTCTAAATGTCATTTTTTCATCACGCCATTTATTCTCTCTCTCTCTCTCTCTCTCTCTCTCTCTCTCTCTCTCTCTCTCTCTCTCTTTCTTTTCTCTCTCTCCCTCCCTCTCTTCCTCTCTCCCACTCTCTCTCTCACTCACTCACATTGTATTTCGTTAAACAATCTCACAATGATATGTGTTTACTTTTATCAGCTTCTACGCCTATAACATTCCCGACAACTACAATAGAATTACATCCACAAATGATACTAGCATAATGCTCGTCTTGCTCTCTGTTCATTACTCTGCGCTACTATCGAGAGGAGAACCAATTTGGAGTAGTATGCTCTCATTATACATCTAATGTAAAAAATTAATTACTTTCCAGAATTTTTAAAAAATAAAAAATATATAATTTCCTGCGTTAAAAATTAGTCTTAGGTTACCTTGGTAATTGTTGAATATCCTTTCAGTTGGCTATAGCTTTCCGCATTCTGAAAAACATTCAGTCTTGAATGCCCATGGGTTTTTTTCATAGCAAGAGAATATTAATTTGTTCGTCATCTTTTTCACGCGATATACAAATATAGCTACTTTTATCAATGTGATTTTCAATTTGTTTAATGAAAGGCAGCCCCAGCAAAGCTTTATTTCTATTTATGAAATCGCAAATAGGAGCGACTGGAATTGAGGCCAATGCATGCATGTGGACTGCACATGAAAGCTTCAATGCTGCTTCGGGCAACACGTGGATGTCGGAGTGAGGGATGCGGCCGCAGATGTTCGGTGATCTGGTTTCCGCGAGCGAATGAGTTCGTTAATGCATTGATGCCTGGGCACGTGGGGAATATAGATAGACACCCAGGCACGTGGACGCATGCAGCCACGCGTTCCCTATATATGCGTTAGACGGAAAGTCTAGAATATAATCGCTCATAAAACTGGCAACTGCCCAAGAGAATCAGAAACAACAGATGGCAAGTTGAATTTAATTTAACTCACTCAAATTCGTAATTTTGAAGAAAACGAGGTGTCAGACTTGCGTTTGATTTATTATTTTCCCCTCTGGTAAATGATTTTTTTTATTTCATAAGTATTACAAGACAATTCTATTTACAACACTATACTTCTAAAATTGTAATAATATTTTATTAAATTCAGCTGCAAATATAATCCAACACATTAAAAATAGTTTTACTTTTATACTTTTGACATATTTTGAACCTTTAACCTTTAATTCTCTGAGAGAAGGGATTCTAAACTTACATTGCGAAAATAGACACAATTATCTTTTAATCAACCCTGGACACTTTAATCTACAAGAATGGTTGTCATTTCAAATATAGTTTCAAATATATTGTATATTAGAAGTGAGAACCATGCATTCTTATGTTCTACAATATCTATTAATTTTCAATATTACTTGGGCAATTATTTTTACATTATTGCTGAAGTTTGTTGCAATACTAAATTTATGTTCAAGTAGAAACGACTAATTATTCTTTCACGTAACTAATTACCAGGTGTGTTCAAGCACATGATGGCAAATTGAAGGAACTCTTCGCAGCTTATAACATTCATTGCAATATGTTCAATGACAGAACACTCATCAGGCACCTAATGTAATTCTAAAGAGACACGAAAAGCGTTGACTCTGAGAAGGATACGGGGTCGACGGGGCCTGCTCCAAAGAAGCAGGTCCTCCAAAAAGCCCCGTGGCAGGAGGGAGGCTCCGCGAGCCGGAAAGGCAGCTGTCCGGAGGGATCCGGAGGCCGCCGCCAGTGTTGACACACGTATTTAGCGACCGTCGCCCCGCTGGCGGCGTGGTTGTTTACTGGCCCGGCGCTGCCAACCCTCTCACCTCCGCCCGCTGGCTGGGACCGCCCTAGCGCTACCTGTTACATTCGAACGACAATTTCGCACGCAAACACATCGCTGTGTGTACTAAGTGTTTTAAAACTGGTTGTTACAAATTTACTGAGGGCTCAATATGAAGATCAGTTGCATTGGGATAAAGAATCTGCATCCCATGGAATAAGCCTCAAGGACGGGAGAAAATGGAAAATTTAAAATGTAAAGTAAAGATAGTTTCAATTTTCTAATTAGAATAATAATGGACAAGTGCTTACAAATAAAACTAGTAAAATTGTGTTGTGAATAATTGCAAAGCAGTTATAGGCCTCGAATAGACCTCAAATACAAACGTTCAATTTTTTTATCAATATGCCGTTTTGATAATCATTTTCAGGTGGTTAAAAATACTTTAATTGAAACTGATTTTCTTTTCAACCACAATGAGACGATCATTTTAATCAGATAGCAAATATTTTCAGAAAAGTATATATTTTCTAAATAGAAGGTTCTAAACACAAGCTCTGGTTACATAGTAAATATATACTACTACATGTGTACTTCGACTTTTAAAAATACGCTTCTAAAACGTTATTGCTTGCTTGCGCTAAAAATAAACTAAAATTCCAGACAAGCGAACTCGTCCCTGAAAGTAAGCATTCCGACCGTCAGAAATTAGCAGAACTGAGCTGTCGAAAATTTCAAATTAAATGGCGAACGTTTGTGACCTGAGAAGGTATGCTGAATTGAGAATCCCTTTTGTGATTCACGGAATTCACGCCTAAACAAAAGCAGATTTTTTTTTCAGAATACGATGTCCACAGGTTTAGTGCGTTTCATGCTTTATGTGTTTGAAGTACACCCATGCCCTCAGCGACACAATGGGACAGGAATGCGCAATTAAACAAAGGACAATGCGCGTCGGCAATTTACAGCCCTTAGAGGCACAGCGTGAGTGAGGAGATAGGCAATGCAGGTAATTATGGAGAAACCTCTGAACATTAATTTGCGAACTGGATATGAATATCGAAAAACGAATTTCAACTTTCTATTGAGCGTGTTCACACTGATACATACTACATCACATGAATTGTCTTATGTAATTCAAGAACAAACTCACAATCAAAACCAAGCTCACCATCAAACGACTTTACGAAAGTATTACATTTTCCATTGACTAAACATTTGATTACCTTCGTGGAATTTCACTGCCATCAATATATTTCCTATTGCGTATACGATACCGCATCGAAAAACGTGTTACTATACCAATTGAATTCGTAAGAGAAACTTTTAGAATGTCGTGTTTAATTGTCTAAAGGAACAAACAGACAGGACGTGCGCGCGGCACCGCAGAGATCCAAAGCAACAGTATCACGAACCGCCGCGTGCTGCGTGTTTACATTCATAGGTTTGATCTTGCCGCACTGCTTCAGGTGGCGCCGCGGACTGTCTGTTTGAATCCTCGGACTTAAGAAGACTACGTCCGCTTGTTGACTTTATCTACCGGCGCGAAGTAGGTAAATGACTCGTAAAATCAGATTTCGAATTATTATTATTTTTTTGGCTAAGGGTATAATTTTTACTTTGATTTCGTGCTTGGGTATTTTTGGTGACGGCAATAATATCTCCTTTATTCCAACCCCCCTTCCATTTATTTTTCTCGTTATTGTTTTATTTACTAATCAATAAATTATGTAATTATTATCATGAACACAAGCCTGAAATGGATGCGTACTTTCATTTCCTTGGTATGATTACAGATCCCTCTCAATACTTTGCGTTTTCATCACGGCATGTAATTTCCACCGGAACACGCAGTACCTCTGAGGGAACCACTCCAAAGACCCCTATGCGGAGAATATACATTCATTGCAACTGTGCTATAGACGAGAGGCTCACTCTGGGCGGCTACCATCCCATCAGGCGACCCGCTATCATGTGCGTACATCCAATATCGCTACACCTGGTGTGGTCGCTACCGCCGCAGCCGCGATCTCCCGTCAGCGTAAGATCGACGTCACCGCCCCTTCCTCCGCTGCCGTCGTCAATGCGATCGCCATCGCCGCTGCCTCCACCCCTGATCCACCTGCAGACTATGACTGCTGTGACTTGATGACACTCGTAGCTGCCATTTCGTCCTCCTCGTGGCAGCTGCCCGGCATCACCTCCCCCGTCACCGCTGCCATCGCCGTCTCCGCTTCTATAACCAATTTCATCAATTTTACGCCTCGTAAGAAATGCATCTGCAACGTCATTAACTTCGCCGTTCTTCACATTCGCTACTGCCCCTCGCGAGTTTTTCTCCATCTTCAGTTACGCCTCGTGGCTGACCCTGCCACTGCACCCGTCGCATCCATCGTCTGGATCCCGCTGCCGCATCCACAGCCCTATGTCGTTCTTGTCACCACCATAGTCCTCGACGCTCCCGAAGCCCCATCGCCTCCGTCGTCACCATAGCCCTCGACGACGCCTCAACGCTCTCTTGCCACCATAGTCCTCGTCGCCCCTAACGGTCCATCACCCCCGTCACCTCCACCGTCCCACCGCCCACGTACCAGCTGTGGCTCAGTGCATCAACTGGTTTCACTGTGGCGCCTCTGACCGGGAGATCCTAGGTCTGAGTCCTGACAGCGGCAGGATTTTCAACACTAGCTTTTAAGGTAGGTCGAACTCAGTCGCTTTCTGGAGGAGAATTCTAGCTGCCGGCTGCTCTAATCGGTATTTTTCCGTAGTTTCTCTGATCAACAACAGGTGAATGCCGGAGCAGTACCCTAACAAACGGGCCATGGACCGCGCGCGATCTTTCCTTCCTCTTCCTCACCCCTTACTCACACTCTTACACTAACATGTACTACATTACCACACATGCCGGGAGACCGGTCGGGGACTTGGAACTTGTCCCGGCTGGGGCGGTGCCCCGCTGGTAGGAGACACCTGGTTGGGGAAAAGCCTATTAGCTGACGGTAGGTCGATGCCGGATCTGGCCACCCGAGCAAAAACACGCACCAAAGTAATGACCATAGTAGTTGACGCGCCCGGAATCTCAATGAATCAATCAACCGCCCACGTTGCTCCGTCGCCCGCGTCGCATCCATCTCCCTATTCGCCCCCGACATCCCTGTCACCGTCCCCACCACCACCGCCTTCTCCGCCTGCGTCCCTACCACCGCTGTTTCACCTCTACCGTATGCCGCGGTGTCTGGCCCGGCCGCCTCCGCCGTCTCCTCTGATATTGCTCCAGAGACAAACACGCGCTCCTTCCCCCCTCCTGTCGGAGTCCACCTGCCGACTGCACCATGCAACCCCTCGATGTTTACCACGCGCCGCGGGGCGCGGGAACTGCACGGCAAAATAGCATCGTTATTGGTGTATTTTGACTACGCACTATTTACTCACGCATTGTAATTATCTTCAGGGGGAACTTTGATTACTCACGCTGCTAATTGCGAATGCCGTGATTTTAATCGCATATCTTATGATTTTACATGCTATCTGTTATTTTATAGTTTGTTTATATTCCTCTTTTTAATATCAATCTAACGTGTGGAATCTGATTTAGTTACTTGCATACATACCTTGCGTATTTTCTTGTTTATTATTTTATGGTTCGAGACATTTGTGATAATTTAATTTTAATTTAAAAAATGAGCTTATTTTTGAAGTTGTTTTTTGTGAAATCTGAAATGACTTGTGCGTGTGAATTTTATTTCCCCGCCGTAGAATCTTTCGGAGTAAAGATTTATTACACTAAATGAAGTGAAGGTTAGTACGAGAAAACAATAAAGCGTAATTCTGTTTATTTCTTTTTTATTTTGTTGCTAGCATTTTTATTTTAAAATAAAACAATTTTCTCTGTGGTATATTGAAGGGTTTTCATGCTTTTTAGCACTGAGAATAAACCTAATATTTTCTAAGTTTCAGTTACCTCTAGAGTATGCTCGTTTTTATGAGCACAAATCACAAGGAACATTTGAACATGTGATGTTACAGGAATTCTTTCTTTACGAGACAATAACATTTTACATCTTGTAAGGTCAAAGCGTTGTTTGTTTTTTCTCAGAGACGCGTGTGTCTTTGCTCCGAGACGGTATCCCATTTTTGTCTTAAAATTTGACGTAACTTACGAATGGCGTCCGTAAAAATGCTCCAAATTTCATTGAGAGAACAAACACACGTCCGACAAATTTGTCTCTTACGGATCCAAGTTCAGCACTTCAAAGAAAAGACCCTCCTAAGCGTTGGTCAACTCGAGCGATGAAGGGACCTCTTTCCTTCAAAGTAACACAGTTTTATCACCAAGCTATAAGGCAAGACCTGCTCGCATTCTCATCCCAGCCGGCAGACACACTTTAAACTCCGTTACGGCGCCATGTCTGAAAAGTTTTCTGTATCGGAAGTAATCTCGTTCGTACTCCATCAGCGGCACTTTGACGTCCACAACATCCGAAGGAGGAGACGGCCGACGTCGGCAGAGATTGGAGGCTTATAGCCTGCGAGGTCGGAAATGGGAAACCGACGTCAGCGCAGCGTCGCGGCGGAGAAGGGACTCGCGGTAAACAAAAGACTCTCGACCGGCGGCGGCCGCGAGATTCCCGGGAAAACGCTGCAATTTTCCGCTTTTGTCTCGCTTCTTTCGAGTAACGAGACGGGAGGTTTTCAATCCAGCTCACTTTAGTTTTGGAAACGGTAGAATGCGAAGAGGGAGAAGACAGATATTGTTCACTAATTCGTTTTTTAAATTTCATGTTATTTTGTTCTCAGAACCATTGTTCGCCGATGCTGGGTAAATTGTTTCCTTCAGCTTCCCCTCAATTTCATTTTTAGTTAAATGATGGAACTTTCTTATGCCCATCATATAATTCTTTTTTTCTCGGCTTCAAGCTTTAGTATGAAGATTACTAATTGGAATGCATATCTTCTATATCCTTCTATATGTTTATCAATTTGTGAAAAGAATTGTATTTTGTCTAAAAACTACTCGAAGTACTGATAAATCAGTTTTCCGTTCTCGTGATCGAAAAAAATTGAAAAAACTACATTTAAAATGTGAACAGATTAGAAAATGTGAATAGGTGCTTTAATAGAGAGGGTTTATTTTCTTAACTACGTCGCCGCAGTGTATGCATTTTAGAATTTCATTATTTACAATGAACACGTAGACTAGCTATCAAATAACTGCATCGGTTTTCAAGAAGATCAATAAGTTACTATCTTGTTCATCGAATTCTCAGATTCGAGTAACTACAAAGCAGCTACAAAACAATGAATAGCAATGACACCAACGATCCGTAGTCATAAAATTTTAATGGCAACGCTTCTTCTCTCACAACGGTGACTTCTAAAAACCATCGCCGTGTGCCACTTAACACCAGGTCTCTGTTTGGACAGTGTTAGTTTTTCACGTGCTTCTTTCTTCCGGGGTCAACGTTTCCGTTCCCCAGAAGCCCTCGATGCACGCGACTCGGGAGCGCTAAATATGCCATTACGGCGGCGTTCTCTTCTCAGACAATTAAGGCGAAAGTCACGGACCGGCCGGCCGCTTTGTGCGGGCAGTGGCCGGGGGACGGGGGCGGGGGCGGGGGCAGGGGCGGCGGCGGGGCGGCAACGGGGCGGCGGCGGCGGGGCCACGGGGGCTGCGGCGGCTGCGGAGCTGCGGGGTGGCGGGCGGCGGCGGGGCGGGGCGGGGCGGGGCGGAGCGGCGGCGGGGCGTTGGCGGGGTCGGCGGGGATAGCGGCGGGGTGGCGGCGGGGCGGCGGCGGGGCGGCGGCGGGGACGGCGGCGGGGGCGGCGGCGGGGCGGCGGCAGGGGCGGCGGGGTTGGCGGGGGCGACGGGGGCGGCGGTGGGGGGGGCGAGGGGAATTGTGGGGGCGGGGCCTAGGAATCCGGCGGGGCGCGGAAGAAACCCACGCAAAAACGTGCGCTGCTCGCCATTCATGAAAGCGAGGGAGGGGAAAACGGCGCGCTTCCGTTTAAATATTAATTTCTCGCCGTGACTTGCATCTACACGCTCGCGGGCGATTTGCTGGGAAGCGGGGGAATGTAAGGGACTGCGGGGGCGTGGCAGACGTCTTGGGTGGCAGAGCAGGTGACGGTAGTGGGTTGATCCATTATTTAATATTCACAGGCCCGTCAACTGTCGTGGTCATTAATTCCGTAATTGTAGTGCATGTTTTACTCATGAGGTGCGCCAGTGATGTTTTTTTTTCCACATGGATGGCGAGAATCGGCGCACACCTGCATGTCGGCTTGCAGGATTTCCCATTCCAGGAATCTTCAATCATCTGGGCACCGCCCAAGTCGGGACAAACTCTAAGCTTCAGGCTGGACTCCCAACATGTGTGGCAATGTAGTGAATGTATGTGTGTGTGTGTAAGGGATGAGGATAGAACAAGGAAGAGGAGGGAAATCTCACGCGCGGTTCGTGGCCCTTTGGTTAGGGTACCGCCCAGGCATTTTTCTGGTGACGATCGGAAAAAGTCACAGAAAACTACCGATCTGAGCAGCCGACCGTGAGAATTCTCCTCCAGTGAGTGGCCGAATTGGACTTAGTGTCGAAAATTATGTTGTCACCGTCGGGACTCAAACCCTAGAACCTCCCGGTAAGAGGTAATGCAGTGATACGAGTTGGCCTGAGCCATCTCGGCCCGTATGACGGCGCATGTGAATTGTACGTATTACGTGGTGTTTGTGACGATAGAATGTGACAGACAACAAGGCAAAGACGCCAACAACACTAACAATGTGACATCAATGGCGTCGACAATGTCAAGAATGATGAAGATAACAACAATGTCGGTGGCGATGTCGGATGACTATTGAAGCGCAGGCGAAGGTCATGTTACTCGATAAATTGTTGTATCTAGCAAAATAGTTTGCAAAACTAGAAATACATATTTTTCAGCCTGAAAATCCCTACTCTATTATGTTGAATTACATTGAAATCCGTAACTATTCAGTTTCAAGTATGTCTCTGTTAACTAGACAGTCAAATATTTGTGATGATTCCAAAACTAAGTGAATATAATATAGGATGCATCCCCTGTATTAAAATTATTGTTTATCTTGTTTCCATATCATATAATAATACCCATTTTAGAGGAAATTGACTTTTTTAGTCAGGAAGAATTTGACGTTCAACATATAGGAAAAAGTATATACTCACTGAACTGAACTTTAATTATCTTCTTGTGCTCTTTCCTTCCGAAATACGGTTCTGTTTACAATAAACAACCCAATGACGTGCAATAAAATCTGGAGAATATAAAAAAGGACATTTTTTTGTATGTTAGCGAAGGCAACAAGGAGAGTGAGCTGGAGGGAAGATAGCGGCTAGACCTTGCAACCGTGGGCGCCCAATGCCAGAGGCTGCAATTAAAGCGAAAGCCTTTCGCACACACACACGGCGTTGTCGCGCGGCAGATTCCGTTTTCGCCTCGGAAGAGGAGAGTCTGTTTCTTTTTTGCGCCTCCTCCCGCTCCCCCGCTCCAGCACTTTCCATTCGAATCGAAAATCTCGCCTGCCTGCCGGTTGGCTCTTTCCGCTTGATGCCACCAGCTTTGGAAGGTTTTTTGTGTAACGGAACTTAGTATAGCAGATTACTTTCGTGGTTACGATCACTTACAGTGGCGGGTACCACTTACTTCCTGACGTTTCCTTATGCAGTAAAATCTTGTTAGCTCAATGCAGGTTAATTGTGTATCTGCTACGCAATTTCAACATAAGTACGTTTAAGAAATTGCTGACTGTGAAATTTGAACCTACAAAGAGGTCTGTGAATATGCAGTTTCGAAAGCTGATTAGACGTAATACTTTCCTTGTCATGCCATTTCTTGTGGGCGAAACAGTAAAATTTCATGTTTTATTGTATTGGTAGTAATTAATAATGCATTAATCTCTGATGTCTTCGACGCAATCTTGTTAGCCACTCAACAATATACTTCACGACGTAATGAAGTATTTCGCGGAATAAGCTTGATTCAAATAAGGCAATGAAGAGTTAGAAAGTTGCAATGTTTCGTTATCAATATGCTGTGATCATAAAGGTCATGATACACTTTAATAAGTGGAACCGTACCTCGTACAATGGTGAATTGCAACACATCATGTAGTGAGTAAAGTATTACCCACAACATATGTTCTTAGATATTTTGTATCATGCATTGATTTACGTTAAGTGTGTTAACGCTTTTCAAAATATTAAAGAGATGATTGTCTCTTTGGAATTAAGAATATATTTCTGAATAATTTACAAATATTTTTATTGGTAGTATTTATAATTAAAATAATATATTTCAATAGACGGTTGTAGAAATGGCTTAAATAATATAGACAAAATCAAACTAAATCTTTACATTAAAATATATGGCAGTAATATAGACAATGAGCGTGAGTGTGGTTATTTTACACGACTGAATACTTCATAGTTTTATTATGATTTAAAGTAACGTAAGTGTTTGTACTGCATAAATTACGTAAATTCTGAATGCTGATGCATAATAATACAGGCGAGAACATACATTATTGAAGAAACAAAATTACGTTTGATACTCAAATACTCCTGATTTCTATGTAACAATTCTCTGCTCTAAATAGATTTGCCTTTATTTACCTCTATTGAATTATGAAACAATGTTTTACAAAAAATCAGTGTCTTTGTATACAAATACAGATTTAATTTAGGGTAATCTAAACATACATAAACATTCCATGATGATGTAAGTAAGCCGGGACAAATATGAACTTTAAGATTTGGATTATCAAAGTATAATATTTTCAAGCTTTATTAATACATATTATCCTGAAAGCAATCATCCGATGCATTCGATTCGCCATGAGAGTAGTACTTATCTTCGGAACTTTAAAACACCTTTTCCAGCAAATACCATTTGCATCTTAAGCCAATTCGTGTCACATATCTTGAACAAACAAGTTAAGAACGACAGTTAAATTACCTCAGGACGAAGGTAAAAATTTTTCTTGAGGGCCATGATCTCATTTAACTTAAACCCTACATAACTCCATGCACTGAAATACCTGTAGTTATCTCATCAGCACGTCCAAACGCATATTCTAGCCAATCATCCACTCACTCGCCACTCACTCGCTCTTGCTATTCTCCAAGATGACCTCTAAGTGAGACAGTAGCAATTACATCGATGAGGGAAAAGGGGAGGCTGAGGTTCCAGCGGTGGTAAGGACTGCGGCGGAAGCGGCGGGCGTAGTGGTGGTTTCCGAAAATCCGCTAGCTCTTCTTCTTTCTCCAGAGAGCGCGATAGTAGCGCCATTATTGAGGAGGGAGGCGGTGAATACGGGGATGGCGGGATTGGAGGTGGCGGCGATGGCGGTGACGGTGAAGGCGCAGATAATTACAGTGTTGGATATCTCATAACCCATGCTCTCTTTCTCTTTACTCGTAGAGTAAGATATCTAGAAACGGTAACGTCGATAAAACTGGCGGTTAAAGGCGAGACGGAGGCTTCTATAGTGGCGGCGGCAAAAATGACGTCGCCTGCGACGAAAGCGGTTATGACGGGGCTTTCTGAAATTCCACTCGCCCGCCTGCCCGCTTTTCATCTTCCCCGTAAGAGAGGGACGTTAGCCACAGCATCGGCGATGATGGCGTTGATGCGTAGACGGAGTCTCCAGCGGTGACGACGGCAACGATAAACGGTGATGGCGTCTGAGGTGGATGCGGGTGTGGTGGGACTATCTAAAAGTTCACCCACCCTCCACCCGCTCTCGCTCTTCCCCCAGAGAGTGAGACGGTAGCGGCAACGTGGACGAGGGTGAAGGCGGCGCCCGTAGCAGCGGCGGTGGCGGAATTTCTTGCCCGAGGGCCGACAGCGGCGCTGGGGCGAAGTCGCCGTTTAATTATGGAGGGTGCACGCCCGCTGGCTATACGGCCAGCGGCGGCGGCGGCGGAGAGGACCCGGACGGCGCAGGGCGAAGCCACAGGTGGGCGTGGCGAAGCAAGGAGTCGTCGCCGCCCCCCGCCCCGCCCCCCCCGCCGCCGCCCCCGCCGCCGCCGCCCCGCCGCCGCCCCGCCCCGCCGCCGCCCCGCCGCCGCCCCACCGCCCCACCGCCCCGCCACCGCCCCACCGCCGCCTCCGCCGCCGCCACCGCCTCCGCCGCCGCCTTCGCCGCCGCCTCCACCGCCGCGTCGAGTCGATAACCGCACGGCGGTGCCGGATGACGCGTGTCTTTGCCGGCAGGCGGCGCGGAGGGCGTGGCGCGGGGCGGCGGTTGCGGTCGGCGCGGACGAGGCAGTCGATAACCGCGATGACGAGGTGGCTCCGCCGCGCCGCGGAGCCCGTGGACTTGAGGGCCGCTGCTCGCCGCCTGATCCTGCTGCACCGCGTGAATCATACGTCGGCGAGGGAGAGAGAACGCAGGATGGAGTTGTGTGAAGGGTTAGATAGGGGAAGAAAAATTACAGCTACATCAAGCGTTGTCAGAGCTAGGGAGCTGGCGATGAGGGGTAGTGTACAAAGAGAACTGAAAATAGAGATTGCTCATCGTTGTGAAAGCAGCCTAGCTTTCCGAATGTACAAGGCAAGTCTATAAAATACAGTAATACTAATATTGGGGCATGTTCTGTAAAGGATCAAAAGCTCGGTACTACCATTAGACTTGCAAATCCCCCCTTGTCAAAATGATATTTTAAGTACAGTCGAATTATTCGCTCTGTTTCATGTTGACGTACTACGACTCTAATAATCCAAGAATAAATATTATCACCTTGGATATTGATTATATTGAATATTTCCTGTTATAACATCTTGGATCAACGCCCATTAGATCCCTCGCCAAATATTCGATGTGTCTGCATCACTTGCTAAGAAAGCTTATGAGAATATTATAAGCAGAAAATGAATGTCAGAAATGTGTTGTTCCCATTAATATATCAACGTAAAATATATTACGTTAAATAGAGAATGTATTGTGGTCCTCAAAAATCCATTTCTGAGAATTGCGAAAGTTTACTCATTTATTTGTTAGCTTATTCACAGATTGCTTAGGAATTACATAAATCTGTAACTCCTCACACCTAATGATTTCCTAAGATAGAAATCTCAAAGTTAATTACACCGAAAGAAAGAATTCCATTCCAGCCCGATGGGCGTGAGTCTCTAAATATTACAAGCACAATCTTTCGTCGTGCCCGCGCATCCATGCGATGAAACTTGGCAGCTGCCTCGCAACTTTCCACCGCCGGCCAATAAACTCTCCTTTGTATCGTGCGTTGCGCAGTCTGAGCCACGAGCAATCGTCACGCACTGCGTAGCAAAGAACGCGCGGAGACGCGTAGCTCGGAATAGGCCACTTCAGGGATTACGAACCTTTTTCTGTCATTGACCCTTTTTAAAAGAATGGTTTTGTTCATCGCCCGCTGTACGTTTTTCTCTGTAATTGATTGATTCATTTTTGCGTGTTTCCGGGCGCGTCAACGGCGTTGGTCATTGGTCCCGTAAGTGTACTGCATGTTTTTCTCAGGTGATAGCGGTGATCTTTCCCCGCTGGGTGGCAAGATCCGGCGGCGACCTTCCGCCGGCTAGTGGGGTTTCCTCCTAAACAGGACTCTCACACTGGTGGGAGAGTCCTGGTTAGGGGGAACCCCACTAGCCGACGGTAGGTCGGCGCCGGATCTCGCCATCCGGCGGGGGAAGATCACCGCCATCACCCGAGAAAAACATGCACTACACTAACGGAACTAATGTCCAAAGCAGTTGACGTGCCCAGAAACACGAAAAAAATCAATCAATCGATATCGACCGCACTGAAAATTCCTGGTCTACTACAACGTCCAACATGCGAGCTCGGTGAGTGTCCTCAGTGGACCGTCACTTTCTACGGCATCAGCGGATGCATTTATTAGAAAGCGATATGTCCCACTCGCTCCGCGGGGAGTCCTCAGCGCCACCTCCGCCCTCAGTTTCCCGTCCTCGCTGTTTACACACGTCACCCGATGCCCATCTTAATGACTGGACGGTTACAAAATGCCCAGTAAAAGCTGATCCTCTGGAGATTACATCGTAAGGAGAATGTCTAGAAACGGTACTGAACGAGGCGAGGAAGAAAATATCGTTAGGAACATCAGAAGCCAGGCTCCGTCTGTCGCCGTGAGATATGTTTCTTATTTCGTGTGTGTGTTGCGTCTTAAAGAGATGCAGGCGGGTTTTATTAATCAGAAAGTGAGATTTCATTATGTAGTGGGTTGACTGTTACGACTTGTGACAGCTTCGGTTTCGATCAATCTCTTCGCTTTCTGAACTTTCTAATGTTGTTTCTTTGTAAAATGATAAGGAAGGTGAGTCAGATTCATTCTTCCTGAATTTCTCTATTAGCTAAAGCATTTTTATATTACTAAAGAATATAATTAATTTAACCAATAGTGTTATAAAGGGTCTAAGGCATACACCTACTGTTAGTAGTACACGACGTGAATTTAGAAATTTGATGGAGTCTTGTGGAGTGCTGAGAAACATACTTGTCATTTAAATATGTTTGGAGGAAATGTAATACTTATCGAATTATTGTCTCTGAAAATCATGTTATTAAAATTTCTTCACAGATATAAAATTTTATTGCAACTACTGTAGCACATTAATTGTTTTCCCGTATACAAGTAATAATATTTACAGATTAATATGGTGAAAACTTCCCAAAGAAATCAAGTGACGGTCTCGATTCTCGAGGGAGATAATCCTCATTAGACACGACGAAGAATCCTGAGTAGTGACGTCATCGTGTGACTGCTCAGGAAAGAATGGTTAAGGGTCTGATCAGCATTCTCGGCTGCCGCCCACCGGTTCGAAGAAAGCCCCACCCACGGCCGGGTTTCCCTCACAGGTCAGAGCGAAAGTGCTCTATTGCTGACGTTAACACGTGATGGGCATGTCGATGCGCTGGCACACGCGTGGGAGAGACGGGCAATTACTCAACACACATGGCCAAGATTACAAGACGGAGGCGTATACAGAAGCAAATTGGTGTTGGGGTCTAACGGTTTACCCTCGTGCATTGTTCATCAGCTGTGGTATGTCGAGTTACCTGAGGATGAGATACGTTATGAACTGGGGAAGATAGCCTCCGATGTTATTAAGATTTGATTACAAGAAAATACTGCTTACCTCTTGGTGCTGCGAGAAAACGAAGTGTATGTACAGAAAATTATGGAACACAGTAAACTCAATAGATGAGGGGACATACTGTTTCATAAACTATAATGCATTTTAAAGTGGTGTACGTAACTTGGTTGGCTTTCCACTTTGATCTCTTTCAGTATTATGACTAAAAGCTATATCATTTATCTTACGAGTATTACGATTCACGAGATATACCCAGACAGCAGTCTTTTGAAACGACAAATTCAGATTCCATCAACTCCGTAACATCATTAGGTAACATTTCTTTTCCGACAGTAAGTCTCTCAATGCGCTTTTATAAGTTTTATTTACAAAGATAATTTACATTTTAGAAATAATTTCTTTACGAGTGTACGCGCACCTGTAAAATGTTAACGGAATATTTTCAAATTAGTTTAGAAACAAGCATCTAATGAGACAAAGATGAGTTTTGTCGAGAGTCAGAAAGCAAACGAGGGAGGTGGGGCGGGATGGGATGAGGTGTTGGAAGCGAAGAGGGACGATAAGGTGGTGCAGGTAGAATAAAAATGAACGGGAAGAGAGACTACAATCGCTGCCGCTCCGGTGGTCTAAATACAAACTTTTCCCAGTTTTTTTCCGCCTTTGTGTCTTTACTTTCGTCCACTCTTTTGTTTCGGCTCTTATATCCTTATTCCACCGCTTTGCGAAAGCTGTTGTTCTCGCCGCTAGTGATGAAGGTTTTTGCGTAGAACTTCTTACCCAAGGGAATTTTGATCGCTTTGTCATGGCACAGCGTTTTATAAAATAGAAAGTGGAATTAATGGGTACGTTATGGATTTTTCTGACAGTTTGTTTATTCTTTTCGAGATTAAAACGTGTGTTTTATCGACTTTAATAAGAGTTATATTTATTCCACAAGCCTTTCCTCCCCCATACCAATTCTCTGTTACAATGAAAGTACACTTACAGTAAATCCTTCAGTGTCTTTTTAAGTATTTTATGTCTTTTTAAGTATAATTTAAGTAATTATTTTTGAAAATAGATTTTACTACATGGGAGTTTTTGTTTTTTTCTTCTCCCTTTCAAAATTCAAAATTTAAGTAGTATCAGACTCAGTGTAGGGATCACAGAATTTTGAAAATGTGCACACAATTCACTTTTCCCCATAGCACGTCATACGCAGTTTTAACTGTTTTTTTGACGTAAAATAAATAAATAAATAAATAAAGTAATTTCTCCTAAAACATACAAGGGATAAAATTATTAACGGGCATTATCAGCAAAAAAATATATAGTTCTTAATTTATAATATCAAATATAATTAAATATTTCAATAATTGGGAAGTAGAAACTTTTCTCTGTAAGTACACTTTCATAAACAAATGACAGAAATTGGTATTCTATAATTATTAATATCATCTCATAGAATTTTTATTATTGTATTATTTCACCTACTTGTAGATTTTAAGAAATATGCAAAGGAAAATGAAACACTCCGTTCAAATAGCCCACTAGAGTCACATTCAACAAATATACGTTGATTATTTTGGTGTCAAATCTCAATATTATACGAACTTCAAGTTCGTTCTGACGCAAACTAGTATACATCATATTGCCTCAGCAACACGGCTTCAGAATCGTTTCCCCATTTTCCATTTCCTACGCAGGCGCGATCGTGGAATGATATAACCAGCACGCCTCCTCCGTCGTTCCGAGGGCGGTCCGCGCTGCACGGGAAGACGCAACCGAGACGTACGGCCGTCGGGCCGGCGGCCCGGTGGACAGGTGGGAAGGGGGGGGCGGCGGCGGCGGGCGCAGGCTGAGAGGTGACAACTCGGCGGACCGGTGCACGCCCGCGCACGCGGCCGCCGACGACGTCGCGTCGCTGGGGGCGGCACGCAGTGGGGCGAAGCGGCGATGCGAGCGGTCACAAAACGAGCAGGAAATGATTTGGTCTTACGGTTATCGGATGCCAATAATAATAATAAAATTAATAATAATAATAATAACAATATTAATAATAATAATAATAATAATAATAATAATAATAATAATAATAATAATAATAGAATGGTTGAATTATTCCTGTTGATCCCGTTTTTCATATTGTAGAAAGATGGATCTTTTTAAATTAATTGGACCAAATAGGTTCAATCCACGATGATACCAGGAATTAAGACGTATAATTCATATAAGACATATAAATTTATTGGTGCTTAACGTTTCGTACATGCTAAATGTGATTTTGATTTACAGTTTCATTTACTTCATTGATTTACACAGAGATTGTACGGACGATTACGTCTCACTAATGCTTCTTACTGTGTAAATCAACGTACAAACATTTTTAGTTATCTTAACTAAAAGTGAGGCTAGCTACTTTTGCAAATTAAATTAATTACGCAAAAATTATTATAGGTCTGGCAACCATATCACTAATGACCAAATAACAATATTCAATTTCAAGAGACACAAATTATGATAATATTTTGGAAGACGGTCTTAGAAAACAAATATATTCAATAAAGCTGTTGCATGTAAGTTTATGTTCTGCTTTACTGTGTGACAACGAGGGTAGGATGGGGTGGCCTCGTTGAGAAAGCGAATCCAGACGACACCTGTAGCTGCTGCGACATTGTTCCGACTCCGCTACTGGTACTGTGATGTTAATATGTGGCCTGTGTGTCTCTCTACCATGAGGCGGCGGTTGCACTAAAGAGGTTAAGACACGGTTTTCTCCTCTTTGTTACCCTCATACTGTGACAGAAAGGTCTCATCATTTGCTTTATTCACCCATTTAAAATTAAAATAAGTTCCATATTATTCTACATCGCTCGTAAAGATTCTTTTGATTATATTAGCAATTGTGGGGTCAAATCTTGAAACGTAAATATAGTTTAATAGTATGAGAATTTACTTCGGTTTGTCATAGTCAACTATTTTCTGAGTTTTGTAGTTAAGTAGTTTAATAGAAGCTTATTTATTATTAACGTTTCATATTTTTATTAATCATAAAATCACTTTAAAAAAATTAATCTCTAAATTACTTTGGCGACTGTTTATTGAACTCCGAACATAAGTGCTTACAACTACAAGCGCACCATTGTCACTAAAATCAGCAACAATTTTCTCTTTTAATCAGTTTCGATATTTTTAATTTCAAACCTCTCTACTATTCTCACTGATGAGAATAAAAATCCCCTTACGGCAAAAGTTTTGATAAATAAAACTTCCTTTTTGACCCATACACTGAGACTTCACTGCGTTTATTTATCCTCAAGTGCTAGTTTTCATTTTCCGTATTTTTTTTAATTAATCTGCCGTGGTACATTTTCCACCTTTGAGGGTCATTCTCCCTCCCCTTGTCAACTCACAGCAGCACAGGAGTCTTCCGCCGCCAGCCTCCGCACTCGCGAGAACACCTGCAACTTCACCCGCTGTGCGTCACCGCAAAAGTCGCTTTGGTCTCCAGTGGGTGCTAAGAATAGTTGCTAGGACCAAACTCTGCCTCTGGGGGGTAGGTAAGCTCAAGTTTCTTAGGTCGCGAAGGAAATAGAAACCCCCACATAGGCATAATAGTCTGGCTCGAAGAAATCTGTGGTCTTGGGAACATGCTCATCAGGAAATAAGATAAAACTTGAGACTCTGAGTGTGAATGTTGTTTCTAGTCTCCACAATTATGAACAACTGAAAAATGTTTGTATTGTCAGATTCACTTTCTTTTTCTCACCGTCGGTTGTATTGTAGAACATATTTCATTAGATTCAGTGATCGAGGAAACTCACCCCCCCGTTCGTAGAACTGTGCTGATGAACTGTTTACATCTTATTTAAACAAATGACTTTCTTCCTTTCATCAGTGAATTACACTGAAAAACAAATGTAGTATACCAAGCTTTGATTTACGAATTAAAAATCACTTCCATTGCACTTGAAACCGAAATTTCCATCGGTCTTAAATTTGAACTCAATATTCATTCAGTATAACATTTAAAGCACTTAAGTAGTTCCTGGTTAACTACGACCAATGTTCATTAAATCCTCCTCCTTTTTTAAAATACCATTTTAGAGGCCTTTATTCAGAATGCCATTTAATGATGGTTTGCAAAATGACTTCTTCAGCTTCAAATACATTTTCTGGAAAGGATAATTGTCGAGCTTCAAAGAATGAAAACACTAAGAGCTTTTGTTTAAAAAGAAATTTGAGCTTCTTTTTCAACTTTTCTAGTAGTGTTTTGTGCTTTAAATGAAATGTAGTAAGCCTCATACTTGTGATCACTTGCTCTTTCTACCACGTTTTACAGTAAAAACACTAAATTTGAATAATATATTAAAATTAATAGAATGATCGCTTGTCTACAGTCATTTATTCTTTACACCGTTTTCAAGACCAACTACATTGCAATTATATTTGAACTGAATTATTCAGTTTTGCGAGTTGCACTCAATCTATGAAAAGCAATAGACCAACGAGATACAAATCTACAGAGTGGCGATATGCCCGCCATATTTGAAAGAATTTGAAAAGACATCCGCCTTGTTTTCCGTGGGAACCACCAGAACGTGCGCATAATTGTCCATGCGATCGAAGTGCATTTAGAAGAGATTTAATCTATAAAATATATTTAGGTTAGGCGAGATTAATTTAAAGGCTCAAGACTGAATGCTTGTTGCAGTTAATGACCCTGACAAGTACACAAACAAACAAACGCACCAACACGCATGCAAAATGAGCGGGCGTAGTGTGGCGGAGTGACTTTCTCCGCGCCGCCGCAAGGGGGCGGGCGCGGCACGGGGGACGGAGCTGTCCCTGACACGAACGCGGCGCCGCGCCGGGGACAACTCCGCAGCGAGAACTTCTGCTTTCGCCGCGGGGGGCGCGGTGGAGCTGCCGTGGCGCGCGGGCCGATCCAGCGCGGCGCCTTGCGACAATTTTTCGACGCTGGTAAATAAGCTGATAAGTCCAAAACAAAATTTCTCAAAAAATTTCTACTCATCCTTACACTCTAACCCAGCTTAAGGACGTTTTAAACTAGGAAAAACATCTTCAATAAATTCAAGAATTAAATTTAAATTTTCAAAATACTTACTACAAACTCTCTCATTTGACTAATATATATAATTAATACTATACTATTTCCAATATATTATACGATTGTTTTGTTTTAAAAAAATAAAAAATGTTGTATTTAATCAATTAAAACAAGATGTTAAAGGTCCCTGTAAGGGTATCCCTCAGTATTTATGTACACATGTTAGATTGTATCTTTTAATTAATTTATACATCAATTCGTTATTATTTGAATTAGTTACATTTATGTATTCAATACCCTGAAAGATTATGTCTGTAATCGAACAAGGATAAAATAAAAAAAAAAAAAAAAAACTAAATTTTACATCAGAACAAAAAACTACTTTAAACTAATTGTGTAAATCAGGAATTCATGATATCCAGATAAAACCTACACACAAATAGATTCTTTGTAATATCACATTCGTTTTAATATCATTAATCCTTCGTTTACTTCAGTTAAAAATGTTGTTTTTGTCCCCCTGTAACACTAAGGGTTATGACTTATCAGCTTATTCACCGGGATCAAAGAATTTCTGGCGCGTCGCGAACCAACACGCCCTTTCGTCGCGAGGTTGACTCCGCCGCTCGTAGCGTTTTTTGCGTCTTGGGGAGGTCACTCAACTCTTAGCGCGAGTTGAATGACTTTTCTATTTGAATCAATACTAGCTAAGAGGGTCAGCTCTCCACAACGAACTTCTGTGCAATAAAAATTTTCATGTAACGTAAACGTTACGTGATTTTCGTTGGTTTTCCATATAACTCACTCACTCTCTTCATGTAAAAACTCTTTAACGAGAAAATGTAATCGATTCCTTGAGTTTTATTACGAAAAATTTACTACATAATTGTATGCTTCGGATGTGTAGACGTGAAGAAATTTCCGGAACCTAGAATGCGCATTTAAATTCTAAAAGTGTAACATAAACGACTTCGTAGTGATCGCAAATGAAATAACCATTCTTGTACGATACATGGCGTGCGCAAACGAGTTTAAATTTGTTGCGGTAGAAGATATCGGTATAATTTATAGTGTACTGTTTCAAGAAGGACTGGATAAAAGCTATAATCAATTCTGTTTTATACGCTACTGAATTATTTACGAAAATAACAACAGGCCCAAAAGAATAAAATACACTTTTATAATATGCAACAAGTAATGTGTGAAGGTATGTGTGTTAAATTTAAAATTTAAAATAAATATGGAAGACCTATTCGTGTTGTGTTAACAGGAAAACGTCGCTGCTTCTAACACCCAAGTCCTCGTGTGTGTATGGATTATTTATGTTCGTTACTCAAAATTTTATTCAATTTTTTTTCATTTAATTCTCTGTTGTAATTATTACTATATATATATATATATATATATATATATATATAATTAGACATCCCTCTCATGTGCCTACTCTATGCATTAGGATTAATCGTAGTCTCTTTTTGTACTCACGTGCCGGCCTCTCAAGTCCCCTCTACTTCCTCTCTTTACTCACCTGAAACAAAATAAACAAGAATAAAAACTCTGAAAGAAAATGCGAATACTTAAGCACTATTAGTATGCTAAGAGATAAAACACATTTAGTTTTCAAACCTTTAAAATTGGTAAGGCGAAGGACTATTTTGAAAAGTAAAAATTTTCGATGAACGCGATGCTTTGAAGATTTTCATCAAATAAAACAGTATTCTCATTTTTAAAATTCATATTATAGAGTGATCACTGTACTTCTTCAAATCTTTCTTAGTATAATGTTCCTAATGTAACTTAAAATCTGACTTTTTAGTTCATCAATTCAATAAAGAACTTTACAATCCGATTAGTTTAATAATTACTACGGATAGATACGATTTTAATAACTGATCCACTGGAAGTAAATTACTCCCGTAAGTATTTGCAATAATCTCTCTACCACAAAGAAACCCCTCATCTTCAAAGTATCGGTAAACAACTGACTTGTTTTGAGAGGATTATAGAAGGAATAGAGTTTCCGCTTTTCTTTAAGTACTTCTTGAAACTTACACATCAATTATTTCTCTGTCCTTCGAAAAACCTTTTGTTAATATTTCAATGCTTCTCTTTCGTCGATGGCTAAAATCACATGATCTTTTGAGTTAACTGAATGGACTATATTTCGTACAGCACAGACAAGTACAAACTATATCTATTCAACATGTCAAGTTAACAACAGGAATTATAAAAGAGACATTTACGGGAAAATGTGCTTAGTAAACGCTGGTAGAAGTGCAATTCGCAGTAGTTACTCGGTCAATTTTACGAAAAAGTGAGCTGTTCCGCGAAAGTGACCGAAAGAACTGGTTTTGTTCAAAAAAGGTCCTAGACTTCTGGCGGGGTTGCCGAGTTCGTGAAATCTCTCTCAATGTTTGTCCCTCCCGCTGCTCATGCAGCATGCGCGGGTTTGGGACCACACAGAGACCAAACATGGCAAAATGAAACTTTGTACTATTTTGTCAGAAAGAAGTCAACGGTATGCACATGCCAGTTAAAATAAAATGATTTTTTCTTACTCAATAATAATAACAATAATAATAGTAATAATAATAATAATAATAATAATAATAATAATAATAATAATAATAATAATAATAATATTAATGTTTGGAATAGGAATATAGGTATGTTAAAAATAAGGTGTACGAGAGGATAAGAATGATGAAAAATAGTGTAACGTTATAAAGAGAATGTTGAACGAATTTTCTCCATGAAAATTTTCATTTTCGGTCTTCTGACGCAATCTCCAACACAGCCTGAATTCCCAACATTCATGCCATGTTTATTGCAGGGTACGTGAGGAATGTGAGCAATGAAGGACAAGGGTGGGGGGAGTAGAAGCTCTCACGATTTCAAAGAAACGAGCCGCGCAACCAAAGAGTCGACACCGTCACTTTCGCTGGGGCGGTACATCGCCCCAAGAGAATTACACGGCCGTTCCTCACCACACCCAGGTTGATATCAGACCAGCGGGCTTTCCTTCTCGTCCCAAGCGGCCTGCATGTGCTCATCGGCTGTTTCGGCCCCGCCTTTCAGACTGGCTGGGATCTCACCCGCCACTTGTTTTCTATCTCCTTTACCGTCTTGTAATGTTTCGTCTTCTTGTTGTTGATTGCACTCTCGTGAAACTGAACATGTTAATTGGGGAAATGGCTCTTTTGTATTTTGAAATTTCTCTTTATTGTATACTCATTTTCTATGCAGTTTATTCAAAGAGAAATTTTTCGACCGGATACATGCTCATGGAAACCGTATTTACTCAGTAAATACTTACACTTTGGGTACTGAGGAAATATTAGTGTATTTATTAATATGTGTATTTAGGGTATATAAATAATACTTTCTACCAGACTTTGTATGTTTTTTATGAGCGTTCAGAAAGTTCTTAATTGAAGATACGCTGATCACAGCACCTCCGACGCGAATATAATTTTTCTTTTGTAAAAATTACCATTTTTTAAGTATAATTATGAATAATTATGAATATTAAGGAATATATTTACGTCTGTTAGCTTGTTTATTTAATTGTAATGGTTTTCTGACCTTAATCTAGACACTAAACTATTTTTTACAATTTATTTATATTAAAAAATAAATTGTTTAAAAATTTTTTTTTTTAAAAAAAAAATAAATTTTTCTCTTGTCTTGAGGAGATGTAAAATTTTCACACAAGTGTACACAAAATTGGGATGTGGGGGCTTGCAGATATCACTTTAGAAAAATTTAATTTACAATAAATCGAAATCAAAGTTTATCACAAACAAATTAAATGTCTAGTGCAATAAATTATAGATTTCTGAACATTTCAACACGAAACATATTTTCAATTCTATCCAATATTTGTTTCATTACTTCTTTACCCATTCATCAGATTACTATTTCTTGTCCCTTTTTCCTTTCTTCCACACAATGTTCGCCCTCACTATTTTTATAAGAATACGTCTTGAACGATATATAAAGTAGTCACTATTAAATTTTACACGATTTATTGTTTCAAATCTCTCCGTACTCTTCAACTGTTGTAATTTTCCTTCTTTCTCTTTCTCTTTTTCCTTCCCGTCTCCCTCTCCACTTCCGCCGCCAGTGATGCCACCCGCTGCGCGAGAAGAAAGTGCGAGCGCCACTAGCCCAGCCTCCTGCGAGATGGGCGTCGGACTTTCTTCGCGTTGCATATTCATTGAGCATTGCAGACCGGTCCACGGCGCAACCATCCGGATACTGAACGCGCGTGAGATATCTGAAGGACTCTCCGCTGAACTTGCAGCCCAGTGTCAACACCACTTCTCGCGTTCGAGTGGCCACGAGTTAGGTAGCTTTGTAGGATGCCCGTGAGATCAATACGTAACGGAACTAAAGAGGTCAATCAGTGTCGATTCTGATGTATGTTACAGGAATTCTTCCTTCTGTTTAGAGTGATGGACGGTTGAATGATTTAGATGTCTTGTACCGTTCAGTGAAAGTTTCTGGTTGGGAATTTTGTTTCGCGTTCAGTTGGTAACGTCAAATGTAACGATGCTTCATTGTAATCCATTTCGTATTGACGGTCCCTTCGTATCATCAGTCATGTGCCTTGTGTCTCGTCGTAACAATGACAGGAAGCCTTTCTGCAAGAGAACGTCTGCGCCCTTTGATTCCCTTTCTCCTGTCCATCCAATTACCGTCGCAAAGAACCTGATTTGTAGGATCTAAAGCGTCTATCTCCCTTCTCCGTCGTCCACGATTTGTTCCTGTAATCGAAATCACAATAGCCACATGTGTCTCCGTTTTGCAATGGGCATTATCTTGTCCGTAACGATCCCGCAGTTTGCGATTCTAAAATAAGACGCCATGACTGTTTTCTGTTTGCAAGCATACCTTCATTATTTTTACTAGCATTTTAACATTTCGTTTTCGTAATTTATCCGTTATAAAACATAAAAATTTAAAAACGATTATGAAACCGAAACTATCGTAGTTGTTTGAAGAATAAGAACTCTTCCCTCGATTTCTAACAAGCCACAAAAGTAAGACGTTATTTCACCATGTAATAATTATGGTTATTACATTATTATTGTTAGTATGAAGTGTAATATTTAATGTTAAAAATGCATTTTTAGAAATTAGTAATAAATTAATATGAATAGTAATTGTTATTATTCTGATTAACTTTTTACATTAATCAACAATATTTTGGGATGTATTAAGATTGGCATTAAGATTACAATGTATTAAAAGTTATATTTCGATCAAGACGTGTATCGTGATGTATAAACACTATTTAACTGAACAACTATGTTTCTAATTTATTGAGAACAAGTGCCATGACGTTCAGCTACAAGCACGCAGGTTTCATTCGTAAACGACCACACCCGCCAGTCACTCCTTGCGTCACGTTCATTCATTGAATAAATAGAACTCATCATGTGACCACAACGTGCGATCACCCGATCACCGACTAGGCGCTGCGGGCCGCGGCACGGCGCCTAATGACAGGCTCGGAAATCAGGCGCCCCGCGAGACGGTCTTTGGGTGGTGGCCTACCCGCGTCCGGGTCACCAAACCATAGGTCACTGAATTTCACCGCCCGTTACTCAGAAACGATCTGCAAGGTGATCTGAGCAAAAGAAAACCATTCATGGAAATAAATAAATGCTCTACTTACTGAAGTCTTTTGCAGATAGAACATCCATTCACTTTATGACCGAAATAAAAAAATTGATATTTCTAGCATCCCTGTTTCGTTACATAATGCGGTTAATGTATTTCTAGTATATTTTTAGACAAATAGCAACGGTTATTTTTTAAACTTTTACAATATTCCAGATTTCAGATACAAGTCTACAAATTCTTCTCTGTTACACTATTAAATACATTGTAGCATTACTATGATATAAATCTGGATATACAGCAAAATTTAATAAGATGAAACTGTTGAAAGACCCTTTTAATAATGTACTTTAAAAATGTGTAAAATATGAGTATGAGAGTAAAGTAAGTTATAAGTAAAGTATGTCGAAAAGTATAAACTATGTTGAAAATTAATATTTTTTAAAATATTTTCTAATTCTTTACATGCTTGTTTAATTCATACCGTATTTTTCACTTTCAGTTTTCTCACTTTTTCTCATTTTGCATTCACTTACATTATTTTTCATTTCGACAACACTACCTAAAGAGGCATTCTCGGATAGCCAAGACTCCTTTGACTTTAATCCACATTTTCCCTCCTCCTCATTTCCTTACTATTTACGAATAAATCCACATCTACATTCTTATAGGACTCATAAGTGAAAAATGAAATCGTGACTCATAAGTGACTCATAAGTGAAAAATGAAATCGGATAAACAAGTTACGTGTTATAAAAGAGGGGCGTGCCCCCCAGACATCCCAGAAATATGAACAGTCCAGCCAACCATTCAATACCTCTAAAAGCAACCTAATACTAAACTGAATAAATTAATAAAATAATATACATAAATACAACATACATTTTTTAAAAAATTAAAATATAACTAATTTTTCCTTTTTTTTCTAGCAAAAAAGGAAAAATTATTGGTAATGATAATAAAATAATTAAATTTATAAATAGTATAATATGTATTTTATAATATATAAGCATTTATTTAATAGTTATATATATATATATATATATATATATATATATATATATATATATACTGATTATAATACATTTTAACTATAAGTATTCTAAAATTTACTTCTATATGCTTACACACTAAAGTGGTGATGACTATTTAATAAATGCTTATTGTTCCATCTGAACGCCCAACATTTTCGACATTCGATGTGAATGGAGGCGACCCGTGCGCGGCGTGGTTCGGCGTCCGGGTCGCTGTGCCAGAGGGCCCGTCTCCGTGCCTGGTCGTAGCCATTATCCTGCAGGTCCGCGCTCCCGCCCTGAGGCCATGGTGAGGGGGGCACGGAGCGGGGCGGGGTGGTCGCGTTGCGTTGCCGCTGAGGTCACAACGACCTGTGGATCCGCCTCTCAACGGCTTTTGTTGCGAAAACTGCCGGCCCGCGCCGACTCCCTCTCCACCTGCCGTTCGCGGGGCTTGCGGTTTGTGTTCCAAACAACTGAGGAAAGGCACACGGGTATTGTTAAATAGGGTTCTTGATGTGCACGTTTCTCTGACTCATGTACTCGTTAGAATATCCTGGTAAATTCTGGATAAAATGAGTAAAGAAAAATTCTAAAATGTAAATGAAGGAAAGGTTTATAAATTAGAATCCTTCCTTGAGAGTGACTATTAGGGCTTGATAAATAATGTTTCTTATTCATTCTTTCACAAACCAGTTCTGTGACTAATACCCCCAGTTACAATATTAAGATAGATGGAAATTGCTTCCTCAAATATTGACATAACTACGCGCTATGAGTGATTGGCAGAAAATATTTTTCGGCCCCAGCACCTTGTTCCGTAATTGAAAGTTGTCATACAAAGGACATAATATAATAAGTAATATGTAATAATGAAAAAAAATTACATATTACATCGAAATATAGTGTAATAAGCTTTGAATGATTTAATAATTATTTATTAAATCACCTAATTTTGAAAAAAAATCATGAGATTAAATGATTTTATTTTAATACAAGGCAAGTTCAAATATACTTATTAAAGGACAATAAAATGTATTTAGTATAATCTGTGCCAAAAAAGCAAGGAAACCAGAGAATCTAATTCACACATTAAAAAAATATTTTGATAAAAATTAAAAGTTACAGTTTTGTCAATGTTATAAGAACAAAACACCCAACAAATGCATTTCAGAACCTTAATGTTTACTGTTACGATGACAGCGCTTTTCATTCTAGATTCCTTTAGTGACGCTTCTGTCGTTCTTTGCATGCCTGTACCTCCAAATGTCTACTTGCCGCGACTGTTTTCACAGAAGACTCCAATATCTGCAAACAACACCGCTTGCATTTTCTCTTTCATGGACGGAGTCTGTGATTTACATTCTTTAGGAAAACTAGAAAATGATTACTGTGTCAATTAGCGTGATAGCTGTGATTCAGGCTGCTACCGCTTGCTCTCTGTGTTGCTCATTTTGTGTAATGCTTTTCCCAAGTTCCCGTTTGGACGGCAAGAAGATTCAAAATGATCGAGATATATCTGAAGAATTGAAACCAGATAATTATAAAAAAATCAGATTTAAAAGGACGAAACATAATAATGTTAAAAGGTTTCTTTAATTGTTCCTATTTTTGCTTATGTAATCGTACCCTTCCATACCCTTAATTTATTTTTTGAATAAGTTAACATTCATAAAAAATTAACGAAGCAATATTTCAAAGAATTATTAACAGATGTTATAAAATGCATATTATCAGTAATGAGCAATATTGATCGAAAGATACCACTGGGAATGTCGGTACTTCCACGCGCGAGGTATGCAGCGTAATGAATGGACGAAGGCAATTTGAGTCGGACGCGGAAATGACTGTCAACTGCCTGCAGAGAGGAAAATGAACACACCAAGTGGCTCGTAAAAGCCTTGTCTCTCTTTACAAAGAGCAATTTCTGGCAGTACCAAGAATAACAATACTCTACTATGCCATCGACCGCTCTTCTAAGGGATTGGAGGAAAATTGCGGTTGGAATTACGAGTCGTGTCAGCATAATGTTTTGATCGACAAAACTGGAATAAGCAAAACATTCGAAGAGACGAAAATGACAAAAACTCGCGCCCCCCCAAAAAGATAGGGAAATTATTTGGAGAGATTTGACGTCTAGACGCGTGAGAACTGAAGACACATTTTCGTAATCTCATATTGATCTTCCTTGGAATGTTATTTCAGTAAACGTATTAAAAACATATGTACAGTTCAGGATGACTTTTTGGCAGAGGCGTATAAAAATGTTTTTTATAATAGATGCTAAATAATTGTTACTCTAAGGGTTATATTTTACACTGTCCATCTAGTTTATCAGAGCGTAAAATATACGAATAGAATGGTTATGTCATAATCAAACTACATCATCAGAGTTTGGATGGTCAGTGCGTATCTCAAGTAATCTATTTCTAAAATTTTTAAATAAAAGCGAATTTCTGATGTGTGACAACGAATACAAAACTACGAAAAATTGTATTTGTATACTCGTATTTCCTTTATATGAATTACCGCAACTCTAGGTGTATCACAAGGACCTTGCTGAGAACCCCTAGCTGCCCGGCTGCAGTGTGGCATTTCCCTGACGGAGCGGGGCGTGGCGGGACAGTCTGGGTCGAGGCGAGGCGTGGTGTTGCGCGGTGACGCCATCCCTGACAAACCTGCGTCTGCCATCGGCCGCTGCCCGCGTGAAAGGCCCGCGATCGCAACCGGCACGAGTCACATGTGCCAGGTGGCCGCACTTGGCCGGAGCACTCGGGAGAGAAAGAGAAAGAGAGAGGGGGTAACCGCGTAGCGGTTGTTTATGAGACGAGCTCAGATGAATTGAAGCAGTTTCGCTTCACGATGATTCGTGCTGGTTAATATGTTGGAATTTTTTATACGCTAAACTTAAAAATGTATGCTGCTGTAAAAACAGTTAAAATGGAGATCGTTGTGACTTTTTTGCAGTAGAATTACCTATATGCATTTGTGTGAATATATAAAAAAAATTGCAATTTATATAACTCTCTGTTGGTGTTTATTCTCTGGTATATGCAATTGTCTTAACTGCATTAATTTTTTAATCCAAAAAAAAAAAAAAAAGAATCTAAGTCACAAGGTGAAAAAATCAATACGTAGAATTATAATAGAGTTTGTACCAATGGTCGTTACATTCCCACAGAAAATATTAGTTGTAATTATTAGTAAGGTTTTTTCCGGATAAGGATTTTCCTTATTAGTGTAATTTTCAGATAGTTGCACTGCAAAAAGGGTGATCAACTATCAGAATTCAATATAGCTTTAGTATCGAGTTAAATTATAATCATATCGGGAAACGGAGTATCAATAATCCTATATTCATTCGTACAAAAGATTTTTGCAAAATTGACATTCGTCAATTGATTTGGTTGAAGTTGGGGTCTATGAATAATGGAAACCTATTTTTTTAGTTGTTTCGAAGTACTTTACGATTCCTTAGGACATTTTCCAATTTTTTTAAAAAAATACTTCAAATTTGGTCTTAGTATGTTTTTAAATATGTGCTGTTGCATAAAGTTAGTTTAAATGAATTTTCATTCCATTCCTTGTTTGATAGCCAATACCATAAATGGATAAATTACATTTTATTATATATAAAAAGCACAATCAATTTCAACAACTAATGCGTTTTGCTGGATTTTTTATCTTTGTGAATGGACTGACAACTTACATTGTTAGGATTTCTGATATTAAGAATGTTACGGTATGTCCCTTACTGCACACGCTTTACTCGGTAACCAGAAGTAAATTCACTTAACTGATTATTCACTAATGCAGTTAATGGTTTAGAAAACCGAGAAGTATAAAACTATACTATGATTTTCAGTAAAGAGTTAACAGCTTATTCAGCTGGATAAAAGGTACACCTAAGAAGGTAACACATGTAGCTCATTTCATATAAGTTTGTCAATTTCGGATCATTTTGCTAACTTGCAATATTCTTTCAAATTAAAATTATAATGGGATATTTGTTTTTGACAATAAATTTTCTAACTAAAACCAATAATTGATACACATAACCAAAAAACTCACCATTTAAATAATTTCAAGAATCAGTTTGCCATAGTAATATTCTGATTCATTTCAATTTTCTGACATTAATTCTAAACAATGGATATGTCACTATTTTTTGTAAAAAATATTTCTTAAGAACTAGTTGGAAAACAAATTCAATCATTAGAGTGCCCGATAAACTATACATTCAGTAGAGTGGACAGTTCGTTTTAATTCTTCCAGCTTTAATAGAATGTAAATGCACACAATATGAAATTCGGAAATGATTTGCGAGACCCAAAATTAGAGTATATTTATATTACTTCGGTAAACGGGCATTAAATGTGTTATTAGTTTTCGTTGTTTCCACATGTCGAGAACGTTATTAAATTGCATCCGCCACCATTGTAATGCGAGGGGCCTGGGTTGGGAGGCAAACAGTTAAAACAAATTTGGTAACTTGCGATAAGGGACCAAACAGGAAGTCAACATCCGGGCTCTCTACCGCGGCCGCTGGAATATCCACAAATAACCTGTTTTATTCTTGAATCATTAAAAAGCTATCGATTTGCCTAATGATTCAAAAACAATGAAATGTAAATTCAGAATCCAATACCTCATTTTCTAGTTTTAATGCGCTTGTATATTTAAAAATATAGAAGTGAAAAACCAGTTTAATTAGAATAGAAAGTTACAATAAAGGCAGTTGGAAACAATACACATACGAATTGGTCACGTTTTGTACTAGAGCATTTTTTCCTTCAATGCGAAACATGATAAAACAACATATGCACAATCTGAAAGAAAACTTGCCGATCATCTAATATATTCTAATTTTATAACTTCTGCTGAAAAGAATAAAGAAATAAAGTTTAATGTAGAAAAACTAACTTGATTTACACATCACAAAATCGAAAATACGTGCAACAAGCTCACTAATGATTATCCAGAAATCAAAGTTCTCAGAATCCAATGCCTTACTGGTGCTCCCGTCTAATGATGTTTATACTCCTGGGAAAAGGTCTTCCCCAGCTAACGTAGGGACGCTATGCACCTCTTTTCGTTGCCTCTCTTCTCTCCCCCGTGCTTCGTTTCTGTGAAGACGCCTCTCAATGAGAAGGGGCGTCATTTCCGAAGTCCTCTAATCCGTTGCCCAGGCCACCTCCACGCTCCCCGCTCTACAAAGGGGAGGCACTAATTAGAAACAGTAAAAAACGCTGGATCTTTCAGTCGAACGCCCCTCACCACGAGGTCGGGGTAAATCCCAATTTGAGCTGGTTGACCCCCGACTCGGCTACCCCGAGGCTGCACGGTGGCAGCCTCAGCAGTGGCAGCGTTGGTGAAGGGATCGGAGGAGCCACGAAGAGGGTCGCTGGCAATAGAGGACGCGGGGTTGGTGGTAGAGCCGACGGAGTGGCAGGTCGTTTGGAACAAGGGGAGGACTTCTAGGTCTGAGGCGATGGGCAGACATTGGTAAAAATGTGTGCGGAGATGGTAGGAGCTGCGAGGACGCAGACAATGGTAGTCGAAGACGGTTGAGGCGGCTGCGGGGGATGGCGAGAAAGGGGTGTCCAGCGGGCGCGGCGGGATCGGTAGGGCTGGGAAACCAAGGGGAAGGCAGGGGCGGGGGAGATGGCCAGCAAGCTGCGGACGGCAGAGGAGGGGACGGGGGGTATAACTTGGGCAGGAAACGCGGCAGTGGAAATGTCAGGCGATAATAGAGTAGAGAACCGAGGCGGAGGCGCTGGGGACCAGATGACCGTCATTGTCACAGAAGGGTCATAGCAGTGTCGGGAGCCGTGATGAGGATGAAGGAATGTAGCAAGAGGAGATGGCACAAAATTCAGCGCGGATGGGAAATTAAAACGAAGGAGGAAACACAAAATAATTAGAAGAATACGAAAATATTATAAGAAACTCGATTTTTTTTAAGTAAAGAATGAAAATTAAGAGGAAAAATGGAAGCAAGAGAGGTAGTGAAAAACGAGGTCAAAACTTTCGAAAATAGCCCATAAAAGAGAAAATGAAATATTCTAAAATGACAATTAGACATTGAATTTCAATGTAACAAAAATTGATTTGAAAACATATGTGGACATGTATGAATAAAAATAAAGTTTTAAATAGAGATTTTTTCAGTTGGTAAAAAATATGTAATTTGATCGTTGCTCCTTTGCGGTGGATCATTATAGTTCGCTACTCTCACTTTGATACCAAATTGAAAAAAAAGCTCCATCTGTATCTACCAAGACGCATTATCTTATGCTCGACATCTTCAGAATTAGAATGAAGAGAAAATCCGAGTGGAAATATTCAACTCAAATATACAAATAATACTATTTAAAAAATAACAATACAAAACCTTAATATGACTATTAAAACATCACTAAGGAAATAATGGTGCAATGTGCTACAAAAAATCTACAGAAGTACTACAATTTCAAACAGTTATTCTCAAGTGCAATTTTTAAGACGTATCAATGTGACGAAAGTTCGTATAGTAGTTCAGATATTTTCCCAGTAAGAACGAGTATACATTTTTAAATACACTTTTATAATATTTTTCTAAGAAAAAGTTTAAACCATTTCGATTGTTTCAAACACATAGGAGTCTGATGTGTTGTGATTGCTTCAAAAACCAAGAGTTTCTCTGTATTATGATTGAACCAAGTGTATGAGGGGAATGAGAGAGCGGACGTGGAGACAAGGCCGCGTTCGGCAGGCAGCCGGAGGCAGGCGCAAGCCAGAGGGGAGCGAAGGCGAAAGAGGAGGCCACGGGTGCTCCGGCGCGCTCCGTCAGCGGGGACTTAACGTTGTCTTTGTCCCCGGGTTACCCGCGTCTGTAATTGCGGGGGCGGCGGCGCCGGGGCGTCGGGGCGCCGGGGGCGGCCGAGTAATCAAGACGGAGGCGGCGTCCCCACCGCACGGCCGCGCCCGGGAACGAAGATGACCCCCCCCGCCCCCCCCCCGCCCCGCCCCGCCCCCGCCCCGCCCCGCCCCGCCCCGCCCCGCCCCGCCCCGACCTCGCGGCCGGCGGAGGAGACCGCAGAGCTCGCCCGCCCCTGAGCGGCTGTGGCGGTGAGGGGCGGGGAGCGGCGGCGGGCGCAGAGGTGGTGGGAACGGGTGCGGGGACGGATGCGTCTGGACCAATGGCGGTGGAGGGGGCGAGTGCATCGGCGGCTGAGGGAACGCGCGGTTTCGGCGGCGGAGGCGGTCTGCTCGACGTGACGCCTGGGATTACGCGCCCCTGCGGGCGCCTGCTGCAGCCACCCCCGCCCAGGGCGACTTCGCCCATTACAACAGCCATTACGCCAAGGATCGTAAGTTATGGCTATTCATAGGGGTTGATTTATATTTATTCCCTGGGTGTGTTCATAGCTCAATCGCGCTCTCAATTACGTCTGGACATCACCATTTACTACCGATTTAATATATCAATACCATCTATGAATAGGGTATGGATGATTTGATGAAACATGTTAGAACCTTTTTTATTTTTTAAGGTGTTGAATAATATTTAACTCATTACTTATAAACGTTGTAGACTTTTACGTTTATGTTGTTTGGTACAAAATAAACTAGGTACACATGGTAGAGAAACATTAGTAAACTGTATTTTGAATTCCATAAAAAACATGGCTTTTTAATTGAAATTCTGCATACACAAACTTCATAGATTACTTTGTATTATACTACTCTTTCGTTTTACTTTATGTGCAAATGAATAATAATTGCTTTTGTAGATTTCTTGTAATTAAAAGTTTGCTTTAGAAACTCCATCAAATATTCATAGAGTACAAAATAAAAATAAAAGTAATTGACCTCTCAATTTACTTTGCTAATCTGACCTCCAATAGCTGAAGGGTTCGTTGGCATTCTACGTTACACTATAGAGTAGTCAACATTGGAAGTTATCTCCACATAGTGTAATGCAGTTGCAGTCGTTTATTCCATCTGCGTTGTTTGCGCTAAATAGTTTTGTTTGCAAATGAAGAGTTACTTGTGCTTACTACTTATTTTGAGTAATAAAAGGAAAGAACCAACGGTGGAAACGGTCATAGAACCGCAAGAGTAGGGATAACGATAAAGGTAATGAAGAAAAAAAAGGTGTGGACTCATTCTTATTTTCCTGTTTCCTGCCTGTCAGTTGGTTGATATGGAAATATGTTCTTCATTGAATTTTTTTTTCGAGTTTTTGTTAGTTTGTTTTATAATATAATTTTGTTTCTTCGGTAACAAGATGGGGAAGAGCGGCGGAAACTGGTATGCTAAATTCATAAATAACAAAAATTAAGATGAAACAGAAACACTATTTTGAAAACCTAGATTTGTTTCATTGTTTTCCGCTTAAAGTAGTGTATTTTGCTGAGATTTTCCTGCAATGTCTTCTTCACTAAAACAATATTCGAAATGTGGAAACAATGTAATTTTATAGAGCATTCTTCAAGAGCTTTTAGTTTAAATCTATTAACTTCGATGTGTTCATAACGGAATTGATGTGTATTATTCAAATGAATTATCATATTTATTCTACGCCTTGTCCTTTTCGTAATAATGAAATATCCGTCGTCTTTATGGCATTTACTCATCACATTTTCTTCATGGCCGGGTTTCGATTCACTTTCGTGCTTATTGTACCCCTATTGTAACAAGTACACAAATGAAGTCAGATCGTTATTAGAGGCAATTTATGAACATTATCTACAGAACAAAGAGGCTCTCTCGAAGCCTGTAAAGTGGGACCGAAAACAGAATTCGGAAGTAAGTAGACCGAGAAAAAGAAGGTCAGAGCTCACTTTACGACGAAAAAGGTTCCGTGTCGACTGCTTGCCAAAGTTACCTACAATTTCCCCGCGAGCGCTCTTTTGTTCGACAGTTCCACCTCGGCTGAGACGGCAACGAAACAAGCGCCTAAGCAGGCGATGGAGTCGCCAGCGGCGGTTATGATCTGCGTACATTGTTCTCACAGCGTTGGCCAACTGCACGGCGTCGACCGCGGGGTGGGGTGAAGGGAGGGGGGGCGTGAGGCCGAACGGGGACGAGCGAACGGAGCGGGCAGCACGGAAAGAATGTGGAGGGCAGGGAGAACGAAAACAGCGAACCGAGCATTACGTATGGGAGGACGGAAAATGCGGAGAGAGCTATGAAGGTCAAGAGAGTGGTAAAGCAGGACGAACAGGAAGAACACCGGGAGATCGGAAGCTACGCGGGAAAATTTAAGAGAGGGTGGGGCGGATAAGTGCAAAGAGAGCGCGTAGAGACGTTGAAGAGTGAGAGGGGTGATCGAGAAGATCACCGAGAAAGGAGAGTGGAGAGAGAACCGAGACATCGAAGAGAGGGAAGGAGCTCGAAAAGAAGTAAGTGGATGTACTTTCATTTATAGGCAAATGTACATTAACTGAAATCTATGAATCAGAAATAAGAGTGCAGAAATTTGAACACAGTGCAGAGATATCGAAAAATTTACGGGGAAATCAAAGAGAGCGTAAGGAGACTATGGAGAGTGAAGGGAGATTGTGAAGGGCGCGGAGATAGCGTGAAGATCGCGATTAGAGGCGAGAGCGAGAAGCAAGAGGGCGGAGAATACGTGGATACTTGGAGTGTAGAAAATTGGGGAGAATGTGATGAGCGCGCAGAATGCAATGTGCGTGTGGAAAAGGGGGGGGAAGGGGTTAACGCGGGGGGAGTGAGAAGAGATAGGCAAAACGGTAAGCGGAGGGAAGCGAGAACAACGTAGTGAGCTGGAACCGTTGGCAGAGCGGTCTAAACAAGGAGAACGGACCAGCGGGATCACCGGGTTTAGTCTCGTACGAGGAGTTTGAGACAGGGGTTCGGGGACGGGCGAGTGCCGCCGGGAAGCGGCTGGTTGAACGGGCGGCAACGAGTAAACGCCGGCCGGTTTGCCAAATGGGGCGGCGGGTTTGGCCTTTCCGCCCGCCGGTTTAAGCACATAATCGGCGAGGCGCCGGCCGAAGGCGTAGCGATGCCGGGGGAAAGCGGCAATAGACCGGGAGGAGATGGCGGTCAAAGTGACGGCAGACGGGGTGAGAATGGAGGTTAAGGTGATAGACAAAAGGGTGAAAATGTCACGACAGGGGCAGGGCATGACAGTTAAGGTGAGAGTTGGTGGGGAGGAAATGACAATAGAAAGGGAGGTGACGACAGTAAAAAAGGGGAGAAAAAAAGCAAACCCACCGTCAGAGGTGACGACATAAATGCGAATGACATTGTAGCAACGAGGAGGTCATTTTGGCACAACGACAAAATCACAATGATGTCTAAAAATGTGACGAAAACCATGAAATGGAAAACGTTGGGGATGAGTTCTATGGATATGAAAGATCTGAAAACGAAAAAAATGGAGGCAGAGAGATCTTACATTTAGAAAATAGAATTTAATCCATAGTTCGCGATCGAACAACTGACGCAAGAGGGCAACAAAGAAGACGGTTGTGAGGAAACGAAGGTATTCAACCTAGTAGCTTCGGAGGTGACAGCGAAGTCAACAACGTTGAACTCCTTACTGTGCCGAGCATGCAGATGGTTAGGCGGCCCCGGCGAACCACTTGCGTCACGAACTTGGTCAATTTTCCACGGCGTTCCTCGGCGCGGCCGCCGCCTCCGTCACCGGCGCCTGTGCCCCGGCCAGCCGCTCTCTGCGGCGCCGCCGATGTTAATGAACTTTTGCCTCCCGGAATTTCAACGCCCGCCCGCTCCGCGTAGTTGCGTCGACTCACTTTCGCTTCGCGCAATGGATTCGCTAGACTCCACTTTGCCGCCGCTACTTGTTCCAGTACTTTTGCTCCTACTCTTCAATTTGTTTTGTGAAATCTGCTCTATTGGTGAGCAATACTTAATTTAGGGCTATTTGACCTTATATGTGTATTATTATTATTATTATTATTATTATTATTATTATTATTATTATTATTATTGTTGTTGTTGTTGTTATCATTATTATTAACTATTTTGTGTTATCAGATATCCGTTACCAGCTATACACTATTTATTGATATAATGTATTATTCAAATCCTATTATACATGAATTCACGATCATTAATTACGTAAGTATTTATAATATTTATAAAATCTCTAGAATGTCGCAGATCTTCAACTCGTTTCTACTTTACACTCTATAAAACAACCAATTTAAAGAAATAGATATAAAACCATATTTACAAAAGAATATAAAATATGCAATACAAGAGTAATAGTACACATAAATATTTATTACACAGATATAAATCCGCTCTCATGAAATACATGTGTTTTTTTTTCCTTTTTCCGACTGTTTCACTCTCTTCTTACAAACCCTCACCCTATATTCCGTGTCCTACTACTTCTCATTTGCTTGTAGTACATAGCCTCTTGGAGTTGCAAGTAACTCTCCTCTTTCCTTTTCTCTTTAGCTTAGAATGCACGGCCTCTCTTACAGCCCCCCGCCCCCAGCCCCGCGGTCTCACAACCGCGAGTTGTGCGTCGCACGCAAACAATTGTGCCCGAAGTCTCACGACCCTCATTGAGTGACAACTACCCGCCAGACGGCAGCACCGCCTTCCTCATATCCCCGCGCTGTAAACAACTAAGAGCGGCGGCGCTCCCGCGTTAGAGCCACTCGCTTGCGAGGACCGCCCCCCCCCCGCCCCCGCCCTATCCCCCCCCGTCCTCGCCCCCGCCACCGCCCTCACCCCGCCACCGTCCTCGCCCCCGCCCCCGCCCTCTCCCCCGCCCCCGCGCACGGCCCCGCCCCCACCCCCACACACGGCCCGTGCCCCGCGTCGCCCCCGTCCCCGCCCCCGCCACCCCCTCGCCCCCCCGTCCTCGCCCTCACCCCCGCCCTCGCCCCCGCCCCCACACACGGCTCCTGTCCCGCGTCGCCCCCGCCTCGCCCCCGCCCCCGCGCACGCCCCGCCCCCGCCCGCCCCCACTCTTGCTGCCTGCCGCTCCTCCGCCGTTGCGTGGCGGCGAACGCAACTCTCCGACGACCCCGTGCACGCCTCCCCGAGCGACACACCGGCTCGGTTCAGCCGCTCAGAGAAACTATTGTTGCTCATGTACCCATTCTGGTCAGAGATCCCAAGCTTTGCGCCACGATGCTGTTGGATTTTGTACATTACCTAGATGGATAAGTCGAATTCAGCTTTGATCGGAAGGTTTTTCTGTGGTTTCTGCTATCTATATCAAGTGAATGTTAGAATTGATAACACTACTCTAAGAAACGAGATGTGGGCCGCGCGCGATCTTTCCTTCCTCTTGCTTTCCTTCTTCTCTCCCCTTACATATACTTACACTTACATACTCTTCATATCATACATGTCAGCGGTCTGTTTGCCCTTATATTTTCCAACTTCGCATCCTCTCTCTCCCTCACTTCTCATATGGTTGGGAGCGACCTCCAGCGTCCGCCAGCGGCAGCCTTTGGCGACACCTCTACTGCACACGACACCATTAACGACCCTTCCGCCTTTGCTACCACCATTACCTCTGACGCCACCGCCTCCCCCATATCTATGGAGTTGCCACCGAGACTATCATCTCTCCCACGAGTTTACCATCTCCCCTACCGCCACCGCCACCATCGTCACCAGCACCACCGCCACCTCCGCCTCCGCTACCACCATTGCCACAGCCGACACCGCCTCCCCCGTCTCTACGCAGTTGCTACTACGACTATCATCTCCACCACTACCATCTCGCTGCCGTCACCACCACCATCGTCACCAGCACCACCGCCACCTCGGCCAGCGCGGCCGCCGGCAGCGCTGGGAACCGCGTGCGGCGCCGAGAACACGCGTGGCGTTATTGGAGCGCGTCGCAATGAGAACGCGCTCGAGATTGTGCGGCTCCCGGCGCGTAAACAGTGGAGAGGAATTCGTCTGCATGGCTGCCCGTGCCCCGGCGCGGCGGGGGGCGGCACGCCGCCGCGCCACGGCGCTTCCTCGGCGGAGGTCCCAGCGCGCGCTGGTATTTAGAGGATTCTTAACGCTTAATGAGGGCGAGCGTGAAGGACGTTTTGTGCTGTCGTCAGGTGGAGTTTGACGTTCACGTGTTTTGAAAAAAGAACTCCAGGAATTAGAGTGATATCACGTTCTCAGAGTGAGTCGGTGAGGGAATTATGGGGCTCCAGAAAGAGTATGCGAATGTGGAATTATATTAATAAGTTCACAAAAGAGGAAGGGATATTGTGTTTATTCACAGGTTCTGTACAGAGAATTTTTTTGTGTCGAGTTTTACACGCTTTTAGAGACAAAATTTTTTTTCCGAATTTTATTACGTTTCCAGTCACATTTTCTTAGTTGCTCTGAGCAAACTCGAGAAGGTAGGAAGGGAATGATGAGGTATATAGGTATGATGAGGTATAAAGGGGATTCTAATTCCTTGATGAGAGGTGATGTGAAGGAAGAGTGTTCTGGGACGTTCAGTGTTAGACGCTCGTGTCACGTTGTTGATAAAAGTTATTAAAGTGCCGTCAGATTGTCGAAGTTCGTCAATGACAGATTTGCCTCAATTCAGGGGAAAAATTACAAACGACACTGGATTAATCAGTGAACAAAATTGGAGAAATAATAATTTTATTCTCATATTTTTCGCAGAGTGAGCGGTTCTGTGTTGGCAAATATGTCGTTTTTTTTACATTATGGCAGTTCCGCAAATATTACGAGTTGGAGTACTATCAAAGCGTATTTGTTCTTAAATAATACACGCACTGCACATAGAATAACGCATTTATACTCAGTAAAACGATCATACTATACATTTGGATAAATGTATTTTTCAAATATTTGATTATCCTTGCACTTACACTTGTTCTCTTTGAAAAATTTATCTACTATTTTGAAAAATCAGTTTATATATGTCAAGAAGAAACACAATAGAAAATATTGTTTACAGAATGTCAAATCTTGCCTCAAATTAATTATCAACAAACATATATCAATTTTGTATCAAGGGTAATGAGTACATTTACACATTTTTACGCAGACAAAGAGCACAACTAGAGTTAAAATTTCTTAAATTTTAATTTTCAGATATATTTTTTATCATCATTATGCGTCGATTCCAATTAATTATAGCACCTAATAAATTGTCACGATCATTCAGATAACATAAATTACGTTCTCCGAGACTCCGCAGAACATGACTTCTTCAATATTTCCTGTTCATTTATCTAAACATATTCCAAACAGCAACACGTAGTACTTGTGGTTAAATTACCTCTACTAGTTTGTACCTAATTTCTCTGGGATCGTATGTATATTCTTCACGCATGACAACATGAATCTGTCACACCCATTTACATCCAGACCATGTTATAGGTCTGTTTCTTCCTAAGTGCCAGGAGCAAAGTACAACAAAAACAGCAATACATAGTTCAATAAATGACATCTTCTTATTTGTACCTAATCGCTCTGAATGTATGTGTGTATTCTTCACGCATGACAACATGAATCTGTCGTGTCCATCTACGTCCATACTATGGTCTAAGTCTGTTTCCGTTTAAGTATCAGCAACAAAATACGTTCTTTTCTCCTTGAAACTCCTCGAAAGACGCCGCGGCGGAGCGGCGCCAACGGAATAATAACCACATAAATAACGCTTCCGGGGCTTGGCGGCGTCTTCTCGGAGTCGCCAGGCGTCGTAGATCGCGATCTGAATCCGTCGCGGAGAATTTCCCAAGGTAAAACAGTGCCCGCGGAAATAACAGAACTTTTATTAACAATCAGATAGGGGAGACCCCCATCGGTTGACCGCCGCTCCGAACTTTCTTCCCCATTCATCCTTATTCCCCCGGCCGCGCGCGGGCTACGGGAGACGCGGCGCGCAAAGTTACTCGGCACCGCCGCGCCGCCGCGCCGCCGTCGCCCGGACTCCATCTTCCTCTCGCATTTTCTCGTCGAGAAACTTCTCCGGGCCGGATTTCGGTTTCAATCACCTGATCCGTCGGTGGAGGATGGGTGCGGGCCAGACCGGGTCGCGAGAAGGAAGGATGGCGGAGGCGGTGGGGAGCGAAGGTGACAGAAGGAGAGAACAGGCGGCGAGGTCGTGAGATGAATGACGTGTAAGAAAGAGGAGAATCGGCGAATGTGAGTGTTACGGAGTTAGTGCGAAAATGTGTTTGTGTGTGGTGTGGAGAGAGGAGAGAGAGAAAAAGAGAAAGTGAGAAAGAGAGAAAGAAAAAGAGAGAGGCAGAAGGGGGAGGTTTAAAAGGAGTTTACAGGTCTGTGGATTATTTATCGATAGAGCTATAGATTCTTTTAAAATATTTGCTATCGTCTGTACAGCTTTACTTTAACCCCTAATGTCTTAAGTATCAACATTCAAAAATTGGAAAAACCTTATTATGAAGATATTTTGGTTTATTTGGACTGTTGTAGCTGTAATCGGTGTCGGTGAATTAAAGTTAACAGCACCATAAAAGTTGTACTTACTACATAAATTAATAGTTTCCTAGTGGTTTTTATTAGCATCACCAGTGAACTAAATTGAATGGTAGGTGATTCAATAAATAAATTTTAGACACCAAGGATTCCCTATTAAAAGTGATATTTTCATCTTAATTTTTGAAACTTTTACCACAAGTTTTGACGGTCCCTCTTTAAAGAGAAATATTTCTTAGAAATCGTACATTTTATTTCATCTCGAAAACCTATGTTGTAAACCTCGGCAAAAATAATCATTGAAAGAATGCAAAGTCATTCAGATCTGTTTAATTTTGTATCATTGTTTCACTCATTCAGAAGTACCTTGACAACAGTTTGTTAGAGTTTTACTTAGAAATTTATTTGTATGATTTTAGTTGATCAAATGAAAATATAGTTCGACCACATCTATAATTTTGAAGCCTAAAGACATTTCTTAGTAAGAAAATTGCAGATAAAGCTTTGAAAATGCACAGAAAATGTACATTTCTTGGAAATTTCATTCACTGTTTACGCATGTCTTTCATGCATCCATGAAATGCATATTTTTGAAGTACACAATAAAGGAGAAATGTAAACACAAACCTCGTGACAATATTAAACCCTAAGTTTATTTTATAAAGTTAATGTTGTTGCCCATAATTAAATTTAATATTTGTATTGGTTCATTGTTTTCTTTGTTAACTTTGTTTGGTTTCAGGCCCAGCCATATTACACATTTTACTTTTTGCCTCTATTTGTGTACTTAATAACATATCCTATAAATTTAAGACGCAAAAATAATTTATTATTATTCTGAAACGTCTTATCTAATAAATAAAAACACTTCTCATTTATACGTAATAGAATTCATATGCGTTTTAAAAATCAAATCTATGCATTTTCGTTCACCTAGAAATGAGATTAAAGTTAGTAGACTTACCTCTCCTGCATATTAAAAATCTTTCTTCAGCTATCTAACAGCTAATGCAATTATTTAGTAGTCATATTAATTATTAAAACAATTAACATGTAATTCCTTTTTACGAGTATGAATATATTGTTTCCCGTAAAGCAGATATAATGGACAATAGAGCAGATATCATAAATTAGCCATGTCATTCAGACAAGATACATCATGCAGAATTAATAGAATGAGAGGCAGCAGTTAGGTTTCAATCTCCTTATCCAGAGTGAAAAGCGTGTGCATTAGGTCATTGACTCTAGTGAATGGACACCTCCGAGTGATGATTGATGAATTGATTAGTGATTCAGAGCGCGTCAATTGCTAAGGTCATTAGTCCCGTAAGTGCATGTTTTCCTCTGGAGGTGGTGGTGATCTTCTCCCGATGGATGGCGATATCCGGCACTGACGTGGTTGTCGGCTACCGGGCTTTATCGCGAAGGTATCTCCCACCAGCGGGGCACCGCACCACCCTAATGATGGAATAAGCTCCAGAACGGCTCCCCGCATGTGTGGCAGTGTGTGTAAGTGTATGTAAGAGGAGCGGATAGGACAAGGAATAGGAAGGAAAAATCACACGCTATATTTCCTTCTTCTTTGTTCTTTCCTCTCCTTGCAAACACACACGCACACACACACACTTGCGGATTCGGTGGCTTAACGGTCAGCGTACTGGACTGTTGTATCCGAGGTTGCGGGTTCAAATCCGATCGAAGCCGTGGATATTTAAGGGCGAAAAATCCTTCGTACGCCTTCCTTTGGAGGGGAAGTAAAGCCGGCTGTCCCATGTAGTAGATTTACTGCATGTAAAAGATTCTCAAGCCTAAAAGAAGCCTCTGAGCAAAATTGATATCTGCCTGTTTCTCCGCTAGGTGGTGAAAGGAGCATAGCAAAATTTGCGTGGTTAGACGGAAGAGCGGGCCGGATGGTCTCGCCACGTAAAATAAGGCATTAACTAACTAACACTTACGAATACTACACTGTAATTACAGTTGACGGGAGACGTCTCAGGAGTGTAGAGCTTGACCCGTCTGGGGCAGTGCTCTGTTGGGATAGATATTTGGAGGAGGAAAATATGAAAGTTCCTATGCAGATCGGCGTCAGATCTCACCATCTAAGGCGGGAGAATACCGCCATCTCCCGGGATAAAACATTCACTACTCTAACAGGACCAATAACCAGAGCAGTTGACATGCCTGGAAACATTCGTCAATCAGTCTTTATCGACTACTTCTTTATTGACAGTCCAGAACTTCCGCAACAACACCCAACGGTGGAAATGGTGTACTCTGACCTCGTACAACGGATCACCCCGTAACAATAGTGCCATGTGTAGCGTCGTTTCCGGCGGCGGCGGGGGCGGGGCGGGGGCGGGGCGGGGGCGTGGGCGGGCAACGGCGGCCGCCGAGGGTGTCCGGATCGATCCCCGCGCGAGGGCTGTGAGCGCCGCAGGTGCCGGGGACGCGAATGCCGACGCCGGAGAAATATTCCCGACGGAAGCGCCAGGTGCGCGCGATTCTTTCTCGCGCGAAGGGGGCGTGGCCGGGGGCGGAAACGCCGGCGGCGGCGGCGCACACTGGTCCCAAATGAGGTGAAAGGCGCGCCTACAAACAAATGGTTTAGAAAACTTGTCTCCGAAACGTAAGATTTTCGAGATAATAGTGACGATGAATTTTATGCGAGAAAGATGTTCTTCGCGATAAAGAGCGATATTTCAGTGAAGTCGTTAATAACATTTAAATGAACGACATATGTACACCTCTAAAAGTATTCGTACAAATATTTCAAATATCATTGTAATTTGTCACGAAACTGTGTGATGTGAAGGGACTGCAATAATCAATGAAAGACATTGGAGTGCGTTTAATTAATAATTAAATTGTAAATATTGCTACAAGTGAACTTCAGACCATTATCTTCATGAAAATTATTCGTGAATGTAAAACTATAAAAGTAAGTCAAAGAATTGTTTTTAGTTTGTTTTTTTTTTTACAAATTTCTTATAATTTTGTCATAGTTCGTCGGTAGATATGATTGCTTCGAAATCGCCGAAATCGTGCCATGCGTGTTTTCAGTGCCATTTCGACCCACTGTGCGGCATTGCCTGAGGTGGATTGTAAAACGGTCGCGCTCCCGGACGTAACCGAGCCCGTAACCGGTGCTAACCGACCGTTCACCGTTGCTACCCTTCCTCCGTTCGCTCTCTACGAAGGGCACCTCGAGAATGTTCGAGAAACGTCTACAATTTGCAGGGTGTGAGATGGCAAGGTGCTGAACAAAGAACAGAACCTAGTTGGGAAGTGAAACTGGTCGGGTTTCTTGGTAGTTGCCAACTGAGAGAAGCAGTTTGTTACAATGTTTATATATAAACCGTACCTTATAGCATGATTTAGTTCAAGATGAGCTGCTGATTCACCTGCCGATCGACTCATCTGCCGAATTGAATGTGTTTCACACTTTACGATTATTTCATTTTTACGACAGAAACCAACCAAATAGTTTACCTCACAATAAAAATACAAACTGTTCACATGCATTAGCAAAATAAATGTATGGGTTTTGGGGATAATATTGAATTTTTTTCGTTAAATAGAGGTTTGAAATGTTAATATTTTTCCACATCACATCTTAACCTATTGAAATATTTTTATTTGATATACATTTACATATCTAAATATAAATACAATCTCGTCTTAAAAATCTCAGTATTTATTCTCAATGCTTTTATCTTGATGTCTGAATGTAAAAAGGGATCTGAATACTAATACTCTTTCCAATTGCAATGCTCAGTAATAAAGGGACTCTGCTTCCTCATTTAGTTCATGATAATAAAATCTGCTTGTTTCCTGTGCAAACATATTTCTTCTTTTTCCGTAATACCTCGTTTTTGAGAAAGTTACTTTTAGTGAGAGAGAAATTTATGTTTCGTCAAAATACAATCATCACGATATTTTTCCTTTTTATTTTAAACAAAAGGGTCCATGTTGCCTCTTCAATGTGTTTGCAGCATTCAAAAATTTCAGGCTTTTTCAGTAGCTGGAAGAGAATAGTTCTGTTCACCAGCGCATTCAACTCCATTCCATTGTTGCCCGAGAACAAGCAAGGCAGCTTTCAACAAACCCTGAGGTTCTAAAACCTCATATCAATACCTCCGTTTTGACATGCTTATCAAAAGGAAAATTAACTCATCAAATCTTCGAGATGAACACGCTCGCGAGCAAACTCCATTGTGTAATATGGGTAGAAAACAAAGCGTTTCCGTAATGTTATGACGATTCTACACCGCGATTATGCCCCAGCTCCGGGAATAAAACTTTATCGCCAGCCTGCGTCTGCAGAGACGCTTTGAAACTTTGCTCCCCCTCGCGACCCTGCTCCGTAGCGCCGCGAAACGGCGTGGCCTTAATCTCGATTTTTCTCGCTGCTCCCAGACAACGACTGTGTCTTTGAGGAGAATTCCCAATTTTGTTTTTACAAAACTCTCTTTGGGAGTTGGCACTATAGCGAAGAAAGAGACGTTTCGTGTTCAACTCTTAAGAAAGAGTGTCATTTTCGGCCAGAGATTGGTACTCATGTGCCAGGTCGGTAATACTGCTTTCTTTATTTTCTCTTTTTCCAGCAGGGAGTCCCTTGTATTTTTCTTTAATATTGCATAAATGGCATCTAAAAATCTCTTGCTTATCTTCTCCACACAGTTTCTATGTTTTGTTTTCGCTTGTCCTATTCACTTTTTATCACAAATTTTATTTTATTTATTTGTTGGATAGGTCATTCTAGTTGCGATAACACATCACTACTGTGACTAATGGAATGAATTTAACCTGTATACAAAGTGCGGGCAATTATTCACACACTATTTTGTCGCGGTTGAAAACAGCTCTCGCATGGTAAACCACCTAGTGGTGGTTGAAGCATGAGGGAGCACAGTTTCAATTCGTTGCAATCGATTTACTTTAAAATGCAAGTGCATGGAACTGCATTACAACAATTAAAAAGATTCCGAGTATTCAGTGTACTCTCTTTTTTGTCTGTTACCACCACAAGTTTGATCCAGGAATTAAGTTTCATTGTATACAAGTCAAAAAGATGCTTAAGTATGATTAATTACAATATGTTGCATCTTCTCTTCGCCTTCTCACATCTTCCACAGTGAAAAATTGTGAAATGGTCCAGATTGGTCCAAATGGTCTATTGTTACGTTTAAACGATGATTTTTATCTTCCCTCTAGTCTCTTTCCAATGTGCCGCGACAGTTTTAAATTTTCAAAAGATTAATTTCCTTTTTAAATCTATTTCAAAATGTAGGTGTATCACTCAATCTCTAGGTTATTAGACACATTGGGACTTACAAAAACATTTAGAAATCAGATAAGCGTTCAACAAACCATAACAAGAGCAATTTTTGTTAATGATTTACTACGAATATGTAATTTTGGTGGTTTTGAGGCACATATAATATATTCAATAAACTGATTTACCAGAGCATCTTCAGAAGAACAAAATCTAAATCTGTACCTCAATTGGAAATAAATATTTTCTTATTTGAACTCGCCGAAGCCTTCTCTTCTTCACTAGAATCAGCGTCAGCCTTCGAAATCCCCACGAAATGGCGCTCCTACGGACTAAAACTCATTCCAGGTATTCGCCAACTCAATTACCCAGAACCCGCAGAGTATTGGCGAAGTCGCAGAGTTATAAGATTGCGAAATCTAAATACGATTCTTTTTTCGCAGGCAGCGGGTTTATCAGGTTAATCCCAGGCTTTTCGGCAAACGTGGGGTAAATAAAGAGGGAATTCGTTTTTCCCGGGGCGTTCGAGAAGACGCGGAGCCTAATTTCCGCACGACGCCTATCAGGTTTATTAATCACTGCATCCCGTGTACGGTGATAATTCAAGGCACACCGCTGTTCCTTCCATTTAGACTCTCCATTTAGACTCCGCTCGCGAAAGCTGGCACTGCCGACGCCGCCTGTCAACCTAATGAGCTCGCAGCGGCTTCCTCTCGCCTTACAGTTGCTCAGCAGCGCGGTGGAACAAAATGCATTCAGAGATCAACAAGGGCACATCTCCCTTTTTACCTATTAAAGTCTGGATTATCGCAGTATTTGTGTCTAAAATTAATTTGCTGTGTAAATGTTCATTTGAAAATTTGTCAATTAGTTTGGTAATAATTTGTGCGTATTTCAGGCGTATATTAAGCGGGTGATCACATAAGGAGTTCATGCACCAGTTAAAGCAAGAATTACAAGATTTATTCTATGTTCAATGCTACCCGTGTTTACATATTAAATTTGTAAATTCAGTGTGCTTTTACGTGTTTTAGAATTTACTTGTGGAGAACTATTGAATCATGAAATGTTTCGAATTGCTTTCATCAATGTTATGGAAAATATTTTTTTTTACAATTATAGCACATTTCAATCATTTATACATTTACTTTCAATGAAAAATATTCAGAATTATACTTACAATTAATAATCAGTGTGTAGTTGAAATATTAATATTTTTTCTGTTGAAAGAGTGGTTTTTAATTTTATATTTAATTTTTGGGTTTCGACATTTTAATTATATTTAGGGTATTGAGTTTATTTCTGAACGTTAAATCTGCTCTTTAATTTTCTAAATTCATAATTAACATTCCGGTCACTGCACTATCACAATTGAGTGCTGCATTGTTGATTGCGCTAGTAGTGCTCGTGAAACTAAAACAATTATGTTCTTTTATAACCGGAGATTGCTCAAGATCATAAAACTTTAATTAAAAGACCATTTTAATCTTAGTCATCTAGAATCAGCATTTACCACCAGACTGGATTACGCAATAACTGAAACAACTCGTTGTGTTTATGCAAATGCTATCATTGTCCCGTTTTCCAGGGCTAATAACTTACTACAGAATAAAAATGTCAGAGAAATTGTTTATTACTGTTTATTGCTTATTTTATTTTCTGTTTGCTGTAATTTTTATTTTATCAGAATGCACATTGCACTTTATTAATTCATGTTGTGCTGCCTGTGTCTTTAAAAGTGTATCATTCAAAATGACAATTCTTGAAACACCTTCGTAAAATCGTAGAAAATGTGGCTACAAAGAGAGTTACAGTACAATAATGCATTTTTTGTATTTCATTTAGTTCTGGATAGGTCTCCAGGCATTTTGTTATGTAGTGCATATAAATATAAGTATATGTGTGTGTGATGGGGAAGTAAGGGAGAAAAGATGGCGCGTGGTCCGGGGCTTGTTTCTTCATACTACGGCATTCGTATGGTATTGATCGGAGAAACCATGGCAAACTAACTATCAGTGTTGTGTTCAAACGAAATCTTCTCGAGAACTATTTAGGTAGTGTTAAACTTTGCCATCATCCGGACTGACTTGAACCCTAGAACTACCCGGTCAACCTTTAGATCAAAGACACCACGGAAAACAATAAAAGCAACAACAAAGAATTGAATCGTTTTCTAATTTACTCTGGACATCCAAACGTCTCGTATCTTCCTCCTCGTGCCCAGACTGTTCGTGTGTGAGTGTGTGGGGGGGTGAGCCGGGCTTCCCGGGCGGCGAGAGGAGTTTGTTCATCCGCCGCTGGCGCTGGCGTAGGCGCCGCGACGTAAGTCGGCGCTGGCAGCAGACATCTGTTCCCTTTTAACCCCGGCGGGACGCGCACCGAGTTACGAGCCGAGGACGCGAGCCCCCCCCCCCGCGCCACCCCCCCGCCTTGACCCAGCTCCCTGACCCAGACGCCGTCGCCGTCGTGTCGGCGGTGCAGGCGGCGACGGCAACGGCGGCGGCGGCGGAGGCTCGTGGGGTAGCTGTGAGAGAGACGATACGAAAAGGAAGTTAATGGAAAGATGTTTTATTTTTTAGGTAAGATCTGCTATAAGAAGGATTTAATGTCGCTTATCATGTCGACATTATTGAAGATACGGAGGAGAGGAGTCATTTACACGTATGTTCTAGACTGTTGAGGTATTGTCAAATTTGGAGTTGATATTAACGTTATAATTGTAATTCATTACTCGCCTCGGCCGATTGTATATGAAAAAAATATTTTCTTTTCTTTGTTTCGTTTATTGCTTGTTTTTTCAGGACATTGTTCATCGAACAAAGTAAAAGGATACTGAAATACTATGAATGTTTCTTACAGTGTTAGCTTTGGGTTTTATAACATTTGCGCAATAAAATTGTAAATTTTAAGCTGTAAGTATTCAATTACAATAAAAGAATCAATGTAAAAATGGTGTATTAATGGAGGTTTCATGGAAATAAAGAACCATGCGAAAAAAGGGTATGAACAAGATGAAACGATTTGTGCTGAAGGCGTAAAAGAGTATTTGTATTACATTGTAAACATTGTATACAAAGTAAGAACATAAAATTAAATTTTCGAGGACCTCTGATACAGGCAAAGGTCTATGAAAAGGGTTAAAGGTGGAAGAGGAACAATCAGTGCGGTAATTACAAGACAGTAACTGAATTCGAAATAGCTATGTAGTCAGTATTGAAAATCCGTCATTCTCGGGACCCTAGGACTTCACAGTAAAGAGACCACGTTAATGCAATCTCTGAGCCAACTGAGCTTGTAGGATTCTATCGGGGTGTCGGTAGCAACGGGAGCTAAAGATGGGGAGAGGGGTGGTGGGGGTGGCGCCAGCAGAGGGGATCGGGGTCGCAGAGGGTCGCGAGCATGTAGGGTGAGGGTGTCGGATCCCGTGTTCCGATCCGCGGGGAGGGGAGGCTATTTATGCAGTGGCAGCCAACCTACCTCTGTCCTCGCTACCGTCGATTCCCTCGAGCCACCCGCCGCTCGGCGCTCCTTGTTAACAGGGCACTCGTAAATCACGGGCGGCCGTGGGCGGCAGACTGTTGCAAGACGTCATGTCTTGTGGTCTCATCACCACATGCATACATTCGTCTCGCGACTGCGGCTTTAGCTCTTTTGAAATGAATACGGCCACAAAACGATGGCTGTTGATTTCTAATGGAATGTCTTGGGCAAGTGTTCGTGTGAGTAAGCATGTATACATATTGAGGCTCCAATTTACAGCTAAATAGCTTGGGAAATATGTTGTTGTTATTTATGACTGTTTCCTTAGTTTTATAATTCTCTTATTTATGATATAGATATATTACTAATGTTACCAGATTTCTTCTTCTTGTTCTAAAATTCACCAGTTAGTGAGTCATCGTCTTACGATTTTTATCACTTTCTTTACATTTATATTCATCTCTCTGTTGTACTCCTCTCTCACCTTTTTATTTCATTTCTTTCATCTCTCTTTTCTCCTCCTCTCTCTCCTCCCTCTCCTCCATTCCTTCTCTCAACTCTCTAGTCCTTCTTTTCTCTTTCCCCATTCTTTTCTTCCTCCCCTCTCTCCCCCCTTCTTTTCTGATTATTTCTTTCACTCCTTCTGTTCCACTCCCTCTCTCTCTTTCCCTCTTTTCGTTTCGTCCTCTTTCCTCCTCCCCTGCACCATTCCGCATCGTGTCTTCTACTCTCCATTTCCATTCCCTCCCTGCTTTCATTCTTCCTCCAGCCCTTCTCCCAGAATTTAACGCCCTCTCAGCGCTCCGTGCGCCGTGGCAGAGGCGTCCCGGGGTCGCGCGGCGTCCGTCATAGCGCAGGCGGCGCTGTCGTCGCGCCCCGGGGCAATTAGAAGGATAAATAAGCGCCTTCGCCGACGCAGCCCGCGACGCAGCGCCGTCGCTGTGCGCCTGCGCAGAAGGCGGGCGATTAATGCGGCCACTTGCCGCGCCGCGCGCCGCGACATTGCGCCCGAACAAATCGCGTTCACGCGGGAAATGGCTCGCCATCTCGGAGAGCTAGATCGCTGGCAGCGCTGATTGACCGCCACGTCGCTGCTATGCGTCTCGATCGGGAGAAACGAACGTTATTACATTTATTTTAGTTCCAGATTTCTTTGGCTTTTCGGGTACATTCAATTCCTTTTTTTCACTCTAAGAGCTTTAGTTTAGTTAAATGGCGAAATAATCGTTTTATTTGTGGTTTAACCTAATGCATGTACTTAACAATTGTCAAAATTCTACCTCATTTGAAAAATAATATTCATCTTATTCTCAGTATAACTTTTATACACTTTACCATTGATTTGATTAATAATTAAAAGTAATTCAATCACTACTGCTTGAACGTACTACTGATTAAATAAGAGCCTGATTAAGAATAAAAGTATCTTACTGATTTGACAATAATACCTTGTGGATGTATACCATATGGATTTAAGTTCATATTCTTCTAGCCCCATGTGAGTGTCGTTAGAAACACAAAAGTAACCAATGTGTGAGAATAAAATAATCTCTTTTCTTCTCATTTTACAATTACTTTTTTTTACAATTTTTTTGTAAAACAATTCTCTAATAATATTACTTATTTAAAAAGTATAATTAAAATTTTTGAAGTAATACAATTTTTGAATTATGCTACATTGTAGAAGTGTTATTTACAAAATAACTTATATATTTAAATAAAATTTTTGCAACATAATTTCCAATTAAAGAGAATTTTATTTTTAACAAACGTCCAAAAAACAAATAATATTTTATGAGTGAAAGATATAAATATGCATTCCTCTCTGGAAAATCTATCACCATGTTTGAAATTCATGATACAAAGACCAACTACATTATATTTTCTTCCTTTCGGAGTATAATTCTTGAAAGTTACTGAAACGGAACCATCTCGTTGTAATGCGTCAAAGTAATAAACAAACGCTGGTGGTCTTTGTTCGCTGCTAGAGTAATAGATAGAGTGCGCCTTCCTCGTGGTTGTTATCTGGTAATAACAATCTACGATCTATGTCTTATTTACGAAGCACGAGTTCAACGAAGAAAAATACCATCGGCCGACGTCTCTCTGGGAAACAAATACTGTGGGTGGAGTGTGGCGAAACTGCAAATCGAGATCTATATCGATAGTGAGGCAGTGGGCTCATTCAGTTATATCCACCCGCGCGGCGCCGCCGTCACCTCTACCGCCCACGTCACCCTTCTGGACTCTGCCGTTCCCCCACCGCCACTGCTGACGCCCCGCCATCCCGCTCCCCGCCAGCCCGCCAACACGCTACTCCACCTCCCCGCCTCCACGCCACTCCACCTCCCTATCACCCAGCCACCCTTCCATCTCTTCACCCTCCCCACCAACCACCATCCCATTATCCTATTAACTACACCACCACCCCCCCTTCCCACCCCCCCCCACCATCCACCACCCACCACCCACTCCCCCCTTCTCATCCAAGCTACCCCAGCTATGTCCTTCGCTGTTCCCCCCGCGTCGTCGCCACCTTGTGGTAAACTCACGGTAAAAACTCATCCCATAAAACACCCGACCATGGTCGCCCCCGGCCTCCCTCACCTCGTGCCCTGTGACTCTGCTACCCCACTGCCATCGCCTCTCGCGCCACGCCGCCATCCGCCTCCCCCCCCCCCCCCCCCCCCTTCCCCCCCCCCCTGCCGACCAACTACCAGCGCCCTGCCAGACAGCAAGGCGGCGATCTAGAACGCGGCGCGGGTCTAATCGGTGCCAGCGATCTCTCGACTACAAACTGGGAACAAAAGTAAAGACGTGTTTATCAATGGGAACTGATTACTCGCGGAAACTTGCGGGTCGGGCTTGCGAGTTAAGTTCCGCTCTGCGTGACTAGAAGCGCACTGTGCAAGTTGGGGAGGGAGGTATGCGTTTTGAACGAACTTGCCCTCACCGGCCTTGCTCACAATCGAATTTCCATCCACCCAGCTCGACGGTCGAGTACTTTCCTTTTCGTTTCTCTCCTCGCCATTCCCACAAAAATTCTTACGCACCCTTTTTCTTTAGAATGCTGAATGCCATTTCCTCGTCTTTAGCCCAAAAGGTTGATCACGAGCATTATGTTACACAGCAAAACACCTCAATAAGTAAGTGCATACAATTAATATCTAAGAAATATTTTCTTAGAATATTTTTTTGATCTAGTTGAACAAATGTCTGACCGTAATTTCGTCACAAACTTATTCCAATCGGCGAGGCACGTCATTCCTATTTCCTCGTAAGTTAACTCTACCGCCCCTGCGAGCATTCACATACCAATTGATCAATTATGCATTCGTCATCCTCTCAATATTGCATTACGTTTTACGTCCTTCTTCCTATTAATACACAGAGCTGTTCACCATCGACGTTTACTTTATTTCCACAACATTTACTTCATTGTGTGTCTTTTTCTCGTCTCGCCTCATGCAGACCTGTATTACTCCACCCGACACCACCTCCCTCTCGACGAGTCTGTCCGTCCGCTGACTCACCCCCGCCCTCCCCTCCTCCACCCCTCCCCCGCCGCTTTCTCCCCGAGGGGCGTGGCACCGTAGCTGGCGGGTGGATTTGGCCGGTTCCGGGTCCCGTCCATAAATACACTTACATTAAACCCCTCCGCACTTCACTTACGTCGCGCAACTTATTAAGCGCAACATCAACAAGCTTGCAACCTAGCGTCTACAAACTCCCCGAGTAAACTTCAGTGAAGATATTATTCCAAGTTTTCGGGAGTAGCTGCTTGTGGTGGAGGAGGCAGCACAACGCGGAAGCGATGGGGGATGCGGAGGGGTTTAGAACCCGGGTCGGCGGGCGGAGTTGGCGGCAGGACAGTGGAGGCAGAATATGAGGCGGTGGTGGCAGTGGTGGCTGCGGTGGCGGCGGTGGAAATGGTGGAGGTGGTGACGAAATTGGCCGCGATGGCGGCGGCGGTGGCGGCTTTGGTGGTAGTGGCGGGGGCGGCTGTAGCGGCGGCTTTGGCGGTGGCGGCGGCGGCTGTCACTTCAGTCGCTTAGTCACTTAGCTGAAGCTCTGTCACAGGCCCAACTTGCGTCGTTCTTCCCGAGCAAAAGGAGTTTCGGAGATTGTGGAAAGGGGGCTGGTGGCAATGGATGCGTCAAAAGAAGAGACGGAAGTAGTGCTGATTACGTCGGTGGAGATGGCAGGGATGAAAACAGCCGGGGCAATGTAGTAGGGAAAAGCTCACGGGTTCATGAGGGAAGGAAGAATGCCAAGATGTCTAGGGGGGGTATATGTGAAGGAGTTAGATAAATTCGTGGTGGTGACGCCGGGTCTGGCTGCGACAGGACGCATGGACGTCGGGCCTAAGAGACTTGGCGAACAAGTTGGCGTCTGTGAGAACAGACATTTCCTCCTTCTTTACTTGTTCACTCTGCATCCCTACACATCTCCCTGCGCCTTGCTTCGCACAGTGGCACGAAAATTACATTGTATGTGATAACGCGCAAAGCGTGTTTTCTGAAATTCCGAAGCAAACGTTTTCACTAAGAGATGTGTTAAAAAGAAATAAGAAAAGCAAAATTAATTAACGCTTCTCAGTTATTATAAACTTGCTTTAAATTTAAGTTTAGTTGTTCATTAAATTAAAATACACTTGTAGTATTATCTCCGATATTAAAAAATTGTGAATTCATTGTTTTAATTATGTTTGTGTTTTATAAACCAATTGAATTATTCCAATCAATTATTCCTAATAAAATGTTTTAAACAAATGATATTATATTTATATTTTATATTATAACTTCATAATCTGTGCATGCCCGTGGTTGGTGTTGCACCACATAGATTTTTTAAAATTTACAGTGCCATTCAGAAACACTGTCTATTATGTTCTTATTTGAATTAAACAAATTGGAATAATAAATATTATTTATGATTTCCATTGAATAAAAATAATATTTCCCGAATTTTTGTTATTACCAAATATTTATTTGACTCATCCTACCTTTGTGTCCTTTTGGAAACAGTGTACTCCCCTCCACTTTCCTCGTGTAGCGCCCTGTCCCGGGCTAAGGCGGCGCAACATGCATGTTTTATCCTGATGCAACTTGAGCGTCGCTTTACGTCCCGACACGGTGTCTCCGCGCGCCTTTCGCCGGGAGGGGGAGGGGAGGGGAGGGTGGGAGGCGTCGCCGGAGACGGAAGAGGCGAGGCGAGATGCTCCCCCGCTTTTACCGTAAAATGAAAAGGACAAGCCATCGCACCAACGCAAGCCTCGCTCGAGAACCTAATACTCGGCAAGAAGTTGCGCCGCGCTGGCTCAGGCGGGATTTTCAATCTCGAGCTTCGAACACAACTGGTTTGTATTATGGTTTTAGATGTACGTGTTAAAAAATTATTGTTTGCATTATGACTTAAGATGTACGTGTTTGAACAATTAATGATTTTAGTTTTGTAACTTTAAAATTGTGTACCATCGCTTGCAAATCGCAATTACGTTGGTTTGGGTAGGTTTTCTTCAATGAGATCAACCTGGCCTTTCGTGTCTATTAATGCTTTGTAGTCTTTTAAAATAGAAGGTTTGTTAAAATACCAACAACACATATGATAATACCATGATTGAAGCAACCAAACGTTAAACAGAGTAGGAGCCTCATGACATTGCTCACTCGGTTTTGTATTTAGACACACGCAGAAAATAATATTTGAACGCCAAGTTTACATACGAATGATCTTCCTGAATTTGTACATTAAGTTTTTCTATTGACATACAATTTTTATTTATACTACATACACATCTGTAATTTCAAACACAACCCAATGAAATCATTTCCGTTACCCATCGAGACCCTTCTCAAAGATCCACAATGCTCTTTCACTCAACTGTTTCCGTCATTACTTCTCTTCAATACTTCCGCAGACCGCACTCAGCCACGAAGTCACCACCATCATCCTGGGCCGTTCTTATTACCTCCCCCCGCGCCCCCACCCTTTCCCCTCGTCCTTCCCCTGGCCGTCGTCCAACGCACTCCCTGTCCTCCAAAGCTCAGCTCGACCACGCCCCCGCGGCGTCGGCAGCTCTCGCTTATTATTCCCGTCCCTCTCGTCTCTTCTCGGCGCCGCCGCCGGCATAAGACGCACCACCTGCGAGCGACCGCGGCCACCTTATCTGCATCTGCACCCCTCCACCCCACCCACGCCCCGCACCGCCGGCGAAAACACCCGCGGCGCGCCGGCCGTTCCGCGATATTAGTTAAAAACTTTCCGCCCTCGACGGCGCCACCGGCGCGCGTGCGACCGCCGCCGCCGACGACGTCGCGACGACCGACCGGACGAGGACCCCTCGCTCGCGCAAATACCCCGCGGCAGTGGGCGAAAGCACGGAGCACGTGGGTTAATAAAGAGTTGGTTGATTTTTTTCGTGTTTCCGGGCGCGTCAACTGCTTTGGTCATTAGTCCCGTTAGTGTAGTGCAGTGATGGCGGTTATCTTTCCCCGCTGGTAGGCGAGATCCGGCGCCGACCTACTGTCGGCTAGTGGGGCTCCCCCCCAACCAGGACTCCCCCACCAGCGGGGCACCGCCCCAGTCGGGACAATCTCTAAGCTCCCGACCGGTCTCCCAGAATGTGGTAGTGTAGTGCATGTTAGTGTAAGTGTGTGTGTAAGGAGAGAGGATAGGACAAGGAAGAGGAAGGAAAGATCGCGCGCGGTCCGTGGCTCGTTTGTTAGGGTACTGCTCCGGCATTCGCCTGGTGTAGATCGGAGAAACCACGGAAAACTACCGATCAGAGCAGCCAGCCGCTAGAATTTTCCTCCAGACAGCGACTGAATTCGACCTAGCTGAAAAGCTAGTGTCGAAAATCCTGCCGCCGTCAGGACTCGAACCTAGGGCCTTCCGGTCAGAGGCGCTGCAGTGACATCAGTTGATGCACTGAGCTACCGCTCCCGGTTTAATAAAGTGTCATGTTGCAATGAATGATGATGGCAACAAAATAACTTGCCAATGGAATTACCTACAATATTGCTGACATAATTATAAAAAAATATTTTTTATTCAGTTAATGTTGTAATTGTATTATTTTGGCAATGTGGTGAAATTAGTTTGAACATTACGTTATTTTGGCACTTAAGTGGACGCACTTTCTATCAAAGTAGTTTCTAACAGATATTTAACGCAAATGTGTTTGCTGTTCAACTATTATTTTTCTCTAGATCTTAAATTAACTATACTAAAATAACTTTTTCTGATATTAACGTACAGATCGAATCTTTCTTTTTTTTAAGAAGACATGACTTAATTGCACCCTTTTTGGGAAAACAGTACTCCGAAAGACTAAAGAATGTTTGAGATAGTAGGAACCATACTAGAGTTCGACGTTAAGTGGTTGTACACTTCAGAATATTTTCGAAACTAAGGAGATGACAAAACTGTAAAATTGGGAAAATACTCCTCCGCGGTATGACAATTCTCAAAAACTTCTCTAAAGAAATGCGTTTTCTCCTTCGATAGCAATTTTTTGCCGTTATGAAATTGTTTCGGACCACTGTCTCCCGCCCTGACCACCACGTCTCCCCCAAGTAATTAGTGTGGACCGCGCGCAATGCGGCTGCGGACCTGAGAGGCAAGACGGGCACTGCGAGGAAGGGAGCTCTCCCTTCTCGAATTTTGGAACAATATCAATTTAACATTAAAGTTATACTGAACCGCGCATAATTAAAAGGAGTTGAAGCCTTTAAATTCGTTCCTTTCTCATAAAACGGACATTTAATGGATTCCTCCGCACTACCAATTAGGAGACTCTCAGTGACAATTAAAGGAAACCGGAATTTCTATTTTTACGATATTTTAATGTTAATAAAATTTTTACTTCAAAAAGAGCTTTAGTTGGTTATGAAATAGCTTTCTTTCAAGAAAAGTAAGATTTTTAAAGTAGAAAGTATCTTGAATTTTGGATTCTAGTGAATGAGCTGATAAGTCATTTTTATTGCAAAAAATTGGATAAATATACTACTGGATTCTCCTCATCATTTCCTGAGTTTGTATATAATTAGACGAGTTAAATTCCTTATGGTTGCCGAGTAAGGTGGGGATAAATATTTACGATCAAAACGAAAATTTCATAAAATTATTCACCTGAAAAATGTAAATTAAGTTTCCTCATTATTCAAACTATAGAAAAGATTTGAGGTAATTGATTAATGCCAAATAAATGTAGTTATCTGTTTATTCACACCAAAATTTTAGTTCGAAACATTGCAGAAACGCAACACATGTGTTTCCTCTGTAAAAGTGTGTTTTCAATAGTTTTCATGTTATTCATAAGGTTGTAAGAAATATCAGGAAAATAAAACTTGGGATCAAATTATCAAATGAAATCTTCAAAACTTTTCTAAATCACTTACGAAAATGTTTTGAAAGAGTAATTCTGAAATAATGGCATTACCTCTTTTAGGCATTCCATATCCGATCACAGTTACAAGTAATTGCTTTACTTACTTGACGCGCGATTAATGGATTAACTCAGCTTTTTCTTTCAGTTAACTTACCTGAAACAAAGGAAATGGTACGTAAAATAAACAACACGTCAACACATAATGTATATTTTATAAATAAATTGTTTAAAATAAACAGCAATAACAACTACGTAAACAATAACAAGAATTGTTATTATCTTGAAACATTAACGTATTGTGTTTCTTAATTTTATAAGAAGATTAATTTATTTTCTCATTTGCAAAAATTCAGTCCTACGAATACACATCTTAAGAATAGTGAGGACAGTTATTTCTCTGTTGCACATCGCTGCATTAATTTGGCACACTATTCATGTTTGACAAGGGTTTGTACAAAAATAACTAACAATAATATATTCTAGGCACTACTTTATTATTCATAGAGTGATCAGAGCATTCAAAGCGGAAAAACTTGCGCAATGTAAAGAAACAACATTTATTGTAAAGAAATATTGTTACCACTTGAGAAAACAGTTTTAGTTATATTCTTCAAATGCAACAAAAAGAACATTTGATTACTCTTATCGTAACAAAGTTATGAGAATTAAGTATTTCTTTGTAAAATATCAGAAAAGTACTATTAACGTTTATGGATATGTTCCTTTTTACGTAGCTAGAATACCTTCACAAAGATCATTTTGAAAGGCTAATATTTCTTTTGGTTACCACTTTGACCTTAACTGCATGACTGGTTGATTTATTGTAAGAGAAGCATCTATTCTTAAGAATGAATTATGAGCAATTTAAAGTATTTCCCTAGAAAGGAAGGTACCTTTTCAATGGTCCCTCCCAACGCTTACACTTGAGTTAAGTATCTTGCTTAGTATCTTGCTTAGGTAATTTGTTTGTAAATATAATATTCCAAGGGCCGCAATAATAGAAACTTTTTCTTTCACATAAAAAGCAGATTAGTTTTGGGTGTTGTTGTGAATGTGGGTACAAAAATGATACTATTATATTCTGATTGATATTGAAACAAACATTCCAATGCGACGTTCTGGCAAACAGCATGAAAAATACCTCTAAATCTCAGGAATATCCTATACTTAAAGGATTCTTTGATGCGGTTGGACAAAATGCAGGACTATGGAAATTTTCCTAAAACGTTTTGACATATTGAGCCAATTGATCACGTCATTTGGTATGCAAAGCTAGAAATATATCTATGGCAGCGTGTTCAACTGGGTTATCCAAATGTAATAACGTCAGCGGTTTAAAACAAAATCAGGCAAGTGAAGCCAACTTGTAGATCACTCAATGTCAGCGCTGTATTTTTAAGCAATATATCAAATTCTTAAGATAAAATTACGTATTACGAACTCCCAAAAGGGAAGGTTCAAACACAAGTTGCAAATTATTAAACTTCCATTTTTTAACTTGAATTGTGTTCTGCAATATGATTACACAATAGCTATGAATAAAAATATAATTTAAACGCAGAATCCAAGGTTAATACTCTGAGCCCACGATCACATATTTGGCAAAAACATGATAATACTAATTAGCCAATCTAACATTTTTATCGTTTTGAATAAATACAGATACATATTAAAAAATACAGGTAATGTCTGGTAGTAGGAAAGCTTTCACAAAAGCCGGACGCTATGTTCAATTTTATTGAACTTGTTTTATAAAAGCAATAACATGAAAGAATTCTAGAAGGTGCGTATTCTTAAAATACTTATTCTCGTAAGAAATTCTAAAGATAAGAAGTTAGAGAAGTGTTCTAAAAAGATTATGCGATGATTATTTTTACCTCCTAAACGTAAAAATTCATAACCAAAGCCTTTTTCGTCCTCACTTTGTTCCTCGCTGTCTCATTCTAGTATTTCGGGAAGTACTTCCGCGCGCAGTGCACCGTGTTGCGCCTGAGATGTGAGAGTAACGGATGAAAGTCCGAAACCTGTGTAGGTTTTATTACAGTAATCCGAAACATACCTCATCCCACTTATCTTGCATCGACGCTCCGGCTGTAATTAATCAGCTGGATACGTCAGGCCGTAGGCGGAGCGGAAAGACCAGTACCGACTACACTATGTCTCGCTGCCACGGAGCAAGTGGAGGAGCCGGCTAGCACGTTCTGTCGACTCGGAGAAAAGCTGAGCGCGTACGACATGATGGAGCTGGTACTACAGACACCCTTGTCAAGAAGCGGCGAGAGATAATAATATTTCTTAAATTTATTAGTATCCGCTCGACCAGGTGGTCCTATAGAGTTGTGGATATATATAAATAATTCTTGGAAATTTCCTAAGTTTTCCTCAGGTGTTAAAATCGAAGGAAAAATTACGATTTATAGTGAGGTGAGGACTGGAAGTTTATTTGTGTATGATATTGTTTAGGTTTGGAGATAGTGTTAAAGGGGTTTAAAAAGGAGTCTAAAAATATGTTTGGGGAAACGAGATTTTATTCTGCGAGGAGTAGTATTGATTGGATTGTTGTCAAAGGTGAAAAAAAAGCTCTTGGACAAATTGGAAGAGTTAATGAAATTTAGAGGATAAGCTTATTTAATAATCGGTGATAGCTGGCATTTCACGTATACGATGTATTTGACTTAGAAATAAACCAGGGGAGCTATGAAATCTACCAAGTCATTTATTTTGAAAAACTTGAATTGTGTGAGTATTGCTAAATGCAGTGTTTAACCAGGAAGTGTACGCATATTTTAGCGTTGGTCTTATAATACTTTTATATAATATAATATTTAGATATTGTCTATAACGGAGAAAATGCAAGGAACAGATAGGTAGAAGACCAGTTACGATGGCCACCTGCAACGAGACGCAAGAAGAAGTAAGGAAGATCGTGGATGGGTGTCCACTGAAAAACACTCGACATAATTGAAGGGAATAAAAAGGAGATATTTTACGGAATAAATCAAACCATGAAGTAACTTTTCAGGTCTGAGAACGCTCATTTTATAGGGAAAGCTGAATATCGTGTAACTGCTGGCAATGACGCCGCTTGTTGACGAAACACCGCAGAGTCGACTCCATATTTTGATTAATATTTATTATTGATTTAACATAGTTCTACGCCGGGGTCGAGTTAATGCAGGATATGGAGATGTGGATGTCGGAAGCTGGCAGTGGTGAGTGGAATACCATGTTCTAGATGTAAAGAATGCGATGTCGGGTGCTGAATGTCAGGAGATGAATGTCAGGAGCTGCAATAGTATGCTGAATGAATGCTTGGCTGTTGGGTGCTGAATGACGGGAGCCGAGTGTCAGTATCTCAGGCAGTTTGTCTTCAAAATCTTAATATCGGGACAGGCGAGAAAGCATAATTTCAGGATAAGAAGTCGCCGCCTGATGAGGAAGCATGACGCCATCGGAACGGGAGGGAAGCTCAGTGGAACAGCCAGCTGAATGCGGGATCTGGATGTCTGGAACTGGATGTCGGGAACTGGATGTCGAGAATTGGATATCGGGAGCTGGATGAAGGGAGCTGGATGTCGGAAGCTATATATCAGGAGATGGATGTCTGGAGCTGGATGTCTGGAACTGGATGTCGGGAACTGGATGTCGAGAATTGGATATCGGGCGTTGGATGCTGGGAGCTGAATGTCGGAAGCTATATATCAGGAGATGGATGTCGGGAACTGGATGTCGAGAATTGGATATCGGGTGCTGGATGCTGGGAGCTGGATGTCGGAATCTATATATCAGGAGATGGATGTCGAGACCTGGACTTCGGGAGATAGACGTGAGACTTAATCTCGGGAAGGGCGTGAGGGCATAATTTCAGGACTCGAAGGGGCGTCGCCGGACGGGTCAGCATGACGCCACCGGCGCGGGAGGGAAGCTCAGTGGAGCAGCCAGCTGTTCGCGGGGTGCCCCGGGCAGCCGATCTGCTCATGCGGCCGAGCGAGTATCTGGTTCCGCAGGCGCCGGCCGATTCCGGCCCGCCCGCCCGCGTCGTCGCAATTTATTCGCCCTCGCCCGCCCGCCAGCGGGCTGCCGAGCGAGCGGGCGAACGGATGGGCGGGCGCTCGCAAAGCCAACCTGAAAGGAAAGCGGCGGCGGCGGCGGCGTTGGGGGCGGCCGGGGGCGGCCGGGGGTGGCGGCGCCCGCGGCCGTGGAGGGCAGGGTGGGCGGGCGGCATGCGGAGCTGCCGGCGGCGGCCGCGGGGACCGTTTCTTCCGCCCTGCGCTGAGTCACCGCACGCACTCCCCGCCCGTTAAGAGCGGGCGTACATTTCATGCAACCAACTGCGCATATAGATTAATTGTTAGTGATTCCGGGCGCGTCAACTACTTAGGTCATTAGCCCCGTAAGTGTAATGCATGTTTTTTCATCGGGAGATGGCGATGATCTTCCTCCACTAAATAGCGAGATCCGGGCCGACCTACCGTCGACTAGTGAGGTTTCCTCAACCAGGTATCTCCCACCAGCGGGGCACCGCACCAGCCGGAACAACTTCCAAGTTCCCGACCCGTCTCTTGGCATGCGTGGTAGTGTAGTGCACGTTAGTGTAAGTGTGTGTGTGTAAGAGGGTGAGGATAGGATAAGAAAGAAGGAGGAAATATCGCGCGCGGTCCGTAGCCCGTTTGTCAGGTACTGCTCCGGCATTCGCCTGGTGTTGATCGGTGAAACCACGGAAAACTACCGATTAGAGCAGCTGGCCGCTAGAAGTCTCCTCCAGACAGCGGCTGAATTCGACCTAGCTGAAAAGCTAGTGTCGAAATCCTGCCACCGTCGGGGCTGGAACCTAGGACCTCCCAGTCAGAGGCTGCAGAGACTGCAGTGACATCAGTTGATGTACTGATCCTCCGCTTCCGGTGCAACTGCGTATATCGGGAATAGAGGAACTCGTGTACAGATCAGCGCGCCGCTTTCCACCTCTCGTTGCCGGAGTTAAAATCAGTTGCTTCACGTGGCATTGGCGTGATTGGAAACGTTTGCAGTAGAATGTTCATCGTTTTTCTGTTTTTCACTCTTTTCTTTCAATTCTCCCCCTGGAAAATTATCATCACTACTATTGTTATCATCACAAAATTTATTCGTTTATTACTTCTTTTTCATTTCTAAACGATGCTGGTAGTAAATGCCACTCACCAAAATACTTTATTTTTTTATCGTTTTCTTTGAACACGGAATAGTAATTAGATATCCTAAGCAATTCACTTTATAGCAGTGCATGCTTTTTGCAAGACTCTAAATGTTAATTATGTAATCTTTACAAAAGTGTTCCACGATACTGGACTTAAAAATCGTGATATTTATAGTTTTTCATCGTTTTTAGTGAATGTTATGTCAACGTTTGTTTCTTTTCGTATTGAGAGTGGGGCTATACAAAAATTAATTGATACGTATGAGAACTGGGCGGCAACTTCCAAGAATATTATGCATCAATATCTGTCAAATAATTTAGTTTGGTAGAAAAGCTACATAAATGTACGTTGCGTGCGTTTCGAAAATTAGGAGGGAGAAATGAAGAGCTCTGTGCACGAAACAGTGCTGCAGCGCGGGAAAATGTTTTCTCATGGTCAAATGAGTGAGAGCTTACTCATCGTTGGATGATGGGATTGCGTTCGGAGGTTTTTTGTTTGAACTGTTATTTTTCTGCAGTGTTGTATTGTAAAAGTGAGAGAATGATAAAAACCTAGTAGCTTTCAAAGCTACCATACACTTATTACAGAATACGAGGAAATATATTTAAAAAACAAATATTTCCAATCGAGCTCTTGAACTTCATTTTTGACTTTTGTAATACGTTTCGTAATTACTGTTTCTGAATGCATTCACAAGATTTGCTCACGAATTTACAAGAGATGAAAAAATTTGCTATTCATACGTTTCAGGCTACATACGAACTACGCCCCTTGTGTTGGTTGGGAGGACGAGTGCCAAATGAATTTCATTTGAGACCGCTTCGTATGTAGGAGCTTTCATTGCTTGAAAGTTCAGAGGCCTCCACGTTGTAAAGCACAGTCAAATGAAACCTTTACTCAGGGACTGGGCACCTGACGGGGCGTCAGGTTCAGGGTGAGTGTAGGAAGCTGCAATACACAGAAGCGTTTGGCTTCTCTGCTTGACTGGCCATGCGAGAGCAACGAGCAACCCGCTACGTCTCTGGGAGATTCGTGAAAGGGATACCTGTTTCACGGAGCCACGCCGCAGGTCAATGCTACTTCGCTTACCGTCGCTTTCGTCTCTTCTCCTACCAACATCCCCTTATTCTACATAGCCTTCTATATCCCTCACTTTCAAGTTTTTGAAGTGAAAGAATAATTTTAGATGTTTGTTTTCTCTTATTTTTTCCCTTAAAATTAAATATTTTGCTGCCCATATTTATCACTTATCTTTATTAAAATATATTCTATTATGTTGGCTTCCAGTTCTGTTTTTCGAGTATCGTGGATCGTATTTTTGGTCAAATTTTTTGTTTTTTTGTTCACTTTCTCTATTTGTTGTCCTCAGATACAGCATTATTGCTCTCCGATTTTGTTTAATTTTCAGAACCTTGTGTTAGTTTTACGTGCATTTTAAAATGTTTAGTTAGTTTTCCTTCTTTCCTACTTTACATTTAGTTTGAACTCAATAACTTTCCATTCTCATATTTCATTTTACCCTTTCATGTTCCTTATTCTTTCTCGTGTCTTCTTCCTTCGTAATTTCACCCCTTCCCCCCATGTTTCGCTTTGTCTCTGCCTCTCATTCGAGGCGATCTCCAGAAGCACGAAGCGTGTTCAGAAATTCCGATGTGGACGGACACGACTTTCCGCGTCGCCGGTCGTTTTCGTATTTTGAGCTGTAATTGGACTCCGCTCTCGACGGCTCAGGAACTAGAGTTACAGAGAGACAAAAGGATTGAGAGAGAGGTGCGAACTCGTTTGGTAAAAGGCGATGAGAAAGCGGTATACCTGCGCAGCAGTAAAGTGTATCTTTGAAGAATTATAGATTGTAGCATTTCAGTTACATGAAAGTTGAAAGTGTCAGTACTTTAAGGGACAGAACTTTTTCGCAAAGCAATATACAAACGCATTTATTTTCTTAAGTCGTCAAATTCTCTGTATTGTTCGTATATCGTTTGATTTTAAATGTATAAAGAGTACTCGGTTTTAAAATTAAATTAAAATGAATTGCACGGATTGAGCAGATTTACGAGAAATCAACTACTTCAAAATTCAACGGAAATACGTTTTCATCATGATCGGATATTTTAGTAACAAAGGAAATAAATATAATTAATAATAAAGAGAAAGAACTGAAAGGGATATTTAAAGTTGTATTCTCATCTCCATGTACGCGTGCGGCGATTAATGCAACATTTCTTTGGGTACGATAAACGATACATTCAGTGAGAATGAGGAAATACAGAGGTAAGTTGCGTCTCTAAAGGATTTTTATGAAATATATTTAGTCTTTAAATGGTTTGAAGGAATTTTTATCATTAAAATGAATATGTAATCAATATTTTAATGTAACATCTAAGCACCCACGCGGTGATCACCAGACCATGATTTCAATCACTATGGTAGCAATGTTTCTCAGAATGACATGAAGTTAATTAATTGCAATGCCAGACTAAATGATTTGTATCACACGGCCAAACTGTAATTAGAATATCAAGTAAAGATACCTAAACGAAATCTGGTGTATATTTAATTTAGAACAGAAGAGTTCAGTAGCGTGTGCACGATCGTCCATTTTTCGGTGCTTCACCCAGTCATCTGGTTGGGGTGGCGAGCGATCTGCTCTTAATAAGTCGTATGAGCGACGGTCGAGCGCGTTGGCCGGCGACGGCGGGTGTGAATGTAGAGGCGAATCAAACGCTGTCCACCCACGGCACCCACCACCTCGTTCACAAACGCGGACACACATTATGTGGAAAATCAAACGCCATTTCACTTTCTATTGAAGAGACGCGTCGCCTCGCCCCAACGCCCCATTCATATCTCACGTAGGTTGCGCTACACATCTGCGGTGAATCCAGGGATATTTTTATTCAGAATGTAATCACGGGCGATTGTCTGGCCAGGCGCTCGATTTCCCAGGCTCTCGATCCATGAATCGTGCGGTTTATGAATAGAGGACGAGAACCAGCAGAGTAAAAATAACCGAGATGAAAGAGCCCGACGGAGCGAATCCTTGGAATGCTGCTGTAGGTGTGCCTGCGTTGGGTTTTGTTTTGGTCGGATGTTTTAATGACTTTTACGACGGACGTGAGTAACTTTGATTTCTTCTGAAAGTTATGGTTTTTTGGCCACCGCAGGTGTTTTTGTAAGCACTGGCATATATGTTCGGTATTACCTAACCCAAATAGTTACGTCCGCGTCTCTATAAAAAAGAGTTGAAATGGACCGTTTTAAAGCAGAGAAAATTGGGTTTTAAGCTCAAGAAAGGAAAAGAAATGTGTTTCTCTTCACTCCTTCCCCACATATACGAAAACCATCTAATATATGCAATATTTAGGCGGTCGGTTAATTTTCTTTCTGTGCCAGAGTCATGAAAATAACAAGTTATGGAGCATGTAAATAATTCCTACGTACCCCATATTATGTTTATTTTTTATGATAATTGGGAAACAAACTTTTGTGCCTCTGCCTTCTCTTACGAACGGGTCCTGAAATCAACACTCACTCATGAACCTTTTTTTCGTAATATTGTAACTGATCCTTACCATTCACAATGTTTACCATAAGCTCAAGTCAGTGTGTATTTTCATTTCTAAATAACATTTCTCACGGAGATTCAACTCATGTATCGTATTGAAGAAATCAAAATCACGCTATAAAAGCAGTAAAACTTGATGTCATGGAACAACCTTAGACTTTTCACAAAATTATGAGAAATATTGTCTTAATTTATATGTTTATAATATAAATATTGTCACAATTTACATTACCGTTCTAGCTAAAACGTTTTGTGCCCAAAACTTCAAAAATAATAGAATCTCTCTTATGATGAGACTGGGAAGACAGCCTGTCCGAAGCTTTTATTTCTTGATTTACCCTTTCCCACATTCTCAGAAAATGATTTCCTTTTTTATACATGAACTTTTTTATTTGTTTTCAGATTGATTACATTGTTCAGTAATAGCACTTCCCAATTATGATTTTTCAGGCTTATGCTACATAAAAATTTAAGCTAAGTTAATTTATCCACTGAAGAGGACATTTTAGGGGAGAAACTCAGGGTTATGCATCGTGGTTTGTTAAAATGTTGAGAAACCCTTCGAAAGAAAACATATTTATTATTCGGATGTGGGTTAGGTTTTTTGTTAGCCTGAAATGAGATGCTGCTGATATATCTGTTAGGTTTTGGTATAAATTGTGTGATATATGAACTGTTTGGTTTCTTATCGAAATGATGTTTAATTTAGAATCGAGTTGTTTATTTGTTACGAACCACGGTGCTTTTGTGATTATTCTAATATATTTATTTTGAATTATTTGGAGTTTATAGATGTTTGTAGGATCTGTGATTGTCCATATTGGATATGCGTACAGCAATAATGGCCTTAAATATATATATATATATATATATATATATATATATATATATATATATATACACACAAATATGAAAGTCATATATCTTTGTGATATAAAATCTCTACAACAATATATATATATATATATATATATATATATATATTGTTGTAGAGTATTTGTATGACAAGGATTAGTGATTGTTGTTTAGAGGCTGGAGTTAAGATCAGAAAATTATTTCCTAGCGGACGTCCTTCCGCGTGGAAGCACAGTCACGCAGGAGCGCCGCCTCGCTTTACCGCGAGCAAGAAGAAGAAGAGTCGGAGAGGAGCTGCGGTGAGAGGAGACGAGATGAGGTTGCTCCTAAAAGGGGTCAACGTCCACGCGCCGTTGGAAACAGGTTCGCCGGCGGCGGTGGCGTCGAGGTCAGTTCTCGAGAGTGAAGGTTTAGGCTACGGCCATTGTCCGTTAGCCATCTCGCCGCGCCGCCTCAGCGCATCGCCTCATCGCCGATGCGGCGACCTGATGCCCCGTGGCCTGGACTACTTCCTCGGCGACACGGGGGAAGAGGAGCGACTTTCGCTGCTGTTCAATAGCCTCCAGACCGCGGGTTGGGTCAAAATCGCACACAGTTTTTATTTTAAAAAATGACGCTGCAGAATAGAAGCAACGCATTCCAGAAAATGCCATTTTTTCTTATGTGATGAAATATATTTTAAAAATGCTTTTTTTACTAGCAAAAAATCATTAAATTAGTTTAGGAACAGTGGGATGGAACAAAACTCTTCATTGGGTGCAGAATAAATGGCTCCGATCAGATTAAAACTCTTATCCTGCAAAATAGGAATTTCAGTGTCACTTTTCTTGTGCATCGACAATACATTTTACTTTCTCGCCTTGCGAATACTACGTAAAAAGCGAATGTTATGTAATCGTCTGACAATTGTGAGACAGAAAACGGCGATTTTTTCTTAATGTGTTGGTCCAAATAGTGAAAACATTACGTCGCACACCATACGGAAAGATGGTTAAATCATCAATTTACGTCATTTTACGCACTTTATGACTAAAGAACAAAATTTTCCACATTACTTGCACGGATGCATTTATCTATCACAAATCTTCACTTGCAAATATCAGTCCATTTCTAGTATTCTGTGTTTCCCTTTTATTGAACAATTTCTTGTATCGAATACTACAAAATGTATTGCTTTATTATTCTTTATCATTATGATATAAAATGACACATCATTGGTTTAAAAAACCCACATGAATTGTCACTCACATTCTTGAGAGGGAGTTTCCTAGTCACTAGTCACATAGTTTCCCAAAAACTTGAAAGCTCCATGACGGTACGGTCAGCACAACGCTAAGTCTACGCAATACGTACTGTAAACAAAGGCCAGTAGGTTTTGAAACTGAGCAGTTTTGCTCAGGGAATGTGGATAAAAACCCGTTTTTTCTGTTAATCACTCCAATCGATCTTTAAAAACTTATTTGACCAGATGGAGAATTGAGTAAATGTCGGTTTTGTACAGCGCCCTAGTGTCAACGAGATTTGACGTAAAGGCATTTAGTAGGTATATAATTATTTACTCATTTTAGCGCAGACTACATTTATGAATGAACATAAAACAGCGTAGGCTATTGTTAGTCAGGCCAAGGACGACGGGCACGCCTAGCTTAAGTCTGCTTTACAAGCACGGCCACAACAGGGTCTACACGGTAATCTCCATTTTTGCAAAATCAGAAATTTGCATCAACGACAGATAAAATATTCTCTCTCTCACGCCCTTCAATTTGCTCCGCCTCTAAATGGCGGTTAGCTCCATCTCTGCCACCATCTCCACACCCCACTTAACAATCGCCACCACTGCGTCAGCCTCCACCGCCGCCACAACCCGCCATCATCGCCACCGCCGCCACCACCACCGTCACCGCCGCCACAGCCACATCCCCCGCCGCAACCTCTGACCACAACCTCTCCACCAGCACCGCCGTCTTCACCGCCGCATCACCTACCGTTGCCACTACCACCGCCACCGCTACAGCTGCCACCAGGGCACCACAATTATAGACGCATCTTTTCTTGAGCCCCGGAATACCTACCCACACTCCTTTGCCAACAATAGTTGAATTAAGAATAAGTGATACCGACGAGCGTTGTAGACAAAATCTGATAACCAGAAATGTTTGCTCCCATGTAATAGAAACTATTTTGCATTGAAAAACGAACTACAAATTTTATATAAAATTCATATTCTGAAAACAACTAAACTCCCCACTTCTTTCGCAACAGGCGACGCAAGGGCTTAAGAAAACGTGCGCGTGTAATACCACCGCCTCTAAACGTCACCGCCACCGCGGCCGACATCGCCATCACCATCGCCACCGCAACCGCCAGCGTCTCTCGTTGGTTGCAGTTTATGAGCTCTCAGCGGTCTAGTGGGGCGGCGGGCACCCGCAGCCATAGCTCAAAATAATGAGCCGCTCGCCGACTGTCAGCGCCCGCGTGTGTGAAACAGATGTCAATGTCACGCCCGCGTTCGTTTTGTTATGAAGGAACTAACTGCTCTCCAACATCGTAGCGTTAATGCGTGACAAGCGCATTTGTAAAAGCGACATTTTAGTTAGCCACGAAACATGTAGTTTTTATAATGTGACTAATATCTACAATTCGTTGCGCGTAATTGACATTTTGCCTTATACTTTTTCACTGTCAGAATGCTTATTTTCTGTGCAGTACTAACGGTACTTTTTTGAAGCTTCAAAAATAGTTCTTAATATTAGCGGTTGTTAAAACAGTGTGGTTTTTGTGAAAAGCATGATCGAGTACTTGATGACTTTATGACCAAGTTCTTGTACTTCTAAGAACAAAACGAAGAACTTCAATTGCTTATGGAAAGAACTGTATAGCGACTATTGACACTTTTTCTTGACTTTTCATGATGAGTTTCTATAATTTTTAAAAATATATTTGGATATTGAGAATGCGTTCGAAAATTATTTCATTCTTAATGTTCAAACTTGTTCGAATTATTTCATTCTTAATAACCGTTTAAATGTAATATGTTTATTGCTGAATATACCAACGGGATGATGATGTAAAAAAATGTAGTTACTGCGACCCCCCCCTCCGCCGGCTAGCTCAGAATGGGTTTTCAAGGTGGGCGCAAAATAAAAAAATACAATTAGAATAGCGGGGATCAGGGTCATGTGGGCCGTTGTGGATTGAATGCATTTAAACAGAAACTCAAGTCGAATCACTTTCCACTTACTTAAGTATATTCTAATTAAATTGCTGTTACAGTAAATGAACATAAAACACTTTACATATATAAGAATTTTGTCTTGCTGAAAAAAAGAAAACAACTTACACTCTCAATAATTAACTACACTGTTTCCTTTCTCTCATTTAAATCAATTTCAAAGAATACTTAAAACTTTGCCTAATCATTCCAGTCGTAAATTCCCTAGTTGCAACTTTACAATTAGCTAAGTTTTTCTTGAAAGAAAAGATTGATTCTATTTTTCACAGAATATCGGTATAAAGAACCTGTACTAATACTTTCTTTCCGAAACAAATTATTCCTTCTAATATCTACAAATTGTTCAAGTTGGCACGACCTTACTGTGTCTTTTCACGGCGTAGAGAAATCTACGGCGTCGACTCTTCCAGTCGCTCGGTGTCCTTGTCCTTGCAGCTCGGTCGGGAGCAAAGCCGCCCCTCTGCAGAACAGCACGGTCGCCCTTTCCAGTACCGTTGTTATTCTTTTCGTATTCTTTTATAGAATGTAACTAGCTTTTAATTCCATATTTAAAAGAATCTACAATACGACAACTGAGTCTATCGTATAAGAAGAATAAATATAAAATAAGAAAAAACTGCAAAGAAAAGAAATGAATGGCCTCGTTAGTTTCATGCTATTCACACTCCTCTCTCTTACAAAGATTTTAAATGCGTCACTTATACTTTCATCCTTTTCCTGATGAATTGTTTTAATGCCTTGTAATATGATAATTACCTCCTCGAGTGTCTTGAAGAGTTTTTATCGTAGATGCAGTCCTGAAGTCCGTAACAGTACGAGGTGCCGCCTTCTCGTGATCGGTAGGTCCTCACTCTCCAGCTGTTACTTCAGAAAAGAAAGCTTTCTTTCTCCCGACTCTCGGTGTCGCATACTCTACCGAGACGCTCCCTTACGGATATAGTTCGTAGTTTTCATTTTCGGATTGTATTCATGCGCGTTGGCGCGCGTTCAAACAGCTCATCTTATTCTTGAATATTGATGTGCTCCGTTTTCCGAGACCTCGGCAAACGGATGGTCACATTACTTCTATGTGGAAAAATTTCTTAAATAAAACAAATTTGAAAATGATATATTGTATACCATTTCCAAATTTCCAAATACATGAAATACACGAAATATACAGTCTTTAGAAAAAATAGATTTGGATGAATTCAAATGCATGGCCATCCTGCTTACATTATTCATAAAATCTGAATTGGAAGCATAATTTTAAAGGTCCAAGTGGCTCGTGGCGAGAATTCGAGAGTTCAGAGATAGGAGGATTTTAATGAATGTATACATATACTTGCATATATTCATAATTATTGGTTATTGAACTACTAACGTACCTATTTAGTCTTTTTGGAAAACATGAGGAGGAAGAGTGTACGAATGAGATCGATAACTAAAAAGCTTACTGTGTGCGTTACTTTATGTGTTTTACTGCAGAGAATACAAGATAATCTTGTTTTTAAAGTAAATGTAATGAATTTCACTCCTGTTTATCGATATTTATGCACGTTATCAGACCGAGAAATTGAAACCTTGCATCCATACGTAACATTTTGTTGCAGCACAACAATTGTACTCGACTGAGAAAGTTTCGAAATCCAGCACAGTAGCAGATACAGATCGAGAAGAAGGTGGTGGTGAACATAGACATTCTGGAGAGGGGAAGAGAGGAGAGGAGAGGGCGGAGAAGAGAAAGGAAGAAACGTCATCGCGCAAAATGCAGTTGCAGATGAATGAAACGACTTCCGCGTACGCGCTGCAGTTGCGGATCGCAACGCAAATCAGACAGCCCCCGGTTCGCGGCCCGGAGCGGTCGTAACTACACCGAAATCGATCGTCCCGGTTGCCTGTATCTTTCACGGTAGAATTTTCACCGATAAATTTTGAATTCATACAAATGAAAATATCTTCACCCTTGTTTATGAGAATAAAAATGTCGAATAAAATTCGTAAAATAAGTAAACTTAAGTAAAATGTAACATTGTTTGCTTCAATTTCACATCTGTAGAGCAATCTAACTACTACAAAAACAGTAAAATTAACCAAGGTACCTTTTTTATTCATTTTTTCTCACGGTTAGGTTTATTATCAAACGAATATGATCAAAGATGAACGTATCATTCAATTTGCGATGCTATCTACATTAGTTTCACAAGAATTTTATTACAAAATGAAATACTTATTTTATAGATATATCGACGCAATAATCCGTTAAATAATGTTGAACATTGCAATTTTATTTACATTACTTTCTTTCCACCAAATCTAGCGTTACATTACACCCTTGAGATTAAAGATGTCATTTAGTTTCTTTTATATAATTAATGACCACATTTCCAAATTGATTTGCTATTGTTTGCCTTAAGTTGGTTTCTTGAGTTTAGAGAACCATTTTAATGTATTGACAACCTTCATTTTGAAAATAGAAATAAGATATTCACGGACTTCTCTAGGTCACTGCTGGCCCCTAAAATACGCATCGCATACTTTCCAAGAACACGTTTCATATTCCAGTCATAAAGTATTCATTAAATCAATCATAATATCCCCAAAATTGCTCATTTTAGTTAACAGGTTTTACGTTGTTGTTTTTTTCTGAAGCGCGTGTTTAGGCCCATTTCAGCGCAGTGTGTGCCGCGGGCGACGCGTTGCCACCGGCGGCGGCGGGCGACTGCGAGGGGTGGGGCGACGCATGGCAGGAGGGGTGGGGCGGGGCGGGGCGGGGCGGGCGACCCGCTCGGCGAGCGGCGGCCGCGGGCGGCGCGGGGCGGGGACCAGGAAACGAGAGAAACCATCGTGAAAGCGTCCCGGATCCGGCGCAGGTCCCGGCGGGACGGCGCGGCGCGGCGCGAGGTCGGGGGAGCCCGCGGGGACGCGCGGTGGCAGGGGGCGTGGTCCACGGAGGAGGCTGCTGTTGCGAATAGCAGCGACTAGCGATAATTGTTTGCTTCTTTTTACCGAGGTTGCCGTCTCATTGCTAGTTCATTGGAGGAATGTTTTTTTTTTTATTGTGACTACATGATGCACATTTGTCTCAGAAAATACAGTTCATTGGGCAATTTAATGTGTAGAATTATCCCCCCCCCCAAGACTATGTTTAATAAATATAATAATTATGTAACTGTTGAGCAATTACGTACGTAATACAAATTCATTTTTGTGAAGCATATTTTGTGAATCCTTCAGACGTTTTCTTGGATTAACTAACGATGATTATACTCCAGCAATGTATAACTTGAATCGTTGACACAAGAAAATCTGCATGTGATGGTTCTCATTGCTAGTTCCGTCTCATTGCTAGTTCATTGAAGGAATGTTTTTTTTATTGTGACTACATGATGCACATTTGTCTGAGAGAATACAGTTCATTGGCCAATATAATGTGTCGAATTGTCCCCCTCCAAGACTGTTTAATAAATATAATAATTATGTAATTGTTGAGCAATTACGTACGTAATACAAATTCATTTTTGTGAAGCATATTTTGTTAATCCTTCAGACGTTTTCTTGGATTAACTAACGATGATTATACTCCAGCAATGTATAACTAGACTCGTTGACACAAGAATAACTGCATGTGATGGTACTGTTTTAAAAAAAGGACAAAAAAGAGTAGTCTGATTCAAATGATTGAATGACATTGCCGCAAATGAAGTAGTTGAATAGTTATGTTGTTGTTTTTGTTGATGACGGAACTAGTGAATTGAAACTGAATGATTTTTAACAGCATGTTAACACCGTCAATAAACACGTGGTCGCGGCGTAGCTGCGGCGCTGCGGCGGCAGGAGCGCGCCGGAGAGAGGGGCAGCGGCTGGGAGAAAGCAGGAGCAGGTTCAAGGTTAGCGCGCGGCCGAGGCGGTTGCTCGCGCGCGGGCGCGTGGGCGGGGCGGTCCCGCCCCCCCTTCCCCTCCGCCGGCGCGCGCCCGCACGAGCGGCGTGCTGCCACACCCCCTACGCCGCGGTGTGAGGCAGGACGGAATGGCGCGGGGCCGCACAGGGCGAGTAATGGTGAGGCGGGGTGGGGAATAGGGAGGTGGGGAGGGGTGGGTAATGGCGGAGTGGAAGGGTAATGGTGGGGCGGGACGAGTAATGGAGGGGTGGGACATGAAATGAAGGAGCGGGGAAAGTAGTGGAAGGTCGGGTCGGGTTGGGTTATGATGAGACGTGGCGGAGCGGGTAATGGCGGGGCGGGGGGGGGGGGGCGAAAAACTGTAGGAGTGGTGAGGTAGGGGTGGGCGGGACTGGACAAGGGGAGAAGGATCGGTGCGAGGCGGGCTAGAACAACTCAGGGCGGGGAGACGAGAGACGAAAGGACGGTGGCAGGGTGGCGGGAGAAAGGCAGGATGCAATGCTGGTGAGCTGTTAGGCTCCGTGATGCGGGGGGGCCGGGGGGGGGGTTGTGTGAGATGGGCTGGGAAGAGGGGGGGGGGCGATTCGCTGGGAGTGATACGGTGCGTGGCTTCGCGGCACCACAGGACGCCCGTTCGGCTGTCGTTGCGGGGGGAGGGGGGGCGGAGTTCAGCGTTGCAGGCCGAGGCTGTGCGGGGCAGAGCTCAGATGACTGGGCGCGATCGGAGAAAGTAGCATCTCTCTCGCGCACACATACACGCACACGCTACAGAGGTAGCGATCTCTACAACGCGACGTCGAGAAACTTCCGATTGTTTTCTCCTCGTGGGAAACCCACAAAGCGGTGTTGTGATTTATGTACCTGGCGAAAATGTCAAAGCAAAATGATCCGTGACACTTCGTGAAAATACCTTGAGCTTTAAGATTTTTTTTTTTTACATTTTTCAGCGCGAATAGATTAAAAAATTAAGGCTTTTTTTCCTAAATTAATGTGTTTCTTACTAGATTCTTGAATTACGATAAAATAGTCTAAGCAATAATTATCTGCAGAAATGATATAATGATATTCTTGGAAAAACGGTGATAGAAAGAGTTTCGAAAAGAAGAAAGAATTGGATTATGTGAATCACAACTTTTTAATGAGTAAAAGGTTTTGAATCACAAAACAAATTTTCTACATTATTGTTTCAACAATACTCAAACATGCATTTGTTCCAAAATAACATTAGAAATATTTGAAAACATTTTGGACAGTTGTATAGTTCAATGTTGGTGCTACAATGTATTTCATTGTAAGAATATCGTATCACGCTCTAAACTGCTTGATTGAGGAAGTGCCAGAGTATAATTAGATAATTACAGAAGAAAAATTAGATAACGAATTTGGGTCAGAAAATAAAATATATAAGTGTTTCCATCGCATTCTTTCACGAGGCGACTGAGGGAGATTCCATCATCGGAGTTCGTTCACTTGGGGCAGACGGCGGCGGTACATCACGACTAGCTTCTCCGAAACGGGTCAAGTCCGAAAGCAGAGCTAACCGGTTCCAATGATGCGCTCTTGATTTTCTCCCGTCTACGGCAGGGCGAAAGCCGTCCTCCGACAGCGGAAATTTAGAGCTCGCACACCGGCTCATCAATTGGTTCCTAGTTTCAGAATGAATGGCATCGTTGAGAAAGAAGTCTTACTCGGACGTCTGGTTATTCAGGTTCCTTCTCGGTAAGTATTTTCTCTTAAAATTGTTAAGAGTTTGTGAAACATTCAACGTTCCCTACAGACAAATTTAAGATATCCATGGAATTGGAAATAACTAAGAATCTTGTATTTCCGTCGTAGCTGTCACTTTAGGTCTGGTAATCTTCATTATTCAAAGGATCGATTTCACGGAATTTCAGGAATTAATTTTTGCAAGAACGCATTAATTATTTAATGAATGACATCCAACTCCAGTTAAATTTCTTTGTAAACAACATGGTTATTCTTTGAATATTGCGGCCATAGGATTATATTTCTGCATCTCTTGCCACCACATAAAACTCTTTTTCCTATAACAAACATTTTCATCACCACACGGTGTTAATTTGTGTTAAGTTCCTCCAGAGAAATAAATGCATCACTTTTCACAATTGTCCAACCATTAGAAGACAGAACTTATCACAATATAATTTGTTCTCCATTTCAATGTTGATCCACGCTGCTCGTCCCTTGTTTAAACAAAATTAACAATAACCGATGCAAAAACAGTAATCTTAACCTGCATACTAACTAATTTTACGTATACCTAGCCCTCTGACGCAAGTATCTTCCTAGGAAGTCCGTTGTCCTAAATACTACGGACATAAAATGTACATTATTATGTTTGTTGTCGTGCCGTTCCACGAGGTTGCGTCTCCTCAAGCAAGCCTTAATTTCACTTACAACGCCGAGCACTTAGCCATCTTGAGAGAAACCACGTAAATCCGTAAGCCGGCGGTGGTCCTGCGGTGAAGCGTTCCAGAGAATAAAGAGACGAGTGTCCGCGTTTCTCCCGCGCGCCGCTCCTGGGGCAGGGCGACGCTGCCGTGCGGCCCTCGCGTGCTCTCTGAGCGGCCTGCCGCGAGGACCGACTTCCTGTTGGCGGAGACGGCCGCTCCGCTCCAGGCGGGTGGGCTTCTCGAAAGGCGACACGGGGAAAAGTGCTTCTTGAGATAATTTCTGGGGGAAATGGAAGCGTAATTCAGACTACTCGACGGTGAAAGTGTAATGAGATTGGAACGCGTGGTTACAGTGTTTGAAGATCATTACTGGCGCTCCTGTTTCTTTAAGGAAGGTAGCGAGTCTTCTTAGTACCTACCATCTGTCACAATCATACATAATACTATAGAGGATCTTGCCTTTCAAATAATCGTGAATGGGTCGTTGAATGCCGTCACTAGTCTAACGGTGAGGAGGGATGTGGAAGAAATGATCGGGTGTAGTTCGTACACACAGTTGATGTATTGCATAGAAAAGTTGTAGGTACCAGAATATCTAAAAAATAATTGATAAAAGCAGCCATCTTATTGAATTATCTATACATACTGAGTTCGCTCCATCCAGATGTTTGACGTCTTTTTGAAAATTAAAAATAGAGCTTCAATTGCTGGCATGACAATATGAACATGCATTCATGTTTGATTAGAACGAAGAAGAATGTTATTTTAAGAAAACATCAGATGTAAATTATTTGACGTTTTGTCACACTATACCTACTAGTGACTCCTTGAGATAGTCTACTTAATGAATTGACTAATACATTTTACTGAGAACAGACGTTTCGTTCTTTTGCAAAACCTTCTTCAGGACAATAATAATATGTCCGTACAATGCAACCTATACTATGTGTGCGATTGCTTGATATAAAAATGATTATCCTTATTTATTTTTCATAAATAACACACATTTACTATGAATAAAATTACAATTGCCTGCCTTATATATTTGTGTATTACTATCTAATTTTCATTATTTTAGACTTATTGGAGGCTCCTTTTTATCTCAAATATTAAGAGGGTTTTAACCGCAATTGAACGCTGCTTAACTAATGAAACTAACTTAACTAATGAAAATACAAATAATTCAACTCAGAACACCGGGGAATTGAGCACAAATAGTAGTTACGTTGAATTCCTTGCCTACCTTCACCCATTTCTATAACTTATTCATTTGATTTACCTATTTTCTCGATATATGTACGTACATACACTATAACAATAAATTGTTTGTTCAAAAGTTCAGCATACAATTCTAAATAATGCAAATTTCAATTAAATTTAATGTTTGGCGTTGATTGCCAAAGAAAAATCTCTTACATTCAAGCTTTGCATTCATAGACCTTTTCACAGATATTTCATTTTGTCACAAACTACTCGTCCTTCTGCAAACAATTAATGGTTTGTCTGGTGTTTTGCAAGAAAAATTTAACGCGTTGGCCTTCCATGAATGTGAAATCCTTGTTATCGGAAAAGGCAAGCTATTAATGCATGCTGTCTTAAACTACAAGGTCGATAGTAAACAATCGCTAGAGAAACCTCTCATTTAAAATCATACATTGGTTTCCTAGATTTTAGAGAAATAAGCAATTTTTTTAGACAATTAATTTATGTATTAAATACGGTGCATATTTTCAAAAAAATTTAATTGTGTTTCAGTGTATAATAAAGAACACGTTAATATCCCTCAAAATTTGAATTATCAAATACGAAAGCATATTTCATTCTTTTTCAACTTTTGCTTATGTTATTAAAATGTTAAACATTTAAAATATCAGTATTTTTTGTTGACATCTTTTTCTTACGACAGTATGTTCTCATAAAATTTTCAGTATTATTGTACGACGAAAGGAATTTTCTGTGACAGCTTGTAGGTGGAAACGAAAGTGCTTAAACGCGCCGGCTGGCGCGCGCGACTGCCTCTGTATTCCTCTGCGCCTCTGCTCTGTCACTTGGATTTCCGAAGAAGCCCCCGCCATCCCACACTCCCACAGCCTCCTTCGGAACACCGTTGCCGTGGCGCCCTCCCCTCCCCCGCTGTCTCCTGCCGCCCTCTCCAGCTCTGCCGCCTCCCCTGATTTTCCAGCTATCCCAACACCCACCGCCCCCTACAGTGGCGCATATCCTTCACCTACGCCGCACAGGCTACCTCCGATATTACCACCAACCATGCCGACCCTTCAACCCTACACCTTCTGCATCCGTCATTCCCCAGCCAACATCGTCAACTCCTTCGCCTTCACCGCCCCGTCTGTCCGCGGTAGGCGCCCATATGCTTCATCCCCCTCCTCTCACCCTCCACCAGTACCTTTCCACCCTCCTCCGGGAGTCTCCGATTCTCCCACCACACCCCGACTCTCCTGCTGTCTTCCCACGCGGTCCCCGCACCAACATCACCACCCGAACGATACCTGCATGTCACCCCCGCCATCTCACCTGCCTTCGTTATCGTCGCCTCCCCCCCCCCGCCGTCCCCCCCCCTTCCCCCTTCCTCATAACAGCAACATCCAATGTCCCAATGTGTTGACTTCTTTGACTCCGAAACCGCTCAACGCTCCCTTCGCCCACATCACTTCACCCATCTCCGCCGCCGTCGCGGCCGCCGTTAACCCCTATTCCCCAGTCTTCACCACCTCCTCTCCCTCGCGCCACGAAGCGGCAAATCTCCTCCGGATGCGTCCGCACTTGTTAACCGCCGCGCGACACGGGGCTCAGAATCCGCCGCCTCCGCCCTCGCGGCGGGCCCCGCCCCCTCCGCCGTGTTTATCCTTCTTTTGTCGGCGGCGCGCGCGAACGCCTGAGTGACAAGCGGGGAGAAATCTGCCGCGGGCGGGCGCGGGTCTGTGTTCCACGCCGCCGCCTCTCTCCGCTCGGAAGACGCGCCCACGCACGCTCCACGCCTGCCTCGGGTTCCGCCGCGGCCGCTTCCGCAGTTTCCGTCGCCCTTGTCGGGCTGTTGCCTCCGATGCGCTCCCTATCTCTTAGCATTCCGTCACTCGCGCGGCCATTCGTAACACCAGTACTCGCGCGTTGGACGCCGTCCAACACAACTATTAAGGAGTTTATTTTTCTCATTAACATCATTTATACATTTTTCTTATATATCTGTGCTAATATTATAGTTGAATATACCATGGAAAGATACGTAAATAATTAGTTGCAAACCATTTTGTAGATTTTATTATATTTTCGTCATTCGCGCGGCCATTCGTAGCACGAGCACTCGCGCGTTGGACTACGTCCAATGCCCGCATTATTTAGTTATAACATTTATGTTTTTGCACACTAACGAATACAAGTGCATAAACACAACATTTAAAATATTAAATATTCTCATATTACAGAAAAATATCATTTTTATCAATTATACTAAAACACCGTTCTATACGCCAGTACCCGCATGTTGGATTCTATCAAACAGGCACTAAGATTTTACTTCAGGGTATGGAGACACTACGCATAATAGAGATGAGAAGTTTATCGACATCCTTCCCAGATATCATTCGTGGAATAGAAGCATTGTCTTTGTACGTGGAAGGGTAACATTCCTTTCTTAACAAGAAAAGAATCTTGTGTTTGACTCTACCCAACAGCGCGAGTGACGGAGTGTTAAGGCTGCTCCGCACATTCGTTATTCGGGGAACAGCTAGCAACCGCTAGCCGAATCCTCAGTAGCGTGGATGAGTTGCTTGCTATTTGCCGAGTAACGAACGTTCGATGCTCGCTCTGCCCACCACGTATCGGTCTTTTGTACACATCAAAGGAGGCGAACATTCGCCGAACACATAAACTGTTCGGGTTTGGGCGAGCGGGAGCTCGCTCCCCGGCGAATGCCAAACGTGTGGAGCCGCCTTCTGTGGAGCCGAACTTGTGGAGCCGACGTGTGGAACGTGTGGAGCCGTTTTTGTAGACTGTGAATGGCGCCCCTCTGGTTAGTTCTGCCGCCCATTTTGTTTCACCTATTCTGATCTTTTGCTGTTTCAGTAATTCCTTCTTTCGCATATTTTTGGGTTGTTTGTTGCCCATTAACTCTTTAAATACTATGCCCTTTTGTGAAATCTGATAAACTTCATAGTGATTAATTGATTATTTTGTGTTTTGTGTGCGCGTCAACTATTGTGGTGATAGGTCCCGCAAGCGTAGTGCATCTTTTGTCATGGAATTGGCAATGTTCTTCCCCCACTAGATAGTGAGATCCGGCGTCAAGCTACGTATCTCTTGGCTTGGTTTTCCTCACCCAGGAATCTCCCACGGATGGAGTCTCAGCCGGAATAAATAAGTACCAACTGGTCTCCCGGCATGTGTTGTAGTGTAGTGCATGTAAAAGTAAGTGTGTAAGAAGAGCTCAGGATAGGTCAAGGAAAAGGAAGGAAAGATCTCGAGCGGTCCGTGGCCTGTTTGTTAGGGAACTGCTCCGGCATTCGCCTGATGTTAATAGGAGAAAGTACGGAAAACTACCAATCAGAGCAGTCGGCCGCTAGTATTCTCCTTCAAAAAGAGGCTGAATTCGACATAGCTATATAGTGTCAAAAATTATTGATAGTATTGGTTCACTGTTGTTTCAAGCTCTTGGTTCTTTGTGGTTAAGTATAAGCTTGTTGCATCGCCACTGTTTCGACGCACACCTCTGCTTCTGTATTGCATGTCATTCTTATCGGATACCACCTTTGTCTCCCTTCCTGGCTTTTGTGCTTGTAGACTATGAATGCTGTCACCCTTATGAGCCTGCCTCCAAATATATTATTGTGATTAATCTTGATATTTTGGGTAATTCTTTTATTCTTATTATTCTGTGATCTTTGAAAAATATTATTAACAATTATTCTTCGTGATCACAATTTAGCTTCCTGCATCATCATCGACCCGATGTCAGCTTCTGATTCGTACTGTCTCTGTAATTTGTTTCATTCTTGTTTCATTATTACGTTTGAAATCCTATCTGCCCCATTTCAAGACTACGAGCTCCTCCAGATTTGTTAGCCCTACCATCTTCCTTTTTCCCACTACACTGAACCTTACAGTTTTAGTAATGTGTTAATTCGCGTCATTTTGCAGTCTTTAATGTTGTGAGTGTAACTGATTCACTTTTCCTATGAAAGTTGTCACTCTTGTTAGCCTTGGTACCCCGTTTCTTTACCTACACTGTTTGAATCCATAATGATTCTACGTGGCCAGAGATGGGCTTCCTGGATCACCACCGTTCCGGCAACGCCCGTGTTTGCCCGATGCCATGTTATCATTTCTCATTTCGAAACTTGCGCGACTTTATATTGGATTGAAACAGGTATTATTGGCAATTCCATTTCTCCATATTTGTATTGCTCCATTCATTGATTGTTCTCCATTCCATTTCTTATGCACAAAATAACTTTTATCAAGGTTACATCACATGATCCAAATTGCTCACACAATTGTCAGTTGATACTAAAACCTTCCTATGATCATCTCAAACCAAACTATTTCATCAGCATTTCCACTTACTCCTTCCACTAAAACTCTGTCTCCATCCCTCCCCATTTTCTTTCCCTCCTCCCTGCCAACCTTTCCTCCTCCGCGCCCTTCGCACGGGCTCCGGCACCGTCTCCCACGCCGCCCGGCGTTGCCGGCGGCAACGCGAATGAAATATTGACGCGCCCGCCCGCGTGCGTTCGACTCGGCGCGAGTCGCTCGGGTTTCCTGCCGCGCAGAAGAAACACTTTCTCCTCGGGTTCCTCCGTGCGGAAACCGTAGCCTCCCAGGGAATTTGAGTGTATTCGAAAACGAAAAATAACGAAACGCCCCGCCCCCTCCGCCTTATATCTCCGCCTGTGGGGAAGGGAGGGGCGGGGGAGTGGGCGTGAAAGACGCGAACGCCCGCCCGCCCGCCCGCCCGGGCGCGGACTTTGCGTGGGCGCGCGCGATCTTTTTTAGACGTCCTTAGCTTTGAGACTATTAAATGCGCTCCGCGCTTCCCCCGACGATTCTCTTGCCCTGTACTTTGCGCTCTCAACTACTCGCCCCCACTTCAATCTAAAACACAAAGAGCGTGGCGCACCGCCATGCCGCCTTCGTTCGTCCGCCGCCTCTAATCTTTACAGCCGCCCTCTCGTAAATGCGGGTGGCACTGGGGGAGGAGACACAGAGAGGGAGAGGGAGAGAGGAAACGAGTGATGCGTGGCTAGTTGCTGAGGAAGGGCGGGGAGCATGAGTCCTTTGGGACAGAGCGAGAGCAACGCAAGTTAAACTGAGCAAGAAAGAATGAGGAGAGTAAGGGAGGGTTTTCTCGGATATGTGCAGTACGAGAATCAACAGGAAGGAGCGGATGTAGGGGAAGCGGACTAATGGGGACGAAGAAAAGGGAACGGTGACGAGAAAGTACTGGTAGGGTGTGAAGTAGTTTAAGGGCGTACAGGTGTGGATAATGAGACTGAAGAAGTGGAGTAAGGAGATGTATTTCAAAGCAAGGACGTACAGGGTGAAGACACACGCATGGAGACGTACAAGGGAAAGGAATCATGATAGAAACGTACAGAGGGGGAACGGAAAAGTAAAGAACCGAAAGGATTGGACAAAATTGAAACTAGGAACGTGCGGCGCAAGAGGAAGTGGACGGTTATGTTAGGGACAACTTTGGTCGAAAAGTAGAATCCGTGTTGAATCGAGAGGCTGGGAGGGGAGTTAGTAGGCGGGGGGAGAAGGGCTGGAAGGGCCGTGATGGGCGTGGCGGAGCGGGAGGGACGGTGCGGCGCGCCAGAGAGAGAAGGGCTGGAAAAGTCATGATGGGTGGTTAGAGGCGTGGCGAGGCGGGAGGGACGGTGCGGCGCGCCAGAGAGAGAAGGGCTCGAAGGGTCGTGATGGGCGGGCAGGGGCGGGGCGGGGTGGTGCGGCGGTGACTCCGGCGCCAACGCGGCGGCGGTGGTGGCCGGGATACTCGAGACGCAGCTCACGTGCGGCGCGCGAAGGAAGTGCTCGGGGAGGCAAACGCTTCCGACCGCTTTCTCTGAGGCTCCTGCGTTTATGTTGACCGCCTCGCGCCGCCTCGCTGCAGGCCTGCTATTGTGGGATGCTCTAAGAGATCGGCGGACGAGACCCCATTTTACCCCCGAAGGTATTTGATGTTTCGACTTCCTGTGTGGTAGTATAGAAGAAGTCTGTATTGTAAAAGGAAGAAGTATTTGATTGTTAAATGTAATAAACAAGTTGATATCTTTGTAGCTCGTAAATAAACAAGTATTCTTCAGGGGAATTGAATTGAGACAGACTCTTTTATTCAGTGGTATCAAAGTGTTTCTGTATGGTGTGTAATCAAGATTATGACACTGTAGTGTAAATTAAGCTTTCCCCTAATTCATATTGAATAGAAATGTATTATCTAGATACCTTGATACTGAAAAATTGTGTGAACTCTATTAGTTCTTATTGGGAAAGGTAACAGTATACTACCACTAGCGTGCTGCCTCATCATTGGAGCTTTGCTGTCACATATCGAGAGCTGTGTCGTCAGCAGTGATGCACTGAGTATGAGAATTCAGTCAGTAAACGTAAGAGAGTACGTGTAGTAAAATAATAACACACTGCCATTTCTAAATCAAAACCGAAATTGTTTCCTTATTTTTGTATTTTTTTCGAGTTTCTGGAATTCTAACAAAACTGTACACACCTCTCAAATGGTCGGAGATTGCATAGTTTTCTTCCAATTTCTGCGAGCATTGATAATTATGGATATAAAAAATGTTTAACTCCAGAATGGGGATTGCTCATTTTTAAAGTGATCATCAAGGAAGATGGCTTTCGTAGACTTTCTGAAGGTGTACAGCGGGTTTTATGACCCCTCATCCCCAAACAATGGGCAGTTTGAAGTGAGCGAGTGCTGCTCGCGGGAAGCCTCTTAGGAGCAAGACGCTTCCGCGAAGGGCGTCCGCCGCGGCGCCCAGCGCCCTTCGAGTGGTGGGCGGGGCCCTGGCCGCAGCGGCGGTAGGCTCGCGTGCCGCCGACGGCGCGGCACAGCGCGGCGGCCACCCTCTTCAGCGCACTGATTGTTTGGAATTTCATTACGGCCTCACCCAATGCCACAGCGCCGTCCTCGAGTGGAGTGGTGCTGGTGACGGTGGTCGTGGTGGAAGTGGAGGTGGACGTGGTGGGGCTTAGGTGTGTTGTCGTGGTGGAAGTGGGGTGGACGTGGTGGATAGGTGTGGCACTTAGGGTTGTGTTGTCGTGGTGGAAGTGGAGGTGGGCGTGGTGGATAGGGGTGGCACTTAGGGTTGTGTTGTCGTGGTGGAAGTGGAGGTGGACGTGGTGGATAGGGGTGGCACTTAGGGTTGTGTTGTCGTGGTGGAAGTGGAGGTGGACGTGGTGGATAGGTGTGGCACTTAGGGTTGTGTTGTCGTGGTGGAAGTGGAGGTGGACGTGGTGGATAGGGGTGGCACTTAGGGTTGTGTTGTCGATAGGGGTGGCAGCGATGGTAGAACTGGAGAAGATCGAGGTGAGGGTAGACTGGAGTGGGTGCTGGAGATGGGAAGGAAAGAGTAGAGGGGGGGGGGGGGAGTTGTAGGTGGAAGTAGGGATGGAGGTGATGAGTATTGTGTGGTGGCGGTAGATGTGGAGGAGAGTGAGAAGGATGGGGAAGTGGGAATTGGAAAGGTGGAGGTGGGGTGGCGGTGGGGGAGTGTAGGAGGAGGAGATGCGATTGGAAGCAATTATAGTGATAGTGAGATGGCTGCAATAATAATTATTGCATTCCACCGAATGTTACTGACTTTGGAGGTGATGAAAGAGGAAACGATAGTGCTCGTATTGTAGTTGCACTTGTGGCGGAAGTGAAAGGATCACGTGATAATGAGATTCCAAAAATGATGACGGACCTGCATTCGGAGAAACTTTGAATGTTGGAATGGAGTGAGAAATCTTAATATTCTATAGAAAACTTACAAAAGTGACCAAGAATCGATAATTTAAATGGTGAAGAAAAGTACTGGAGGAGATGGGTACGATAATTAAAAACTACACAAAGATCAGAACAACATGGCAAAACTCAATTATGTTTCACATTATTAATCACATTATTTCAGTTAATTAGCACGAAAGCAACAGCACTCTAAATACCTCAAGTGTTTTTTGATCAACGTTAAAAGGGGTGTAACAGGTACGAACAATTATAATATAAACATCTATACTTTTAATTATGGGCTTACTTCTGAATGAATATATATAATGTTGAAACCCATCCTTTGCCTAACGTCAGCCATTAATGACTGGATCAGAGGTAACGGAGGTAGTGGATTGGTCACAACTGCTTCCCGGTACCGCGTCCCGCGCCACCATCTCCACCGCTGTTGGGGAAGCACCAAAATGGCGGAACGGCGCATCAAGGGCCGTTGAAGGGCTATCGTTTGTGAGCAAAGGGCGAAGTACGCCGGCGTCGGCAAATGAGATACCTAAGCCCTAAGACCCGCGCACTAATGACGAGTCAAGATCGACAAGCGGCTTCAGAGCCTTTAAGAGTTATTATACAGGCGTTCGTGTTCTCTATATCAGCGTCCATATTTTTGTTCCGTGGAGCTGATCATTCCTTAAAACTCAATATAAAATGTATTAATATTTTTTGTTGTGATACTGTGCTGCTTGAATTTTGAAAGAGGCTTTGTATTCCAATGTAGAAGGGTGTTTTGAACGTACATGACTAACCTGTTTCTCAAGATAAATTACGTAGTGTATACAATTTTTAATTTTCAATGAAGGCGCTCTGAATAAAGATCAGAAAAGCAGATCCCAACCGAAGTTCGTTTTCAGCAGTAAAGACTTTTTCTCTTTCCGTTCACGCTCATTTTCATTGCGGACAAACTTTAGAAATGGAATTAACGATGGAGGGAATTTTATATTTCAGTGTACGGTCGGTATATGACTGACGTTTACCGTCATACTTCTAACCGAAAATGCATGGTAGGTTGGAATCTACTATTATTATCCTGAGTGCCTCAACTAAATTCTCACTTTTAAGGTTCGTTGATTGTTAATGATTCCGGGCGCGTTAACAGCTTAGGTAATTAGTCCCGTAATGCGTAGTGCATATTTTTCCTCGGGAGATGGCGGTGATCTTCCCCCGCTGGATGTCGAGATCCGGCGCCGACCTAGCGTTGGCTAGCGGGGTTTCCCCCATCACCACCACCACCACGTATCCCCCACCAGCGGGGCATCGCCCCAGCCGGGACAAGCTCTAAGCTCCCGACCGGTCTCCCAGCATGTGTAGTGCATGTTAGTGTGTGTGTGTAAGAGGTGAGAATAGCACAAGGAAGAGGAAAAAAAGATCGCACGCGGTCCGTGACCCGTTTGGTAGGGTTATTGTTTCGGTATTCGCCTAGTTTTGATCGGAGAAACCACGAACTACTACCGATCAGAGCAGCCGGCCTCTAGAATTGTCCTCCAAACAGAATTCGACCTAGCTGAAAAGCTAGTGTCGAAAATCCTGCCGCCGTCAGGACTCGAATCTAGCACCTCCCGGTCAAAGGCGCTGCAGTGACATCAGTTGATGCACTGAGCTACCGCCCCCGGTCTCACTTGTAAGAATCGCTCTTTCTTAGAATACGTACCGAGACGCGAGGAGCCTGAGGAAGCAGCGACGGCGCGAAACGAGGTCGAGGAGCCGCAGTGGCTGCTGCTGGTCGCAGTGCGTTGCGTGGAAGCGCGCGCTAATCTGGAACAACAAGAGCGAAAGGGTCAGCTGAATTCTTCCGCGACTCCTTTCCCGCGTTGGATTCCCACAACCCGGCGCCGCCTCGCCTTACCGCCGCCGCCGGCAGCGCAGGGCCTTCATTTGCGATTAAACGCCCTAACCGGCCGCCGCAATAAGGAAGCAGGGCGCTGCGGATGGACGCGTCCAGAGAAGGCGCCCAGACGGGGAGGAGGATGTGGTAGCGGAAGCGGTGGGAGAGATGGCGGTTGTCCGCGATCGTAAATTTAAAAATAAAATTGTAGCTGCAGGGATGATGCCCCGAAACATTAGTGAGATAATTATGAAGGTTAGTGGAGTTGTTCGATAATCGCAACAATTGGGCGATGGATGTGTCGGAAACTACGAGGGTGAGAGCATTCGTGGATTTAATGTTTTTACAATAGCATTTAGAAAGTAATGTGGTAGATACAACGGAAGAGGAAAAAGAGAGCGTTTAGGCAGAAATAATTGAAAGTAAAAGTTACCGAGAGTTGAAGTTCTTCGAAAGTATCAACTTACCAGTAAAAAGCTAACACCTCTCTCGTGATGATTGCACGAATATTACATCATATTATAGAGAAACAGAAGACGAAGTAAAAATTATTTCTGACATATTGACGAACTAAAAGAGAAGAAACAAAAGTAATAACACGTATCAACAGCGGAATGAGTGCCGTGTCAGCTCGTATTTCCATTTTTCTTCGTTTCCAAGTAAGTGGAGAAGGTAGAGAAATCATTGAGAAACTTTTGGTCCTAGCATTCAACTTAGTATCTGCATGCAAATGCGCATATATTTAATTTGCTCGCGAGCTCAATTATTTGGAATTCAAAAACGTATATGTAATTAAAATATTAGAGACGTCAAAATATATTTTCACGCAATTACTGTACACAAAAATAATAGTGGAGAGAAAAGAAACGCTTGTATTTGGGGTTGCACTTTTGGATGTATCCTTAAAAGGCAGTTCTGGCGATCTTCATTGATCGTTATTAACAGTTATGTAAGAAGTCTTAATAAAAACGATGAGCCCATTCGTGTCTCTTATTTGTCTGGATGTGTAGGTAGTGTTCGCGCTTGCTGGAAGTGTGTCGACTGCTGTAGCGATGTTGGTGGCGAGAGTGGTGGGCGTTTGCGAGAGTAGTGATGATGGAGTCAAGAAGAACTGTGCAGCGATCCGCATCGGTAGATACGGAATGAGGAAGAGCTTAGCATCTTGCTTGAAGGAGTTAGAGAAGTACAGGTGTTGGCGGAAGCTAACCGAATTAGTTTATTGTTACGAACGCGGAAGGGGCAATGCCAAAGAAAAGGAGAGTGCGAAAAGATGAAACCTGTCGAAGTATCTTTGTAATTTCAAGATTTCATTCATTGAAATGAAGTGACATGTGCTTCGTAAGATTGCTTTTCAATACAACATGCAATGAACAGTGTGTGCTTAGTCATTCTTTTGTAAGACATTCCTTATTTGGCTGAACGTATGTGTAAATACGAGGAAGTGAACTCCTTATTTAAAGTAATAAATTGTGAGCTTGAAATAGGAGTCTGTGGAAATAATATATCTGCAGTTTTCCAATTCAAAACATCAGAATTAATTTGAATGTTCTTATGGTTCGTTACTAACAATATTGTAATTTTAATGATACAGACTTGTTTTTACATGATAGTTAAAGTCACTCTCAGGTCGTATCTTTGGGTGGTATTCACCCCATATATTAAAAGTACATTCACCACAATTTCAAAATAGCTATAATAATACAAAATAATATTTTATGAATAATATTAAACAAAATTAATGCCATAAAAGGCGTATCACACTTTTTCACTGGCAGATTAATAATGAACTGAAAAATATGATAATATTGTTTCAAGTATACCTGAATATAAAACGAAATATGTCAATGTTCATTGACGTAATAAATGAGATTGTATTTTTCATTTATATTTCCCACTAGTAAAACACATCAACATATTTTCTACGCGGCAAAACTGCAGACACTGAAGATTCCACAGATTTCACGTACATTAGCTACGGTTGTGAACACATCTCCCAAGGACGCAAATTGCACATACTGGTTACAGAAAGAAAAAAAGCGCGTCTTTGTCGTCTTGCGAGAAGAGTGACCTCCGACCCGTGTGAGTCGCTTGGCGGAGGCGCGCGGCCGCGGCCAAGGCCAGGAGGCGTTGGCGCCTGGCACCGCGACGCGCTGCGCCGCGACGCCCTGCGGGGGCGACGAGGACGCCCACTGACGGCGATGACCGCGGCGCGAGGGGGGCGGCGGGAAGACCCCTGGAACGGCCCAGCACGACGCGACGTCGCGCCGCGCCGCGGTCAAGGTGCTGGCCACAGCATCCGCTGTCCACTGAACCGCCTTCGCCAATGTCTTCTTCTGTCTTTTCTACGGACTTCGTCTCCAGCTTTGCCTTCGCCACCTCCTTGGTCTTTGCTTTCACATCCGGCTTTGCCTTTGCTTCCGCCTCCGCCTTCGCCTTCTCCGTCATCGCCACCGCCTTCGCCTTCGCCTCCGCCTTCTCCTCCGTCTCATCCACCTTGTCCTTCACCTCCTCCTCCGCCTTCTCCACCTCCTTATCTACCATCTCCTCCGCCTTCGCGTCCGCCTTCGCTTCCGCCTTCGCCTCCGCCTCCTCCTCCGCCTTCTCCGGATTCTCCTGCGTCCTCTCCTCCACCTTCTCCTCCGCCTTCTCCTCCTTCTCCTCCCATTTCTCCTCCGCCTTCTCCTCCCCTTCTCCCCCCTTCCCCTTTTTTCCAATTTCCACCCTTTCGCACCCGTTTTCGCGCTTGTCTCCGCCTTTGCCTCCGCCTTCACCCCTACCGGTAACACCAATGCTTCCATGCATGCTAACCATAGTCACTGCCACCTTCTCCGCCTCCTATCTTTCGCCGTACTGTTGCACCGTGCGTGGGCTGGCTGATGTCAGCCTTCTCAGGAGGATGACTGTGCGCTGAGTCGTTTAGACGAGTGGCCGGTATAGATGGCATTTAAAGATACGCATTAGCAAAGCTGTAATTCAATTAGCTGGAAGGTTCTTGGTGGTTAGAAACTGTGCAAATCAAACTGAGTATTACTTTGAAGCGAATACCCTCCATGTCTTCAATCGTTCTCTTGTGAATGCCACAGGTAGAACTTACTTCTCTGTCGGAATTTTGGATTTGTAAATGCTTTAATATTTTCGCGAAGTGGCATATGCTGCGGATGCAATTCATGATATCAAATCACTGCCACTCTTTCCGAAATAGTATATGTCTCTTGATAGAAGATTGAATGATTCTGATATTAAAATGTACACGTGAAGTTTATCAAGGCCACAAAATATCTCTTACATTTTCTTACTGAAATCATACTAATTGTATTAATTTTTGGTCATTCAAATGATCATCATTGATTTTAATGAACTTATCATCGGAATAGGAGTTAAGTTCTTACATGATACCAAACATTCTCGTTTAAGTTATATTAAAATTTAATAATGAACCTTATAATAACTTAATCAAGGAAACATTTTAGTTCCGAATTACCATCTTTTTAAATCTATAACGATAAGTTATATACGTATTCAAATTACAAAAAATTAGATTAACTTTAAAATTATTTTATATCAATAGTTTTCATTGCTGTTTGTTTACATGAAGAGCTACATATAGTCACGTTTTCTTGATTTAGTTGTATATTGCTCCTTCACAATTTGTTGGATAATAGCAGAAGCTATCACAGACAAGGTATTTTCTCGTAACTACTTCAAACTCAGAAGTGACCTTCAGCGACTGCCTACGCATGCAGACGGAGAAACGCAGCGTATATCGAGCGATGACAATGCCCGGCGAATGGGGTTCCTTAGTCAATAAATCTGGCTGTAGAAAGCGCTTGTTCTACGCCTTCTATTTTTTTTTCACCTCTCTCCTGTTAGTTCATGAGGCATATATAATTGATAGCCGGGAACTATGGTACTAAAGACCGGTAGGGCAAGGAACTTACTTCTACGGAGAGGAAAGTTGGATCATAATTAGCGGAGAAAGAAAATAAATGGAGAAGCCTGACAGGTTCACGTAACGAGAACTGCGAACATTCTTTGTCTAGAGATGAAATCTGATTACACGAACCAGAGAGAGCGGTAGAGCACAGACCGTTTCAACTCCATGTCGAAATATGCGTGCGTGTTCACAATCGGAAGTAGCATTGTGTTGTATGAAAAATTAGCGACTTTGAGCGTAGGATGTGTTCATAAACAAAGTTCTCTGCTAACGAAATTCTACACGCGTTACATTGACTTTGTGGCCTCTCCATTCCCAAGTATTATCTTTAAATTATGCGACTACGAATCTTCAAGGTTCAAACAATAGTAAACAATATGGAAATCGTAAACCAACGCCAGGCTTTACTCATTTGCAGTATTTTACTGACAGCGGCAACATCTTCGAAACCAAGCAAGAACTTGACTCATCTCCAGTAAATTAAAAATCTGCATATACACCCCTACTAGCAATTTTCTACAGCTTCTGCGGTGATGAGAATAAATTGCGCTTACGGTAAAGTTTCTCTCGTAACAGCGGATGTCAACTCAATGACGTAAACTTCCACGCTCTCCTTGGCTGCAGAGCAAACAGAACGCGCCCTCAGTGAGACAAAAGACATTATTTCCTTCAGAAGGCGAGGCGTAGCGCCAGAGGACCGCCAACGGAGTCGCGGGAAGTGGAGGAGAAGAAAAGGAGGCGAGAGTTGTCGACAATCTCCGTGATGTTCCCTTTCTTTGATATTCTTTAAACTTCTCATCGCAGTAGAAGAGACACTTCACTCTGAGGCAAAATAGAAACTTAATAAGAGGGAGAGGATGCGGTGGAAGCTTCTAAAGAAATGCGAATCAATACTTAACAGGCAGAAAATGAAATGCTGTAATGAGCACGTGGCTATGAGAGGGTAGAAGAAAGAAAGAAAGAGAGAGAGAGAGAGCAAAAGAGGGGGCTGTGGAGTGGAGTGGGCTGGGGTTGCAAGGGGTGAACCAGCCAGATGGCCAGGCTCTGCGAGGCGGATTTCAAGTCACTCAGGGATCGCAGAGTGGAGTAAAGACGTACAGTTTTAAGAGAGGTGCAGATGTGAATCGTGGAGGAGCAGAATCAGCGACCGAAAGAACACGAGGGTATACAGATGGAAGGGTACGTACACAATTCTCAAACATGCATTTGAAGATGAAATTTAAGCATCATATACAACTGATTTTAGGAGTTTTTAAAAACCTATTCAAAAATATAAATTGTAGTTACTTTATTTTATTTTACGTTTCAGCTGTAACAATGCTCTGGCGATGAACATTTTCCGTTAAGTCATTATATGTTCAATAAGTATCCACCGATAAGTTAATTACTGTCTTCTTTTAATATAAGTAACCACCGATAAGTTAATTGTAAAAGTGTTCAATATAAACGTGCAATATAAAAGTGTTCACAAGGAAATGCATGTCCATCCACGCATAAAGTCAAAATGTCCCAAAGACAAATTCCAACCCCCGTAAACCACTATACCCTCAGCTCCTTAACATAATCATATTACTTTCTCTTCTTAATTAACAATAACATTAAATCAATAATTATGTCAGAGTTTAAACCTCACTTACCTTATGGATGGCCAATCCAAAACTGTCATTTAATAATCTTATGTTTTTTAAAACCCTTGAAAGACTGTATTATCGAACAAGAAGAAATAAATTTTTTAAAAAAGGAAATGCATTAAATTTAGAAATAAATCTTCCTGAACAGGCAATTTTTAATTTTAATTCAAACTGTCAGCAACCCGTACAACACCAAAAGGTGTTCACCTTACAGTAAGCAATTTTGAAACAAAACTCGAATGTGGTTCTTCGACGATGATTCAGATGCGGTGAAACAGCCTCCACGAAACAGTCTGTCGGCGAAGGAGGCGCGCGGCAAGGGCCGAGGGGGAGGAGAAGGGGCTGTGGGGCGAGTTAAGGGCGAATTCGGGAGACTGAAACCCGAAGGAGCACGACCACGCCGTGCTGAGAAGAGAGGGAGGAACCCAACCGCAGGGAGGCTACAGCGGGGAAGGGCGCGAACCGCAGGGAGAAGGGCAGAGGGGGGGGCGGGGTAGTCCAGGGGCGCGGGGGAGTCGGCTTAAGTTTCCCCCGGTGACACCTTTCGCGCGACTGGGTGCGCTTTCCGGTCGAGTTTGGGGCGAGGCCGACGACGAGTTTCCAACAAAGCCCGCGCGCGAAAAGTCCTGCCACCGCCCTGCGTGCGCCGAATCCACGGCGTGGATTTTAAATCCATTGCGACGGAGGGCGGCGCAGACAGCGCGGCGCCCGCGCGCCGCATGCGTGAAGTGTTGTGTCGTGTGGTATGAATGCGTGAGTGAATGTGTTTGTATATATAGTCTAAGAATAAATGAGTGAGTGAATGAAACAAAATAAAAACGAGTTAACGAACCATCTCCCAAATGAACTGGACATAAAACAAATTAATTAATTTTTAGTAAAACTTCAATCGCCCAAAGAGGCTTGTACATAGTTTTAGTTCTTAGAATAAGTTAGTATGTTTAAGATATTGCCCTCCCCGAAACTCCAAAAGCAGAAATGCTGGAGTTATGTATACCCAATTATAGAATAAATTCCCGCCTCACCAGGGATACTGGTGAGGGGAAAATTGAAAAAACAGCGCGGCGCGGAAGGGCCGGGCGCTTAGGAATAAGCACAGACGAACGGCGAAGGGAGCTGTCTGTCTTCCTTCGTGAGTCGTTTAGAACAATAAACTCGGTTTGAAATCGGGGAGTAATTAAATCCCAAAGAAGTATACATAAAAACGATGTGTTAAGAATAATGTAGTAGTAGCTGCTATAAAAATTCTGTGTTTTTTGTGTCGAAATAAAATTGACAAGGCTGAATTTTGCGAGCTTTTTTTCGTCAACTTCTCGAAATTGTGCAGAAAACTTTTTTTCTTTCTTTGATAAATGACATTTTCATTTACTACAAAAATTCCATTTTTGTTCAAAAATTGAGTGGGACTTTTGCATCTCCTAAAAATATCGTAACCGTGAAGAATCAATTTCAGAAAACTGTGAAATACTTTTCATCCATTTCACGTATTAGAACTCATATTTTGTCTCATTTAATACACTAATTCTGAAACACGTTCATGACATGTAGTTGTTCACGAAACGAAAGATGATCTCGAATCTCGATGATCTCGAAAGATGATCTCGCTGAGACCATAGTGACCTTCTCAGCTCACCTCCCAAGCAATACACCCTGCGATATGCAGTGTCTGAAACTCATCCAATCAATGTAACAACTCAACGACATTAGATCTCAGCTTGGGGTAACATTAGGGGGTCGTGAGCTTGAAGTAGGGAGTATAGGTTTTGCAACGTGAAGAGTTTATCAAAAGTAGCGAATCACGTTCTCGCGCCTTTAGTACAACAATTAACACTAATTTCTCTTCTTTCAACAGAAATCGTGACCCTTTCACCTAACATGCAAGTCGGAGCTTGGCAACATATTTCTGTGGTTGGCCGGTTGCAACCACACCCTGCGCTTGCACTTATTGGTCGATGAACATAAGCAACGACCGGGTCGATTTCATACCCAGTGTTCTCGCTTATTAGGTTCAACTCTTTATCGTTCGTTTCCTAGTGTAAATCCTTATAAACTGTGGCTATTTACTAAAAGTATAAAAAATATGTTCATAAAATACGGTATATAATTTAAACTTAATAAAAAAGAAATTTTATTTTTTTATTTGTAGATGTTTTAGCGTGAACGTTCACGTCTCTCAGTCCACGTCTCCCATTCGCACATTTAACCAAAGTACCATTCATTCCTCATTTTCAAACTATCCTTAATTCAACTAAATTAATATTAACTTATTACCTTTCGTAGTTTATTTTGAGGTGCTGTCAGCTGATATATAGATTAGATCACACTTCTAAATGCGTCTTTCAAGTCACAAGGAACACTAACACAATTATACGCTTGTTTTGGGCCAAGCCAAACATAATCAACTCCTATCCTGTAACGATTACGTGAACACGACCATTCATTCACGAACGAGACGTATCACATTTACAACGTAAATTTTATCACCCTCATTCTTCGCTTCTCCGGCAGGTGCGCGGCGCCAGCTTCCCCCCTCCCTCCCATCCTCTCTCCCCCTCCCTGGCACTGAGGGTGGGCGCGCCGCTCTCTTTCCGTCGTTTTCGCCCCTTGCGGGCTTGCACCTCGGTGACGAACCCCCGGCACTTCTCGGCTCGCGCGCCCCGTTTCGCCCCGTTTCGCCCCGCCGCCGAAGAATGCGGGGAATCTCACTCCGCCATCTGCCGAACTCTAACGCGCCCCCTCCCCCTCTTTCCCCACGCGCGCGGGTTAACGCCCTTCTCAACAGATTGCGTCGTCGTCGTCGTCGTCTGGGCTGGAGATTTCTCGATAATATAAACTGCATTCTTCGTCGAAGGCGGCATTTTTGCCATATTTGACGCGAAGGAGTCACGAAAGGAGCAGATCAAATAGTAACAGTGGATTTTTTATGCCCAAAGAATGTTTTATGTATATTTTTAGTTAATACGTGATATTGAAGGATATAATAAGTACTGGGAAACCAATATTGGGTATTTCTCATATTTTGATGAATATAATGACATTTTTCAGAAACGAAAAAAAAGTATATTTTATAAATTTAAAACACAATACTTTTATTTACTTGAAAAAGATATTCTTTGGTCCTGAATAGTTTCTTAATAAAGTGAAGTATGATCTTTATCGAGTGAAGTATCTTTACACGACATGTGTTTGTTAATGTTTTAATGAAGAGCACATTATTTATAAGTGTTGAATGAAAAAAATATGTTTACACTTCAGCTACGTTCGCTTTCTCAGAGAGAAAAGTTGAAATGTACGCCCTGACAGGATCTGAGAGGACCAGGGAGAGTGGAAATTGAGAGCCATGTTCTCTATATTATGAAGTCATTCAAGACACCATGATGATTGATGAACGAGTATGTTCACAACCATTTTAGGTGTGATAGCCAACCAGCTTTCTAACAAACAGGAAAATCCAATTCTCCCACTCTGTTATAAATTTTTCGACAATTGACCCAATTTCTCTCCTGTTAAGGAAGAATAGGAGCGGTCAGTTTACGTTGTACTTGATTTACGACACGAAGTGCGCATTTTGATGGAGAAATGGAATTTCTATCTCTATTTGGAAATACATTTTAGTTTTAGAAAGGCAACTCCTTTTATGTATAACTTTTAAATTGTTTAGGTTCTCAATATAGTAGAGAAAGTTTACATCGTTGTGATTTAAACAAGATGAAAGTTAACGATTTTTTGCTAGGGGATATCAGAATTCTATACATCAGATATTGACAATATACATAAAATGCGTAACAAATGGAATATTGTCGAAAGAGTTTTCAAATATCGCAACTATTGTAGGATTGAGATGCTACTTTACGAAATATATAAGAAAACAATTTGAATAGAAAAAGAAGTACTATTGATTAATACCAAACACTAAAAGCGTGAAGTAATGTGGCAACTGTTGCGCGTCGGCGAAATGGGTCGTAACGGGTATTATTTTTTAATGGCTTCAAAGTATCTGTGTGCAGATTTTGCATCTCCCCACTAAAAAGTTTAATAATTACAGATCAATAATACATTCATGTTGATAATTAAATATTAAAACACGTTTATTGTTGGCATAATTAGTCACAAAATAACATGAATAACTCTCCAACTTCCAAGGCATACATTCATAAATAATTGAAATTAAGTTGACGAAAACGTATACTATTTTCATTTACATTTCTAAGTGGCGAATAATCTTCTTTAACCCAGTAACGAAACTATTTTTAAAATTCCTTATTTTCTAATTTCCTGCGATTTTTTCCTCCTGTAATCTTACGGCCAACATCTAATTCTCTGTCTAGTCTCTCGCTGCAGCAAGCAAACCCACCCCAACGGCATCTGCTCTGTTAGCGCTGGGCACAGAAGACGCAGGAGCGGTGGCAACGGGGCGTAGCGTGTACGACCGACGACGACGACGGGCAGGTCCACGAGAAGAGAAGGGGGGAGGAGGAAGACGGGGAAGAAAAGGGGAAAGGCCAAGGGCTGTGGAGCGAAGGGCAGTGAGCTAAAGACGATAAGGCAAAGGGCGGTAAAGTGAAGGGCAGTGAAAAAAAAGCGAAGGACGGAGAGACGAAGAGTGAAGAGGCGAAGGTGAAGGGGAAAAAAAGGAAAAAGACCCAAGGTGGTGGGGCGAAGGGCGTAGAGATGAAGGGATAAAGATGATGGTCGGGGCATAGAGTAAAGAAATATAGCTCTTTGGTCTACGGTCGGGGAAGCGAAAGGCTCCGGGGATGCGGGACGCGTAGGGCGAAGACAGTGAGGATACCTTGTCAAGAGCCGAGGATGCAGCCATAAGGATGGACAGAGGAGAGGACGAGGGAGGACAATAGGAGGGCACGGAGGGCCAAGGGTCTATTGACGATGCGCAGCGGCGGGCGCTGCCGCCCCCCCCCCGCGCCTGCGTTTCCACACGCTTGCCTAATCGCGGACGCGCCATCGCAGATGCGGGCTGCGCAGCGGGCGGTGGGGTGCAGGGGCGGCTTTAGGTGTCCGGAGGCGGAGAGGGGCATCGAGGTTAGCGACGGATCGGTTGATGGATGGCTGATATTCGTGTCTTGGATAAAATGTTGGTCAGTTAGGGTTGAGATATCAGATAATACGCATGATCATGCAGTAGTTACTCGAAGTAGAGCTAACTGCTGTTTGAGAGAATTGATGTGGGAGGTCGGAGGGCGAGAAGCAAAAGGGTGGGAGAGAAAAATTGAGAAAAAGCACAAGTGGGTGCTTTTTTATATTTTCTTGTTGATAATGAAGGAGAAAAGCATCTGAGTCAATTAACGATAGAATACAATTTGAGTATTATTTTATACAGAAAATAAATTGTTTAAATTTTGTGTTACCTAAAATATTTTATCATATGGTTTTGCATGATTTACTGAATTATGTTTCGTTTTGTAGGTTGTTATTACAATGTAGTAATCTATAATATTATTATCCCTGAATATTCTCTTTATTAGCGTCATTTCAATTACTCTAAATTTGTACTAATCTGCCAGGCCAAAATGCCACCCATATTTTGTCGAACAAACATCCCAGATGTCATAATCTTGCCCCCCACGCCAGACCTCGCTCAAATCCGGCGACTACATCCACCTCATCATCTCCACGGATCATCTCTCCGCCCCCGGCTCTGTAATCCAGCAACCCGACGCCTTCCTCGGGACAGTCACTTCCCCTTCCCCTCGCACAGTGCGCTTTCGAGCGAATTCCGCCGGTGTCAACCCTTGGAGAAGTGGCGCCGCCCTGTGTTTGCACGTGGTCCTTGCGCAAACTCCTCGCGTCTACACTGCAGCATTACCCTGCTCCGGATTCGACTCTCCGCCGAAACGCCGCCCTGGAAAGAGAAACTTGCAGCAAACACCCGGCGTTTCCACAAACCTCGCGGTCCCATTCAAACAAACGCACCGTAAAACTGCGCCAACACCTAGTCCGATCCTCGTATAGTCGAGTCACTCGTGTCAGAACTCTGTCGTTTGTGGTGCGTGGGAAATGAAATGTATTAATATTTATCCAGGGTTTATGATTATTTCAAAATTAGACTATGGACATTGTTTGAACTTTTCTTTTATCAAAACTCTGAGAAAATTGATGGGGATGTAACCATTATTCCATATTTCAAATACACTAGTGTTTCCTGTACGTCGGGTCTATACGAGACGAACTCTATTCACTGGTATGTTTTTCATGTAACGTTATGTTCGATTTCTATCCGTTAAGATTTTGGATTTTCATTATTGACGCAAGGACACAACAATATTCGTTTGAAAATATGCCCAAATTCTTGAAATTAGAACATCTTTCAACATTAGCATTAAATATGCTCAAAACATACTGCACAATATCAATTATCAACGAAAATTTACACATAAAGAGGCATATGAAATTAAGTATTTAAGTAAACGAACATCTTTTATACAATTTATTATTAAATATGTTAAACGAGAAAGCTGGTGTACCATTACGTTGAATTTAAATGTTTTCTAAATTATAAATTTAGAAAAATAAAATTAACTTTTTATCAAAGAATACGCATTGTAAGTGATACGAAATGAGTCGCAAAACTCATGAGATTTTTTAGAAGAATGACATGTGTTTATGGCATATCATGAGAACCATTAAAGACAAAGATAACGACAAATATGAAAACGTATTCTTCACCTGCTTCCATCAAAGCGGCTAGACTGTACAACGTCGCGAATGTGGGTGGTCGTACCCCTCTGTTGACTGCGGCAGTCCGTCGTCACTTTCTAACTTACCGCTGTTTTTCAGACTTTTCTCAACTTCGCCCGCTTCCCCGGAATGAAGTTCTGGCTACTTCATTCTCACTTCTCTCCCCCTGCGCCTTTTTCCCCTCGTTTAATATTTCAGCGACCCTCTCGTTTCCCTCAGAAAGTTCCATATTTACGAGTAACATTTCCCTGACAGCCGTCGTGTCAATCGGCTGAATAGCGGAGCTCCCTGCTCCATGTGCGTCGATATACTGCGCTTGCCTAGTGCGGTAAGCGTCTTTCCCTTTGCCGCGTCCCCGGGGATATCTCTGTGCCCAAGAGCTAGGCTTATCGATGGGCGATAGCCCTTTAGTATTCGCAAAGGCGCTTTCTCGCTGTAAATTCTTTAGTTGTCGCTCTTTTAAACGGTTTGTGCTCCCGATCGCGTCCTCCAGTACTATTACTCTTTCGTATCCCTCGCTTTTGTAAGTCACTGCAGAAATAGATGCAGCAGGGCATGCAAGAACGATCTCCGGCATGCAAGGAGGGGCAACGTACAATCAAGCGGGAAAAACTAGGGAGCTCTGACCGATTGAGGTAGGCAACATATTTTTGAAGATCTCAATTTTGGATCATCTACCAATGGGGATGTTATTTTAAAACGTGATTATGTATTACTTGTACTGCCGTATTCTTCAACTAGATTTGAATTCTGTACAATCACTGGTACAAAAGAGAATTATTATTGTGCTCGGTACGTTCCCCTGGAAAGTATTTTCTATTGCCTCTTTTATAACCATTTTTATTGACACATTTTCTTAAAGGAATAGTTCATGAAGACACGTGTATTGTGATAGGATCTGACAATTGTTTTGTGGTTCTATGGTGTTTGTGGACACATGATGTACGTTAAAGAACTAAAGTACTTAGGACAAATCTGGGACTGTAAGGATTGTGTGATGAAGTATGTAGCCATATTTCATGAGTAGATTAAGACAAGTTCTGGAGGTCTTAGCTGTTATCTTTACAGGAAAGGGAAAAAGCAATGGGCGCCTTTACATTTTGTAATGTAAATTGGCTGAACGACCACTTAATTTAATAAAAGTTTATCTTATCATTGTTTCTAATCGACGGACAAATGTCAACATCACCTTGAATCGTTTTAATTGGACATCATGTCACTGAAAATCCATTTAATTGGTCGTTTACATTTTAAAATTAATGTAATTACTCTTCATCGTTTATTTTAAATAGAGTTCCAACAATTGTAATCTTTTTTGCACAATTTCTAAAGAACACCTAGCTTTCCTCGAAAACTCGAGGATATCTACACTTTCCACGTTTTCTCGCAGCGCCCTGCAATATCAAGGCCCCTCATTCCTCCTTCCCTCTTCCCTTCCCGATAAAGAAGTCTTCTCGGCGTTGCTGATTGGGCGGTCGCGGTCGCGTCGGCGTCGACCGGAAATGAGAGTAAGTGATAGATGAGGAGATAAGTGCCACTCGGAAGCCCAGTTCAGAGGTCGCACGACACAGGACTCGGGTGCGGAGCGTCCCTTGAAATCGATAATCGAACGACGAGGAGCGGCGCCGCAGGGAATGGGAGGCAGGAAGAAAAAAAAACAGAAAGGCGACTTCCTTTCGACGAATTATGGATGAGGAGAGTTTGGCTGCGTCCGATTGACCCTGAGGTGTCCCTGCAAATAAATCTTAGGAAAATATTTATTTTCCCCAAATTCAATTGTATATTACTTTTGAACGAAATATTTCAATTCCTGAACTCAACCAGGGATTTAGCCTGTTATTTTCACCGTGAAAATGTTTTTTTTTTCTGACGCTGATATTATCTTTAAGACTGACGTTTATATTCGCAGCAAATGTTACGAATACAAAAATAAATAGTACTTTACTCGAAAATTGGACGGATCAAATGACTTTATTAAGCAAAGGTTATTTTTTTTTTATTTCCATTAAGAGTAGGCAGAAATGAAACTTGTATTGTAATAAAAAAAATTCGAATTCATTACTAATGAATACTGTGATTTTCTTCTTCTTCTTCTTCTTCTTCTTCTTCTTCTTTTTCTTCTTTCTTCTTCTTCTTATTCTTTTCTTTTCTTTTCTTCTTCTTTTTTTCTTTTCTTTCTTTTATTCTTTTCTTCTTCTTCTTCTTTTCTTCTTTTCTTTTCTTTTTTCTTCTTTTCTTCTTCTTCTTTTTATTATTTTTTCTTCTTCTTCTTCTTCTTTATCTTCTTCTTTTCTTCTTCTTCTTCTTCTTTTCTTCTTATTCTTTTCTTCTTCTTCTTCTTCTTCTTCTTCTTCTTCTTCTTCTTTATTTCTTCTTCTTCTTCTTTTCATTACTTTTCTTTCTTTTCTTCTTCTTTCTTCTTCTTCTTCTTCTTCTTCTTCTTCTTTTCTTTTCTTCTTCTTCTTCTTCTTCTTCTTCTTCTTCTTCATTCTTCTTCTTCTTCTTCTTCTGTCTTCTTCTTCTTCTTCTTCTTTTATTCTTCTGTCTTCTTCTTCTTCTTCTTTATCTTCTTTCTATCTTTTCTTCTTATTCTTCTTCTTCTTCTTCTTCTTCTTCTTCTTCTTCTTCATTTCTTCTTCTTCTTCTTCTTCTTCTTCTTCTTCTTCATTCTTCTTCTTCTTCTTCTTCTTCTTCTTCTTCTTCTTCTTCTTCTTCTTCTATTCTTCTTCTTCTTCTTCTATTCTTCTTCTTCTTCTATTCTTCTTCTTCTTCTATTCTTCTTCTTCTTCTATTCTTCTTCTTCTTCTTCTTCTTCTTCTTCTTCTTCTTCTTCTTCTTCTTCTTCTTCTTCTTCTTCTTCTTCTTCTTCTTCTTCTTCTTCTTCTTTTCTTTTTTACTTCTTCTTCTTCTTCTTCTTCTTCTTCTTCTTCTTCTTCTTCTTCTTCTTCTTCTTCTTCTTCTTCTTCTTCTTCTTCTTCTTCTTCTTCTTCTTCTTCTTCTTCTTCTTCTTCTTCTTCTTCTTCTTCTTCTTCTTCTTCTTCTTCTTCTTCTTCTTCTTCTTCTTCTTCTTCTTCTTCTTCTTCTTCTTCTTCTTCTTTTTTCTTCTTCTTCTTCTTCTTCTTCTTCTTCTTCTTCTTCTTATTACTTCTTCTTCTTCTTCTTCTTCTTCTTCTTCTTCTTCTTCTTCTTCTTACTTCTTCTTCTTCTTCTTCTTCTTCTTCTTCTTCTTCTATTACTTCTTCATTCTTTTCTTCTTCTTCTTCTTCTTCTTCTTCTTCTTCTTCTTCTTCTTCTTCTTCTTTTCTTCTTTATTCTTCTATCTTATTCTTCTTCTTCTTCTTCTTCTTCTTCTTCTTCTTCTTCTTCTTCTTCTTCTTCTTCTTCTTCTTCTTTCTTCTTCTTCTTCTTCTTTCTTATTCTTTTTCTATACTTCTTACTGCCTCTTCATTATCTCTTCTTCTATCTTCTTCATTCTTCTTCTTGCTTCTTTCTTTTCTTCTATATCTCTTCTTCTTACTTTCTTCATTCTTACTTTATTCTTCTAACCTTCTTCTTTATTTTGTTCTTTTAATCTTTTCTATCTTCATTCTATTACTTCTTCTGTATCTCTTTTTTCACTAAATAATTCTTCTTCTTCTCTTCTCTTCATTCTATGCATTCACTTCTATATTTCTACATTGTAGATTTTTAATTCATTTTTCATTACAATGATTTATTTTAATTTTTTATTCTTCTTTCTGCTATTCTTCTATTTATTCTTACTCTTACAAGAATTCTTTTTCTTCTTCTTTCTAATTTTCTTCTTCTTACATTTTTATTCTTTTCTTAAGATATTCTATCTTCTTTTGTATGCTTTTTTTGTTCTATGTTTTTATCTATATTCTTTTCTTCTAATACTTGCAATCTGACTTAATTTTTTCTTCTTCTTTTCATTATTACTATTCTTCTTGCTTTTCTTTCATCTTAAATTCATGAGCTTTCATTTTATGTTAATTGCTTGCTTCTTTTTAATAATTATCTTATATTTTTTCTAATGCATTACTTATCTTTTATTGACTCATTCCTATCTTTTTCTTTCTTCTTAATTAATGTATTACTTCTTCTTTTATTATTTACTTGTAATCTTTTTCTTCATTTCTAGACTTCTTTTCTTCTTCAATATCTTCACTTTCCTTCTTCTTCTTCTTCTTCTTCTTCATTCTCTTCTTCTTCTATATATACTTCTTGCTTCTATTGGTCTTCTTCTTCTTCTTCTCTTACTTCTATAATCTTCTTGCCATTCTTCTTCTTCATTACTTCTCTTTTCTTCCTTAATCTATCTTACATTCTTCTTCTTACTTCTGTCGAAAAAACTTAACATTCTTCTTGCATTCTATAGTTCTTCTTCTTCTTCTTTTTCCCTTTCTTCTCTCATTCTTGTTTTCTTCTTCTTCTTCTTTTCTTTTTTCTTTTCTTTCTTACTTCTTCCTTTTTCTTTTCTTTTTCTTTTTCCTAATTTTTCTTTTTCTTTTCTTTTTCTTTTACTTTTCTTTTTTTTCTATTTTCTATTCTTCTATCTTATTTTCTTTTCTTTTGTTTTTCTTTGCTTTTTTTTTTCTTTTTTTTTTTCTTCTTTCTTCTTCTATTTCTTCTTTTTATTCAATTCTTCTTTTATTCTTTTCTTTCTTCTTCTTCTTCTTCTTCTTCTTCTTCTTCTTCTTCTTCTTCTTCTTCTTCTTCTTCTTCTTCTTCTTCTTCTTCTTCTTCTTCTTCTTCTTCTTCTTCTTCTTCTTCTTCTTCTTCTTCTTCTTCTTCTTCTTCTTCTTCTTCTTCTTCTTTTTCTTCTTCTTCTTCTTCTTCTTCTTCTTCTTCTTCTTCTTCTTCTTCTTCTTTCTTCTTCTTTTCTTCTTATTATTATTATTATTATTATTATTATTATTAGTCATTGTAGTTAATATTGGAAATAATAGTAAAAAATTGGGGGTATTGTACGCGATCATTTTCGTGTGAACTACCTTTTTGATAAAAGCACAGGCAGTTAATGCAAACAACATGACCCAAGTCCATCTTTTATGAAACAGCAGTGGAGGGTGATTGCGAGTAACGAAGGCAGAGGCCAGAGCGAAAACGCTCGGCGGTGGCGGGCGGGCGAAGGGGGCGTGGCGAGCGGCGAGGGGAATCCCCGGCATCTGAAACAATTTGACGCCAGCCGCGCGGCCAGCCCTGCGGAAGACAGCGCTCGCGCCGGCGGGGGCCTCTCCACCCCCGCCAGGCGACGTAATACCAGGCATTATCAGCGCCCCCTGTAATTGATTCGGAATTGATAGAGGCGCCAGATTCTCAAGGATTCAATTGTCGGATAACGGGCTCCGCGATGCGAAGCGAGGCGCCGCTCAACCTTCATCATCGCGCGCCAGAAGTAGAGGCGGACGCGGAGTCGGCGGGATTCGGGATGGGCGGGGGGGGCCGAGAACAGCATCGGAGACGGGTGTAGTGGCAGAGGTGGAGGGGCAGGCAGGGAGAGTCGTGGTGGTGGCGGTGAGAGTGAGGGGGGGGGGCACCGGCGGAGGGCGGAGGGGGCAGCGAGGTGTAGTGGGGGCGAAAGGGACCGCAGGGGTGGCGGGGTGGCGAGGTGGCGGGGTGGCGGGGTGGCGGGTGCGGCGGCGGGCGGCGGAGGCGGCGGGGCGGCGGGGGGGGGGGGCGGGGGCGGCGGGGCGGCGGGGGCGGCGGGGGCGGCGGGGGCGGCGGGGGCGGCGGGGGCGGTGATAGCAGGGGCGTGTCGGAGGACGGTGGTTGCGGCGTGGGGAGGTGGCGGCGGTGGTGAGAGTGACGAGCGCGGTGGGTGCGGTGGTGGCGGCGTCGGAGCGGCGCCCCCGCCGTCGCTGATGAGGCAATTCGAGGGCGCTGAGGCGACGGGCGAAGCGACGCCGGTGGTGTTGGCGGCGCAGGAGAGGAAGGGGGGTCAATTGCGTTTCGAGGCGTGAAGGTCGGCCACGCCGCTGATTCGCGAAGTCAGGGGCGCAGAAGCTGCCCACGTCTTGTTGTCGTAGGTGATGGGTGACGCAAGGATTCGCTTAATATCGTATGTGAATCATTTATAAAAACTTTCTGAGATATATGGTTACGTCACTCAGGTTATTATGAGAATTTTGTGTAGTGTATGGAGCAGTAGCTGTAAAAGACTTCAAAGGCCATCACCAAATTTTGTGTAGCGAATAGAACAGCATTAGCAACAGCATCTAAATAATATTATCAAACCATCGAATATTATCAAACGAAAGTTACGTCTTTTAGACCATACTTCGCGATCAATAGTATATTACGTCAACAAAATATAAATGAATACTTTCATTTCAGATCCTTTCCTATAATTATCAATAATACAAACTTTATTTGGATACGTAATTCGTCTTCGTAATTTTATGTTCCATGATTTCATGGCGTTGCTTCTACCTTATTCTTAAATATTCATGCAAATATTGCATTTTCAGGACGATAGTAATTTCACTCCAATCTAGGATGCGTGACGCGTCCACAAAACGACGACTTTGACATACATTCGAGACGTATCATTAAATGATACATGCCTCTCCAGTACAAATTTACGTTTAGTCCGTCACGGAATCAATTGTACATTGAAGCAAGGTCAGCACAACGATCGACCCTGGCTGCATTATGAGTCACTCAACAGTGCAATCACGGCGCGCATAATACCACGCGGGTTTCAAATTGCAGCGCGTGCGAATCGTGTCCTTTTCCGCCTGGATATCAGCGAGCACCGTCTGTTCAGGAGGTGGGAGGACTACGCAGAACCGGCGCGCTGCACGTCCCGATGTCGAGGTCGAACCCTGGACCCGAGCCGGCCGCGCCGCACGCGGCCTGAGCTGCACCTAATAGCTGCAATCAGCGTGAAATCGGAGCTGCCCTTTGCGGTCCATTCCCAGACGCGCAGATGTCTCGTCCCAGGTATTTAGGGGGCGCTGGAGATCTGATCTGGCGCAACAATGGGCGATCGGCGAGAATCGACTCTCGGCAGTTCGATGATGTGGCAAGATCAGCTGAAAGAGAGAACTTGTAAGGAAAAAGTAGGAAATCATTATTGCGTCATTATTCTGGAAGATCACGAAACTACATGGATGCAGTGTTGAACATTTCGTGTACAATTAAATGAACGGTTTTGAGAAGGGCATCATTAAGGGCAGGGCAGTTGCAACTGATGACGTTTTCAAAATACTTTATTCAATTACAGTAATTGTTTAAAGCAGGTAGCACGATAATATGTCTCTCAGATACAAAGTTATCATTTTTATTACATGAATAGTCGGAACTAATTTCGTTGAGTGCATGTCCTCCAAATGGTTTACGATGAACTGAAGTTATTCAACGAATCACTGATGCTTTTTATATTCAATAATCCCTTCATGGCTTTAAAACAGTATTATAAAGAGGGAAAATGGATTCTCAGAATATTACATGCATTGTTTTTACGCATTTCATTAAAAAATAAAATTTATTTTGGAAGTACCTCTCAATTCTGAATGCCATTGACTGATTACTGGATACAATGTGTGATATAAAGTGCACGAGATCGATTTTGAATTTGCTAAAAGAAGTTTATGTAAAAGTATTACCAACTTACGTTTTATTACTTGGCTTAAGGACCCATTTTATAAAGGTTACATTTAATGTTCAGGTAAAAAGTCTGGCAATTACGCAAACATTTGACAACAGATTAGTTCATTGACTGAGTGTATTATCTTACTAATTGAAGGAATCGAATAGGTAAAACGACATGAGTATGCGAAGAGCATCAGCTAAGTTATAATCACTGAAATCTTGAGTGCAATATTCTTCTCAGACAAGCAATCCTTCGGAAGGAAAATCGTGACTTTCGCTCGCGTAACACTAGCGCTCTTGCAAAGGTCGCAAATACCAAAAACTCCCTCTTGAAATACCCCCACAACCTTCACGAGCTCCATGAAACGGCAATTGCTGTCTGCTAATGCACCTGTTGCTGTTTTCGGGAATTAAAGTACCTAATCTCTTGGAAGCGAAGAGCACTCTGGGCTGTTAGTGGGGCGAACTTCGTGTTGCAAGCGCCCTTCATATTCGCATTGGTTACCAACAGTCATCATGACCCCACGTACCCCTCTGCTTTGCTAACTGCAATTTCAATTACCTCGTACGTGTTCTCGCTGTATTATCCGGCTCTTCCCTTCCCTTCAGATTACTCAGAAGACCTTTCGAGGCGGGAATGGCGGATACCTCATTCACTTTTCCGTTCGCGGTTTCCTTTCCCTTCAAGAGAATTACTCTGGAAAAGACGCGGACAGTACGTTCGAACCGGATGCGGTTCAATAGAATGTCCGTTATTCCAAGAACCTCACACAAACGACACGTGGGGGGCTATTCTTGACTTAACAATGCCGACGGGGACAATTATCCTAAACAAACTCAATTAAGTTCTGAAGGGGGGGCGCCAGGCGCCGAACGGGTGGTCCATTGATCGAGAATGTTGGCAACGAGCGTAGCCAATCGCATTTTCTGCCTCGGACATCGGAAAGAGCTTGGGCGTGTTTGAGGATCACGAAGCACAGGCGATGGTGATTGCCGTGAGAATTGGTGGTGAATAGGTTCGCGCGAGATGTAAAGTTTTCTGCAATCTGTATCTAATTAATCATGGTGAGTGACGAGCAAGAAACAGGTGGATTTTGTGTTGGCGAAACTGCACACTTTTTTTTCTTGAGAAGCCCAAGATGACTTTGAAGGATACATATTACTACACTAGTGCTAACAAATAGTTTAAGATCTTTATTTACGTCAAGATGAGCATCTTTTATTTTGTAATAATTTGAATAACTTCATTGTAATGTATTTTAATATCATTTAACATTGCTTCGTATGAATATTCACATGTATAATTTTGTAATAATTGAGACATTAATTTTATAAAAATACTAAAAAATTTTTCGTTTCAAGTACAAATATGTTATATTCAAGGAAATTTGGCAATTTCACTAGAAGTAAATACTTTGAAGATCCCTTAAAATGTCCTGTTAGTTGATTCATTGGTTGTAGTGTTTAGATTGTAACTTACTTCATAATTGTGAAGATGATTTCTTATATTTTAATATATTTTCTCATATTTTAATATATTTTCATATACTTTAATATACTTACTTATATTTAAAGTATAATTTTAATACGAGTTTTTTGGCTTTTGCTATAGCAAAGGGAATGTGATTTATTTACGAGAACATTTTGAATCGAAAAGTGTGTTATTTCAACTTTTATGCACGTTAAAGGAAAAGGTATTTTAAATATTTCATTTTCATCTCAAAAGATAACCCAGCCACAAAATAATAATAATAGTCTTGATGCGTATTTCATTACTCAACACGAATCGTATCTTCTAGAAAATCCAACACATTATCTCCCCTCACTCCACATTCCAGCAAAACGTCGCATAGCTGCGTTGTCTGCCACATACACACTTCAAGCCCGGGCTGGCGGTAAACAATTTCGCCACTAGAAAAGATGCAAAGCACGGCAGGGCGGGCAAGGCTGGCATCCCGGCGGAAGAGGATGATAAAACGCGAGGAGCTAAACGAATTCGCCAGGAAAAGGTTCCCTACGGTTGTTTTACGGCAGGCACTGAAAGAAAGACGACAGCGAAATCTTCAAAGGCGGGCGCACTCTTGATCCTAAAGGGAGTAGCGTACTGCCGGGAAGGTCTGGTCTTCTGTGTTTGTGCTTATGCGCCCCGAAAATACCGCGAACTTGCGACATTTCTTTCTGGGCAGGTTCGTTACCGTGAACTACGTCGCTACGTTATACTCGCCCTTAAGACTCCCTTATTATACGGAATTCAGAGAATCCACCGACGCGCAACTCTTGCTTCCGAGACGAGCTCTCCATAGAAGCAAGCAAAAACATCCGAACAATCCACCGGGAGGCAAAAGCTAAAATAAAGGATCATTATCCTCCTTTTGCTTTAAATTTTAAGATGGACTAAACGCAGCGAAAGATGATGGAGCACGATATTTCCAAGTAATTACTACTAATCTTCTTCGTTCCCGGCCTCCGCCGACCCCTCGACTTCCAAACTTCATTACTGGGGCCTGGCGATGCTTAATTGGTCGCAATCTGCGCAGCGAGTCGCGACGTCGCGCTGATTGGACGAGGAAATCGCTGCTCCTCTGCGCGTCCGCGCCGGCCGAGGCACCGGGTTCGTGCCTCGCGAGGGCGCGGCGTTCGACACGCGAGGTATGCGGCACGAACGTTGCGGAGATGGAGGTCTTAATGGCAGCTTCTCTGCTGCGTGATTGTTTCGGTGCGGTTGTCATGACGCCCGAGTGCAGTTAGAAAGGTTTATGCAACTGTTTGTAAATGATGTAGCGTGTTTTGAGTAGATAACGACTTGATTCATGCAAATAATTTTCCGTTCATCGACTTTCGTGTACACTATGGTTTAAATTGATGACACGATACTGAAATCTCGGTGTTTCACGCTGAGATGAGAGTTTCGTTACTCTTAATTTGAATGTTTGATTTTCTTGTAAGAGATGAAAATCTGTTTGACCTCATTTCATCACATGGAGTATAATTAAGAAATAAAAAGTATCAAATTAATTTACCGTTATTTATTATTTCTTTCATTGCAACTGCTGCATTTATATTTTTATTTACACTTACACTGCAGTGAATTGTTCTTAAAGACGATTGGGTTATATTCATATCAACGAGTGGAGGAAAGGGGAGTGGTAGTAATTACTTACCCCTCCTCTTACCTAATGATTCTCACATAATATCCGACTGAAACTAGCGAGCTATAGTACCATCAGTACACCAGTACATCCGGGCGTCTACTAAACTTTTGACGCAGAGTATGTAAGTTTTCTGCCTACACATTTGTGGATCAAAAGATGAAGGAGAGGAACGATCACAAAGTCGAGGGTGCAAAATGCGTCTGGGTTTTCAGTCTCCTACCACCCACGCTGGCTTCCTCTTCCCACCTCTCCATTCCTGCCACCACTAGTTCTGATGAGGCCGACGCTTTCGGCGACTCTTACCTCACAGACGCCCAGGAACCAACGCCCCCTCCCTCCTCCTCCTTCCATCCCTCCCGCCCTTGACGCCTCTGCCACCCTCTGTCATTCCCTCCGCCCCCGGCGGTCCGACCTTCTGCCGCTTTCTCGTCCACACTCCTGTCTCTCTCGTCGCTTCAGTCAGGCTGCATCACTCTATCCACCTCCGACAGCAAAGGACCCCCACCGCGCCCCAATTGTGCGTTGACAGGCCTTTATTGCGTGTGCCATGCGCCGTCGCAGGCAGGTGAAGGCCTGGCGCATCATATTGCTCGTTTCTGACGCCGCCCCTCGCCCCACTGACACCCACGCATTCAGCTACACACAGGTTGGACGTGCGAATAGAGAGCCAAGGGATTGGTTTGACACTCGAGGTAGGACATTCACGGAGGGGTGGTGAAATATCCATAGCGTGTGAAGCCGATGCTGTAAGATTTTGTTTGCTGTCTTTTGAAGGAGCTGCTACTGTATTAACAGTGCGCAGTTCTGTTTATAACTCATATTTTGTGTGACTTACTGCCATTTCAAAAGAATTGTTAAAATATTTATGATACTAACTGAAATAACCGCAAATGCTTAATTTTTATTTTTAAATAAAATAATATTTTTTGTCCTATCGTTGCTACCAAAACAGAACACTGGAATTTAATTTCATACTATATAAATAAAATAAAAGTATAGATTATACAATTTAAAGAAAATGCATAAGTATTTAAATAATGATACAGAACCATAAATCTGTTCCTGATACATTGTAATGGGTTTCGAAACAACTACTGAGGTCAAACTAGTTTATTTGTTTCTTCTATTGAAAGATTTGTGAAGGCGAGCTGAATGACTCGTTCAAAAAAGGATGTATCAAAACGCAATTCATTTGGAAGTATGTCAATCGGGAACATCTTGATTCAATCTCGTTGAGTGTGAATCGGAAAAAAATATCCGTAAAATACTTAATTTTCGCTAGATTAATGTATGTTGTTCTAGTTTTTTTCATTTTTTGCTATAATTTGGAAGTAGATAAGCATTTTGTGAACATTTTCAAATCACTATCAAGATTCAGAATATCCGCGAGTTGACTGTCGTGAGATGATTGATACAATTTCCAAAATATAAAATAAATGAACTCGTCAAAGACATGGCATATTATAAGTCATTACTAGAAGCAAATTGCCGTAGAATATAAAGTTTCCTTTTACTCTTAACATCAATTACTGATATACGCTTTAATTTCTATATCCTTGCTGTTTGGTACGAGACTGAATTGAACATGGGTTTCATCATCAACAGCACAAAGGAATGAAATTAAATATTTTTACAAAGTTATATAATGACCTGTAAAATTAGTTTAATTTTAACCTTAATTTTAATTTAACTTTAGTTTTAATATGTTTTCTTTCAATTTTATACTAATAAAATCAAAACTGTCAGTAACAAATTTACGTTTGATGTTTCTGTTTTCCGACGAGAATTTTGCACTAGTCTAAGTTGAGGGAGAGTAATATTCACAAAGAGAGAACGATTACAAATGGATAAAAAAGTATATGCTTTGGTACCTCTTTGCGGCTTGTTGCTACGAGTCGTGAAGCAGCAAGACCTTGCTTACGTTCGTGTAAAGTGAGAACTAGAAATCTCTATGAAACACAGTTTCTATTGGTGCGTGACGATGACCACGACTGTTGTTTTTAGTATTGTGCTGAACTTGTTCGACCACTCTGAGAGCTTCATCTTTGCACAGAAAAGTCTGTGGTCTACAAAGGATACAATATGTCGTGACCAAACGTTTTTTTACAATGTTTTGTTACGTTCTTATCCTTCTTTGTGAAACTTTCTGAGTTAGTTTTGAACTTTCCACGCCATTTTTAAATCTTTTCTTTTTCCTATGATCAAATTATGTTTTCTAAGAGGACTTGTAAGTCGAACAATAATTCTATCAAAATAACATTCATAGAGTCCTAATATCAATAGTTGTCTTTTGTTTTATAAATATCTCCCATAAGTACACTATTTAAGATGAAGGTTACTTTTCATGCCAAATGGAGAACATGTCCATTGAGATAGTACCAACTCGTTTTATTTAGTTTGTATTATTACTGAAAACATAATTACATTAAAGCAAATATAAAGGCGTTTGGATGGTAGTTTAATGTGCGACGTATTAATTGACATACAAGCGTGAAATATCTATTAATTGGAAAGAACTCAGCTTTCTAGAAATACATATACTCCTTGATGGGAAATTTTACAAAAATTATTTGCATCTGCTTCATTCTCTTGAACACTGTTTCACATATCATAGAAAAGCGTTCACTTGCAGAATATGGCTATGAAGTGTGTTATTGCGCGTGAATGCCAACAGCTGCACCGTGAAGGAAGAGAGAAGGGAAACGTGACCTTCTTGCTTCGCACCAATCTCATTTGAATCAGAGGTGAACTAGTAGATAGACGCAACACCTACTTGACTTGACGTAAAAAAATTCAAAAACTGAAGAAAGGAAATTGTAAATGCCTTGTACACTTCACTGGGAAGTAAAAGAGACAGTTCAGTTATAGAATTAAAGAAATGCAATACATTAAAAAAATGATTTTTGATTTTGAGTAATATTTTTATGTAAAAATAATTTTTTGTAAGATTAACTATCTTTGAAGTCTAGATATGCGAGAATAGGTAAAATAGGAAATTTAATTTAATTTTCTTAATTTATTTAGTAATTATTTAGTATTATTAATATTTATTCATTTATTACAAATACACATTTTCTGATTTTTTGTGACATAGCCAAAGGTTATTACGAAACTTACATTCTCAAATACTCGTTTTTCAACATGTCGAATCATGGTATTCTCCCACCCCACCCACACACCCTCCCAGATGGTCACTCAATCAACACTCACAAATATCAAATTCAAAAAACCCTCTGAAAAGAAGTTTTACATTGTAGGGCTGAAGGGGGAAAAAGCATTTTTGGCGTCTGTGTGAAATCATTCAGTTTTACCGAAAACATGATAACATTCCATAAGCCGAAATAGATAATTAATCAATAGACCATGAAATCAAAAAAGATTATATCATTCTCTTCGTTTAAAATATTTAACTTTAGAAAGATAGTGAATGGTTCCATTTCTGTATTGTTTTGAAGTGTCCCCAGTGTTCTTTATTTTCATTTGCTTCATCTGCAATGAACATCGAACGTAATTACCCTCTCGAAATTTACAATTCCTGAAAACCGAGCGCTGAAAGCAATATGGCCAGCAGATGATGCGCAACACTGTATTATGTATCGCATGAAACTTGATTAACTTTTTATTGGCCACTCAGCAATTCTTTCCGTTGTGAAAATATGGGGCGAGGGGTCGACGCGAGGGCCGCTCGTATTGGAGTTGGCCGTTCGCAAAAGCATCGATTGGCCGCGGGAGCCCATAAGGGCCTGGCGACCCTAATTTAATCCCGGTTGTGGCGCGTGGGGGCGGTGCGTGGCGGTGGCGGGCGGTGGCGTGGCGGGGCGGTGGCGGTGCGGTGGGGGGCGCGGTGGCGGTGGCGGTGGCGGCGGTGGCGGGTGGCGGTGGCGGTGGCGGTGGCGGTGGCGGTGGCGGGGGGTCGGCGGTGGCGGTGGCTGGCGGTGGCGGGCGGTGGCGGTGGCGGTGGCGGTGGCGGTGGCGGTGGCGGTGGCGGTCGGTGGCGGTGGCGTGGCGGTGGCGGTGGCGGTGGCTGGCGGTGGCGGTGGCGGTGGCGGTGGCGGTGGCGGTGGCGGTGGCGGTGGCGGTGGGGGGCGGTGGCGGTGGCGGTGGCGGTGGCGGTGGCGGTGGCGGTGGCGGTGGCGGTGGCGGTGGCGGTGGCGGTGGCGGTGGCGGTGGCGGTGGCGGTGGCGGTGGCGGTGGCGGTGGCGGTGGCGGTGGTGGTGAAGTTGGTGGCGTTGGCGAAGGGGGCGGTGCCTACGCGTGGTGCCGCGGGCGTCGGAGGTGGCATGGGCGCGGGGGCGACCGTGGCGTCAGGAGCGTGAGTGGCGTCAAAGGGGTGGCGGCAGCTGTTGTGGCAGTGGCCGCAGCGATGCCCCTCGTGTCCAGTGGGTGCGCCCACGGTGCGAGTGGTGTGGGCGTGCCTTCCGCCCTGTGGCTCCAGTGGCCCTCGCCACGCAAGGCGCAGAACGAGACATTTGTACATTTGTGGGAGGGCGACAACATTTCCAGATTAATTCCCGAGGAATTTTAAGAAAGACATTTAAATGGAATTTGTGTAGCACAACATTGATATTATTATTATTATTATTATATTCTCCATTATATATGTATATATATATATATATATATATATATATATATATATATTCCTACAAACATAAGTTAATATATTAATCTACGCTAATCGTACTATGAAAGCGCCAAAATTTTAGTACGTGTGTCTTCAACATTTTCCTGGTAACGTTGCTTGAAAAAATATTGGACATACGAATATTGGTTAATGAACGTAAATATATTTGATTTTGCAGAAAATTTGACTCTCCATTTCACTGCTTTTCGCAATGTATTGGGAAACATTAAGAAACTTTGAAGAAAAAGAAATGTCCGTCAGGCAAAGCGCATTTCGCCTGTTTCCCGCTCAAATACTCCCGATAATGACTCATGGATTGAGGCAATTTGTTTACACTTAAAAGTAAGGATCTGTAAACGTATGGAAGCTACATGTCTCAAAAAGCAGGGTTCATCTCTAGATAAGTTTATATATTTTTCCAGAGGCTTTTGTCAAGCCGACTGTCAGTTACGTTTTACATTCCAATTAGACGCATATTCGACCATACGTTAGACACAAACATACTTGCGGACTCCTCTGATCTGTGGTCAGCAGGACGCAAGGACCTCTGCGACAACACATACATGAGAGACAAGGGACAAACAACCACTCCCAAAGCGGGACAAGAACACGGGGCCCTTTGGACCGAAGCGTTGAGTCGCTACTCTTAGCCTCCTCGACCGTCCAGGTTGGCTAGATTGTTATACGCTCCGCTTTAAAACGTTTTTATGATAGAATATATAAGACTACATTTTCTTCTACCGGACAGGCATATAAGGCTGCAGGCTCGGAGAGAGAACAGAAGAGGACTTTAATGGTTTGTGAATTCTATTTCTCGTATCCCATGACACTCAGGAGCTGGATCCAACCCAATCAAGAAATGCAACAAATCCACACAAGGCTGACGATGCATGGCTACTATTACCAACTGTGCAAAAGGCAACGCTTCCACGAGCCCGACATATGTTTCCATGAACCTGTCAGAGAATGTTTGTGCAATCTCCTAAGAAATCCATACCTAAGATACTACAAAACATACTGTTGAACATAAGGCAGAACTGTGAAGGAATTTAGTGAAATAAGGTTTGGAACGCGGCAAAATAAGTGTTACGTAACTTACGTGCTAATGCGCAATTACGTGTTCTTTTGTCTTAATGATATGAGATTTATTTAATAAATGAAATTTCAAGCGCTTAAGTTTTCTTGAAGCAATATGTCCAGATATTCTTAAAACATAACAAATATTTTGTAGTGAGCGAAGCAGGGGAAACTCCCGACGCTTGCTTTAGACGTGAGAAAACTTTAATTCATGTTTTATAAGTTTTACATTTTTAAATTTATTACAAAGTTTAATTTAAATTTTTAAATTTATTACAAACTATAAAACACTATAAAAATTCTATAAGTAATATTTCTAAATATTATTAATTTCTTTACATTACTAAAAAATAAATGTATTAATAATATGAAAAAAATTATATGAAGATCTCTATTTTTAAAACAGGTCAAATTATTAACATTAATAACAATGAAACAGATGTTAACATATTCCTTAAATTTATGAATGTATTGTTTACTGTACCGATAAGAGTTTTGTATCTCAAATGCATAACAGATAATTGATTAAACTAGAAATTTGTGTTTCCTTTTTTGTTCTGTTCCCTTTCCCTCTTTATTCTCAGTTCACATTTGTCTATTGAGTCAATCGTCATGTGCATCTAACCGCACGGGAGCTTTGATCTGCCCGTTTCTTAAAGGTGAAGGCCGAATTATCTTGGGATGTACTCCGTGCTGAGTTTCTGAGTTTAATGTTAAAGCTCACACCAAATGGTAGAGCGGGTGTGTGGCCACATCGAATTACCAAACTCTGTAGGTTGTAAACTCGAGGCGTATCCTAAAAGCTCTCTGCTCTTTTTCCCTTACGAGATCTTGGTTACTTTCGGAGAATGAAACGAATGCCTACTGCGAATGAAAAGTGAAAACATTTCTTTAATTTTATTAGTTCGCTGGTATCTCTACAATGGTTATGTTCTGTTTTGTATGATAAAAGTAATTTAAGGACAAATTGCAATGCATGCATTTTCGTAATGTGATGTTTTTGGGTAATAAGTAGTATCACTGCATCTTCACAGCCATTTTCTAGTGTCTTAGCTTCTTTTATGGAATGTAGATGAAACCATATGAGTACTGCAATTTTGGAATGTATACTGCTATGTGATTTCTAATGTAACATTTTGTTTTCAAAATAATATTAGATTATTCTGTACCCATTGCCTGATGATGAAACCGACTGATCATAAAAAATTCAATGATGTGTTACTAAATATATGTTAATTATACTATCAAACACAATTATATTAATATGAACTTCAATTATGAAGTCTCCAACACACACTACAAGCACTAATGAACGAGTAAACTATTTCCTCATGTCCATAAGTCGTTTCAATTCAACGCACACAAGCCACACACAAAGAAACACAAATTACCTGCTTTTTCAAACAATAAACAGCTTCTTGTTTCGCCTTTCTCTCCTAAAACGGAGAGAAACCACTTCACACGCACGATCCAGCACAGAAAGAAGGCGAGTGGCAGCCGATCGGGTGGGGATCCAGCAAGAGCATTGAAACCAGAGTAGTCAACACTGGCGGAGAGGCGGTCGCCGAGAGACCCCGGATCGCCGTCCACTGCAGAGCTCTTGCTCAGCGGGGGGAGAGGTGCTCCGCCGAGGCGACAGGAAGGGCAGTCTGCCAACCGTCGCGCTGCTCGCCAACGGGACCCAGAGGTAATGCGAGCGCGAAGGTTAGGCAAATGTGTAGGAAAGAGCCACCATTTCAGAGAGCGTATTAATTGAAGGCCTTACTTGTTAGTTGGTTAGTGATTCCGGGCGCGTCAACAGCTTAGGTCATTAGTCCCGTAAGTGTTGGGCATATTTTTTCTTCGGGAGATGGTGGTGATCTTCCCCAGCTGGATGGCGAGATCCGGCGCCGACCTACCGTCGGTTAGCGGCGTTTTCCCCTAACCAGGACTCTCCCACCAGCCGGGTACCGCTCCGCCCTTCCAAGTCCCCGACCGGTCTCCCGGAATATGTGGTAGTGTTATGCATGCTAGTGTAAGTGTGTGTGTGTGTGTGTGTGTAAGGGGAGAGGATAGAAGAAGGAAAAGGAAGGAAAGATCGCACGCGGTCCGTGGCCTGTTTGTTAGGGTACTGCTCCGGGATTCGCCTGGTGTTGATCGGAGAAACCAAGGAAAACTACTAGAGCAGTCGGCAGCTAGAACTTTCCTCCAGACAGCGACTGAATTCGAACTAGCTAAAAAGTTAGTTATTAAAATCCTGCCGCCATCGGAACTCGAACCTAGGACCTCTGGGCCTCTTACTAACTTTTGCTCTTAAAATATACGTTATTATATACCATACACAAATCAGAGAGAATCACAGTTTTGAAAATATGAGACTTGTTATTTTGTGGGTTGTTATTTTAAAATGACTCCTGGCGTATTTTAGTAGATTCAAAATAAGGAAAATATGCCTCAACAGAAAATTGAGTGTGTATTTCCAGAATTTTTAGAACAGAGTTTATTTCTCGTTCGTTGAATATTATACTTAAAGAAATATTTATTTTGTTATTGACATTCCGAAAAATAACTGATTTATTGGTCTCGTTAGCGCAGTCGATCTTCTTTAAATAAATACACAAAAACATTCAACGCGCGATAGGAATATGTGACACTAATGTCAACATGCAGCTTCTCCAAGCCTATAATTTTCCCCCAGTTCTGACCAATTGACTGAACATCTCATATATTGGAATTCGTCTCCCTTGGGAATGAAGATACCTCATAGTAGTTTCCATCCCACAGACTAGGACCCCACGAATGATATTTTGTTCACATCCATTTTGCTTAGAGCACCGGGACGTTGAGGAAACATTCTCGTGTAAACCAGGCTTTGGAAAAGATCCGGTTGGCCTTTGGGATCTTGCGGCGCTTGGCAACAGTCACCGACGGGCGAGAGTCGATGGTAGGGACGTTGGGGACGATTATCAGAATGACTTCATAGAAGACGATAGTTGACAATGACGAAAATGAGGTGGCTGTGAAGTTACTTTGCTGTGAACGTTGGGGACGATTATCAGAATGACTTCATAGAAGAGGATGGTTGACAATGACGAAAATGAGGTGGTTGTGAAGTTACTTTGATGTGAATTGAAGAAGAAATGAAGTGTTATAACCTGAGAGGAAAGCAACGGTGGAGATGTATATTCGGTAATCCCTAAGGTAATGAGTAAAGCGATGATGTCTTCATGGCTTGGGTATTATTGATACAATGCAGAGTGGCATGTACGAGTTGACAGACACAATGCTAGTTATAACTGCACCGTGAATGAATGAATGAGAAAAAGACACATATTGATTAGAATGAGGATAACGAAGGAACCAACCGAGAGCAGTAGTCAGTGCATCAACTGATGTCACTGCAGTGCCTCTGACCCGAAGGTCCGAGGGCGGCAGGATTTTGGGCACTAGCTTTTCAGCTAGGTCAAATTCAGTGGGTCTGGAAAAGAATTCTAGCGGCCAGCTGCTCTGATCGAGAGTTTTCCGTGGTTTCTCTGATCAACACCATGCGAATGCCGGAGCAATACTCTAACAAACGGGCCACGGACCGCGCGCGATCTTTCCTCCCTCTTCCGTATCCTATCCTCACCCTTTCACACTTACACTAACATGCATTACACTACCACGCATGCCGACCGGAGACCGGTCAGGGACTTAAAACTTGTCCCAGCTGGGGCGGTGCCACGCTGGTGGGAGATACAGGGTTGGGGATAACATAGCTAGTCGACGGTAGGTTGGTGCCGGATCTCACCATCCAATGGGGGAAGATCACCGCCACCTCTCGATGATAAACATGCACTACACTAACGGGGCTAATGATTTCAGTAGTTGATGCGCCCGGAAACACTAAACAATCAATGAATCAAACGAAGGAACCACAGATAACGATGATGGTAGAGTCAACGATGGCTCGTCGGGCAAGAACGCTGACGCACCCAGAGGCAGCGGTAACTTCAGCCCCCACAGGAAGCGCGGAAGGCCGCCGGCGAACCTTGAGCCGACTGAACTGCAAGCGACAGAACCGGAGTAACAGCCGCAGCGTTCTCGCAATTAACCTGTCATATTCCGTCTGTTCTCTCCGTCCGGCTGCGCACCGCCTTGCGTGCTGTTGCGTGCGTGCACGCGTGCGTCGCCGCACTCGCCTATCAATTGGCCAGACACCTCGCGCGGAGAAAAAAAAACCCGCGTGCTCGCGCCCGCTCGCAAATTGCTTTCGCTCATCGAGGACGTAAAACTGCATAACGTACGAGGAGCAGGCGGCAAGGATCGAGGGCGTGGCTGGTAGCGAAGGACGTAAATCTGGAGAACGAGCGGAATAGCGGAGCGCTCCGGACAGGCTTCGAGGCGGAAAGTACAGGGTGTTGTGGAATTTTGCTCCTCGTTAGGGAAGAAAACAACGTGTTATAAATGTGGTAATAAAATATCAAAATCTTATTAATTAGCATATCCAGCGATGGTTGAACAAACATGAATCTTGCGATACACCTCTCCTACATCTAAATTTTCCGTTAAGTTTTTAAAATTTTTATTATTTAGTCTAATTTAATTTTGATTTATTTTAGATAAATGGATCATCTCTGTGTAGAGGTAAAAATACTAGGTTTGAAACTGTTAATTGATTTAATTTTATCAGAGCAACAGTGAAGAAATGAACAATGAGTTTTACCTGGTAATATGTTCTCAAAATATAAGTAAAGTGTTATTTTCACATTGCTCAATGTCCATTCCCTCAAATCCTATAACTCGTAATTGATGGATAACATACATATATTTATTTTACTCTGCTAAATGAATCTGTGAGTGAAATATGAATTGTAGGTAATTAGGTATAAGTATGCTTATTATTATGATTTGTAACATTGATTCTCTCATGTATCATAATTTCTCGCCAAATTAGGCAGCATAGGTAATAAAAAGATCACATCGCTTATCAATAGAAAGAGAACATCCATTCCGCCAGCACACTCTGGCAAGTGTGTCGTAGGTGGCGGGCGTTACTACCAGTGTCGCGGAGGCGTCTGCGTGGATCTTATCGAGACGCTTTTATTGCCGTCTGGAAACAGTGCCGCTGCACGGCAAGCACGAGATGGCGGTGCGAGGAAGACGTACGCCACTGCACAAGCCATGCCTCACCCGCTCGCTGCAACCCCGCGACTTGAGTGTGTGTGGCTATCTATCAAAAGATGTGATGGAAGATTGCTCGAGCGAATTGATGCAGTCTCTAGCGCTCAGTTGAAAATGAGCGCGTTTTATTTATGGGTTTTCTACTATCGTCTGCTGTCACTTTTATTCTGTTTCGCGCTACTGGGGAATTGAAGATGGAATGTTTTGGATTGAATGGGATTGGTAGCGTGTAGAGGTGAATTATGTTTGTCAAACGCAATATACAGAATTTGCAAAATTATAGACTTTTTTATTTCGTCATGGGGGAAAAAGGAAATAGCATTTAGTGACGTCTTATTTCTTTTACAGGTCTTTGAAACCCACTAGAAGTATTTTGGGCACCTCTCGACTCTGAAAAAGGTAACGTACTTGAGTACAAATAAAATACAAAAAATGAAAATAAGACAAAAGCTACAATACAGATCTAATGTTTCTAGCTTCTCCAGAAGTAACTTTTCATTGGGTATTCTTTGAAATAAAATATTGCAAAAGTACTCCAGCTAGAGTTTCTGAGATTAATAGAGACTGTTCATCCAGAAAGGAATGAAGATGCTTGTGAAGAATCTCCATATGAATTGAGTACATAATGTTCCCTTGTCACTCGCATTACATTAATGAGCAGTTCGCAATTTATCTTACTGGTTAGAAACAAAAAAGTACATTATATTAATGAATATATTGATTAATCTACGAGCAATATCTGACAAATGACGAAGAGAAATGAAGCGATCGGAAAGTTAAGAAACGGAATGCGCAGACAACATGTCATTATCTATTGCCAGTCATGTAATAGACAAGTGCATCACCCAGATTTTACAGGTTTATCATTCCATCCCGGGCTATCCCATACCATCCTGTCCCGTCCCGTCCCATTGTCTCCCGTCCTGTATTGATCCGTCCCGCTCTGTCTGGTCCCGTCCCTTCTCACCCCTCCGCTAGGTCCAGTCTCGCCCCGAACCGTCCTGCCGCGTCTCGCCCCTACTTGCCCCATCTCCCCCCCCCCCTTTCCCGTCCGATCACAAATCGTCCCACCCCGTCTCGTCTCAATTCTCCCCCACCTCGCTCCACCCAGTCCCACCTCGCCCCGTCCTACCTCGTCTCGTCTCATCCTGCTTCGGCTTGTCCCGTCCCGTTCCTTTCCGACCCGCCCCATCCCATCTCATTCCGTCCCTTCCCGTCCTATTCTATATCTTGCCCTCCCCTCCCGTCCCGTCCCATTCCGCTTCGATTAGTCAGCGCAGCGAAGCCGGGCCTCCTCGCGCAGAGAAGCAACCTCGCGGCGTCCTTACGCTCGCCGTCCGATGGCCTGGGCTGGCGGGCGAGGGGCGTCGCGGGCAGATCTGGGGGCGTGGCCGGGGGTGCGGCGGGCCCGGGGGGGCGCCGGGGGGGCGGCGGCGGAGAGGGGTCCGGAGCGGGCAGAGCGTCGCCGCCGCCGCCGCCGCCGCCGCCGCCGATCGGGCGAGCGGTCGGGCGACCGGCCGACGCACAGTGGGGCTTCACATGTAGACATTGAAAGAAACTAATGCTCAGCCACTTGGTGAATCTGGGTTTCGATTAGTCAGCGCAGCGGAGTTCTAGCGACCGGCTGCTCTGATCGGTAGTTTTCCGTGGTTTCTCCGATCAACATCAGGCGAATGCCGGAGCAGTACCCTACCAACGGGCCACGGACAGCGCGCGATCTATCCTTCCTCTTCCCTGCCCTATCCTCTCCCCTTACACACACACTTACACTAACATGCACTACAGTACCACATATTCCGGAAGACCGGTCGGGAGCTTAGAGCTTGTCCCGGCTGGGGCGGTGCCCGCTGGTGGGAGAGTCCTGGTTAGGGGGAAACCCCACTAGCCGACGGTAGGTCGGCGCCGGATCTCGCCATCCAGCGGGGGAAGATCACCGCCATCTCCCGAGAAACAAACATGCACTACACTAACGGGACTAATGACCAAAGCAGTTGACGCGCCCGGAAACACGAAAAAACCAAAACGCACCGGAGTCCTCCTCACGACACCCGCTGACAGTCGTTACTTCCCCGGAGGATTATCTTCTTGCTTTCCTATGTAGGAGAAGAGGTATTTCGTACGAGGGTATTTATCTGAGCACGTTCTTTGAAAAGGCCACATTTGCAGAGAAGAGGCCTACTCGCCTTAAACGGATTTTATGCCACACTGGCTTGGTTTACATTAACGACCCATGGATTCGAGATGTTTTCACATCACACAGATCGAAGAGCGTATTCCGAGTAAAATAATGAGCTTGGTTCATCATCTTACAGATTGGAAATGTGGCCTTCTATTCCTCTTAGATATGGGTGCGCTGGAGTCAGTCAAAACAATTCTAATGATCTTCACATTAAATTAAAGATATAAAGTTCATGAGAGATAATCATTTCACGATTCAGTACTAGTTGTTTCCGTTTCCTGGTCTAGTTGATGGCTGTATAACACTCGACTAACATTTGGAGTTCCTTTGGCTTACACGTGATCTTCACGAACCAAATGAGACTTTATCTAAAATTAATATAGCTCAAAAATGTATTAGTAAAGCTTGTGATTCGTTCACTGAACTTCCTTATGTGTGTACCTTACTCGCTGCAGGACCCACACTTTGTTTAAGGGTACATGTTTAGTCCACCAAGAGATCCGTCATTATAGCGAAAACTGCCATTCTTGATTGATGTTGTGTGTTGATTTTACAGGTCAAGAAACACAACATTTTTTTGATTTTTTCTAATCGATCCTTCTGCCTAGCCCTTTAAGATAGTTTTTAATTTAATTACCTGTATGGTAAGAGACCTAACTACTGTTTGATTCATTTTTAATGTTGGTTCTTTTATTTTTGCTCGTTTATCTGCTTATCAACAGTTATACAGATTACATTCCGTCATATTTGTTTCTTTTATACTTTATACCTTATACTTTGTACCTACTACCTTTTCTTTTATACCTTATACTTTGCCCGAGGAGTTAATCCCTGTGGAAGGATTGTTGAATGCTAAAATAGAAAGTACACATGTTGATTATACGTATGATTGCAAGGTATCGGAAAGCGTTCTTGAATACTTTTTTAATTCTTTGAGGCGACCACCATGGCAGAATATTGCATCTGAATTAGAGGTTGTGCTTAATTTGCGGAATAGTGGCAAGGTAGTTAATATTAAAATTGAAAATAAAAAAACATTCGACTAGAGATGTCGCAACATAAGAAATAGTTTCATTGCAATTTTTGTAGAGTTTTTAAAATAGAATCATATTTTTCTATAACTAACAATTTATTCAATTACTACTATAAATGGTTACTTTCTCAACTACATCTGTTGTTTATACGTCATTCATATTTTCAACAGATTTCGAGAGAAAATAGTATATGATTTAAAAGCAATTGTGTCTTTACCGTATTCTTCATTTCATTATTAAATAATAGACAGTTAAAATTGAATTTAGATTATTCATCATAAAATAATTAGAGTTTTAAGCAGAAAATTAGAACTCTATGTATTGAAGCATTTTATTGTTATTTTAAAATTCGTTGATGACAAAAAAGTGCATTTTAGTGGCTCATTCCGCCCTGAGCGATTGATTTCGACCTACTGTGCTTGGCGGCAATGCTAAGCAGAGAGTTACCTGCCAAGCATGTCGCCTACACCGAAAGGAGCCCCTCGATACTCAACTCGTTCACCGTGTGAGGGCTTGTTCCTTCCCCTCGCAGCTGAACAAAGTACGGACTGTGGTAGTCACTATTCTCCTCCAGTGAAATAACAATCAGAGTGGCAATTTGCTCTTACTTTCACGTTGTGAATATCCTGTGGGTAATTCTACCTATTCTTCTATTGATGTTAGAGTCACTCAAATTAAAAGAAGGAAAATCTTTGTCTTTTTTAAAGTTGCAGTTTGGCAATTTTAAAAATGCCTACATTCTACAACCATATTGAAATGCTACGATTTTCAATGATTGAATGTTCATTATTCTTAGGGAAAAGTGTAATAAGTTGTTAAATTTGTCAAGAGAAAGGTAAATATGAGAGTAAACATAATTCTTTCTGGCAACAAATAGTCGTATCAGCATATTGACTACCAGATGCATTAAAGAAAACGTCATTATTTGTACCATTTTCGTACTAATGCTTCCCTCTGACATTTCATCTGCAACCTGTCACTCAAACATAAATCGCATTAACCTTCTCGTTTGTGAAATTCTGCCTCAGTGTAATGAATTACCGAGCCAGAACTCAAGTCATACCCGACGTGTGACTCACTCATCAATCATCCGAACTTGCAGCTATACTTGTACTTGCCTCCGGCCGACATGAAAGTACTATCATAATGTTTACTTTCCGTGGTACATTCTCCTTCCCGCCAGCGAAACGATAATTTAATGACCCTGCACGAAACTTCCTTCGACGCCACTACTTTAAAAGTTAGACCGCAAACCTCTGTAGACGGGCGTTGCTATGGAAAACGGTGTCGCCGAGTCCACTTAACGACATGGAAAGCGTGTCGCCCACCGGTGGCGTGCAGTGGGAGGATCCAAATGAGGACTTCTCGGCTTCCTCACCGTTCCGCTCTCGTTTCTCCTGATTCAACAACTGACATAAATGTGGAGGGGCGATGAAGTGAAACCTCCGACAGGGCAAAAGAGCCGCCGAACACGGTCGGGTCTAGCTGTCCTACAAGCGAGAATGATGCAGCGGAAAAGGGGACGAGACGCAAAGTAGAAAGGAGACGGCTGAATAAGGCTGCATTTGAAAAGTAGGCTTAATATTTTCTCGCAGTTGACTGGTCTGTCGAAGATGTTTTGAGGTCGATCGCATCTCGACATGAATTACTACTACCTCGAACTACTGGAGATTATTACTGCAATATATTTTAACGTCACACTTTTAACGAGTCGCTCATATTTCGCAACTCTCAAAATAAGTCGTGGAAAATCTTTGTTTTTCACTGTTGTAAAAATATGGAGAACATGCTGACCTTGCAGAAGACAACACGAAGAAATTTGGAATTGCCCCAAACAAGGATAAGAAAACAGCAAAGTATGGTAAATATTGTAAACAGCGAAAATGGGAAAACAAATTTACTCCGCGACTAAAAGCGGTTATTTTAAAACTTTATTTTCGGTAAAAAAGTCTAAATCAGCAGTTAAAGGAGTAAGATTGTTTCGAAATAGAATGTAATGCAAAAGATAAAAAAATGCCTTATAGAAACGAAATCGAGTAGCTCAGAATTGAATCCTCTTTGTTCACGTGTTCATTTCTCAGATTCCATTACTTAAAATCTTTGAATCAACTTGTTTCGGTTGTTCATAACGAATGGTGGACAGTTCAATCTTTAACGTACGAAGATTGTTAAAAATGCTTTCTGCTCCTCTGCTTGGTTACTTTGGGTCTATACAACAGTATAGTACGAATATTATGAAATAGTTATTTTTATGTCGAGTGCGCAAAGTGAGTAAAAAGTACCCATATCGCTCACGGAATATAAACAACATATTTTCTACGTCTGTACAATAATTATAAATAAAAAAGCTGTGATTTATATCGAAATAAGGTGTTTGATATCTCTGGGAATAGCAATGTATAATGTAGATCCTTGAATGTGGAAGCTTTTCTATGACATCCATCCGTTTAATTCGATTGGTTTTCAGACGGGAAGTACTTTTTCTTCACGGTAACAAGACAATGACCAACTTTGCGTGTGGATAGCAATGCGAAAAACGCACTCTTTTTACACAGCTGTAGAAAAGTCCTTTTTCCAGTCCGCGTGCAAATGATTGATTGATTGATTTTTCATGATTCCGGGGGCGTGAACTTCTGACGTCATTAGTCCGGTAAGTGTAGTGCATATTCTTTTCTCGGGAGGTGGCGGTGATCTTCCCCCACTGAAAGGCGAGATGTGGCGCCGACCTATCGTCTACTAGCGGGGTTTTCCCTGAACCAAGTATCTCCCACCAACAGGGCACCGCCCCAGCCGGGACAAGTTTTAAGTCCCCAACTGGTCTCCCGGCATGTGTGGTAGTGTAGTGCATGTTAGTATAAGTGTGTGTATGGAAGGGCGAGTATAGGACAAGGAAGAGGAAGGAAAGATCGCGAGCGGTCCATGGCCCGTTTGTTAGGGTACTGCTCCGGCATTCGGCTGGTGTTGATCGGAGAAACCACGGAAAACTACCGACCAGAGCAGCCGGCCGCTAGAATTCTCCTCCAGACAGCGACTGAATTCGACCTAGCTGCAAAGCTAGTGTCGAGAATCCTGCCGCCCGTGGGGAGTGTGAACCTAGGACCTCCCGGTCAGATGCACTGCGTTGACATCAGCTGATGCTCTGAGCCACCGCTCCGTGCCCGCGTGCCGAGAGGTGGCGGGAGGCCACCCACTCGCGCCGGAGCGGAGGCAGGGCGTGGGCGCGGAGGGCTGCGGCGGCTACCGGCACTGGGTCAGCGCGGAGGAACCTGTTCGCCAGCTGATCGCCCGCGGGCGGAGGACGAGCGGTCTCGCCGCTTCGTGACGGCACGCGAGTCGCGCGCTAGCGGCGTCTTCGCACCGCAATCCGCGGAAGCCGCGCGCAGCGGGACGACTCCAATCGCACTCTCACTGCTCGGCTGGGGAATGTCGTCGCTTCGCCTGGGGACGGCAACTAACAGATCTACGAGATGAGAATTGGCGGCGATGCCGGCACTGGTAGATCCAGTGGGGGTATGGGATCCATAGCCCTCCCCCCCAAAAAGGCCTAGAGTTTTCGTTTACAGTCCTTTATTTGGCACAATTCATTCAAATATTTATTTGTGTTCGAATTATGTAATTGTTTAAACAATAATATTGTATAGTTTCATATCTAGGGGACACAAATTCTGTACAATATAATAACAAATATGTTAATTATTTAATAAAGATATACGATGCCCCCCGCACCCACCCAAATGATTGGCTGGATCAGTCCCTGGGTGCCGGGGATTGTCCCCACTTGGAGAGTACGATGCTCCCTGCTGGAAAAGTGTTAAATGTTCATTACTCCGTAACTCACTCTAGCATCGCCAACCAAAAATATATAAAGTTAACATGTAAAAAATACAGGATCTCTTTTGCGTGAACCTCAAGTGTAAATAATGCACCAAACGTAGTATATATTGTGATTTTTTCCTGAAACCGTCGCATGTAAAGACTTATGAAGTGAAGACTTATACCAGTGGAAAAAATACCTTTTAAAAAAGTTAGCATATCTTTACAGGAACACAATACATACGTTGGGGCTCCATTCTTGATTTACAACTTTTGAATTGTTCAAATCCGTTAGCAAAAATGCAAGGAATTAAAAAGAAAACTGGAGGGAAATCTGTCAAGAGAGCTTCTGTAATATATTTTCAGACTGTGCCGGATGAGTAAAGATGGTCTTAGTTTCACTCGTAAAATCATAAATTCTTCTTAAAAATAACGAGAGTATTTTCAAGGGAAATAGAATGAGCTATTGAGTACACCTATAGTGTAGCTCCTTACAAAATCTTATTTTAGGAGTCTAAAAATAATTCACTTTCCGATGCAGGACATTTCACTTGTCCTGCATCGGAAATCGGAGGAGGCCTAACCCAACCTGCACACAAAATTACGCAGGTGACTCATTTTCTGGAATATTTAATACAGTTTTAAGCCTTTCCTACAGTTTTTTGTTATTCATGTTTTGCGTAATTTTATGTTCCATTTGTGAAATAAGTTGATAACCGCGAATGAAGATTCTTATTCAGTATTATTTATACACCAGTGTACTCTTGAAAGAACAACTGCATATGGAAACCCGAGTCCCCAACTCCGTATGAAGCATCCGAATGTTGGTGAAAGATGATTTAATAGAGTCTGAGATAACACACGTTTCTAAACACGAAATGTGGAACACGCTCTTACGTCAGTAATACAGAAGACCCGAACACAAAAAAGTAAAGAAGATTTAAAAAAGATGTTAATTTGTAGATTACGGCGAGAGAAACTTTGCTCTAGATCCCTGAAAACCTTATTTAGATGTTCTACAACGCTTTGGAGATAACATGCTTGGTCGAAATAAAAAATTAGACCGTTAACTTGGCCTCATGATTCAAGATTGCAGTGTCATTTACCTATTGTAGTGGAGTTTTTAAACAAATATTACTATTTAAATTTGTAATTTGTGACAGCTTTATGAAATTATTTTTATTATATATTACTTACTAATTTGATTCGAGATGGATTTTCCAATCGTATCTATACTACAGAAATAATGCAGGTGATTTTATTTCACATGTTATCTCTCTGGAAAATCGACATTGGTCTCACAAATGTTATTGCTTTCCTCACATGAGGAATTATCCCATTCTTTTGACGTAGCGTAAGAGAGGAGAGGAACATTTGTGTGTTTAACTGAGTAAATATTTCCATTTGGAAAATGAGATTTTTGATGAGAAAAAGAGAAATTTCACGAAAATTTTGTAATGTATACTTGAAAGTTCAGTTCACTGTCTTCGACTTCTTTTAGTTTGACAACATTTTTACGTTTTTCCATAATTAATTTCAATTGAATTTTGATTGATTTTATGTTATTCTCGAATTTTCTAAAGTCTCCTGAATTTATATTTTATTTCTTGTGTGTATAGGTTTTTACGTCTTATCCAATAATGATACTATTCGCTTATTTCAATATTGTGTATAATTTGATAACGGTGTATTAGGTGAACTTTCACGTAGTTAATAGCGTTTGATTTCGCTCCAAAACGCCTATTTGATTACTAGAAGTCCAACTAATTTTCAGCAGCAGACCCGGTCACACACGGAGCTGTGGCCAGCACACACGGAATGATTTTTGTGAAAGCCGTCAAGGTCTGTTTTCCTGGGTCGAAACGCAGCCGTCCCCGCGTCCACGCGGCGTCCGCCGCCCATCCGGTCGCTCTTGGCACGTACACGCTTTTCCGCCCCCATCGCCACCGCCCCCATCACCGCTGCCGCTGCTGCGCTCGCCTCAGCGGCCGTCACTCACCTTGCAAGGTCGCGCCCGCTGCACGAGTTTATACGTGGGCGCGCGTGGTTGATGACTCGCTCGGAGAGAGAAAGGAAGGGATGCGTCTGTGTTTCAATGAAAGTAAGAAGCTAACGCGTTAAAGGCTGAGTTTGGAATGTCACTCAAGATTCGAATTTACTTTTAGGAGTCTTTTTTAAGAACGTTTCTATTCATTTTGTTTTTATGATTGTAAAGAATGCGTCTGTTGTTCGTAATTTCTGCTTTATATTTGAGTCAAACTTAAAGAAATTGGCGAACATTGACAGATTAGATTTCTTTATAATAAAATGATCAATATTATCTGTGCAATATGCGAGAACATATCAAATGTAATTGGTTAGAAACTGGCAACAAAATGTCACTAAAGATTCTAATTTATTTTTAGGAGTCTTTTTTTAAAAAAGTTTCTATTCATTTTATTTTCATGATTGTAAAGAATGTGTCTGTTGTTTGTGATTTCTGCTTTCTATTTGAGTCAAAGTTATAGAAATTGGTGAACATTGAGAGATTACATTTCTTGGTGAGAGAATTAAAAATATTATCTGTGCAATATGCGGGAACATATCAAATGTAATTGCTTAGAAACTGACAACAAAATTGAAAAATTGATAATAACATGCTGTGAAATGAGTGACATATGAACAGCAGAAAAATTAACGTAAATGGAATAAAACAACTGATGAGAGAAATTAATTTCATAAAACAGAAGTTAAAACCTACAATAGTTCTTGGAATGCTAATATAAGAGATAACCTTTTTATTGTGATACAAAAATATTTATAATATCCTATCGGTTATTAAAACTGTGTTTTTAATTCATGTTTACCGTTTTATTGTGAATAACTTTATTTTTTCGAATTTTTTGTGCTATTCAAGTGCGGAAGAATTAGTGTCATGTAATTAGTGATTACAGTGATGGAAATATTTCAGTAATATTGATTAATAATTCAAGAAAATATTATAACTTCTAATTTCAGTATATATATATATAAAATTAAATATTTAAACTTCTAATTTCAGTCACTATCTACTGCAAAAATATTAAATTAAAAACAAATTTCTGTAGTCTAAATATTTAATAAAAATGTGACCTAGTTACATGCTGTTCTGATATAGTAAACGAGAAACTCATCTGGGCTTGCCAACTCGCCAATAGACACTACATTCTATACCACCGCAGTTTATTCGAAACGACTCTATTTTCCGGTCGAGCGGGGAATCTTTACGATTCGGTACAGTAGCCATTCACGGCCTTTGGCTGCTGTAACTCCAACGAGAGACGGTCTGCACGTGGCCTTCACCGACAAATGAATCCACACACCCCGACACAAAAGAAACTCGCAAATCGCAAAATTAAGTTTTTTCCCTCCAGTCACGACCGTAGCGGTGGATACATTCGTATATTTTTCCGGCCCTTTTCGCGATTAATCAGCACAATTTATAAGCGCAACTCCGCGGCTCCATGAGTTTTGCAACGGAGAGGTAGACTCGCGTTGATTTGAGTCGCCTGTTTCCGCAAAAGCTGGGGGGAAAAAACTCTCCAAAAAGGGAGGTAAAAATATCTGCTCCCGTAAAAAGATAGGAAATGATAAATTCCGTCGCAGGGTTGCTTTTCGACTGAAAAGTGGCGAAAGGAAATTAAAAACTCACTTCGCTGCGACCGTTAACGACTCTTCTGTCGAAAGGGACAAAGAGGGGCGAAATCAAATACGCGTATTGAATCGAGCGCATTGGGGAAGGGCGCAACATGACGCAACCGTAACTCTTTGTTGCCTTGTTGGCGCCACCCGACGCCAGAGCGCAGGCTCGTCCCTGCGCCTCAGTTGTTTTCTCCATCGGGCAAACATTGTTTCGAAACAAGCCAGGGACGTGGCGCAAATATTCATCAACAATTGTGAATAAGAAATAAATTAACACTTTACCAGTAAGCGTTTGCAGAACTGACTCCAAGTAACAGCATTTCTATACTAATAGTGAATGTCAAAAAGCATTGTTGATCAAAGTATGTTAAAATTGGTGTAAAATGCTACTTTCCAAGCTACTTGTGCTAACTTTTGTGTTAAACTCGTCCACGAGAGACAGCTGAAGAACGAAAAACATCTCAAGAAGTCGTGCATCATTAGCTCAAAAATATTAATTACATTTTGTTATAGAGGTATTTGTTACAGATCTTAGAGGTTATACAATATTTTGTTTGTGCAATATAAGGAATTATTTATTCAAACAAATTCAGAAAAAGACGGTAAATATCTATTTTGAACACGCGCTGGCTATAATATACATGTATTATTCAATGTAAGTTAATGTGATAGTGATAGTTTTAAGTACTTTAATGATTTATACTACACTACTCTTTTCCTTTTTAAAAAGTATGTGGTACTCACGATCACAACTGAAGATAGTCACGTCTGCATTTCAGCTTACCTGAAACAAGACCAAAAAGAGTAAGACTTTTGTACATATGCATTCACAAGTAGAAGATACTTAATTTTATGAGGATGACTCTCACTGAAGAATAAGTGCAAAGAAGGCACATTTGTTGAAAAACTTTAAATAACTTTAGTACAGGAATATAGTAATATTCCATTATTGTTTATTACTTTCATACATGCACAAAAATTGTCGGTTACAATGCTCTCTATTAAACGGCAGTTTGCGCTTTTGGTGTCAGTTCGCCCCACAGTGCATCGTCTCACAGCTGTCCGGCACTTTCTTCACCTCTCGCTTGCAGCACGCGACGTCTCGTCCATATCGAGCAGGCGGACGAAAGCGAGACGCACGGGCGGTGTTGAGCAACTCGCGTTGGGACGGCGCCGAGGGGAGCAGGGGCATGCTCATGGAAACGGTAGCTTATTTATTTATTTATTTACGTCAAAAAAACAGTTAAAAACTGCGTATGACGTGCTATGGGGAAAAGTGAATTGTGTGCACATTTTCAAAATTCTGCGATCCCTACACCAAGTCATATACTACTTAAATTTTGAATTTTGAAAGGAGAAAAAACTCCCATGTAATAAAACCTATTTTCAGGATAAACAAGCAATAAATTTTGAATTTTGAAAGGAGAAAAAAACAAAAACTCCCATGTAATAAAATCCATTTTCAAGGATAAATAAGCAATAAATTTTGAATTTTGAAAGGGAGAAAAAAACAACAAAAAAACTCCCATGTAATAAAATCTATTTTCAAAGAAAATAAGCAATAAATTTTGGCTCTTATTACTTCCTGCCGCGACAACATGGAAACGATAATTTGAATAATTGTATTTCCCACTGAATTCTAGAAGACGTGCACAGAAATGAAGTTACATTTATGTCTTCGCAGTTTCGCAGTACAGGAGCTTGGTGCGTTCGAGTTGAGTTTCTCTCCCTTGAGTATACTCAAGAGGGTAGAATGATTAAGATTGCTCATCTTTCGTGATTTGCTTCAAAGGGTTCGGTGACGATAGTTACAGAATTAACGCTGGAGGAATGTTTATACTTCTTTCAATGATAGTTAAAAATAAGTGTAGAATAGACAAGGCTAAATGTGGTAATCGATGTATAGTATAATTTAAAAATATATATAAAATAATAATACGCTTAGAGGTTCTAGAGCAGTCAATACTTTCTCGCATTACTATCAATTTTTGAAAATTATGAGGATTTAATGAAATTTTTCATTAAAATAATTTTTAAATACTCATTAATATTTAATAATTTAAATATCGCGGATGCCTTCAGAGGCATTTGCTATACGCTCGGATTGTGTGCTGTGTGTGCCCGAATAAGACGTGGATGAATGCCCATGATTACAGGACCTTGCACTGTTATATTCAAAAGAAAACTACAACTCAAATCATATAAATAAGCATGAATAATTGCCTAACAATACGAAATAAGCGTTTTATATACTTGGCCATCAATCTCCCATTGAGGTTGTGATAAAAGAAGCACAAAGAAATAGCAAGGACAATGAATCGTCTGCCAAAGGCTAATGTAGTAGTGCGGAAATAAGATTCATGGGCTCGCTAGCAGGTCCTTTCGACTTATTGTGATTTCTTTACCGCAGAATCATGTTCCTGGTGTTCAATGGTGAATGACTAAATGAATATTTGTTAATGACGATAGTATGAAATGAATGGTGGTGGACGAACCTGGAATACACATCAGTGAAAACTGGAGGCAACGAAATTAGCCCTTGAGAGCAAGAGTGGTCTGATTGCATTGATTTTAGATGGCGCGTAGGCTATTCTTGCAGTCGCCGCACACTGCAGTTAGTTAGCTCACGCGAGCTTTAAATTTATTTTTGATTTTACTCATCTAAAATTCTATTTGGAGTGTCGGGGATAGAAAACCCGATTCCCAGATTTTAACATAGAGTTGGAGAAAGAGATTGAGTTTAGCTCTCCAGCCTCTGTCTCATTGTCTTTGTCTCTCAAAGCAACTGTCTCTGTAACGACTCTGACCGGAAGGTCCTAGGGTTTGAGTCCCGACAGCGATAAACTTTCGAAAAGCGCTACATAGCTCGGTCGAATTAGGCCGCTTTCTGAAGGAGTATTTTTTCGACCGGCTGCTCTGATCGGTAGTATTCCGTGATTTCTTCAATCAACACCCGACAAATGCCGAAGGTGTACCCAAACAAATGGGCCACAGAGGACACGCCATCTATCCTTCCTCTTCCTTGTCATATTCTCTCCCCCTACTTGTATGTATACGTGCACTAGACTACCACATCTGACGGGAGACCAGTCGGGAGTCTTGAGTTTGTTCTGTCCGGGGAAGCGTCGCGCTGGGGAGAAACCTACATAAGGGATCTTCCCACAAGCCGACGTATAGGTCGACACCGTATCTCACTATTTAACACGGGAAGTTCCGACACCTCCCTCCATAAGACATTCTCTACACTAATGGAACTAATGAGCAGAGCAGTTACCGTGCCCGGAAGCATCAACTAATGAAACAAAACCGAGTTGGAAAGCTTGCACACGCTGTGCCTGGGCGCGGTGTAGCGGGAGTTGGGCGTTGCCGCTGGTGGGGGCGGCGGGGGGCCTGGCGTTTCGGGCGGCCCGGGCGGGCGCGGCGCTGGCAGCGGGCCCGGCCGGTCCGCGGCCCGCGGAATACCAACCAGGCGGCGCTGTTGCCATAGGGAATTCGGTCACGTTTCGAAATATTTTCGCGTACTCCGCGCCTGGACGAATCGTTCGATAGGGAAATGGCGCTCGGGGAGGGGGAACGGGGATGGTGATCGCTTCGGAATGGCCCCGCTAGGACAGGCGCGGCCCGGCCTCGGCCCCGCCCACCCCCGCGTGGGTGGGGGGAACGACCATCGCCTCGCGGCGGGATGCGCAGGAAATCGGTTTCCGAGTTGAGCTGACCGCAGTAGTGCTTTAGTGACTCAATGGATTTGTATATGGCTTGATTTGATTGGACTAGTGAACCTGAAATGGTGCTTCCCTGGTATTCTGGTTGCGTCACTTTGTTCTAAAGATATTGATAGGTTTGTTTTCTTGTAATTAAATTATCTTGAATCCCAAACTCTAATAATGTGATAATATCTTAATGGATTTGGATTTAGTTTTATTTAGTAGAAGAAAATAGAAATGTTGAACAAAGCATCAGGAAAATGAGTGATGATTGGGTAGACACAATTTTAAAGATAAGAAATGTGATATTAAAGTCTCTTTAACCTAACATTTTGAGAATAAGACTCTTAAAATTAAATTAATTCATTAGTGTTTAGTTTTTCGGTTGCTGTGAGGCGTTTGATAGGTCCACATAAGAGAATCCGAAGTATGAGAAATGATTCATTTTGTGTTACTGGAAAATTTGTATGCATCCACTCGTAAATTATTTAACTCAGAGTTTGTTTTTCTTATTTAATAATCTTTTTTGTTCTATTACGTTGAATTTTACTTCTACAAAGAGAATAATAGTACACATCAATACGAAGAAAACTATTTAAAACCAGACCTTTTTATCTAAATTTCTGATTCTAAATGCTCTTAGCATTTACGTGTGAAACGGCTTTTATCTTTTTTTGTTACTCGAGAAATTCATCAACAAGTGTGATCGAGAATAAAGTTTACACCCACACTGTACCAGGTGGCCATGAGTGAGGGATAATGCTGGCGACAGCATGCATGCTGAGGAAGCGTGGGAGCGGACGTGGCGAGCTGCGAATATCCGTGCTTTCAGTGCGTGAGAGTGCGTTTGAATGGGCTAATTAGGGATACATTTATTTGCATTTAATTTACATGAGATATGTTCAACTGGATTATCCGGTACATTGAAATGCCTGTTTTGTTAAGGAAAACTTACAAGGTTCTGGAATATTTTTCAAATGCATTGCGTATATGCAAATTTTATTTTTATGTTTTATCAGCACACTGCTGGTAAAAACACGTGTACAAATACTCACCATTCTAATTATCTTAATGAGGTGGTTGTTCTTAATGTATCTCACCCCACTACATTACATTAGTTATTAAAATAAAAGTAAATAATTGTTAATAATTAATGTTCACTATTATAGGGACATTGATAATTTTTGAAAACGGTAATTTTCACATTCCACAATAGGATAAATACAGAATTCACAAAATATCTTCCTAATTTCCATAATCATATCATCAAAAGATGTTGAGTAGGTAAAAAACATATTGCCAATTATTGAATAAGAAACCTGACTAAAATAAATATATTCTTCCAATCAACCAAGGAAATATAACCATATAGTGTTCTTCCGATGCCTTAATGTATCAACGAGATAAAAGAAAATAATACAATTACAAGAGTAAGTTATTGTGCGTCAAGTCAATATCGCTCCATTGTACGAGAGACAAAACAATTCCGAAAACATAACCTTAATTTCGTATAGCCCGAAAGATTGTGTCGGACTACCGTATTCTTCTTCTTCTGCATTTTCCTTCAAGAGTTCGTAATTTCCAATCTCCCCGCATCTCGGATTTCTCAATCTCCAGATTCCGTTCTCCACTGCTTCTTTGATAAACGTTTCCCTGCAGTGTTTGTTTTCCTCTTTCTAATTTTTTTCCTTTTTCAGGCCTTTTTGGAGTGCCTTGTTTCCTAATCTTTTTGTAATTACATAAATTACCTCTATCTGTTTTCATACATACACATTTCAGACTTTCATACAGTATTAAATCTAGGAATCTTCTCATACAGCCCATTTGCCCTCTTCTTATTTTGTCTCTTAATTTTTTTTTATTTTTGGTCTACATTTATCCTCCATAAAATACTACATGTTATACCTCACTTTGAAACATTCTTTTCTTGTTGATATTGCCATCCCACATCACACTGCGTAGAGCTTCTTTTTGCTTTCTTTCCTATTACTAATTGAAATAATTGAATCCGTTGTCATTGTCAACAATATTGTTGGTAATGCCAACGCCTTGAATTATTTCCAATATTGAACTGCCAATGACAATTCACCGCTAAACCAATATTTCCTATTACTGGTCTGGAGTTTATATCATCACCGACTACCGTACTTTAAGAGCAATCGATGCAATCTACTCTCTCGGTCGTCTGCCGTGTCGAGTTACCGTCCCACGGGCTGGGGTGGACACCCCTCGCGCCAGAGGCTGAAGGTCGACTGGGTTGGGTGCCGCAACGCGGGCGGGTGTCGCCTTCCTTATCGTCCGTCCGATGCGCTGCCTGTCTGTTACACGTCCGCCCGTGTCGTATTGGTCAGCCTTCCTCAATCTGGGCCGCTGGCCGCGCAAAGTTACGACTCTTTCTTTCTCGAACGGAGCTTATCCCGATTGATTTATCTATTTTGGGGGGAGTGGCATAACTAGGTTATTTTAGTATGTGGACTATCGTTAAAAGCTAGCAATTCAAAAGAGTAAACGTAGTATTAACTACATGCATGTTTTTTCTACTCTCGTAACACATTGGAAAACGTTATAGCTATAGTGACATATTATTAATCTCTAATAGTTCAATATACATTTATAACTTAGATTTATTTGCTCTAATTTTTCTATGTTCTGTTTATCTAATTATGTTATACTAAAAGTCCGTGAATCGGTAATGAAATGAATCTTCAGATCTGACAGAATATTTTTAAATAATTTTTTTTTCGTGTTTCCATATATTCTTCCATTTTATACAGAAATCCCTAAAATTCTATCGTATCAAAAAGCAACCTTGCATTTTAATTACGTCATTAACCTTTTTTACACTTATTGTATTCATTTAATATTTGCAAAACCTATGTATGCAACGTATGTATTAGATGTCGACGCATATCAGAAAAATACAGAAATAAATATTCCATAACGTGTTCAATAAATTACTTTTGAAAACAGCATTAACCTTGTTAGCTGTAAGTACAAATATTTTGAGATACAAAACTAACCAAAAAGTAAACTATCTGGGGTCAATGAGGTATCTACCACAATAGTATTAAATGTAATTTTAATATGATTATATATAGCCAGACACGTGTTTCGGGAACATTCTTCCGATCCTCAGTGGTTCTACAATTTTAAGTACATAAACAAATTGCACATGTATTAACGTCAACAAAATAATATATAAACTAGTGAACAATAAAATTATTATTTAAAATTAGTACTCATTGACCCCAGATAGTTTATCATGGAGTACCACAAAATCTCGGCTACCACCACAGAATTTAACCAAAAAATATTCACATATATTTGTGGGATGTTTGGATTTGATTCCCAGAATAATTTTCGACTGATGCGTTGATCTCATTGATTTCATTGGGGAAATTTGATTTCTATTATAGTATCACGATCACTGAGAGTCTATATGGGGACTCTAAACTTTACAGTTATAATTTATATCCTGCCTTTTTGAGTCAAATAACACCGAAGAATTCTTTTTTGATGTCTTTAGAAAACTCTTTTATTGAGTACAACTAGGTGTAACCGCATTACTCACAACAAAACACAATCACAAAAAGGCATAAATCATATCTCGTAGATCTCTAGCATCGCGTTCCATCGTGCACGCCGCACCCTGGCCACGCCTCATCTCCGCCCTCTCTGCTGGACGCCTCCTCCGCATGTGTACTCGTCCTCATCTCCGTCCTCATCGCATCAGTCGGACACGCCCCGGCCCGTCCCAACTCGCCTCACTCCGTCCCGCCCTGTCCCGCCCCGCAGGTATCGCGAGATTGGCATCCCTATATCCGCTGTCAGAATAAATCCGGACGCCGGTCTACGCGAGGGCCAGCAGATTGACAACGACACGTCAAACCGCGCGCTCTCCTTGCTCAAAATATGTTCGCGTTATCGTCCGCAACGCCAATATCGGCAGCGGGCGGTCCCAGCGGGGCGGCAGACCTTATCTGACTCTCCGCCCACGCGTCCCCCCCCGCTCCCGCCCCGCGCCCCGCCCTCGCTGCTACAACCGCCTGCCTGCCAGCCTGCCTAGCCGCATAATGCGACCTCCGTTCCGTATGGAAGATTTTTCCATTATGACCACTATGAACCCTTCTCGTGAAGCGAACGCCAGTAATGGGAAGCCATGAATAAGACCGAATACAATGAGCCTCAATGTAACAAAAGAGAGTATATCCCTACGTTAAAAAGCGCCCGACGCAAAAAGAGCAAATGTTAACGCTGATTATTTGCCTCGCAAACATACATGGGGGATAAATCTTTTCAGAATTCCAATACGTTCTACGAATCCGGTATGCTAGTGCGATGTACTCTTTACGATCGGAGAGAGAGAGAGAGAGAGAGAGAGAGAGAGAGAGAGAGAGAGAGAGAGAGAGAGAGAAGAGAGAGAAAAAAGAGAGGGGGAAGTGAGAGGGAGAGAAAAGAGAGGAAAAAAAAGAAAGAGAGAAAGAAGAAGAGAGAAAGAGAAAAAAGAAGTAAAGAGATAGAGAGACAGTAAGAGAGATATATCCGATATTTTCGTGATTTTGTATAGCTATTGAAAAGCCTCGAGAACGTACATCCCCTTTGAAAAACTTCAATTCTCTGGTTTATGCTAGTGAAAATGATAGCGGTATTTCTTTTTCCAGAAAAAAATATGCAAGCAACATTTTCCCACTCCTCGACCAGCCTTACGTGCGTGCATGGTAAAACCTGCAGCTCGTATATTATTCCCTCGTAACAATGGCGACGCAGTAGCGTGGGATTGCGGGGATGGCAACACGGGCGGGCGGGGCGGGGCGGGGCGGGCGGGCGGGGCGGGGCGGGGCGGGGCGGGGCGGGGCGGGCGGGGCGGGGCGGGGCGGGGCGGGGCGGGGCGGGGCGGGGCGGGGCGGGGCAGGGCGGGGCGGCGGAGGAACGAGACGGAACTGACCGCGTGCAGCAGACGTGCGTCCGTGACACCTCCACGTGCTGCCCCGTGCTTCAGCGACACGTGTCGCACGCGTGAATTACGCGCTGCGGTCGCAGCAGGGGGCGTGGCCGGGGGCGGAGGGAGGAACGAGCGAGGCAGCGTCGCCCTTCTCCCTTAAGCTTCTTAACTAATCTCAGCAGTTAATTATTCCGCCGAGTATAAATCAAGCCCTTCACAAAAAGAATGTCCCTCCCCGTGGTGCCGCCGCCGAAACACGCGTTCGCCGATCTGGCTCCGCTGAGAATACTCCGCGGCATGCGGCGAGCTTCGGTTTTGTAACAGGCTATTTACGACGGGTGCTCTCGGTGCAAAAGGATGTGACATCTCGAAATTTGAGCGCGCCGAGGAGTACAAAAAGCAAGACGTATGTCGTCGGGGAGGATAACGACGTTTGGAATGTTAGGTGGTTACCGGAGTGCGAAACCAAACAAAAAGAAATGACTGAAGAGGAGAAAGGTGAGGTTGAAGAGGAGTGGCTCCTATGCATTGTAGATGCGCGTGAGAAAAGAGAGAAAGAAATGAGAGATGGAAATTGAAAAATTACCTGTGTCTTGGCGGAGAATGAGACATTGTTCAAGGTTCATCGACCTTTTCAGTTAGTTATTTGCTACAAGGTGGGCAACTGGAGAGTTAGACAAACAGTATGCTTTTGTTATATCGTAATAAACCTGTTAAAATATTTTGATGCTTCTAACATTTTTATTAGAATACATTTATATTTCAGTGGCAGTGTTGAACACACACGAAAAAGTTACATATGAGAGAATACTCACTTTTGTTCTTGCTAGGAGTCATGATAAAATAAAGCAAGTGAAGATTAATATTTGTTAGCAAACTTCAGACTCGAATTCTTTAACCATCCATTAACTAGCAAACATTTAACTACAACAAAATACTAAATTTGGTATTCCTTTCATCCCATTTGGTATTCCATCTTCTCGGTTTATATTCATCCCAGATGGACTTCTCCACAGTCCTCTCTAAACAGAATTTTTACATTTACAACGTGTAACGAAATTCTATCCCTTTCCAAACCTGTCCAAACTCTAACCTTAAGATGCCTAAGTCTTCATTCACAACACGTTTCTTTCGTTGTCAAAGCATTTCCTCGGCGATGTATTTCGCGCGTTTCCGGCTCGTGAGCGCTCGTGATGCGCGGCTGTGACGGGCAGCGCCTCGCCAGGAATTTGTTTCCGCGCGGGGCGCTCGGAAGGCGGTTCGCGTGATCGACTCCGCCGGCCGTCGCGCGTGATTCACGAGGAATCGCGTGCGAGTCATCACCTCCGCCGCCGCCACCGAGGTGTGTACAGACAACATCATCGGACGAAGAACAATTGCGAAGAACGCCTTTCGTTCTTGCGAAGAAAGAAGGTCGTGCTTGTATTTTGTGTGGTTGATTGTGAATATAAGTAATGATTGAATATGACCCTAAAATAGTAATGACGTAAGTCATTTTCAGAAATTTTCATTGGGAGCGAAAAAGTAGTACAATACTTATTGTTTTCATTCATCATAAAATAGTATTGCGTCTATATCCGAACATTAATATTTACCATTTCATTGTTGTCATATATTGCCAAGTATATTTGATATATTACTTTAATAACTACATATAGCATTGTGAAAAAATATGCCTATATAAAAACATTTGTTATTCTTTGTGTAAAGTAAACTTAGTAACTTAAGTTTAATGAAATATTTTACGTTTTGGTTCTTAGGTATCATTTTATGAAATATAAACGGCCTGTACCTCGTACACCCATCGTGATGAAATTTCACGCACAGAATAGTGGTAATTACAACAGGTACCGCGAGCCCTAAGCAGCATATCTAAAAAGTTGCGAATCTGTTAAGCTAAGAGATTATGAAATAGGATTTCCATTCCTCGAATGTAATTACAAACCGTCACGTAATACAGAGATTAACAGCATACCCTGCACGTTGTATATGTATTGAGTGTTACTCATTACATTCGCTTGTTAATGGCTTCGTGATTTATTGAAGAGTTGTGTTTCGAATTTTGAATGATTTTGTTTCTTCTAAAGTGTTTCGCACTTCGAAATGTGATCAATCTACTCACGTGCATATAACTCAGCGTTTTTACAGGGATTTCCAAAACGCTAAGTACTTGACTGTTTGAATGAAATCTGAATGAAATACCAGCATGACTCATGTAAATGAATGTAACATGTTCCTAGATTAAAGACGCATTATGATGCTTTGATGATAATTGATGAAAATGATAAAATATTAAATGATTTCTCTCCTTTCTCCTCTATCTAATCTGCTAAAGAACGAACCACTCGCATAGAAAACTACCAAGGAACACGCAAAATCCGCATCGCAAATTTCCTTTGCATGCTCTTCTCTCCGTTGTATTAAATGGAATAAAGCTTAAAAATTAGTGAATTCAAATATATATTTTTTGTGCAAAAAAAACCTAAATTTGTAGATATTTGTTAGTTGCAGGCCGATTTTGTGAGCTTATACTCTCATGTTGTTTATTTGGTTAGAAACAGTTTTATGAGGCTTGTAGTTATGACAGAACTAAGCAAAAATATCCAATCTTACATAATTTTTTTATATTATTAAGTACATAATTATGTATTACATAAAACGAAGTAAAAGTGTTGTATAATCTGTGAGAATCTTCTTACAAATTGTAATGAATAGAATAATAATTATTGCAATAAATTATTTCGGCAATATGACGTACATGATGCACATTTATTAAAAAAAAAGTGGAAGCATGCAAGTCCATTACTTTTCATATTCCAGACAAACCGCAAAGCGCTGTCTTCCGGATGCCGCAAATTCTTACTGACACCATCTGCTACGAGTCACTTCACAGTCCCCAGATTGCTACGCGCCTCTCGCCACCTACCGGCGCTAATTCGCCACAGGTCGGCGATGACACTCTCTTCCGCCTCGTTATTCGCGGGGCGGGCCTCGTATAATAACCACTTGCATCGGCGTGTATCCATCGTCGCCCGGAAATTATAGGAAAGCCTCTTACGAGGGACAAAAGCCTGTAATGGTGAAAGAAAAAAAATTGCGATGGTTAAAATGCTGCCGACGCTAACAGGACGCACGCTACGTGTAACCAACCGTACAGGCACTTAAAGAAAAATAACTCGTAATTCGATTTATTAAGATGAGTATCAAATCCAATCAAAGCGTTCACTTCCTGACAGAGGTAAAACAGATGAACTCGGGACCGTTACTCTCCAGTCTTAATTGGCTTGTCACGACAAACTCGTTCCCACAGACAGACCACGACCAGCCGAATCACGTCCCGAAACTACAAATGGCGGCGTTCCGCAGGGTTCGGAAACGACGCGACCGCAAGGATCATGTGTGTGGGCTGGGCGACGGAGAAAGTCCTGCATTCGGAGAGCACGTTCCGAGGGGAACTTCGCTTCCTCGTGCGCCGCCAGCCATCATCGGCGAATCTAAATGGACAGCCGGCGGCGGCGGCGGCAGCGGTGGCGGCGAGGCGTCGAGCATTGTCATTAAAGTAATGCGCGCTCGCCGTTTGTTGGCGAGGGGGCGCGAGATTTCGCTCTGCCGAGCGGTCTGACCACAAGCGCGGTCGGGGAAGAGCCGGCCACTGTCGTTTCATTACCCCATTACAACGCGAGCTGGCGGGCCGGCGGGCTGGCGAGGTTTTGCGCTCGCTGTGGTAGCGACGGTGGTGTTGGTGACGGCGAGCGGGCAGATTTCAGTGTGGAAGCGGTGGTGCTAGAGGAAACCAGCTAACTGGGAATAGGATGCCATTTACGAATTTGACTACTTAAAGTGACACGATGAAGACAAACTATCGGATGATTTATGGGGGTAACTGAAAAGTAAAAGGAGCCTGAGGCACTGAGAAAGGTACGTACGAATTTGAAAAACGGTCGCTGAAAAAAAATGATGAAGCTGGGAGTAGAATAGTAGCAACTAGGCAAAGTTGATGTGATGTTTAAAGTTATTTTCAGTTAGTAATTTAGTTGGTTCCACTGTAATAAAAAGTAAACGGTCAAAAATAATTTGATATACATAAGAGATGAACCTCGATGAAATGGATGCGGGGCAGAAAAATGAATAATATACACTACAAAGGAGCATAATAGGTCGCGAAAAGTGATGAATGCGAGAAGGCAGTGAAACAGGCAAGCGAATTGTGGGCTAAAAGCGAGAAATGTGGTGGGTGTGGGTGACAAGGGCAAAAGCAGGTCCGCCGCTGCGGCGGCGTGCAAGAACGGGCGCTCGACCGCGAGGGGGCCGCAACTCTAACGTGAAGCAGAGCACGCCGCATCCTTCATCGAGCCGACCAAGCCGCTTCCAGCGTTATCACACTGTCCAACCATCCCACCGCCGCTGTTCTATACTCTCTCCCGTAAGGTGGCGATAGAAGCGTCGGGGATGACGAGAACGGCGGAAGGGATGGAAGAGGCGACAAAGACTGTGGGGATGGTGGTGGGAATAGTGGGAGAATGGCGTTGATAATGACGGGGGGGAAGGAATTAAACCAAGAATGGTGGAGGGAATGGCAGCGGGGATGGCAAATGGAATGGTAAAGAGGTGGAAAATAGTAGTGGGAAGGTGAGGGAAGGCGGTGGGAATGGAGGGTAATGGCAGTGAGAGTAGGGGGAAGGTGGAAAAGGGGTGATTGCAGAGGGGGCAGGGGAAAGGCAGCAGGAATGGTGTTGGGAATGGTAGTGGGAATGATATCTGGAATGCCGTCTAGAATGGAGGTGTGAATGGTGACGGGAATGGAAGTGGGCGGGGCACGGGGTGTGGCGTTGCCGGTGGTGACGACGAGCAGTGGCAGAGGGTGTGGCCTCGGTATGTTTGCGGGGATACTTCACTCAAGCGATGAGGGTGGCAGTATCGGTACCGGTGACAACGACGGTGACGGTGGCAGCGGCGGTCGCGGCGGCGCCGGAGGTTTTTTGCGCGCGCGAGGGCGCCACCAGTTACAACGCGTAAACGCGGCGCTCGGCCACAACTTTCCCGCGACAAAACGCTCAGGCCTTCCCCCTTCCCTTCGCACCCCCGCCGTCTCCGCTACTGCGCACGACGCTGCTGTTTCCGGGTGCCGTCTGCGCGACGTTCCTGTACGCGCTCGCGGGATGTCCGAGGTTCGGGGAAGCCGGCCCCGCTCCACAATGGAGCTGCTTCGCGGACGTACACAAGGTGGTCGCAGCGAAAGCGAAACAGGGTCGACAGCAACTTGGCCAACTGTTATTGCAGTGGCGGAACAATAGTGTTTTCGTCGCTTTCCGGTGAGGGCGAATTCTAAGGGCAGGGTCGTTTTGCCGGAATTGCACTAGGCTAACTGGTAGCAACTAACAAAGATAGGGGATTTCTCTGGTCTAATGCTCTTTTATTCGTGTATCCTTATTACAAGTGTGAAGTTATCATAGTTATAAATTTTTTTCTCGTTTTATCTCTTGTGGAATCTTTAAAATAAGAGAAGAACGGTTTAAAAGTATTTTTCATTATTTTTAATAGCAATAGTAAAATATTCAAAAGGTAAGTTTTTTTATATAGACATAAAAGAATTATGTACATAACTGTATTCTAGTTACAAGCATTCCAGAGCTACCTGCGCTAAACACATAATTTTGGCTTAGATGTGTTCGAACGTTCTCAAATGCCTATGTCATCTTACCGAGCAAACACGAGAGATGTATATTTGTTCTCTTAATGACTATCGTCCTTGTCCTTTGGAAAACTTCATCTCAGAACTCAAGGTTAACAGCATCGCCTGAATTTAAGCAAACGTTTCGTTAGAGGTTTTTGCTTTACTCATCATCGGAAATAGTTCTGATGACCAAATTGTTCATAAATCCTAAACTGTGAACATCTCCAACCTTGTTTGAAAATAAAAATCACTATACTTCCAAGCCTACCCGACAAAATAATGTTTACCTTTAGTACATAAGATAAATACTAATGCAATGACTTATTTACACTCTAAGTCGTGAAATTCTTCTTCGATAATTATTAACTTCAAATTTATACTTAAATTTTAAGGCAAAATTCTACTATAGAAATATCAAACACAACAAGAAAAAATCAATTAGTAATACAATATAATAACAAATGAATTAGTAATATTGTGAATGTATTCTCACATATTTTTTCAAATTGGATTCATTTGCGTTCATCTAACAAGAAAGCATGGAGGGTCACTGTCCTCCAAATCCAAACATTGACTCAGCAAACATGCCTGCGACAGTTGACGGAGGACAGGCGTTCTGAAACCGGGGCCTTTCACTCGTCAGTGCATTCACCTCCGCAGGTGCATTTGCATGAATAAATAGATATGTACCACATCTTCGATGATTACTCAGGAAAATAAGAGTTTATGCAAATCCTGCTTACTTCAATAAAATGAAACTAAATATCTCTTTTTCCAAAGTCTATTAGAGCTGAGTCGTCACCAATGAACAAAACTCATAGACCATGAGTAATACAGGAACTTCCTTCTCAAATTATCTTAAGATACATAGTAATTATAGAAATTATTAGTATGTCTTCAGCATGTTGAAGAACATTTACACAGATGATAAGTTCAAGATTCGTATGTTAAATTCTTGAAATATTTTTTATTTCACATAAATGACATTTCATTATCTGAGCCTTTAAATATTATGGAAGAAAATTGGCTGTCGCAAAATAATTTTTAGTAATAACTATCGTTCCTAATAATAAACAAATTAGTGGTCACGTTTCATTTTTTCAGTGTTTAAATTTAATTTATTTAACTTTATTTTATTTACAGAATACTTAGGGAGGAGGATTTTGTTCAGGTTCATTATCAGATCGTTGTGTAAGTGTTCTATCCTAAAGGAAATCTTAAGACTTAAAATAGCTCTTTAAACTCGCTAAAAAGACACGTCCGGTATACAGCAAGTGTGCCACAGACCGTGTAACAAAACAAGCTTTTTTACTTCCCAACAATTGTTACTGATTCCCCATCAGACAAGCTCTTCCGTTCGCGCAAGGTCGCCTAGTCGCAGACCGGCAGAGTCACTTGGGAAACACGCCGCTCCCGCCGTCGCGAATCGGTTGCAGGTCGTCTCGCTAGCTCCTTTGCATCGCGGGGAGTCATCTTTCTCGCAGAGTGGGAGGGAGGAAGGGGACGTCGCCACCTCTACGCTACCGCCTCTTGCCCCTTTCCAATCGCCCCGACCCTGTCGTCCAGTCGCCCTGCTCCCGTCGTCCGCCGGCCTCTCGTGCCCGCCCGCCTCGTCCCGCCTCGTCCCGCCTCGTCCCGCCTCGTCCCGCCTCGTCCCGCCTCGTCCCGCCTCGTCCCGCCTCGTCCCGCCCCCCCCCCCCCCCCCACTTCTCCACACTTTCCCCCCCGTCGCCCTCGCCTCGTCACCTCGCCCCCGTCCCCACTACCCTGTCCCCCTCGCCGTCACTATCCGGTCACACTGATGTCCTGCAGCGCTTCTGTCCGGGAGGTCCTAGGTTCGAGTCCTAATGGCGGTAGGATTTTCGACACCCCCTCGTTCCCCTCCCACCGCCCATTCTCAAACGCACCTGCTCTGTCGCCCCACCTCGTCGCCCTCCCCGTCACCTGCCGCCGGCAGCGGTGCGCACTCCCACGCTTTTCGTCGGCGCTTATGTAAGGCGCGTTATGGCGCCGCGGGCTCTTGGCAACCTGTCTGTTTCCTACGACGGGGCTGGGCGATCGATGTTGGACGACATACACATCGTTGCAGAAATCGTGCTGCAGCCTACCCGACCTTCTCATTTCTCGTATTCGTGAGGAATTTGCTATTTCATCTTTCTGCAATGTTTGGACCCCTCACACTCCCTCGTTTCATCCGTTCTACATTTATCAATGTACCGTGTCGTAGCTAGTATATTCCTCTTATTTGTAATTAATGACGTGATCGAATGTTTATCTGTCAAGTTGATAGCTGACGCTTTGGTAGAAACTGGGTTGGGTAGAAACTGGTTTGGTAGAAACTGGATTCTTTATTAAAAGTAAAAAAATTATTTGTAAATTAAAAATAACCCTAAAGCGCTGAAAATACCACTCAATAACGGAGAATCAGAGCACTAATAACCAATTATTTTGATTGCCACTAAAGAAACAATTGGATGCTTTCATTACTTCGCTCAAAAACGGATTGTGACGTACCAACCACGAAGCTTGTTCAAGCATTACTGCACATTACACACGCCTTTACTTCCCTGTTTCTCTAAGATCATCTCTCGTCACCCTTCTCAGTATTTTACTGCAACGGTCATCAGACTGCCTTTCCCTTTTACAACCCTTCTCACTTCATCCTTTTAACAGACATCCCACCACCTCCACTTCCTAATCTATTTTTATCTTCTTCCATATAAGCTCTATCGTCATAACTTCTTCCACTCCCACTCCGTTGCTCTACCTTCTCCTCAGTTTCACTCCATCTCGTAACCCCATCGCTAATCCTTCCTCTCGCGCCCACTGCGACTTCACTGCGGCGAAGCCTCGCGACGTGCCCAAAGATCCGCGAGGCGATACGCGGCGAGAACCGAAAGGCGGGAACAAAAGACAGGGAAGCGGTGCCGCGGCTTTGCGACGTGCGTAGCACGTAGGACACGCACCGTCGCGGCGGCGGCGGAGGCGGCGGAGGCGGAACGGCGCGGAGCGAAAAGGAAAGTCGCCAGACGGTGTGGCCGATGCCAGATGCGGAGATGGCTGGTTGGCGGAACAAGGGGCGGGTCCAACGGAGAGGAAGAAATTAGAAAAAATTTCTCACCGTGAAAAACAATGCTGTATTCATATAAGAGATTTTCTTCTTTATAATAAGATGTGTGCTGTTTCATTGCTATGTGATTTCAATGGTGTTGAGAGACAATTAAATAAGATGTTTGAAAATGATGTTGACCCTGCGATTGTGCTTCTTACATCTGCTTTTTTTCATTTTTTTTCTTATTTTCAGTCGCATCAACATCTAGGTCATTAGCGACCACTATTAGAGTGAACGTTATGGTAACTATGAAAATGAAACGATATGGTGATAATCAGAGGCGAAAGGACGAACACAAATACAACCATGCCCGAGGCGGGACTCGAACCCACGACCTTTCGGTCCGAGATCGCTACGACACTACTGCCTTAGCAATCTCAGCCACCGTATCGGCACATCTGCTCTTGAGATACTCAAGATTACTAGGGTAGATAGTAAGCGCAGTTTCGACGCCGTGGTTCAAAGATTGTCAGTTTGACATTTCGCCCTGAGCAAGGTCGTTTTCCATATCTTTCGAATGTAGTATCGTGGGTTGCTGCTGGCCCTCCAAAACATGATAATTCGCAAATGTTTTCAGAATATAGTGTACAATTCTATACATCACGTTTGTGAATAGAATGTTCTCTCGTGGAAACAGGTTTTTGATAAAAAATCCCTAACAGAAATAACGCTCTTCAAAATCGGGGTACTGTCTCTGATATTTTTCTCAATCGGTATTTTTAGTGATAGCATGATGGTGGAAGTGTCCTTGGACCTTGTGTGATGGAGACGCTGAAGGAGATGTTACGGTGTGGCTGTGACGATATTTGCATGACTAAATAGAAGGCGATGTGTTTCTCTTCCTGGCTCGACGCTCGTCGAGACGAATAGCTTGCCTCATATGGTCAGCCTCTTTCACTAACTGTTGGTCGTATATTTTGGTGGATGAACAAATGTCATTAGGCCGCACTTCTCACATAAATGACTTCGCGGGATAATGGTATTTTCATACCTCGGTTTTCTCTTCTCTGCGTCTGGTATTTCTCGCAATTCATCATGCGTGGTATTTCTATTCTTCCTGTACACCAAAAGACGTAATTTATTAGTCCCTTCCGAGTTCGTCTGCAAAACATCATAAATATTATTCTCTAAATGTCCCTAACCGATTTTCTCTTCCGATATTATTCCATAGCCATATGGCTACTGAAGGAAGTACGCTGCTTCCTACAGCGTTTTTCATTCCTGGCCAATAGCAAGTTTCTCGTCTCCCTACATCGCTGCAAAACAGGCTTCTAAACAAGATGACTGCGACGGAAAATGCATTGGACGCGGATCCTGACTCAGAAGCCTGCCTTCTCGTGTGTCAGCGTACGGTTTAACAAGGCGCGCTCTCGTGTTTTACATTTTAATTCGTAAAGATAGCAAGCGCGGATAGCGTCTCCTCGGAGGCTGTGGGCGTAGCGGGCGCGTAGGCGGTGGGAGTCGGCGACCGCCGCGCCCCCCGCGACGCACCGGGGAAAGCAGAGGTCGCCGCCACTGGACGCTGCCGCCGGGTCCCGACCCCGCCGCCTCCGCTCCTTTCGCTGCTTTCCGCCGACCGTCCCTCAGGATGACGGCCTGTCCTCTAATATACTCGGTGCCCTGCTGTTCTGCCGCCTACGTGTTTGTGTCTCGTTCCACCGTCTTCCGGTCGTACCTCCAGCCCAATTGGATATTTCACTGTTCTACCACTTCATGTTACCTCGTCTCCTACCATTTGTACCATAACCATTGTTTCCCATTCATCATACAATATCTTTCGTCCTCTGACGTTTGTCTCCATCTGTTGTTCCTCATCCCTCGTCCCCATGCGCCGTCCCCCATGTCCCGTTCCATGTCCTCAGTCTCTATCATTATCTCTATCCCCATTTGTCCTTTACCCGTGTCTCATTCCCCGTGCCCCAGTCCCCTTTCCCATAACTTTCCTTCCCCGCCCGTCCCACTGTTCTTGATCTCCCCATTCATCCTACCATCACTCCATCATAAATATCGCCCTATCTCAACGTCATATTCGTCAATATCTTAATGATCAATACTCCGTTATCAAATAATGATAATTTTCGCATTAATCCTGACTTTTTAAATTTTTCATTTCATTACTTCGTCATATCTTCCGCAATCTCATTTTGTTCCATCGGATTTCCTCACGATTTCGTTTTCAGTGTCACGATTTTTGTCTCTGTATTGTAGTCTGTACAATTTGGCTGGCTGCATATTCCGTTATTCCATTCACACACCTTTCTATTATTTTCTGTCTTATCTCTCGCAACGTCCAGACGCAAGACCCATTTAAGCCTATATAATGCTGTCATTCATTATTTTAACTTCTGGTCCTCTGTGGCAACAATCAATATTCGTTTTGTTTGCTGCATTTCCTTGGTTTACCTGCGTGTCAGCTTCCAGTTTCTATATTCTTTCACCTCTGTACTACCTGTTATTCTCTGTTAAAACTCTCTCTGTTTACATAACATTACAAAACTTGGAAAGCAAAGGAACATGGTAGCGTCAACATTCCAAAGAGCTAATGATAATCATGTGTTCCACTTACGACCATATAATTAATGTAAAGAATTAAAATGTCTTTCTTGTTTAAAGTTTCTTTAAAACGTAATTCAACTCTCTAAATTATGCATTGCATCTCGGTGTACAACATCTGTTACCTAATTTACACAGATTATTCAACTACTCTTTACTGAAAATTTTAGTACAACTAAATAAGTATTTAAGTTTAATAGTCAACATGTTTTTAAAGCAATACTTCTTGACAGATCATAACTCAGAAGGAAGTTTTGATTCTAGCTTCTCAATGAATATTAAATGTTCAATAAATATCCAAAGTTGAAAGCCTTAACCAATAATATATGCAGAATTTGGAAATACTAACTCATAAAGTTCATAATCAAGTGTTTAATTTTTAAGTTAGAACAATTATTTTTCTTCGTATTAAAGTAAAGTGGAGTTTTACGAATAGTTTCACTGGAAGAAATGTTGTTCAGATAAGAAGTACTTAAAAATGAAATAATGGTTAGGTTACTACAAAGAGAAGCTAGATTAATCAAAATCCTTAGGAAACGTGACATGCCATAGCCATGTTATAATTATTTTCTGAACAATTTTTCGGCAACATATTTTAAAAATAAATTACAATTTAATTTAAAACAGATTTCAAGGAAAGTAAACACCAGAGAAGTCAAGTGTTGTTTCTACCTTTCAGTCAGTTGTCTTTTTCCCAACCTCCCTGCACCACCCTTCGGTGCCTTTCGCGGCCCTAAGCCTCACATCCTGGAGTGCCCCCCAGCGCGCCCCAACGTCCCCTAACGCCCCCAAACGCCCAATTTTGATTTGATTTGATTTTTTCGTGTTTCCGGGCGCGTCAACTGCGTCGGTCATTAGTCCCGTAAGTGTAGTGCATGGTTTTTGCGGGAGATGGAGGTGATCTTCCCCCGATGGATGGCGAGATCCGGCGCCGACCTACCATCGGCTAGGGGGGTTTCCCCCTAACCAGGACTCTCCCACCAGCGGGGCACCGCCCCAGCTCGGACAAGCTCTCAGCTCCCGACCGGTCTCCCGGAATATGTGGTAGTGTAGGGCATGTTAGTGTAACTGCGTAAGGGGAGAGGATAGAACAAGGAAGAAGAAGGACAGATCGCGCGCCTTCCGTTGCCCGTTTGGTAGGGTACTGCTCCGGCATTCGCCTGGTGTTGATCGGAGAAACCACGGAAAACTACCGATCAGAGCAGCCAGCCGCTAGAATTCTCCTCCAGACAGCGACTGAATTCGACCTAGCTGACAAGATAGTGTCGAAAATTCGGCCGCCGTCATGACTCGAACCTAGGACCTCCCGGTCAGAGGCGCTGCAGTGACATCAGTTGATGCACTGAGCTACCGCTCCCGGTCCCAACGCCCGAGGTTCGACTGTCCGCGCCCGGATCATCCGCGATTCTCGCACCGCCTGGCGTCGTTCATCGCCAGGGAAAGTGAGAAACCTCTTCCCTCTTCACCCCGTTCCACCGCCCCACCCGCGACCTTCCGCCGCTTCCGATGGGGTCACACGAGATACACGGCGCGAGACGCACCCGGAACTGCCCTTGCTGGTCGGCCGGAGCATGTGCGGCTTTGCCTATGAGACGTGGCCAGAGGTGGAAGCGGCGATGGGTGAAATCGGCGACTCGACTGAGGTAATTTATGCGCAGCGGTAGCCGTGTAATTGAAGAGATACGTCTTTCCGACGCGAAAAGCGACTGCGTCATGGGTTTTATTGGAAGCGAGGTGGCTTATGATTTCTCCTGGCGAATTATCGGTTCCGCGCGAAAGTTTCTGTTGGTGTGGTCGTCGCCTGCGGGACATACTAGTAATCTCGGGTTGCATCCTCATGCATCTTGTTTTTTTTCAGTAAGGTCTTGTCACGCAGAACTTAACAGCTTTTATCGCAGTTAACAAGTTTGTGACATCCGTCCTGGGTGTTCTATCACGTAATTTGATTTTCAACGATATATAAATGTAGCATTCGAATGTAACGTTCTAAATAAACGTTCGGGAAAACTAGTCTTGCCTACAGTATTTGTAATTACTAGAAAATGCGAGAATCCAGGGACACGACTTTTATGTCTCTGAAATCTAACCAATTTGGTTTTGAATTTCCCGAATTCATGTATAATGTCTCTACAGATATTATTGTTGTCTATAAGAAGCATTACACTAAAACTCATTCATATTATATTTTCCCGTGTGTTAGTCTCATTTTAAAGCGCTACCCCGTTCAGTGAAACTCTGTTACTAAATACTTGTTTACTAAATGGGACTGCACTCAAAATATTTTAAGTGTTTCAGAGCGAGGAACAAACACGTGCTAGTGCTGGGAAAAGATGTGCACAGAACGTGATCCTGCCCATGTTACTCCTATTTTATAAAAGAACATTCTGGAAAGTGCTTTTTCAAGTTGAAGCAAGGCTCATATGATTTTTAGATTTACTTTCTCAATATTTTGAAATGGAACCCACAAAGATAATTATTTTCACAAAATCATTAGAGCAAACGAGAAATATATATATATATATATATATATATATATATATATATTACAGGAGATATGATAGATTTATTTTACAGGAGAAACATTAAATGCTTACCAATAGCCTGAAAACGTCCACTCCTGGGTTTGAGAGAAAATCTATTCATTAAGTCTAAGCGGAAAAGAAAATGTGTATTGGATCTGAATGACACAAAAATAATTCTACAACAAGAACAAGATAAACAATATCCAAAGACGTGCGTAAAGAAGAGAAGGTGAGGGGAGTAGAGGCTGAAAATTTTCAAAGAGGTTACATAGCCCTTTGTAAACATTATTCCTGCCAAAACGATAGATAATTTAGTTTTACTTTTTTATGCTGACAACTTTAGAAATTGATACACATTTGTGGAAGGGGCTTTCCAAACCATCTAAATATGTTTTATTTATTTTCTAGTAAATTATGTCATAAGTAAATAAAAAAGTTTAATAGAAAAGAGGGTCCATCACCCCCTTTTGTTTCAGGGTGCGCATGCTTATGACAATATCAAACGTTTCACACGTAATATGCACATTGAATTTCACGACCAGATTATCTAGAAAGTAAACTAATTACAAACGGTGTACATCAAACCCACGAAGATATGAAGTATTATATTCTACTCCTAGTCATTCTACCAACGATGGCAGCTCCAATAAGACAAGAGGCCCTGACAGTCAGCAACACGAGGCCAAGGATTTCAGAAATGTTGACGCGAGCATCTACCAGCGAACTTCCCCGCCGGAAAAGAGCGTCCTTCGACAGCGTTCAAACAACAACGACGCGGCATCGCGGGTTGCTACCGGTGGCACTGGATTCTTCTGCGGCGCCTCGGGGTTGCCTTCAAGGTGCCGGGCGCCTGGCGCCGAGAAGGGAAGAGCGAGCGGGTCACGGACAAACAATAGTTGTTGAGGCCGAACATTGTGTGTGGGTGGCTTTTTTCCTGCAGAACAATCTAGTTAGTTATAAGAACAAACATTGATATTGAAATTCGTGACTTTCGTATGCTAAATGTGTTTATTTTTAGCATAATAAATTATAATCAACTTTTAATAAGAAATTGAATAATTTTTAACTAAAGAGAATGAATGAAATAATTTTTCATTCATGATAAAATTTTAATGAAAATAAAATAATAACAAAATGAGTGATTATTTAATAATGGCGAGAAATGCATATGAATACGAGACATTTTTTTTTTAATTTTTAATGTAATTAATGGCCTAGTGGGCAAAAGTGTGTCCTCCAGTCATTGCCCCGGTTTGAAGGGTCGCGAGTTCGAGTCCCGCCATGAGCATGGTTGTTTGTCCCGTGTCTTTCATGTAAGTGTGTGGTCGCGGAAGGCCTTGTGAGTCTTCTGACTGCAGATCGAGGAGCCTGCAAGTGTGTCTAGCATAAAATGTTAATACGTGTCCATATAAGGGACATAGTGGGTATCCGGCGCGGAGTGTCGAATTCGACATCCCACGAAGATGGAAAAAGCCCCAGAAGGGAAAAGTGTTAATGAGACATCTTTGAGTAGATGATTGATAATATAAGACAGCCTTGTTAGACAGTATTGGCTTTATTAATTAATATTCGTTTTCATGCATATTAGACAGTATTAGCAAGACAGACTTTTATAGTATGTGTTCATTTCAATGCTTGAATGTTACAGATTTTAATTAACAGAAATCATTTTTTAGAATTAGTGATTAAAACTACTTTGTATTGGCTACAAATATTTTTTAAATTTTTTTAAATTTTTTGTGCTAGAAAAATTGATTTGTAGAAAATAATAGCGTTGCTATGAACATGTTCTACGTAAACTTGCAATATCAGTATCTATTATTCTCTACAATTACTCTTCCCCTACATCAATTCATGTACTTGTTTGGAGAGACGATTCACGATGAGAAAGCTTCTTGCACTTGAGGTATCGGAGTATCACGGATGGATCATGTACAGCTCTTACAAGAACATCGGAGAAAGTAGTGTGCATCCTTGCCTGAGCGAAGACGAGCATAGTCCCCTCTTGCAGTGGAAGTGCTCAATATGCGATCCTTGCCCTCTACCATGTCCTTTCCAAGGCATTTCGTGGCAGGAGCTATTTGCTAAGACAAGGAACTGGCTTCCATCCAGGACTCGCACGAAGGAACCGCTATGATCCCGCATGGGCCAACAGTGTAACATGAGAGCGTGACTTTGGGATCTGTCTCTAAGTACACTCGTTGGATAATTACAAAGTTCGTTGACCGACTGGGACTCTCCATGGAATGTACCTGCTTCTCAAAACAATGGTTAAACCGACGCGCCTTAAACTTCTCGTTCGAATTCATTTTTTGCTTTCTTTGTTTTTTAATATTAAGGGAATGCTGTAGGCCAAGTAACAGAAAACTGGCATTTGATATTTGGGAGTCATTTGAATGGTTATGTTATGTTTTAATTTCTATCATGCCATACGTTTGCGGTTGCGCACGGCAATGTGTATGAATAAATATAGATAGAGTATCGATTTACAATTTTCTACCCTGTCATAGCACCAGATGTAACAAAATGACAGAAGCATTGAGCAATTGTATAGAAATTTATCTGTACGCAAAATATCACATATAGGATCAAAAACCATTTATTATTATTACAAGCATATATTTTTTAACTTTCACAAACCTTTGGGAAACTATTTCCTATTACATGGACACAATTATGTTCAATTTAATGCCTGATGAGCTCATACCGTGTGAATTATACTTTAGTTCATTTTTATTATGATACTAGTACCTATGCTTTATGGCGGTATGTGGAAATTGGTGAGTTATTTTAATTGAGAGGTGATTATGAAATAACGATGAAAATAATGATGGGAAATGGTATAAGACGGAAGGAAAGGGAACATCTCGACTTTTCTGAGAAAATTGAACACTAACCCGCTTCGTCACCCGCAAATTCTATATGAATCGACTGGGTTTAGATCCCCGGTCCCAGACGTGAACAGCAACGTCTGACCGCTAAACCTCGGCTCGTTCCAACATCTAGTACAGGAAAGAAGGGAGAGAATAATAAACCTCCCAAAGGTCCTTAATCATCTCGGAACATGCATGTGCCCGGATAACTAACTCACAACCGCTCTGTTATGTTGTCCCCCATTCACGGCGCGCCCTCTCTCCAAAAGGAAGATCGCCCGGAAACCACACTCTCCGTACCGTCACCCGGCGTCCACCCCGTCTAACAAGCGGCGAGAGCTCTTCCCGATGAGCTCACCTTCCCGGGCAGCACCGCCGCGGGCGCGTCAGGGGGTGCGGCGGCCGGGACTCGAACGCGGAACCGCCGGCGAGAGGCGCCCGGACATTCACCCCGCCGCGCCCGGACCCTGGGGCACCCCGCCCGGCACAGCCGCCCACACACAGTGCGTATGGAAGAGGGAGGGGCAAGGAGGCGTTGGCCCATGAAGAATGCTTTTAGAAGCGGGTTCGCCCAGGGCGGTGAAAATACGATGAAACCAACTTTGTTTTGACGCTGGCAAATCTTCTCGCTGGTGGGTTTTGAAACTTTGGAACTATCTGTTTGTAAATAACAAGATACTTACGTAAAGAGTCTCAAACTAATTTTAATAATTTTTTAGTATATTCTAGGGGACGAAAATAAGTTTGTTTTAAAATTATGAACAAGCTATATAGGTGAATATAGTATTCCAGTACAGTGACTTTATTGAGACTATTTTACTAAAACATGTTAGGAACAAGTATAAAAGTTCATACACGCATAAATGATAATATTATTGATGAAGCAAAATGCAAAGGCATTCAGAGAAAGCAGAAGAACGGTTAAAAAACATGTTACAAATCTGCCCCCAAATTCCACATAGAATTACCGAAATTTCTAATAGTGAACAGAGAGAGCGTTAAACTTTCGATTGTACGTTGTCTTGAATGCGAGGACTATGTGGAAACTGAAACCAACCTGCCTCCGACCAATCAACGTATCAAGCATTCCATTGAACTTCTCCCGACCCCATCACCACAATTTTTGTACGAAAACTGCGGCTTCAAGAACATTCTAACAGGTACAGTTTCTAGCCACGCCCCCTTAAGCGACCAGAAGTCCATCGCGGAATCGTGAACTCGTGGAACTCCGCGACGGGACTGCAGGGCATTCACCCCGCGCCCGGGCCTTGAGGTCCCGGCCGCCCACACGCGCCCCGCGCCACGCGCGCGTCTTCTGTTTACGAGAGCGGGGGGGGGGCTGCATGCCTAATCGGGCGAGCGCGGAAGCGGCGACGGCGGCTGCGGCCGGTCGTACGCATGCACCAGGAATGCGACGCGCACCAGTTGGCGCGCCACGCGCCTCGGGAACTCGCCGGCGTGAGGAGGCGTGGTTGGCTCCGACGCCGCGGATCCTAACTGGACTCGCGTCCGCAGCCCGCCGTTTGGCTCTTCAAACGCCAATTGAGGAGCAACGAACCGAAACACATATAGCCCATTGGTAGAAAAATTTGGATTTGATATGAAATTGTGTAATTTTTAATACGTTCTACACTTTCTTGCTTTCAGATTTTTGAAAGGCATTTTAACCCATTAAATTAAATGCGTTTTGAAGAAATCTGAAGGTGTACAACGTATTAAAAATTACACAATTTCACGTCAGACACATTTTTTCCATCAGTGCACAATATGAATTTGATTAGTTGCAACTCAATTTCTTTTTATATATAAATTAATTAGAATATATATAAAATGCGAGCAAGCCCTCTAAAGCTCTGGAATTGGAAACCAACGTCACACAAGGCGAAGAAAACTTAGAAGTACATGAAAGGAAGGAGTGGAGAAGGCGATGGCTAGAAGAAGATTAACCGCAGAAGAGTGCAATGACAGACTTAAATGAAAACTGGAATGCGAGAGACGTCTAATGGTGTAAAATACTACTACTTTAAAAAACGCTAGAGATCTTTGCTGGGAAAGGAATTTGAGCTTTAGACTCAACCAAGTTTTTGATTTTTGTTGTATATGACAGTTAGGGTGCTTCTATGATACTAATACAATTTATATTCCTAAGCTCTGATATTATATTCGAGGGACTTTATCATTTTTTAAATGATCAAAAAGGAAGAAAGCAGGAAAAGATAATAAAGTTTAAACTGGCCAATAAGTATTTCAACAAGGACAATTAATTGCAGTTTAAATGCTTTGATGTCAAGCTAAGTCGATATCAATAAGGCAGCTTTATCAGGACGATATAAAAGACACAGGCGAAGTGTTTGTAATATTTGTCGTGCATTTTGTTGCTGAATGCACACATCATCATACGCTGCAAGAGAAGATGAGAAAACAATTTGACGACGATCTCAATACGATCATAGATTGCCAATCGCATCAGTTTGATGTAGTATGTGAGTGTCTTTGACACCATTGACACTAGATATAATGAAATATTTATCAAAAACAATCACACTAAGGAGTGTGTTTGGAAAAATTTAAAAACAGTAGAAACGAAGAAATTTATTTTGTAATTTTTATAACTGCTTGGGAACACAAACACTTGAAAAAAAAATTATATAAAACTTTAAATAAATTGGTTAGTTAGTTTAACATGTTTCATTTAATGGTTTTAAAATAATAAATAGATTGGCATTCACTACATTTTAATTTATGTTTTGTATTCGAAATGTATTATTTGGAATTAACCATTCTAAAATTAACACTAAAAAATTTGCGAAACTACTTTTCAACCTCAGCTTACACTGTCCTCCCTAAAATGGCATTCAATACATTGTCATGGGAAAGAAATTTGTGTCGTATTTCATCTCAGTGTGTTATATGTACTGTGCTTATTTCATCACGAAGGAAAGAGAAATTATTTTTTTGATAAGGTTAGCAAAGAATTTGTAATATTCTCTACTTAACTGATTTAAATGAAATATAGAATATTTTAAAATGAAAACATGAATTAAAGCCTGATAGAAAGTTCAAAACGCTTAATGACGTGTTTTCTGTTGCATGTGCAAACGGAATTGATTGAGAAAAAGGAGACAACAGACTAATAAAATCCAATTGATCACCATGAATCATTCGAAACATAATTAAATGACCACTTAAATTAAAATAGGAGCTCAGTTGCAGCTAAACGCCATACGCCATAAAACAATGCATCAGTTCAAAGCAAATCGTCTCGTCACACTCAATTATTATTTCTTTTCTACAAGAGGCGAAAGACTGGAAACAATGATCTAGGCGTAATTGATTTGTTATTGCATGACTCGCCGAAGGAAACTAACCAATCATCTTTTTCTCGCAGCTGGCGACAAATGCTGGGTAGCAGGGGAAGAAAGCGTGCTTACCTTCACCTCGTGACCAGCCGTTCTCGCGCCCGCGAGCTCTCCGAGAGCCTTTAGAAGTTCGACTCGAACTATTTCGTCTAAAACGTAACCTGACGAACATAAACCAAATCCGACTCAGCGATTCACTGTGAAAGATACTTCAACTGCTGTAAGCCCTCATTTACGATACAAGAGGTATTATAATGCACCATAAGAGGATCTAAACGTGCCCTGAAATGTGATCCCGCCGTCCACCGCAGGGGAACCTGCCGATCATTACGTCAGTTGCCCTCTGCGGAACTCTGCTCGACGAGTGGGAGTTCAGCGGTGATGTTGTGGCTGCGAGGTCAATCGGTAATGGTACTGCACGGCATTCAGTGGAGTGGATCACCAGTTGTTACGCGAACGACCCAAAAACGGAGAACAATCGAAGGGATCTGTGAACTGGAAATTCGCCGAATCGGCACCGCAGGGTCATCGCGGGGCGAGGTGTGCGACCCGGCGGTTGCAACTGGGGAGTGCCTGGCTGCGTTGCGCTGCTGAAGAGGGTGGGTCTGTCGGCAGTGCGAAGGGAACTGACAATGGCTGCGGTTGCGTGGCGAAGCGCGGAGAGCGGGGCGAAGACGGGCGTGGTGAAATCGGACAGACGCTCCTGAGGAGAGCAACCGCTGCTGAAAGCCTCCTAAACAAAAAGAGATCCGACCATTGTTGCATCGTTGCATTTCAGATGAGCTCTCGAACAGAATTGGAGCACTCTTAGAGGGAGCTTGGAACCGGTTACGTGGCAGTTTCCTGGACGTCTTAGGTAATTAATACCTGGACAAGCAGAAACATGTGTTGGATGCACATTTATCAAAAGGAAATCAGTTATGATAAAAATATCAATAAATGTTGTACGTTTTGATATAGTGTAACACCATTTCAATTCATAGCAGTAATCTGTGAAGAGTTAATTATACGAATTTATACATGGAAGTAGTGAATGCTGTAGCGTGTAAGTAGGCGTCAACTGACAAGGCTGTGTTGGTTGCAAGTTAAAAAGTAGAGCATAAGGATGACAGTTGCAACGGAGGTCATGCAAATTAACGTGAGTGAATGAAGGACTAGTAAAAGTAGAATTGCACCAAAAAATTACTCTACCTCTTATTTAGCAAATGTGATAGGAGGAAAAGAGATGTGGAAATTAGCTACATCCAGGAAAAGACTAACCTAATTTCATATTCAAATCTTCAGGTAGTGAGTGAGTGATTACAGATTACAGATGCGCAACTACTGAGATCAACAGACCCAAAAGTGTAGTGAGTGCATAATATATTTCTAGATATGGCAGTTATTCCCGCTAGAAAGTGAAATTAGACGCCAATTGTACGTCGTATTACAGGCTTTTCCTCCACTAAGTATCTCTACCTGTAGGTTACCTCAACCGATGTAAGCTACGGATAGGTCTTTAGGGATGTGGAAGTAGAGTCAAGTCGGGGAGAGAAGGGGGCAAGAAAGAGGAAGGAAAAATCGCGCGAGGTTAGTTACCCGTTTGTTAGGGTTCTGCTCCAAAATCCTCCTAATATTGATCAGAGATACCCCGAAAAAGCTACAGATCAGAACACTCGGCCGTTACACGTCTCCACGAAGTGGTTGAATCCGACCGCTTTGCAACTAGTGCCAAAAATCCACCATCGTCCAGTCTCGAATCTTAAGACCTTTCAGTCAACGTGAATGCAGAGGTAACAATGTAACCGCTGAGATATTACAGTAAAAGACTTCTTCGGAATTTCATACATTTCACAATCATATTGGAAAACAACGAACTAAATAATTTGTCTAGTCATCCGCAGTAATTGTTGCACAAAACCCCGCCCGACAGCGCATCGTGGTGTTGCAACTCCTCTAATTGTCGCACGCGACCAAAGAAGAGACTCTTTCACTAGTGCCACGCGCCGCTGCGAAACAAGTTTTTATTATTCTCACCTTTCACGCCCGCCTTAGTCGGATTGGGAATGTGGCACAGATTTGCGCAATGAGGTTCTTCAAAGGGAACCAGTTACGAGACGTCGCCCTCTGCTGGCGCTAGTCACTGTGACTTCGACACTTCAACACTTCGACTTGCGAATGGGCGATAGGATCACTGCGATTCAGAGCTCGTTGATTTTACGCGTAGCTTTAGGGTTCCATGGAATGTCAAGATGTCGACTAAGACGTTTGCAATGCTTTCACAAGATCACATCTCAACAAGAGCTGCGAAGAGTATTACTAGAGGTTACATTTTGAATATTATCAAAATGTATTTATAAATGATAATAATGACAAACAGTCAAAATTACCATGATATTTCGTAAACAATAAATCATTTACAACTTTATAATTCTTTATTATTTTTCATTTTTTTAAATAACAACAATAAATTTAATATATTTTCTATCACTCATAAAAACCATTAACACCTGATCAAAGGTCCTAGGCTTCGAACCTCGACGAAGGTGTATTTTGGACTGTAACTATATAACTAAGATGTATTTAGCCACTGTTTGGAGGAAGGTCTAGAAACGGGTTGCTCTGAACACTAGTTTTCTGTGGTTTCTGCAATCAATATCAGGAGAATGCCAAAATACCCTTAAAAACGGGCCGCGGACTGCCTGCGTTCTTCCCTTCTTTTCCCTTAGACCTATCCTTTTCCCTTGCATACTCTTACACTTCCTTACATTAACTACAACACATGTCGGGAAATCAGTCGGTACCATATACTTCGTCTCGGTTGGGCCCTGCCCCGATAGGGGAGATACCAGGAGAGGGACCACACGTTTAGGTTGGCGGCGGAATTCACCACCCAGTGGGGGCGAACAGCTCCCGTCATATAAACACTCACTGCTCTTACAGAACTAATGACCATTGCAGAGAATATGCCCGAAAACATCAATCAACCAACAACTAACACCATCTGCGTTTGAAAAAGTCTTTATACACGCTCTTTGGAGTATCGAAGGTATCACACAACTCGCACTGAGCGTGGGAGTTTCACCGCGATCACCGCGACAAGAGCTCTGTTCATGTAGCTCCTCTCGTGAGAGCGCGTTGCGCCCTCTTCAATCAATCACGACCCTCGCCGAGCCTCATTGGACGCGCTGAGTGTGCTCCGTGGTCGGAGAAATCCGAGTTTATGCTTCATTCATGAATTTCCGTGCTCGGGTAAAAAGGGACTCTGTCCAGGACTTTCTAAGAGCAAAAGCTTCCTGGATCGTTGTCGTGGTCCTTTCCCTTCGCTCTGATTAGGCCCGAGCGAGCAGCACGTCTGGACCGTGCCCTAGTGCTCTCGACAAACTGTGGTGTTCGTGTCTTATCCCGGCGTTGAAGTTTCCGCATCTGAGCACACGTGCGGCTGGTAGAACGAAGTTCGAATTTTGACCATTTTGTTGTTAGAAATAAAACATAAATAATATAGTTCTAGGAGTATTTACTAGCTGAATATTAATCAAGTGTAATTTTCTCTTTTATCATGAAATATGGGTAACTTATCAAAGAACGTCCATCAGCTCACATCGCATTTAATTTAATTCATTGAATTATGTTCTATGTGTTTTTTATCAGAAATATATATTCAAGTTCCATTTGGATTAATTATAGCAATGAAAACATAAAGTTCTTGAAACAGAGAAGGACACATCTCTTCAAAAGTATGTAAAGTTCATTACATCATTATTTTTATTGAAATAAGGGGCGATTATCTCTATATTATTGTGCGAAATTACACTAATTCTGAATTATTAGAAACTTGATAACTATGTGTATAACTTAATTAGTTTTCATTCTCATTTACCTTTAATACTCATGCTCCTAATAACTCGCTCAAATAATAAAATAAGTTTTGCGAAAATATTTGCTACACTGTGCTCTTTGTAAATTTCGTAACATTTTCACAATTTGAAAGATCGCCTGAGTATTGGTCTTTTCTATATTTATGTTTATTGTTAATTTTGTGTTAAATAAATTAGGCGTTTTTAAATTTAATGGACCGAACGGAAGAAAACAATGCTAGCTTCTAAATTTCAATTTCTAGTATTCATTTTGGTTAACTAAATCTCTGAATATAAACATTAGTGATCATTTAAAATTTCACTTTCTCATTTAGACTTATATTATATGTAATTATCGAAATTTCCAGGTGTTATATGATATTCTACATCATCATAGATTAATTATTAAGTAAGAGTTTGATTCATAATAATGCTTCTTGAATGACTTCTTTTTGTTTTACATACCAACTTATTTTTTCGGAGTTTCTTTTATTTTAAATACTTCGAAAAGGTATTGATAACATCCTCCATTGAGAAGTATGTAAATGTGAGTTGTACAGTATTCTAATTTTTTTAAGAACACCTCTTTTCGTTTTTAATGAATGGCGGCCATTTATCTTCTTAATTTCACAGAAGAGTTGTTCATTTGGTTTATTAAAGTAAGCCGGATTTCTCAGCAATAAGTGCTACATATGGCTTTGTGTCTCATAAACAAGTCATTCTAAACTATTTATGAACAACATGTGATGTAACGTTTCGTTTTTTCTCTTGCGTCATACCAGGGTGAGGAAATGCTTAAGAGAACTGAACAAAACAGATAACAGAAACAGCCCATTAAATATTTCAGAGTGTACGCGGCATTCTTTAGTCTACTAGTTGTGTAGTATAAAACCCCATAACCGAACACAAATTGGTGTTTAAAAATGTGGGACACAACAGATTTCACCGAGAAAATTTGCTTGAAAGCGGTAAAGTACGCATCTTTTCGCAATAGCCGCGAACACCTCTTCCCTTTCTATCCGCTTTGTTAGGCTCTTTAAAGTGGTTTCCTTTCCGCACTCACTTCCCGATGCACACCTCTCCAGCGGTCCGTGCCGCCGGCGGGGCTGGGCCGGGGGGTGGGGGAAGGAAGAGGCGGGCGAGAGGAGCGCGGTGCAGTAGTACGCTCCAGTTCACGCGCCTACCTCAAATTTCACACGGATTCCACGCGAGGAGTTGAGTTACTTTGCAACCGACGACGTGTTGCTCGTGGAGAACAACTAGTCAAAGCTGCTACACATTCACAACTAATCGCGACCCGCAGACGATAGCACAATTTGTAATGACTAAGCTCGCTTTAAAGTCGAAAGCAGTCACATGAGAAACAAAGTGACAAGATAAGTTTTTTTTAATTAGAATATTTTGTTTATTTTGACGTTAAAATTATGCATTCATACATTTATTCGAATTGTCATCAATAAAATAATGATTAAGGTGGAGTAAAAGTCTAGTAGTTTCACGCAAATCAACAAGATTTTACAATATATATTTTCCTAAATTCGTTGAATTTCTTTTCCATTCGTACAAGATATTCGTATATTTCTTTACTTTTTAACTGTGTTCACTTGATTAGTGAACACTGCTTTTAAGCAGCTGTGAATGAACTTAAACCGATTGCTGCTGCTTAGTTTCTTTTCCTCTTCCTTTTTCTTTTCTGTCTCCCCTGCTGCTCGCAGTGAGTCACGGAATCGCGGCACAATGACCAGCACTCGGCATCTAACCCATAAAATCGGAAATAAGCCTCTCGAATTACTTTATGCGCAACTTCATACACGCTCCGCTCTTGCGAAGCACGACTGCCGTGACTGCTCGTGACCACTATGTATTACTTTCTCCTAAAATCACACACGCGTTATTAGATTAGGGTATTAAATTCGTGGGTCCAATCAGCTGAACATTCATGACTGGGTTTATAGTCACATATGATATCAAATGAAAGCCTTAGAATGCTTTTAATGAAAATGAAATCCATTTCTTTCACGTTTCCGTCGGGCATTTTACGTTATGTAAGCTCGGGATTGCAGAAGACCAATCATAAAATTAAATGAACGGGAGAAAATGTATACCACATATTTCTTGCAGTATTTCATTGTAATGATAATGATAATTAGAAATTACAACATACGGTACACCTACATAACTAATCTATACGTGTTCGTTTGTCTTCGGAAATGGCTTCTTTTTAAATATATCGCCTTTATTTTTGCTTTTAAGCATGATGCTGACTCACACGTTATGCAGCGTATCTCCTTTCATTGAATGACACTGAGATTTTCTCGTTCTTGATTCATTGGCGGCAGCTGGTTCTCAAAGGAGATAGTATCTCCAGCGAGGTACAAGGCCCAACACAATAAAAAAACGTCGATACATCGTCAGGCAGGGGAGAAGCTGTTCTCTGAGGCTGCAAAGTCATAAACCGCAGTGTGGGTTCGTGTTCCATTCGCGCGGTGAAGTCTCCACGTCTAAGGTCATTCTGGTCTCGTGTTCCAAACTATGCAGTTCCTCAGCACGATCTTCGTCAAACCAACAACCGATGAAACGTGAAGTTGCGATCGCAATTTTTGTAATTATCTCCTGCGCAATGGCTTGTTTGCATTACTGTCGATATTTTCAGGAAATCTTGTGTTATTTTCATGTCAACAGATCACGGATACTTTCAGGTGGTCATATTTTCTATCACGACCGTATATGCAAAAGAGCGATGACCTTTCCGGTTAATTTTTCCTTTTTATAATCGAATAAAAGAACAAAGTCATAGGTGAAGAAAGATAACCGGCCATTCAAAGCGGTGTCTCTGATGCGTAAAATTTCATTAAGAGATATGTTTCAATATACATTCAGTTGAGATTGAAATAGTTTCGAAATATGCAATGAACACGTTACTTCCGCATGAATTACATATCTTAATTTAATGCATGATAAGTTCCTATTCATTATGTCTCGTCAATAAAAATATATTTAATCTAAATTGAATTACGAAAAAGTGAACTTTCCTTCAACAAATAAAACTATAGAAGAAACTCTAGAAGGTAGTGCGTCTAATGGAATATAAGCAACCATTCAATATTTCAGTATACTAGCAAAAGAACGGAATGAAGAGAAATTGAAAGGAACTAATAAAAAAAACCGTTATCGGCACTCCATTCTGTTCATCTCCATCACTCTCTGCCTCCTTTCATCTCTTGTCCTCCAGCTGGTGAGTCAGGGATTGGTGAAATCTCGTTTATTTTCGGAGTGGTCCTTTTCTTCGAAGGGGGCGTGGTTTCGTCACACGCTGTCGCGAATCTTTCCGTGCACGGCCCGCGCGGGGCACCTCCGCCTCGCCGAAGATCCGCGTTACGCAAGGAGACAATTTACGAGCTCGCGCCGCCCGCACCACCCGCGCTCGGGCGCGCGCGGGAAAAAAAGAAACGCGCCACCCGCTGCCCTCCCGCCAGCAGGATGCCACCGGGCGGCCCCTTCTTCGTTCAGTCAAGTGAGCGCGGCACGGTGCGTGGCGAGCAGGACGAGGGGCGGAGGAGGAGGGAAAGGAGACGAAGAAGAGCAGAGGAGGAAAAGGGGGGGGAAAAATAAAGGAGGAAGTGGAGAAGGTGGAGAAGGAGGCGGAGGAGGTGGAGGAAGAGTAGGAGTTAAGTTTTCGGAGTTATAGAATGGTTTTGGAGGTGGCAGAGAATCCACACCAAGTGATACACGAAAAATAAGAATCGGCGGGAAACAAGGGGATTGAAAATTAGAAACCTACGAGAGATGTATTAGAAAGAAACCAAAATTTAAAAGAAAAATCTGAAAATTAATTAAAAACATTAAAGAAGACGTTTAGTTCAATATAATCGTAGAAAACAAGGAAAGAAATTGGATTCTGTTTTGAAGGAATCTTGTTTAAAGGAAGTAGACAATATTTTATTTAAAAAATGCTGGAAGATGGGAGGAATTTCTGAAGTATTTTACTATACTCAGACTGTCAGCAAAGATGTAAGAACAAACAGCTATACTAAAGAATAGGCAGGGGGGGAGAAACTATAAGACAAAACGGAGAAAAGATATGATGTGATTTAGGATGAAATTAGATGAGATAATTGAACGTTCCATAACACAGAGGATAAATACAGACCTAAAACAAGGAAGAAAAGTGTTGAAGATAAAGATCAGATTGAAAAAAAAACAAAGAAAAAATATGGAAGAAAACGTCGAAGATGTTCATGAGAAGCAAATCGAAAAGGAGAGATATGAGGACAAGGAGAAGAATTCAGAGAAGAAAAAGAACCAAACGGAGGAGAGTACAACAACACATGAATGGTCTAGAACAGACGTGTCGCAGTTTGAAAAAGACGTAGTCCTCCGAGGAGCTACGCCTTTTCGGCGCCGACGTAAATGAAACTCCTCCGCCTAGGGCCGCGAGGGAGCGGTAGGCGCGGGAGGCGGCGCCGTCGCGGGCGGCGGCAGAAGGCCAATTACCGGCGGGCAACAACAGCCGTGACTCCGGGAAGCGCCTTCGAGCACCCGCTTCGCTCCGCGCTGCGCCGCTGTCTGCTCGCGGAATACGAAATCGGAGAAAGCGTCGGTCTGGCGAGGGGCGGGCGGGCGGGCGGGCGGGGGCGCTAGCACCGCGCGAGGCGTGGGGCCTGGGACGATGTACCACCGCGGCCGCGAACGGAGAAGACCGGCTCTGCCAAGGAGAACGACCCCATCGCGCGGTTCAGTCTACAAATAGACGTACTGCATATTTTCATTGCCGCTTGTAGGTGTAACTTCCTTGTGGTTTTATAAATTTATTTATTTTCTTCCTATTCGGCAGTTGTCTTTCAGGGGTTTGAACATTTTTTATTTGTAATACATAACGTTTTTTTTGGGGGGGGGGCATTCGCTTTTGAGCATATAATCTCTCACTTCTTGTATTTTACTTACTACTAACTAATTTACAGGATTTAATACTTAATGGTGATGATAAGGGGTGAAAGGACGAACACAAATACAACCATGTTCGAGGCGGGACTCGAACCCGCGACCCTTCGGTCCGAAATCACTACGATACTACTGCCTTAGCGATCTCGGTCACCGGGCCGACAAATATAGTTTTCGAAATATATTAGTAACTGGTATTCAGATTAATTTTCTATCTATGGAAAATTACTTGCACATGTACTAGTAGATGAATATATGTGTCAAGGACGCGGCTCTGACAATAGCAGAGTTCTTCCGGGTGTTATTGACATGTTAAAAATATTTTTAAGTACTAATAAATAATGAATGAGGAATTCCTTCCCGCCTAAAATATTTATGGCTTTCAATATTCGCAATTGCCAAGCCAAATCTTTTTGTGTTTTACCAATAAAAATTGTCTAAATGGTTCGATTGTGGATTGTGTATTATAAAAAATGAAAAAATCCCCGAGGATAATGGTTTCGCTCATCCACTTCCTGTTATTAATATAATTCAATAAAAAAATTATCACAACAAACTTTTCCCCCCATTTTAAACTTCCGAATACAATAAAATGAATGGATATTTATTGCTGTAAACATTCTTGGCGAACGTGAAACTTGAATAATTGTCTTAATATCTCCTACAACGTTAACGAAATAGATGTTATCTGCCTTGTTTCTCGTACATTGCAATTTCGCAGGTTTCTCTCACTACCTCCCTTTCAGCCGCCCACGCCTTCTACGGAACGCCCTCTATTTGCACTAATTTCGCAACGAATGCCTTTCGCACCGTTCACTGCGCGCCCTGAATACGACCCTTTGTTCCCGTTAATCGGCGACTTTATGGGCACGACGGTGCTTTTGCGGAAATGCACACTCGTTACTATATGCTGGCACGGCGATACATATTCAGTCGAACAATGAGGCTGCACTTTGCTTCTATAGTTATGACGCCTGATATTATACAACCTGTCCAAACAATGGGGAGCTTTGCATGCCCCAACAAATTACCTAAAAAGATGAGAACACTAGCGCCTCTTGCGGAGAGTGTAGAAACGTCAGCGTGGAATATCTGCGTTTTGCGTCTTGAGTTATGATCCGGGTTCTCCTTGAGCTTATGAACGCCGTATGGTCGAGCATGAAATTGATTGATTGGTTATTCTCAAATCATAACGTAGACGTTGTTCTCGCCTTATACATCACCAGACAGGTCATAAGTAAGGCAGTTATGATGTACTTCCCTAAAGTGAATGTCATTTTACTTTCCGTTATGGCAAACTAATGGGAAAGAAGGTTAACACGCAAATAACGCAGAATTTCATCCGCATACTTCCGTTTCCTTTCGCTTGAAGTATGTAGTGTGCGTGTTCGTTCGAGGTGGAGGACACTAAAGTAATACGCATTTCAAGGAGACGGAAATGAGAATAATAATGATCAGAATAAAAAGGGAACCGGCGTTTTGGAACCGTTATTTTGTAAGTAATAATTGTTTTCTTGCACGTTTTGCAACACTTTCAAACGTGACAACTTTCGAGAAAGCGAAACTACTTCGTCGATTTTAAAGCAATTAGGGGCACGTCACCTTACCTCCTTGATGAACCGTTCAGCGTTTACTTTCGTTTGCTTCATTTGAACAAAACCTCACTCTAACTGTTTCCAACTGAAGATAGATGAAATTGAAGAGTCATAGCAAAAAATGTGTAAGTGAGGGATAGCTTTAGAATCATGCTTCTAGCAATTATCTATCGTAATCGTAGAAATTTTGCACCTTTTATAAAATATGTGATTTTTGTACATGCATTTTCTAGTATACTAAATTGTTTATTTATATTGGGTTTAGTACAAAACTGAAATTATGTAGTGGTGATTTTATTGAGATATTTTATGAGCTGATTTATCAAGCAAAATAACAAGAACTAAAAAAATGCGTTTCGAAGCGTTAAACGTTTTGAGTACAAATACATTATGTCAACGTATCGCGTTTTGCATACAAACGACCATCTAGTAAATTGCTACTCCCCACAACCTTCCCTCAATATGTACCGCAACCTATTTTACACCCAATTTACGTCGCAATTTGCGTGAAGAATATCACGTCATAAACTCAAAAAAAAAAAAAACAAAGCCGAAACGCGGTTATTTGTCGTCGAAGGAGGTCGACGAAAATAGTGCATTCTTGGCATCGTTTTGCGGCGTTCGCGGGTCCGCGTGGCGAGGCGGAGGCTGGGAGATCCAGCCACCTTTCTAGCGGCGCTTACATAACGTCCGGCGGCGGCGGTGGCCGCTACGGCGGCGCACGGCAAGTTCTAGGTCAGGCAGGCGCTGCACTTGAGCTGTTTGCAATAGCACTCGTCATTGAGCGTAGGCGCCGGGCTCGCCGTTCGTAAACAAAGCGCGACGCGGGGATTCTTTTGCGGGTTGCGAGGCAAAAATAAAAAAAAGTAAGAAGGAGGGAGGGGGGGCAAGCACACCCAAGGGAGAGAGTCATCGGAATTATGTTTCAGTTAGAATGCTTGTGGCGATTAGAAACTACAGAAGCAAACGAAAAGCGCCAATTCTTTGTGTGATTTTTTAAAAAAAGAAGTTGTATCTTTACATAACTAGTATTAAGTATCTATATATTTATATAACTAGTATCTACTATCGTAATGAATCCCATATTAGTTTTCATCTAATACGCTAGTGCGCTAGCTTACTTAGTATTATAAACGTGATAAATATCGCAGGTATTGAAACCAGTGTCAAGGAACTATGTAATATGTTGTATATATCCATTGAAAAAAAAAATATTTTGAAGGATTTCAGAAATATTTTTATTAAATTATCTAAATACTTTTAAAAATATTTTATGATTCTCTATCTCCGTAAGCTTCTTTCATCATAAAAATAAATATAAAAAAAATAATTTTTGGTAGCATAAAGAACATAACTGAAAATATTTATCTTGAATCTTCTCAATACGATGGACAGAAATATCCCGAACTTCAAAACACAATAGTATTTCTGGTTCTCGCTCTCAGGCTTGATCCGATTAAGATTTGGGTTGCGGAAAGCTTCTTTGAGTTCTAAAGAGGCTCACAGGACGCTGCGTCCATATGGTCATATAAGAGCAACGTCAGTGTATACACGTGGAAGAAACGGATAACGCCTTAAGTGAGGGTGAAGAAAGAGAAGAAAAAATGCGAAGAATAATTCAGAAGATAAAAAAAGGAACGAAAAAAAATATATCTTCGCAATGCAAAGAGGCGGTATATATATATGAATGGCATTTGAATTGCAATCCGCACACTCAATGTGACGAACAAAATAATAATAGACCGAAAAGGAACCAATGGAGATAATAGGAATATAGTCTGCTTGGGAGAGCAAAACTACTAAATGAGAATGCTAAAACAGGTTTATTAGCTGAATATGTGAAGGAAAAGTAGGTGTAGATTACAAGCCAAAACCCTAGAACTGAAATCAGGAATGCGATTGTTAAATGGGAGTATCAGTAGTGGTGTACTTCAGCGATGAAAATTAAGACTCACAAAAGTGTCAAATATGCAGAAATTTGGAGAAAATATTGAAATCATTCAATTGTCGTGTTGCATACAAACCAGCTAGCTCAAATAAAATGCAGTCTGTAGTGACATGCAGAAGAAGCGGCAAATTCTTTACCTCGCAACAACATACAGTTTTTTTTCGACGTACGCGATCTCTTCCTCCTACAGCGCCGCTTCTTTCAACGGCCGGGGACGACGGTGGCGCGCACGGCGGCGGGCGCCGGAAGCACCTTGACACGAGATAAGCGCAGGAAATTGCCGGCACCGACGCCACAGCAACGGAGGATTTCCTTCCTTCCGGAGCAGCGTTCTTTTCGCGGGCTCGCGAAAAAGAGCCGCCCGGTTCTCGCAGCCTCTCGCGGTCCATTCAGGAAGGCTTACGGCCCGCCAGGAAAATGCGATTTCAGCACCGCGAGATCGGACGTCGAATTTATGATACACAAAACGTTTACAGCGCAGAACGGAGAGAATTTTGCGGAGGTTTTGCACACAAGAGTCCTTAGATGGGATGTGAGATTTGGGAGAGGCACGACGAAAATACTGGCAGCAGTTGATAGTCTGAGCGTACAAACGTGCATGTTTTAATGCATTAAATCCAAAAAAGGAAGAATATATGCGTAATAAAATAATAAATAATTTTTAAATTTGCACTTCATTGGCTGAAACGTTTTAAAAAACTAAATATTAAATGAAAAATAATTATGTATTTTTCCAAAAGATTGAGCAATATAAATGTGGAATGGAGTAGCGTTAAAATTGCTACGAATGTACTTTGGTGTTAACGTATCGGTTTGAGATAGAGTTGAAGTGGAGGAAACAACGGAGCAATTAATACTCTCCTGAGTAACACTAATCTTCTATTTCTGTAAAGGCAAACATTGTTACGATGTTTTCGTGGTGCTCGGATGTTTTCTTATGCAGTTGTCGGATATGTAGGTGGTGTTTAGAGAGACTATGTGCATGCAGAGAAAGCACAAACGTTCAACGTTTGCCGACGTTCGTTTTAAACGAATAGCACGTTCCATATTCATTTGAAAAGTTCGCGAATCTCCCCCGATTGATAGATATTTTTAACCACAGAATCATATCAATTGTTAGAGGAACTCTTTTTTTCAAATGAGTTAGTCACACAGAGCAAATAATTATATCAGCATCAATAAATGATCGCCAAACGATAAATTACACAAGGTATTCAATATTTATGATTATTGTAAACATTTTAAAAAACTTTCATGGCTTACACAAATTAGATTTCTCTCTAGATATTATACACATTGTTAGACTATATAAAACTAAGATAGGAAGGATAATATTGAAAACTGAGATCCAATTATTTTAAGAAACAATGAAGCAAGAAAAAAAAAAGAAATAAGTGATATTAGGATAAAGCTGTGTAATTCCCAATGAAATTGAATAACAATCTTATCAATATCAAGGAAACAACTTGTATTATAAATGCACTTGAAACACTTTCGTTGATAGAAATCTCGAAAGCGTTCGCGATAGAAATCTTCAAACGTTTCATATCGATGAGCGTCGATTGAACTTTACACTTCATGAAACGGTCTATTGCTCTTCTTTACTCGGCAGCACTTTCTCAGCCCCGCAGTGCGAGCACTCTCCGGGCGGCACCGCCAGCCTCCGCCCAGAGCGTTGATCCGCCCCCTCCCAATTTTCTTCTCCCCCCCTCGACCAACCACATCCCCCCTGCCCCTCCTTCTCCAACCGCCATCCCTCTCACTATCCCCGCCACCTTTGCACCACTCTCGTATATCTCGTCCCTTTCCCCTCTCGCTGGTGCCCTGCTGGTGGGAGAGTCCTGGTTAGGGGGAAACCCCAATATCCGACGGTAGGTCGGCGCCGGATCTCGCCATCCAGCGGGGGAAGATCACAGTCATCTCCCGAGAAAAAAACATGCACTACACTAACGGGACTAATGACCAAAGCAGTTGATGTGCCCGGAAACACGAAAAAATTAATCAATCTCCTCCCCCCTGCTCTCGAATCTCCCGCCTCATTCGACCCTTTCCCTCCTCTCTTGCTCTTCCCTTCTTTGTGGCATCTTTCGTCCCGCTCGCTCCTCCCACCCCTCCTATCCGTCTCGCCCCTCCTCTCCTCTCCTCTACGTACTACCTCACCCCCTCCACATGCTTCCCTGAGGCTACCGGCGCCATGCGTGGCTCGTCGTCGTCGCCCTCCGGCGGGGCGCCGGCGGTGCGCGCTGGGCGCAGGGCGTCGCGGCGCGTGACGCGGGAAAGCGAGCGCGTCGGGGCAACGGGACGCGATCAGCTGACGGCGCCGGCGGCGGCGGAGCAGCGTACGGGAAGGAAGGTCAGCCGCCCGCCCGGCCGGCGGCGTTGGCCCAGGTGGACGGCGCACTGGGCCCAAATGGACCCAAGGAAGCGCACAACACACACATGCAGCACTTGTTACTTTCGAATACGGACATTTGATGTGATAAGAGTGTTTTCACATATTGAAAGTTTCAAGGGACAGTGATAAAATAGTGCGTAATTTTCAACAGTCTTTAAATCGAATAATTATGAGAAATTCGTCAGTATAATTTAGTTATTTATGAAGCTAACTGGGAAAGGGATTACCAAATTAAGAAAAAAGGAAATGTATAACACGTTTTGATGAAATGTTTTGTTTGGCCCTGGAGTCTGAAAGAAAAAACCAAAATCCCAACACTTGACATTTGAAAAACAATGAAAATAATAATTGGAACGAAATGTTCAAAACAAGTTGAAAGACACGAAATTCTTGATTCAATGATTTTTACTCTTAAAAATGGCAAGACGATTACATTGCGTATAAACATAGAGACTCTGCACGACCACAATTCGAATCGTCTCTTGTATTTTCCTAGTGTATTCCATGGAGCGTGTATTTCCGTAACCGATAACATTCGTTTAAATCGTTTATTGAATGTTCGAGAACCAACGACAAGAATCATTGCCTCATTTAACTGTAAATGATAAGTATTTTCAGATCAGGATGCCTAATACAATAAAATCGCAATTATTTGAAGTAATTGCATCACCAATTCTCTTGTATTCAAAATATCTCGGATAATTCAGTTAATTTCATAAAAGTTCAGTTACAAATATTTTTGTAATGATTTATGTACACTCTAAAAACACATATTAGAAAACACAATAGAAAAGAATGAACACGTTTACCATAGTCACAGAGAGGTAACCAAGACGGTCAGTTGCAATCTGACCTGATAGTCGCAAAAACAAATGATAAACACAATCTTTGACGAGCGAACCCGATGGTTATGAAAATCATTGTTGCAATATTCCCATAATCGGTTATAGCATCTCTCAGCAAACACGCCGGACCGCTACTACTATGGAAACAGTAACTTATGCACTTATGTGTTCGGATATTCGCAGATTACTTCGTGTTTTGTTTTGGGTGTGACTACGTCAGTAAAACCGTAGCCTCAGTTAACTGGGACTCGAATAATCGCGAATCTATTAAACAGTTTCCGATAGTTCAATCGTTGACTTGATATCCACAACAAATAACCTACACACGCGTCATTGAATATCACTCCAAAAGCAAATATTCAAACATGTCCACTTCACTCTTTTCCTTTAAAAGTTACAAAATGTAGTAATAATATTACATCTTACAACACTATTTTTATTTAAATGAATAGAGTTCTTAGCCGAACGTATCATAAGACACCTCGCGTTTTCCCAGAAAATACAACTCTAGAGAAAAAGCACAGTAGACCACATATTTTTGCACGTGTACATGTTGTAAGTTGTTGAATTTTTGTTGCTTTTCGGCCCAATGGGCATTAGACAGAGCGCGCGGAACTGCTGTGAGCGGCACTTCACTTCTTGTTTTTAATTTACAAAATGTGGTACTAATATTAAATCTTACAACACTGTCTTTATTTAAATGAATATAGTACTTGAAAGTATCAGACTCCTCGTTTATTTTTCAGAGAATAAAACTAGAGAAAAAACACAGTAGACCGCAAATATTTTTCCACGTAGAGTGTTTGAATGTTTGCTCCTTTTCGGCCCACTGGACGTTAGACGGTGCGCGCGGAGCTGCTGTTGGCGGCCGCAGCGGCGGTGGGGGCGGGGGCGAGGGGGCGGTGGCGGCGCTGGTCGTTGGCTCGGCGGCGCGGAAACGCGGGCGCCGGAGAAAGCGGCGGTGGCGGCGCAGGGCGTCGCTTCCAGAGGAAGGAAGGAAGGAAGCGGAGTCTCGGGGAGATTCTCTCGCCGCAAACTGCTCGCACAGCTGGACCATTCAACACCTGCCCGGGTCGGTGGGATGACGCTGGGTTGTTGGTGCTGGGATGACGAGTGGTTGTTGAATCTCAAAACTCGCGGATCACCCATTGTTGGCGGTATGGTAAAATTGTGGTTTTGAAAGTTCATGCTCTTTTAATTTTTTTTTTCATCGTTTCATACGACACGGAATTGGCGTGAAATGATTTGTAGGTACGTTTATGAACGCACTAAAATTTTTGATTGGTTGATAGTTTACGAAAATTATGAAATATATCAAGCTAATATAAGAATAAAGTTTGGAATTCACTTCAATGAAATAACTAGCTTGCAGTTGGTTCATCTTTGATTGTAAAGATTTTTCATAAAATATGATAAGGAGAGTGAAAATTGGCATATTTATTTCTATTTTCAATGTTCTCACTACATTCACTTTCAAACACGGTTTTTCGCTGACGCTCGTACTACTGTTGCTAGTCTTATTATTCTCTCGCAACTAAGTAAATTTTTTTCTGCGTTAGTATTCAAAATTAAATGCAAAACATATCCATTTCCTATTTGAGTTTCGTTAACCCACTACAGATAACATGATTTTACGATAATATTTTAAGTTGTTATGAATTTGCATTCCTTCTTTTATTTTATTTCATAAGCTCTATTTTCTCAGTTATTATTCTTTCAGAAAAACGTTTCTCGTTTATTCTTTGCTATCACGATAGATATAAAATGAGGTCGAAGCGCTGTGTTGAAAGCATCACATCGTTTTCGATACACATTTAACTCGATAAGCATTTCTCAGATACACAATAAACCTCCAATCGACAGCATCGCCCTAGTTTCTGCCTTCTCTCCACAGAGATATTAATGACGCTGCGCAAGATAAACGAAAGCGGACGTCACGGACGGAAACCGCGCGCGCGGACGATCGTCATCTGTCGGCGCACTTCTGCGCGGAGAACCAGACAGGCGCAGCGCCACCGCTCACGAGCGTACACACTGACAGCTCGCAGTCAAAACGCATCGATGCCCAGAAATTAATGGTGACTAACGCGATCAGATTGTCGGGGTCTCCTCCGCCTTGCAACCCTTCACTGTTTGTTCTAGTCATGAACCACTGAACCCTTTTAGCAAGTCATAAACTCCGTACCGTTTTTAAAATGAAGAGATGTTTTCATCTCTTCAACTTAACTGTTAAATAAATTTCAGTTAGAATGCCTTTTTGAACAAACCTAATAGAAAAGTCATCATCAGAATATTTTCACGGGTGTACCCAACCACATAGTGATTCAAATCGCAACACGATTTCTAAAGATTTTCAAATGATCTTCTTAATGAAACGTTATATTCCGTAAAATCTTGTTGTAGTGTTTCTGCACTTACGAGGTTCGACACTCTCTCGTGCAATTGCTATCACAGAGTCGATCGGTCCAATGACACGAGAGCTGGGCACCCGTGCGCGTCTCTGGCGGGGCGTGCCAACGCCGCGTGCCGCGTGCTGCTTGTAACGTTTGCGAAAGGAGCCAACGACCGGCCGATCGTGGAGGAATCGTGGCGCTGGAAATCGTGTGTAAATTCGATTAATAATAAAAGGGACGCGTTTGGGAAATTGCGTTTCGCCACACTTCCACATCGAGGGGCACGCCTCATTTCGCGCCGAACGAAAATCGCGACCTTGTGCAACACCTCTCGGAACGAGGAACGCGGTACGCGAGGGCGTCGCCCCGGAGATAGCGCGGGCGGTGGAGGAATGCTAGACGCGGGGAGCGGAACTGGCCGAGGCGGTGGCCGGATGTAGCAATGAAACACGCGGAAGAACGGTCCGCAGAGTGACGCGCGTTCCTTTATTGACGATTTCACGACAGATGACGGTGAAAACGGTAGAAGAATCTAAAATGAGAAATGAGAAACTGTGAAACCAGGGCAAGCGCACATTAAGTTTTCTCCTTTGAAACCACAAAAAGTTATATCGCGGGCATTGGAATCACCTAGTTATGATCAAGAAAAGAAGTTAAAGCAAATAAAATAAAAGTTCCCTAAGACCTAAAATGAGATTAGTGGTATTTGATGGCAAAATGAAAGTAATGTCGAAAGTACGAAAATGAATCGGTCACTATCCAAAGTCGCATGCTGAATCGCACCAAATCTTGAAGCATTGCTTTTCGAAGTGAATAATTCATTAAATTACAAGTAAATAAAACTCGTTATTCAACTTGATATATTCATTTGGGTTTTTTCAACAGATTGCACTGACTAAAATAAGTATAAAGACGGTGTATAAAGAAAATGGGATTGAACGCTTGGCGTTCAAAGGGAAACGATTTCTACGGACATTTACTCCTGGGAACACAAACATCTCAACAAGTACTGAATAAACCGCTTAACGGTCTAGGAATTGAGAAAACCCACAAAGAAGCTGTAACGGAAGGAGAAGGATGTACATATCGAATCGGACAAGCGGTGTCCCCGATCGGAGCGAATCGGCGGCAAATCGCGAGCCGAGCGGCCGGCGGGCGTGAACGGGCGGGCGCGTCTCGTTTGCGCGCGGCCGGGCCTACCTGTGATCGTGGCGGGGCCGCGGCCGGCGGAGACGGAGTCGGAGGCGACGAAGTCAGAGGGGGCGAGCGGCGGCTCGCGCATCACTGGACGGAACAGCTCCTCGGCGAAAGGTAAATGCACTTTCTCGTCGGAGGCGCACCGATCGTTCACCTCTGCGGCTCCGCTTTTCCTCCGTTAAAAAAACCGTAGCGCGCTCCCCGGCGGCGCGGAGCGAAGAAGCAAACCCGCGAAAAAGGCTTCGGCGGTCGAACGGGAGGAGCCGCGCCCGAAGTACCTCGTAGGGCGGCCGCGACGACAATGAGCGACCGCGCCACTCGGAAGCGAAGCGGCGCCTACGTCACCGCCGAGGGTGTGGGCGTCGCCTTCGATGGAGAAGGAGGGTGGGCGAGAGACCATCTCCTTGCTCGAGTGGGCGCGGCGATGCTTTGTCGGTTCATCGAGTACCGAGAGGTGGGGTCGGGGAAGGGGTGGGAACGGGGGGAAAGGGGGGAAGGGCGGGAGGGCGACGAGGGCGGAGGCGGGCGGGCCGCGAGAGGGTGTAACCGACGCGATGGCGTTGGCTGCGCCGCGGAACCGCTTGCAAAAAGGGGACACAACCCTTATAAATACGGTTGACACCGCCGCGGGTCACCGGAGTACTCGACGCGCGCTTGAAGCGGATACACAGAGCTCGCTCACGCCGAGAGAGTGGCACGCGGTGTAGCAAGTATCGGCGGCCGGGGGTCGCGAATATCGCACCGACTTCGCTCGCGGTACCGGGGACGATTGCGGCGGCGCCGAACCCGTCCGCATCGCTCACAACAGCCACGGTTACGACGAAAACAACGTGATTTCCTCGATGCCGTCGACGGTAACAATGACTTTGTCGTCACAACCGTCAACAATAGTTGTAGTTAAAGTCTACGGCGACGGCATTACCGACGCCTCTTAGACAAATTTATATATGATTTCGTGTGCGCCGAACTCAACTTTGCCGTTGTTGACGACTTCGACGTCGAAGATCGTCTTTGACGCTGATTTCGCTGACATCGACGGCGTTTTCCAAAACGGTCTTTCGATAGAAGGAAGGCGGTCGAACAGAGCACGACGCGCAGGGAGTTGTAGGTCAGCGGGCCCTCGGAAAGCGAAGACACTTTCTCGAAATTGCTAGTTCAGTTTATCGCGGCGCTTCATTACTCGGAGGTACTACCTGAGGCGCCCGGCGGCGACGCTCTCTCCTTCGGAAGACGACTTCCTCGGAAGGACGGCGGCGGCGGCGGCGAAACGCGGGAAGGCGTTCTAAGGAGCCGCGCAGATCTGGCCCTTGGGTCCCTCGTGGACATCAAGGAAATTTATTTTACGTGCTTTATATTTTCGATGGTTGAAGTGTTTTTAGTGCTTAAGATACTAGGAATATACGTGTAGAATTAGTCAAATTTTCACAACAATTTCAGTATGAAATAATTAACAGAAGTACTGCAGATGAAATGGCAGTCTATTTTTCTTTGTAACTTTCAACTATATTAGTGTATCATGCAAATTCATTACATGCATTTCTATTATCAAGTTGAGTATTTATAAAAATATAATTTTATTTTCAACTTCTAATTAGCGCAAAAAATTAGCATTTTAAATATTTTTGATACATTATTGGATGAAAATATTGTATGTTAGTCTTTCGAAATGTTACTTGTTCATTTACAGAAGTCATAATTAAATATATAAATTTATTTATAAAGTATATTGTAGGATTGATAATTAAATTTGTTACAATGCCCATTATCTAAAATTATCATTAAGAATTGTTGATTTGCCGCCTCATATTTCTACTTCAATGGAAAAGTTGCCATGTCATAATAACGGAATAACTCAAATTCAAAAATGCGAAATGTATTACGAACAAAAGAACCTTGTTATGTGAAATTTAATAATGGCGATGTTTGAAGCACGGAATTGTGTTATGAAAATCACAAATTGAACATAATCAATATTGCTCGTCAGTATCAATGTGCAAAATGAAATTGAGATGTTTTGCCCATAACCACCCCCAACAAGAGAAAATAAAAAATAAAAGCATTCTTACAATATCCCTCAATAAATCCATCACTTTTACCTGATACACAGCCAATTTCGAAAAGGACCCATTATACCATTGTTGTATCCCACAATATGATTGATCAGCGTGACATACTTCTAATCTTCAATAATAACACATTCATCAATCACCGAGACACGCTGTCAATTAAAAAGAGGAACACGGCTCTCGGATGCTCTGGAGCGGGTCGATGATGGGTCCGGCGCCCGCGCATACACAGCCTGACCTACATTCGTATATGGGTCAACTGACCAGGGGGAGCAAAAGCCTCGTCAGGGAGGCGACATGCGTGCGCTCGCTCGGTCGCAGGGCTCAGAACGAGTCCACGCCGTGGTGGAGTGGTGCTCTTGCTCCACTTACCTTCACGTGGAACAAGCGAGCGAGCGGGTGTGCGGGCGGTGTCTGCAGCGGTGGCTCTGGAGGGGCTGGTGTGTGCTGCCGGCTCGGCTCGCGGCGGCGACTGAGCGGGCGGGGGGCCGTCTTCTGCAGCGGCACCGCGGCGGCGGTGCTGGCGGGTGGCGGCGGCGGCGGCGGGGCGGCGGTTCCGGGGGCCGGGGGGGGGGTGGGCGCGTATGGCTCGCCCCTCCCCCCGGGCCCCCCGCCCCGCAGCGCCAGTGCGGATTTACGTAACCCTTGGCGCGGCTTATATCCCCGCTCAGTGTCCCGCCGGCGCTCGCCCGCGCGACCACGCGTCGCCGCCGCCGGAGCGTGTGCCGAACGCGCGCGCGCGCGCGGGAGCACGCAGCGGGGCACGCGAGGCGGGCGAGCCAGTGCGTGGGCGGGCAGCGGAGATCCGGCGCGAAAGCAACCATTAGCGACTCATTGTCCTGCGTTACGCATACGAGTGGTTGATCTTGCTTTCTTGTTATATCGTAACTCTATTTTTTGATTCCGGTGAATAAGCTGGTAAGTCATACACACTTCATTTTACAGGCGAGCAAAACACAACTTGTATCTTAATTAAATTAGGGTTTAATGATATTCAAACGAAAGTGATATATAAATAAAACTATTTGTGCGTAGGTTTTGTTACAATATCATTAATCTCTTATTTACAACATTAGAGTTGTTTTTTGCCCCCTCCTGTAAAATTAAGTTTTTTTGACTCATCAGCTTATTCACCGGGGTCAAAGATATGTAGTTCTTGTTATTTTTCTAAATTGGGTATGAATGTTTGCTCAATTGTTAGTGCATAATGTGGTGAAGTAAAATATTTGCTTCGTGCATGAATTTCTACACACACAACTGACGACCAGGATCTCACAAAATTAATGTGCAATCTAATAAAATTAATGTTTAGCAATTTGCGTACATCGATTATTGAATATATATGTAAGTGATTATTGATATCACTTACAATGTAAGTGTATCATTTTTTTCTTTTACAATCCAGTGCTTTAACAGTGTCAGTTATTTAGTGAGTAATGGTATTAAAACAATGTAAGATAAGATATTCCAACCATTTCTCTTTAATTTTGTATTTTAGTTTGGGTATGTGGTGAACAATAGTGAGAAACTATAATGAATGTGTTTGTAGAAATAGGTGCGTATGTAGCTTCTCGCGTTAATGTCAAAATAAATAGACAATATTGCATGTATGTTTGGTCACTGTTATTACAATTTGAAGTAGTTTGTTTGTAGGTAGTTTGACACTTAAATTTACTTCATTTATGCAGCGGTAGTGATGATGTTTTAGTGCCCAAACAAATATAACTCATTTTCTAAGGCAAACTATCCCTCATCCTCTTACTCCAAAGACATAACTCGTCGTGTAAGACAAGTAATTTGCAGTTAGCCTGTGAATGTCATTGTTTTCAAATACAAGCTCTTGGCAAATATTGTATCCTTCACACAAATATTTCACTTTGTTCGACTTTCTATTTTCTTAACAACTCTTTCATTTCAGCCGTTTATTTGAAAGCCTATATGTTAATTATAGAAAGTCGTTCAGAAACATATAATTAACTTATGCATTTTTATCTCTTCACGAAAATCTTTTCATGGTCTGACATAACAATATCCATATGTGAGCTACAAAAGTAAATGCCACGTTTGGTTTACATTGCCGACTTTGTGAAGCGGAAAAGTGAATGCCCGAGAAATGTTCCCTAGAAGATGAAATAAATTTTTACGACATTATTGTTTTCGCGTGACCCATTATGAATAATTGTATTCTTAATCAACGAGTTAGCTTATCTACGGTAGCACCAAATAAAACGAAAATGATACTAAATAAACGCACAAAATATTGTGAAATAATTGTTCACATTATTCGCTTCATATACGGAATTTATACTTCTTTTGGAAAAAAATCATACGTTAATGACATATCGCAAAGGCATGGATACATATCTAGTTCCAATGCAGATATCCTTTTCGTAGATAATACAGATAATAGTATTTTTCAGTATAAGGTTAATTATCTTTCTGTTTATCAGTGTAAGTAATTTTGACATACTTGAATGAAACTTCAGAACCTGGTCCAATATCTTAACTAATGGTGCTAAAACACCACATTTTTCTCGCATTATTTGTAACTTTTGCAATTTTTTGATGTAACAATTTAGCAAATAGCCACCAGTAACATTCTTATAAGCATACGTCGTATTGAAAAAGAAAAAGAATTAGAGCCGCTTTTAAGAAAGGCTTCCTTTTTTAAAACTGCCTTTATTTAATGTAAAATTAAGCAAAAATACTCTTACTTTGAAAAATATTGTACACGACCTACGTAAAAAATTTTGAAAAAATCTAAACTTTTTCAATTTCAGACTGAAAATGAAAATGAAATTGAAATTGAAATTGTGAGACTTTATGAAAATCGAACTTGCGCCAGATTTATTAATATACGTTGCTTTTTTTGGTAAATCAATAATTTGGAGACATTTTTGTGCAAATTTTGAAAATGTCATTGAGTTTTTATTTAAAGTACTCCCCAAAAATATATTATCAGTTTAAAATTCAACGAGCCGCATTATCGTTCAAATCGATAGATGAATGTGGATTTTGGTGAAATTGCTGTTAATGCTTATAAGCACTAACACAGACGGCTAGGCTGGGAGACGACCCGGCGCAAAAGCATACTTTTGTCATAAACTAATTGTTCGGTGACAAAGTGACATAAATAAATACTGATGACTTATTAAAAGACATTATTTACTACATGTAGGAGCAAGAATTATCCACTTTTTGACCACACGAGTTTTTAAGAGATACTACTTTTTCTGTGGAAAATTCACAGTTTTTTACCACAGCAATACAACACATTCTCTTTACTACGTAAGTAGTACGCGATAAAGAAAAAAAGAATTAACTTGTTTCAGAATTCGGATGTTTGAATTGAACTTCTTCCTCTTTTTCCAATGCCTGGAATGTTTCCCGCGTACCGAGCATTGAAGTCTCCGGGTGGAGTCACCGTCTGCCCGCGCATGCGCTCTAGTTCCTCTCGCTCGAAGCGGTGACTGCACTGTTTCTCAACACTTCAAATATCACGTCCGCGAATAGGTGCTCCACCTGTCACGGAGTACTTTCCGGTCTCGGCATGTGCCACACCCTTGTTATACTCCGCCCCATCGCTCTATACTAGGTCGTTTGAAGCTGACCCCGTAAGAAACGGATAGTAATTCCTTTTACAAATCTTTCTGATTTCATGACAAGTGTCTACAAGTGACCTGAATTTCAGACAAAAAATTCAACTTGAATGAGTGCTGATTTCATGATTGTTCTGAACAATATTCTATACTTTCTTTGCCTTGTTTAAAAAAATGTTTTTAGTGTTGTATGTTTCTTGGTGAACGTAAAGAAATGGACCAGTGATTTAACTGCATTCCATGCGTTTAGTTGATAGTTTAGCGAGTCAGCGCAGTTCACAAATATAGAGAGCTAAGGTGAATATTTACTGCTACGAAAACAATGGCCGAAAACAATGGAGGGATTGGCCGATAGATATAATTGCAGCACAAGTGCATTATGTGGGCATTCAGGCTCATTAGCAAGAGCCGATACGAGCGCAGTGGAATGCTTGCAACATCGTGCGAGCGGGTGTGAGTCGCACATGGCAAAACATGGTAGTTCATATTGGAAGGGCTCTTAGCATACAGTGGTGCGGTAATGCAACGTATCATTCAATTCTAATAGCCATTCATAGATGGAATAGTAGCGCAAAGGTTTTGTTGGCAATATTTGGACATTAATGGCTTTTCGATATAAAATCTTTCGTTCACGATACAGTGACGGTTAGTGATTAAAGCTTAGTAATGTTTTGATGATTCTTCCTTACTAGGAACAGAATGTTTTCAGTATTCTAATAAACAAGTGGTTTTTCAAATGGAAATAATGGCATTCAAATGTTCATATTTTAATTCAAGACTCCTTATAGAAAAAGTATATAATTTTAATATTGAATAACATCCAAGGAAATTTCTTTTTTTGTCATTCGTATGAAAAAAGCATTTTATTTCCTTTAATTAAAAAAATCATTTTTATTACGTCACTGATATTTTTCTTTCAATTATTACTACAAATGACAGAATTAATATTTCTCACTTCGGTTTGCAATGCTCAACAAACGATTCAAAATTACGTAGTAGATTCTTCAACCGTTTAACTTGACCTTGACTGGAGTCGTCGCCGCCGCCGCTGTCGTTTGCTTTATATCGCAGAAACCCCACCTGGGACCTACTCATAAGAAAACTCCTCCTCCCGGTGACTCACTGCAAAAACATCAAGCCCACAGCAAACAAAGGCAACTAATCTTGCGAAACGAATGACAGCATCCCAAAGCCATCCTTAACCAGCGACCGGCGGCGTTCAATACGTTCTGGCGACGGGGTCGAAAGGTTACGTCCGTGCGGATCCCCCCCCTCGGAGTGCGCGCGCTCTTGGACAGCGACGCCTCGAGCCGCTCGGTCGAAAGAGGCTGGGCGGCGATCGCCGAATTCTGCGTGCGGAGGACGCTGGGAGCAAAAAGGTGACGGTCGCCCGATAGAGGTCAGAGTGTTGACGGGAGGTGGGAAGGAAACACAATGGTTGCCTCAAACTGGGCGGCTGAAAGATGGGTAGCTGGTGATAAATGACGGGCAGTGACCCACTAGTGGTTCGAAATAGAATGGAGATGGATTGCCTAACTCGAATTTCACGTGGTGGAGATTTCTGCAGAATGTTTTTCGGATGATCTCGAATGTGCATGGTTTTTGTCGTGCATGCATGCTTCAGAACCAGGAAACGCTATGAATGTGAAATGTGGATTGAGTGAATAAGAAAAATAGAATGAATGTGAAAGGTCTGACGAAAAGGAATGTAAGAGAAAGGGATATCTGAAGGATAAGTCCAGCGTTTAGGGAGGCTGTAGTGAAAGCAGAGCAACAATGAATAGTATGTCTTATATTAAGGACACGACTTACAAAGTGAAAACGAGACATGCATTTGTCATGCGTGATGATAAAAGTAGTTTCTGAGAGTGTAAGACAGTAAATTGTTTTGCGAAAATGTGGCACAGGAAAATGAGAGTAAACGTGTTAAAGAGCACATAAACGTTGATTGTTTATTGTGAAGTATTGAAATTTTGTTGTACAATCTCGGTACTCGAGAAAATGTACATTAAGGTGGCGTGTATTCTCATCTAGAATCTCGTAGCTGCATTACAACCCTAGCTCTAGCGAAATCAAAGAGTAAGGTAGTAAAACTGACACTCAATCTCAAGAAAGTTCGCAACACTGAGGGATAACCAAAGAACTTTCTACAAAATCACGATACATTCTATGGTCAGAATGTTAAGTTTTGAACTCTTTCTGAAGTTTTAAATTTATCTCCGAAGATTTGTGTTAAGAAGGTTTCTACATATTGGGGAGTTGTTATTCTGGAATAATGTGACTACTGGCGATCTCAAATTGTATTATTGCAATAGTAATATCTTAAAAGACAATGGTTACTTGTAAAGCGTTCTCAAAGTTGGCCAGCCGACACAGTTCACTGAAACCACGTAATGTTAATATTCAAATGACTAACTATTTTCCATTACCAGTCCACATCTTTTATGAACAAATAAAACAAATCACATTTCAAACAGTAGTTTTAATACTTTCAAAATGCTGAGTTTAAATTATACTATTTGAGACCCTCAACATAGTTGGTACTAGAAACAGTTGTCAGATGTCATGAAAACGTAGAGTTACGTATGGTCGTCCCTTAAGTGAAAACAGGAGTGAGAGAGAAGATATCTTAGGTAAAGCAACATGTGATCGATATATTTGTGACCTATTTAGGGGGCCTACAATCACAAAATATTCGAAATAAATAAGTATGAAAGTTAATAAATTTTAAGACCGGAGAAAGAAATCGATAAAAAATTCATGTAAGATAAATGAGTTGTCTTGTTGACCTACGTTCAGAGATGTTCTTTTGTGAGTCTGCGAAAGTGCACCTCATTGCCAAGTTTCTTTGATAAAACAGTTTTTGGTGGAAACATTCGAAGAATAAAATGATTTTTGGATTTCAAAATTCCTTGCCATATTTTACAGCGCAAGTAAGGTGTTACTCATTTAGCGAAATGTAGTGGGCGAAAATCTTCAAATGGAAGCTTAAGAAAAACTTCCAGATCTGACGTATACGCCTCCGGAACCCACGAAATCTCTATAGTTTTTTCTCTCTTTTGCAACTCTCCCCTATCAACTTCCAAATCGCATGGGCTGAAATAGCTCCAACATATAGAGTTACTCTAAGAAGTGACCACATTGATAGATCGGGAAACCAAGGAATCTCATGTAGGACGATCACATTGAAAGGGATCGGAAGCGGTAGCTCAGTGCATCAAATGATGCCACTGCAGCGCCTCTGACCGGGAGGTCCTAGGTTCAAGTCCTGACGGCGGCAGGATTTTCGACACTAACTTTCCAGCTAGGTCAAATTGAGTCGCTGTCTGGAGGAGAATTCTAGCGTCCGATTGCTCTGATCGGTAGTTTTCCCGTGATTTCTCCGATCAACATCAGGCGAATGCCGGAGCATACCCTAACAAACGGGCCACGGACCGCGCGCGATCTTTCCTTCCTCTTCCTTATCCTATCCTCTCCCTTACCACTCACTTACACTAACATGCATTACACTACTACATATTCCGGGAGATCGGTCGGGAGCTTAGAGCTTGTCCCGGCTGGGCGGTGCCCGGCTGGTGGATGAGTCCTGGTTAGGGGGAAACCCCACTAGCCGACGGTAGGTCGGCGCCGGATCTCTCCATCCGGCGGGGAATATCACCGCCATCTCCCGCGAAAAAAATGCACTAAAGTAACTGGACTAATGACCAAAGCAGTTCACGCGCCCGGAAACACGAAAAAATCAGTCACATTGGAAGGGATAGAAATAAAGCGATTAACCAATGAGCTTAGTGTAAATGAACGCTGTCTCAAAATTATTGCATGGACAAAAGCATTACCGGCAGTAGTCATACAGTAGCCACCATAGCGGTCCCTTCTTATAGTAATCTTTCTATATCCGGGCGGTGGACCTCAATAGGACCGCTGGGTCCGGCCGGCGCGGCGCGGCGTCGCGGAGAGAGTGGGACAACTGGTAGCGCCACGCGGTGGGGGGAGGGGCAGCCTCCTGGGGAGGGGGCACACGAGGTGGGTGGGGGGAGGGGGAGGGCGTCTCCTGCATAGTCGCACCTGGGCGCGCGCGGCGCCTCCCAGGCCTTGAACCGGCGGGCGCGCGGAGTGGCGTGGTGGGGGCGGGGCGGGGCGCGGCGCCGCGCGCACGGAACGCCACGCCACGCCGCGCATGCAGGGAAATGGGACCAAAGGACCACGAGGGAAAGGAAAAAAAAACAACTAACACGTGAATTATACATGTTTGATACTAGGGGGCAGATTTTGATGACCTAAAACATCGCCGAAAAGATCAATAAAATGCTCTTAAAATGTATTAAAAATGCCCTAAAACGAAAGAAAAATTACTTATCAAAACCAGTTCGGATGAACAATTAAAGCTGTTGGGTACGTTACTGAAGTAATCGGGGTTTCTTCCATTTGTTCAAATGAACTCAGCTTGCAAACTTTTGGTTTGGACTGTACTTGTATTCTACCAGAAAATATCTGTCTTTAGTTATCCCGAAATTGGCCGAACAGGCAATGGCGCTGATGTACGTTACAAGAATTACATACTCACAACGGCAAAATAATTTCTGAGCAAACAAATCAAACAGGCTACTGAGTAATTCTGTGAAGAACTTTTGCGGTATCTTGTAAATATTATTTGAAGCAAGTGCCATTAAAATGACCTTAAAATCTATGAAATCAGCAAAAACTGCATTAAAAAGGACGGAGAAAAGGAGACGGAGAAAAGGACTTATTAGTCGAAATCGACAAAAAATGCAAAATAATGACCTACAAAAATGGATCATTTCCTTTTGTCATAATATAAAATGAATTTCTATACTGAACGGCATTGTTCTAAAGTGATAACTTCGATCTGAAGAGTATATTCACCTTCGAGATGCAATGAATTCTGATGGAAATGCAGAAAATGTTGGCCGGATGACTATTCTTCCAGCAACCTACCGGCATATGCATGAATATGCTCAAGATCCATGTCCTATGTTAGGCATTATGGCACAGCAGATTTATTCATTACATTTACATGCAATCCACAATGGATAGAAATTAAACAAGCGTTATTCCTGTCACCTATTGATCGTCATGACATCACAGCAAGATCTCCAGACAAAAGTTGAAATCTTTAATGGATTTAATTGTGAAACAGTGTGTCTTTGGTGAGACACGCTTCCGGATGTATTCTGTAGAGTGGCAGAAACGTGGATTGCCACATGCACATATTTTGATTTGGTTGGTTGAAAAAATTAGGCAAAATGAATTTGATGAAGTCATATCAGCTGAAATCCCTAATGAACAACTAGATCCTGACTTACATGAAGTAGTTATCAAAAACATGATACATGGTCCATGTGGAACACTTAATCAAAATGCACCGTGTATGGTAGATGGTAAATGTTCAAAGCGCTATCGCGGACATTAATGTCGGAAACAATTACTGGAAATGATGGTTATCCACTGTGTCGTCGGCGATCACTAGCAGACGATGGAAGATCAACAATTGTCAAAGTAAATAAACAAGATATTGAATTAGATAATCATTGGATTGTTCCATATTCACCGATCTTATCAAACACTTTCAAAGCACACATCAATGTTGAATCTTGCCGTTCAGTAAAATCTATCAAGTACATACGTAAATACGTAACCAAAGGAAGTGATATGGCTGTGATTGGATTTGGCGCAGATAATTTAAATGATGAAGTAACTCAATACCAAATGGGCCGTAATGTTAGCAGTAATGAAGCATTTTGGCAAATGTTTTCTTTTCCAATACATAAAAGACACCCCACAGTTGTTCACTTAGCAGTGCATTTAGAGAATGGACAAAGAGTGTATTTTACAGCTCAGAATGCAATACAGAGAGCTCACTAGCCATCATCTACCACCTTAACCAGTTTTTTTGAGACGTGCCAAATTGATCATTTCACACAAACACTGCTATATTCTGAAATGGCAAAAATATTATACTTGGAATCAATTATCAAAGAAATTTATGCGAAGGAAACAAGGAAAACCAGTTCCAGGATACCCAGGTGTATATTCAACCGATGCAATAGATCGAATTTATTCCGTTCATCCAAGCAACGATGAATGTTTTTATTTACGGCTGCTATTAGTCAATGTACGTGGTCTAACATCATTCAAACATTTACGAACAGTTGAAGGTTGAAGAATTGTGTGGATCTTACAGAGAAGCCTGTCATCGTTTGCAACTGTTAGAAAACGATGCACATTGTACTCTCAGTGATGCTGTAATTTCATCACAAGCTCATCAAATACAAACATTGTTTTCCATTATCATATCTACATGCTTCCCATCAAAGCCAATTGATTTGTGGGTAAAATACAAAGATAATATGTGTGACGATATTTTGTTTAAAATACGCAATAGAACAGGGAATCCGAATTTACATATAAGAGAAGAAATTTACAGTGAGGCATTGATTTCCATTGAGGATATGTGCTTGATAATGTCAAACAAGCTATTATGTCAATTGGGGATGGCCAAGCCCAATCGCCCAATGCACGATATTTTTGATCAAGAGTTACAACGTGTAAAATCGTATGATCTCAATACTTTGAAATAATCGATTCAAATAAATCTTCCACTGTTGAACGAAGAACAAAAGTATGTAATTGATACTCGTATGAAAGTAATAAATAATGGAACTGGAGGGATTTACTTCTTGGACGCTCCTGGTGGTACAGGAAAAACTTTTTGATTACTTTAATATTGGCAACAATTCGCACAAAAAATGAAATTTCTCTCGCTCTTGCTTCGTCAGGCATTGCAGCAACTTTGTTTGAAGGTGATCGAACAGCCCATTCATCTCTAAAATTGCCATTGAATATGCAAAACAACGAAATTCCAACCTGCAACATTTCCAAGAATTCTGCAATGGCAAAGGTTTTGCAGCAATGTAAACTAATAGTGTGGGATGAATGCACGATGGCGCATAAAAATCTTTAGAGGCTTTAGATAGAACCTTAAAAGACCTACGGAACAACCAAAACCAATTTGGTGGCGCAATGATTTTATTAGCAGGAGATTTTCGGCAACCATTGCTAGGGGTTCTACGTTCAACGCAAGCTGATGAACTGAATGCATGTTTAAAGTCCTCCAATTTGTGAAAACATGTCATGGTATTACATTTAAGCAAGAATATGTGTGTTATGTTGCAAAATGATCAATCTGGAGACATATTCTCTAAACAACTCATTGATATTGGTAATGGCAAATTTCCTGTAGACGTGCTGACTGGCCGCATCACCTCTCCTGAGGCTTTCCGTCAGTTAACTCAATCAAAAGCTGAACTCATTCAAAAAGTGTTTCCAAATGTTGCTCAAAATTACTTATTCCACGATTGGTTGAGCGGACGAGCTATACTCGGCGGAGCTTACACTGATGTAAATGATTTAAATTTCAAAATTCAAGATTACATTCCTGGCGAAATGAGGACAAATAAATCAGTTGATACGGCAACTAATGAAGATGATGTCGTGAACTATCCACCGGAATTTGTAAACTCACTAGATTTGCCACAATTACCGCCTCACAATCTTCAATTAAAGGTTGGATCTGTAGTTACAATGTTGCGAAATATTAACCAACCGCGACTTTGTAACGGCACACGATTAGTGATAAAAAAATTACCGAATAACGTAATAGAAGCAATCATATTAAAAGGAAAGTATAAAGAAGACGTTTTGATACCCCGCATCCCAATGAATCTGACTCAAGTACCATTCGAGTTTAAACGACTGCAGTTACCAGTACGGTTTGCTTTCGCTATGGCTATAAGCAAATCCCAGGGGCAGTCATTAAGTGTTTGTAGTATTAATGTAGAAAACCCATGTTTCTCCCATGGTCAATTGTATGTTGCCTGATCCCGTGTTGGAAAACCATCTGTTCTACTTGTTTACGCGCCAGGTAATCAAACAAAAAATATCGTGTACCATAAAGTACTACAATAAAAGAAACTTAATTTAGAATAAGTACAAAATAAAATGAAATATAATAAGTAGATATCATAATAAGAAATGTGAAATGGTAATTTTCATTGTGATTTTTATTGAATATTAAAAGAATTTTAGATGTTCTATAATCTTTATTTTTTGACATAATGTAATTGTTAACTCATTAACTTTCTTTTTTGTCTTACAAGCTGACCCGGCGTCCCGAATAGCAGAATAAGTATTAAACAAACTAAAAAAATTAAAGAATTGATTGTTAGGTGGTACGAACTTCGCCCAGTCAGCAAGTTAATTAATAAAAATCACAGCAGAATCACTACAAATGATATGAAATATGAAATTAATGGAAAAGTCATGAACGAAGAGCGTATAATTCTAAAACTGTGACAGATTGGATGATTTTTGTAGGAAAATGTGGACGTGCATAATTGTCTTTTAGCATGTAATATTTCCTAATTGTTTTCCTCAGAAAAGAGATCCAAGCAGAGTGAGAGTTTGGTGGTAGGTCAGGGCAAGACCTGAGAACGAGGATGTGCCAGTATAATAGAAGTGGGCGCACAGGGCGGGCGTAGATCGAATTTCTGTGTAACAGATTCTGAAAATTTAATACCGGAGCAATTCGGGGCATATGAGCTTTAAATTAAAAGTTTAAAATATATGTTCAATAAAAATTGTAAATTTGATTGCACTTCATTTTTTGCCTAGGGGGAAAAAGTACCGTTATTGGTATTAATGTAAAGCATCCATACGCAAGCCCAAGGCAATGCCATGGAGGTAAGCTATGGTTACATTATATGGTTACATTATAAAAATGTCCTTGCACTTACGGGTTTCATAAACTAGTACAATATAAAAGCAAAGAAATATACTCTTTTTCATGATGGAATATAAATAGATCTGAGCAATCAATTTTACATGTGGTTTGGAAAGATACGAAATTTTAGATGTCTTTCCTCATATATCTGTAATCTCTGTGCCGCTTGTCTACTCCTCAAACCGTTTCAATGAGAATACGAATGAGTCCACGGCTTGCTTTATATTTCAAAGGTCAAGGGATTCATCCACACTCTAATCTGGGAATTATGGCTCCTTCTGATAGCGATCGCCAGCACTGAACAGTACATAATTTTCAGCTTTGTACATTCGCACGAAGGAAGCTGTGGCTAGGAGATGAGTTATTGGGATGTCCGTGTAATTACTCTGGTCTGAATTACATTCAGTGCTTTGAAAGGGCTAATTTACCTTGCGATTCAAAAGAGTGTTAAGTTGACAAGGATACGTAATTACAAGTAGCTCTGCAGATCCTGATGTCGAGCGTGACTCATGTATGAGAAACGAGTTCATGTTAATTACACCACTGTACAGTGTTTTAATCAATATTTCACTTCTGCATTGGTTATGGAATATAAACAACGGTTTGTTAAAAACTGTTTCCGATTTGCAAAACGTTCAACGATTGTTCCGTACTTTCACTTATATACATCATTGATCATTACAAGAAAAATATATCCAATATTATTTTCTAGACTTTAATATTGTGATATTTTTGTTTGACCAAATGTTTAATGTGAGGGAATAACTTTTTCAGATTATTTGCAATTATGGACATTATATACAATAATGAAAAACTAAATTATGAAGTTTGAAACCTCTTCCCCCAAGAACATCTATGCAACACTTGCATGTTTTCTTTGGTAAAAAATAAGTAACAAACTGTACAATGATAATGTTTTATTTTTATTTGTGAGATATTCCCGGTTACCTTTGCTAAACGTATATTATTTTGTCTAACATTTGTCAATTACATCTCACAATATTTCTAACTTTCCAAGGCATTTTCTGCTTAAGATAGACATGTGTCAGAAGAAACTTGTGACTTAGTATTGTGTTCTAATTAGTGTCTTACAAATATTTTTCTGTTTCGCTTTACCATTAACATATGATTGCCGCACGTGCAGAAACTGAACTTTAGAGCAGACAAGTAAAGAAATATAGTCATTTATCTGTTATTTACGTGGTCTGGAATACAACAAGTATTCATGTATTATGTAATATTGTCAAGTAGAAACGCTGAATTTTTTACTCGAAAAAAAAACGGAATGCAATTATACACTCATGCGTTGTCTTACTTGCTAGAGCGTCCTTCGCGAAAGTTAACCCATCTGTCACGGTTCTGCATTTTTTTTCTTTTGTTTGCACACACAAATAGGCAATTATAATATTGGGGTGGAATGAATTCCTTTATAAAGAATCTCGACAATTTAGATGTTTGCGCCTGCTTTAATATAGCATCAAGCTACTGGCCTGCAGCAGTGAACACACTGTTGTGGGGAGTGTGGCACTGACTGTTTTGAGACGTCACACGTGGGTACTGAGGCTTCGTTCTTCCTCGTCGCATGACGTTAGTTGTGACGTAAACATTCAAGCACTGAGAATGAAAAATTAGTCGGTACGCGCAGTATGAGAATGAGAGTAATAACACAATCAAGAATTAGCAATTTTCAATAAATATCTAACATGTTTCACAATTTTTGGTATACCAGGTGTAACCATGATTTTTTGTGGTGAAAAAATCATGTAATTTTCAAAATCAAATCTCCGGGAGTGGTAGCTCAGAGCATCAACTGATGTCATTGCAGCGCCTTTGACCGGGAGTTCCTAGGTTCGAGTCCTGACGGCGGCAGAGTTTTGGACATTAGCTTTTCAGCTATGTCGAATTCAGTCGCTGTCTGAAGGAGAATTCTTACACTAATATGCACTACACTACCACATATTTCGGGGGACCGTTCGGGAGCTTAAATCTTGTTCCGGCTGGGGCGGTACCCCTCTGATGGGAGAGTCCTGCTTAGGGGGAAATCCCGCTAGCCGACGGGAGATCGGCGCCGGATCGCGCCATTCAGAGACGGAAATTCACCGCCATCTCTCGAGTAAAACATACACTACACTTACGGGACTAATGAACTAAGATATTGACGTGCGTGGTATCACTAACCAAACAATCAATCAAGAAAAATTAATTTTTGTTTATTCAACATATTGGTCACAGGTTTCTACACACTTCGCTCATCTTTCAGATAAGCTATGAATAACATACCAGAAACACTTCTTGTTTTTTCAGCAAACCATTTGTCGAGCCATTTTCCAACTTTCTTGAAATGGTTGAAGACCTGCTCTGCAAGCGCTGACCCATTGATGCGAAGAGGTGATAGTCAGATTAGGGAAGTACGGCGGATGCGGAAGGAAGTTCCATCCGAGCGATTTCAAGGTGTCCTTCACTGTGTTTGCTGTGTGAGACGACGCGTTGACCTGCATTTGCCGTTCATTCAAATGGTGTGGACCCATTTACCTAGTTTATTGATCTTTCTCATTTCTCGTAAACGTCTGTTTCTTGTCGCTCATTGAATGCTTTTGTTAATTTCTGTTGAGTTTGAGTTGGGTCATCTTCCAATAACGCCTGCAATTGCTCGTCTTTGCACTTTTCTGGTCTACTAGAACGCGCCATTCGCTTTGAAATCATCACGTTTAAATTGTCTTAGAAAACATTAAAAAAATACGTCTTTAATAGAACTTAACAGTTCATAATATTAAGATAAGATTACTAGTGAACAAATGAGAAAAAACAACAAAAATATGTTTTCAATTAATTCATTTTCCAACAATACGTGGAAAAATAAAATTATTTTATTAGTACACATTTTCAAGGGGGTGGGCATGTCTTTCAAGAGAAATATCTGACATAAAAAGATATCTTTTAAATTTCTCATAAAAAGTTTGAATTTTTATAACTAATAAAGTCTCATCCTTGTCTAATGAGTCTCATAGTAAAACATATTTTAACAAAGTCCGTAGATAAAATCTGAAGGATAACTTGGGAGGTCAGGATATCAAAAATGTGATTAACCTGATCTACTTTTTTCAGATGATTTATTTTTGAATTTTCGTAAGAATGGATAGTTATTTAACACATACATTGCGAAAATAAAGTGATACGTGTCCCTGACAATATGATTTATTTTCATTGAGATACGCCTACTCATTAAAAACTAAATGTACAGACAAATTGAAACAGTACCCAACTGACCACCAACCTGCAGTTTATCTTCTGAGCTGCATGCCATGGTGACTTCGAACTTTCATTTTCTAGTTTGACAACTTACACCCTATCTACTCTTGTTAGTTAGATCACTATATGCAGCAGATTCAAGACGAACTGACCCAAAATTGCCTTCATGATTATCTATCAGGATATAATTAGTGGTATAGCTTTTATGCTGAGAGAGAAATAATGTTTCATAGTAATCCACTCCCAAGGATTTAAAGTGAATTACTCAAACTGAATTCCAAAATTTATTCTTTTTGTATTGTTTCCATGGGAGTTCTGAAAAAATGGAAATATTGAATGACGTTTTTTTCAGTTGGAAGACTATCTGTTTTTCGATTACATTATAAAGGTACATACGAATCTGTAAATTATTTGTAGATAAGAATTTGGCATTTTAGGGTCGGATTACTTCGACTTTCTCCAGTTAGCAGTGTTTTCATTTATCAATCACGCCCAAGAAGACACCCGGCGAATAAGACGTACTCCCATTACTAAATCTAACATAGTTGGCCTGATGAGCCTTTTCTTTCGTCACACAACTATAGGAACTGACGATTGTACTCAAAAGCTCTATTTTTGCCTCGGCCGGGAATTGATCTCAGGATAACAGTACGCAAAGTTAGAAAATTGTACGTGAGCCACTTTAAAATTATCACGTCATACGCAGTTTTTAACTGTTTATTGACGTAAAATAAAAAATAATAAATTAAAATTATGTTATTCGTAAATACATAATACGCTTTTGATTGTAGTATGTAGTTTTGACCTTTTCTAAGGAGTCGCGAAGAAACTCTGTCCCCGTATTTGTTTTGAAGTTCTCCCTGAGTTTCATGTTGGTATTCCTGAACAGTGAGGGAAATACTAGCTTACAATAATTTTTTTCCTACTCCTTGATGTAGAAACGGAAAATAGAAAAATGAAATTTCTTTCCAAGAACAAACCAGTAACGATTCAGAATATGCACAGAATGGAGTTTGATTTTAGAAACAAAACTCTGAAAACTGTCAGTTTTCTTTCGTGTCATGAAGAATGACAGCATCAACAAGGAAACGTACGAGTAATTCTTATTTTGCTCATGTTCAAGACTTTTACCAAAAGATTTACAAGAAAAAATAATATTTATTTTCAAGAAAACATGAGAAACGTAGTTCGATAGAAAACAAATACTTATGTCAAGCATGTCACACACACACACACACACACACACACACACACATACACACAGGTGTGAATATTATGTCATTATGAAATCAAACAAATGGACTTCGAAATTTTTTTGAAGAAAGGCTGTTAATAGATTTGTTAATAAAATGAGGACTTTTCAAAAAAATTTGTTTCCTTCCTGTTCCCATTTCGTTTGAAGTTCATAGTGTTGTTATGGTACAAGAAGGTTCTAAAGTTTATTATCGCCAACAGGGATCAGTTGTATGATGTTGCTGTCTTAAGAATCATAAAATTGTTCTGAATATACTAACATTTAAAAATGAACTATCTAATTACTACAAGACACAAGGTGGGACCTTTGTGTCTGGTAGCAATTGATGTAACTCAAGACAAATGAGAGTTTGAGAGGTGAAGTAGTGGGGTCAAAACACCCTCGAGTTTGTTATCTGATCTTCACTTCCACTTTGTCAGCCAGTATGACCACAAGTGAGAAATAGACTATAGTGAGCTATAGTGAACTACTCAACGTGTGGCTGTAAAAGTTTTTACAAACCACCAAGCTCACTGAAAAGTATATCAGACGTCCTCAAAGTATAGATTAAATGAAAGTAAAATTTTCGCAAAAAGAGGTTTCTTGGAGCAAGAGAGGTCGTTAAAAAACCAAGTGACGCATTACACCAAACACCAAGTTGCATCTCAGACAATATCACAAAACATGTGACACTATTGAAAAATATCATCTGTTCAATGTGAATGAACTTCATAAAGAGTATTCGATTAATTTTGGAAACGTGCAAAATGTCAGCAGAAACAAGCATCCGTTTCGAAAACTTGTGTTGTTCTTGAACTCCATCATTTTCCGTGGTTTCTCCGATCAACACTAGGTGATTGCCGGAGCAGTACCCTAACAAACGGGCCGCGGACCGTGTGTTATCTTTCCTTTCTCTTCCTTGTCTTTTCCTCAAACCTCTTACACACACACACACACACACACACACACACACACACACACACACACACACACACACATGCACTACACTACCTCACATGCCGGGGACCGACAGAACTTGTCTCGGCTGTGGCAATGCCCCGCTGGTGGGTGATACCTAGTTAGAGAACACCCTGCTAGCCGACGGTAGGTCGGCGCCAGATCTGCTCATCCAGCAAAGGAAGACCACCACCACCACCTCCCAAACAAAACTGCGCACTACACGTACGGGACTAATGACTCTACTAGTTGACTCGCCCGGAATCATTAAATCAATCAATGTTTAATATTTTTGTCGACGGCTTACTAATCGCGAGACTCGTCATCTGTATCCAGTTTCCAACGCAAGCAATCCCGCTTTCATCAGCACATAGCCTACTGAGAAGCGAGTCCTCCGAAATTAACTCCTTAGATTACCATATTGATCACGTTGCACGAGTGTTGGGAAGTAGCGGGAAGAGGGAGGTAAGTAGAAAGCGGTAGATGAAGGCAAAGCCCGAGGAGAAGTCGAGCGGCGGCGGTGGCGCGGCGCGCGGCGCAATTAAGTCCCTGAAGGCGCCCTCTGTTGACACAGCGGTCGCGATACAGGGCAATCACGACTGACTTGGCTGCTGAGCCGCCTAATACATGCGGCCTGCCGCCGCCAGCGCCCCAGCGGACGATCTTCCGCAACACCTCGCGACGGGTTTGCACGGATTTGGCTGAGTTCAATATGCAACAAAGTGCCACGCCCGCATACAATAACTCCCCTTGGGTTGGCTTCGCTGCTTATGAACTATTCATCAGTTTCCAATGTTATATGCTAGTGATGTTGACGTTTCAACGGTTTTCTACCCACATCATGCCTCTGTTGATGTTAAATAAACTTTCATTTATTACTTTGATCGTATAGTCTTAGTTTTGTTGACTTTGTCTTGTTTAGTATTTATTTTATGTTAATTACATTGATTTAATCTTTAAATAAGCAAAAAAATTTCTACCCACATCATGCCTCTGTTGATGTTAAATGATATAAGCAAAAAAATTAAGAGTCATGAAGGAAAAAAAAAATTAAAAACCGAATTTTGGTTTTAAGCGTTTTCTAAAAATTCGGACTTTTGTGAATAAAATGATATATAGATCATTTGGTGGAATTCATTTTTTACGCCAGATTTTTCATTTTGTTTATTGATGTGCATGCGTCAACAACAGAATTCTTGAGGGATGGTGACTCGAAAGCCCACAAGAGTGTTGTAGAAGCTAAACCGTATGGTACAAAAGATATAATTAATATTGAATGTGTAGGACATGTTCAAAAAGAATGGGTACAAGATGAGAAAATTGAAGTAGACACCGATTAATAAAAATTATCAGATGGCAAAACTATAAGAGGCAGACTCTCTGACAAAATAATAAATGGACTTCAACAGTTTTATGGTACGGCCATAAGAAGCAATGTTAACAATTTGCAGAACATGAAGAAAGCTGTTTGGGCAACTTTTTTCCACGGATTGCCAACTGATCAAAATTCTTGTCACCAACTATGTCCCACTGGTATTGACTCATGGTGTAAGTATAACAAGGCAAAAGTTTTGAAGATATCCTATACCCATAAACATTCTATTTCTGATTATGTTATGGAGGTTATAAAACCAATTTACAGAGATTTAGCAAATCCTGATTTGCTAAGTAAATGTTTACATGGCAGAACTCAAAACCCAAATGAGTCCTTCAATAATTTAATATGGACTCGTATACCCAAAAATGTGTTCATTGAAAAACAACATTAACATTTGGATATATTTGTCATATGCTGTGATTTGTTTTAATGATGGCAAAATGCAAGAGTTAATGTTTTAAAAGAGTTGGGAATACAAATTGGTGTGAAGACAGTGAATGAACTCAAGCGTATGGATCAGTTGCGAATACAGAAAGCGCAACGACAAGCTTAAAAGTGGACAAAGGAAGCAAGAAGAGAGAAGAAAAAGATAAATCTTAGTATTAATGAAGAAACAGAAGATGAACCAAGTTATGGAGCAGGATGTCATTAGAATAAGGTGTACATAAATGTGAAATTAATGAAATTAATACTTTAAACCTGATTTCTGAAAAAAGTTATTTTTGAAACATTTGTTCCTTTTCTCAGAAAGTATTAGACCAACTCTCTCAAATTCTCAGAAAAGCTTCATATAACACTAATACAGATTTACTACTAGAATGAGAACAATATAATCATTACTTTATAATTTGTGTATAAAAGTATTGCAAAATTTGTAGCAAAATTACTGCCCTTCACTCTTCTGTTTATAAAAGTATTAATAAACATTCCAGAGAAATATATCTAGTAGAAACTATTCAAAACTATCCCACAAGACCCTTCTGAAGTTTCACATCCCTACGATAAATAGTTTCTGAGTAAAAGGAACATAAAAACAACCAAATTAACATGGGCTATATTGCGAGCCACAGTACCGTCCGGTACAAGCCGTAAGGCCAGCACCCGACCTGAGACGTCTTGGGGGGGTGGCGAACACAATTCACCAGATGGTCGACTAGCTCAGTATAGACGTCCCAGTGTGGACACAATAAATAAAAAAATAGGGGGGGCAGGGTCGTGAAGATCGTTTATGGATTGGATGCAAAATTACAAACAACTCGGGTGAGAATCACTTTTCACTAAATTCAGAATATATTCTAAAAATATTTGCTGCTATGACAAATACATACAATGGCACACAGAAAAAATCAAATACAGAATACTCTTGACTGAAAAAAAACACACACTAATAACTCAATACACAATTTCCTACTTTCATCTACAACCCAATTGTTTAACAAACACACTTTCAGAAATTCGAAAGAATCGTTAAAATATTACTTTACAAAAATGTGAAAGAAACACACATTGAAAATCAAAATTAATACTTTTGATTTAACATTACTTTTACAACAAAAAGGAAACTCTTTCTCTCTCTAAAATCTAGAGAATGACTATTATTATAATTATACTCTTACACAAACTCTTAATTACTATATTACAATATTAGATCTTCAAATCCGTTTTGAAAGAAAAGATTGATTCTGTTCTCACGTATTAGAAGTCGGAAACAAATGTACTTTTACTTCCTTACTGTGTTCTCGGCCGCGTAGAGCAGTCCGCTGGGCTTCCTTCTACCCCTTTTCACCGAGCTGCTTCGGCCTTGAAGCGTCGTGGCCTCGGGTTGAGAACGCAGTCGCTCCCCAGAAATCGCCTTCTTCTCGTTCAAGTTTGATATTCTTGAATACTCTCATATGAATTTTACTTTATTTTCGATTACGGTTAATGACCAACTGGATATTCAGAGTGAAAATGAATCCAGAGATCACCCCTTTTTATATGAGCACCAACTTCAAGAGAGTATTTAAATATAAGAAAAGCATGTGAAGAAAAAAAAAAACTGGAAAGAGAAATGAATGCAAGCTATTAATTACTGCCATCTATTCAAAACTCCACTCCATAATTCTTCCATTATAAATTCATAACATTTCTTATTATCTTTCTTCTAAGATTATGTTTAAATCAATTTATAACAGAATAATTACCTCTTCGGTCTTCTAGAAGAGTTTTCCTCAAAAGTTGCAAATCTGAAGTCCGCTGCAATGTCACTTCCTGGCGTACCGTTTTCCATACGTCCGCCCAGTTCAGCTGCTACCTTCAGAAAGAACTTTTCTTTCATCCGACCTCCGGTCTCGCCCTTGGTATATGGTGGCGATCTCTCTTGTTCTAAATTCTAATTAGCATTCCAAATATTCATCCGCGTTGGCGCGCGTTCAAAATATTCTTTTCCCTCGCTTTCTTAGGGCGGTATGTGACACGTTTTCGGAATCTAAGAAAACGGGCGGTCACAATATAGGGCTTCATGACTCCTTAAGTCCAATTTGTTTTCTGATTTTTAGATTTTGTATCTTCTCACGAAATATCGAATAGAACACTTTGCGAACAGTTTGCGCAAATTTTACTTAAATGAAAATGTAACAAAACCACATACAAACATTATTTCCCCTTTGATGGATCTCCGTTCTCAGGAAGTATACAGCAGTAACCAATGTTATAGTCCAGTGATATTACCACTTCAAAATTTACGAAACATTTTTCTTTCATCAGCATTTTTCTCTTGCAATTATTTCCATTTCGAATTTGAAGAGACATATTTGTTATAACCCACTCGTAGACAGTAATATTTGTATCTTATAGTTTATTCTTTCAGATATTAATTCATTTGCATTGAACGTCGAAATGTTGTGAATGGATTCTGATGTACAGTTTGTTTAACATTCTTTTCAGATTTGGTCTTTCCTATGAAAGCCGCCACATTTAGTGTCGAACATGTGCGGATTTGTCTTAGTTCAAACAACGACGTTCCGCGCTCGAATAGGGCATCACGAATTTTTGATTTTGCCTTCGTCGTTATGAAGTTTTCAGCGACATTCAGTTTGCTGTGCTGGTGATATTGCCGCTTTATATATAATTTGAGCTTTCTCTCCCAATATCGTGCCTCTCTTGGTATTACATCCAGCTCCAGCATTTCCCTCATGTTATTTTAACACACTGACGAATCATTAACTTTTTTCACATGAATTTTTACTTCCTCGCCTTTACAAAAGCACTTCGTTCGAAACGTATGTAATCTTGCGGCGGAAAACGGCGTATTTTTGGCAGGAAAACTCTTATTGCCGGATTGTCTGCATGTACGATTGTCTTTATTATTTATGTAGTTGTACGTCGAATTTGTTTAATTTTTTGGTTTTAATTATTCTTGTCGATATGATTTGACTTTCCGTCCTGTAGATGCTACTTTATTATTTGCAGTCATTCTCTCTTTTTTCTTATGCCCACACCTAACATTTTCCGTCCATTTCCACATCACGGTCTTTCGAGCTCTCTTCATTGTGTTTTTTGAAGTTGTGCTTGTACCATTCCTTCTTACTTTATTACGTCAATAATTATTTTGCTTACAAGTTTCTGGTGGGTTCCCTAATCTGCTTCGTACCCTAAGCTTCCCTTTTCAAGGCATGGGCGGCCGCCGCCAGACGGCGTGCCTGATGAGCTGACTGCGGCCTTAGCGTTTTATCCGCCCCCGCAATAAAGACCGCCCCTCCCCACGAGGGGAGCGCAGCCGAGGGCTAATGAAGCCTAATATCCTACGGCGGCAGTTGGCGGAATTCTTCAACCGTGACAAACACCCCCACCGCCTGAGTTGAGTCAGAGCCAGCATTGCCGCTGTCTCGGAAGTGGCTCTGATCAGGGTGTTTTGATTGATTGATTAGTGATTTCGGGGACGTCAATTACCGAGGACATTGGTCCCATAAGTGTAGTGCACGTTTTTCATTGGAAGGTGGCGGTGATCATCCCCCACTGAATGGCGAGATCCGGCGCCGACCCACCGTCGACTAGCGGGGTTTTCCAGGTACCTCCCGCCAGCGAGGTACCGCCCCAGCCGGGACAAATTCTAAGTCCCCCACCGTACTCCCGGTAAGTATGGTACTGTACTGTTAGTGTAAGTATGTGTGTAAGAGGTGAGGTTAGGTCAAGGAAGAGGAAGGAAAGCTCGCGCGCCGTCAGTGACCCGCTTGTTAGGGTACTGCTTCGGCATTCGCCTAATGTTGATCGGAGAAACCACGGGAAACTACCGATCAGAGCAGACCGTCGCTAGAATTTTCCTCCAGACAGCGACTGAATTCGACCTTGCTCACGAGCTAGTGTCGGAAATCCTACCGCCGTCGGGACTCGAACCTAGTACCTCCCGGTCAGAGGCACTACTGCACCATCAGTCTGATCGGGAGGTTCTAAGGTTTGAGACCCGACGGCGGTAGGATTTTCGTTTCTTGCTATATAGCTGACCGAATTCTGCCGCTGTCTGGAGGAGAATTCTAGTGGCAGGCTGTTCTGATTTGTAGTTTTCCTATCAATACCAGCCGAATCGAAGAGCATCGTAACAAATTGATAACAGACCGCGCCCGATCTTTACTATCTCTTCCTTGCCTATTCTCTGCCGCCACATACACTTACACTTACCTTCACTACATCATCACATATTTAAAAGATTAGTCGGGAGCATGGAGCTCGTCCTGGCTGGGGTGGTTCCCCGCGGAGGGATGGCTTGAGGCAAAAATTACACGCAAACCGACGTGTTGGTGCCGGATCTCACCATCGAGCGAGAAAGGAACCACCGTCATTTTCCGAGATACATGTCTAACGCAGCACTCCATCGAGACCTCAATATTCAAAAATTTCAAGAGAAGATACAAGAAATCAGCCTAAACTACAATAAACGCCTGGAAACCCATCCAAACCATCTAGTCCTAAACCTTTTAGACAATAGACAAGAAATATCTCGCCTCAATAGAACCTCCTCTTTGCAACTTCCTTACCACGTTAGTATTTAACATTGACGTACACAAAACAAAAATAATTCTCCGGTTTGTGTTTTTCTTATTCTAATATTTTTTTTCTCTTTTATGTTATAGTCTTTGTATATTGATCCTGGAAAGTACCAATGGGGGACTTTTCTGTAATTTATTGTTTCATTGATCATTTTATTTTGAATTATCATATTTACTTATTATTTCGAATTGAAATAGATTGTAAATTTTCATTGTGTTAATAAAAAAAATTCCGAGACAAACACACGCGACACCTAGGGGAATAAAGACTGTAGCAGTTGACATGCTTGGATATATCAATCATTCAACAAATTTCCCTTTCATTCAACTTATCCCGTACGTTGTACACCACCAATACTCCCTCTGTCATCCTCTTTCCTCGTCTTTGTCCCTGCTTCCGTTCCCGTCTTCATTCTGGCTCCATCCGCGACTCCGTTCTCTTTCCCCTTCTCTGCTTCCATGATCTCATGCGTCATCCCCTCCGAATTTCCTCTGACCCCCCTTCCGACACCGCTTCTTCAGGCGCATTCGTCAGCACTTCCGTCACCGCTTCTTCTGACAAAGCATACCTTAAAATCCTACACCGCCAAGTTTTACGAAAATATTGTTAATCTTTTAAATTCATTTTTATGTAACTATTATTTTTCTAATTTCACTTTCTGTTTGTTTTATTTATTGATCTACGATACCTGTTATGAGTTCGTATCGTTTGACATACGTTTTCTTTTGAATTCAAATTATTTAATCAGGAAAACAACAATTGTTTTTTATGCGAAAAGAAAATTTACTTACATTTTACTACCTGCTCCATGCAAATGTGCGTCCTCCAATTTGAAATTAACCACAGAGAAACCATGTTTTGAAAGCAACACGCATGGGAACTATAGAGAACAAGGAAGTACGTTGGAGGTAGTGCTGTCAAATGCAAATTCACGATTTCGGCAACGACCTTCCTCCACTTGTACTGAGTAGAAAGTTATTTCGGCAATAAATTAAGCATATTCTTGCACATACCACTCCGATCCATGTTTGGCGAATCCATAATTGCCTTATATTTATTTAGACTAGCTAATTATTTATTTCTTAAATATAATCCAAAGCAATAATTGTCATGGAATAGTTTCTTGTATAAACTTGGATCATATACCCGTTATCCTAATACATGACGTAATATAATACATGCAACATAAAAATCATAACGCGTATTCCTTTCATCGCTCATAAGTTCAATAATAATTAATAAAACTCAATTATCAACAGAATATCGTTTGAAAGAGCGTTAACTGAAAGAATTAAGAAAAGTTGCACTTCTGCATTTTGATTAACGTGAGTTCACTTGAAATATTGCACACCCATGCCCAATTTTGTACACATTTTTCAATCGATTTCTTAAGCAAGCTTCTGTCATCTTGAAAATAGTTGTTTACTTCAACACAGACATGTAACGCTTCAACATTTTGGGAAATCATTAGTTTACACAAAGTTATTACTACAGGTGTTTTATATTGACCAAAAATTACGTATGTTATGTCTAAAACAAAATTATATTAAAAATAGTTCAAATCATTAATGTGAAATTACTTTGTACGTTTAAATCATGCCACGACATTTATATTTCAGAGCCTTTTCCGCAAGTAAACCGCGAATTCTTCAGCGTCGCGGCGAAAGGCGTTTGGTGCCAATGATGCTACCTGTGCACTCCCTTTCATTTGTCTCCCGTCCACCCCCGGCCTGTCCCCGATTCGCGGGGTGGAGTGCACCCGGGCACATAGTGCGTAACGCCTACTCCTCGGCCGCGTTCCGACCAGCACACAGGTGTCAACTTTTTGATTTAGCTAGACCCGGCCCCCGCTGTACCGCGCTGCCGCTCCGAACAATGGAGCAACGAGCGTGTTTTGTTTGAGCGATTTATAGGCAGAACGTGTCGCATTTTAAGGACGCCTCCCGACCTGGATTGACGTTGCTGGCCTGCGAAAATCGAATGTTGCAGAATCGGATTGCTGCATACCAAATGATCCAGAATTGTGTCTACCCCTGATAGGCATTTTGTACACGTTGCTGTTGGGAACCGTGTAATTTTAACAATCTTTATTCAATGATGATTTGATTCAATGATCTAGTTATAAGTAATAATATCGGGCTGTAAGTAATTATACTGATGTTTGTTTTTTTATTTTCTTTTTAAGGCTATTTTCTCTAAATACTTTTTATTACAATTATTTTGTTATAATTCTTTTTTATTACATTGTATTATTTTTCTGCTAGTTTACTGTACCTCTCTGTTTGTTAGGATATTTCAATCTTTTTACATCCGCTAGGAGTTTGTCACTTCATTCAATATGACGGGTCGAGAAACCTCCCTTAGGCGACCTCGTTTCGTTATTGAGGTCATTGAACTCTCGTCATTGAACAATGAAACAGTTGTACCTCACTTAAGATCTGTTATTTCATTAAACACAGCTCCTGAAATATACTGAATATCATCAGGGTAGATAATAAAAAGTTTGTTGGATAACCATTTTATTCCCTGAAATCAAATTATTTTAAATTACTACCAATGCAAAATCATGAATTGTATTCAATATTTAATTATAAAATGAATATTATATGTGTGATGTTTTAAAATTTCTGTGATAACGTATTATTTGTAATTGAATTTTGTGTACAGTCGATAGTGTCATTAGTAGTTAGTTCTAATAAATAAATAAAAATGGTAGTGTCACACTTCTTCTTAATTAAGATATGCAAATATTTTGACCCTATGATGTGGTAAGCTTTCTCGGCCAGTCATACCGGTAGCGGTAGCTCAGTGCATCAATTGATGTCACTGCAGCGCCTCTGACAGCGAGGTCCTAGGTTCGAGTCCTGTGGCGGCAGGATTTTCGACACTAGCTTTTCAGCTAGGTCGAATTCAGTCGCTTTCTGGAGGAGAATTATAGCGGCTCGCTGCTGTTATCGGTAGTTTTCCGTGGTTTCTCCAATCAACACCAGGCGAATGCCGGAGTAGTACCCTACAAACCGGGCCACGGACCGCGCGCGATCTTTCTTTCCTCTTCCTTGTCCTATCCTCTCCTCTTACACACACACTTACACTATCACATATTCCTTACACTATCATATATTACACACGCACCATACTACCACATATTCCGGGAGACCGGTCGGGAGTTTAGAGCTTGTCCCGGCTGGGCGGTGCCCCGCTGGTGGGAGAGTCCTGGTTAGGGGGAAACCCCACTAGCCGACGGTAGGTGGGTGCCGGATCTCGCCATCAAGCGGGGGAGGATCACCGCCATCTTCTGAGAAAAACGTGCACTACACTAACAGGACTAATGACCAAAGCAGTTGACGCGCCCGGAAACACGATAGAATCAATCAATCAATCGGTCAGTCATGATCTGGGATGTCCGGGTGACGCCGCGTTGAAGGCTCAGATGCCGACATTTCGACCATCGTATTCTGGTCGCGTTCTTGGCACTACAGCGCTAAATAAGACCACTGATATGATGATCGAAACGTCGGCACCTCAACCTTTGACGCGATGTCAACCGGACACCTCATTTAATTCTAATATGATACCTTAATGAAAACGACAAGAATCCAGATGATTAACTGCTACTATATTTAAGTATTATGATTGCAATACTTAAAGCCAGTTAACCCAAACTCGGTATTGATTTCATTAGTTATTTTTTTATCAAATCCCTTATACAAAACGGAAGAAACGTGCATGTATATGCCATTGCGCTGTAACTTTTTTTATTAAATAATGTTAAACAGATTTTCTCGTCTGGCAAATTTTCCTCGAATTACTCGGGTAATTATTTACCATAAAAAACCGCCTTCGATATTTTCTGTATTTATTTACTCTAACCATTACCCTGTTAATATGCCGAAGTCTATCTGTCTTGAGAAATTTGTTTACGTGAATTGACATGATTCGCACTTACGAAAAACTACGTAAGAAATATTTGTTTATTCATGTTATGTTCGGGAATTTCCCTTATCATTACCATAAATAATAATGCCTGTTTTGAAATCAATTAATATTGTAATCGCTTTTTCTTCTGTTTTGAACAAACAAAAACATACATACGTGGCATTTATAATAACAATGACAGTGAAACAATTACAACAATAACCCTATTAAACATTTCCATTTACTCCTCTCTTGGATGGATTGCCATTTATCCTTTACTATTATATATAAAAAATTATTCAAATCTACTGCAAAACTTGGTCTTTTTACAATTCTCGTATTAATACGTCCCCTTTTGTCTCATTTTCGTGGTGGAGTCCGCTGCACACTTGGTCGTCGACTTTCACGTATATTTTAAATTCCATTTCTGCATAGTCCAATCTATCCATGGCATCTTCATCTTCTCCACACAATATTTATACTTTTTCCAACTTATAGCATTTATACTGTCACCAATCCGACAAGTTTAAACACCTGACTATCACTACCTTGAAGAATCTTTTACTCCCATCTGATCGTCATCGTGTCGGAATCCCTTCTGCTTTCGTGTTATTCTTCTGTCCCCTTAGATGCCCAGTACTGTACACATTTTCGACTCTCTTTAGTTCTTTTCGCACAAACTTTCCCCTTTCTTGTACGTCTTTCACATTTCTAATCGGCTAATCCCGTCTAAGCAGCTGATTTTGTTATTTCATGAACTATCGACTCTTGTGTTTTTCCAAAAATTAGCTAATAATCAAGGAAATTTCTCACGTGTCCATTTACACTCGCCAAATATTCTACCATTTTCCTGTCTATTAATAACTCTCCTTCCCTTACATTCACATTATTTATAAAACGCCATATGATCCATTTAGATTCCCCATTGTTGGTGACGTTCATCTTTCTAATTTATACGTAATTTATTTACATTTTACTTACATTATGATGAATCATCACACTGGGAATTAGGAGAAACGAGAAATGCACAATAAAGTGAACTAGATTATTCAATAAAATTTTTAAAAAATAGTTATTCTTTTGTATATGGAGTTTTTCTGGACGTAGGAGGAGAAAATATCTCTACCTCTTCTACCCATCCTGTTTCTTGATACAGCTTTTTGCGAACAGCTAAAATCTGTGAATGGGTAATATATTGTCATCCGGTACCGGAAGATAGAAGCACTTTCAAATACTAAGTATTTCATTATCTGATCGTTTTACTGAACGGGACATAAATATGGAACTGAATCTTGCGGTATTTATCTTCTCCGATGAAAGGAGTTGATAGAGGACGGACCGGTTCAACAGAAGAACCAGTAGATGTAACATGACTGCTTGGTGCAGATGGAGGGCATCAGGAAGGAGTTGAACGAATGAGAAAGGAGAGGCAAATGGTAATGTGGAAGATAAGATTTTGGAGGAAATATGGAGGTTCGATACGTCAATGTGGAAGACACATACTCAAGAAATAACTGTTGTTCATAGTATTTGTGTGTGTGTGGGCGGGAGCTATATGATACTGCATATTTCAACGTTTAACTCCGATGTACACCGCTCTCAGTGACAATGATGATTGACATGGATTTTCCGCCCTTTGAAAATCCATGCACCTCGACGGAGATCGAACCCACGCACTGGGGTTTCAGAGGCCAGTAAGCTAACCCCTCAACCATCGAGGAGCGCACCTGGGCGGAGGGATCGGTCCAATTCACGCTGATTCCAATATTGAATTATACGCGGATGACACAGCCCTACTTTCTACAAATTCCGATATCTTATTAGCGAAAGATTGCATACAAAATCAACTCGACGAGTATATAAACTGGACACAGAATTGGAGATTTAAAATTAAGGCAGTGGCAAAAATCTTCACCCTTTGTAGAACACGAACTCCAACTGAGCTATCAATTCTAGAAACGAAAATACCATGGGCCTTCTCACCTTGGCATTTTATTTGACAAAAGGTTAACATGGAAATCGCACATCAGTGCGGTTGCAAATAAAGCAATAGCAAAAATTTCAAAATTATTTCCAATATTAAACCAGCGCTCTACATTGAAAATCGAATGCCGACTGCTAATATTCAAATCGATAATTCTTTCTACTATAACCTATGATGCCCAATCTGGGGACGTGCAGCTCCTAGCAATATTAATAAAATCAAAGTAATTCAAAATATATTTCTAAGAAATTCTCAAAATGCCCCCTGGTTCATTACAAATAAACAAATTCATCGAGAATTAAAAATTACACAATTAGAAGAAACCATAGCTAAATTAGCTAACAATTTTTAGAACAATCTGCATACACCACCAAGTACCATCATTTTTAACATGGGAAAAAATGCGGTCCACCCACACATAAAGTCAAGATTTCCCAAAGACAAATTCAAACCCCCGTAAGCCACTATACCCTCAGCTCCTTAACATAATCATATTCCTTTCTCTTCTTAATTAACAATAACATTAAATCAATAATTATGTCAGAGTTTAAGCCTCACTTACCTTATGGATGGCCAATCCAAAATTGTCATATAATAATCTTATGTATTTTTAAAACCCTTGAAAGACTGTATTGTCGAACAAGAAGAAATAAATTTTAAAAAAAGGGATTGGTGGAAAGCGGTATTCTGTGTGTCTAGGGACTGGACGGCGGAGGTGCCACCCAGGCGGTGCAGGGCCCTCTCGCTCGGCCGCCTTCGTTGAGGGCGTGGGGGGACGGAAATCCCTCACGCGGTGGAGAGGGGCGCGCGTCGCGTGACAAGAGAGAGAATCGATGCGCCCTGCGGGGGCCGAGCGGCAAAGTGCACGGCGGACGCGACGTCAACCTCGCGAAAAAAAACAGTAGGTGATGTTGGCCTAGCTTTAATCGCCCCCAATGTGTTTTTTAATTGGTTTATTTAAAGTCGGTTCAACATCTAAGGTCATTAGCAACCACTATTGCTGTTAACGGTATGGTAACAATGTGGATGAAACGATATGGTTATTGATGATAAGGGGTGAAAGGACGAACACAAATACAACCATGCCCGAGGCGGGACTCGAACCCGCGACCCTTCGGTCCGAGATCCCTACGACACTACTTAGCGATCTCGGCCACCGGGCCGGCATATGTGTGCGGTTGTTCCTTGGTAGATTGACAAATGTGATGAAAGGCTAAGTGAACTCAGGGTAACAATTTTTCACGTAGCAGCGATTCTAGTCGGGAGTTCTAAGGTGTTGATACCAACGGTGGCGGATTTTCTTACACTAGCTACATAGCTATATTGAATTCAATCGGATTCAAAGGAGACCGGTCGTCCTGATTTGTAGGGTCCCGTGGTCTCTCGCACTAGCAGTTCTTTAAAAATTGGAACACGGAATGGGAGGCGATCTTTCCTTTATCATCCTTATCCCCAAATCTTCCCTCACACACTCACGCACTCACACACGCATGTGAACTACACATCCACATATATAGGGAAACCAGTCGGGCTCTGCGAGCTTGCTCCGGCTGGGGCTGTCTCGCTGGCGAATGTGCCAGGCGGATGCAAAAACCTCGAAAGCCAAGGTGTATTTCGGCGCCGGATCGTTCCATCAGGAGATCAACCCTGCCACCACGATGGATATAACATGCACAACACATGTGGAACCGAAGACCGGAGCAGTTGACGCCATATGTAATCCTGTATCAGTCCGTCAGATGTAGTCCTGAAATAATTTTGAGGTAGGCGAATTTTCTCTTGAGATTTTCTTCTGATCATTTTACCTATTTTTTTCCTGAAAGAAGAAAAATGTTATGAAGGCATCTGATAGTTTTGCAATACATGTTTTCCTTGAAATAGTGTTACAGCAATTAACGTTGAATGTTGAATACTCTACTTGTCAGATCCATTCCAAATCTCCACGTGGTTGAATTCTTAATCTAAAAGGTATAAGAAATAACTTGAAACGCAAGAATAAAGCGTTCAAACCGGAAACAGACATAGTATTCAGTAGCAAAAGAGGAAAGAATAGTAAAAAGCAGAGCGATGAAATTCATGGCAACTTCGAGACTGATATGTGTAATCAAGACAACAGGGCTTGTAAGAGCAAAAAAACTATTATTATTATTAGAAGAAATAAAAGAAGTCATCTTCGTCAACATATCAGCTTTATTAAGATACGGCAAAGTCGCTCGACTTTTGCCGACAGCAGCGAGACTGACGATGACGGCAAAGCCGTCGAAAGCCGGCTATCTTAATAAATTGTGGGAATTCTGATTGGATGTTGTTGACGTTCTTATAAGAAGAAATAAAAGAAGTCATCTTCGTCAACATATCATGTGATATGTTGACGAAGATGACTTCTTTTATTTCTTCTTATCTTAATAAAGCTGATATGTTGACGAAGATGACTTCTTTTATTTCTTCTTATAAGAACGTCAACAACATCCAATCAGAATTCCCACTATTATTATTATTATTATTATTATTATTATTATTATTATTATTATTGCTTCAATGGGTTGACAGTGGATTATTATAGGGGAAGGCGCGACCGGCGCGGTGTAGCGAGAAGGGACAAATGAAGCATACGCGTAAGTGGTGATTACCGTAAAGAGAGGGTGAACGCTGAGAAACACGTAACCCGCAAAACAGACTATATGGGCAACAGAAGTAAATTGTTGGTTGTAAATATCAGGGAAGAGAAAACGACAGACATTCAGTTCGAAGAAAATGTACAAGAACTGCATATAAGCGGAACTTCGGTTGTTACCACCAAAAAACTAGATAACATGGAAGACCGGGCGTTAGCAGAGGACGTAGGACAGTATGATAGAAAGTCGCCATTAACGAGAAACATGATGGGATGTTTCAGTTGTCGTAAACATGGGAATTGCAAAAAACTTACAGATGCTGAAGAGACACGCGACGACTATGGAGGACTATGTGGTCATAATATGGACGGAAGAGGAACAAGAGTAGGAAGTAAGTCGCAGTAAGAATTCTGCCGCCGACATTAGAAGTTCCAAGTTGAAAAATCTTTACTACAGAGGCTCAAACTAAAAGAAAATGAGTACTTGGATAAAACGAGACGACAGTTGTGGCGTCATACAGGATGTAATAAACACACAGACGAGAGTGGGTTGTACTCACAGCTGATTTATTACCAACTTCGACCGTGGTCACAAAACAATCAAAGCACTGTAGTACAATAAACAAACTAAATTGACCCCACTACAAGAAATGATACTTGAACGGCTACCACACCGCCACCCCGAACTAACGTGCGCTGTGCGTAGCACCACCTGCCCTGAGACCGAATTACATGTCTCCTTCGTCACGACCTAACAGCCGGCTTCTTGCGCCGCGTGCCCAAAGCACCACCTGCAACGACCTAACACCTCGCAGCCAAGAACACAAAGAAGAAAGTCTATTGTTCGCTCGGCCCTTAAATAGCCCCCTAGCGACGCTACCCGCCGCCTCCATTGCCTTACCCAAGCGACGCGCACGCCGGGAAAAACCTGGTGCGTCATAGCTTGCTATTGTCCGAGCCTGGGGCATGCCGCGTGCCCAACTGTTGGTAGCGTCATGACGCTACACAGTAACAGATGGTAAAATAGAGGGCTGCATAAACATGCTTTGATAAGAAGAGAAAGAAGGGAGAAGAAGGAATAAAGATACAATTTTGACACTACCGACAAATAAATGAAGATAATTCACCTTTATTAAACTATATGGACCGCAAGAAGTACAAATGAAAATGGAAGGAGATGAAACAAAAGAGAAACAGCGAGTGGTAAATAGAGAGGTCAACGGACACTAGGAAAGAAGAATAGGTACTAACGGGAAAAGAAATGTAAGAAACTACCCAATTCTGATAAAAATGTGAATTATTCGCGTTTGCTAAACAACACACTACAATTGGATGTACAAGGCCTGAAGTGTGACAAGAACGGGTAACGAAGGCAGGACGTGATGTAAGCAGAAAAGGAACAAAGGAGATACAGTAAAGATAAAATATTTGCGCCATTCATGAGAATAATTAGTCGACAATGTGTAAACAAGAGAAGTTGCAAGTCGGTTGCAAGGTATTTATTGAAACGGACAAGAGCAACTGGTAGAAAATGGTTTGATTAAGGGTAGCAGGTACGAGAAGAACAAGGGAAGTATGGTAAAGAAAATAACTGGTCACCAGCTAAGGAACACGTACTAATCCACTTTCTCCAATCCATAAGCCGCAAGAGGAACTCTAAAGAGTGAATCCAGAGTGGGTGGCAAAGTGAGGATAAGATAGACATGACGTAAGAAGAAGAGAAATAAAGAGGATACACAGGGATAAACGTCACTACCGTTTATATGAACGTAAGATACACGATGTCTTGAGCATGGTTCGGAAGCGAATGGCTACGTGGGCTGATCGAGACAAGAACAGCGGGTGGTAAAAGGTTTCATTGACTTGTCGTAGATAAAAGAAGAGGTTTAAGGAAAATAAGTAAAAGAAAATATCAGAGTTCCACCTACAGGAACACTTATTGATCTGCTTTGTCCAAACCAGGGGACAAGTCAAGGGGGGAAACCAGAGAGGACGCCAAAGTGAGGACATAATAGACATGAAGCAGATATGAGCAGAAGAAGCAGATATACAAAAGTAAAAACTGGTCGCCGTTGTCATGATCCACGTAGTCTTAACCAGTGTCTGCAAAGGGTATTGGCTAAAACAAGATGCGAACGACGGGCAGCAAAGAAGAGGGATCCACTGATTTGAGGTAGTAAGCAGAAGAGGTAGTACAAGGGAAATATGGTACAGGAAATAACTGACCATCATCAAGAACACGTACTGATGTGTCCCAACCATAGACTGCAAGAGGATGTTGACCAAACCACCGGCGGCTAGAGGATCTCGAAGGGCTGGGATGAAACCGGAGAGGATGCTAAAGTGAGGACATGATAGACATGGCGTAAGCAGAAGGCGTAGTTATGCAGAAGTTCAAACTGGTCGCCGTTGATATGACCATTTGATCCATACTGTCTGAAGGATAAGGTGTTGGCTACAACAAGACGAGAACGGCAGTCGACAAAGAAAAGGGTTCGATTGAGTCGACGTAGTAAGCAGAAGAGCACCAGGGGATGTATGGCAAACAAATTTCTGACGATCCCCAACCAGAACACGTTTTCATCAGCATTGTCTAAACCACAGGCTCCAAGAGGATCTCCAAGAGATGGGGTGAAACCAGGGAAGTGGCAAATTGAGGACAACACACATATGACGTAAGCAGAAGAATTAGGAATACAGAAGGAAAAAAGATGCCGTTGACACGACCAATGTGATCCTCAAAGGCAAAGTGTTGTCAAAAACAAGTCAAACTACGGGCAGCAAACGAAAGGGTTCGATTGACACAACATAGTAAGCAGAAGAGGAAAATCGGAAATACGTTAAAGAAAATAACTGGCCGCCATGTACTGATCCGCATTGGCCCAACCACGGGCTGCAAGAGGACGTTGAAGGGCTGGGGTTGAAGCAGACGAGGGAGGCGGATGGCAAGGGGTAGCCGGCTGGCGCAGCGCGGGGCAGGGGGGCAGGGGGGGGGGGCGCAAGGCCTTAATAGAAAAACACAATCGCGTACGGAGGGCTGCTGCGCGAGGCCGCTTTTGTCCTTCGATCGGGTAATTACGGCGGCGCACAATTTATGATTTAATGCGCGAACCCCCGGCCGGGGCACGCGCGCTGATTCCTCATATCGCAGCACAATGACCAATTACGGAACGGACGGCGCTGCGGCGTGGCACGCAGTGGGCCCGAGTCGCCAACAGAGGGGACCCAAAAACCCACCTCAACCTTACACTAAATGTCATAGATCATGCCGTGACTCATGAATGTAGTACTAGCTTCCCGTGGTGCAATCCCGAGGTTTGATTCCCGGTCGAGGCAAAAATTGAGTTGTAGTTTTCCTTAAAAATGTGTTTTAGGAGTTTCTGAGTTGTGAGACGAAGAGAAACTCAGACGGGCATAGTATATTAGATACGTGAAGGCAATACGTAATTTTGGGCATGTGTCTCTCTTACCCCCTCTCCCAAGGGAATTAACTTAGGTCCAGGCATGTGGGGGGGGGGCACCATTTGCAATTCAGCAGCAATTCGGTACCCTTAGTCAATTTACCCAAAATGCCAAATACGAGTACATACATACTACCACTCGATACAAAAATTTGTTGTTCTTACATAAAGAGTAAGCTGCTAGACGTCGTATAAAATAGATTTGTTAATTAACTCTTGTTATTAATTAAATAGCTATTTATTTTCAACTTTTTGTCGAATAATGTAACGATAATAATATACCGGAAACGGACGCTACTTTGGCGCAAAAAATACTTATTTATATTCCAGAAATTGCCATTATTCTAATTTTAAATTTTGGAACTTATTGTATACAATCAGTTTCTATCTGCATTCTGTATGTGTAAAAGATAGAACAATTTTATCAGTTGAAGTTAATTTGAATTACACAATTTTTCGGCGCCAGTGTTATCCTTCCCTTTGTTTGACTTTCACACTTTTTTTGACACTTCTTGACACTTGACACTTTTTGACACTTGGTGTTTCTGATACTGCTGTAGAGTAGGGACGACTGATAAAAATTGAAGAAAATATCGTTTAGAGAAACGGGGCTCATTTTATTATAATTTTATATTTTGGACCAAAGAGGGACTCAGCGCCAAATGAGTCTGCTATACGGTACTCATAATTATTGTAATGAAACGGAATAATAAATACATTAATATTAATAAATGACAAATACTCTTTTATGATTAAAATCCGTACATTTTTATATTTATTGTATGAATTGTAAAAGTACAGTAACGGAATTATAACATTATCTCCATATTTCAACACTGATGGTTCACATTGAGGTTTACATTAAAGATACTTTCCTTACGTCATCCTTTAATTGATATTCACATACAATTAGGCATTTTCGTAGATCATTACGCATATCTAAAATTCATTCATCATCGTTTTGATATTATTATTTTAATATTTTACCATAAATACTACAATTATTTTCATTGGTCTTATTATCTTGTAGGTGACATCGATCTCTAGAGAACCTCATAATATGAGGTAGTGTATTTATTAAACCTTGGTAGTTGAAATGCTGCTTTCCACATCGGACGTTCACATTCACAAAACATATCAAGGGCCACAAACTAGTCATAAATTCCCGGCCCTTTCAGAAAGACCATTGCCGCAGTGACTGCACCACCTGGATAAATTGATCCAACAATTCTCAGAGAGATGAATTTCTTTGGGAGGGATGAGTGAGATCATGAACGGTTAGCGTAACATATCTGTTTAATGCAAGTGATAAAATTGTGTGATATTCAACAGCAGTCATTTGATGATTTGGAATGGGGGTCTATATTTCAGTGATAAAATAGCAAAAGGAAAACTGTCATTTTTCATGAAATTACAAGAACCAACAATGAAATAAACTTTGTACAAAGTACGTAATTCCACGTATAAAATGACTCGAATAAACTTGTCATCCAACAATATGCAAAATTTAAGAAATTAACAATTAAAAGATAAAAATTCTTCTTATATTCTTTTGAAATACAAATTAAAAATATGAATTTTATAACAGGTTACATGTAGTGAATTACATATAAAACAATAATATAACATGTTAGATCCAATGTGCAGTCATCGCGGATTGATTTGGAAGAAGTATCAAAGCGTAGAAAAGGAAAAGCTTGAACCGAAGAGAGAAGAAATACGGACAGCCAAAGTATTACAATACAGACAGCCAAAAGATTTATGGGCACAAAGAAAGTGTAAGAAACACATCTGAGTACTTTGCGTAGTCTCAATTTTAAAAGAAAAAAAAAAAAAACAACGACAAAAAGAAAAGAAAGAGAAGAAGAAAAAAGAAGAAAAAAGAAGAAAAAGAAAAACAACAAGAAAAAGAAGAAGAAGATGAAGAAGAAAAAAAAGAAGAATATAACATATTACCTACTTTTATGTCGTTTGAACTAAAAAAAAATGTTTTACGAGAGATGTTTGTTCCTTTTCGTCCCACTGTGCGGCGCGACGCGACTCGATGGGCGGCGAAATGTGAGTCTGAGGGAGGGGCGGGAATCGAGGACGGGAAGGGCGGGGCGGTGAGAACGAAAGGGTTGAGACCAGAGACAGGGAGGCAGCTGCGCAGTGGACCAGAGAGAGAGAGAGAGAGAGAGGGAGACAGAGCGCGGGAGAGAGGACTGATCTGCTCGGATGAAAGGCGGGATGATTCAGTCTTGGAGAATATACGAAAGGAAGGGAGAGAAGGGGTTGAAGAGATGTGAAGCGAAGTAGAGAAGAGAGAGAGACTGAGAGATAGAGACTTCACGTATTGAATGGGCAATAGAAATAGGAAAATTAAAGAGAATGCTTATCCACAAAGTTGGTTATTGAGTTTTTGCAGAAGTGCAATGTGTTTCTGCTACTAGTGAAACGGAAGGAAGTGAATAACGCCAAAGGATGAAATTATAGATACAGTTAACGTTCAGTAAACATTAATATGCTCTCCTTTTTGACTTCTAGAAAATAAAATTGGCTTGAAGATAACGTTGTTAATTTTGATTAAAAAAGACGCATGATCAAACATTTGTTTTCAAATTTCAACATTTGAAGAATCTTTCCCCTTTCCAGAAGTTACATAATATGCACGCATACACTCACGTATACATACATTGTAATATAAGATTATGTACGGTGTGATCGTGGCACTAGAAAGTAATGAATCTTGCCACTGAAGGTACGAGGAAATGTTTTGTGAAGACCCGTTATAGTGAATTTGGTAATATTTAGTGAAAGTAACTTGACTTTCGTTTATATAAAGAGGAAATAACGTCGTGTGGTAAGTTATCCTTTTACCTATTAAAGTACATTTCATTACGATTCATTTGGGGCAAGGCACCGGCATACGGATTTGTTTTAGAATTCTTCAATATCTCATTAGTAGACCTCGGAATTTTGGGCACAAAAAAGTTATGATTTATGCACTTAAAATAGGTAACAACAATGTGCAATTAGGCACTATTAGGCATGAAAATTGACGTTTTAGGTACTTAAAATACATTGCAAAATGATTAAATAAGGCATTTAAAAATCATTTGATATAAAAAGTTATGTTTCTGACGACTAAACCTGATCACAAGAGGATTAGTTTAGGCATTTTTATTATTTAGGAAAGGCAAGGATTTTTACATTGATGACTATAAGCGTATTACATTAATGATGACATGACATTGATGACTATAACCGTATTATTCACTTTCGTAATTAAACAGCACAGTATGTAATCAAGTTTTGAAACGTACCACACACACACACACACACACACACACACACACACACACACACACACACACACACACACACAGAAGAACGCTCGAAAAGATCTTATTTTACTTACAAGGCGTTCCAGACTCGGCCTATTTTGTTAGATTTGGCTTTTCAGCATTAGACTTTTGCCTGACCTATGGCTTTCCTCGCCTGGATTGGGTAGATGATGCGTCCGCCGCGGCGATGCGCCTCAACCTGTCAACTGCAGCTGCACAGGAAATGGGTGCAATTGGAAATGCGTGTGATCTGAAGCGAGCGTGAAACATCCTCTTTACATTGGCATGGAGAGCTCCTTACGTTGAGTGTGTTGGATGAAAGACATCGGTGCGTAGTCGATCAGGGAATATTCGAGAAATTCGGGAAAGTACTTTTATCTTGGTATTTTTTAAATTTGTGAGGAAAAGTAATGAGTAATGAAAATATGATACTGGTTCAAAATTACTTGTTATTGGCAGTATTCATCAAAATTGACTAAAATAGGCATCAACCGCCCATTTAGAACATTTTAGACATTATTGGATGCTTTCATAAGAAATATTTTTTCATGAGTCGTAAACATCTGCAATTATTTTTCACAACTTTCTAAAGGATCTAAAAGGCATTCGTCCTAAAATCAGAGGTCTACTCATTACTCACTTTGATGTAGTGTAACAGTATATTTTATATTGTCCTCTCTTGGCTTTTCTACCCTCTGGTAAGGTATAGGCATGAAAAGTATTGGAATCACCTCGACAATATGACTTCAATCTTTCGATCGTAAAATCCTTATTTAAGATTCTTTTCAGCTCTAAGATCGCGCACACGTCAAGATCCAGGACCCACCAAACTTGGATTCTGACTTCACTTTATGTAAGAAGAGGATGTATACACTGCGTGGGCAGTAGACAAGAATGTAACATGGTGCCACAGCAGCACATACTTTCTCGCATTATTTGTAACGGCTTCGAAATATCACACTACTACTTGAACCTACGTTATGTTTCCAATCAGCTAATACTTCTTCCGTGCTGTGACTCAAACCGTTTCAGTACCGTTTTAGCATCAAACCGTTTTAGCAGGCAGTTTCTCCAAATATTTTGGCAGAAATATCCTTCATTATACCTACGTTCTGAGCGAAATGTTTTGGATTTTCAACTGACTACACGCGTAAGCAAATATTTTTTTCTTTCCTGAAACTATTCAAGTTGTTGTGCCGAGTTAATTTTCTATAAATACCCCTGAAGCCATCTGCTCATCACCTACATTCGCTTCAAATAAAAACTCGTAGCAAGGCACCAGCGCGCTCTTGGTAATTGAATCTCCGTAATTTCTGAAAGTGGATGATCACACGCGCTCCGAATGAATCGTAAAGACGACTCGAAGCGTCGTTAAAGCGACTGAAATTACATTCTAAATCAAATTACAACACTCATTTCGGTGCGGATAATTTACTGCATCACTAATGCCTTGTTTATGCCCAATGAGACGTTCTAATTTATGCTTCATTTGCCTGTCGCTAGGATACTTCCGCGCTTCGCCGCCTAGCTCGTTCCGTTTCAGAAATGGCGTCGCAAATGCGGGAGAGGGGGCTGTGCCCAACGAGTACCTCTCTCAAGTTACATTGGAATATGTAATGAAAGGTGCTTGAAGAAAGTTGACTGACTTTGATTATTTACCTTACTCTTGTCGTGGTCAAAATCCGATGCCAATATTTTCGTTTTAATATAAAGTCTTGAACTTTTCGGGGTATATCAAAACATTAGGTATCCAGAAGAGTTGATCCACAATACTAAAAGTACTTTATTATTGTATGATGTTGAAACATTGAAAAATGAATGTGATTGGTGGTAATTGAGTCGGTGATTTCAAAAAGTACGACGCACCTCTTTTCACAAAATTGAGTCAATAGGGAAATCGGACTCGAAGAGACTCATCTATCTGCATATCCTGTGCAAACGCTTCCTGAGTTGCATTAATCCTTGGGTAAATTCCATTCCTCCGTACCGATGACTGAGGGTAGAAACAACATAACAAATATTTTTAAGTAACTGCAAAAATCTAAATAAAATCAAACCAATATGACAAATGTAGCTTAGTTGTTAATTTTGAAAATACATACTTTATTAATTTTATTGATTTTTAAAACAATTATACAACATTTTTTGATTACACAATTGTTCTTTTAGAGTTATTAAATGGGTAACGATTTTTCTCCACCAAACAGAGAATGACCTCCGTATTGAATCTGCATGTATTTAATAGCTAATTTATACCAGAGTGAATTAGAGTGGATTTGCAAAACAAATGTGTCGGGAATTATCCATTATTATTTCAGATAATAAACACCTGACACCTTCTCAGAGAAAAATATACTTGTTAGGTGAGAAATAACTGTGGTCGCTTATCCCCTGGCAAAAGTTATGTAGATGCAGGTAACGTACGAGTAATTTATTATTTCGCCGTATCAGAATAGCAAGCGTTAACCAGAAGCATTATAGGTATGCTTATTTTAATGAAATCTCGTATTCCAGTTCTTTTAGAAATAGTGGTTCTAAAATTCAATATTTTAATATTAATTTTTGTCAGTTATACTCCTCGGTTTTGTTTTGTTTATGTATTTTTGAATTTCACTCCTGATGATATAATTCTACCCACGAAAGTTTCATCCAAATATTGTTCTATCGTTAAAGATTAAAAGGAATGGCTTCCATCACATCTGGTTAGATGGCAAGCTAAAGATAATCATTCAAAGCATTATGGTTATGGAATAGCAGCAAGATCTTTAACTTGTGAGGCTGTAGAGAGCGCCTAAGCTGACTACCGTTGTTTCACTGGATCGATCGCCTACGCTTCCTTTGTTTGAGCAAGGCAAAATTGAAATTCGCCTTCTAAAAGTCGACCATCCGCGTAATACGCTCCAAAATGATCCCAGGGAAATCTGATCTCGACGAAAGTCAATTATGTTGACGATAGGTATCCCATCGCAGGTGAATTACCCAACTCTTTTCGTCCATTTTCTCCACTTAAAACGTCGTTTTCTTCCACTAGCACGCGGTAATGATCGAAAACACACGTTCCTATAATCCCATTACGCTTATGTAACGCACAAACAGTTTCCTTTACCTCTTTTCCCCTGGATATAAAGTGGGATTCTCCGGGCACCACCGGCTTCTGACTAGATCAGGGGTCGGCAAAGGGGCGCCTGAAACACGTCCTCTTATCGGCTTTCGGTACTCGTAAAACAGAATGCTGCCGTCGGATCACATGAAAGATAAAAACGACATAAAGTTCACTCTTAATTTAAAAGTTGCGACTACAAAGTGAGTGCATACACTGAGTTTAATTGTTTTTTTATTTCTTGAAAAATAATGGAGAAATTATTTTGTAATAGAGTGCATAGAAAATTGAACATGTAGAATTAAATATTAATATAGTTTGAATAGTTGTAAGTATCTAAGAATTACTGTTTAGCGATAAATCGCAATACGCAATAGCCATTAAAGATAGTGATGGGAACACAAGACATAAACATTAGACATAAGTTAGTTCCCGATGTGATAAAATGAGATCATGAATACAGAGTGAGGGAACATGAAAGGGATAAGTCAGGTACTAAATAATAGAACAATATCGAAACCTCGCAACTGACGTGAAATTTGTTTCATAGAAGTACCAGTATTCAAGATCTTCTAACACTTAGAAGATGAACTGAGATTCTATATCCTGTATGATGATTTAACCACGAATTAATTGCACTCTCTGATGGATTTTATAACACATTGTGCATAATTATAATTCTCATATATCTTTACTTATGTTTGTATTCTCCAAGTATGCTCCTCAGTTCGAACCAAATCGAGTACTCATTATCACTCTCTCATACGACATTGGAGAAACTGATATTAAAAAATTTGGTGAAACAAATAGCAAAATGTTAAACGAATTGAAATTATCTGTTTTTACTACGTTACATTACTACATGATTCTCTATTAGAATGTTGCTCCGCATACAAATTTTGTTCTTATTTTTTATATTTAACAGAATGTAGCCTATGCTTGTTGCGTAGTTTTATTTCCGTTCTCGATAGTTTGAATTTGTAATAAGATTATTCAAGCAGTCCATTGAAGAACCCGTTTTTCACTTTCTCTCCAATGAATTGTAGGTATGCCGAGTTGCTGCAACAGCTTTCCTCTAACTGATCTGTCACAGCCAGAGCCCCCTTTGGATGAACTCGGATGCCAACCCCTGACCTGGTCGAAGCAGTGAAAGAGCACCGCCGCCTGGTCTTATGCTTCCGATTAGCATCTCCATTGTGCCGCCATCGGCAGATGGAGACGTCTTTTGAACGCCTCACAGCGGCGTTGTTCTGCCGGAACCAGTGCTCATTCTCCCACTTTCCCACCCACTCCCTTTCCCACTCTACACTCCCACCCCTCCCGATCGCCCTTCTTACACAGTTCTCCATTCATTGCTTCATCCTAATTCACTTCTTTACATGCACACTTCTCCTGCCTACCCCCAAATACTTGTCCACCTCTCCCCTGTTTACTTTTCTTCTCTTACTACTTCCACTTCTCCTGTTCCATTTATCTCCTGTTTACTTCACAATACCACTCCACCCACTAACTTTAGCCGCTGAGGCTGGAGCGACTCTGAAACGGGAGGTCCGTGAGTTTGCGTCCCGACACTGGCGGATTTTCGAAACTACCTACCCAGCTATATCGAGTTCAGCTGTTCTTTTGAAAATAACTGTAGCAGACGGCTGTTCTGATCGTTTTTTTTTCAGTGGTGTCTACGATCAATATCGGACGAATTCCGAACCAGTACCTTAACAAACCGTCCATGAACCGCACGTGATTTTTCCTTCGTCTTCCTGATCGTATCCTGTTCTCGTCCACCCACACATTTACACTTGCATGAACTACTATCACACGTGTCCGGATGTCAGTTTAGAGCATAGAAGTGGTCCCGGCTTGCATCAGGGTGCCTTTTTGAGGGCAGATACCTGGAGAGACAAATAACGTAAGTCATGCAGGTCGGAACCGGATCTCAATATGCAGTGAGGGAGAAAAGGGCCACTTTCAGAAATAAAACAATCAGTACACTAACAGTACCAATCACCATAGCAGTTAAAGTGTGCGGAACTCAATCATTTGCTCCACGACTCTGGACACATTTCCAGTCCATCCAGTCATTCACCATCTCCCCGTCATTTCACCTCATGATGCTGCATCCATTCCCTTTAGGCCTGGTCCGTCTACTTTACTCCGTTCTCGCACTCTACATTCTGATTCGTCTCTTTTTTTCCTTTTATTTGTTCCTCATTCTTAATTATTTGTCCCTTCCTAATCTCGGTTCTCTTCCTCTATTCTTTTTTTCCCTGTTTCATTTCTCTTCATCTTCACTTTATTTTACTTTATTGCTTTCTCGCCTTTACGAAGGTACTTCGGAAGAAGAGAAAGTTACGTAATCGTGCGCCGGAAAATGGAAAAGTTTCGGAAAAAAAAACTCTGATTGCCGGGCCCTGGTAACGATAAATCCTGTTGCAATACTTGAGTATTACTTCCTCTAATGCGTAGTGTAGCCAGAATCTGTTTTGTGGGTCCTTGATACCGAAAAATTGATTGATAACAAAACGTCGTCTGTCTGTCCGTGTGATCAACGCTAGTGCCTAAACCGTTCATCCGATTTTCTACAAAATTGATATTCTCCGATCGATGTAAACGAACTCGAGGCTATGGAAGTTTCAACTGAATATTTTGATCTGTGGGAGTACTTTACATGAAGCCTCAAAAACATTTTCAAATTTTTCTCAAATCCGCCGAAAATATTTTCTTTAAATTTTCTCCTCATATGCAATAAGGGAGGTAAAATATATGACGCTAATTCCAATTTCTTCGTGGTTTTTAGAAAATTGCAAAAAGTTAACATTACAAAACTACAAAATTGTAGATAGAAGTGTTTGAGATAAACACTTTCTCAAAAACCCGCTCCAATTCTTTTCTTCAAATCTTCAAATCCACGAAAAGAAGAGAGGACTTTAAAAGAATGGCGCGAATATCATTTTCATTGAACTTTCTGAATTTTAGAAAATTGCAGATTTATGAATTATGCTAGAAAGTATGTGCTGTTGAGCACCATTAGATTTTTTCTCGTCTTTCAATCCTATCTATTCGTTCCACTGGCTGTGAATACTAGCTTCTCTTTTTGATCTTCTCCTACCCTCCAACAAAACTAACAATGACTGGCAGATGATTACGAACCAGGATGTCCCATAGCGTGCGGCTGTATGAATTGTTCCATCCGACCGTTTATCGAACATATCGATGACCAGATGCTTACGCCACTGCTACTTGCTGGCTGAACCCGATTTCCCAGCGCCGACAGTTCAAAAGATTGTAACGTCCAGCCACGCGTCACATTAGTGAAGATCTATGATCTCAGATTTCACGTGAATAGATGAGCAAGAAAAGGAATTCTACAACTTTCCCGGTTGCGTAAGGGCTTTAAAAGAATTGAAGTAAACTATTTATAGTTTTCTTCTTAAGCTTTCCCATCTTTAGCAATGGTCAATAAGTAGGAAACTTTTAACTCGCTTGGTAGAGGGTTCAGATAGAGGATTCATTTCCTTTTCTTTAAAAGTTGTTTGTGAATAGGTTAGTTGTAGTTCATTTTATAATTTCAATATAAACAAAGTTTAACCACATAAACATTTTACCTATATTTTCAGTTTTTGATGGAAAATTCAAGAAAACGTCCGTAAAGATCATATGAAAAGTAAACAGAAAATATAAATATTGCTAAAGAAATAATGGTTTAAAATGTTGAACATGTCAATATATGGTTTCCTCTTGCAGAAACAGTCTCTTTTCTTGTAATAATAGGTTGTTTCTCACACATTTTGCAATTCTTTAACGATTGGAAAACAATTTCAGTCGAACAGAAAGAAGTAGAAATCCACCTTAGGAACTCGAAAGCTGCGTATTGTCTACAATTATGCAAGGCTTACTGCAACCCAAAACTTTGTAGAAATGGCTAACATTTAACGGTCGACGAAACACGTAACTACTGTGTCACATACTTTGTCGTGTGTAAATGTCGCAACACCCAAACAGTTCTTTATTGCAGGTGCTCACTTTCGTGACCACATCCGCAGTTTACCCACGATACACATCGGCAGCAAACGAGCGTATCTCTTCGCCCAGAAAGGCGCGTGAATCGCTTTTCACCGCTGAGCGCGGGCGGGACGCACAGACGATTGCTAGCGAGTGCTTCTTTGGAAACGGAGCCCCCTCACCCCCTCACCCCCGGCCGCTCGATTATACGCGCCAACGTTGTCCTGTCACTTTTCACGTTCCCCTCCCCTCCTCGCCCGGCGAGGGGCAGCTCTCGTCTGAAAGAGTCTGGGGGGAACTCGGGCGCCTTTGAGAGAGCTTCGCAAAGCGTAACGGCAGCCACTTTCATTGCTACTGTCGCTCCGCGTATCGATGAATGTGGGAAGGAATGGACTATTACTTCCTGATGGGGAGGTTTCTGAACTCGTTTCTGACAGTTGAAGGCAAACGGAAACATATTTTTTGAGGAGCGTCTGGGTCTGCTTATCCCGATGGAAGTCCCTACGCTGTTTGTTCTTTGAAAATAAATATAGCAGAGATGACAGGTAATATGGAATTATCTTCTTGAAATAAATAAAATTAAATATTGATGAAACGTTTCCATAATTATAAACATGATTGTACTGATGGAATAACTCTATGCTGAATCTGCAAGAAACTGATACATTTCAAAACAGAAATTCAGAGACTATTTTCCTTCCTCAATTCAAGAGAATGTACTTCTATAACTTGCCTATATTTGAAACTTCCAAAGTGGGAAACCCTTCTTGTTACTAACACTTTGTGTTGTAATGAATATGAGGGGGGGGGCAGTTACTTCCTGTCTAACTTAGCACGACATCATCAGAATTTTCATGCTAAAACCTTTATTTTTTTACGGAGTTCACAGTAAAAATAAATTGGTACATATTACAGGCTCGCCCATTGTCAGGGATAGAATATTACATAAAAAATTTGATTAAAATATTTGTCTATTTTTTTTCTTTCATAATAACAAAATAAGTTTTAAATACCGTCAATCGGATTAATTAAGTCGCAATGATTCATGTAACTGCCTGAGAGTTTAGTAACTCACAGTTTTTCACCCATGTACTTGAAGTAGCATTCAAATAAGATTGTCTACAGCCTATGTATACACATTCAGCGGTAAGTTGGACTCCTGCTAGATGCCGACACAACGCAATCCCCTTCGCGCTTACATATTATTATCTGAATCTATTTCGCACGTGACGTCCGTTTTCTTCGTTGCTGGCGGATATTGGTTTAGCTGTGCCGTCCGTTAGGTAATCCTCGCAACCCAGGGGAGGAGATCGGAACAGAAATCGATCGGAGAAAGCAGCAAACGTTCCTGCCAGCACGCAACGCAAGGGAGGACCCCCAGAGTTTATGCATGTGAAGCCGCGGGCCATATTTTACCCCGGGCACGATTAAATTAGCATAATGACCGCGCTAAGAATACTCTCAACAAATACGCGGGCCGAACCATTTGTTTATGTTAATATTTGGGGACGCGGTGAACGGGATGCTAGGCTGTTTTGTCCGTCAATTATTATTAGGGAGACACGAGTCTATTACGCAGTAGGCTTGATGAGGGATGCTGGCCGCTTATTAAGTGGGTTGTCTTGGCGGTTAGTTGGGCTGCGGGCCGACGAGTGCGCTATCGTCGAACTCTCCCGTTGCGTAAGATGTTTGTGAAGAAAGCGGTCTTCAATATTGTAGAAAACTACAAATCTCGAAAAAAATTGAGGCTTTACTTTCAAAATTTTTGGACATTTTTGTGTAGCTGATTTCAATTTTAAAATTATTTCAGTTTTAATGAAAATTAAAAAGACTCAATTCTGTTGTGTTTAAAGACTTCAGGAGTAGAGATTACATTTCTACTTGCTACCTTCTGTGAAGTTTGGTTAATTAAGAGAGATACAACTTCGCGAAACATCGAGTATATACTAGTACATTATCATGCACAAGTTTTGCCTTTAGGTGTCGAGTCATGTAACGAAACTACCACTGAAGTGTTCTGTGTTAATTAGTTCCCAGAAATGCATCTAACTATGGTTTACTTCTATCCACGATCCTTACAAACAAACTTTCTGTTTAACTGATGTTCCGACATTAGAAAATATCTTCGAAGGTGTAAAGAAAACCTTTGAGACATTTTGTAAATCAAAATGATTATTGGAATCGAAATTTCAAATAATATGTTTCTCTTTGTTAAAAGTGTTTCTTGATACTTTATACTATGAAGTGAAATAATTTTGGTGAGAAATCAGTACGTATTATAAATAATATAAATTCTCAAGGTGCGGTCAAGTTAATAGAGCCCGGAGCGGCGACATGTATAAATTGCCCCTGAAGTTTGACACCGTGTGAAATACAAAATCTAAGCGTAAAACCACTTAACACTTGCGTCAGAGTGACTTTAAAGTAAATCAAATCAGTTCTTGGTGAATTGATGATAAGGAATCCAGATCAGACAAGGAGATAAAGAAACAAAGGCGCAACGATTGTGAAAAACTTTCATGCACTTCGGCACCGAGGATAGTAGTTTCGTGTGGACTCACCGTCCACAAGACGGAAAAACACAATAAGTGGTATTTGCATTTTGTGGTATTCGATTTAACTACGTAAATGAGTGGTATGTAAGGTAGGCAAAGAAGAATGAAATAATGTTAAGACGTGCAGGACTTTTAGCTTCAGAGATTAGAGTTATAAAGTTTGCGTTGTGTTTTAATGATCTAAATAACGGTTAGTTGAATGAAAGCGTTACAAAAGTAGTTTTGGATATTTCATACTTTATCGTAAATAATATCTCTAGACCCATTGATTGCTACTATGTTCTGCACATATTTCAAGTTTTAAGTGAGAATCTTTGACAAGATCTCACCGCTCACTCTTCTCTCTATGAGTTGACTCAACGTGTTCTCTGAATTGACATGTTATTTGAAATTTATTTTCGAAATAAGTTATTTTAATAAAAATAGGAAGTGTGTCTCTGGCGTAACGTTTCGAATGTGCCTATTTTGGAAAAAGTATGAAATAACTATTTAAAATTCCAATTAAGCCGAAATTAATTGATGTTACATAAATTAAAGCGCGGATGTTAAAGGGGATGACACCATAACTTGGAATGCAAAACAAAAGTAGAATGCAGTATGCAGGGAATGCAGAAAGGTAAGTGTGCCTCATCATATATTTAGTTCTAAATTGTAAGTATAAATTCATTAATTTACCGTCAAATCTACATTTTTTAAGGTAAAGAGACATCGGTGCTGGCCAAACATTCCGAAATTTACATATAATGGACATGATCTAATGGTGTCATATTCTAATTCAGAAAATGTTTGTCAGTATAATGTTCTCAAAGAACTGGAAGCTTCGTTGTCATACCGTGTGAGTCTCCACATTTGATACTTTCTAAAAATACACCTCGTACAAACGCGAAAATGTTGAAATGTCCACTGACTTCGCTTTCCTTTCATTTGTCTACAATTACAACCTTACTGCTATCCGTGAAATGCACGAACCATTAGAAAACAAAGTCTTTAGAAATGATCGACAACGCGATCACTGTTTAGTAGGTGAGTACGTGCACATTTTCGAGTCACCAAACAACCGTTTAGCCGCCCCCTCCGGCCACCACTATCTCCATCCATCTCCCCCTCCGAAGGAACTTCTCCTAACAAGGCCGAGGCCTCGCTGCGAGCCGCGGCGGCCGCATCTCGCTCCAGGGAAGATTACCCCCCTGGAGGCCGCGCACACTGGTATTACCCGGCGCTCGCCCCCGCACAGGGCGGCACTCCTCCCTCATTACCCTTTCCTCACCCCCGCCGCGCCCGGCCTCCTCCACATCCACCTCTTCCCAGCCACCTCCACACAACCTTCGCGCCCCCATCTTTCCTCTCCCCTGCTTTCCCCCTATTCCCTCCATTTCCTCTATTCCTATTCCCCATTCCCCCTCTCCCCTCATTTCCCTCTCCCTCCTTTCCCCCTATACACTCCATTCCCCATTTCCCCCTCCTTCCCCCCCTCCATTCCATTCCCGATATCCCCTCCATTCCCCATCTCCCCATCATTACGTATCTCCCCTCCGTTCCTCTTATCCCCTCTATTTCCCCTCTTCCAACCGTTCCTCTTTTCGTACCCTCTTATTTGAAGGGATTGTTTTAAAAAATGAACCAAATCAAATTGGAAAAAATTACGGTAGAGCAGAAACACAATAACAACATTGGTTATTGTATTGAATGATCAATATTTCATTTTGAGTTTTTTGGGGAGTAACTCAAGTATTAAATGACAAAGTTTCATCAAAATGTTCACGAGTGTTATCAGAATCTGCATCTTCATTAACTACATTTTCTTCTAATACACCTTCATAAAATTATATTTTTAGCTGTGATAGACGTATTTGTTACATATTGCCGTGAAACGAGAACTTAGAAAACCTTGAAGAACGAATTTTGAATGGTTTGGGAAAATAGTATTGGATTTAGTTTGTGACACCCACGCATTATGTGGTGCCCAATATTGTTTATTTTTCGACAATTATGGATTTGACCCCTTTTGGAAGTACTCTCCTCATTTCCACACCCTTCCTTCTCCACACTCCCTTTTCCATCCCACACTCCTCGCCGACCCACGTCAGCACGCAGCCACGGCGGCGCGGCCGCTCAGTGAGGGATAATTCTTATCGATCTCTCGGCGGTATTCAATCACCTTTACCGAGAGAGCAATTTGCGTAGAAAAAATCGAGACCGCTGATTACATACTTTTATCCTCCAATGTCGGTGTTTCTCTGAACAATACAGCGATAAATGCGCGGCTCCCTAATCACCTGGTGCTCGAGATGAAAGCAGCGCTGCTGGTGGCGGCCAGAGGCGGCTGCCCGCAGCGGCGCAGTGGCGCGACCCGCGGGCGCCGCCCGAAGCGAGGCACGTCCCATTAAATTTCTCTGGGAAATGTGGCGCGTGGCGAGAGATGAGAGCGGGGGAGGGCGGCTAACCACGATAGTCAGATGTTTGAAGGGCAACGCCAGCCTATATTCCTGTTATAGAATGTTGGAATTACTGGAATGATGGCAAATACGTAGTTGCCATTTACAAAATGTACAAAATCATTATTGTCAATAAGTGTTAAATTCCATTATTTCTTATTAAAAACCATTTGCAAAATCGCATCAACTAAAGACTTAATTTTAATAGAAACAAGTTACACTTTTATGTATTTATTATTGCAATCGTTTAAGTTTTGTTTCCAATTCGCCAATTAATGAAAATGTATGGAGGATTGGTACCGATCAATTATAGCTCGTTGAAGAAAATTATTTTATATATTTTGCAGGATAAAAGAAGGGGAAGAAAATTATATTTGGAGTATTTCATTCACATTATAGTTTTCTACTTTAGTCAATATTATTCAAAGTTGTGGTTATATTGTATTCACCTCTTTTATAAGTGTAATATGTTTTTATTCATAGTATTTGCACAAACAAATGAAACTGTGTTTTGTATATATCTTCTGGAGAGACATTTTCAGACATGATTGATTATATTTGCAGACATATTTGTTGTTCTGTTGTATTCAGTCGCACGATTATAGGCATGAAGTCGGACTGTTTGGCCAATATTCTAAAATTTCTATTCGAAAACATACTTTTTGCACAAATGACATTTACTAAAATATAACTAAAAATTCCTTGAATTTTTGTATCTTATATAACCCAATTAATTCATACGTATAACATCATTTTTTGGAACACAAATAATTGTAGTGTAGCTTAACAATAGAATAATTTCAATGCCTACCAACTGTTACAGTTTTTCATAAGAAATATTTTTTTCGAAATTCTATCACTTTTTTTTAGATCTAACTCAAGTAATAATATAAACTTAATTTCTATTATGATATGAACATTAAAATCTGAATACTGCTCTGTTCTGATATCTTTTTTTACCCTTATAGACAATATACTACTCTCTGAAGTCACGTAGTTAACAAAGTACTGTAAATTCTGAACGAAATGCGTGAATGCTTAGTATGTCTGTTGCTAGCTACTTGTATAATAGTTCCAAGGATATTACAGATAGAATTCAGGATTTCACTTTCTAGAGAGCTTTTACTTTTAACTAATAGACGGGCTCAGTAGAACAAGGAGCCATCACACATTGCGATGTTCTGATATATTGAGTATTTTACCTTTTAAATTTTAAACAGAGTGCCCTTAAAAAAATTTAAATTTTAAAAATCCATTTCGCAAAAAATGTAGGATACCCCTTGTTCTATTGAGCCCTTCCTTTCTTTTTAAATATTGGCACAGATTCGTCATAAATTGTTTTCTATTTTCTGCAACATCAGACTAAAAACGTAAATTACTCTCGATGACTTAAAACATGTGGTGTGAATAAGATTTCATTTTCTCTAATTACACTTTGAACAGCTGAACCACAATCGGCAAACACGGAAATATGAAGTTATTCTTAAGCTGTAGAGAGCGATCGACCTCAATTGAAACTTTGGCGCTACACCTGGTCTTTTCATTGTCGATTGATTGATTGGGGTTCCTGGGCACGTTACCGCTATGTTCACTAATCCCGTAACTGTGGTGCATTATTTTGTCATGGGAGGTTAAGGTGAACTTCCACTGCTAGTTGGTGAGATCTGGCGCTGACTTACACTCATCTTCCAGCATTTCCCCAACCAGAATCTGCCGCCAGCGAGGTACCGCTTCAGTTGGGACAAGCTCTAAGCTCTCGACAAGTCTTCCGGCATGGGGTAGTGTAGTGGATATAAGTGTAAATGTGTGTACATAGCTGGTGAGGATAGAACCAGGGATGTAAAAGGAAAGAGCGCATGCGTTCCTTGGCCCGTTTGTTAGGGTACTGTACCGGCATTGATCAGGCGTTGATCGGAGAAAATCTCGGAAAACTAACGATGAGAGCAGCCGGCTGCTAGAATTCTCCTCCAGACAGCAGCTGAATTCGATGTAGTTAGCTAGTAAGTGTCGAAAATCGTGCCACTGAGGGGATTGAAACCTAGAACGTCCCCGACAGAGGAACTGCACTTATTTATATACGCGAAAAGGAAACACTTTTGTTTAATGAAATATATCATTTAAAGTGCACAATTTAAGTTTTTTGTGAGAAAATTGAGTGCTCTCAGAGGAGTTGTGACTAGTTCATTGGAGACTCGTTTGCAGCGGCGATGAAAACTACGACGAATGCAACAATCACAGCATCTGATAAACGAAAACCATAACGATACGAGCGTCGACTTAAAGGAACTTCTCATAGTCCTAAGCGCGATAAGATAATACTTACGAGTTCATGAATTTGGATTGGTCCCATAGGTATCTTATCCAGTAACTACCTCATCGGCGATTGATGAACGTTCTTACTGTTTAATATGCTCTTGCGAACTAATTTAAGGTAAGAGGTAGCCAGCAAAGGTACCACCATGTCAGTCTAAAAGTGATTCTTGACGACGAATGTGCAACGAATCCTCCTCCTACAAAAATTTTAGCTTCCTGCGGAAAAATGAAATTAATAATTGTATGTGTGGGAAGTACCATTTGTTATTAAATGACAATTTTCTGCTACACCTTTTATTTTACCATTAGTTAGACCTGATTATACATTATGACCTTTTTTTTACATTTTTATTATTTTAAAATAATATTAGATAACCACTGTCTCAAAGGATGAATGTCTTATGATGATTTGGCCGGAAATGTAATGACCGTAGGTGTTTCAAGACCCTCACACCTATATCACCATCATCATCATTTTCATCTCTAAAACGATACGGACAATCGTTAACTATATCGCCAATAACTTTGACGGCGATAACAGTAACTACGATGATGACAATCGACAAAGTGGTTGCCGAGGACAACGATGTAGGTGACAGTGGCGATGACGAAGACGATGTAGCCAGTGTTGATGACGACGTAAATTACGTTGACAATTATGTGACAATGATGACGATGCAGATGCCGGAGACGCCTAGACGATGTAGATAACATGACGGTAAAGACGATAACGATGACGAAAACACGATATGACAATAATCTGGTGATGGACACAATTACAAATACGATGACATTACGTAGAAAAAGTTTGATTGTGAATTCTATTACGTCGATGGCATGGTGAATACGGTCACAACGAGTGTGATGAATACGACAACAGGGTTATGATTGTGATGAATTCTATTACGTCGATGGCATGGTGAATACGGTCACAACGAGTGTGATGAACACGACAACGGTTATGATTGTGATGAATTCTATTACGTCGATGGCATGGTGAATACGGTCACAACGAGTGTGATGAATACGACAACGGTTATGATTGTGATGAATTCTATTACGTCGATGGCATGGTGAATACGGTCACAACGAGTGTGATGAATACGACAACGGTTATGATTGTGATGAATTCTATTACGTCGATGGCATGGTGAATACGGTCACAAGAGTGTGATGAATACGACAACGGTTATGATTGTGATGAATTCTGTACGTCGATGGCATGGTGAATACGGTCACAAAGTGTGATGAATACGACACGGTTATGATTGTGATGAATTCTATTACGTCGATGGCATGGTGAATACGGTCACAACAGTGTGATGAATACGACAACGGTTATGATTGTGATGAATTCTATTACGTCGATGGCATGGTGAATACGGTCACACAGTGGATGAAACGACAACGGTTATGATTGTAATGAATTCTATTACGTCGATGGCGGTGAATACAGTCACAACGAGTGCATGAATACGACAACGGTTATGATTGTGATGAATTCTATTACGTCGATGGCATGTGAATACGGTCACACAAGTGTGATGAATACGACAACGGTTATGATTGTGATGAATTCTATTACGTCGATGTCATGGTGAATACGGTCACAATGAGTGTGATGAATACGACAACGATTATGATTGTGATGAATTCTATTACGTGGATGTCATGGTGAATACGGTCACAACGAGTGTGATGAATACGACAACGTTATGATTGTGATGAATTCTATTACGTCGATGTCATGGTGAATACGGTCACAACGAGTGTGATGAATACGACAACGGTTATGGTTGTGATGAATACTATTACGTCGATGGCATGGTGAATACGGTCACAACGAGTGTGATGAATACGACAACGGTTATGATTGTGATGAATTCTATTACGTCGATGGCATGGTGAATACGGTCACAACGAGTGCGATGAATACGACAACGATTACGGAGCCGAATACGCAGACGGCGGTGACGTTGGCAGCAGCGACGTCTGTTTACGGAGCGCGGCGTGCGGTGCGCGGCGTTATGGACTTATGCAGATGGCGCGCGCCCCATTTCGCGCAGCGCTCGCGCCGCCGCCCGCCCGCCCGCGGGCATCGATCCCGGCCCGCTCAGTTAATTGTCCCGGCGACGTCGCGGCTGCGCGTCCGCCCAAGGACACCCCATTGAATTGCATTTACATTACAGATTTACGTGGACGGGTGGGTGGTCGGTCGCCGCACCCTCTGCAGGGGTGGGGGGAGAGTGGGGAGGGAGCGGCCGGAGCTCACTCAGTCGCGCGCGACGAGACACGTCGCGACGTGACACACACTGGGCCGAAACGCACTTATTGTCGCACACAAAAGAAATAAAAGGAGGCTATGTTTATTGGGTGCATATTTTAATATGAAAATGAATGATTTTAGCTGGTTGTATGTGAGTAGACTGTAAAGTCCACAAAAAGATAAAAGAACAATGTTTATTGGGTACATATTTTAATATGAAAATGAATGATTTTAGCTGGTTGTATGCAGTAGACTGTAAAGTCAGTAGGTCCACAAAAGAAATAAAGGAAACAATGTTTATTGGGTACATATTTAATATGAAAATGAATGATTTTAGCTGGTTGTATGCAGTAGACTGTTAAGTCAGTAGGTCGCACACAAAGAAATAAAAGGAAACAATGTTTATTGGGTACATATTTAATATGAAAATGAATGATTTTAGCTGGTTGTATGTGAGTAGACTGTAAAGTCGCACACAAAAGAAATAAAAGGAGGCTATGTTTATTGAGTACATATTTTAATATGAAAATGAAAGATTTTAGCTGGTTGTATGTGAGTAGACTGTAAAGTCAGTAGGTCCACAAAGAAATAAAAGAAACAATGTTTATTGGTACATATTTAATATGAAAATGAAAGATTTTAGCTGGTTGTATGTGAGTAGACTGTAAAGTTGCACACAAAAGAAATAAAAGGAAACAATGTTTCTTTGGTACATATTTTAATATGTAAATGAATGATTTTAGCTGGTTGTATGCGAGTAGACTGTAAAATCAGTAGGTCATTATACAATCTAAAATTTGACTGTTTGAACTATTAGTTCTGCAAAGACTGAAAATCACTTCTCAAAGTGAGTGCAAAACTTGCAAAAGAGGCGGAAACTATGGGGAAAATCTATGGGGAAAATATCTGAAAGGGTGAAAACTCACTGTCAGGAGAGGAATTCATTTCGGTGTGAACCTGGTCTCTAATAAATAATAAAGGGAAAAGAATTCAAGTAGTTTCGTTTATTGTTCACACGAACATTCACATTTTCAACTTGAAGATATCCGAAGGCAGAGTACCTAACTTAAATAAAATCCTAACGTGAATTCACGTAAGGAGTTCATATAAAGTGAGTTCACACTAACTCTGTTCTTGACATATATTATGCATTGTATTCTTACCACAGTCTTCTTTTCATTTCTTAATTTTTTTGCAGTTCGTTTTTGTACTTTCTGTTATCTTATTTTTTCTAACAAGAGGTATTTCCTCCCCTGAAGAAGAGAAACAATCTATCTGAAACATATGTTCCATGTTTTCATAGAGTATAATTTCTAGGTAATGACAGTTGATCATATTTAGCGATAGATAGATATTATATTATCTGATATATTGTCACTTTAAAGGAAAGAGACACACTGAATCACGAAGACGAGGCATTTGAATTTTATTTAAATCTCTTGTTTATGTTTTTATGACTTGATTTAAGTTTGCGGAGCGCAGTATTAGAGAAAAATGGTGAAGCTGTTTAAAAACAATATTTCTGAAATACAATGAGGTAATGAATATTTAACGAGTTAGAGTTGTTATCAATAATAACATTGGTCAATAATTTCATAAGTACCTGCTCTGGATAGTGAGATCCTGTACCGACCTACCTATCGGCTAGCAGGGTTTTCAGCAACAAGGTATCTCCCACCAGCGAGGCACAGTTCCAGCCAAGACAAGCTCTAAGCTTCTGATAGGTTTTCCTGCGTGTGTGGGAGTGTAGTGAATGTACGTCTGTGTGAAAGTAAGGGGTGAGGATAGGAGAATGAAGGGGAAGGAAAGATTTGGGACCAGAAACGGCCCGTAGTCCGTTTGTTAGGATACTCCTCCAGCATTCGTTTGGTATTGAGCGGAGAAACCATGGAAAACTACCGATCAGAGCAGCCGGTCGCACGAATTTTACTCCGAACAGCGACTGAATTCGACTTCGCTATATAGCTAGTGTCGAAAATCCTGTCGCGGTCGGGACTCAAGCCCTAGGATCTCCCGCTCAGACGCATTGATGTGCCGACAGTTCATGTGTGGCTTCGGTTGACGTCCTGAGCCGTCTGCCGGCGAGGAATTTAATGCGTAGGTAAGAAAGAAACTTCATTTTGCAATAGGGCATTTTCAAGATCCCACGGAGTGGTTTTTGGACAATAAATTCACAGCAGGGTCGTATTTAATATCTTAGGGAGAATTCTAGTGACCGGTTGTTCTGACCGGTAGTTTTCCGGTTGTCTCCGGACAATACCAGACAAAAGCTGGAGGAGTCCACGGTCAGTGGACAATTTTTCCTTCCCCTTCCTTTTCCTATCATTACCCCTTATTTAGAAACACTTACACTTACATGCATTGTATACTACCACTCTTGTCGGTAGTTTAGAACAAGTTTGTTCCGGCTGGTGCGGTCCTCCACTGGTAGGAGATACCTGGTTGGGGAAATCCCTGCAAGTCGTAATATAAGTTCGACGACGGATCACACCATCCAGTGGGGGAGGAACATCGCCACGTCCCATGATAAAAACTTGCTCTGCACTTCAGGACTAAATAGCATTGCCGTCGAAGCATCCGGAAATACGAAATAGTCAATTAATCCAGGACAGTGAAGGTTCCACCCGCGGAAGCCTAATACGCTCTCAATTTGCAAGTGGTTATTAGTCGTACCCTCGGCCCACTGTACGGGACAACGCCATTCTGCCCTGTTGACTGTCTGCCAGCGCGCCGCCCATCTCGAGGTTGCCAGCTGGAGGCGCGCACTTGTTTCCTTATGTCCCTCTGCACTGTATGCGTAATTGTGCACGCAGGTGTGTGGAATGCTCCTGTAATTGATGTTCTGTAGCAGGCATGTCTGAAAGGTACTCTGTGTCGGTGAGTTGGGAACATGGCGAAGAGGATGAGAAACAATCAACGAATGATGTGCCATGCTGGTCGACTAATCACTTTCAAGACCTATCCAAAGACTGCGAAAAAGTTGTATGGACGTGTAAAATTCACGTAGATCGTGGCGATTGATTGACATCTCTTACATTTTAATGATTTTTTAAGAACCTTGTTAGTGTATCTACTTTGCCGATTTCTTGAAATATTAGTATTATAAAAACTTAATTTTTATGTTTATTAGCAACAGTATGATAATTAAAAATTGTTGTCATCTGATTCATATCAGTTTGTAGCAATGTATCTAAATATCAACTATGAGCTAAAAATAAACGTATTATCAATTTTTGATCGTAAATGATTGAATGATTGATTATTTGGTGTTTTCAGGCGCTACAACGGCTGGGATCATTCTCTTTGTAAGTATAGTGCATGTTTTATCAAGGTAGGTAGCAGTGTTCTTCTCCCCTCCCCACTGAAGGGTGAGATCCATCACTGACTTGCACATGGACATACGCGGTCCAAGAGTCTCTCTTCTGCAGGACAGTACCTCCAAAGAACAAACTCTAAGATACGGCCTCTATCTCCCGATATGTGGAGTATTGTAGTTCGTGTAATTACGTGTACAAAGGCAGAAGAACAGACAAGGATGACGAAAGGCAAAAGGCGCACGAGCCATGGCTCATTTGTTAGGGTACAACTCTAGTATTCACCTGGTCGAAATAAAACACGGAAAATTTCCGATTAAAGCAATCGGCCGCTAGAACTTTCCTCCAGACAGCAAGTGTTCTCGGCCTTGTAGTTAGTGTCGAAAATCCCTCCACCGTCGGGACTCGATCTCTATGGCCGTCCTACCAGACCTACCTACCTTCCTTCCATTCACATCAGTTGATGTCCTAAGCCACCTCAGCCGGTATTGACCGTAAAAGTAATAGGTCCTATATTCAAGATATATTACTTAATTGATAAAATAATAAGCTTCCAAATGTCACAAAAATAAAATAATGTTTTTATAAGTAATTGATAAGACAAACATTATTTCGACTTTCAGAATTATGTTTACCACACCGAACGGTGCACGTTAAATTCATGCAATTATTCACGTCACCTGTGCAATTTCATTTTCTTTTTGCCACAAAAAAACATTACTAAATCAAATAAAAGATTAATAGTAAAAAACTCAGATTATTTTGGGTACATTTCTCTTGTGAATGGTAACCGTTCTTCGGCAATAATAGCATCGCTGCACTCCCTAATGCTGTCTTTGCACCATTGTGTCTCTCCCTTCATTGGGTTCCAATTGTGAGCTCAGAATCTTAATGGAACACCCCTCGCTTCGTATTCGCAAGGAGTGCCTCGACTAATAATTAAATATGATAATACTGGTATCCTTAATTAACTTACCAGCAGCGTGAATTTTCTGGAATCAAAACCCACCGCCAAGAAATTCCTGTCATCTGAAGAGCTAAAAGCTGAAAGCTCCCTCTTCAGCAGTCTGTAGGGTGGAACTCGGCGCCCCTGCACCAAGACTCGACTGGAATTTTAATTTTCTTCGCGCTAGGTATTTTCGATGTTAAAACGATTCTTAGCCCGCTCGAATAATTAGACTTTTCCTCAAATTATAATTCCGGGCAGATAAAGCGGTAATGAATACATAAGATTGCAGATAACTAGAGGGGGAAAAAGTTTTCGAAAGAAAATCGAATTTAGCCCTTTAAATATATTATTTCAATTACGATAAAGTTTAAAAACGCGGTTACTTATTACGTAAAGAGTGATTTGCCAGCGCGATTTTATCTAGTAGGAATTAACTCGGAAGGCGTGCTTTAGCATCCACCCGCCTGCCGTCCGGGCGTCGAAATCCCGGCGCAGCAGGATATTTACGGAGGCACGAAAGTTCTTTAGAATTAACGAGCCACTCGCAGTTCATGCAATTTCGGCACAGAGGGCGCCTTATACACGAAAGGAAGTTGCAGAAAGTTGGGAGAAACGCTGTGCCAAATCGTTTTCGCGCGCGCGCCTCGCGAGAGGAACGCTCCGGGCTCGCCAGAGGAACGATCCGGGCTGGCGGGGGCGAGGCGAAGACTCAGCAGGTCTCCGACGACGACGCCGGCGCTCTCTTTTCCGAAAATATTCCTCGACGCAATCAAATCCCGCCGAGGGGCAATTACGGGACGCAACCCGCAAATCAGCCGCTAATCCTGGATAAGCTCCGAGCGGCGCGGCGGGGGAGGGAAAGAAATCCGCTCGGTGGACGAGGGCCGGAGGGAGGGGGAAAGGGTTGAGGTGAGTGCTTGAGGGTGAGGTAGAGGACGAAGGGAGCGGGAGGACGGATTTTCTGAGAATCCGCGAATTGTGGTCAGAGGAGGGGTCGCTGCAGGGTTAGCAGGTCGTTTTTCATGCGGGAGTGACCATCGTTTCCGGGGTGGAGATTTACCGCGCATAAAAGTTCTTGCAGAAAAGACGATCTACAATTTCATGGATTGGGAGATACCTGTTTGGTTAAGTAATTAAGCCTCAATTTAATTGGGGTGGCAAACAACGAATATTTAAAACTGCCTTACGTCGTTTCTGTTACTGACAATATAAAATTTCAAAAATTTTTTAAAGGAGAAGAAATTGATATTATATAAGAATTACCATAGACTTCAAACCAAAATAATATTGCGAAGCTTTTTCCGCATACATGATCCTTGCTAAAAGCGCCTGTGTACAGGTACAGGATGTTACGTACAGGAGGGAAAACGAAATTATAATAACAGGAGAGCAATGTCGTCAATTTTAAATTCGGAAAAATTAACATTCTGAAATTTAAATTCAAATCAATCAACTAACACAAAGAACTTTTTGTATTCTGAAACAAAACGAAGGGATTGATAAGAAATATTCGATACCAATGGACTTAATTAACAGATTCCATTCCCCAAGAGCGAAAATAAGATTCAAAAGGGTATTATGTATGGAAGAAATTTCACTCATAGATATCTAATTTTTAATTTAGTAATAATTATCGGACTTATTAAGTCTTTCATGCATGAATGTAAAATTTTCTCCAACAATTGTATTGCAGATTATACGTTCATGTATATTACTATGTACAACTATTTTCAATCAAAAATCTGAGAATTTGTTCTTTTTAGATACCTCTAATTTACAACAAAAATATTTAAATACATTTTAATTAGTTTGGATATTTTATTTTAAGATGGATTGAAATAAACAATAGCATTTCGGGGAGAACGAAATACTTGAAAAGCATCTTCTTTTTGTGGACACCTCTACTAAGATATGTACAACAAATTGTAAAAATTAGGGAAGGATAACGGCACTAAATGAGAGGGATACAGACATTGCAACACCTAAAACAGCATTTGTAGCTTACAAGAGGATACTTAATATAAATAACAGTTACAACGGACGACGAAAGTTATTGCATTTCAAGCAAGTGACATTTAACTGTCTACAATGAAGCAATTCGATTGATGGCCTTGAAGATTGCCAGATGAAACGATAATCTGATTCTATCCAATAATATAATTAGTTACTCTGGTTATATATCTTGCTTCAGAGCAGAAAGCAAATATGATGTATTGTCAAACGATCATGCTGTTCTGAGGCAGATAGTGCAAATGGGAGACGGATGATATCAAAGACTGGGAAGTCCTGAGAAAGATTTCAAAATTATAAACACCTGACCGTAATAGAAGAACTTAAATATACCTAGAATTTGCGAATCGATAGCCTAATGTAAGGAAAAGTAAGCCAAAAACACTTAGCCCTTAACGACATCTAGAAAATATATTCCAGATTCCTGCGTATTCATAGGTCAGGTCGGCTGATATTTTTGTCAGAATGAACGAACACATACACATGCATGCTTGGTAACACTCAATACATGTAACTTTGCCAAATGTCTAATAAACCTAGGACATTCTTTCATTCCAGACTATGACACAAACTTTGGAGCAGATATACTTGGAAAATTTACACTTACAACCACACAAAAATGTTTGAAATCCTTCTGAATGAAGAAAACAACACCTCTTTGTATGGTGGTTTCAATGAACACGACCCTTCCCTTCCCCGAACGATCAAATTCATTTTACCACCTCACCGAGCAAAACGCTTTCCTCTATCCGATCTCCCGTACCTGCACACAGATCCAACCCTCGCCACCATCTTGCGCAGAAACCTAGGGGCTCACAACCTTAGGAAGATTGATTGATTGATTTTTTCGTGTTTCTGGGCGCGTCAACTGCTTTATTCACTAGTCCCGTTAGTGTAGTGCATTTTTTCGGGGGACCTGGCGGTGATCTTCCGCCGCTGGATTGCGAGATCCGGCGCCGACGTACCGTCGGCTAGTGGGATTTCCCCCTAACCATGACTCTCTCACCAGCGGGGCACCGCCCCAGCCGGGACAATCTCTAAGCTCCCGACCGGTCTCCCGGAAAGTGTGGTCGTGTAGTGCATGTTAGTGTAAGTGTGTGTGTGTAATGGGAGAGGATAGGACAAAGAAGAGGAACAGATCGCGCGCAGTCCGTGGCCCGTTTGTTAGGGTACTGTTCCGGCATTCGCCTGGTGTTGATCGGAGAAACCACGGAAAACTACCAATCAGAGCAGCCGGCCGCTAGAATTCTCCTCCAAACAGCGACTGAATTCGACCTAGCTGAAAAGCTAGTGTCGAAAATCCTACCGCCGACAGGACTCGAACCTAGGACCTCCCGGTCAGAGGCGCTGCAGTGACATCAGTTGATGCAGAGCTACCGCTCTCAGTCCTTAGGAAGAAAATGTACAAAACTCCTAACAGGGAGCTCGGGAGACGGGATTTGTATTATCGCCAGAATCAAAACAGAAATATATAACAAATAATGTTATACAGACTACAATACACATTATTCTTGAGATTACTCTTTTTAAATTGTTTGGTGCGATTTGTGAAATATTGCTTTAGAAAATTTACATCATTTTTCGTAAGAAAAAGAATTTTCTCATTTCCTCTTAAACAAGGGACGTTTCTTAGTAACCTTCAGCATTTTCCTACACGCCATATTGAACGCAAATAACAGTATTACAATCTTACTACCACAGAATTACTTCTGAATCTTAATGAAGGTCCTAAAATAGTTTTTCACTCCAATATTCTCCTTCAGAGCTGTCCTTGACCACTCAGTGCTTCTTTGACTGCTGTCTATGAAGCTATATGAGTGCAGTCTGTGTAGCTAGACTGTCCTAAAATATGACCTATTTTGATTGATTTTCGTTTTACATTGAGTATTTGATAAACATTGTAGTCGCTCAGAAGTCAGCAAATCGCCATAAACAGACACCTTCCTGGGCGGTTTCTTTATATTTCAACGTTCGTCAGACGTTTCACGCGAGGTCTGAGGAAATCTAAAATTGGAAAGTTCCGCTGTAATTATCGAAGTCTATTAAATTTGTACTTTTATGATATTCAATTTTTAGTCCGACATCCGTAAGCCGCCAAAAAATCCATGCAGGGGTCAATGCGCATCTTGAGCCGTGACTTGTGCAAAGCTTCTAAGCGGCCCAACTTTCGTTTCTATTCAAACAAAACTGTCTTTCATGACGAGTCGCATCTATGTATATTTCTTTGTGATCATCATGATTAATTCAGAGTTCTCTTTAAATAGGCTGACAATAAAAAACAGTAAGAAATCGGCCATCTACAAGCACAGTCAAGTTGATGAAAACACCATCAATCTGTGTACTTCGTACGAAGCAGAGGAGCAAATGGCGACGTCTCAAGTGCACGGTCTAGCCGTTGCGCGGAGCATAGCGCAGTCGACTGCGACAGCGGCTGCGGCCCCGGGGGGGGTGGTGGGGGCGGGGCGGGGGGACGGGAGCGCGCGGGCCGGGGGGGGGGCGGGGCCGGCTTAATACGAACGAATTGATTTTACGAAAGCGCCCGCGGCAGCGGCGGCGGCGGTGGCGGCGGCGAGCGCCCACGCCGGACCGATAAATCACCGGCTTTCACCAGCCCGTGCGGTGCGTGTAACCTCAGAAACCGAAACCGTGGGCCTGCACCGCCCGCACCGCACCGCCGCCGCCACCGCGTTACGTAGCAAAGCTGGGCGCCCCTCTCCGACGATTGCGCGCTCTCTCTCACTCTTGGGCGAACGTGACAACGCGACGCTCTCAGCCGCAAGCGGAGAGAAACGCCGGAGCTGGTACAAGTGGATCCAAGCGTGGTTAAAGCCTGGAGGAAGAAGAAGAGTGAAGAATGGGCGGTCGAGTTATTCGGGAATGAAATAGGCTTCAAGAGGAGGAAAATTGGTATTTTCATTGAATTGAATTCAGCATCTCTCTCTCACTTTCTCTCTCTCTGTCTTTCTGTCTGTCTGTCTCTCTTTCCCCCCCTCTCTCTCTCATGCACACACACATGCATATCAAAATTTGCATGTTTATTGTTTATACTGTATTATATTATTTAGGATTTCTTTAAAGTTTGGAATACAAGAAAGGTGTACGAAATCAGGAAAGGACAACTACTTGCACCTGTACTTTTAGATAATTCGCGGGCGCCCGCCTCCCCTTCGGCCCCTTTGAGCTCCTCCTCCCTTTTTGTCAAACGCGACAACGCAATGCGCACAGCCAAAAGCGAAGAGGAACGTCGGAGCTGACACAAGTGGATCCAAACTTGGTTGAAGTCGGGAGTAAGGAGATTCAAGAAGAAGCAGTCGAGGTGCCCGGGAAGAAAATAGACTTCAAGAGAATGAAATTTGGATTTATCCTTTTTCACTGAATTGGAAAATCACTCTATCGGAGGAATGACCACGTATAAATCAGAAAAGGTGTTTCTGGCTAACGTATTTTTATTACACAGGTTAGTGCTCTCTCTCATGATCTGAAAACGGTATATCCTGAACCGCGATCTGTCGCGCAACCTAGGATTGATTGACTGATAGATTATTTCGTGTTTCCGGGTACGTCAACTGCTATGATCATTAGTCCCGTATGTGTAGTACGTGTTCTTATCATGAAGGTACCGGGAGCGGTAACTCAGTACATCAACTGATGTCACTGCAGCGCTTCTGACCGGGAGGTTCTAGGTTCGAGTCCTGACGGCGGCAGGATTTTTGACACTAGCTTTTCAGCGAGGTCGAATTCAGTCGCTGTCTGGAGGAGAATTCTAGCGGCTGGTTGCTCTGATCGATAGATTCCGTGGTTTCTCCGATCAACACCAGGCGAATGCCGGAGCAGTACCCTACCAAAAGGGCCACGGAACGCGCGCGATCTGTCCTTCCTCTTCCTTGTCCTATCCTCTCCCTTATACACACACACTTACACTGACATTCACTACACTACCACATATTCCGGGAGACCGACCGGTAGCTTCAAGCTTGTCCCGGCTGGGGCGGTGCCCCTCTAGTGGGAGAGTCCTGGTTAGGGGGAAACCCCACTAGCCGATGGTAGGTCGGTGCCGGATCTCGCCATCCAGCGGGGGAAGATCACCGCCATCTCCCGACAAAAAACATGCACTACATTAGCGGGACTAATGACCGAAGCAGTTGACGCACCCGGAAACACGAAAAAATCAATCAATCATGAAGGTGGGGACGATATTTTTCCTGCTGTATGGCAATCCTGACGCCGACCTGTACGTCGGCTTGTGGGATTTTCCTCATCCAGGAGGCACCGCTCCAGCCCGGACGAAAGCTCTAAGCTCCCAACGCGTGTGGTAGTGTAGTGGACGCAAGTCTAAGTCAGGGATGAGGAGAAGACAAGGAACAGAACAAAACGACGAAGACAACTACCGATTAGAGCTGCCGGTCGCGCGAATTCTCTTCCAAACAGCGGCTGAACTCGACCTCGTTGTTTAGCCAGAGTCGAAAATCCTACCCCTGTTGAGGCTCGAACCCTAGGTTATCGCAGTCAGAGGCTCTGTAGTGGCATCAGTTGATACCGTCAGCTACCTCAGTCGGTGGGAGCGCTAGATGGTCGGTTAAGGTTTCCTGGACCAGAGCAAATTTGCATGGAAAAAGAACAGGAATATCTCTTATTTGTGAATTGTGTTTGCAAATTTGTAGTGTTCAAAGATCACTCGTAATAATGTGAATGTTTAGGACGTTTTGGGTTTGTAAGTACATTCCTTCATTTAGCAGTCGCAAGCCACCGAAGCAAGCTTTGCCAATGCGGTTCTTATCCCTCGCAGAGCGGGTTGTGAAGGAGGAACATTTGTTCTTCCATACGGCGTCCCAGTCCGAGTTAGGAGAAATTGATAGGACGAAAGGGGAATGAGAAAGAACGTTTTTCTCTAAAGAAATGTGAAATAGTGCAGTGTCGTATTTTTGGAGGCATTCCCTGGGTGTTTTCTATTTTCTTTCTGCTTGTTTTTTGCCTCTTTTGCCTTCTTGTACCTATAATAGATTTCGGAATGTTTTGGAACTACTTTCTCAATTCAATTAAATCAATTTTCAGTATCTAAGCTCAGGCCATCTGGCATCCTCCGGTAATTATGGCTACGTTATTCGCATGAAAATATGATGATGATGCACCATTGCAAATAAATAGAGGTATTTGATATTCCCTGAAACCAAACCTATTGAATTTATGATTATACTCAATAATAATGAATCCGAGCAGTTTCAACTCAAACTTCAAAAAGAGCTAAAAAATTCTTAATCACAATTATTTGCCAAGTAATATTTTTGTGACTGATCAAAAAAGATAAACTGTGAATACTCTAATTCTTTATTGCCCTAATTAAAAGTAATATTTCTTTCATGTGTACGCGTTCTGCAAATATAATCCAAACATGTTTTTGCAATCCTTAGAACTAGTTTGCATAATATCGTTTTCATGTTTCCATTCCCAGCGCCTCCTTCCTTTCGGAAGTCCTGCGTTCGCGAATGCTGCAGACAGTGGTGCCTACAGATGAAATACGGACCCGTTTACGTGGAGGGTTAATAGGGCGGCACGCACCTATAATTTACAAGTAAAAGCGAGAAGAAACAATTTAAACAGACGCCCATTATTCGCTCTGCCACAATGGCTAGGGACCCACAAATCTCGTCGATAATTGTTCGGCGGCGGCGGCGGCGGCCGATTGCGAAACTCGCGGTTCGCGTTGCACGCACGAGGCGATGGTGGCGGGGAGGGAGGGGAAGAGGGGATTGGAGGGGAATGCGAGGCTCATCGAAATTACTACACGTACTCCTTTATGTGCCAGCACTTTTGAATGGGCACCTAAATATGTTGTGTAATTGCTGAACTGGTATGAATTAAAGTTGGCAGAAGAGCATTTGCTTTATGAAGATGTTTTGAAAATCTCAATATGAAATTTTATTTTCTTTCTATAGTGAGTTTGATTCGACTGATTTGATTTTCAGTGTTTCCAGCCGTGTCATCTTCTGTGGTTATACCTGTCGTATGTGTAGTGTATATTATATCCGGGAGGTAAAGAGATTCTCCCTCAGCTGGAACGTGAGATCTGGCGCCGACCTTCACGAAGGCTGGAAGGGATTTCTTTCTTCAGGTACCTCCACTTGCGGAGAACTGCCATACCGAGAGAAGTTTTCAGCTCCCGATATTTGATGTAGTGCAGTGCATGTAAGTGAATATTGTGTGTGGGAGAAGAAAGGTACAAGGATAGACAAGTGATCGCGCGCAGTATTTTGCCCGTTTGTTACCATATTGCTCTGATATTACCCTGGTATTGGTAGAGACGCCGCGGGAAACTACCGATCAGAACAGCTGACCACTAGGATTATCCTTTAGGCACTGGCTAAATTCGATCCAGTTATACAGCAAATGTAAAAAACTCCGTCAACCGAGGGAGTTGATCCTCTGCACTTCCCAGTCAGTTGCTGTAGTAGCTACGGCTATTTGTCGTTACTTTCTCATGCTTCCTCAATACTATTCCTGTATCAATAACTTTATCGTAGGAGTTGTCCCTAATGCTTCAATTAGTACCATCTTCATCTCCTACTTAACCCGCAGAATCCACTCTCCAGCTACATTCAAGCATAGTCATCATTTATTTACACTTAACATTGCATTCCTTATTATCTTAATATATTTCCTTGTTTTCATCACATTAGTTGCAAGTGTTAATGACAAAATTGACTCACATTACATCCAACTGCGTGTTAACATCACTATGGTGATCGAAACAATCACTAAATTTTCTCTACATTTTCATTTAAATTAACTTGTTCACGTATCGTTTTTTGAACCGGACCCTCCAAAAATTATAGATTGGTTGCGAACATAACAGTAGCTTCTTGGGCTCAATAGATGCCGTTTAAATAAAATTACCAGCGAGAAAATGTATTTTGCTTCTATCCAGCAATCAGTGTACAAAATATGTTATGCTATATTTGAAGTTTTATTTTAATTTTGTAGGTTGACTACGTAAAATGTTCGATCTCAAAATGAAAAAAATAACATATATCACCTTAAAATTAGAGACACAGAGTTGGTAGAATATTATCAAGGGTGGCATGAAATTACTCACTTAGATATTGCAGAGGATTCATTGCTGAAAGTGACAGGAACGATTGAAAATTTTCTAATAAGATTTGAATAACGTGTATGATTTTTTCTCAAATCTCAATTAATATTATGGGTTCAAATTTCTACAGACTAGAAAGAAAATATATTAATAATAGTTGAAGAAATAATAACACACAGATGGGTCAACCAACATTTGAACATTTAAAAACATCATTATTCTTGTCCCTGTCAGCCCATATTCCATCATTGTTTTCTCTGTTACCGTCATATTTATTTTTTCATTTCCGTCATTGCTCTCACCTACTCACCACTTCAAACTATATCAGTACCACTGATACCATTCTTATCAAAGTTTGCATCTTCATATCGTTCCGAAATTTCTGTTGTCAACTAAAAGCCCCTCTTCAGCTAGCTGCTCAGCGCAGCAAAAAAAAAGCCTTGCTTCTCAGCATCGTATATCGGGAAATTCTAAGGTTTCGTTCCGTCGATGGGAGATTTTCAACTCCTGCGGCATAGCAGGGTCGATTTTAACCACTACTGTATTTTGAAGAGCCACTAGCTGCTCTGATAAATAGTATTGAGTGATTTTTTTATGAATGTCAGGCGAACGCCAGAGCATTACCCTACGAAACAATACTCCAACAAACGGGCCAGTGAACATGAACTATCCTTTCTCATTCGTGTCCCCACTTCTCCCAACACTCACTTTCTCTCTCTCACTCTCTCTCTCTCTCTCTCTCTCTCTCTCACTCTCTCTCTCTCTCTCTCTCTCACGCACAGTACCCTTCTACGCTGCCGGGATTCAAGTTTGAGGCTTCTACCTTATCGTCACGAACAGTGCTCCATCAGGGCAGATATCTCGAGAGGGAAATCTCAAACTGGCGTGTTGTTCAGAGCCATATCTTTACTTTTCAGGAGAGCCGAACATCACATCTTCCTTCTCCTCCATCACCTCCTCTCCGTCCTGGGATATAATATGTACTGCACTTACGGGACTTGAAGCGTCCCAAAATCAATACTCCGTCGCCGGCGCGCCCTCACCGCAGCCCTGCAGCCGGCCGGCGCGCGCCGCTGCCCTCGCCGCTCGCGAGGCGCACAGGTGGAGGGAAGCCCTTTGGGCGACGCGTGGCTGAAAGGGCGCGGCTGCGGCCAATGGCTGACGGCTTTGGTCTACCTCCACCTAGGGGCCGCCACAGGCTGACGCGCAAGTGGCCAGCCACCTTTGACTGCGCGCCCTCCGTTGCTCATGCTGTTGCTCACAATGTACAGAGCTTTCCGAGGTTCTGATATTCCACTTCATTCTATGAAAGAATTAGGAATATTTTTATAAATGTTTGGTGTATTAAAGAAAGGATTAAGTGAACGGGGGAATGAGTATCGTTTGATTATTATTGGTTAAAGTGTGTTGTATTAATAGAACATTCTTATTATTGTTTGATTGTGTCTGAATTGCAATATGAATTGTTTATTGCACCATTTTAAGTAAGCGAATGAAATTGAAATACAATAGTTTGTAGATTTAATTTCCAAAGTGTAAGGACTATTGTAACGCTACAAATAAATCAAACTTCTTGTTAGTAACTCTTTTATTAATAGGTGTATTTATTTTCATAAGCCATTTACATATCGTGAAGGGACAACCGTTAGATTCTAATTTAAGATCTCTTTCATGACTAAACTTGGGGAAAGGTGCAAAAATTAGTCTAAGTATAAAAACATTATTCCAAATTATTTAAAACATGAAATGTTGAAATCACAAAATGGTTCACAAGTAAGTTAATAAAAAGGGGTCGACAATAATAATTTTATTTCTATAGCATTGATTAGTTGCAAGTAGAACGGAATCTACACCTGCTAGGAACTGAGTGATCACGTTGTGCTGTAAATGTTAACGTGTGTCAGGTAAGTAGTGCGTAGGTTCTGGGATGGGAACGATTTTCTGCGGCGCTGTCACGCTTTACACCCTGGTCGTTCATCGATGACTGAAACGAGAGGTGAACTTAACGAGACTGAAACTGATGACTGAGAACAGAGGCAAACTGAACGAGACTGAAACTGATGACTGAAACGAGAGGTGAACTGAACGAGACTGAAACTGATGACTGAAACGAGAGGTGAACTGAACAGGACTGAACTGATGACTGAAACGAGAGGTGAACTTAACGAGACTGAACTGATGACTGAAAGAGAGGCAAACTGAACGAGACTGAAACTGATGACTGAAACGAGAGGTGAACTGAACGAGACTGAAACTGATGACTGAAACGAGAGGTAAACTGAACGAGACTGAAACTGATGACTGAAACGAGAGGTGAACTGAACGAGACTGAACTGATGACTGAAGAGAGGTGAACTGAAGAGACTGAAACTGATGACTGAAAGAGGGTAAACTGAACGGACAGAAACTGATGACTGAAACGGAGGTGAACTGAACGAGACTGAAACTGATGACTGAACAGAGAGGGGAACTGAACGAGACTGAAACTGATGACTGAAACGAGAGGTGAACTGAACGAGACTGAAACTGATGACTGAACGAGAGGTAAACTGAACGAGACTGAAACTGATGACTGAAACGAGAGGTAAACTGAACGAGACTGAAACTGATGACTGAAAGAGAGTAAACTGAACGAGACTGAAACTGATGACTGAAACGAGAGGTGAACTGAACGAGACTGAAACTGATGACTGAAACGAGAGGTGAACTGAACGAGACTGAAACTGATGACTGAAACGAGAGGTGAACTGAACGAGACTGAAACTGATGACTGAAACGAGAGGTAAACTGAACGAGACTGAAACTGATGACTGAAACGAGAGGTGAACTGAACGAGACTGAAACTGATGACTGAAACGAGAGGTGAACTGAACGAGACTGAAACTGATGACTGAAACGAGAGGTGAACTGAACGAGACTGAAACTGATGACTGAAACGAGAGGTGAACTGAACGAGACTGAAACTGATGACTGAAACGAGAGGTGAACTCCACGTCTGTATTTAAACAACCTAATGAAAAATTTAGTTAAATTTAGTACATCAGTATAAATTCTTTTTCTGAGCATGTTTTGACATCTTCAGGGTTTTTTTATAAAGCTTTATCGCATGATAGCTTCTTGCATCATTGATAGAAACGAGAGTTCATCCGGGATGAATTCTAGGAGTTGATATGGTAGAAATACAGGGCGTTTGATTTGTAATGCCTTAGATCTAGCCACAGAGTTTAGTTTAAAGTGTTTTACGTTTGTAATAAAGAGTCTACTGAATAAAATAAAACTCAGCTTCCGTCGTCATATTCCTTCTTAATATGCGTCTGAACGAAGCAACGTCATTAATGTTTGTCACCCTCGAATTTTGAGATTCTACCCGTCCTTATGCCTTTTGAAACAATTCATCGCTTTTCATTATAAAAACAATTTTTTAATGAAATATATTTTACGTTAATACTTGCGATAGCTCAGTGGCTACATTCTTACTTCTTTATTGAGAATCAGAAGAATCTGGGATTCGAATACCGACGGTAATGGAATTTCGAAACTAGCTACATACTTGTAGCTGGATCAAATTCCACCACTGAAAGGAAGAAAACTATCAGCTGCGAACTCTGATTAATAGTTTTTCGTGATTTTGACGATGAGTAACAGGTGAGCCAGTGCCATGCGTACCGGTGCAGTACCATGACACATAAAGAATCGCGCGTGTTTGTTCCTTCTTCATTCTTGTCCCTTCTACACCCCTATCAAACACAAATACAGCTGCATTCTGTACATTATCACATATGTCGTGAAAGGGATGGAGAACTTAGAGATTGACCCGGATGGGACGGGGAGGGAGATGACCCCAAAGGCGGATCTCAGGTTCCATCAGCGGAGAAACATCGCTACCTTCCGTGATTCATACATGCATTCAATACATTTATTTGAACTGCAATTGGATATGATCCGGTGGCAGTTAATTAATAATAATAATAATAATAATAATAATAATAATAATAATAATAATAATAATAATAACAAAGACTACAGTACAAGACGAGGATGCAATAATCATACTATCACTATCATGAAGAATTCTATCAATTATTTCAACTCGGTCATGATATCCAATAATTATATGTTGGTGATACTAAAAATTAATACAAGCTACATAGATATTGGCTAAATTAGATTTTAAAAAGGGCATGGATGCCGTTCACTACACTTCACTGTACTGCACTACACCACACTGTTTGCTTTGAATTACACTGACCAGCACTTCACAGCACTTAGCTACTGACATTTGACATCTATTACTCTCAGCTTGTTCTAACTTATTTCTGAAACTTCGGACACTTCAAAATGCATTATACTTGGACTATTGGTCTGAGAATTTGATACACCTGGAAGCAATCACTCTTTCACCAGTAAAGTATGTTACTCGTAGGAGTACTAGTCTGGGTAAAGTTACTTCAAACCAACGTGGCCGACGCTAATATTGTCAAATTAATCAAGTTTGGTTTTCGTAAAACTTAATTAATCAATTATTTTACAGTATACCTGTACCAATAATTTTCTAAAATTTTCTAAAATCTATCTTCATGGTCTTTCACACAATTTTCTGTGCGCGACCAGCCTACACTTGCTCCATTGATCATCCTATAATTTTCATAAATATCCAAACTTGTCTTATGTACAAATACTCCCCAAATACTCCAACTTGTTTTCTGAGAGTATATCTGAACGTAATTAGTACCTTTCATATTTGTTTTAATACTTTCAAAAAATATGAACGTGTACACCTGAATATCTTATATTGTGTTTCGCAATGTTATAATTTTTAAATTACATTTAAAAAATGAAATAATCATCTTTATTAGTAGGAAGGTCTCTAAAATCTTGAGACACGATCGATATCAGTACGAACTTAACAGCCATACTGTTGCTTTCAACTCCCTCTTTATTTCGATTTTGTTGTTTTTGGCGTTCCGCCACTTACTCCATATCACCCTCGACGTCCCTTTGATCTCTGGTGTTTCCGCTACCATTCATGGGACACTCCCCTCGCACATCACCTCCCTTCACTGTCACCAGGCCACGCCCCCTCACCCCAATGCCTAATGGCTTCCTCACCTCCTGTGGAGCCCTTGGCTGTCACCCTTCCGGCCCGTTCCCTTTGCCATGCTTCCACCCTTTGTTGAGATCATCATTGGTTTTTCACATTCGGCACTGATTTGGTCTTATTTATTAACTGTAATGCAATGCAATTTTTTTCGTGTTTCTTTTTGACGATTCGAAATTACACTGCAATGTAGTCTACATTTGGAAAAATTGAAATACGTGCGTTTATATTTTCCAAGCATACTTTCATTCTCTTTGTTTACACTTCATTAATATGTTCTTTCGAAGACCTTTTGGGAACTTGAATAGAATTTGCATTGAGTTCTATTGAAAATTATAATATTTCATTTCAAATACATAACAGATTCAAATCAGGTTGGCCTCAGGGGTTTCCTCTGTACGTGGTTAAATTATTCTCCCCCACCGGCAACATTGCCAACCTTTGTCGAAGCATGCGAAATAGCAGATATTCCAAAAAATGGCTTTTCTACATCAAATCACTTTTCATTTGATGATGACTCTTCTTCATTAAATATCAACGGCAAATGAATATCCTCAATTGAACCGATAAAGTTCCCTCTTACAAGTTGTGTTGACGTTGTGAATAAATTTATTCTCAGGATTCTGGATATACTTTATATTCATACTTGATCTTCTACTTCATCTTCATCATCTTCATCATCATTATCATTGACATCATCATCATCATCATCACGATGATCAATGTTTTGATTTGATGGAATGGTTTGATTTAGGGGATACATCATTTTATAATAAATCTTAAAACGTAATTGATCTAGCCCTTAATGAATTAACATTTCTCTTATTTCGTTTCGATTTTTCTAGCAACAGACATACTCTTAATTGTGGCTACTGCACTTGACGTAATCGTTTCATCTCCCCTGGGCGTCTCCGAGCGGAGGCCAAAGCGCTGCGCGGCTTTGAATGAGGAATGAAGCGCGCGCCCAGCGCTGATCCCTGGCGGAGAATTAGCCGCCACTCTCTGCGCTGCGCAGCCACAACCTCCCCACAGTCGCCGCCGCCGCCGCCACTACCACTGCCGCCACCGCCGCCCGCCCTCACTGCCGCCACCGCCACCGCCACCGCCACCGCCACCGCCACCGCCACCGCCATCGCCACCGCCACCGCCACACGCCACCGCCACCGCCACCGCCACCGCCACCGCCACCGCCACCGCCACCGCCACCGCCACCGCCACCGCCACCGCCACCGCCACCGCCACCGCTACCGTCACTGCCACCGCCACCGCCGCCGCCGCAACCGCTGCTGCTGCCGCCGTCGCCGCCGCCGCCGCCGCCGCTCTAATGTAGGAAGCCGGAGGGACTTATCTGCGCGGGTATTCAAGGGGAAATTCTTTTAGCAGCGAGGGGAGCGCGCGTCGCGGGTGAAACACGATCCATTAGGACAGATTTAATTGTATCGCGGCTGCCCGGGGGTTGGACCGGCGGCAGCGTCCCTTCCCTCTGTCACGTTCCTTCCACCCCGCCCCTCCCCTCTCCCACCCCCACCCACTCTCCGCCCTTTTCGGCGGTTCCCCGCGAAAATTCTTTGCTTCCAGCGCCCTCGTTTGTTCTCCACGCGCGCGCGCCGAGCGACGGTCGAGAGGGGGAGTGACGTCATGAAAGAACAACGTCGCGTAATTTCGCCTGGGAGACTTGGGAGATCGCGGGGCGATGGGCAGTGAACGTTTCCTCGCCGACCGTTGGTCGCGCTCTTGGGTTGGGCGACCCGGGGAAGGGTGGTGGCGGTGACCCTCACCTTTGAGATTTGCGGATCAAGGACCGGCTGCCCAGAGAGCGTTTTGCGGTAAAAGAAGTGGGGTTTCTTAAAGTAATCCCGTTATTCAATTATTATTGTATTTCATCATTTCCATAAGATCTGTAAAAAAAAACTACTGATCACGCATGAACAAACAATTTATTTACAGGCAGACAAATCAAATAAACTATATTAATCAATATAATTTTCAATTAAAATTATACTTCGTCTTTGTGCGTTGTTGCGGACAAAAACTATAAATGGATCAATTCTACTAAAATCTGGATCGCCCCTGTCAGGGTAGGCAACACATCGAACACTGATGCGGGGCGGGATGGACTCTTCCGGTGACCTGCTGGGCCACGCCCACCAATCGTCTTTCGTAAGAATCTACGCATTCTCATTTAGGACACGTGCGAAATGAGAACGAATTCTGGAGAAATAGGGAAGGTAGTGTATTGTATTTAGAGGCATGGACGTGATAGAATAATAGAGTTACGTGAGACGTGAAGGAACGAGGAACTGTTTCAAGGATGTTAATATAACGGGCGTAGGAACATGGCCTAAAGGGGGAGAGGAGACAGACAGTAGATCATTATGTGTAACCACACATTAAAGGATAAGAATATGGTACCAGCTATTCGTATAAAGATAATTAGAAGCAAAGATGCTGAAGACAAAATTCAACTTCAAGATAAATAAAGACGAGAATGACGCAACAAAACATAATGCGGACCAACACATACCACAGAAAAGACTAGAAAAATTTACTGCACGGCATAAGGAGCATCAATGATGATTGAAAACAAAACAGCATGACATTTTCAATTATTGTAATACGAAATTTTCTTTTAAGTCGACAATCGGCAACGTACAACGGAGAATAAAATGCACATCATAATACAATATTTCAAAATGAATAGCAACACCTTCCATAGAATATAAAATAATTTCTTGCTTTTATATGAAAATATTCTAGAATGTTACATAATTAGAAAAGATGTTTAAAATTCTTAGAAATAACACTTAGTATTTTTCCTCAAGCCAACATTTCACTACGTGCCCAGACTCTTTTAAAACTGTCTTGTCAGAACTCATTCATGTTTGCAGACAGATACGTTTGTATCCTACGATACAACTTCCTCCTTCTTTAAACTCTAACAACAGTTGGAACAACGGAAATTTTCATCGACGCCAACACACGTTGATGACGCCGGTTCCAGTGGTGGCAGTGGCGGCGGAGGAGGTGGTGGCGGAGGTAGCGGTGGCGGTGGCTGTGGCGGTGATGGCGGCGGAGGAGTGGGCGACGTTCGCGGCGGTGGCGGCGGTGGTGGCGGTGGCGGCGGTGGCGGCGGTGGCGGCGGTGGCGGCGGTGGCGGCGGCGGCGGTGAGGCGGCGGTGGTGGTGGTGGCGGCGGAGGCGGCGGAGGCGGCGGTGGCGGCGGTGGTGGCGGTGGCGGCGGTGGCGGCGGCGGCGGTGGCGGCGGTGGCGGCGGTGGCGGCGGTGGCGGCGTTGGCGGCGGTGGCGACGGTGGCGGCGGTGGCGGCGCTGGTGGCGGCGGTGGAGGCGGTGGCGGCGGTGGCGGTGGTGGCGGTGGTGGCGGCGGAGACGGCGGTGGCGGTGGTGGCGGCGGTGGCGGCGTTGGCGGCGGTGGCGGCGGTGGCGGCGGTGGCGGCGGTGGCGGCGGTGGCGGCGGAGGTGGCGGAGGCGGCGGTGGCGGCGGTGGCGGCGGTGGCGGCGGTGGCGGCGGCGGCGGTGACGGCGGTGGGGGCGGTGGCTGTGGCGGTGGCGGCGTTGGCGGCGGTGGCGACGGTGGCGGCGCTGGCGGCGGCGGTGGAGGCGGAGGCGTCGGAGGCAGGGCCGGGCGCATTGTCTGGCGGGGGAGGCCCCCACACGCCCCTGTCCCCCCGCTGGCACGCAAAGGTCGGGGCGCGCCGCGCCGCGGTACGCCGGCCACAACAGCGCACCGGCCGGAGTCATGCGGAAGTCCGCGTGACTGCGCCCCGGCGCGGCCCTCGGGGCGTGGCGCCGCCTCCGCCGCCGCCGGCGCGCGCCAATCCGCGGCTCTCCTCTGCGGTGCCCATTGGCCTCCGCGGCGGCGCCGCCGCCGCCGCGCCCGCCGAGGCACGTGTCTTGCAACGCGGTGGCGGCTGCCGCAACGCGGTGACGGAGCGTGCTCGCGCCGCAAAAAGAACGTCTCTTAATGCTCCCCTCAAATCCCGCTTGGGCGCAAATGCCAGGGTCAGATCCCCCGCCGACAGCGCCACCACCCCAGACCCCGTCGCAGCCGCACCCGCCACCGTTGTCGTTGTAGTTATCGCTGTCGTTGATGTTCGCAAATTCTTCACTATTTTTGGCATTGAAGTTGTTGTAGACTGAAGTCATAGTCATGTTCGTTATCCTCGACGTAATGATCGACGATACTGTTGTTTTCAATGCGGTGGGGTTATAACACAGGTTTTCCATCTTCATCAACCCTGTTCATTAACATTCAAGTCGTCAATATTGTGATCATCAACATTGTGATCGTCCGCATTGAGGTCGTAGACAGTCATTGTGAACGTTCTGGTCATCAACAATGCGGCCGTTAATATTGCGCAACCGGTAGCGGTAGCTCAGTGCATCAATTGATGTCACTGCAGCGCTTCTGTCCGGGAGGTCCTAGGTTCGAGTTCTGACGCCGGCAAGATTTTCGACACTAGTTTTCCAGCTAGGTCCAATTCAGTCGCTGTCTGGAAGAGAATTCTAGCGGCTGGCTGCTCTGATCGGTAGTTTTCCGTGGTTCTCCGATCTACACCAGGCGAATGCCGGAGCAGTACCCTACCAAACGGGCCACGAACCGCGCGCGATCTGTCCTTCCTCTTCCTTGTCCTATCCTCTCCCCCTTACACACACACTTACACTAACATGCACTATACTACCACATATTCTGGGAGACCGGTCGGAGCTCAGAGCTTGTCCCGGCTGGGGCGTTGCCCGCTGGTGGGAGAGTCCTGGTTTGGGAAACCCCACTAGCCGACGGTAGGTCGGCGCCGGATCTCGCCATCCGGCGGGAAAATCACCGCCATCTCCCGAAAGAAATAAAACATGCACTACACTCACGGGACTAATGACCGAAACAGTTGACGCGCCCGGAAACACGAAAAAGTCAATCAATCAATCAATATTGTGCACATTGATTGTGGTGGTCATCATCGTGATTGTCTTCTGATCGTCGATGTCCTGGTGGAGTTGTGGGAGTAGCTAATGCTCGTCATCAGGTTGTTAGTTTTATTATTATCAGCGAGGACGTGTTTGTAATCGTGGATAAGTGGTGATCTCGTACTTAGATGGACATTTCGTGATAGACACGGTCATGGACATCATCGTCGTGGACCTGGTCATGGACGTCATCATGAAAGTCATAATCGTAGTCGTCATATTCGTCGTCTTCATGTTATTCGATAGTGTCGTCCACGTTGTTATTGCTGCGGATCTTGTCTATCGTTGTTTCGCGTCAAAGTTATCTTCGTATCCGCAATCGGCACAGTTGCCTCCGTCACCCTCTTCCCCGTGGAGATTCATCGGTAAAGCACCGCGCAAAGCCACGCCGCAAATACCCCGGAAACAAAGGTGGGATTACAGTAACAGGACTGGAATCAGCTGTGCCTCATTAAACTGGCAGTTTCGTTCTCGTCGGGAGAACGTAAAACAACCGTTCGGGGTCGGGCTGAAGCGCGGCGTAAAAATTCCCTCTCGCTTTTCAAGTCTAATCAGCATACAAACGACTCGCCCTTCGAGGCGGTCTTCGCGGTCGTGTTGCTGCGGGCGGTTCATCCACACGTGCGCGCGCGCGTGAGAGAGAGAATGAGAGAATGAGAGAGAGAGAGAGAGAGAGAGAGAGAGAGAAGAGAGGAGAGGAGAGGGAGAGAGAGGAGAGACAGACAGAGAGAGAGAGAGAGAGATTTAAGCTACGCAGGAAACGATTATTGCTGTAAAACCTTTGACAAGTAGATGTACAAGATGTTTAAGCTCATTATTACTGAAATTGTCAATGCTATTTTTTATGATAGACACAACAACACTAAATCTTTCGCAGCATTACATTAAAAAAACCACTTATTACTTAATACTCAGAATAAATGTCTGTTTTGTGTAGGAATTAATAGAGTTATGTTAAAATCAGTAAAAGTATTATTTATTATATTAATATGTTGGTTAACAGCATCATTGTTCGTCCTGAACAATCTCATTCACATTCTCGTATTACAGCACACACCGTACTGTGCGAGATATGATGCGGTCACACAGGCTAAAGAGTGAGGTTACTGCCTTTTACACTCACCTCTACTTGGAAAGTATGTTAATAGAGAGGTACGCGTACAGTTCGTGACCAGTTTTCTTTACAGTTTCTTCAGATTCAGAAAAACAGAAAATCTCGATTCGAATACATTATACACTAACATTTCGTTTCAACATCGTAACTGTGGATTAACGAGATTCGGAAATACGTCTAAATTATTCTGCTAACGACGTCCAACAATCCGTATTACGAGAGAATGGCGGAATCTTGGACTCGTGACAGAGTGGGAGTCAAGGTCCACATTCCCTCTGGCAATGAATGGAAATGCAAAAGAACGTCGGATCGCGCGGTTTGCATAATGCCATCCTCCCAGCGTGGGCGTTAGCCCCGATTTCCCACGAGTCTCTTCTCCATAACTAAGCCGCGAGTAGTAACCTCCTTTCTCCCAACACCAAAACACGAAAGCGATTCTACGTTCTCGATGCTCTTACTAGCGTCACCCCACGACTCAACAGCATTGACTAGAACTTGAACACGCGCGATCTGTTCGTTGCGTTTGCTGTATCTACTTAAACTGCGGTTGCATGTTGATGAGTGATTTTGATGTGCATACCGCATTTATACTAATAAAACGAGCATGTTGTACGTGATTAATTGTTTGATTCGTTGGAGCCATGCCAATATGAATTCCGATGCATATTTGAATATTTGCAGAATTGTGACATATTTTCGGTCAAATTCTTTTATTGTTAAAGAGACATAATTCATTAAATGCTTTTATTTTGTGCTGAAATTTCACAGAAAAATACTTCAAGTTGTCTCCAATGAGGTAAATAAATAGTTCTTTCACGTCTTTCATTTTTGATTTTAGAAATACATCATTTATTTCTTGTAATACTCGTTTTTAATTTATTAATAAACAAATCAATGTTTAGACAATTTCCAAATATTTTAAAATTCTATAGTAAAATGGTAAAAAATATTATTAAAAAATATCTTATTCATGAGATATTAGACGCAACTACTATCTGCCTCTCTGTACGGGTGAGAAATTTTAAGCTCCTGCGGAAAGAGCGAACATTTCCACCTGGATAATCAAGCGGAACCGCCGCTAGAGTTAGGAAACTGCTTTTAATGCAGACGGGAGAGATGAGCACTGCAAACCACACGTGTCCCGTCCATCTGCAGTCGTCACGGCGCGCAGGTGTATTACGACGGTGGCGGCGCGGCGCGGCGCGGCCGGGAGTGAAGTAACCGCGCGGGCGGGCGGAGCATCCTGCGGTGAACGGACGGGGCCCCTCGCGGAATTTCCTTTCCTCCCTCGCCGGGGTCTCGGGTTCACGGATAGCGTCGCCGTTCTCCGGCGGAACCCAGCCCGACCCGACCCGTCTCCCGCGCCGCCGGGGCACGCCGGGCGAAAATGGCATCTCGGCCTTCTTTCTCGAACACTTTTTGAGCGAAAGGTTGCACTCTCGGAGCTAATAATCCGCTTCACTGGTGGTTTTGTTTTTCAATCTATCAAATACAGAATGATTTCGTACTTCTTTGAAAGGCTAAAAGTTTTCGTGTTAAGGTTTCGTGTTTGTGCTTCTGTAATTAAGTTTAAAAGGAGAATTATATTAGGTTCATTTTGAAGAACGGTCAATAAAATACTTTACTATTTTTAGTATAATTGTGTGAAAGTGAGAAATATTTTTAGTGTTTAATATATGCTGAATTTAAAAAAAATGTTGTCTTATTTATTGAGTATTAAACATTAATGATTTACAGATATTTTCATTAAAATTTTGTGCTATTGTTTCATCATTTCATATTTTCAATGCACTCACACACACAGGGAACACCCACGTCATTTAAACAGCTGAAAATGCTTACTAGGTCTCTAGTCTCTACTCTTACACTCTCAATTTCAAGTGATATAATTATACAAATATTTCAAGTATGAGGAATATATATCTAATAGTTATTACTGCTATGTAAAAATGATTTTATTTGGAAATGTTTTTTCTAACAACATAGTAACCCCCTCGCTTTATAAACCATTTACAATTGCACTTAGTACATGTATTTTGTAGCTCACAAAATATTCTCCAATTGGATTATAAATTAAACAGTTATCACTTTTACCATAAAACGTCCCAGGCAGCACCAGAACGATAGCTTGTCGGAGATAAGTACAATACTACTCAAGCGGCAAAGTTTCGTTCGATTATCTTATTAAAGATTCCCAACATGTCCTAGACAAAAACAAACATTGCCTTCACTATCATAGGCGACCCATGGTGTACTAGTCAGAACAACCACCTTCTTCTTACGGCTATCAATCAATCCACTTGAGATTTGAGGTGGACGAAGGGGTTCACGGAAGCTTTTCTCGACATTTTCTCGTTTCCTTTGCCTCTGATTGTGCCACTGCTTCATTGTCATCAACATTATCAGTCGAAATCGTTTGCCTCAGGTACGTCCATAAAAGCTAGACTCTGAGTATCGTAACGTCGTCATAGCAAAGTGGTGAAACATTTTCTCAACTGATTGATTACTTCGTATTTTTTGGGTGCTTCAACGGCTATAGTCATTAGTTTCGTAAGTGGAGTACATGTATAGCGTGGGGGTGGCAGTGTTCCTCCCTCACTGGAATTCCATATGTGTCTCCGTCCTGTATGTGTATTGCGGGGTTCACCCTACCAGATATCTCCGCCGACGAGGCATCGCCTCATTCGGGACTCCGAGACAGTGACAGAATTCGATCAAGCTAGAGAGCTAATGTCAACAATCAGACTGAGAGAGATGGATCAAGGCATCAACTGATGTCACTTCTCTCTGACCCTCTGACCGGAAGGTCGTCGGTTCGAGTCCCGACGGATTTTCGACACTGGCTTGTCAGCTATGCCGAATTCAGTCGCTGTCTGGAGAAGTCTAGTGGCCGACTGCTCTGATCGGTAGTTTTCGGTGATTTCTCTGATCAACACGAGGCGAATTTTGGATCTGTACCCAAACAAACGGTCCACGGACCGCGTGCGATCTTTCCTACCTCTTCCTTGTCCTATCCTCTCCCTTTACACACACTTACACTAACATGCACTACGCTACCACACGAGCCTGGGGACCGGTCGGATGCTTAGAACTTGTCCTGGCTAGAGCGGTGCTAGTGGGAGATACCTGGTTGTGGGAAAATCCCGCTAGCCAACGGTAAGTCGGTGATTTCACCATCAAACGGGGAAGGATCACCGCCACCTCCGGAGGAAAACACTACACTTACGGGACTAATGATCTAAGTTGTTGCGCGCCCAGAATCACAAACAACCAACCAACCATCGACAATCAGCCACTGTCGGGACTCGAACCCTAAAACCTCCGGACCAGAGGCACCGCACTGTTGTCCTGTCGCACTGATCTATCTGAATCGTTTTTCTCTCCTAAAATTCACCCATCCGCCTACCGTGCTTCCCGAGGGCGGGGTGTAGCCGGAGCAGCAGCGGCAGCGCCGACCACTCGCCGCGAGGGCAGCGCCCCGGGACCCTTGCGGTCCCGGACCTCGGCCCGGAAAAAAAGGAAGGCGGCGAGCGGATACCGGTCGACCGCTCGCTTCGCCTTTGCCTCCGATTACGGCGCATCTGATCCTAACATGTTGCTGATGCAGCCTCGGGCTTCCTCTCTGAGTACTGTTTGCGAGTTACGAAAGCAATGGAAATAGAGACCTCATGGGTGGCAGAAATTGCTAAGATTGATGTTCCTGAGGAGTTTCGGTTTGAGAAGACGTGGGTTCTAATCTCCCCTCGTACATGGAGATTTGCTTGTGGGTTTTGGTATGGAGGAGGTCTCCCAATGAAACATATGTGTGACAAAATAATCACTTCCTTTCTGTACTCAGCGTTTGGAATTCAGGCGCACCGTTACAGATACGTAAACAAAATTCGTGCTACATATTTGTTATTTAATTTTTGGCAGATTTAAATTTTGGCAGAAATCTTTGCTACCCTAAATGACGGATAGTACACATTAAAATAGATTTTATAGATAAGTTTTTCTATTTGAGTCTCTTTACGTCATTTTGAAACTTAAGAATTGAACGCAGAGGCACTTTGGCTGGGTAATCGTCGAATTTCTGCAACGACTTAAATGTGTGTATCTATTATAATAGTAGGGGAACACCGTTTTTACATCTATATAAAGTAACGTAATATAGCAGAGTGCGTTGTTTCAATCATGACAACTCGTACTAGGGTTAACAAACGAATTACCGAGCTAACGCCTCGGTGACGTTGCACATGAAGCTGGGTGTTGCTTCAATTGCACCACTTATGACATAACAATGGAACCATACGACTAATACATGATTAGTTATTGCTTCTATTCTAGACACAATTGCAAAAAATGACGCACGGGTATTGGGTTTGGAAAGGTATAAGCAATAATGTTATACGTTTTCCTTACGTGCAGTTTTACCACGCTATCCCTTACTCGCTAAAATAAAAAGACATACGACACGTTTATACTTTTTTTGAATCATCATATTGCTGCATCACTCTTTAATATGTGTTTTTATTACGTCTCAAATAATTTTATCTTTATTTACTGGAAATACCCATGTCTGAAGATGTGGCAATTCATTGAACATGGTGTTTTATTATACAGTGTGCCGGGAAAGTCTCTCCGCATCGAGCTGAACCAGGCATCCTACGAAAAATAACATTTATGTTGGTAGCATCCAGATCTCTAGGAAACAAGTGAATGCGACAACACTTCCATCATCTATTATGATTGTGGTGAGTACTCAATTTATGTTTTCAAGCTACAGCTCGTTCTACCAACATAATTTCTGCTGCAAGCATTCTCACCAGCAAGGTGTCACAGCGGAGAGACTTTCCTGGCGCACTATATAAATATATAGTTTTTTAAATATTACAGATTGTCTTAAATTATCTGGAAATAACACATCGCTGCGTATGTAGACAAATATAGACAGCGTCTGGTTGGCCTATTATATTAGGATATATATATATATATATATATATATATATATATATATATATATATTGTTTATTTTGCTGTCACAAAATACACGTGGCATGCTAGAGGCAGCCGGGCTGGGTGAGGGTGAAAAACACCTGGGCGTCGCCCCTATCCTCCTTCCCCGACCTTGACATCGCTTCTAAGTTAATCTACATACAAGTCTAGCTCGATGGGGAAGTCAATGATGGAAGGACAAACTGGCCTAGTCCACCTGTTAGCCGGTCCGCTGGGAGTGATCCCCGCGGCCCGTTACCATCCCTTGGGCTATGGACGCAATTTGGAGATAAACAGAGGTTGCACATGAAAACGTCGCGTGCGATTCGGCGCGCCCGCACTGCCCTCTGCCGAGCACGGGATCCCGCGCTCTTTCTGCGCCGCCCGCAGCTGGAGGAGTGGGGCGGGGCGGGGAGGGGCGGCGGAGGGCCCAGCTATCGCGGGTCACAGGGGTCGCCCAAGGCGAGCTCAGCTGCGGTTTATTTTATTGGATGCCCCTTTCACGGTTATGAGGTAAGAACAAATTGGCTAAGAGTAAATTCCGTAAAACGAGCAACCGAGAAGTTATTGCTCTACGGGCTAGTAGTCCGCACGTAAAAGCTTTCTTTCTGAGACCTCTTAGTTTGGGTTATTGAGGAATAAGGTAGTGTTGATAGAGATTTTTCTGTTCAATTCAAAAGGATATATTGATATTTTTCACATAATATCAATCAATATATTACTATTATCATGACTAAATATCAATCAATATATTACTATTATCATGACTAACTTAAAAGCACATTTTCCTGTTAGATATGTAACTTTTGTAGTTCAAATGACGATTTATCTCCCATAAATTATAATGTTCTCATAATGGACTCGATAACAAGTGTAGTTGAACATAAAATTGATCGTATCCATTAGAGCTCGACAGGAAGATTGTAAGCAAATGTAAAGGTAATGAATTCAATAAGGTCTTGCTCTAAGTTAATGTACATTGTTTGCCCCCGAGTGCCTTTACTAGTAATTATCGTGATGAAATTAACCGGTTCAAGTGCCGCACGCTGATTGCAATGAAACCTGTTTGTTCTCTTTGGAACTGCAAGTAATTAGGAAGCTTTTTAAAAGAGTCTGGTTTAATCAGTTTTTCTGGAACATTTTTATGGTATTTTGAATGGCAGAATATCATTCTCAGCTATTTCTACGTCATGCAGGAAATATTATATAAGTTAATTCTTTCTTTATCGAATAAAGACGATAGAAGATGTCATTGGTTTTTATTACCAAGACGCAGTCATGGTAATAAATCTTCCGCATTTCATTCACTTCACACGGTGTTTAACCACATTTGATTCTTCGAAATATCGACATCTTTTGCAACAAATTTATTTTTTAATTGCATATTGAGAAATAAGATCAAGTTTAGACGTATTCTCGAATGCCCCATTGTTTTTATATATTTATTTTCTACATGTTTAATACAATGTGTGCAATACAATGTTGAATAAAATTCTACATAACGTAAATGCAAGGATCCAGTATTTAACAGACAGGTAAATAGTTACCGATAATTTAATACAAGTGCTATCACTAACTTTAATTACGTAATTGAAAAATAATCATGTAAATTGAAAATAGAAATAAAGTAAGTTTTAATTTACGGAGGACGAAAAATATCTTCCGGGAAACGTATTTGGATTCGAGGATTTTGAACTAGTGTACGGTTTGAAAAATGGGTGAAGTTGATAACTTGTTATAGACATTGTTTTGTGAAGTTGAGAATAAACGATTTGAAAGAATCAATTTTAAGTTCTGTGTGAATTTTTGAATAAGTTGTAAATTGAAATAAAATTCCGCATCCCAGAGCCCGTTACAGACAGAGGTAGTTCCAAACGATGAAACTTCGGAGACAACTCAGGGAGTGGCCGGAGTAGTTCGCCCACAGGTTTACAAATTAGCAACTCGTCGCAGTGGGGAGCATCTAGTTGTGTTTGCCGACTCACGGGAACGAATATATTGGCTCAGAGACAGCATTATCGGTATCTTTTCCGGGGCCAGAAACTTCCAGGGTTCGAGGGACGGGAGCTAATTTTCGACGCTACCTGGATAGTTATGTCTAAGCTTGTGGTTTATATACATTTGCGTTTTTTATGTTTACTAAAACATCACGTTTCAACAAATTGTATAGGATTTGAAGCATTTACAATGGGTGGTATGAATAAAAATGAGCATATGCTATTTACTCGCGTTTTCTGAGCATGTCCTTGGAAGAATATGAATAAAAGTTTTGAGAACATTCTCACAAAATGAGTAAATTCTCAAACATGAGAAAATTCTCGCTTTCCTAGGCTCAATAGAGCATGTGCTCACAACTACATGAATAAAAACCGAGAATTTACTCCCTTCGTGAGCATTTTCTCATGTTTTATAGTAATAAAATGGCAGAGTTTATGGTGGTGAATGTTCGCAACGAAAAGGTATACGAAGCAAGAAGAAACGTGGTGAGCAAACATTTTGCTAGTTTATTCCGATTTTCGGAAATAAATGTTATGTACATCGCCCGACTAATTTTCGGTGAAGAAAAGACGGAAACAAGAGGTGGTGCTCTTACCAATGTCACCAAACTTAAAGTATTTTTGCGGGTGATAGGTGACCCTGGATTTCAAGTTGGAGTGGGAGAAGATTTGGGAGTGCATCAGACCACTGTGTCAAAAACTGTGAGTGAGGTTATGGACGCTATTTTATCAATTGCGCCCAATTGGATTAGATTTCCTCAATCATTGGAGGAAATCAACACTGAAAAATTAAAGTGGCAGGAAAAATATTCTTTTCCTGCAGCTATTGGGGCTATAGACTGCACTCACATTCCAATTAGAAAACCATCTAATCATGGTGATGAATATATAAATAGAAAAGGATTTTGTAGTGTTAACATTCAAGCTACTTGTAATGCTGATGAGGTGTTTACCAGCATTGATGTGTCGTGGCCTGGTGCTGTTCACGACTCCAGAATTTGGAAAAATTCTGGAGTATATACAGTCATGAAGAACAACACTGCAAATGCTCTTCTGTTAGGAGATGCCGGTTATGGCATTGCACCTTTTCTAATGACGCCCTACAGAGCTCCCTCAACGCCCACTGAAAGAAATTTTAACAAAGTACTTTCAAAGGAGCGTGTGATAATAGAAAGGTGCTTTGGACAATTAAAGCAGCGCTTCCCTATTTTACAAAATAAGGTACGCCTAGCACTCAAGAAGGTGCCAAATTTAATAATTTGTTGTTGTGTGTTACACAACATAAGTAAATTTTTGAAAGACCAGAGTATTCACTTCACTGAATACTCTGAAGAAGATGCAGAAGAAAATGGGGAAAATGAAATGGACAATTACAGAGTACTGGGTGCCAGAAGAAGGGAAGAAATAGCACAAATAATTTTCCAGCATCAGTAACTTATTCTGTAAGTTGTTTTTAAATCCTTTTAACTGTACTAATTACTGTAGTATTTGTAGTTCTCTATTAGTTAAGTTGTGTTTCATAGGTCTTGCATTGTTCTAAAATGACCTTACTTTTTATTTACAGGTGTCAGCGGTGTGAAAGTATATCTATAAAATAAACCCCTTTAATATAATTTCTGACTAGAATTTCTTTATTCACCTTACCACTCATCCTTAAATATTTTATGGAATTTATAATGGAAAATTAACTAAACTACTATTATCAAAACTAAGAAGAAAAACATTATGTTGTGGGCCATATTAAATGTAGGCACTTTCACAATAGTAAGTTGTAATCATTATCAAAAATAGGGTTACAATCAAATAATTTACAATCTGTTGCCTAATAATTATAGCAGTTTACTGTCTAAATTAACTCATCAGCGGAGAGTTTTACAACAGGAAAACAAAAAGTTTACATACTATTGAAACTGCATTTTTACATACAAACGTTCATGTTATGAACTGCGTACACCTGGGCAATCCTGCAAGCCTGTTTTCAAGGTGACATAGCGATTATTCAAGAAATGTAAGAATCATGACATACAACGATGCTGAGTAAATGAGAAATTTTAGTATTTTCTTCAGGATCTACCAAGTCAAATGACAATTGTAAATTTTTCATTGCAGATAATTACTATAAAATACATATATTATGATATATTTGTAACAAAGCACAAGTTTTTCTGATTTTACAATAAACTATTAAAGAACTACTACTTGTTTAAGTTATTTTTTGTTATTGTATATTCATGCTTCATTGTACAAGATAAATCCAACATCTTTTTTCAGTAACCAAAGCAAGTATTCACAACACATTTCTTATAGCATTCACAAACATACAATTCTGATTTATACCATTGTTATCCAATTTCTGCCAAAAAATGGTATTGGTGCAGATACCAAATGAATTTTATCCACAGGAATTGCCCATGGCAGTGTCCATTGATTCAGCCTTCTTAGCATAAATTCTTAATACATATATTGTATTATATAATAAATATAAGAACTAATCGAACATTTGTTTTGGAAGTTGAAAATTCAGCATTTCTTAAAATTTTACAATTCTATCACTTGTTTCATTACCATTTCTAAATCAAACTTTAAATGCAGTATCCTTGACTCTAGTACAAGGAGACCCTATCTTATTTGAAAATTCAATTTTACAGTAAGAGGTTCACTTCTAAGCTTCATTTGTCACAGTGCATTATACAACAGTGATTTTTTTAAATGAAAATTCTTCACTGAATTCATTGATTACCACCCAGAAGAAATCTTAGGATAAATTGGAAAAGTACATGAGAACAGGATGCAATAAGGGAAGTAGAACAAATTTTCCAGAATCAAAATTTTATTCCCATTGTTTATTTAACACTTTCAATTGTGTCAGCAATACCAAACGTTGCAATTCTGTGTTAGTCAGCCCTACCGTATCTTCCGTTTCATATTTATCCAAAACCGACTTTCCTCTGGAAGGGCCTTTTGGTCTGCTTGTTGAAGGGCTGGTAGGTAGAAGCCCTTCAAAAACAGTGTGATCAATTTCGATTATGGCTGAAGCTTCACCTTCTACTTCACTTGTTCCAAGTGCTACAGCACCTACATAAATAAAGATTATTATTGCATAAGCTTTTAGCAACATAAAATATAATACTTCATTCACTTTAGACTTAACTGAATGCTTTGCTTACCTTCTATCCTGTTTATTGCAGGATTACACTCTCCATCTATTAAATTAAAAATTTTCTTCTCCCACTCCTTCAACACTACGGGTAAATTCCGTCGCGTCGACTTGCTTTTACTCGTTGCTTCATATTATTTAGTCTCTTCAAAATAGACTTGCTGTCTACAGTACACCCACAGTTCGTGGCCAACTCCGTCTGCAATGCCACCATTGCTTCCCCTTTATTTTTAATGCACGACGGAGTTTTCGCCTTTGAAAATAATATTTTATATTTTGCTAAAAAATTAACAAAGACTTCTGAACTTATTTGCTCCATTTTTAATTTCTTTCCACAAACCTTCGCTTTGCTTCTAAAGATACTCGGCACGCCGCACTAACCAACAACACACCAACTTAGCTCAAAACAGAAATCGAAAATGGCTGTCTTCAAACGTGAATGTAAATACTCCAAAGAATACACACAAGCAACGAATAAACACGGAACAAAATCGCATCGGTTGCCTAGACAAGCCAGAATATTCTCAACTTGCAGGAAGTATTTGCTCATCGCTAGAGAAAATTTTTATTCATACGAAATTGAGTAGATGCTCATCGGATCGAGAATATTCTCCAAACAAATGCTCATGCTCGTGAGCACGTTCTCTGAGCAAATGCTAATTTCTATTCATCCTCTCTCTCTCTCTCTCTCTCTCTCTATATATATATATATATATATATATATATATATATATATATATATATATAAGTTTGTGTGTGTGTGTGTGTGTGTGTGTGTGCATATTTCTCATTTTTATTGTATATAAATCACAGCCCTAGTTGTGCGAATTCGGACTCTTACGTTGAATTCTAGTTGGCGGCTGCTGTATTTTTTCATGGTATGTCCTATTAGTATCAGGCGATTGCCGCGGGGCGGCACCCTAACTGAACACTGGACCACTATCAATCTTTCCTTCCTCATCTTTGTCTTCTCCTCTCCCCCTACATACTTATTTATGCTTACATGGATTACATTACCACACATGTCTGGAGTTGAGACCTTGTGATGGATGGAACGGTGCCCCGTTAGGCCAGCAAACGGACGAAGAACACTGCCACCTCCCGGGATTTAACATTTACTACACTAACGGAACCATAGCAGTTGTTGGGTCCGGAATTAATCAATAAATCAATCAATCAATGTACTTACGGCGTCTGTTTCACTGCCAGGGCATTCCTGATGCAAGCTCACGAGTGCAAGGTCAACTGCTGCTAACTTGGTAGAAATGGTAGGTGCGAAAAATGTCTTGGAACAATTTTATCCATCCGCAGCCACCAGAGATGAACCTAAAGAATCCATTCAACTACTCTGTCAAGAATTTATTTTGCAAATGAGTTGTTTGTGTTCGTATACGAATTCTTTGTCATAATGACAAAACTATAAAACATGATTTTCTGTAATGAAATTGTTTTTATTGACAATAAAAAGTTTTATAATAAGTGATTATAGATGTATAAACTGTTCTACGTCACTTTTGAAGTTCACTTTTCATTGTACTAATTGTAGCAATGTGCGTATTGTATGTTTCACTTTGTTTCAATTGGTTCGAGTATTATGCTTACTGGCATAATCTTATTAATCCTTGATTTTATATATAATTATGTTATAAGACTAAAATAGAAACACAGTTTTGCTTAACTCACTTCCTTCTCATATTAAATATTTAAGTATTTCTACTGAATTAAATACGCGCTTGAATACGTGTTACATTTAACAACGCGCTTTAGCTATTTGTCAAATAATTACTCGCGGCTGACAGAAACAAAATATTTTGACTCTAGTGCTTTTCAGTCATGAAGAAAGTCCCGGTAAGCTGGCCAAAAAAGGTTACCAGACCCAGTGCAGTGTCACCTATGCAGGCAAAAAATATTTTGGGTTCAATCGCTAAAAGTGTATGTTCGAGGCTGCCATCCTATTGCCCATCCCTCCAACAATGCCGCTGCTGCCCTGACCATACGATCGATTAAAGTTCGCACTAACGCCATGTTTGACAACTGAGATTTAGTGCATAATGTAGTCGTAAATTATCTCGTCGCGGCCGTGCGGCGCGGAGTGATACATTGTGGGACGACAAGGTCGACCGTGTGGGTCTTGACATTTCAACGATCGCGCGCGATGAATATAATTAAAGGCGCGAAGGATGAAATTAGAGCCGATACAATGGGAGGTCTTTTGTGAGAGATGTGCGTATCATGTCGTCAAGGGGACTGTTTTCTGCGGCGGATGGCCGGTCGCTACATTGTCCCTCCACCACGCGGCGTGGTATTTTAAAAAGATCATATCAATATTTTGTATTTGCAAGCTGCGAAGGATATAGTTTGCGCAATGTTAGACTTATAGAGTCATTATTTTATTGCTTTAAAATGAAATGTAATGCTTTACTTAGTTATATTATAACCCTGATTATTGAGTCGTGTGTGAAAAGAAAACTTAAATGTGATTCGTGAGACATGGTAGTAAATATTTTGACTTGATAACCTCTTTGAAAGGGCTATCATACGGTTACTCGCCAAACCGAAAACCTCATTTATGAATGTAAACTATTGGTGGTTGATAATCGTTCCCAAATTGCATGTTCGTTTACTTACACATCAAATGGGAAATTAGTCCACTTACAAGTCTCAAGATTAACTTTTTCCAACCCATAAATCAATCCGCAACAAAAAGAGATAAATGATTCGTACATTGTCGTGTAGATATTAAAGAAATTTATAAAATGCATACGACAAAAACATCTGAATATAATAAGCTGAAAAGTTTTGCAAGGTTGAAATTTGAAAATAACATAAAGAATTGCATATCCAGACTATTCCGCCCACGGGCGGCATTTCGCCCTGAGGAAGGTCCCAAAATGGCCGGCGAATCGTTGTGTCTAGGACGCGGCGTCTCCTGGTCAGCCAATTAGCTAATGATTCTGGCCGAGGATGCACACGTTCTTATTCCATTTAAGTACGAAAGTCAGAAGTGACAGGGAAGATGGAAAAGGGTCCATTCGCTTAGGATAGTTCTTACCAAACCCAGCAAACTTAAGAAATTCTCAGCAGCACCTCTGACAGTCTTGGGGAATGCCATGTAGTTAACGCGATGAAAGCCGTTTTTGTGTCATCGACAATGCCACTATCCTATTACTTCATCTTAAATTGCGCCCACAGTCCAATAAAAGACTATTTAATGCAAAATTGGTAACAGAAGTGTAAAGATAATGCCAATCAAAATTCATTAAAACGCCTTTTTTATTTATTTCTCCAGAAAAACTTTATTTATGTACGAGATAAGTTTCGAGTTTTTCCCCTCCTCCCCTTATGTAAAATAAGTTATAATACACTGTTGTCGTAAATATCACTCACCTAAATGTTGCATGTTCATCTTCCGACAAACCGATTTCGTGATTTATAGTTTTGTCACCAAACCTAAAAAATCATGTTTAAAATTACCAATTAAAAGTCCTATTAATTTGCTAACTTTTGAAGAATTTAAGCTTCACGATTTGTTGTATTCTTCATTCAATCGGAAGGTATTACTCACGCGTTATATGATTCTTAAAATATTATTGCTTAGATTTCATAATTAACAACTTTTCCAATAATATACTTTAAAATTACAATTTACAGTTTAATTTTAAAATCATATATGAACTAATCAGTTCAAGTCTATCTGGAGAAATAGAATAAAATAAAATATCATAGTTTATTCTGTTTTGAATATTTTCTTCGAATCTGATTAACACACTGCACTATTTTTGACACAAGAAAAGAAAAGCACAAAGTTACATAAAGTAGCAACAATTTCAATAACTATAAATAACGTAATAACAAGCAGAGAAACGGTGCACTAATGACATGAGAGTTACTGCAAAAATTCAGCTTACGTAGAACCTGACAAACATGCAAACACTTCGGGAAAGGATATGTGGTTTACGAATCTTGTAAATTCAGAGCAAGTTTGAATTATTTCTCAATAAAAACATTAGTTAATATAGTTAGTAAATTTTGACACAAAAATTGAACAATAAATTGTTTTTTTGTGTGTCAACATTAAACAATAAATGCTCCATGCTATCAATTTCCTTGGTAACAGTGGATATTGTAGTAGTGGATAGCTCGCAGCTTTTCTATTTTAAGGTTATTAAGTTCGAATTGGCAACGTTGCGGACAATAAAATGCAATAAACGTTGCTTAGTAAACCACGATATTTGTGCTATATAAAGTACATGGGAACACTATTAATATTGAACTTACTCGTAAGCTACATCTTATTTTACGACTCTTGTGTATTACATTTTATCACCACTGAAGTGCGTATGTTACTGTTCTGTGTAGTTTAATGTTACGAAATGAAATTCGAAGTAAGATACTTCATAACTATTTTACTTGCGTTATACAGTACATAAAATTGTTTATATTATGTGCAGGTGAGAATATATCTCACAAAAATAAACGGAATGAAAGAAAAATGACAAAAATAAAAAGAGAAATGGATGGAAGTTTATATGCTAACAAAATAATAATTTCTAAGTTGAATTATTCACAAGGAAGTTACAATAATTTCACATTGTTTCTTGTTGTCATTTCCAGAAATTGACATTTGCCCTTTCTTTTCAGTGCTTTAAATGGAGCAAAATCAGTTTTTTATGTCCATTAGCATTCATTGATAATACACAACACCTCTGTGAAAATGCTCAAAAGTATTCAAGTTCAGTCTTATACTCATATAAATAATATTTAGCTTATTCACATTATTTGAGGACTTATTTTATTCAAAAGTTATAAAACTTACCAAAGAAAGATTGTGTAAATTATAATATTCTATTGTCTAAAACCTGCCATATTTCCAATTCATATTTTTTTCGATAAATGAAAGATAGAGGAAAGTATTCAAATTTGGGTCTCTATTTCGTTTTGGAATATTTTTAAATCAAATTTTCTGTTCAATAAATAAAAATGTTTGCAATACATGCCTTACTTAGTTATAAAAATGTTATGTTATACTTATAAGTATTGGAAAAATAGTTTAAGAACATTTTTTTTCGTAATCATTACATTTTGTGGATATTTAAAACGGGTTTCCTAATGTGAGTCGCCCGCAAACGTTTAAGAAATTGTTAAAAATAAATGAAAAAAACTGCAAGGAGATTGAAGTCAGTATAATTTTTAAAAAAATTCAAGTTTATCCCCTCATACATTAGAAACTGTCATGTATGACTTGAACATTGTCTTTATATTCACGTGCGTCGAACGTCACATATAGAAACTTTTTTCCGGTCTCGCACATTCTACATCCACTCGGAGTGAACACAACACGGAGAAGTTGTAGTTTTGAGGCCATTTTTAATAAAAAAACAGAGTAGTGTATTTTAAGTTGATTAAAAATTTTATACTAAATACAAAGAAACAATTAAGTGTTACATACTGTGACATACCAATATGTAGGACATTGTATTGAGTGACATTTATTGTTAATAGGGTGAATGGTAAGGATAGACATAGGCAAATATGGCGGCATGGCAACGGTATACGAGTTGTCGTCAAGATCAACAAACCTCATTGCTTTGAACCACGGGACGCGGCTAGTTGACAAAGTAACTGTTTGGGGATTGGCCGAAAAATGACAGTCTGGAGCGGCTAGTTAATTTGTAAGTAATTAGGGATTGGCTAGGCAGAATTTTTTCAGACAAGAAAGAGTAGATAGATGGACCGAGGTTTGAAAGGCTGAAAGAGGGGAATATGGATTCATTCCGACTTATACCGCGGTGTTGTGCGGATCGTGTGTAGACGATTGATGTTGGGAGTTTGGGAATTGGACGTATTAAATTGGAATTGGAAATTTTTGGTTGTTTGTGGCAACAAATGGGAGTATTTGATGCAAATAATAGTTTGCTGAACTTTAACATTTTAAGTATACGCGTAGAAAGAACTGGGAACTTTTAAAAGGAAAATTAATTAAGTCTTATCAACTTGTGAGGATTAGTGACTTGAATACACTTGTGCCAGAACGGAAGAAAAGAAGATGGTATTTGGACCTAAAGCCATCGACACCGGGAAAGATTGAAAATGGTTCTACGCGGCGTCAAGAGCATGCGAAGACGGGTACTGCAATTTAAGGTTTGAGACTGGTCATGACCGAAAGTTTCGTATTGTTACCAATAAAAATTGAATAAACTTACAAGTTTCTGTGAATAGAAAATATGATTTTCATTTAGCCAATTCCTGCAAATGAGTAGCTAGAAATGTATATTTGCTTTTCAGATTCCTCGGCCATTCTGTACAGATGGCAGATCAAATAATCGGCTATTAGCCGTCAATAGCGATTATTTCTTATAAGACCCATTGACCTAGTTAGCCGAATATTAATTTAATGGAATCATCAGTTGAAGATTAATAATTGAATTAACGTAATCTTTTCCTGGCGCCCATATTCTTTAATAATATTGAAACGGGTTACGTTGAATTAATATTAGAAGGGCAGAGGAGACGTTTAATTTAAAAACCAAATCAGACAGTTTGTTTCAATATCTATTACTCTCATCTTGTTCTAAGTTATTTCTAAAGCTTTGGTGACATAAAGAAAAGGGTTTAAAAATTGCTGCGGATAAACTGTTCCAATCTTTAATTGTTCTGTTACAAAAGAAAAATTTCCCAAGATGTGAATTTTGTTCCCTTGATCAAATTTTGTGGGTGTGATCGCTTCGGCCAAAATAATTTGTTTTTTTTTTAATCTAACCTGAATTTCCTTCCAAGCTGGTTGACCTACGTACTATTTATAAAGAGTGCAAAGCCTTGCCCTTGTTCTTCTCGTTTCTAGAGGTTTCCATGACTTTTTTATTGCGTTGGTTCTATAGGTAAACTTATTCGCTTTCCTGTGTATTCTATGTAGATTTTTCCGGTGCGACTTTCTGTATGGATCCCAACATGCCACTCCATATTCCATGAGATGGCGAACCAGAGAAAGATATGCTACCTCTTCGGCGTTTGCAAACTTTTCTTTAGAATTCGCTTTACGAAACCCAAGGATTTCCACGTTTTTCTTACTACCTGATTCATATGCTTCTCCCACCCTAATTTACTATCTAGATGAATGCCTAAATACTTGCATGATGAGACTCTTGGGATGGACCTCACCTAAACGATAGTCTGGTTTCTCATAATTTCGTTCCTGCCCGAACGTTATTGTTTTGCTTTTAGATCCGTTAATTGCTATGTCTTTTTTTTCAGTCTAATCACGTAAATGTTCTAAATTCTGCTATAATATTTGTTCGTCAGCGCTACCTTTGATTTTTTCGTATATAACAATCGTCTGCAAATAAACGCACCTTTGATTGGATGTTAACATGGAGATCATTTACGTACGCCAAGAAAAGTAATGGGCCAAAAACACTTCACTGTGGAACCACCGACGTAACAATAACCGTAGTCGAAAACTGAGTGCCAATTTAATCTTTTTTTACTGTCTCTAAGACATTCGCTTATCCACTTCACAACTCCAGCATCAACTCCTGAAGTTAATAATTTTCTGAAAAGTAGATTATGCGGTACTACGTCGAATGCTATCGCAAAGTCGATTACGATTACATCCACCCTCCCACCCGCGCCAACTTCGTCAGCTAGATCTTGAAAAAGAGAAACAATTTGGCTTTCGCACGAATATTTTCTTCTAAACCCACGCTCTCCGTGAAAAATCCAGTTCTCTATTTCCCATTCGCGGCAAATGTACCCGGCTATTAAATGCTCCATTATTTTGCATACTACTGATGTGAGAGATACTGGTCTATAATTACATACTTTCGTTTATCACCATTTTTGAAGATTGGAACCACTATAGATGTCTCCAAATCGTCTAGTAAATTTGAATTATTAATAGAAACATTGAATAATCTTAACAAATAGGACAATACTGCCTCCCCACCGAGTTTAATAAAATCTGTCGAGATACCGTCTGACTCGCATGATTTACCGTTTTCCATTGATTTTATACGTTTGCGGAGTGCCCGTAATGAAGCATGAACTGGTTATCTACTGGAAAATAATGAACGTGGTCCTACGCACGTTTTGGTTTGAATACCGATACAAAATACGCGTTGAAAGCACTTGTTTTTGCTTGGTCGTCGTGCAGTGGCGCGTTTTCTGCGTCTCGAATTTCCTAAATTTCTTCCTTATTCCCCCGGCGTCTGCGGACATATCTGTAAAAGCCAGACCAATTATTTCTTCCTGTCTATAAAATATTTCTTAAAAATAATTCATGCGCAATTTTCATTTCTTTTTCTAACTCCCTGTAGTATTTTTTAAAAGTTATCATGTCAGCAATGCTGCGATGTCTCCTATTAAATGCTAGTCTAACTTTTCTTTTTAAACGCCGTATCACTCCGCTAAAAATTCAGGATCAGGATTACTTTTCAGTATTTTGCAGGAACTAACGTATCTAAAGCGGTTTCTAGGATTGTTTTAAATGCTCCCGATTGTCCCTCCACACCACCTTCTGTTCTTAGAAAGTGGTCGTGTTTTTCTCTTAAAAAACTACGTAATCCTTCGACGTTTGCTTTTCTATATTGCCTGACTTTCGTTCTTTTCACCTTAGGTCGCGTAATTACATTGTTGTTGTTGTGTGTTGAAAGAAAAAATGACGTGATGGAAAATTTTGGTTACTCCTTTTCTTTTTTACCAAGTTGAAATCTATAAGAAAATGTATAAAAAGCCTATGCATTCTTTTACTTGCAGATTGAGTTATTTAACACGTTGGCTGGCATGGGAAACGATCTGAATTTTCTTAAGAGTTAATTATTTTTTCGTGCGAGATATTACGTATGGCTATTTACAAAACTACTTGAGAGTGCTGCTATCCATGAATTCTCTACTTACTTGTTACCTATACTTTTTTCAGATCGCATTACAGTGAGGATGTACTGCACTTAATTCGCTTTTCGCCCGGTACACAACTTAAGAATTACAAAGAGCTGGACATAAACTACATCAACTGGGTGGAAATCAGTATAATCTTCGATTATCTAAAAAGAAGACTAAAGGTATGGCCCATTACCGTAAATAACCTGTTCGCTCAAAAATAGCCCCAGTGATCGACCAGGTTTCTAATTTTAATTATCTTGGTTATGAAATCAGTTATGACACACAAACTACATAGAAAATAAAACTAATTAATCTCACTCACTGTGTGGAATAATAAACGGGACATTTCATAAAAAGTCAATAAAATTCACGAAAAGGAAATTTTATAAGATAATGACCGCTATCGTTCTCCTGTATGGAAGTGAATGATGGATAATGAAAATGAAAAGTAAAATTCAAGAAGCAGAATGAGACGGAAAACAGATCTTTGAAATACTACCGAAATTGGAGATATGTCTGAAGATTCAAGAAGAGATGGTTTTCACGTACAAAGCGAAGACGGGAGAGGCACTGAATTCTTAGAGTAGGTAAAGAGTGGAGAAGAAGAAAGATTGGTTATTTCGTGTTTCCGGACGCGTCATCAGATACTGTCACTATTCCCATAAGTGTAGTGTATCTTTTTACCACGGTAGGCGATGCTATTTCCTCTATGGATGATGAGATCAATCGTCGACCTACAGGTCGGCATGCTGTGTTTTCCCCATCAATGTATCTCCTATCAGAGCCGAGCCTGGCCGAGCCGGGGCATGCTCTAAGCTCCGGTCAGCTCTCCCCATACGTGTGGTAATGTGGTACTCCGCTATTAAGGGACCCTCCAATATCACTTGACCACGACATCAAAGCTATACGTGGGTTTCTCTAACGTGGCCGAAGACGTTAGGTCATTTTCACACCTCCTACCTTATGAAATGAATATTTTTAATAAATTCGCGAACGCCCTTCTCAACAGTGATCATAGTCTCAGACATGTGCTTATCAGTGTTAAAAATATTCACGTTAGAAGGCAGGAGGTGTAAAAATGACCTAATGTCATCGGCCACATTAGAAGAACCCAAGCATAAAAGGTCAATCAGTGCCGCCAAAATTGCAAAAATGTTTATGGTAACAGACCGAGAAGCGGACATTGCCAGTTAAGGGCTAAATGGGAACGCGTTCCTATACGCGCCTTCGGCCTTTTTCAGACCACTGGGCGACGCCGCCGCTGCCACCCGCGGAAATTGGGCAAGAAATGGCAATTACGGCCCAGCGCCCGCCGCGATGCCACCGCTCAAAGCTAAGCAGGTGGGGGAGACGTTCGGCAAAAATGCAGGCGGCCGATGGAGCATGTACGAAAAGAACAGCTTTTTCAGCGCCTGCCCGGATGACGGGACGCGTTTCGCGGCCGCGCTCGCAACGCAACGGGTTTTGTGGTGGCTGTCGTCGGTGGCGATACCTTTCAACACGGATGGGAAAATATTAAGGCGAAGGCATGATTTTCGACTCTAAGTCGAATGCAGCCTGTGTCTGGAAGACAATTCTAGCGATCGGGTTTGTCTGAATCCTAGTTTTCCGTGTTTCTTTCGATCAACAGCAGGCGATTACCAAAGCACTACACTAACGAGCGGGCCATGAACCACGCGCTATCTTTCCTTCTCCTTTCATGTTACATTCTCACACTTTACTTACACACTGTTACACTCACATGGAGTACACCACATATGTTGTGTGACCAGTTGGAAGCTTAGATCTTGCCCTGGCAGCAGCGCTGCCCCGGTGGTGGGGGTTACCTGGAATGGATAGGGAAATCCCCGAGTGCCGGCATGTAGGTCGACGCCGGATCTCACCATCCAGCGAGGGAAGAATTACATCACCTCTCGTAATAACATGTTCTACCCTTACGTGACTAATGACTAGGTGGCGGATTTAAGTGAAATGTCATTTTTTTTCTTTACGCTCTAGAACAATGTCGTTTAATTCATGTCATGACAAAAGGATATGACCCATTTTTACAGAACATTATTTTGCACTTTTTGTCGATTTCGACTAATAAATCATTTTTTCCCTTTTCCCGTTATTTTTAATGCATGTTTTGCTGATTTCGTCGATCTTAATGTCATTTTTAATGGAACTTGCTTGAAATCATATTTACGAGATGCAACAAATGTTCTTCACAAAATTACTTACTAGCCTATTCGATTTGCTAGCTGAGAAATTGTTTTGACAGCCGTTGAGAGTATGTAATTCTTGTAACGTATATCAAGGTCATTGCCGGTTTGGCCGGGATAACTAAAGACAGGGATTTACTGGTAAAAAACAGTCCAAACCAAAAGTTTGCAAGCTGAATTTGCTGGAACGAATGGAAGAAACCTTGATTACATCAGTAACGTTTCCAACAGCTAGAGTTGTTCATCTAACTGGTTTTGATACGATTTTTACGTCATTTTTCTTTGTTTTTTTTAAGTATTTTACGAGCCATTTTTAAAGTATTTAACGAGCATTTTATAGATAATTTTTAGCACTGTTTTAGGTCATCAAAATCCGCCCCCTACTAATGACCGTAGCAGTTGACGCGCCCGGAAACACGAAATAATGTATCTTAAGAAAGCACGACCCCTTGTGTGCGCGAGCGTAGCCGCCCACTGTGCAGCTGGTCTTCTTGCGAGCGGACGTGAGCCTGGGGCAGGACGAGGGCCGACGGATCAAGCTGCCGGAGGGCAGCGACTGACAAGAAAAACTGCCCCGCCCACGCCCCTCCCCGCAGCGGGATCAGCTTCAGTCGCTCGTGTCTTCCGCGGAGCTTCCGTCAGCTTCTCCGCCCATCTGCTTCCCCCGAGATCGATCCGCAGCTCCACGACCGGTGGACCCCCGGAAGCCAATACCCCATTGCTACAATGGTTTCTCTTATTTGGCGCTGTTTCGAAGACCGTGGACATTACGCCCGAGCTAACGAAGTAATGGTTCTAAAGGTCTTGAACTATTAGTAATATTGTAGATGATTTGAGAACTTTACTCTTTGTTTGGGACGCTTTCGATGGATTTCACGTTTGTTTACGTTAGTTTTCTTATTTTGTAAACGGTTTTTTTATGTTTAAGACTTTATCATAAAGAATTTTTTTGGTTGTTCATTTTTACTCGTTTACTACGTAATTTTAATATAAAAATATGTTATTTTTGTAGAGATTAATTCACTCACAAAATTTCAACCAACAGAAATTAAATACTCCAAGTGTTTGAACTTCACAATGGATTCTCCTGACTGATATTTTGATATCGTTCCGCACACGCAATATTTCCTTACTAATTGTTTTGCATATGGAACAGGCCATACGTGTGCAAGATCACGACGTAAAATAAAATTAACTTTTAAATATGAAAACTAATTAGCTTTCTCCCCAATCTCCTCAAGAACCTCCTTAAGAATTGACAATATTCTGAATTAAATTATTTTCATATAACTTTTTAAGTAGATAATGAAATCGCTTCCTAAAGTCAAGTAAATTTCAAAACATTCATGTAGCACATTACTCCGTGAAGGAAACCACTAAGAAAAGACTTTACACACTAAAGCTTTTTGTTCATGCATGTATGCTTCACAATGATCGAAATACCGAAAATTTTCGTTCACCTGGACATGCGTAAACTTTATGTTTGCGTACTTTATGAAATGGAATTCGTACCAAGAGGGACTTTTTGCAATTGTTTCGTTGATTCCAAGCTTGCCGTTACTGATTGGAGCGCTGCAGTACGTACATCAGATCAGAGTTTTTTACATCCTGGCTTCTAATGCATGTTCTTACATAGAGAAGGTAACAGTGGGTCACAACCAACAACAAAACGAAGAAATACCGTAAAACACATCTTTGCATCTAATACATTATGTTATCACTATATTATTATTGTTATTATTATTATTATTATTATTATTATTTGCATGATAGACAGGTACTTTCAAGACAATAGCAGAAATTCAACGTTAGAGAAAGTTTGGGTAATATGGAATACCATTTTGTTTGTTAGCACTACTTTCTAATAAAACTGTTTGGAGCACGAAATATGAAATGAATCCAAAATTTAAATATTTTCAATTAAATTATTGTTTTGAAAACTTAAAAACACCCCTTTTCTAATAATAATAATAATAATAATAATAATAATAATAATAATAATAATTAATAATAATAATAATAATAATAATAATTTTATTTTGTTTTTAACGCTTTTTGGAGAGTTGTATGGAATAAGCGGATAATAAGGAATAGGGATTTCAAAATAACAAAAATGAAAAATGTTAAAAACCTATTTTTATGTGTAATACAGGGTATTAAAGAGGGGTGCAGCTTTTGACAGAGGAATAAGCTCGGTATTCCATATTACCCGAATATCTATAATACCCAATATTATCCGACTATTCAATAATACCTTCTTCTACATGCTGATTTCTTAGCGTCTTCCTACTCTGTATCCATGTATGTATGGAATACATACTCGACACAGCGTTTACATTGCGTAAAATATCGTATTTGTTTATTCTGCCGATAGCAAATTTAAACGTAAACAAAATTACGCTTCACAACACATGAGAGTGACCGAAGTTAATCGTCATACCATTTGCCATCCTCTGCGTGAACCAGAGTTCTAATGCAGGTCGATCCATATGAAATTGAGGTGAACAAAAGTTGTTAATTTATCATTATATAAAGAAGATTCATATATCTTTATAACCCTCTCATGAAAATTATTCTTTCATTTTAGGCATGGACATAAAGCTTAATCAATGGCATAATAAATAATAATGATTTATTCCAACAAGTGAGGATTTGTGCTTGAAGGCAGTTTAGCCAAAAAATGGGTAAGTACAAATAAAATAGTTAAATAATCCAACTATACAAATATAAAAATAAATAAACAAAAAATACAAACACCAAGAAATATAAAAATAGGTAAAATGTGATCTATTCGCTCTTCACTCGCCATTCTTCACTGCACGTTCCTTCCATACGTAAATACGTTGCATGGCGCACCGTCGAAGATGAGGGAACATAAAATATTAAGTTTAATGATTGTCATTTGTGGACTTTTTTTTCTATATCACTTCTTGGGGAGCTATGTGGTAAGGTAATGACTTTCAGATCAAGCATATCAGTAACTGGATGGTTGCGGGTTCGATCCCCATCAGGGGCTGGAAATTTGCTTGTTTTAACAACACTTGGCTGGTGTGTGGTGTCTGGCGCAATCGAAGTCGTAAAACATCGGTAGTTTCCGTGTTTTCCTTCATTCAATAATAATAATAATAATAATAATAATAATAATAATAATAAAAATAATAATAATGTATTTGTATGTATTTGGCGTACCGATTTTGCCGGCCAGCTACCGGTGCCCTCCATGTCTGGGCCTACTTAAACTCCCATGCTTGGGGGTAACAGCGACATGAGGCGAACATGACATATTCTCTTCCTTGTAACTAGCAAGATCCGCCGGCTCGAGCTTTTCTTCGTTACACAGCTACAGAAACTGGTATGATTTTAAAGGAGAGCTACAACTAATTTTTGCCTCGACCGGGAATCTAACCCGGGACCACAGCACGCGATGTTAGTACGCTACCCATGAGTCATCCTAGAAGCCTTAATAATAATAATAATAATAATAATAATAATAATAATAATAATAAAATGATAACATAATACATTACAGGCAGAAAGTCGTTTTAAGATATTTCTTGGTTTTGTTTTTGGTTGTGACTCACTGTTCCCTTCTCTACGTAAGAACTTGCATTAGATACCAGAATGTAGAAAACTGGCATACATTCGGTGTGCAATCCTTTCTGCCCCATACTGACATCATGCCCCATGGCTCCGTTCTAAGCTGAACGATTACCACCTACCGAAATGCAGAATACACGCTGATAGCCCCAGAAGCAAGCTCGTGGTGGGATCACCGGAATATAGAAAAAAAATTTCTACAGTTCCTTAGAGGTATCAGTAATGTGAGCAAGTAAGTGCAGTCTGCCGCTCGTGTAGCAAATTCTCACGCGCTGACTCAGCCGCTCTGCCCCTGTCTGGCGACGGCCATGCGCGCAGGGTGTCCCTCGCTTTTTCCCGCGCCTCCGCCTCCGTCGCCGCCGCCAGGCAATTTCGCCGCGCACGGGACTGGAACACGAGGCTGCAGCTTTCCGCGCCGTTGGCTGACGATGCGCCGGAGACGCAAAAGGGGGGGAGGAGGGAAGGGAGAGTGCGGTGGAGGGCAAAGGGGATGAAGAGCTCAGCGTCGGGTGCGGGGAGAATACACTGACGGGTACACTGTTTTATTACCGGCTGAGTTAGCTTCGAGACGGCATTACCCTTTTCCCTGAAGCGACTCTAACTGGGAGGTTCAAGGGTTCGAGTCCTAAAACCTTTTTTAGTCATGTGAGGCTGAGGTGGTTCAGGGCATGAACTGATGTCACTGCAGTGCCTTTCACGGAGAGGTCCTAGGGCCCGGCATTGGTGGCAGGATTTTCGATACTAGATAGCTGGGTTAAATTCAGCCTATCTTGACAAGAAATCTGGCTACGGCTGTTCTGATCTGTAGCGATGGCCGGACCACTAGCCGAGGACCGCGCTCGATGATTCTTTTCCCTTCCTTGTTCTATCCTTATCCCTTCAACACACGTACATTTATATGCTGCACTACTACATATGTTGGGAGCCCAGTCGAGAGCTTAGAGCCTATCCCGGCTAGAGAGGTGCCCTGCTGGTGGGTTATACCCGGATGGAGAAAATCCGGCATGCCGACTTCTAAGTCGGTGCCGGACCTCACCGTCCATTGGGGAAGAACATCCCCATCGCCCACGTTGAAACGTTCACTTTACTCATGGAGCTAATGATCGTAGTAGTTGACGCGTCCGGAAACCCGAATTGTTTGTAACAAATCTAAATTTTCTTTTCCTAAAATATCAGGAGATTTTTCCATCTAAAAAGACAGCAAACCAGTTGTGAGAATGGCTGCCACGCAGTAGATTTTCTTTTTGTATTTTTGTATTTTAAACAATAAGAGCACGGTGTGAAATTTATACCAAAGATATATCCAAACAAACCGCGTTATAAAATTGGCCATTAATGTAATTACCTTTGCCAATGTTATTATCTTTGCCCTTTGCAAGGAGACATTTCATTTAATTTTGCCAGTGATATTTTATTTTACTATCTAATAATGCTTTTCTAATGACTTAAAGTAAGTAACTGAGAAATTTTTTGGAATGGTGTTGAACCTTTTTTTCTGCTTGCACTTGATTCTACTCTTTACACACAAAGTACTTTGACATAGAGTACACTATGATATACTAATTTCTAAAGCGTGAAGGATTTAAATTAAGTCTAAGCACCCTCCCGTAACGCGAGATACCTAGACCTGGGTAACTAACCCAAGAACTCCGAAAATCCAAACAATGAAACAGCTTCAGTTTTGTCTGAAAAAGACAAATAATTAAACGTGTCTCTGCCTTTTCTCATTCTGAACTCATCAATTGAATTCTCATACGCAGTGTGTCACTGCTAACGACATAGCTGATGCGATAGCAAAGCTCCAATGAGACCGTCCGCCACTAAATATTTGCTATTGATTGATTGATTGATTTTTTCGTGTTTCCGGGCACGTCAACTGCTCTGGTCATTAGTCTCGTTAGTGTAGTGCATGTTTTTCTCGGAAGACGGCGGTGATCATCCCCCGCTGAATGGCGAGATCCGGCGCCGACCTACCGTCGACTAGTGGGGTTTCCCTAACAAGGACTCTCCCACCAGCGGGGCACCGCCCCAGCTGGGACAAGCTCTACGCTCCCGACCGGTCTCCCGGAGTATGTGGTAGTGTAGTGCTTGTTAGTGTAAGGGTCTGTGTAAGGGGAGAGGATAGGACAAGGAAGAGGAAGGACAGATCGCGCGTGGTCCGTGGCCCGTTTGATAGGGTACTGCTCCGGCATTCGCCTGGTGTTGATCGGTGAAACCACGGAAAACTACCGATCAGAGCAACCGGCTGCTAGAATTCTCCTCCAGGCAGCGACTAAATTCGACCTAGCGGGAAAGCTAGTGTCGAAAACCCTGCCGCCGTCAGGACTCGAAGCTAGGACCTCCCTTAGAGGCGCTGCAGTGACATCAGTTGATGTACTGAGCTACCGCTCCCGGTTTGCTATTCATCATGTGTTGCGTTATTGAACATAATTTTTTTTATAATCTTGGTATGTGAAGAACAAATGGATATGTGTCCGTACAGACTATTCTATATTATTTGAGTGTTCGTAAAGACTGTTTATGTTATCATATTTCTCATCATTTAATCTTTCATTTGTCTTGTGCAGTGTGCGTACTACATTTTGAAAAAAAACGTTTTGTGTGATTTTGTTCAGCAGAAGGTTTGCGACTGTAGACCACTAGCAGCATTTTAAGTGCTTTTTTTTTAACTTTACAATGGTAGGTGGATTCTTGTAACACAATATATACTGTCTTATAGCCGATTGAAGATGTCGAAATGTGAAGGGGATATGTATTTCGGACAAAGATGCACCATCTTTTTATTTTGATCAATTTACCTGACCTATTTGTTTTTTAATTAAATATAACTATTTTTTCAATTAGGATCAAATTACTCCGTGTTTTAATACAATAAGATCATGTGATTGGGATACCGTATGGAAGTTATAAACATAATTGAATTAAACGTGATCTTTTAAATCGTTTTCTATACATAAATTAATTGATCTGAATCCTTCGCTCATTAACTGCCCGCGGACAGTTAATTGTTTCTACTCCACTAATCTTGTAGATCTGAAAGAGGAATAGTGTTCATGTTCATCCGGATTCCGCTCTCCAGCGAAGACGCCTGATGGCGATTTAGGAGAAGCAAGGCACATGCACGTAGCCATGGATATTTCACGGCTTGCATCATGTAGTACCTGCCTTGCACCCTCTTCTTTTGTATCTCATTAAATAATGCATTGGAACATGCTTCGGCACTTGGACCGTGTTTTGTTCTGACAGTGCAGGCGTTGTTCAATTGGCATTTCTCGGAACTGATTTCTACCTTGCACGTCTCCCGGTACTCTTGACTGTCGGGATAAACTGAACTCATTCCCGACAGATTATACATATTGGCGTTCTCGAGAACAAGGATCGTGTCGGACCCGAACTATCGTGCAGTTTAAAGGTGGATAATTTTCACGTCTATGATATCACGAGGAAGTGAAAACAGGAGAGTGGCCTACGAAGCCCAAATAGAACAACTGATCATAAAATAACTACCTCAAAATAACTGCTGCATTTGTTTCAAGAGAATTAAAAAGAAACTGAAACTATTTTATGGACGACGGTCCTCAAATATCAGGCAAAACAAAATTGCTAAGAACAGAAAAGGGTGATATAAAATTCCATCTACAATTGGAGGAAGTGAGACCTGTTTAAGAATCAATCAACGCTAAACAGGTTAAGGATAAATAAACATATTGTTTGTTAATGAGTGCGGTAGATTAACAATCGTGCTACATGTAGTTATACACAGTTCTTAAAACAACCCTGAATGGGATCATTTCTATCTGCTAATACTTTGTTTAATCTCACCGCCCATACAATAGCGTGTTCATAAATGCTGCCATTACCGGTAATTACATCACATAACTACCAAGTACGAAATATGACACAGTTTATAGAACAAAAACGTAATTGCATTAACGAACAGAGGCTTGTATCAAGAAGGGAAAGCAAGGCATAACATATTAAAGGGACAAAAAAATTTCAAGCACGAGGCAGAAGTCCATCTACTTTACGATTCATATTTTTGAGTCCACGTTCTTTTCAAATAATACTTCTTACTCTCTTCCTCCTTTGTAATCTGTCTCGATTCAATTTTCAGTGAAATATCTTTGAAAATACTTTTGATATACAAACTTAGATTTTTTTAATTGATAGTCAACGTCTTGCTTCAGGCAAAACCAACTTGATAACAATTCCTAATTACAGAAAATATATTAAAACAAGTAGAGCTTAACTTAAGTGCAGCATTCTGAGGTAAATACCAGGCTGAATCCAACTTTCACTTTCCAACTTCACTTTTAATTGCCCATTAATGCCAGTGCACTAAAATAGATTTTCCAACCAGATGAAAAAATCTTCTAACAAAATCGTAGGTAATTTTCTTTCTACATAGCTCAATATAATTGTATGTACACACCTTTTGATAATTGGATATTTGACATATTTTATATTTCAACTATTTGAAGAAAACATTTCACACAAAACTACATTGTAATAACTCTTATTGATAAATTGAAGAATCAAAGTAGAATTTTTTCCTATTAACCAGATATTCTCAAGATGTTTCACCAATATACTGCCAAATTTTGCGTTGAAAAATTGCGCTTCTCTTATATTAAACGGTACAGGGAACCCGCTAAATCTTATCTTGATACCGAATTATTTCCTTTCTTGAAAATTTATATTTCATCGAGACACATCAGTTGGGATATATCTTCAGTAGCATTCCCCTCTCACCGCCTTATGTGACCACGCAGTAAACGACTTCGTATTATAAAGCACTTTGCAGAAGAATTACGTGTATCTTTCTTCTGACGTTCAACGGAAGATGTTCTCGGCCCCGGACATGAAACACTTGCACCAGCCAAAACGACTAGAAAAGACGGCGTCTGAAGCAATGCGGGCGCTCCGCCTCCGACAAGCAGAGCGCGCTCTGTAACGAGGGGCAGACCCATGTGCCCGACGTTGATATAATGGGACACGGCCACGTACTTTACATCGTCGCGTGCAACTGCAGCATTCGACCGCAGTGCAGGGCTCCGGAGATAAACGCGCATCTAATTGCCGTTGGGAATGGCCCGGGGTGCATCTTACAATGCAGCCTTCCGAAAACCATTACGCTCCGGCACACAAAAAAAGACGAATTGACCATTAACTTTTTATAGAGCGTTCTCTTAATACTACGTGGTCTTTCTGACCTGGAATGTACCCACGATGCTCGCTTCCCTCCCCTATAACAGGTATCAGAACTCTCTTGCAATCAGCGGCAGGAGATATTATAGTTCTTATAGATGATTCTTCGGAAAATGAACACATTAATGTGGAACTAAGTATACGTCTCCGAGGCTGTTTTTCACACCAGAATATTATTTATTGATGCTCTTTTGTACGAAATTTGACTCTAGTTTATGGGATCTCATAAAAATTTTATGTCGCTCGTAAAACTTCTCTTGTTAGCTGCGTCCGCGGGTGGAGTCGAGTCGTTTCGGGGAACCTCGGAGAAAGTAGGGGACATTGCGGGACGTTCGTGACAGGGTGTTGGGGACGGGTTGGGACAATTCAGCGCCGCGCCTGAATATGAGAGCCGCTTATTTGTATGGGTTATAAATCACCCGCCTGTCAAAAAGTGATGGCATGGTTTACTTCTGGGCAATCCAAATTTCGGATCATTTACGATTTTACTCTTTTGATGTTTGCAGGTTTAAAACTTACTTCCCTATTGTTTACCAGCCTCCGTTTTATGATTATTTTCCATGAATGTCAACGGTTAATACTTTCAGGATTAATGAGACGTGAACCTATCATTAAAGAGGTAATTAAAAAGAAGTGTGTGGATGTATAACAAACTTGTGGTTAGATTTGGGAGTATAAAAGCATTTTAAGTACATTAAAATGATATTTTTAAATTGAGTAAATGTTCCTTGGAACGCATTAATCTTCTAATGCGGGTTCTTTTATATCAGCTTGCATAAACATAATATAACAGTTATTTATTCTTCAAATGATTTGGCGTTTCGAAAAATCTATATCTCATGAAGGAAATACTAAATAATAAATCAAAAAGAATACCACAGCAATTCTTTACTTATTTTTTGGCAAATACTCTTACTTATGTTTAAAGTAAACATTAAAAAGTTAAAAAAACTATAGAACACGATAATTTTGCATATTTATTAATATTGCAATTTGAATTCCATCTTCTTTCACAGTTTTACACATGAGTGAAATTCGTGTGCAAAGTAATTGATATTTACCCATTAATTATTCAACGTCCGTTTGACATAAATTTTGGAAACTACGACTTACGTCTCTCGGAAAAGAACGCCTTCTACGAATACATTATCATTTTATTTGTAAGTTTCTCTCATCAAAATTTCTCTTGGCGCTGAAAGTACTCTTTTTTCACTGAATGTAGGGATTTTATGCGACTTGGGTTGACCACTTTTAGCAAAATCGTATTTGCCGCGAATATAAACACGCGTTGCTGACCGCTCCTACCTTTTGACCACTTCAATAAGCGGCATGTTCCAAGAATTTGAATTCGTCATGAGGTTAGAATGAAAGTGACCAAAAATCGTGGTTGGTAGAATTATCTTTCGATCTAAACGAGAGGCAGTATTCCGACATTTTTAGGTTTGTTCTCGTCTCACTGTCCCTATTCTAAAATTTTGGATATTTATCTCAGTGTTGATTTAGTTAAAGACCATGAACAAACTATCTGAAGTCGCTCATGGTTTCACATATGTATATGTCGTCACATATTCAGAACAGCATATTGAAGTACTACACATACTTTAACTTACACAATTTTAGTAAAATGTTTTATTAAAATTCAATAAAATATAATTTTATGTTTAAAGAAAATGTTATACGTTGAGAACAAAAGCTTATTTTAAAAATTAATTGCGTTGAGTGAATTAGAATTTTTATTTTAAAGCCTTCGTTCCCAAATATGGAAATGAAAATTCCAAAGCATATGGACCTTCTGATAAGTCGTTAAAATCTATCGAAGCAGATAATGTGTTTTGTCGCAAATGTCATTGCAATTTTCAAGACTTTCATTATCGGTTAAGATCACGAAGGACATGGCCATTAGAGTCACCTTGTATTTTGTGGCGAATTACATTGTGGTAGCCAAATGTATTAATAAATCCTGGGTAATCCATCAAGGTAACGGTTAAGTGGAGTACTGAATATGTGTTTTGACTGACTTTAAACATATAGATAGATTATTAAGATAAAAATATTGAGCTATTTTGAACTATGGTTTTCTTTCACGGGAAATCAACAAAATGTATTTCAAATGAAATAATATTTCAATAATTTTCTAAATTGCTTGAAAATAATTACTACGATGTGATTGAATAGTAGAATTAACTAATTTATATTTAAAATAAATTTACACATAATATAGTTTTTACTGAATTCTAGTTTTAATTGAAATAAGTTACAAAAGAAATATTATAATGTAATTTGATCTTAAGAAATCAACTGGAAATGCTTGCAAAAATATATTAACATTGTCGGTTGTGTTTTCTCAGTGATGTGCATCTCTATAATTTTATAAGAAACATCTTTATTTTTTCCCCTGGTAACCATTTTTATTTGTACATATTTCACTTCTGCAAACTTTTGATTTCCTATTGAGTTAATCCGTTACTACTGAGTTTGGTCTAAAGAACTAACGATTGGTTACTAATGAGTTCTTTTCATTCTGCGGGAGTTACATTTTCTCTCAATTAATTCCGATCCTGGTGTAATGTACAATCCAAGGGAATCCCCTTAACCTTTGTCTCTCCGCCCGACGCATCGAGCCCTACACGGAGCGCCTTCACGCTGCGAACTTTCGCCCCTGAACCTGTCGCGTCGTCCTTGTGACCCACTTCGCTTACACGCGACCTTTCACGCACACGACCCGAGTGCGTTGCGCAGTAGCCGGCCGCCCCGCACCGCCTCGTTCCGCGTTCCAGGGACGCACGCCCGCACCCGCCCATGCCCGCCCACGACGCCCACGCACCCACGCACGCCCACGCACGCCCCGCACGCCACGCACGACACGCACGACACGCTCGCCCACGCTCGCCCACGTACACACCCACACAAGCTCGTTTATGTCCGCTCTCCCGCGTTCTTGCCTGCCCCTCCCCCCCCCCGCGCCGCCACCCCGCTCGCACCCGCGTACGGCCGTCCACGCCCGCACGCGAACGGAACCAGCCGAAGCCTGCATCCTCACTCGCTCGCCCACCTGCGCAGACCCACCCGTGTTGGAATTCCCACGCCCACCTATGCGTGCCACGCCTGCTCACGACCGCCAACGCACTTTTGCTGGTTGGCGAACGCCCGGATTTGTGCAGGACGCACACCCTGCGCGTCAGCTTCCTCTGTTCCTCTGAACATCGCAGCCGTTTCCGACCAAGACGGCTCACGATAACAACTGTTGCCACTGTAGTGACGCTGACCGGGATATCCTAGAGTTTTTTTAATTGGTTATTTAAGGTCGCTTCAACATCTAAGGTCATTAGCGACCACTATTGCTGTTAATGGTATGGTAACTATGTGGATGAAACGATATGGTGATTGATGCTAAGGGATGAAAGGACGAACACAAATACATCCATGCCCGAGGCGGGACTCGAACCCGCGACCCTTCGTTCCGAGATCACTACGACACTACTGTCTAAGCGATCTCGGCCACCGGGCCGGCGTCTAGAGTTTCTGACACGATGATGGCGGATTTTCGGTATTAGTTAGATAGCTGGATCGAAATCATTGTTTGGAGGATAAATTTAGGAGCCAGCTGCTCTGATGAGTACTCTTCTGTGGTTTCACTAATTAATATCAGGTCAATGCCGGAAAGGTACCCTAGCAAATGGGCTATAGACCACTCGCGATCTTTCCTTCTTCATCCTTATCTCATTCTCTCCTCTTAAAGACACACATTTGTATGTACTGCAATAAATGTATAAAAATAATTAAACAAACCATTTAATAATCATTAAATCTCCACCGTTAAGGAGGCTACAGAGATTCCAATGCGCGATCAAGGGGGGATAGCAACACAATTGCTTCTTTTATAGTTTGATGCATATCCACTCCCTTTACTTCCTACGCGTACGCAAACATGTTCCAATAATAGTGTACTAAATCCATTTATATCTCTTTCTCTTCTTGTTTCTTTGACCCTCGTACCTATCTTGCCAGATGCGCATTTCTGTCATAACCACATGACACACACGCTTTCCTAAAGAAGATTAAACACGAACATTTTTAGTTAGTGCATTCTTTAAGAGTGTAGAACTAAGTTAATAGATTCTTTTTTAACGTAGAAAGAAAAATTAAATTGTAGGAAATAAGTTTTGATGAACATGTGAAGGAAAAATTCGTAATATTTGCGATCTATTCGATTTTCTACGACATTCAGATATCAATGCCCAAACTATGCCGCAAAGTTCAAATGTGGAACATAAATGAAAGAAGGTCTGGGAAAATTAGGATCGTAATATATACTACTTAAAATATAAAGGGAATGAATATCTATCCACAGTTTCAGTAATAGATTCGTCATTATATAACGTTTGACAAAAATTTGCCATCTAGCGGTGTTTCCAGACATGGGCCTTGTTTTTATTAATTAATCACGCCTGTAGGCATAGGAGACATGTGGTGACATAATCCCTTCACCGCATGCAGCTTATTTGGCCTATTTGAACTTTATTTCCTCACTTATCTATAGCAACTGAGAAGATTGTAATGGAAAGCTACAACTGTAGTGTTGCCCCGACTGGGAATCGAACCAAGGTAAGGTAGCACGCCATCCGCTAGTCACCCGAGGAGCTAAAACAATACTTGTATTATTTTCTGTGAGCTTCAGCAATATGTATTCTACAATTTTCTATACATGTAACTCCCTTTTGCTTCAGGAAACAAATGCTTAATTCGCGCAAACTTATTTATTGGAATCTTTTTTCACCATCATGTTTGGAAAAGCTTAAATGAGGAGTGTAAATAACAATAAACATCTGCATAAAAATTAGATCCCCTAAGCGTAATACTTCTTGTTGTGCCTGCCACTCCTAGGCCGACCTCCGCCTGCCGCCCCGGCGCCCGCTGTAATTGGCCGTCGGCCGACAATGGGCCGCTGATCGGCCGGCGCACTTGGCTGCGATCAGAGGCTCTGGCGAAGGCCCACGGACCCTTGCGCGTGGGCTTCATCAAATGCAAATCTGGTAATCTATGGAGCACTAACGGCGCGCACGGGGCGAGCCCCTCCCGCCGCCCGCACAATGGCCGAGACGGCGCGGGTCAACCCACGCCAGGGCTCCGGGGACGGCTGAGGAAGCCTGTCATTGGCTTGTTGTGGCAGACGCGTGTGTGTTTCTCCTGTTGCTTTCTGCAAACTGTACTTGTTTCATGTAATTTCCATAATACAGCATTTCAATTATTCACGTTCATAAATGCATTATATTATAAAACTATCCTTCAATGAAATATTGTGGGAGTAATGCTCAACAATGTGTTTAAATAATAGAAGGAGATAATCTTTCGATCTTCTCACGTTCACGATTGACTTACGACTACTTTGATTAGATTATTGAGCGACTTGGATGTGTGTTTCTCCTGTCGCTTTCAGAAAACTAATGCGCGAACTGTAATTGTTTCATATAATTTCAATAATAGATCATCTGAAATGTTTCTGTTCACAAAAGCATTATATTATAAAATTATCCTTCAATAAAACGACGTGAAAGTAATGCTCAACAATGGTTGTGTTTAAATAATAGAAGAAGATAATCTTTCGATTTTTTCACGTTCAACTTTGACTTAGGAATATTTTACAACATTTTCTAGCAATATTAAAAAATTGAAATTTTCAGACAAATTATGAAAATGTCTTATAAGCTTAATGCGAAATACCCACAAAAATTAAATGATTTGTTTCAAAGTCGTAGAGCCTTGAGTCGGATTAGATGAATCCGAGCATTTTTTTTGGTGATAAAATTCTGTATATGATTTACAGGCGTTCACAGGCGAACATGCAGGCATACATACTTTCAAAACACATTTGTTTTGGGTATCAGGGAAACATTAAACGGTATTTCAGTTAAAAGCGTGTCATCACAACTTTCCTTGATGTACATATACACTATAATACATATACTACGTACGCAAGAAAGTAAAAAAATTGTCAATTTTATTCATTGTGAAATGATCTCACATATTTTTGGGAAAGAAGCAGAATATATTTAATATTTTGTAAAAAATAGCGCATCAGGATTTGATAAAGAAAATGACTGATGATAATTTGAATGTACAAATGTCACATAAAAATTTCTCTAATGTAAATCTGTAATGATGTCGCTGATGACCATAGTAGTTAAAAAGCGACATAAAATAAAATTAATAAAAAAAAAGAAAATGTTGAGAGGGTATCGAAAGAAAAACGATAAGTGTTCATTTAACAGAACTTTTGTAGAGATACATACTCTTTCTACTTGCACTTTTCAGGGGGAACAGGGGCGATTTGGAAATCCTTTCTCGTGTTTGTCGTAAAATGTGTGTTTCTTCAATTTATTTAGAGTAACTGATGGATAAATTTCTAATTTTTTATTTTGGTATATTTTTGTTATATTTATTTTGGTATATATTCTAGTATATTTTGCATCGAACGTGAAATTATTACTGCAAAAGCGGTGAACGCGAGAACGTCCTCAATCTCAGGGTCGATCGTTAGCGATGGCATCCTGTCTTTTTTTGCTTCTTTTATCAGACAAATATGTGTTTCTCTTGTTAGTTTCAAGAAAATAACAGAAAATCTAATGCAATTTTCATTACTGGAATACTTCATAATTCCGTGTATTTGTCTAAAGAAATTAAGAAAGAATTATAGAAGAAATTTAAATCTGCTAACTTATTTTAAAATAATCTAGAACAATAATTTTAAAATTAATTATTTCATTATATATCATTCAGATAACCTTTGATCTACTTTGATTTGATCTATCCCTTACATTTTCTTATCGCCTTTCCATCTTATATGAAATGATTTTTCACGGACTGTCGTTGTCTTATCTTTAGTATTATTTTCATTCTCTAATTCGTTTTAACTTATGTTGCTGACAAATATATTTTGAATGTTTGAAAATTAACTGTAGTACTTCAACCTGGTTTATTATCGAGTGTTCTGAACTTCGTGGTTGTTTTACCTCTCCATTCCCACAGTTGAGGTCACTTACGATTTAACCCCCCGATTTAACCCCTCGATTTAACCTCCGCGCGTGATCGCGTAAAGAAAATGCTAATGTTAATGCGATTGTGAGAGGAGATTGCGCAAAAGCCCTGATTTTCGTGATCGGTGACAAAAGGGAAAATCCGTTTCCCTATTTTCTCCCAAAAAACATGATGATGTGGTTAGCCACGCTCTATAACAATTTTATTCATTTTATACTTTAATAATTGTGTTGCTTTAGGGATTCATTGTGCTTTAATTTTACAGTCATTATCTCATGGTTCATTAAAGATACAAATGTTCCCATGAGAGCCGTATGCTATGCTATTAGTTTAGTAATAAACTAAATGAATGAAACTGATTTATTCTACCGAACTTAAAATGCGCTGTTAACAGCGTCAACAACCTTATTCGTTTTTTGCATGTAAATAATTGCTATCCTGGAATAGAAACGAGATCTAAAATGTTAATAATCTTTACGTATTGTACAGAAATAACTAACACGTATGAAATTATTCTGAGAATTTTTTCTTTCAAATTCTTTTAATATTTTCCTAAATTGTGTCTTAATAAGGAAAACACACAAAGAACCTAAAATGTGTCTATTAAAATTGTTAAGTACTATTCATGTTTGTAAATATGAAACATGCTGTTTCCAAAATAGTTCTAAACAAGTCATTAATTAAATAATGAAAGTATATTACCTCGTGCCTTGTCCTTTTAGGATCCTCTAGCCATCCTATAGGTTGAACAAAATTGACTTGCGGGTAATTTTCTGTGAGAAACAGAAGATACGGTCAAAAGAAGACGTCGAGGGAAATGAAATGATGGGAAGGAGACGTCGAAGGAAAGGAGACGACAAAGGATGACGAAGACTAGAAATGAAACAACCCGTCTCTTGTCGTCGCGACGACTTGAGAAATAAAAAGACGACTAGATTAATGAGACGACTACCAGAGAAATGAGATGAAAATCAAATTGATTGATTGATTGTTAGTGATTCCGGGCGCGTTAACTAATGAGCTCATTAGCCCCGTAAGTGTAGTGCACGTTTTTCATCGGGAGGTGACGGTGATCTTCCCTCACTGGGTGGCGAGATTCGGCTTCGATCTACCGTCGACCAGCGGGGATTTCCCCAACCCGGACCGCGCGCGGTCCGAGATGTAAAACTAGAGAAATGAGACGACGACTAGAGAAAGGAGACGACGATAGTTTCTAGGTCCCATGGCGGAAGAGGTAAAGGGCTGTTGCAGGGAAGTGGCTGTCAAGCGAGTGATGGAAGCCGCCTGTGCAATCGCGATGCTGCAGTTGCGCGTATCTCGTGCAGCGGAAGGAGAAATCTCGGGCGCTAGAGTAGCGACAGAGGAATGACGCGGTAAATAAACAGTGGCTATCTGCTGCATCGCGTAGCTGGTTCGTGTCACGCGAGACGTGCGCTTGTAGTGATGAAGCGATTTAAAATCTGAAGCTCGCTCATACGGGGTAGAGAAATATATATACTCAAAGAAGCAAAATAAACCGCCTTTTGAGAAGGAACTAAAACTATGTGATTTTATTATTGTTTGTTTTGTATTTTTTGTTATTGGAGTATAATGTTGTCGAATTATAATTCACAATAAGTATAATCTGTTATTTTTTATGAATTGCGGAAACATAACGTTTAACATGTAAAGTTAAAAAGTCCACAAAATAAAAAGTATTTGTGATCATAGTATGACGAAAAGAAAAGAAAAAATGAAATATTTGACGTAGTTTCATCGTATTTATTGAATTCCTCATAAAGCTTTTACGACCTTCGTTGCTTATAATAAAATAAGAAATTTTATAATTACATTGTGGTACAAAGAAAACAAAGGCAAGGCCATAACTTGACATACGATGTGCAAATGATATTTGACAAAAATTAGGAGTAAAATCGATTAAAGTTAACATGAATGATATGATACATTTTCGATATTGAAATAAATTCTTATGCTACAATAAAATAAAGTAAATACGTCCCGCTAAGAAAACCGTCATATTTTTCCCGCACATTTCCTTGAGCCCTCGCTTTGCCAGTTGGAAAAGAAGGGGAGTCTTTGGTTTTTTTGATGGAATTTTATATCAAATTTTTAGTTAGTATTTTTGATAGAAAATAGTATCTATTACATGAGAGAAGTCATTTATTGCTATCAGATTTTGTTTACAACGCTCATTGTGGGCTATCATTTACTCTTCATTCAAATAATGTTGGCAAAGAAGAGGTGGTAGTTACACCAAGGCTCAAGAAAACGTGCGCGTAAAATACTAATGCTGCAGCTGTTGCGGGCCAGGTTTGATACAACAGCGTTAGTCAGGAGCAATAGATGTCCTCTGCCTCTCCCACCCATCATTCTGCCACTAAAATGACTATTAGATAAATTTTTAAGTCATCAAATTAAGTTGAATTCCAAATATTTTCATTTATACAGATATAATATTATAAAACCTCGGTGGGCTAACTTATCGAGTTTACCCAGTTGCAGCTTTATACAGAAGAAGAGATGAGAATATGCATCCTGCAATTAATAAGGATATTTGTTGCATCTTGCATGTAAAATTGTGCAATATATCGGATATGACGTAAATTACATCTAAAGAACTACCATGCAACGAGTAATAACATTTGGTCTGTCAGTCAACTTGTCATCTATTATAAAACATACACTTCTGAATACCAAATGTTCGATTATAGAACGGTAAACAACAATGATTTTATCATAGTATTGTTTGTAATGAGTCCTCGTTAGATATCATAAGGTCCATATTACATAACTAGTCCCTTCTTTTCTGAAGAAGTGAGAAAATGGACTGAAAAAGCTTAAAGAAGAGGAAGAAGACCATTCAGAACAGGTGGTTCTAAGACTCAAAAATTATCATCCAAGAATCATTGTGTCACTAACAATGGGTCAAAGGGACGTGTCAAATATCAACCATTTTAAACTGAAAGTGACCCTGATGAATTTCACTCACTTGTTTCGTAGCTATATTTAACGTTCGTATTCTATATTTAACTGTTTTGATTCTTCCACTAGTAAGCAGAGAGAATTTTTTGTGAAGAATAATTCAGTTATACTCGCAGAGGTGAACAATGGATAAAGAGGATAATTAGTGAAATATAATATGATGATATCATAGAGTTTTTTCGATAGTACACAGAGAAGGATATTTGTTTTCAATTTATATCATTAGACAACGCTTTTTTTTCTTAATATGATCTTCTGAAGGTATATTTCGTAGTACTCTATTATGTTCTGTCAAATTTTCTTAAATATTTTATTAAATTTTGTAATGCTTTTTCTTCAAATGAGTAATTTCATTTTCTATGAGTGAATTTTCTCTCTTTAATATAGTTGAAATGGTCCATGCTACCTGTATGTCACACGTTTTTTCTGTTTCAGAAAAATAGCAATGGATGAAGTACTTACTCAGACTATAACTAAAATCCACCTAATAATTTTGAAATAACATGCTACGGAATATATTGATACAAATATTGATAAAAATAATTAAATAATAAACTTTATTGGATGTAAGGCCCTTAATTTTCCATTATTTTAGTAATGTAGGGTTCCGGAATATAATAATAAAATAATAATAATTTACCTAGAAATTGGCGGGTAAAATAAATACACTATTGCCTACAATTTATTTGTCTAAAAGTATTTTGGTTAATCAGTAGACGTTATTTTCAGTTGAAGTTATTTTACATTCTAAATGTCATATATGTGTATTGACCAGAAGTGAGGTATTTGTGGAATGCAGAAAATTGCTGCATTAAACTACTTTTAGCTAGAGTGTATGTGCTAAATTTATATATGTAACAATATATGTGTACTAGCCATGAGGGGAAGGAATTACCCTTATATCATCTATGAACTGGTGCCAGATACAGGAGTAGATACACTTCGCACGGAAAGCATAAGCTACCCTTTTTTCAGCTCCGCACGTCAGCCACATAGAATGTTATTTAGAGTTACACATACCTCACTATCTAACTGTCAGTCATGAATATTGATATGGTATGCACAGTACTGAAGTACTGACAACTTCACTCTTCACGCAAGGGCACAACATCACAACGCACTCGGAATTCTCGTGGATTTGCGTGACTGATATCGATAGGACTTCACCACCAAAGAGATACAACTTCACATTCAATTTCCGTGACACGAGAGCAAACGTTCGCAGAGGCAAGAGCTGATGCACGCCCCGTGTTGCATGTACAGGAGGCCAGTGTCTCAGAGCGTGACTGAATCGCTCATTCATTGCCAGGACGCATGAACGTCGGCACGAGAGCTGGCAGATTTTCCTGTAGGGGTGCATTAAGAAGAAAACCATCGTCACCACCATTAACAACATCATCTTCATCATCATCATAATATGTAGTGCATGTTAGTGTGTGTGTGTGTGTGTGTGTGAGGGGAGAGGATAGGACAAGGAAAAGGAAGGACAGATCCCGTGCGGTCTGTGGCCCGATTGGTAGGATACTGCTCCGGCATTCGCCTGGTGTTGATCGGAGAAACCACGGAAAAGTACCGATCAGAGCAGCCGGCCGCTAGAATTCTCCTCCAGACAGCAACTGCATTCGACCTAGCTGGAAGGACATATTCTTGGAGATCGGTCGGGAACTTAGAGCTTGTCCCGGCTGGGGCGGTGCCCCGCTGGTGGGAGAGTCTTGGTTAGGGGGAAACCCCACTAGCCGACAGTAGGTCGGCAGCGGATCTCGCCATCCGGCGGGGGAAGATCTCCCGAGAGAAAACATGCACTACACTAACGGGACTAATGACAAAAGCAGTTGACGTGCCCGGAAAGACGAAAAATCAATCAATCAATCAATTATCATCATCACTGATTACTCACCAAAATGAAATAGATCAGTGGTCAACATTGTGGAAAATCAAACTCAACCCAACTAAATATACTGCCAAAATATTCTCACTAAGACCATTTTCCCACCCACCACCACAACACGTTAATAACCACACCATTCCATGGACACCACAAAACTAATCAGTTAAATACCCCGGGATGAACTTCGACACAAGACTCAACTGGAAAACATACATAACACTAAAAAAACAACAAGCGAAAAATAAAAATAGCTCAACTAAAATTCCTTATCATCTCCAAAAGCCGGCTATCCCTAACAAATGCCGTTACAATTTATAAAGCAATAGTCAGCCCATTAATGCTCTACGCGTGTCCCATCTGGACCAATGCATCTATTTCTAACATTAATAAACCTCAAATTGTACAAAATAGATTCCTCATATTAGCAACACATGCCCCATAGTTCATCTCTAACGCCCAACTTCATAAATAACTGAATATATCACCGTTCATCAAACATATTGCCCATCTTTCTAATGATTTTTACTCCAACCTAAATACAGTTAACCGAGCCGTCCACTACAACCTGGCCACTATAATTGACTTCCCTACTAGAATTAAGAATAGATTTCCTTCCGAAGCGTTCTTGAAATTTTCTCTACTAATTGTTAATAGTAGGGGCTCTTGTAGTTTCCTACACCTATAGTAAGGTAGTTTAGTTTTAAGTTTTTAGTGTTAAGTTTAGTATAAGTTACAATGTAAGCCAGCAAATGCACATGAGATAGTAATTTAGTACTGATCTGTGTAATTTTCAACCACTCAATAAATAAATTATATAAAAAATCACTGATTAGGTTATAAACACGTTCCGAAGATGTTTGACCATCTCCGTGTTAACAATTAAATAATTTCGTTGCACGTCCTTCAAGATGACCTGACGCTGCCTTGTGATTCTTTTCAGTGTTTTCCTTATTTACGTCTTGCTTTGAAGTTCTTTTAATACCATACATGATCAACTAATGTTGGGTTGCTCTTCATCCCTACCGAATGAAAGGAATATCATACTTCGCTGTTTGTCGATCATGTATTGTATATTTTGAAAAATCTTAGATAATAGCTTACTTCCGTGCTAGAAACAGCACTGGAAGTTTTATGACGAAAGATACGAAAAGATGAAATGAAGGTAAATTAGAATGAGAAACAGTTTAACTCATTTTTGGGACAGTATAATAAAATATCCAAAAATAATTCAAATTATTTTCTTTAGAAATTTTACTGATGTACGACATAATTTTAAGAAATGTATGTTTAAACTAAGAAAAAACATCTAGCATTCCAAATTTGACAAAAAATGTCCTATTACAGCTTAGTGTCCGAGACAGTTGTTTTCAAGTGTTTGAGATACGGCCTTCCATTTTATTCTAATATATCTATATCGACGGGTTGACCATAAATTTAATAATAAATTGTTACTTGAAGGCATGGATGTGGAGAAACGACATGGAATATCACGTCGTTCGAATGAAATTTCAACTCTTTCATAAGAAAGTCGGTAACTTTATACGTTTGTCATTTAATGTTAGTTTGTCATTAGGTGATTTAAAACTAAATAGGTCCCTTGGTGTTCTGTCATCACAAGTTAATTGCGTAAAAATCCGCTTGGACGATACAAAATAATTACGTGATTACTAATTGCTCGTTTTTCTGTATAGATATATTTCAAAAATTTATGTACTTTCAATAAATTATAGAGACGACTAAATACCAATTTCAGAACATTACAGCGTGTAATTACTTCAGAGAAAAATTAAGTTTGGTCCTATGTAACTTCATTTATAAAACTGTGACGTCAACTACGTCTCTTTTAATTTCAACGTGACAACACAAAGGCAATTCGTACTCCTTTCAATTTTGCACGCAATGATGCTAATGATGTCGTCAGGAACATATTCATTAACCGACTTCAAAGGTATTTTACCCTTAAGTTACACTGATTATTTCAGGGGTGTCCAACTTGCAAGGACTCAAGGGACATAATTCCTTTAATATGGTTGGGGGCCATATTCTCACCACTCTCAAGAACCACATCTGATTTGATGAACTCATCTGACTTGATAACATTTGATTTCTTGTGACCCCGAATTGCTGGTACGCAGTTTAATGGCAGTTTGACGGTTGCTCCGAAACCGGGGGGAGGGGGCGAATGGAACCATGCTTCATATCACTCCGTACCAAGCTTAACGTAGTGAAACACATTGTGATGATTTTGAATTTCAGAATTTACTGAAAACAATCCCTAAATCTAATATTAACGTATTTTTAGATTAAGGGTTGTTAGCCCTAGCAGGTCCCGTGCGCTAGGCGCTGAATGTTCTCGCCCGACATGGATGCAAGGGACATTCACTAGCCACTAATCTGAACCTTCCTTGGCCCACAATAAATGGCACCGCGGGCCACCACTTGAACAAATGTGGATTATTTGTAACTAGCCCGTCGGAAATGAATCATGCTTATTTCACTTCCAACAAATTCCTCAGCAGTCTTCATCTCTTGAAAGCCGTGTTCTGTACAGTAAAATAAAGCAGTAATGTTATCTGATTTAACAAACCTAACCTTAAAATTGTATGCGACAGAAATATTCGACTAGATTTTAGTAGTAAGTCCGTGCTAATATTTACGAAGCTTTCAATATCAGCAACTCAGTTCATGAAATAACATACATTGTCAATGTTGCCGAATAAAAGATAGAATTTATATCGGCCTTCTTTACTTAATACATATTTAACTTTCGGATTTTCGCTGCTTTCTTCAGGATCTCCATGTACGATCATATGAGTATAACCTCTCTCTCTCCCTCTCCCTCTCCTTCTCCAGCTCCCCCTCTCCCTCTCTCCTCTCCTCCTCCCTCTCTCCTCTCCCTCTCTCCCTCCTCCCCTCTCCCTCTCTCTCTCTTTCTCTCTTCTCCTTCCTTTCTCTTCCTTCTTTCTTCTCTTCTCCTCTCTCTCTTCCTTTCTCTTCTCCTTTCCTCTCCTTCTCTTTCTCTTTCTCTTTCTCTTTCTCTTTCTCTTTCTCTTTCTCTTTCTCTTTCTCTTTCTCTTTCTCTTTTCCTTTTCCTTTTCCTTTTCCTTTTCCTTTTCCTTTCCTCCTTTTCCTTTTCCTTTTCCTTTTCCTTTCCTTTTCCTTTTCCTTTTCCTTTTCCTTTTCCTTTTCCTTTTCCTTTTCCTTTTCCTTTTCCTTTTCCTTTTCTTTTCCTTTTCCTTTTCCTTTTCCTTTTCCTTTTCCTTTTCCTTTTCCTTTTCCTTTTCCTTTTCCTTTTCCTTTTCCTTTTCCTTTTCCTTTTCCTTTTCTTTTCCTTTTCCTTTCCTTTCCTTTTCCTTTTCCTTTTCCTTTTCCTTTTCCTTTTCCTTTTCCTTTTCCTTTTCCTTTTCCTTTTCCTTTTCCTTCTTTCCTTTTCCTTTTCCTTTTCCTTTTCCTTTTCCTTTTCCTTTTCCTTTTCCTTTTCCTTTTTCTTTTCCTTTTGCTTTTCCTTTTCCTTTTCCTTTTCCTTTTCCTTTTCCTTTTCCTTTTCCTTTTCCTTTTCCTTTTCCTTTTCCTTTTCCTTTTCCTTTTCCTTTTCCTTTTCCTTTTCCTTTTCCTTTTCCTTTTCCTTTCCTTTTCCTTTTCCTTTTCCTTTTCCTTCCTTTTCCTTTTCCTTTTCCTTTTCCTTTTCCTTTTCCTTTTCCTTTTCCTTTTCCTTTTCCTTTTCCTTTTCCTTTTCCTTTTTCTTTTCCTTTTCTTTTCCTTTTCCTTTTCCTTTTCCTTTTCCTTTTCCTTTCCTTTTCCTTTTCCTTTTCCTTTTCCTTTTCCTTTTCCTTTTCCTTTTCCTTTTCCTTTTCCTTTTCCTTTTCCTTTTCCTTTTCCTTTTCTTTCCTTTTCCTTTTCCTTTTCCTTTTCCTTTTCCTTTTCCTTTTCCTTTTCCTTTTCCTTTTCCTTTTCCTTTTCCTTTTCCTTTTCCTTTTCCTTTTCCTTTTCCTTTTCCTTTTCCTTTTCCTTTTCCTTTTCCTTTTCCTTTTCCTTTTCCTTTTCCTTTTCCTTTTCCTTTTCCTTTTCCTTTTCCTTTTCCTTTTCCTTTTCCTTTTCCTTTTCCTTTTCCTTTTCCTTTCCTTTTCTTTCCTTTTCCTTTTCACCTTCCTTTTCCTTTCCTTTTCCTTTTCCTTTTCCTTTTCCTTTTCCTTTTCCTTTTCCTTTTCCTTTTCCTTTTCCTTTTCCTTTTCCTTTTCCTTTTCCTTTTCCTTTTCCTTTTCCTTTTCCTTTTCCTTTTCCTTTTCCTTTTCCTTTTCCTTTTCCTTTCCTTTTCCTTTTCCTTTTCCTTTTCCTTTTCCTTTTCCTTTTCCTTTTCCTTTTCCTTTCCCTTTTCCTTTTCCCTTTCCTTTTCCTTTTCCTTTTCCTTTTCCTTTTCCTTTTCCTTTTCCTTTTCCTTTTCCTTTTCCTTTTCCTTTTCCTTTTCCTTTTCCTTTTCCTTTCTCTTTCTCTTTCTCTTTCTCTTTCTCTTTCTCTTTCTCTTTCTCTTTCTCTTTCTCTTTCTCTTTCTCTTTCTCTTTCTCTTTCTCTTTCTCTTTCTCTTTCTCTTTCTCTTTCTCTTTCTCTTTCTCTTTCTCTTTCTCTTTCTCTTTCTCTTTCTCTTTCTCTTTCTCTTTCTCTTTCTCTTTCTCTTTCTCTTTCTCTTTCTCTTTCTCTTTCTCTTTCTCTTTCTCTTTCTCTTTCTCTTTCTCTTTCCCTTTCCCTTTCTCTTTCTCTTTCTCTTTCTCTTTCCCTTTCTCTTTCCCTTTCCCTTTCCCTTTCTCAGAGCAATCCACATAGTAAGTTCTCTTCGTCCCAAACTGTTAACCATCTTCTTGCAAGGTAACTTTGGCTAGGTAACTTTGATTTCTTTTCTCCAGTACTCGCGGGACCTTTTGGTAGATGATAAAGTTCTCGTGGCGTGATTTGTTATGCGAGACGTGGGTGAATCGTTATGCGAGTTGCAGGGCGAAAGTTGCAGATTGAGGCACAGAACCGGCGAGTCATCAGGCAGGCAGGTAGAGGCAGGTGGGTAGGTTGCCGGTGGCCGAGTAAGAGGCTTCGGACGAACAGGAAGCATGCAGACGAATAACAACCAGTGGACGAGTAGGAGGCCTGCGAGGGGTAGGTGATTTGCGGGCGAGTAGGAGGCCAGCGCGCGTGTAGGAATCCGGGACAGTAGGAGGTCTCTGGGTGTGTGGAAGACTTGCGGGAGAGGAGGCAAGTAGTAGGCAGTACGCGAGTAACAGGTCTGCGGATGAGTAAGAGGGATGTGGCCAGGAAGTCCAACAAGGGCGGCGGCCGGCGGGCAAGAAGGAGGCATGTAGGTGTGTAGGATGTTGTAAGGCGAGTAGGAGGCTTGCGGGAGGTAGAAGGGTTGCGGGAGAGGCAAGTCTGGAAACGAACGAGTCGGTGGGCGGGCGAGGCGGAAGGCGTGCTGGAGGGTGGGTGACTCAGTGACGGATGAGGCGGAAGGCATGCTGGAGGACGGGCGATTCAGTGACGGACGCGTTGGAAGGCATGCTGGAGGACGGGCGATGCAGTGAGGGGCGAGTGGGCGGGAAAGCGGGCGTGCCAGCGTGCGAGCAGCATATGTGCGGCGACGCGAGGGGGCGGCTGGGGCCGCATGTTAACGAAGGAATGATAAAGACGCACAGCGCGGGAGGGCTGCGGTGGCGTGGCCGACACGTGTTCGCAACGGCCGGAGGATGGAGCCCCCGCAATTACCCACTGCGAAGGGCGTGCGCCGAGCGCCTCACGACACTTTAATTTTGTGCAAATGCGCGCCCCAAGGCCAGGGGTTGCCACGCCTTCGATGCGAGGCAAGAATTTCTGGCGTCGTGTTATTGGCCAGATTTCGAGAAATATTATATAAAATTATGTTGAAAAGGTATCCCCGTGTTGTGCCTTATTCCTATTTTACCTTAAAATTCATTCCATTGAAAAAATCTAATATTAAAAGGACTATTTTCTATTGTGCCTCTGGGATGGCTCATGGGCAGCGTACCTTCCTGTGCTGTGGTGACGGGTTCGATTCCTGGTCGAGGCAAAAATAAGAGTGGTAACTTTCCGTTAAAATCGTTCTAATTTCTGTAGCTGTGTGACAAAGAAAAGCTCAAGCAGGCGGATCTTGCTAGTTACGGTGAAGAAAATACGTCATGTTCGCCTCATATCGCTCTTACCCCTAAGTATGGGAATTTAACTAAGTCCAGGGAAGGGGGAAACATGTAGCTGGCGAAGTCGGACTACCGACCGAATAAAACAAAATATTTAAATCCATTTTCTAGTATAAGCATATTTAAGAATATATTTATTTGTAGCTTGATGACAAACTTTTAAGTTTCTCTCAAATGTAATTGAAGTTTTAATTGTTTAAACTGTTGTAGATGCTACTTAAAATATAAATTTTGAATATACTTGCCTCAAAATAACTTACAACATACGTCGTTACCAGCGTAACTAAAAGAAGAATTTTGGTTTTGAAGTAACTTTATGTCAAGTAAATCGAAACCTATTACTTCTTTGCATTACAATTGTAAACTTCGTGTTTTCCACAAAAAAATGTAGGCTTTCTTCGATGTTCCTTAATAGAATGTGGTTTCTCTTTGCCTGAGAATAAGTTGTCGAAAATATATCATCAGTTTGGGAACCCCCGCTGCAGGACAAAAACCATGACTTCTCATACGCATGTGTTGCACCGAAAAGCGTGGCGTTCACTCGAAATTGTTGCAGCTGAATGTGTTATACGGCATTAAAATGCACAGCTGTATTCTGTCAAACCAATTTCTCTTTTAATATACGTTTTACAAGGTTTTCTTTCATCCTCTTCCTGAACAAAATATAATCGCAAGGCGCGTACAACCACCCGAAAAAAACTGGTCGTGCGAAAACATCCAAATTACAGTATTTGAGAGGAGCACAAACTGCCATGGAACCGGTCTGCCTCGATTTTGAAGTCCAGAAGTTTGAGAATACAGTCGGAGATTGCAAATTCACCCGGAGCCGTAAAACGAACTCTGCAGTCAGAAATTACTGTCGGTACAAAGAAGTTTGGCGGACTAGGAGAAACTCCTTAGTGGCTATAAATCCGAGAAACAGGGCTGTGTTATGAGGACTGCGGAACGAAGCGAAAGCTCTGGGATTGAGCAATGGGAGGAGCAGCCTGGGAGTCTTCTCCAATGGGGAGAGCTCGAAGAAATACCGAAGAGGGAGAGTTGCTGAGTGAAAAGGTGTAGGTGTTCAAGGAGGAAGACTTGACTTCACAGATACATGATGTGAGGAGGTAGGTGAATATGTTCAAGAATGAAACATAGTCAGGAGAAAGAAATCATACGCCATTAAGCAAAGGAAAATGAATTACTTGAAGAGATTCTTACCAAAGATAATGGTGAAAATTAATACGGAAAGATGCTGCGATAAAGTTTCCACAATCCACTGTAGAAGTTTATAATAGAAATTGGATATTTTTTAGATTTGTTTCGTAATATTAATTTTAGTGTACATTTTTTAAGTGTTCCTGTGTGCAGAAATATATCCAATTATTTAAAACACGCCTACAAAATAGAAACTATTGTAAAGTCAATTAATATTCATCAAAACCAAAGCTACACGTAGATAATCAGATCCGAAATTAAAATTTCACATTAATCTATAAACCCGACCTATGATTATTTTGAAACTATTTGGAATGGCAAAGAAAGGATATTCTTTAAAACCATACGATGAGGAATCGAATATGAGGATTGATAGAGGAATTAACAAACCTGATAATGTTGTGCTGGGTATTTGCAGACGAGAAACAAGAAGAGCAGAATGTGGTGGGGTTGTGAAAGGTGCAGTGGAGGCGAGCGACAGTGGTCCTCAGCGGGGGTTGGAAGGGGAGGATAGTGGCGCAAGATGGCCCCCGTCGTAAATTAATGCTTTAGTGAGGGAGGAAGTCGTGGTAGCGGCAACTCGGTCGGCAGTTGGCTTTTTATGCACTTTCTTCCCATTTTACGATTATTACAGAAACTGAAAATTTTATTATCTGGAAGAATTAACAGAATTAAGGCAAAAGACAAGGAAAGACAGCGAGGAGTTACGCGTTCTCGTAAAATTTTGTTGCTCGCACAATAAAGCTGAACCACTAATATCAACGTTCACAACCGTGCTTTATGAAATGCCTAACCATAAACAAGTCCGCGGTTCTTAAAAGGACGTACTGAAGCAGACCCTACACGATAATTTTAAAACGCTTAACCTGGACCGTGTCCAAAATACTGGGGGGGGGGGGGCCTTAGACGCCGGAAATATGCAAGGGCGTTGAGGAGAGTAGCAACTGTGGGGAATCCCCTCTTGCTCGTTTCTCCCCTCAGTTGGTCTCCAAAGCGCCCTCAGTGCTGAGTCAACGATCCACCTTATCAGATCTCTGGCTGTGGCCCTTTTTGTCCTGAATGAGAATTATTTTGCTCGAGGCAATTTGAGTCTCACAGCGCGAGGAACAGCCACAGACATTTTCGTCCGATTAGTTCCAGGTCATTGTTGAATATGATACCCTCGCGACACGATTATGCTTCTTTACTGAGTAATTATTTCTGATCGTCGGTAGCATCTATTGTGGTACTATGAATTGATATTTTTAGTTCAGAGCTAGAGAACAATTCTCTATTGAATAGACATACTTTGTCGTGAATAACAGACTGCTACCATTTCATATATTTGACAAAAATCAATACGTGTGGCGCGTTAGTGACAGATAGAAAGAAAATAAATGCAGCAGGTCAATAATATAGTTTTATTTTAATGTGTTTATTTTAAATACATTATTATTAAATATATTATTGAAGGTTGGTTTCTTTCAACATAAACAAGCCTGACACTTCTGATAGATGATAATGTTACAGATCGTACACATTTTTCATGACAACTATCTGCATTATCTTAGAAGAACCATCAAGATTGATCAGATCAGTTCTCGACGAAAATTGATGCTTTTGTTGATCTCAAGACAGATTGCCTCAGGCTTCTTCATCAAACCTGTACTTCTCAATGTTGACATGTTTTTTCTTCAGACCTTCTTCTTCAATATTTGCGACAGAAACCCGTACTAATTTGTATAGCAGAAACCCTCCAATATTCAAGCTTGTACATACTTGTAAATATCTGTGTTTTTCTCCATGACACCACAATTGGAATATAAAAATCAAAATGTGCAAAACCTTACGGGTTTAAGTTAAATTTTAAGGTGTCATTTTGCAGTCAGTGATTTCATTTAATTTTCGCCATATTTAATTCTCACGTATGTATTCCTAGAGCCAAAGGAGTTCATTTTTCAGTAATCTTCTGTCCATAAGAAGAAATAAAGAAGTCATCTTCGTCAACATATCTGATATGTTGACGAAGATGACTTCTTTATTTCTTCTTATAAGAACGTCAACAACATCCAATCAGAATTCCCACAATCTTCTGTCCACCAAACTTCGTGTTTCAATCCCTTTTACCTACATTTGTAACTATTTACTAAATATTAAGAATTAATTCGGCTTTGTTATTTTAATAACTGAAATGTTAAGCAGTACAGTATGTAGAAATGGTACTTCTCTGTTAAATCTGATTTCTGTATTGTTCATCCCTCCCAAATTACCCAACGTTTTGGGCTAGTCAGAAAAAACGAAATTGTGCAATATTTGTGACGCTGGAAGAGGTTAGTTCCTCCAATTACACGTAGATTGCTATGAGATAGAGACTGGAAGGAAGAAGGCGCGTTTCACTTCGCTTTCATAAACATGAAACGAAATGCAAATTCCGAGGTAGGGCTGGCGATCGAAAGATACCGCAGCCTCTATTAATCGTACGCTCGCAGATGGTAGCATTAATCACAGGTTCGAGCGCAAGGAATACGTGTATGCGACGTGTTTACTCCGTTTAATCTTAGCGCAGCTACAAACGCAATAAACACGCCATATTTTTTTTCCTCCGTAAAACTCATAACAACCGTGCGAGCCGGTAACAATTATGCCTTCAAATAAATCTCAGTTTCCTGACCTGCGTCTGTCTGCGAACAAGAGGATTTGTTGGTATTTACCAGCCACTTTCTCGCTCTGCTTCGTGCCTCTCGCAGCTTTGCTTCGCTATATAAGGCTGTGATTAGGGCCCTGTTTCCTGAGAGCCTGGTGCGTCGGAACGCAGCGTAGTGTGTGCAGTTTCCGTGCAGCGCTGTAACGGCGCGTTGGGCGGAATTCCAGGCTAATTGATGACCTTGGGAAGCGGCGCTCTGTCGTGCATAAGGCAAGAGATGGTGATGTAGATCAGCCGAAGAGCAAACATGCTCTGGGTTTTTAATACTTGTTTCATATTGAACAGATATTCAAATTTTAATAAGATAAGAAGATGGCTAAAAATACTCACGCTTTATTACCACCTCAATAGACGTGCTAGTACTCATACACTTGGAAAGATAAGGTTTTAGTTCGACTTATGGAGCGACATCCATAACAAAAAAAATGCTGTGAATGATCTGAAGCTGGATAAGAAATTTCTGGCAGGTGTGCATTAAAATTAGTTAAGATAAAAAATTTGAAATTTCCAGATTATTCCATAAAGAAATCAGAAACGTACTACGTGCCCCAAAATTCAGGAAGAACACAATTTTAACACCCTGCGTGGCGACTAATTATACTTATGTATACTTGTTAATTATACTAATAATGTAAGGCTTCCAACTTGTTCAAACTCGAAAATGTGGAAATCGTGCCTTCTAGAGTTGAGAATTAGAACGAAGATAATTAATTATATTTTCATCTTTTTAAGAGAATTAGATGACAACATCTGATTAATATTGCAGTAATCCAGCACGAACCGGTACGTTTTTGGTCTCAAACACGTTATGTGGTAGATTATATATTGTCCATTACTGAGTCAAGTATCTGACCACTAAAACAATTCTGTAATTTTCAAGTGACCATTAGTGAAGCAAAGCAAGTTTAGGAAAAAATCAAAAATTCAAATTAAAGTGGGATATTCTGAAAGTGCTGTGCTAATTCGCCCATTTCGTTTTGCGTTACGATTTTAGTACTGTTCAAATAGGTTAAGACGTTTAGGAATTTATGACATTTTAATGGTTTTACCACATTTGCGTAGTGAAATGTACCTAACTATAGCTAGTACTGGTGTTTTTACCTTAGGACAGGGGTTGGCAGAAACACGCGCCGCTCGCCACCGCTTGCAAGTACTACGGCTGACTTCGCTCTACCTTTTGGCGACCACTATAGGAGTTAACGGTATGGTAACTGTGGAGACGATACGAAATGGTGATAATAAGGGGTGAAACACAAATACAGCCATGCCTGAGGGAGACTCGAACCCGCAACCCTTCGGTCCGAGATTACTACGACACTACTGGGTCAGCGATCTCGGCAACCAGACCGCCCTACTTTTGCCTCCCTAGAAGCTATCATATTCATTTTTTTTAATTTGTTGCGTCATTGTTGATGCAACGCGTCTCTTAATCCTTGTTGGGCTTTGAGCTCTTTCTTCTGAAGTAATCCTCCGTTGCTGCTGAATAATTACTATATTTGTCAAGTCTCTTCACGTCGCAGTAAGTCAGTGCCTTTCATCCCTTCGGCCAGGGGCTCGATGCCGTTGGATCCCGCAGTTCCTGGCCGGTCACCCAACCAGGAACCCGCGAGTCTCGAATTCGCTTAACCTTCGTGACTTCACAGAGCGTAGTAAACATATTCGGTTAGCGCCGCCGGCAATGCGCCTCATCCTAGTGCGTGCCGTTGTAATGGCGTGGGAGGATTTTTTAAAAATTTACACCATGGTTACATATCATGCAGTTCGCCCTCCCGTTTACATGTGAATTTAGTGGAGCTACAACAGTAAATAAGTTCTCGCATTATTTCTAACTTTTGCCCTTTTCGTAAATTCAGGGAGTTCAAGGAAAATTAGACCCGCCTTATTCTTTTAAGCATCTTTACTTCTTTGCAAGCAGGGCATTTGAGACATAAAATGTGTTTCTGAATAGTATCTCATCTCCCCTGCACTTCCATGTCTCAAATCGTCTGCAATATCCCTGTTAATCATTATGAATTATAAAATCCTAACCGAAAAAGTATGATTATTTTTTAACGTTAACAATTACAGCAATTTCCGCTCTTTTGATAACACACAAATAATTTATCGTAATTAAATATTTGAATGCTTAAATTCTCTCTAAACGCAACAAAACATGTTTAATGCTTTTCTAAATTTAATAATTTGATACGAACACTAATTCTTATCCTTCATTTCGCACAGTATTGCCAACTTTTGTGATCAAATGCGAAAGCCTTTTACAAAGAGTTTGTTTGTTATTTTGAATGTTCCATCTCTCCCCACTCTTCTGTAAACTCGAGAAATTTTTTATATTTCAAACTTCTTTTTTTATCCACAAAAATGTTTTTGAACACGAAAATACAAGGCGGAGTCGCTACGCTAAGCTAGAAGTAAAATAATTTTTCGCAATATTCGAACGAATACGTACTACATTCAAATATTGACCAATCATTTATTTTAACAATTCGTGTAGACACACAATTTAATTGTCATCATGTCGACACCTAGATCAATTGAATGAAATGAAAAATGGCGCAGTTTTTCTCTTTTGTTCTTTATTCATCGTTTAGTTGTTTTACATGTATACAAAACTGTATAAATAATGTAGTAAGATTTTTCATTTGTATACGTATTTTACAATAAGAACAGGGCTATAATGCGTAACAAAAACTGTTGAACATATTTATTCTTTGAATAAATACGAAAATCGGAACTCGAAGCTACAGGTGACGAAAAATTTGTGATAGAGAAGAATGAGTATGAGAAATAGTATTACGGCGTAGACGATTACATTTGACAAGTACACTGGTAAGGAACCTAAAATTTGAGGAAAGGGCTATCTCAGAAAAGGATTAAAATGTATAAATTAAGTACTTGAAGGCGAAACGAAAGAGGCAAAACTAAAAACCTAATTTTACTTTTAAAGTAATATGAATCCCGAAGCTATTTAGCTCTAGTTTCGTCAGAATTTTGTTTACTATAATAGTGTTAATACATGAAAATACTAAATTGTAGACTTGTACACGCTATTATAAAAACGCATAAATTATTAGCAAAGCTGAAATTGTTTCTATGAAACAATTAAAATCCCAAACCTACTACAAATGGTTCCAAAAGTTTGAGAGAACAGGTTAATACTATTTAATCACTGAATATGTGAACTTTTATAAATATAATGATAGAGAGAAAGTGAGCGAGCGATAATAAGAGAGCGAGAGTGAGAGAGCGAGAGTGAGAGAGCGAGAGTGAGAGAGCGAGAGTGAGAGTGAAAAAAAAGTGAGAGACCGCAAGAGGCAGCGATCTGAAAAATTACAACCTTGCTCAAATAACAAAATTTGTGAAAGATGGCTTTGAATAGATAAACACCTTTTAGTAAAGGAAAGGTCTGAATTGCACCCAATTTCAAAACTGCTAAAATAATTTTAATAATGTTTCTGAATTTGTGTAGAAGTTTGTTTTAAAACAGCTCGTCAGAGATATACGTCGGCTCCTTATGGACTTCACCAGGTTACAAACATGCGACCTTTAAGGACAAGAAAGTTGAGAGTTTAAACACATTCATGGGTGTAAATGTGTTAAGAATAGATTTTCTAGTGGTAATTTGACGTGATTTTATATTGTTGTGGTTTTAACTTAATATTGTGTATTTCTTTAGACACACGAAAAAATGCAATATTTTGTTTAAAAATACAACAATTCCCTTGAGTATTGCTAGTTTTAAGCTGCAACAAAGTTGCATAAATTCTTCATATACAATCTTCATACGCAACTACAAATATCATCTTAACCTAGAGAAAAACTGCCCAATTGAAACATGTCTAGTGAACACAATAAATTGAAAATTTTATTATTTTGAAGGAAGAAGGAAAAAAATGTAAAAATATATTTGATACTTTCTTGACGCCATTTAGAGGCGGATTTATTCATATCACTACCCATTCATGGTCAACGGAATTCAGATGTTTCCTTCTTCAAGGCAAACCATAGATACAGCACAGCCTCGCATTGCTTTATAGAAACGTTCACTCCATTCTCCTCAAACAATATCATCTGACCTCAATCTACTACAATATATTCCCGCGGCATAAACCGCATATCTACACATTTCAGTGATACCCAGAACAACGGTAACCAATTATCACTTTACATATAAATTCACTGACATTCCCCTACTGACCCACATTCCTGGGTTGAGTTAATCAAAGCGCACCCCGCTGTACAGCCTCTCGTTGGTCTTCCGGTGCGCGGATACCTATCTTTAATTAATTATTTTTCGTATCGGAAAGCCCGCGTTGCAGTGCAGTCACGTCCTCTGCGGCCATTAACACGATCGCCGAAAGGGAACTTTTATCGCAGGTGCAAATAGATGGCGATCCTAGGCGCTTGCCTTGTACGGAGGAACGCTATTAAAGGTAGTAACCTCGCTACCCGGACTCCCTTTATTATCGCTCTCCAGAAGTTTCTTACGGCGATCGGCATATCCTGTGAAACGAGTTATTAGAGGACATGTGAAAAAATATATATGCAAACGAATGGCTTGCTATCCAAAAAAGTGTTTAGAGTGTAGCCTGTAAGACCCTTTGTTTTGTGCTTTGCTGAGAAGTCAGACCGGGAGCGGTAGCTCAGTACATCAACTGAGGTCCCAGGTTTGAGTCCCGACAGCGGCAGGATTTTCGACACTAGCTTTTCAGCTAGGTCGAGTTCAGTCGCTGCCTGGGGGAGAATAGCTAGCGGCCGGGTGCTCTGATAGGTAGTTTTCCGTGGTTTCTCCGATCAACACCAGGCAGAATGCCGGAGCAGTACCCTACCCAACGGGCCGTGGACCGCGCGCGATCTGTCCTTCCTCTTCCTTGTCCTATCGCACTACACTACCACGTATTCCGGGAGACCGGTCGGAAGCTTAGAGCTTGTCCCGGCTGGGGTGGTGCCCCGCTGGTGGGTGAGTCCTGGTTAGGGGGAAACCCCACTAGCCGACGGTAGGTCGGCGCCGGATCTCGCCATCCAGCGGGGACCGTCACCGCCATCTCCCGAGAAAGAACATGCGCTACACTAACGGGACAAATGAGCAAAGCAGTTGACGCGCCCGGAAACATGAAAAAAACAAATCAAACCAAACCAAACCTGAGAAGTCAGTCGTCGGTTTCCATTCATTAAGTTGGAAATGTGGAAATGTTTGATTACAGTTCTTTCAAATGTTTAATTAAATTTAGAATGATGAAGAAAATTAATAATGAAGAAGACTTTTGGTTAAAATTTAACAAATGAGGTTGTAAGTTGGATGTAGCAAAATATAACACTTTCTGTTGATTTGTATGAAGAAATGAAATGAATTGAAACAAAATTAAAACAATATACCATAATACAAAAATCCATATTACATTGCTTTTGTAATCATAAATAAGCTTAAGTTCAAGTGAATACAAATACGTTATCATAATGTGATCTTTTTGTAATGAAAATAAGTTAGAGTGAATACCAAATGGGAAGGAAATCCACATCAGAAAATCCTTGGGTGTTATGGATATAAACGTAATACAGAAATAATTTTAATGACTTACGTTCTTAATTATTAAGAATGTTGTTAAGATAGTGCTGAGAATATTCCTGTATTATTGCATTTCCTGTTGATTCAGCACTAATTGTAGCAGCAAACTAAGCATCGTATGTGCAAAAACGTAAAGTTTTCAGTCTTGATGTTTCCGTAGTCAGACCAATTATGAGAATAGATGTCAGAAAAGACGTCATAAAAGAGTAAAATGAAAAGCGGAAAAATGTGAATCTACCTACGATATTTTTTTTAAGAATGAGAATATTTTTAAAAAGCATAAAAATTTTAGAAATCCTATAAATACAAAATACGGCAGCTTGGAACAGAGAAGACACACTCTTAAATCATTTTACTTCAAAATTGTGGCCTACCGTGGCCCTGAATTTTACTCGACTAAGATTTCGTTTAATATTCTTTCATTTTACGTCCAACCACTTGAGTTCTGTTAAAATTTCAGGAATTAATTTGAATGCAGGCTAAGAAATACAGTTTTAATTAAAATCATTATAATTTCTAAAGAACATAACGCCTTCAAAATTCTATTGTTTATTGCATCTTGTGAACTGTAGGGAAATTATTCCTCATACAAAATATACAAATACTATTGTTATTCACACCAGTTATTAGCAATTGAGGGTTGTCTTACAAATCGACGTGTAATAAGTTGTCCAGAATCTGCGAAATAATAGTAGCATGATACACAATAATTGGTTCTAGAATGTTTTATGGAGAATTCAGTATTACTGGATTTTTTCAGTTTTTGAAAATGTACGAAGAAATAAAAAGAAAATAATGGAAAATAAGCTTCTTGGCCTCAGATCACGAAAAAAGCTGTTTTGTTGATAAATCTCTATCCTTTTTTATGCGGAACGTATGAAAATATATATTTTCATCTCAAAGTGAAGTTAATACTTTAAAAATAAGATTTTTAGTGGAAAATTCCGATGTATCCCTGTAGCTGTAGAATATCATTTTTCTCAGTAGATAAGAAGAAAGACTTCACAAATCCTTTCCTTCCTTCTTCGTCTTCACAGATTCAGGGTAAATCCAACTCATTAGATCGCATACGTCCATTTTCATTGTTCTCCGTACTTTTGGTCAAACACACCATTCGATTAATATCTGTAATTTTGAAAACATGTGCGTTTTGTTTCTGGTCGATAAGTTCTACAACGAACATATTGAAGAGGTTGAGTCAATCTGCAAAGGACATCGTTATACAATTTATTACTAGGAAATATGTTGATACGACACATATCTTTTAAGATATAACTCACATTGTTCTGTCGTCTACAATTTTTATGTTATTATAACAGTTCATACACGATATATACGTTTTTATAACAATCTACAGATTGTAACAGTTTGTGTGATTAAGAATTCTGTCTCATCCTCTACACTTCTACAAAACTCATCCAAGTGTGCTACTTCTCTAGAATCTTTCACTACTTCCAAGACGTGTTTCCGTGCCAAAACTCTGCCTTCTCCATCAACAAAAGCAATTCATTTTCTCGTCTCTCATGATTGTTAATCGCTCTCATTGGTCATCACCCCTTTGATGTTCAATTGTCCTCTCTACAAAACTAGCAAGTTGCGTACTGCATCTACGTCGAAGGCATTTATTCTTTGATTATTCTTCTGAATACCAAAATTCACCTTTGCAATGTTTCTTTATGAATCTCTATGACGAAAAATTTACAATAAATTCTTTTTCAACTACCATGTCATCATTTCTGACGTAGAATAGCCGTAATATTTTCCTTTAAACACTTAAAAGGAGGCATTTTTATTTCTTGTTGTCTACAATATTCGATGAGTATATATATATATATATATATATATATATATATATATATATATAAAATTATTATAAACATTTTTACGTAATATTTATTTTTTGCTTATAGTATTATATTAAATAGTACGCATACCCAAACATATTTCAAATCATTGTAAGAAATATACATAAATTTAAGAAAATCCTTCTTTAGGTTCGTTAGAAAAATTTATTAGCAAATCATTTAAAACTGACTTTCCAGAATGTTTAGAGGAATTACTACAATTAGCGGTTTCACTTAGCAAGCCTGCAGCAGCAAAACGAGTGCAGTTACGTGACCTCATCCTCCTGACCCAGTTATGGCCTGTGACTGAAAACTGAAGGCTAAATACACATTTCTTTGCATATTCTCTTGTGTTTGCAGCCTATAAGACGCGACCTTCTGTAATAGATTGTCACTTGAAACAACAAATGTCTCAGAGGAAATTGCAGCTTCTCGAGGTTTCGCACTCGTTCATAATTCACCCACAAGGGCATCCCAGCACAGCACTTGAAATACGTTTCTCTAAAGGCTACTATTGCTTTTTGTTCTCTCAGAAAAATAGGATATTGTGAATGACATTTACAGCGAATGGGAAGGACACGGTGTTACCAGCGACTTTGACATAAGAATAATTTAGCAAAATTAACATGAGTTTCATAAAGAAAGAAGGTTGATATCAGGTGTGTTGTGTTTCAGTTTTTATAAACTTTCGAACTCGTGCAACATAACTTTTTCTAGGAAGGAATAGTGTTAACTCTCCCTCACTAACTCATGTCTCGTGCAAAACAATGTTAGCAATAATAATTCAATGTGGCAAAACATTGGTGAATACGAATGATTGTGTTATGTTAGCGCTTACGTCTTTCGGAATTGATTGTCGCACAATTATCACAAAAAAGTTATTTTCTGCTTTACGTAACGTAATTAATTTCTACTGCGGAGTTTAACGACCAGGGTCAGGGGGAAACATTAAGAATTTACTTCAGTATGGAAACATAATAATACGGTTTACTTTCCCTCAAAACAATGTTAGCAATAACAATTCAATAATAATAATAATAATTATTATTATTATTATTATTATTCAATTTCTTTATTACAAAACCACAAATACCATCATTTCCCAACCCAACTAGATAGGAGGATCAAATCCACCTGCAGACTGGAGGAAAATTCCTGCTGGCGACTGCTCTTATCGGTAGTTTTCCGCTGTTTATCCGATCATTACAAGGTGAAAGCCGGACAACTACCCTAAAAAACGGGCCACGGATCGGGCGCAATTTTTCTTTCCCCTTCCTTACCCTCTCCTCAGCCCTTTCTTACACACACTTTCAACGCACTACACTACAACATGTCGTGAGACCAGTCGGAAACAAGTCAGGTGGGACGTGCCCTGCTGGTGAGAGATACCTGAATGAGGAAAAACTCGCAAGCGTGCTAGTATGTCGGCGCCGGATCTCACCATCCCCTGGGGAAGAACACCGCCACTTTCCGTGACAAAAGCATTACCATAGGTACGGGACTAATGTCTGTAGCAATGATCACGTCCAGAAACACGAAATATACAATGAATCCAGACCCGAAACTAAAATAAGAAGTCAGAATTTCATTCATCCTTGTGCACTTTTATTTGATTGATGACCTCGTGAACGGTTTGTGTGTGTTGGAATGTACGATGAAGGCTCGCCAGCTTTAGAATCTGAGAATAAGTGTCAACGCTCCCGTAGTTTCTTTCCTGCCGTGGCCAGGAGCGACGACATGGAGTAACCGGAGGGCGGGTCGAGGGGGAGTGAAACGTGTGACGTCGCCCGCGAGTGGTCCGGTGGTTGCTGAGGCGAGACGGGGCGCGTGCTGCCAGCCGTGATTTGCGGTGCGCAATTTTTGCCGTCACCGCTGCCTCCGATCGCGACCGCCACAAACACGTAGAAAACTGGTTCCGTCGCGCGATGTTTTTCACTGTGTGTAATGCTAAATCTTGCATATCCGCATGATGACCGTCGATAAGTATAGTTGGCGAGTCGTCTGGTCGATGAAATAGAATTTTATTTTCCGGCTACACTTTGTGTTTACCGCATTTAAACTACAGTGTTTATAGCATTAAAAGTTGTATGTGTAGATATGTAGTACCCTATTTGTTTTTCCTATTCTTTTCGTTTCACTGCGTTATTGATGCGGATAGTTATTATAGTACTTCATATATTGTGGCAAGCATGGACACATTTTTCCTTATTTTACTGTTGTTTTTCAATTTCACTTCATTAGTTATATTATTCTAGAAACGTAATGTTCTTGTAATGGTTCTATTAATACTCGTTTTTACACAATTGCCATTACATTAAAAAAACTAATGAATATTTTTGTTTATATATTTAAATGTATCTTTCTGAATAATGCAATTTATTTAGAATGACGAAAAAATCCTCGCTATACTGAAAGTGCATAGGTCAAATAATCATATAAAAGTTTGATTATTTGTCTTCTTAATAGATTGTGGAAGAAATGTGTCGCAGTATGATATGGTTGTATACATTTTGGTAGCCATTGAAAAATTATTACCACTTTGCGTTTAGTTTCCTTCAGTCACGATGCGAAATAAGGAAATATTATTATTCCTTTTCAATATCATACCTCACCACTTTCAACGAAACGAAGCCTCTGCTCAAAAAATTTCTTCTTTAAGAGGTGATCAGTTTTCAGCACTATAAATTTGTCGTATGTTACGTAGTTGGTTATTTGATAACACATTTCTAACCAACAGTTCCCTTTACAATTTGTTAATTTCTTCATTTATGAAAACAAGAAGAAATAATGATTATTGAATAATGTATGAAGCAAATCATAGTCCTTTAACAGCAACTGAAACGTTTTAGTCTGTAATCTATTACATGTTTGTGTAGGTTCTTCGTTCAGCACTATAAATTTGTCGTAGGTTATTTGGTAACACATTTCTAACCAACAGTTCCCTTTACAATTTGTTATTTTCTTCATTTATGAAAACAAGAAGAAATAATGATTATTGAATAATGTATGAAGAAAATCATAGTCCTTTAACAGCAACTGAAACGTTTTAGTCTGTAATCTATTACATGAGTGTGTAGGTTCTTCGTTTGTTAACGAGTCTTCTGCGCCGCTCGCCCCACTTCCGCGTGCACTCTGCCTCTTGCGGCGCGGCGCCGCTCTGCGCGTGCGGGGCGGCTTCCGTTTGCGCTGCTAATTGGCCTGGGACGCGGCACATCGCTTCACGACTCTTTGCCTTTGCGTCGTGTCCCTGGCGTGGCTCACTGCTGGGATCGCCGCCACGCACTGCCCTTGATCCACGACATAAGACTAACGACGCCGCGATGACGAAGATAGCGTCGATGACGACGACGAAGAAAACAATGGCGACGCCAGAAATAGAAGTTGATGAATTGCAAGAATGAGAGGTAATGAGAGGCGGAAGAGAGGCGAGAATACGAGGGTAGAATGAGAGGAGAATGATGACGGCAAGAATGACGAGGGCGAGAATGACGTGAGCGAGAATTATGAGGGCGAGAATGACAAGGGCAACAATGATGATTGCGAGAATGATGAGGGCGATAATGACAAGGGTGATAATGATGAGGGCGAGACTGGCGGGGACGAAACGGACAAGTGAGAGAGAGCGACCGTTGTAACTGATGTGTTTTGAATAGACAGCAATATGGTGAAACCATTGAGATTGCATGAGAATTGCGATGATATTGATAGCTATTGAGTTGATATTACACGACCATGTCAACGTCAAGATCAGTGGTAGCGAAAGTTGAGTAAACGGAGTGAGTGGTGGAGGTAAACGCTACGTTGGTAATAGATGTTAGAAGGTGAGAAGCCGGTGATGATGTTGACCTCACCTGTATTTGTGACATGGCGACTGCCTGACTCGGAAAGAGCCTGCTTGTTGTGTGCAGTTCTGAAAAGACGTAGCCACAACCATTCATCAGAATACAAAACAGCCTTAGGCCATTCGAATAGTCAACGCAGGTAGGGAAAACATGTCTTACCAGGACAAGTATGTGTACACAAGAATACGATGCAGTATTGAAGTTAATAATACTCTTTTTTCATATGAAAGTTCTGATGAATCTGTAACGTGACTAAGCGTACTGGCAGAAATTTACAAGTACTATGTTTGCAGCTCAAATATTGCAAAAATGGCATTGCGGTCACTATCTCGTCTATCCATCTTTGTCAAACACACCAGATCAGTATCTATGTTAGTGATACAAATATTTGAAAACAAAATGCAAATAAACGTAGGAGTGGTAGTGTCACAGGCATAATATTGACTTTTTACATAATTTTTGCAATTCTAGAAAAAATCGCAGAACATTGAATTTTTATTTCTTTCCTGTTTAATGATAGGTGAAATGGAATATGACGGACATCTTCCTAAAGCAGTAAAACTCAGTAGGAATTGCCGTTAGGGAAAATCATATGTATTTAATTTACAAAAATTAAAAAGGGCATTATTAGCTAAACTGACTTTACATCGTTCTTTTCCAATTTCCACCGCGTAATTATCAGTAGGTTAATCAGTATTTTGTGTTGTTTTTTGTTACAAAGACATTATACAATGAAGGCAGCGTACCGCAATTTACCCACGTAAGAGGGACCTCTCTTTCGACGCTATTCAACCAGATAACCAGCCGCGGCGTCTGCACTTATCCGGAGCTGCAACCCTTCACTTGCAGGAGCGGAAGGTCATTTCAAAGGGGGGCGGAGCGCAAAGGAGCGGCTCGCAGGCGGAGGGAGGCCGGGCGGCGTGTTGGCCCCCAGACGCCGTACCGCGCCGCGACGCACTGACCGCGCTTTCATGGGCGCCGCCGACGCGGAAGACGTCGCTCATTCCGGAAGCACCATCAGTAGACATTAGAGATGTGACTGACATCGTCGCTGACGCTGGATTGATTGATTGATTTTTTCGTGTTTCCGGGCGCGTCAACTGCTTCGGTCTTTAGTCCCGTTAGTGTAGTGCATGTTTTTCTCGAGAGATGGCGGTGATCTTCCCCGCTGGATGGCGAGATCTGGCGCCAACCTATTGTCGGCTAGCGGGTTTCCTCCTAACCAGGACTCTCCCACCAGTGGGGCACCACCCAGCCGAGACAACCTCTAAGCTCCCGACCGGTCTCCGGAATATGCATTAGTGTAGTGCATGTTAGTGTAAATGTGTGTGAACAAGGGAGAGGATACGACACGGAAGAGGAAGGAAAGATCGCGCGCGGTCCGGGGCCCGTTTGTTAGGGTACTGCTCCGGCATTCGCCTGGTGTTGATCGGAGAAACCACGGAAAACTACCGATCAGAGCAGCCGGCCGCTAGAATTCTCCTCCAGGCAGCGACTGAATTCGACCTAGCGGAAAAGCTAGTGTCGAAAATCCTGCCGCCATCAGGACTCGAACCTAGGCCCTCCCGGTTAGAGGCGCTGCAGTGGCATCAGTTGATGCACTGAGCTACCGCTCCCGTTCGCTGACGCTGGAGATGCTATCGTCGTTCTCGCCGACACGCCCACACACCGTCGCTTTCATTACTCTCATTCGTCCGTTTACCTTCAATCCATCCTAAGGTTTCAAATGCATTAAATTCAAATATCCATTATTCAGGAGAATTCCAATTTCAAATAAGTAATTTTCATACACACGGTCTAAACATCATTGTCATATTTTAGACGCTTTTGTTATTCGTCTTTAAAAGTAAAAAAGATTCTAATAAATTAAACGGTACATTTTTATAGTTCTTTAATTTCGAAAAAAGGTTTTTTCTGTTTATGTAATATGAGTTAAAGGGAGAGTCTGAACCAAACATGTTTGGAACAACATTTCTCACGACATGCATGTTTGCTTGTAAAATAAACCTAACAGCAGATAGATGTGATGATTGAGTGACTCTAAATAAAGGGCAACAGTTATATGGTAGTGAGATTAGATTTAATTAAACATTGCAATTGAACACAACACACAGGCAGGATTATTTTCATACATAAAACTGCCATACATTTGTATAATAAATTGAGAATAATATCAAATAAAAACAACAATAAAATATTAATAATAATAATATAATATTCAAATAAAACAACAATAAAATATTGAATTAGTTGTCCAGCACTGAATCGCACTGTACAGCATTACATCACTCATTAGAAAATCTTTAATCGAAAAAATCTAACTTATTTCTAAAATTATAAACGCTTTGGCACATACTTTCATCACTATATTGTCCCAATATCTAACTCTTTTCTGTTAATAGATGAACATTTTCTCATTAACATTTTTATTAATTATATTTTTATTAGAAAAGGTTAATTCTCTTGATATTTGAATATAACATACAAAATATTAACGATTAAAATTTCGATGATAGGACCGGGAGCGGTAGCTCAGTGCATCAACTGATGTCACTGCAGTGCCTCTGGCCGGAGGTCCTAGGTTCGAGTCCCAACGGCGGTAGGATTTTCGACACTAGCTCGTGAGCTAGGTCGAATTCAGTCGCTGTCTGGACGAGAATTCTAGCGGCCGGCTGCTCTGATCGGTAGTTTTCCGTGGTTTCTCGATCAACACTAGGCGAATGCCGGAGCAGTACCCTACCAAACGGGCCACGGACCGCGCGCGATCTGTCCTTCCTCTTCCTTGTCCTTTCCTCTCTCCTTACACACACACACACACACACACACACATTTACACTAACATGCACTACACTACAACATATTCTGGGAGACCGGTCGGGAGCTTAGAGCTTGTCCCGGCTGGGGCGGTGCCCCGCTGGTGGAAGAGTCCAGGTGACGGGGAAACCCCACTGGCCGACGGTAGGTCGGCGCCGGATCTCGCCATCCAGCGGGGGAAGATCACCGCCATCTCCCGAGAAAAAACATGCACTGCACTAACGGGACTAATGACCAAAGCAATCGACGCGTCCGGAAACACGAAAAAATCAATCAATCAATCGATGATAGGTTGATGGCATCTTTCCGAGATAGAGTAGACGTAGGAAGGGTGGGGAGTTGGTTCACTTCTACAGAGTTTCCTGGAATGTTCTCGGACGCACCTGTCGACCGCAGACCGCAATGGCCAGGACGAACGGTGCGTTTTCTGGTAATCCACTTTGCATCCATTAAAAAGCTCCCGCTGCATCGCTTTTTGTCAGAGGGGTTCATAATGTTCCGCATGGAAACTAAATTACTGAATTATAATACACGGTGGGTATAGAGCATTGTGTGGAACTCCAATGTCAAAAATGTACTGCTTTTGTCCCATTAACCAGAGAATTAGCCACGGTCGAGATATTCATTTGTGAAAATCGTTGCTGGATGTCCGTGTTGCGTACCATTTCGCAGTGGTGTTACACATATTTCCGTTCACTTCAAGCCAGCAATGCATGGAATTTCGGCATTATTGTGCTGGTAAACAAAAAACGCCAAATTGTATCTCTTCCAGAAGTAAATCACAGCGATCACATGGTCTGTAATTACCTTCAACAAACAACGCTACATATTATTAATGAAAATATCACAAAAATAATCTGTTTATCTGGGTGGCGTTATGTATTACACCGAACCCTTATTACGAACATTCAAAAAGTACAGACTGTATTTGGAAATAATTTATATTGAGTAATGTGTATTCTCCATTTATTTATGATAGAGTTATATTTTTTTAAGGTTCATCAGTGAATTCAGGTGAAATAAATATGATATCCCTCTATAATATAATAAACGTATAAGTGTTCAGAACTAGATGTTAAGGCATAATCCAGGAGACTTCAGTACACAATCAGGCTACTATTAAACAAAAATGAAAGAGATGTGAAATTCAACTTTCTTTGCTGTCATTGAAAATTTATATTTTTGACGCTTAGCAGTTTCCATAACTATTTCAAAAACAAACAAATTGTCTTGTTTATGGACAAAACAGACCTCCACAGTAATATTAATAATGGAGTTTTAGTGCGTTGAAATTCTTCTCACTCATCGTGGAATTTGTAGTAAACAAAAGGGGTTCTCAGCAAGATATTCGGTCATTTCGGCATTTCCCCTTTCTCTTTTCACATTAGTCATTACCATCGTCGGTTATGCCATTTGCCATCACTGGTAAGAATCGGGATATTCAGGATCATAAAAATGTAGCAATTATTTCATTTGTGGACCATTGCTATCAGAGTGGCAGGCGTTTTAGGTTGCCTCAATTCGTTTCACGTCTTGGAACTTTCATTCACATCCGTTACCTTTTAGTGTTCAGGTTAGTTATCCATTCGCACACTCAATTTCGTTTGGACTGTTCGATTCTCCTTCGAGTACTGTCTTCTTGACAAGATGTTGACGATCAAACACGGGAGAACTGGTAGGTAAATTTATGATCATTTAGTATGTAACAAATAGTATTATAACATGGGTTTTTCATTTATTTTCATACCACAATTACAGGCTAGAAGCACGTACGATTTGAAACAACCCTACGCGCAAAGCGATTGCCACTGTTCCAGATTACGCCAGCTATACTTGGGATTTTCTTACGTGACGGCTGAGAGTAGTAATTCCAAGATGGAATTCAGCACAACTTTTTGAGTCATTCTCAGTCCTGCCGTTAGAGTTGCTTCATCTGGATAACTGGTCGATGCGATCACAATCATGCAACATCTTTCGGCAGACCAAGAAAAACGTAAAATGTCGGGTCGAATTCCATTTTGGAGATACTTCCCTCAGTCGAATTCATTTGGAGATACTACCTCAGCCCCACGTTAGAACAACCCAAGTATAGCTGCAGTCGATTTGACTAAAAATTGTGCCAAATTCCAACTTGGAGATACTACGCTCAGCCGCCACGTTAGAAAAACTCCAGTCTAGCTGCGCGGATTTGACTATTAGTGGCTTGTTACTGTAGCGGCAGCCTTTGTGGCACCTGTTTTGCGTTTGCCCATTTCCGCCAATAGAAGTTCTCGCGGTCGTCGGCAGCGCCTAATGTTGGCGCACGGGCGATGGCATTCGGCACGCGCCGCCCGGATTCCACCCCCGCTTTGATGAGCCACGCACTAAGCCAAGCCCTCCCAGCCACGCCCCAAGACTCACGAGTCCCTCTCACGCGCGTTCATTCGCTCATCTTCATCTGATTTACCCCATCTCGTCCTGTTCGTCCTGTGATTGATTGGTTGATTTTTTCGTGTTTCCGGGCGCGTCAACTGCTTTGATCATTAGTCCCGTTAGTGTAGTGCATTTTTTTTCTCGGGAGACGGCGGTGATCTTCCCCCGCTGGATGGCGAGATCTGGCGCCGATTGGTTGATTTTTTCGTGTTTCCGGGCGCGTCAACTGCTTTGATCATTTGTCCCAGATCTGGCGCCGACCTCTCGTCGACTAGCGGGGTTTCCCCCTAACCAGACCTGCGGGGCACCGCCCCAGCCGGGACAACCTCTAAGCTCCTGATCGGTCTCCCGGAATATGTGGTAGTGTAGTGCATGTTAGAGTAAGTGTATGTGTGTAAGGGGAGAGGATAGGACAAGGAAGAGGAAGGACAGATCGCGCGCGGTCCGTGGCCCGTTCGGCAGGGTACTGCTCCAGCATTCGCCTGGTGAGGATCGGAGAAACCACGGAAAACTACCGATCAAAGCAGCCGGTCGTTTGAATTCTTCTCCAGACAGCGACTGAATTCGACCTAGCTGAAAAGCTAGTGTGGAAAATCCTGCCGCCGTCAGGACTCGAACCTAGGACCTTCCGGTCAGAGGCGCTGCAGTGACATCAGTTGATGCACTGAGCTACCGCTCCCTGTCCTGTGTCTCTCCGCATTTCTTGCTTCGCGTTCTGCTTCTCCCTGAATGGTTTTTCCACGCTTCCCTTCTACAAGTTCCAATTGGCTCCACTTTGCTTCTCCCTGCCCTCTTTCTAAACGCACCCAACTTCTCCGCACTATGCTCCTCCCCGGTTGGCTTCTCTCCTTTCTACACCCCGTCTTCTCTATAATTTGTTGTTTCTCCCCGTCTTATTTCTGCCCGCCTCCCTTCTACACGCCCTATTTCTCCCCATGCTCCTCCTCCCCAAGTGGCTTCTTCCCGAATTATTTGGTCCCGCATTGTGCCTCCTTTCTCCTATCTTCGTTTCTTCCCTGGCCTCTCGTCAAAATATTCCCTTGTTTAATTTATATACCATATAATTATACCATATAATTATTGACAGTCAATTCAAAATATTTTTTTATTATTTTATTACAGTAAAACCTCATTAACACGAATGCCGCGGAACCGAAGTATCGGAGGTCGTGTTATACAAATTCGGGTTATCCGAGTATTATAAATGCCTGTTTCACCGTAATCTCTTGCCGGCATCGGCGTTTTGTTCGTATTACGGTTAATTTGTGTTAAGCACGTTCGTTAAGCGAGGGTTTACTTATTTTGAATTGACTGTCTGTAATTAACAGATATTATAATCCATAACATTTTACAGACGGTGACAAATAAAACCTACTCCCTTATTTTTCTTTCCCGTCAACCAAACTCATGGAACTTTATGGACATAAACACAAAAAAGTGTCTTATATCGCCACGTTGCTCTGCTTTGCGAGTCCTCTCTGTAATAGGCTAAGAATGTATAAATGTTTTTGGTTAATTTACAACCACATTCACAAAACCTCTTAAGAGTATAACTGCTGGATGTTGAATTGCTCCCTGGTCCTTCATCAAAGTCATTTAAGACGAAGAGCACGAAAGTTCTCAAGATGAGAAATCAGGCGCACTTCCAGCCCACAGCCCTCATTACCCTGCAACAGATTTCACCACCACACATCGATGCACGATACTCGGCAACGATGCGCCAAATCAACACAAAACCTTGTTTTAGTGTCCTTGAAGAAATCGGGTTACGCTTTTCAAGCCGTTTTCTACCAAATGAGACGTTTTTTATTGTTCTGTTACATTTGTGAAGGGTTCGCTCGAAAAATTGCACGGATTGGTCTGTGAGCAACATTTTAAAACAATGATTGAAAACAATGCTATTTGAAAAAAATTGTTCGAAACTCTCTGCATATGCTTGCATATGTGAGAGATCAAGAGACAAAAATTTAGGAATCATGCGGTAGAATAGGCAGATGGACATGCTTGGAAGCAAGCGGGACAATATGCAAGGAAGTGCCAGGATTTTGTGGGAGAACAGGGTTGCAGGAGAGGCGCCCATGGTGACGGACCTAAAATGTTTTAATGTATAATTCAGGGGATTCGAAGTTTGGATCCAGTATGAACCTATTTTAACTTTCAAAACATGATTTATAAAGTGCGGAATGCTCGCAGGAGTCCAGCTCGTGCTTTTTTTAAACACAACGTCCTGCGCACAAAAAATCGCACGTTCGAATCTACGCAACGCAAACAAGGGCACGCCAAAACGTGTTATTTTGAGATAACGAGGCGTAAATCCCGTACGCGATCAATACCACCCACCACCGAGGGTCAATTGTTGTTTGCCGTTCTCCACAAAATGGCGCCTTCGACGCTGGACGAGGCCTCTAATAGAACGAAACAGGTGTACGTTAGCCTGGGATCGTGCTACAGATATATCACGCGAAGCGTACACGCGGCCAACGTGTAATTTCCACGCGGTAACAGATGCGAAGAAAATTGTAGCAGATCGATTTCAAATGACATGTTGTTAGAGCTCAATTCCTCTTCGGCTGTATTATCCGGATCCAGAAAGGCGCCGTCGAGGGGGGTAGTGAGCGTGGGCGAGCCGAGAAGGGCGAGGCGGGGCACGGAGCTGGGGGGGGGGGAGAGGGCGGGTCACGGACGGCTGGCCTGGCTATCCGTGGGTCATCGAGCAGCTGGCTGCCTAGACTCGCCGGCCACGCTTCGCGTGAACACGGTTGGTGGTGATCGAGAATTCCCGTAGCGTGCTTATCTGTTTTACAAATTTAAGCCTTGTTAAAAATTCGTGGTCAGTGGGAAGAAGGTTTTCTGAATTGAAAAGTGGAGTAATGTATCGATAACCATTTCATACCAAGTTACGATAATCACTGAATTTTATAGTGTGTTTTCCTTTCATAGTTCAGGTTTCCAAATTAATCGCGCTTCTTCATACCGTTGATAGTGGCACTTATATTTCTTCTACTTTTCCGAGCTTTAAAATTTATTGAATTATCTTAGTACTAAAAAGCCAGTTACCATCGAAATGATTTGACAAACGAAACAACAATTTATAATTTCACGGTTGGAGTCTATCTTCTGGGTTGGAGACCGCGGTCGTTTGGAAAAAATGCGTCCAGTTTGGTATCGTGCATCTGCGGCATACGTCATCATTTGCGGCGTGGTCACGGAGCCATAGGTACATCTGTCAGCCTGGCCGTCAGCCCGTCAGCCCGTCAGCCCGTCAGCCCGTCAGCCCGTCTGCCCGTCTGTCCGTCCACGCCCGACCGCCCGACCGCCCGACCGCCCGACCGCCCGACCGCCCGACCGCCCGACCGCCCGACCGCCCGACCGCACTCACAGAGACCCGCCAGCCGATCCATCAGAACACAGCGGTTCACTCACTACCAGCCCATGGAAACATCACCCGACGACCACTCCGCCCACAGCGCGAGGAGTGGTTCCCGACGCGACCTGCTGGGGCGTTGGCGGCGGCGACGGCGCCGCGCCGGCGACGGGCAGTCTACGGCCTTGCCTCCGCGTTTCCTCGTTCCAGAATCCCCGGGTTCGGGGCCGAGGAGCGTTCAGCGAGTCGCGTGCCGCAGGACTCTCAATCCCAGCGCTGGCGTAGATAGCGGCTGCGCGGAGGCAGCGGACGGGCGGGCGTAAAAATTAGGAAAGAGTTCACGGCATCGCAGGTGACCTCGCGAGGACACGCCCCCGTTGGCATTGCTTGCGGGTGGAGGTCAGTGCGCGCGTTCGTCACTCGAGTCGAAGTGGAGTGCGCTTGGAAGGCTGCTGTCGAACACTCGGCTGTAGATAGTATTCTATTACTCAAGATATTTTAATGCACACCTAACACGAAGCATTTAGATGGAAATAAATTACTTGTGAACTTTGACATGGTTGATTGTCCAACACTATAGATTTTGATTTTGAAAGGAGCAACAGACCTTCGCCTAATTACTGGGTTTAAAAAGAAGTTTGTTATACTATTGATACTAATATCTATAATTTTAAACATTAACCATTTTTGTTAATGAAATATTTTACCAATATGGATAGCTTCTAACAGAAAAGGATAATAAAAGAAGCAATAATCAAATTGTGATTGATAGTATATAAAAGGAAATGAAAAAGTAAGATCAATCGGCGTAATTGTCGGTAGTGATAATAGTACTATTCTGAAATTTTTTTCTTCCACACATTCTTCGTGACGTATGAATGCCGATCCAAAACGTCGACAAAATTTAAAGTGAAAGTTTTGGTTTCCTGTCGCAAAACTGTCTAAATGTTCTTTCTATTTGAAGTAGTTTCTGTAAAACAAAGAAAGTTACTTCAGAAATATCTTAAAATCACAAACAAAATGTGCAGATTATTATTGACGAATTTGGCGGCAGGTAGAAAAAAATTTCAAAGTTCAATTACTGAAGCAGATATTTAAGGTTAGGAATTTGTTCATAAAATTCCAGTTTCATAACTAGTTTTCATTCAAGTCAGTCCAAAAGTTGTATTTTCTGCCAATTCAAATTGTTCATGTAAATCAAAGTTTCTGTGAACAAAAAAATGTATTTTTGAAGATTGAAATTCAATTTTATTTATATGCAATTTGTGGAGATGAAATAACTTTATAAATTATCACCGGAACCACTAAATTGACGACAACAAGAAATCTGCTTTGTGCATGCATGTACTAAGGCATTTGACAAGGGTTTGTAAGTGTGAGGGTCAACTAGTATCACATTTCAAATAGACAAAACATAAATATCATTCAGACGTGAACGAGACCTCTGCGGGACGAACATGTAACTAAGAGAGCGAACGAAGGCTGTAGGCGTAAATATTCGAAAAGAGTTCATGGCGACCGCAGATCACCTCGACGAGCTGAGAATTGTTCCCTGGCTGAGGTCGTACAGTATATTAGTCACTCTTCGGATCCGGCTGAACTTTACTTAAGAAACAATGAAATTGTACTACGAATTGATTTTAGGATTTACGGGTGAAACAAATGAAACAAATCTTCGTTTCATTAGTACAGTGTTAAATTTTGAAAAGGAAAAAGTCAGTGTTTAGAATATTGGTATTAGTTGTCAATATTCAAAATACTGATGCAAGGAGTATTACAAGAAAGTGTTTTAACTTTCAATACTGCTGGAAAACAGTACAATTAATAAAGAAATGAATGAAAATTCAGATACCTCTAGCAAAATATGACTATACGGATAATTTCTGTGTAAATAAATATTCCAAAAATCAATTGAAAACATCAGATGTAGCCTGTCCTTAAAAATAAGTGTTTTATAAAATATTAATGAGCCAATGAGAGCACTTACACCGATTAGAAGACAAAATGTCTGCAATTTCACACTTCCAGCAAAACAGCGCGCTAGGAAAGTCTCTTCGCAGTGGCACCTTACTGACGAGAGGGCTGGCAACAGAAATTATGTTGGTAGCACGAGCTGCAGCTTTTAAAAAGTAAATTGCGTACCCCACACAATCATAATAGATGCTGGGAGTGTCTCCCCTTCACTTGTTTCCCAGTGAGCTGGTTGCTACCAACATAAATGCAAATTTTAATATGAGGTCCTCCGCACTGACGTTTCAGTGCTGTGAGATTTTCCTGGCGCACTAAAGCTACATTTGTCCAATAATAGCATCCATTAGTAAATACGACAGTTCAAAACCAAGATCAAGCAGAAACAATAGCAATAATAAAAATTTTATACATTTCCTTAACCTTTGTTGATTATATTACCAGGAAACGAATGAAATCGCACAATTGGGAGCCGACACAATAAAGCACTTCATAATCACTGGCACACCTTTGTAGTCCGATCGCTAGCTGCAGTCGTAAAAATTCGGAAACAGTTGACGGCGACCGCACGCGACCTCGCCGGCCGAGACCCTGCCACCGCCCCCGCCCGCCCTCCGCGTTGTTTGCGGGTGAAGGTCACTGGGCGCGTTTGTCACTCAGCCGCCTCCGCGATTCCGCCTTCCTGCCTCGCCGCAGCTTTCCTGTGCCCGCCGTCCTCGTGCCTTCGCCACCGCCTCCGCCTCCGTCCCCCTCCGCCCCTCTCCGCCCCTCCCCCTCCGCCTCCCCTCCGCCCTCCGCCTGCCCCTCCGCCCTCCCTCCGCCCCCTCCCTCGCCCCTCCGCCCTCCGCCCTCCGCCCCTCCGCCCTCTCCGCCCCTCCGCCCCCTCCGCCCTCCGCCCCCTCCGCCCCTCCGCCCCTCCGCCCCCTCCGCCCCTCCCCTCCGCCCTCCCCTCGCCCTCCGCCCCCTCGCCCCCTCCGCCCCTCCCCCTCCGCCCCCTCCCCCCTCCGCCCCCTCCGCCCCTCCCCCCCTCCCCCCCTCCGCTCCTCCGCCTCCTCCGCCCCTCCGCCCCCTCCGCCCTCCGCCCCCTCCGCCCCCTCCGCCCCTCCCCCTCCGCCCCTCCGCCCCTCCGCCCCTCCGCCCCTCCCCCTCCGCCCCTCCGCTCCGCCCTCCGCCCCTCCCCCCTCCGCCCCTCCCCCCTCCGCCCTCCCCCCTCCGCCCCTCTCGCCTCCCCCCCTCGCCCCCACAGCCGCCCTGCCCCCACCGCCCCCACGTGTTTAATAAACAAATAAATGTGAGTTTATTATAAGGAGAAAGTAATGAAGTTGCATTTCGAAGAGAAACCGAAACAAAGGAAGCTTTCTTTCAAATCTTTCTTCCAGGAATGTGAGGCTAATATTCAGGAATTAAACTGACTGGATTGAAACGGAAGTCATAATGATGTACTTTTGACGAAACATGAATGCTGTTTTTGGTGTATATATGAGTGATACAATAAAGAGTACCGAGAATAGATAAAAATTAAGTCACAAAATGGAGATTAGTATGGATACTAATAAAAGGTATTATATCACTAAAACAGGAAATGGACATAACGCCAATCCGTAAATAGAAGAAAATGTAAATTGATTAAATGTAAATTATATTCCCATTCAGATTACATTAATGTATCATGCACTAGCTCTCGGTGCTCTCAAATTTCTATTTCCTCCCAGGAAGCTTTAGTACAACTAATCGTCAGTTCTAGTAAATAAGGAATTGGATATCGCCTGACAGACAACGTTATTAGCTTTACTTACAACTCTGTACAACGAAACAGAAAATTACGATTTGTATATGATTACAAGAGAATTGAACTTTTTTTTGACCTCGTGATTGAGTTCAATATTTCTTTGTTTCTTGTGCTCTGAAGAAATATTTTAATGGATTATTGCAAAACGTAGACTGAAACGTTTCAATAAATTCCTTTATGCTGAAACGTTTCAATAAATTCCACATTGCGCTAGTATTAAGGCAGATTTTAACTTATATATTTTTAAGAAATTAAATATGAATCGAAGTACAGGTAATTCTACATACTAATTCAACACTTTAAACCGGCTTAGGTGTCTCATGGCATCAATTATTGTCACTGCAGTACATCTGACCGAAATGTCCTAGGGTTCGAGTCCTGACGGTGGTAGGATTTTCGGCGCTACCTACACAGCAAGGTCGAATTCAGCCGCTGTCTGAATGAGAATTCTAACGGCTGGCTACTCTGATCGGTAGTTTTCCATGGTTTCTCAGATCAAAACCAAGTGAATGCCGGTGCAGTACTCTCGCAAAAGGGTTACGGACCGCGCGCTATCTTTCCTTCCCTTGCTCCTTCCTTCTTCCTAGTCGTATTATCGTCTCTTTACTTACTCTAACTTACACTTAGTACATGCAATACATTACCGCATCAGTTGTGAGCTTGGAGCTTGTCTCGGTTGGGACGGTACCCCACTGGTGGGAAATACTTGTTTGAGGAAAACCCTCCGATTAAGGAAGCCGAGTAGTTCAGCGTTCATCTCGCCATACAGCGGGGAAGATCGTCGCCGCACCTGCGGTAAAAACATGCACTACATTTGCGGGACCTATGATCTTAGCAGTTCACGCGCCCAGAATCACTAATCAGTCTGTCAATTAATACTTTAATACCATTAATATCTCTTCTGTTTCCTTACAAATGAAATTCGTACTTAACGTTCTTTGCCGGTATAAGTAAAACGTAAGGCTTTTGTTCCTTTTTAATATGATGGTCTATCTTTGCCCCTTCCTCATCATTGTTACTTAATGAAATACCATCCATTTCTTATGTCAAATCTCAAGCCTGGAATTTGAAATTCGTTGCGGGATGGTTGCTACAACAACACATTGCGCAAGTGAAACGGAATCTTACTAGAGTGCATTAAGGGGGGGGGGCACTTGGCGTTATGTTTGTTACTGTGTATCTTGGAAGGGCTTGGACCAATAACAACATAAGTTATAGGAAATCTCTCGCTACTTCCAAATGTTAATACCTCGATTTTGATCGAAGTGTCTTACCTCGATACTTCATATGTACTATTTGTTCATATACATTTGAACAGTTTGAACAGTAACAAGATGAGCCGTGCTTGGGCTAAATCATGTGTCAAGCTCTTCAATTACTTAATAAAATCTTATAAATCACCGACTAATAATTCTGTGGTAGCAGGTAGTTACCTACACAGTAAAATAATTGCAGATGATTCTAGAATTTTTTTGTGAATTTATTATGCATTTATTGTATAAAATTGTCAGATTTTATGATGGTAAGACTGCCGAATTTGCATTGTTAAAAAAAGGTTTGTCTTTCTTATCAAATATGTTAGAAAGGACACCTTAAATTTTGTGTGCTCATTCACATTAACTTTTTTAAATTATCCATATGAACAGACTTATTAAACTTAAATGTATCGCTGTATATCATTCTTTAACATTTCTGCGATCGGGCCGCGCATTACAATACTCCACATTACCTTTCGCTACACGTTTGCAGAAAAGCTAATATTTATGGCGCTGCTTTTGTTACTCATTAGTAAGATCTTGTTTCTAAATAATGAAAGCGGAACCTTTCCATCGCCTCGGGGTTTACCTATCCAATCTAAGGGGCCTTGCCTGTCGTCTGACGTTTGCCACTAGTTGCGATCAGCTGTCCGCATCCTGCTCCACCCGACACCCACAGCAGGGGCGGGGGCCGGAGACTGAGAGGCGGTGCAGGAGGTGGGGGCAGAGGCTGCGACCGAAGAAGAGACGGAAACTCAGGTGGTGGCGGAAGAAGAAATGGAGGAGGCGACGAAGTCGAAAGTGGAAATGGAGGTGGAGCTACCGACAGAGGCGAAGGCGATGCCGGTGGAAGCGGAAGTAGTGGCGGGAAGACGGCGGTATTGGCTGTGGAAACGAAGGCGGCAGCGAAGGTGAACGGAGGCGAAGGCAAATGTGGCGGAACAGGCGGCGGAGACGACGTTGGAGGCGAAGGCGGCAGCGGTGGTGATGCTTGCGGCGGAGGCGAAGGTGGCAGCAGAGGCGGAGACAGAGGTTGTGGCGGAGGTGGAGACGATGGCCGTGAAGGGGAAGGCGGAGATGGCAGCGAAGGTTATTGTGGCAGAGACGACGGTGTTGGCGGTGGAGGCAAAGGCGAAGGTGGCGGAGGCGGAGGTGAAACCGGGGTGAAGGTGATGATGGCGGCGAAGGCGGAGGCGGCGGCGGAAGTGGAGGCTAATGTGAAGGAGCAGCCGGCGGAGGGCGGGGAGGCGAAGGCGGCGGAGGCGGAGATGAAACCGGAGGTGAAGGTGGTGATGGCGGTGAAGGCGGTGGAGGCGGTGGCAGGAGCGACGGCTCATGGGCGGCGGAGGGAGGCGCACGTAGTCCCGTGGGGGACTGCCCAATGCTCCGAGGCGGCAGTGTAAGAAAACGCCTGCCTTAGACTCGCAATTAACTCCACGTTCCGGCTGTCGGTTGAATGCAGCGCCGGCAAATTGCACTCGTCCCCTGGGGAACTGCCGGTCGCGTTAATGCAGAGCCTTTAGATTCGCGATTGCACGCGCTGTCAAGTTCGAGTCTCAAGGATTACCGTACTGGATTTCCCCATTGTCTTCTCAGACCGGTACTGGAATAAATATGTAAACATGTTCAAGTCTATTTACATCATTGAAAGAAATTGTTTTAATAAATATATCAAGGACTTTTTTTAATAAATATATCAAAGACAGTACGGAGCTTAATAAATAATTGTTGCGACTGTGTTCAAATTCTGTCGTTAAAAGACTTCATATTTTATTTACTGATCACATTTCATCCATGCGCAATGAAAGTAATTTTTCTCAAGAATTGTATCTTTTGGGTTAAGGAATACAAGTTAACATTTTTTAAGTAAACAAAGAAATAGAAAATGGTCAACTTTTACTAGAGAAAAAATGTTGTAAAGAGTCGATGTATAGAGTAATGTTGGACAAGAGCCAAGTATACACAGTAAAACATATTGTCTTTGGTTGCCAAAGAAGCAGCTCCGCTCAAATTAAAACTATTCAGTCAATTAATGAGAAGTGCTACTTTTCTTGCGAAAGTACTATATATTTCAATTTTGCTGTCACACGTAGCGCATACAGCTGCAGGTACAACTTCTTTTTGTGCGTCTAAACGATATGAGTAATTCCTCAGTGAGACATAAACGATTTACTTCTAATTGTAGCGTGCGAAGCAGCGGTATGACAACATTATGTGTCCCATAATATCGCCTATTGCATCATTAATTTATTCATAATAATTACTAAGAGGAATATGTCCAGATTAAATGTGGAAAAATGTAACAGAGTATAATGTAAACCACTTACAAGTAATATTAATGCATGATAAAGGATTATTTTTCAAAAATTGATAAAATGAAACTTAGATGCAATAAAACGATAGCTCTAAAAATTCGACATTACAACCACCTGTTATGGATAAACAGTAGTTTAGATCAGTGCCCAGTTTTTCTAATGTGAAAGGAATTATTCGTGTGTGGTCCAGACAATTTCATGTTTTCTTAAAAACATTATTTCATTGATCCTCAATTTCAAATTAGTTTTAATTTTTTAATTTATGGTTATTTAAAAGTTATTTAATCGAGATATTCTAAACTACCATTTGTATAGAAAATTAGTAGGAATTTATTTATAAAGTCATCGGTTTGTGGAGGAGCCCCCTCTCCTTGATTGCACCTCTGGGTCAGATACAGTAGCACGTTTGCACAAAATCACTCTTTTCGAGAAGCTTAATCGAAATTCTATAATAAAGTAAGTCAGAAAATTGCTTATCGTAAGTATTCTGTAATTCTTATTTCAATTACTTTCCATATCTTCAGTATCAAAGGTAAAATTCAATATATATATATATATATATATATATATATATATTATATATATTTTCCGATATTCCGTTAAAATAAATTAAATTTATTTGGACAATAGGGGAATTAAATATGAGAAATTATTATATTTAATATATATATAAATGGTGGAACATGCATTACGAAATATCACGAGAGCTAGAGCATAGCAACGACCGTGAATAAACAATGTAGTTTTTGTTTTTCTAAATGCATTAAGAGATGGGTTGATGCCGAAAGTAGAAACTTTGGGATTGGGCGAAGAAGTTTAGACGGTCAAATGTTATGAAAAAATGAAGGTAGTTTAATACGAAGTCTTCGAGGGATGAATCATGCAGGAAGATTTCATTCTGCTCTGAAACGCGCTACTGAACTGATCGTATGTTCGTGAGAGGGAACGAGTACAATCGAGATAGAATTGGGTTATCAGTGAAATTTTAAGGACAGTGAATGATATTGCAGATATTTTGATGTGGAAGCAATATTGGTGTATAAATTGGAACTTTGGACTACGGCAAGATCGCAAGATATTTCGACTGAGAAGTCTACGAGGGACATCAACGAAGAAAAGATAAGTTAACCGCGGTATAAGGTGTAAATTGAAAGATATCTTGATCAAAGGCCTAAAAATTGTAAATTCTCTAAATTGTTTGCTAAAAAGGCAAAAATAAACTTTGTTGAATTTTGTTCTTTAGAAAAGAAAGTGATCTTTCATTTAGTCAATCCAAAGAGTAATGAACTAGGAATAGAAACATTCTATTTCAGATTCCCAGCTGCGCTGTATAGTCGGCGGATCCTATAATCCATTACAGAGGTAATAAGGATTATAATATATCGTGACCCATTGACCCAGCAAGCCGGACGCTAAGATCTTTAGCAGATATAGATGTAGAGAGAGAGGAAAATTTTGGTATATCTCAATATATATATATATATATATATATATATATATATATATATATATATATATATATATATAAGCAATGAATTTAAAAATGCATTGCTTTTAAACTTCAGTCCCTCATGGTTATCATACATAAACCGGCGAAGTTGGTGGAGCAGAAAACTTTTTTTTTTTTAAATTGTAATATATGTAAAATTGGGAAGGCTAATGGACTTCAATATGAATAAATTAATCATTAATTACTGAAAAAAACATTACAAAACTGTCAGAAAGATACCTTTAAACGTTCCGTTGAACTTAACCGCAAAATATTGCAATCTAGGAAGTTACCATCACCTAAAACTTCACAAGGAACAGACTGGCGATGTAACATTTTATACGCCGCCGTGCTAACATAGCAAAACGTAATTGCTAGGAGAAACTTTACTATTTACAAGCGCCGACGCCCATTCTGGAAGTTTTGTGCAGAATTTACGGCAAGTAACAAAGCGGGTGGGCGGAAATCATCGAATCACTCTCTCTCACTCCCTCGTAAAGCCCACGCGCTCAGCGGATGTTTATAACCACCGTTTTTTGTTTTTTTTAAGAATAATTGAGATGCAAATGAGAATATGACGAGGGCGGGACGCAACTTTGAGTAAAGATCATATCTTGAATAATCTTGATTTTTATCAGTTATAATAATTTATATACAGGTGCTAACAATATTTCTTGTAATTTCTTCATCAAAACGAACTAAAATAATCTTTTCTTTATGTGCTCTCAATAAATTGAAGTAAATGTTACAGATGTCGTTGGATTCAGGTTTCTGTGGTTGGATTATTTAGACTTAATTACACAATCATTTGTGATAAACTGTTACCGAGAAAGTATTTTTCTGACCGGATATTGAAAGAAAGGTAAAAAAATAAGCTCAAAGAGCTAATGAAGTGCATTAGAGAAATGAACAATACATGTCATCATACGAAAAGAAAAACTGAGAGTACTTGTATAAATGAGTCAAAACAAGTTTATGAGAAAGATTGAATAACTACAAAAGTAATACAAAATAAATAGATCGTAATGGTCAAGTAACGAATATCGCCGAAAAATTTGAAAATCCAGTCGAACCACGAATAAATTTCCTAAATTGTTTTCAACCTAAAATATCAATGGTGCTCTTTTGCTCTTTTGAACACCTGCAATATTCATGTAACATCCCTCTTTCCAAACATCACTGACAATTTTAAGTGTAGCTTTCCACAATTTAATTATCAATAAAACGATAAATATATCACCGATAGAAAAGTTTGCTATTAAGAATTTTTTTAAATTTATTTCTGCCTGCTCAGCATTTCTACATTTCAGGGGAGTCCATGATACACATTTTTACACATTAAGGTTTAGGGATGAATATCTGCATGCGTAATCTCCTTTCTCAGGAGTCCGATAAATTATTGAATTACCCCGCGAAGAGTAGTATGCAGAGGTGAGCTCAAATATTATATATCGTTTTTACAGATATTTTTAATAATAAATATTACAGATCGTTTTCAGGAAGGGAATTAACCTTCCAAATTAGGGGTGGTATTAGTAGGATTTTAGCGCAACCTAATTTCAGCGAGTGATAAATTATATTCTCCAAACTCATTCCGACGTGAACTTGGCGCTCGCGGTCGCAACCTCTGCCTGCTCTCCGCAAGCGAAGGCTGCGCGGGTCGTGCGCGCGCGGCACCGGCTACAGCGCAAAACGTTGCGCGAGGGCAGACGCCGGTGCCCTCGCGGGCCTCCCGACCTCGCCCGCCGACCTCAGGGCCTAGGCGCGGAGTAATGCAGACCATGTACTATATAGCGACATAAGTAAAGGGGAGCCGACCTGGATGGCCGAGGTGGCTAAGAGCGAGTATCGACTCAGCGCTTCGGTCCGAGGGGTCGCGGGTTCGAGTCCCGCCTTCGGCATGGTTGTTTGTCCCTTGTCTTTGTATGTATGTGTTGTCGCGGAGGGCCTCGCGTTCTGCTGACCCCAGATCAGAGGAGCCCGCAAGTGTGTTGGTGTCTAGTGTATGGTCGAATATGCGTCCCATCGGGATGTAAAGGGTAACCGGCTGTCGGCTGGATAAAAACCCTACAAAGAAAAAGAAGTAAAGGGGGAAATGGAAAAAAATTCAGGCGATGGAAAAAAATAAGAATAGTAGGAAGTGAAGAAGGAAACGAGAGAAGATTCAGAAATAATAAGCATTGTTACAACAGTGTCAGGATATCGCAGGTACAGAAGTAAATGAAACATCTCAAACATCGTAATTGTTGAGTTGAATGAAAATATATATGTAAAGAACTGGATTTGCTGGTAAAAAATTCTTTGAAATATAATATAATCAAGACACGTGAGGGGAAAAGATTTTGTCTTTGGTCCCGAAAAAAAATCGACTACGCTCAGAATAAAACCATGAAAAATAATGTGTATTTTATATTATATAAAATAATGAAAAATTATATAAAACAATGCAAAATTGACATATGTATTCTATATAGTATGTGTAAATTTGCAGATCCTTGATTATCCCGCAAACGGGAAAAGACACCGCGAGATGATGGTAATATGGATTATCCGAATAACAACAAGTTTCATCAAATTATTTGTGTGTGGGATATGTGGGTGGTCCGAACTCTTTGTAAACCAATTACCCATTATATTAATTTGTGTTGATGGTTTTGGAAATGCGAAAAGGATAAAAGCAGTAGTAGCTATTGGCTTAAATGTATAGTATATCGAGACGTTACTGGCGGTTTAGGGGAAGAGCTGAAGAGAGCTATGATGATGAACACGGTAATTGTAGGCTAGACATCAAAGAAGGCAGAGGTGATATGAGAGTGCACAGATAGTTGGGAAGAAACAGAAGAAAAGAATATGTGAACAGAATGCACAGATAGATCGAGTTACCCACCAGGAACTCACATCTCCGACAGCATTGTTGCAGAATTTCAAATTTGGTTCCAAACAGGCCCCCAACCCTAACAACGTTTTGTTTCTCGCATGTTACCCACCAGGAACTGATACAACAACGGTATCAGTCATAATTATCCATTGCTAAGGGTGTTCCCAGACTTTAGCGAAGATGTGACCTGATTGTAATGGGAATGCTCGGAATATTTTATTTTTCCGGGTATTTAATCTCAATATGCATTATTGCCTCAGGCGACAAAACAATGTCTGCCTTCAAAAAATCTACTATCTCCCCTGGGGCTGAAAAGAATAATTCCTAGAATATTTATTTATTTATTTATTTTACGTCAAAAACAGTTAAAAACTGCGTATGACGTGCTATGGGGAAAAGTGAATTGTGTGCACATTTTCAAAATTCTGTGATCCCTACACTAGTCATATACTACTTAAATTTTGAATTTTGAAAGGAGAAAAAACAAAACTCCCATGTAGTAAAATCTATTTTAAAAAATAAATAAGCAATAAATTTTGAATTTTGAAAGGAGAAAAAAACAAAAAACTCCCATGTAATAAAATCTATTTTCAAGGATAAATAGCAATAAATTTTGAAATTTTGTAGATTCATAGAAGGTAATTTCAATTATGCTATTTTCACGTCAACGACATCTTCCAGCCACATGCAGCGCACTCGAGGTCCTCCTGCCTGATTACTTCGACTGATTTATTAATGATTCCGGGCACATCAACAGCTAAGGTCATCATTCCAGTAAGTGAATTCCTTTTTTTCCCCTTTGGAGGTGGCGGTGATCTTCCCCAGCTGGATGGTGAGATCCGGTGCCGAACTATAGGCATCTAGCTGGATTTTCCCGAACCAGGTACCTCCAAACACCGCGACGCCACCCCAGCCGGGACACGTTCTAAGCTCCTAAGCGATCTCCCGACACGTATGGTAGTGTAGTGCTTGTAAGTGTAAGTGTATATAAGCAGGGGTTGAGGATAGGACAAGGAAGGGGAAGGAAACACCGCGCGCTGTCCGTTTGTTAGGGTACTACTCTCACATTCGCCTGGTGTTCATCGGAGAACTTAGGAAAACTACCGATCGAAACAGAAAATACGAAGCATTCTCCTCCAAATAGCGAATGAATTCGACCTACTAGCTGTCTAGCTTGTACCAAAAATTCTGCTACTGTCAGGACTCGATCCTAGGACCAATCATAGGTACTGCCTTCTCATCATTTGATACCCTGATCTCACCCAGTTCCTGGTTATGGGTAAGAAAATTTATATATATATATATATATATATATATATATATATATATATACATACATATATATATATACATATATATATATATATATATATATATATATATATATATATATATATATATTGGTTATGAAAGGTCCCATCAACATCTAGGTCATTTGCGACCACTATCGGAATTAACGTTATGATAACTGTGAAGGTGAAACGACATGGTGATGATAAGGAGTGAATGGACGAACGCAATTACAACCATGCTCAAGGCGGGACTCGAACCCGCGATCCTTTGGTCGGAGATCACTACGACACTACTGCCTTAGTGATCTCGGCGACCGAATCGGCTATTCCTATATTCGTAGAAGCTAATTTCAACAACGCTTGTTTCGAGCGATAGGAAGCGGCGGCGATGTCCTCCAGCCCCACGCCTCGCCCTCGAGGTCCTCCGGCGTGGCCTCGTCCTCGGGGTGCGCCGCTCGAATCTGGGCTAAGGCGCCGCTGCGTGGCCGCGCTGGGCGGGTGAAGGCCGGGTGAGGCACGCATCGTGACATACGGCGACGCTCCCCGCGTCCGGGGCTGCATTCAGTGCGCCTAATGGGCACCCTGGGTACAAATTTCGCCCGCGCCGCGCGGACGAACGGCCGGCATAACGACTGCTAACTGCGTTTGACGAATGCGCCCGAACCGGCCGCCAGCGATCGGTATCACGAACAGCCAGCGTGTGGGAGATGAAGGTTAGCGAAGGGAATTTGATGACGGAGGGGTATTTTCATGTCTTTATAACACGAGAATGGCAGCATATTCATGAATGGTTACGTAGTACCGTGAAGTGTGTACGTGAACAAAGGAGAATTGTGCGTCGTCACGACATTCTCAATATCGGATTGTTAAAATTCGAATTTCTCTGAGAATAAGGTCCTATCATTTAATTGAATAAAAAACACACCCATGGATATATTTAGGTCAAACTAAAAATGAAAACAATAATGGAGAACATGTTAAGGTACAAGGTATTTCATTTATTAGTTTATTCTCAGCGGCGTTGGAGCTCAGACGGCTGTGACAGCAACTGTTTAGCGCCAAGGTTGTGTATTCGAATTCAGAATGAGGCGTTGATTTTTTTTCCTTGAGGTACTCAAAAGCTAAAAAAATTCCCATGAATGCTGTCATCATTCCGCTTTTGCTCATGACAAGCATTCTTTTTTTGTGCTTTTTAACTAATATCACGTTAGAGATACGACACTATGTAGATACGATTCACTCTGTTATTGTGAGGAAGCCAAATTCTGAGCTTTTTTTGACATAATACTCGTTGAAAAATAGAGATTTAATACACTTCCAAATCGAGATTGCTCTTAGCTTCTCACTGATTTTTGATATACCCGCCAGTGTTACATATAGATAGAAATTTATTCTGCAATTGGGCAGATGATGGCCGGTGGCAGAATGCAAAATTACAATTACAAATATAATAATAATATATAAAAAATAAATATAAACAAACAAATTGACTTTGTCATTTCCTATATATGCAGATGGCATTTGCATTTCTATACTAAACATTAAAATGCATATACACTAACATATAAATGAATAAACTTACATATTACACAAATATACTACATACAAACATATGTGCGTGTATACATTCAGAGACGAAGGAACCCTCACATCACATCAAATGAAATCACTTCACTTCACCACTTTTTTAACGCACCTTTCACTTCACTTCACTTCTATATTTTCACCCTTTACTAATTTCCTATTCTAACAATAAACAAATGTTGTAGTCTATTTATACATTTTCGAGGCTTATATTTCTAGCATGCTTCATCTACACCGTCTTGCTCTTACTTGTATTAACGATTCACTTCTTGGCAATCCCGTCAACAAAAGGCCGCTTGTATCTCCCGCATATAACGAAATAAGCTTTGTGCTCCCCGTCGGGTGCATAAAATCGCTGGCGCCCATGACGCCACGCTCCGAAGCGCGACGGTCGCCAACAAAGACGCCGGCCTGCCTCCGTAATAAAAGCGGGCGCGCCGCAGGAGACGGCCGGCGGTTGCCACAGGTAGCGGAGGCCGTAACTGGGCTTTAATGAGGGGCCCGCCGGCGCCGTTTGATGTGTAACATGTGTGGCGTCGGCCCCGGGAGGGGGGGGGGGGGGGGGCGGTGGCAGTTGTAGTGTTGGTATTCGCAGTCATAGTGTTGGTGGTGGCAGTCGTAGTGGTGGCGTTGGCAATCGTAGTGTTGGTGGTGGCAGTCGTAGTGTTGGTGGTGGCAGTCGTAGTGGTGGCGGTGGCAGTCGTAGTGTTGGTGGTGGCAGTTGTAGTGGTGGCGGTGGCAGTCGTAGTGGCGGTGGCAGTCGTAGTTATGGCGGTGGCAGTCGTAGTGGTGGCGGTGGCAGTCGTAGTGGTGGCGGTGGCAGTCGTAGTTATGGCGGTGGCAGTCGTAGTGGTGGCGGTGGCAGTCGTAGTGGTGGCGGTGGCAGTCGTAGTTGTGGCGGTGGCAGTCGTAGTGTTGGCGGTGGCAGTCGTAGTGTTGGAGGTGGCAGTCGCAGTGGAGGCGGTTGCAGTCGTAGTTGTGGCGGTGGTAGTCGTAGTGGTGGCGGTGGCAGTTGTAGTGGTGGCGGTGGCAGTCGTAGTGTTGGCGGTGGCAGTCTTAGTTGTGGTTTCGGTGACGGTTACGATTGAGGTGAAGAAACTGGTGCGGTTGTAGGTAGCGGTGAAGGAGATGGTGGAGGAGAAGGTGAGAAATGAGGTACATTTGATGGACATGGTAAAGTTTTTAACCCCACACAGTGCCCAGTTTTAATATTTTGTTTAATTTTGTTGTTTACTTACCAATAGTTTTCTGATTTCTTTAGTTTTCATTCGTTTGTATTACCGTTCGAGATAATATTCTCAAACTTTGTTGATTATTTGAGCTTCCTCTCCAGGGAGGTGGAGAACATCACGTAACTATAGATACTTAACATCCAAATGAAGTGAGAGTGAAAGTCTGATTCTCATTTTAGATTCCTTATGAATCATGACAAAACAAATAACTTGTCGAAGTGGATACCTGAGAAAAATTAAAAAAAAGGACGTTCAACCATGGTTCAAGACTTACTCTTTAAGTTATAACAATGAAACAAAATACCAAATTCCTACATCAGATATCGTCTCTCGACTGATAACAAGCAACGAACATGAAGATTATTCTACAGAATATCATTTCTTTGATTGATGTAACCGTAACACAATAAATTCTCGAATGAAGTGTAGTTAGCGCGAGTATAATGAATGCTTTGAACTAATTGTGCAGAGTCGCACAAGCGCGCTTTGTTCGTCTTTTATTATACTCAGCGCCGGGTTAAGTCGCTCTCTCTGAGCACCCATCTTCCTAATGACCAAACATTTTTCGAAGCTTAATAAACTCGTTGTAGGCTTAAGTAATATCATTTTTCGAAATCAAATTTACATCTAAGGGATTTATTTTATACCTTTCGGTACTAAATCAACCGCTACTCATCTAAAGCACAAACAGGCGGATTTTGTATTTTCTTGTTTATGAGAATGTGATTCAACTCTTTGACACCACATTTTGATTTATAAATGAAAAACTATCCAATGTAGTCGTAGTTCCGGGCTCATATAATTGTATCTAATAAATATTTACCGTCAACGAACAAGATTACAGAAAATACGTGTTGAAAACTAATATGAAATGAATCGAAAATAAAACAGTGATGAAAGGTCATGTAGGAAATTCATCGAGATAATTATCTTTACATGCTTATAATACAGTGATCTGCATAATAAATTCATAGCACTATTTTTTGAAGGCTGCACTGGCTCGTATCGAGAAGATTAATGGTTCAACAGCTCCTTGTTATTTTCATGTAATATTGTTGGGTCCAATAAACATTGTGAGCAGGTATATATTTCAAATTATTTTGAAGTTTGTGTTATTTTATTGCAGGTTTATTACACTTTATATGCACGGATAAAGAAAATGCATTTGAATTGGCTCAGATGTACATGGAATATTTAATGCAATTGTCTACCGTAAGAGGTGGAATTATTAATACAGTATACTCTTATACTGAATAAAAGGATCCATTTTCTAATTTGAAAAGTATTGAGGTTCTTCAAAAAGGTTTTTAGACGTGAAAAAAGAAACAATTATAAATTTGATGAATGTCATTTAAAATTTTTAATTGAAAGTAAGAGATTTACTTTTCCTCAATCACTTTGAGTCCTCTCTGAACTTCCCTATACATCACGGCGATGAATATATGACACACAGCGAAAGCTTTTATTGAGCACATTTAATACATGAAGAAACGTTTTCATTAACTTTAGAAAAATCACGCTGTTATCTAAATAAGTATTCCACTGCTTGTCATATGTTTATTAGTATGATAAATAATAATTTTCCATAGAGTTTATTTATTATTTGAAATATTATTTTTCTCAAGGGGACTTATGGATTATCACATCTTTAAAGTTTCCATACCTTCCACATATCTTAGAAGTATGCCCACTTCTGTTCACAAAAATTTCCAGTGAGCACGTTTGGCTAGTACACGTAATAACTCAGCCATTTTACAAGCTTATCTCCAATTCCCTCGCAGGCACTCGAATCCAGAGCCAATCCTTCTGATCCAGCCGTCTTATAGCTCAGCTCTTGGGATTTTGCTTTCGCACGCTACATGGCGCCATTCTCCGCCTCAACAAAACAAGAACTTTGGCGGCAATCCCCCAGCAAGCGTTTTCTCCCCCTTTTATAACGTGTCGCGTCATAAAAATGAGAAACAGCGGAAGGGGAAGTGCACGTCGGCCAAAGGCGTCAGACCTTGGCCACGGTCCGAGGACAGGTGCGATTCTTTATGTCTTCTGAAACGACCGCGCTAAAAATACCCGTTTCCCTCTCTCAGTGCATTCACGCCCCCGCGCGTGGCTCTCTGAATGTGATGCGATTACAAACGCCCGAAATTCACTTTCGTGCCGGCGATAGAAGACGAGGTAACGTGGTTTACGTCAAGTGCCGCGATGGCGAGGGGGGAGGGGAGGGGGTGCCGCAGCGGCGATGGACAATGCGATATAAAAGAGCTGGCGCGTCCATGCGAAGTAACGCGATTAGGAAAAGATTGCTCACGACAGATTGCGCACGCCGCGTTTCACGCGGTGGGCGGGCGGGCGGGCGGGCGGGCGGGCGGGCGGCCGTTCTGGCGGGCGGGCGGGATGGCGGGCGGGCGGGCGGGATGGCGGGCGGGCGGGCGGGCGGGCGGGCGGGCGGGCGAGATGGCGGGCGGGTGGCGGGCGGGCGGGATGGCGGGCGAGATGGTGGGCGGGCGGGCGGGCGGGCGGGCGGGCTGGCGGGCGGGCGGGATGGCGGGCGAGATGGCGGGCGGGAGGGCGGGCGGGATGGCGGGCGAGATGGCGGGCGGGCGGGCGGGCGGGCGGGCGGGCGGGCGGGCGGGCGGGCGGGCGGGCGGGCGGGCGGCGGGCGGGCGGGCGGGCGGGCGGGCGGGCGGGCGGGAGGGCGGGCGGGCGGGCGGGCGGGCGGGCGGGCGGGCGGGCGGGCGGGCGGGGGGGGGGGCGGGCGGGGGGGGCGGGCGGGCGGGTGGCGGGCGGGCGGGCGAGAGGCGGGCGGGATGGCGGGCGGGTGGGCGTTGCGAGTGGGTGGGTGGGGCGGGCGGTTTTGGGGGTATGAGCGAGCGGGTGGGCGGGCAGACAGCGCCGGGGCGCGGACGTTGTGCGCTTGTTTCGATGGTGGCCTGTTCATGCGCGTTGGGTAACGGATTCGTGCTGAATGCCGGGCGCGGTGAATTGGGAGGGATCACACGTGACTCTACGATATGCTGATCTGTATAGGTTGGCGGAGCGTTGATTCGTAGATGTGAATGTGGTTTCTCAATCGTCGGCAGGGTTTGAGAAATGCCCAATGATTTGGAGTTTATGTGAAGGTGAACTTTCATCTTTGTAAAAGGATTAACCCGTCCCTCAATCGCATGAAGAATGTGTGTGTGTGTGTGTGTGTGTGTGTGTGTGTTGAATGTTGCTGAAAATGAATGACAATTACAAATAATGATGAATGAAATTACGAAAACACTGTCAGAGCTTTTAGTGAGATCGTCAAAAAGTTATGAACTTGAAAATGGGTAAAGAGGTAAAGAAGACTATCAGTGTATGAATAGATGTAGAATTATGCATATTTTCTATGAAGTATCGAAAATTAGAGAATATATTTCAACTTTTTAGTAAATTATGTGATGTAAAAAATGGGAATTTATTAATTTTTCTTAAAACTAAAACCACATAATTTAGACCCAAAATGAATTTCATAAACAAGTAACAATTTTGTTTGGGTAATGCACCCACTGCAGTGTTTGTGTTAAGATTTCCTGTAGGTTTTCTAGATTTAGTCCTCACGTTAGAGCGCCTGTAATTCAAATATCTTACCAAACCTAGATATTTAGTGTGGCTCCCAATAAAAATAGGTTTTATCTATCGATAAATGTTAGTTGATTCTTGTTCTTCAATTATTATAAATTTATGGGATTATCTGCAGTGAGATATAGCAGTCGAGGACCTTTAGTTGAAATGCATCTGCGTTTTTTCATGAACATCTTCCAAAGGCATCTTTAAAACAAAGTATTCTTCACAAGTGAAGCATGTTCGTGAGGTGTTGTGAATATAAAACATTGATGTTCATAATAAATGCAAGCCCTATTTATTAATATGATCGAGCAATTCCTTATCGATTCGATGAGGCGAACTTCGACATCTGGTTTCGAAACGTCGAAGAGAGAGTTTGCTCTTTTGTGCGAGTTTTTTCCTCTAGGCCCCACTCCACCGCTTCGAGCTCACCTCAGTCTCCTCATGAGACTCTTACCTCATCAGAAGACCCGTCTCACCGCGTCTAGTGTTACCGGGAGCGGTGATCAGTGCATCAACTGATGAAACTGCAGTGCCTCTGACCGGGAAGGTTCAAGGATTTTCGACTAGCTTTTCAGCCATCCTCCGTCCGAAATCGGTAGTTTTCCGTGGTTTCATCTATCAACACCAGGCAAATGCCGGAGCAGTACCCTAACAAACGGACCAAGGACCACGCGCAATCTTTCCTTCCTCCTCCTTCTCCTATTCTCACCCCTAACACACACACTTACCCTAGCATGCACTACACATACCGGGAGGCTGGTCGGGGACTTTAAACTGGTCCCGGCTTGGGCGGTACTCCGCTGGTGGGAGATGCCTGGTTAGGGAAAACCCCGCTAGTTGACGGTAGGTCAGCGCCGGATCTCGCCATCGAGTGGGGTAAGATCACCGCCACCTCCCGATGAAAAGCCATGCACTACATTTACGGTACTAATGCCCTGAGTAGTTGACGCGCCTGGAATCACTAACAATCAATCAATCAATCGTCTAGTGTCACCCTGCTCGCCCTGAAACAGTCCCATCCCGTCAGTCGCAGTCCCGTGTAATCCCAATCTATCATTCTTCAAGCTCTCCTCTCCCTTCTTTCAACTCTCAGCCGTCTCTTCTCCCGTCCTGCCCGACCGAAATCCTTCACTCCCCGGCCCGCTTTTTTCATCCCGTGTGACCCTATCCCTTTCCACTTATCATTTATCCGGTCCTTCCCGATCCCCTTCTCTTCCCACCCTTCCTCGCTTTCCCTTTTTTCAGACTGTCTCACCGGCCGAGTTTCGCTCATTGCCAGCATTGTCGTTGTCTATGAAGCGACCCGACCGGAATGTCTAGGTTCCCCCGTAGCGGATTTTCGTTGAAAAACTACGACGATTTCAGCCACGGTTTAAAGAGGGTTCCAACGGCACCTCCTCTAATAGATAGTTTTCCGTGGTTTCTCCGATCAACACCGTTCGAATGCCAGACCAGTACCATAGAGTAAAGCCTCTTTAGTCTATGCCAGTACCCTAACAAAGGGACCACGAACGTCCTTTCTTTCCTCTTCCTTGTTCTATCCTTTGCCTTATATTGACACAAACTTATACTTGTCTACACCACCACACATGACAGGATATCAGTCGAGAGCTAAGAGCTTGTCCCGGCTAAGGGAGGTACCTGGAGGATGAATTTCCCCACAAGGGGCCGTGTAGATCGACGCCGGACCTCACCATCCATCTAATTGGGCAGGTATCACTGTCACCTTTCGGAACAGAACTTTCTCAACACAAACGGGACTAATGTCTGTAGCTGTTGGCGTACCCAGAAATATCAATCAATCAACCAACCAATCAATCAATCAATCAATCAATTAAAACCGTCCCGCGTCTCGCCGTCTTTCCCCTTTCCCTTCTCTTCCCGCTATTTCCCTCTTTGCCTCTCTTCAAACTGCCTCTGCCACCCTCCAGATCTTTTACCCCCATTCCTTCTTCACACCCCGTCCTTTCTTTCGTCTCTCCCTGACCCGCGCCCTGCCCGCCCTCACGCGCTCCGCCCCGTCGCCCCGCCCCTTTTCCGCGCCCCACCCTAGTTGCTTGGGCGCGCCGGGTGGACCGAGGGAACGATGATTCATCAGACGCAATCCTCCTTCCCAGCGGGGACTCCCGCGCGGCGCAGAGAGAGGCATGATCTGTGTGGGAAGAGGTTAGGGTTCGGTTCCGGCGACGCGCGAAGTGAGACCATGAAATGTATTCTTAGGGCAACTTGGCAGCAATATTCCTCGGTTTTCGTAACTTCGTGAGGGACTTGTCTTCACGATAAAAAATGACTGTTTTTTGTGTCTTTTTCGGTCGGGCCGCTAGATGTCGCATTATCGCGACCGTATCCAGCAGTGCTGCAGATCAAGCGACATCTAGCGACATGACCGAGGAAGACGCGAAAAGCCGTGCCACATTCCATCGTAAAGACAAGATCCTCGCGCGCCAAATTACGAAATCCTAAGTATAGAACGCCTTGATTTGTATCGCAGAACATTTCTACAAAAACAGTTCTCGTTGGCTATGGATAATGCGCTGATACTTCTTCTAGGATTACTTGTTCTTTTTCTGCGGGCATTATCAGAAAAAATAATTTATAATGTTAACACTCTCCTAAACAGAGACAAAGGTTGTGACACTTTTCTATGCACACATCTCAAAGAGTAAAAATTATTGGTTTCTCATTTACACACCTTTATTACAACAATATTATACTGATATTCAGTTAGAATATTTCAAAATATCTCACGATTATTTTCAACTCCTTACCTCATACTTCTTTTCTCCGACTATTTGTTACTCCTCTCCATTTCCTCTGAATGTCTAGCTCGAGGACCAACCATTAGCAAGTACTTTGGGTTAATTTGATTTATTCTGTTAGAGAACAGTAAAAACTGTATAGAACATATGGGATAGAAGAACTATATGCGCATGCCTTCTTGATATCCAAAATCTTTTCCCAACCTTTTAATTAAAAATAGCCCTTTTAATAAAATTTACAAAAAAACGAGGTTAGCAACATTTCAAAACTTGATATTTTCGCTCCGGAGTTATAGAAAACGTATAAATATTGTGTTTTTTTGTTATTAAAGAAAAATATTTTACTTTGAATTGAAGGTTGTCTATCGACCTTAATTGTTTAATGCCATCAGGCTATGTGTTGGAAATACGTATATGTTGATTTCCTGTAGAGAGCTGTTGAAACTGACACCTGATGAATGTGATTTCTAGGATATGGGTTGTAATTAGAAATATCAGTATTGCATGATCCTATGAAAATACGTTCCCACCGTTGAGAAAGTCAGTTTTAACAAAAATCCCAGATTGTTAAATCAATAGGTAAGTAAATGGCGAGATTTTAAGCTCAGTGAAGTGATGATTGCCGGAATTACATGGATGACATTTATTTATTATTCGTATATTATTTTCTGCAATCTAAAAGTTTGAATTCCATAGGTCTCCGCGAAGTGAAGACAGGCATGGAAAACAGCGGGCGCCCAGCAGCGCGAAGGGGCTGTGGCGCCGGGGGGGGGGGCGAAGGGGGAGATCGTTAGGGCGTCCGACTGCCGCGAGCAGATAACGACGCCGCCACAAAGACGACGTCGCACAAAAGGCGCGAGATGCAGTCGCGCCCCGCGCAATTGATTGCACTAGTGCACTCCACACAGTGGCCGCGGAATATTCTAGAAGTACGAGTGAAAGAATTTACTTGCGTAGGACCGCCAAAGGCCGACCTGGATGGCCGAGGTATGTTTTACTATATTTTGATATTATGAATTCTAACTCACTTTTTACCCATTATCTTATTAAATATTTCAGATAAATATTATCCTTCACTCTTTCCATCATTTCAATTACTTAAAAAATAATGATTCGAGCTGGCCTGGAAGCCCGAGGTGACTAACAGCGTGTACCGACTCGGCGCTTCGGTCCGAAGAATCGCGGGTTCGAGTCCCGCCTTGAGCATGGTTGTTTGTCCCTTGACTTTGTATATGTTGTCGCGGAGGGCCTCGCGTTCTGCTGACCCCAGATCAGAGGAGCCTGCAAGAGTGTTGGTGTCTGGTGTATGGTCGAATATGCGTCCCATCGGGACGTAAAGGGTAACCGGCTGTCGGCTTGATAAAAACCCTAGAAAGTACAAGAAGAAGGACCGCCTAGAGATCATGATGTAACGAGGGCTTACATTTTGGGTGATAGTCATTGTGAAAAGAAAGAATATGATTGCAAAAGAAAGATTGTAATTGGAGAGCATAACTGTATGATTGGAGAGGAATGAGTGTGTAATAAGTGAATCCCTTATTGTTACAATTGTTATTTATGAATTTCCTTGATTACTTTCGTTTAATTGAAATAAAAAGGAACAGTGTTTGAGAAAAAAGTTCAGAAATAGTCATATTTTTTACTCCCATTTTTTCTGATTTTAAGTGTAGAAATATTCAGAGATCAAAACTCACTGTGTAATAAGTACCGTGTCGGTATATCCTTAGTTTAAAAAGGAAGAATTTGTAGTTCAATATTTTCATAGTATTTGAGAAGCTACCTAATCCTGAAAACGAAAATGACACTTCGAACATCGTGGCACTCACAGTTTTGGCACAAATCGTATACTTTTCCAATGTCGATATCACATATTGAAATAGTACATAAATGTAACACGAATCATGCTGAAGTGGAATACATGGTGAAAAGAACTACAAATAGAAAAATGCACAGAGGTGAACAGATGTATACAGAAAATGTGGTACAAAACAAAACTAATCTCATTCATTCCGTGTTATCTTAGTTGCCATGGCGATACTTCTGCTTATACGATATTTCAGGATGTTCACGATGAAGTATTCACCCATAATCCGAACATCTCAAGTTCCCTGGTATCGTCGTTCTGTGCTCTTAATATCCTAATGGAATATTTCGTCCTATTCCTCACTTAAAGCAGCCATGTTTGTAGTAAGTTAAGTTTCGAAACTAAAAAAAATGTGACTTCAAACTCAATGAGCATCCCACCGCTTTGAATTTTTTTTCAGCAAGTTCTCAACTATGTCGATATACTGTGGTCTACAACCGTGTACCAGAACGTTTTGAACCACAACTACACTTGAATTTCATGCCCCTCTAGCTTCTTGGAATTGACTAAATATAGAAAATCTTCAGATACCATTCGTTTTCGAATATTGGAGATCAATGAATGCGCCGTCTTTCAACTTAGCATCTACCTGGTTGTGGAGTTGTTACATACCTGTAGATATTTGAAACAATTGCCACTCTTAAGTAATGTCTTGACAAACTGAATCATTATACCGAGTTTCACATGCTGAGGTGGCCAGAGTATATCTTTCCACAAGAGGGTCACACTTGATATTTTTGTTCCCAGGATTCACCTCCGACCTTAGGGCCACTGTCGCTCTTAATGTTCGTCAAGAGCCTAACTGCCCCATTCACAAATAAAACAAGGGAATCTTAATATAAGTTAAACTTAAAAGTAACTGATAATATAAGTTAATCAATCTCAGATACTAACATGAATCAACGAAACAGTATATTCTCATTGTCGTCTTAGAAGATACTCAACACTTTCAAATCAACCCACATCATTCAACAGTGATCCCCATAATGGTAGAAAAAAGAACCTTCATTTTGACCTGTTTCCTTCAGGAGCTAAGATTAAACGACAGATATTGGAACATACATACAAGTTCAGAAGCGACACCGTGCCTATGCTGCACAATAGTAACATACTGGTAACATATATATATATATATATATATATATATATATATATATATATATATATATGTATATATACATACACTTCTTATAGTTTTCATTTTTATAATAATATCGTTACATTGCTTTTAGATTAATTTCAAATATATAAGGATTGTGCAAAAACGGTGCGTGATGCGACGTTTTGAGTATAATTTACGAATTCAGGTGGTCGAAAGACGCAAAGAACGGTTACATTTTGGAAAAAATGATTTTTACCTTTCAATTTATTGCATTGTGTAACACAAATAACAGATTTGGTTGGTTATTAATAGGGAATTATTTGTAATAAAAAAAATATGTACATGTATATGTATTTATTTTTTTCTCAAATGTGTAAGAAAAGGTCGGAAATATGTGGAAAAAAAATTCGTTTTATTGTTTAAAATTCCATTCTTCGAGCGTTATCCGGGCACGTTACCGATCAGATCTTATCATGGATTTAGACTGAAAGAAAGTTCTAGATCTACAGAAGCAATTATTCGCTACTTTCATCCGAAATATATAATACTTTCGTAGTATATAAAATGTTTACGAGGAGCCGACGCTGAGGTGAATAGTACCGCGTAGTTTGTGATAGAAAGAGGTGAATAAAGGGATCAACCCCCAGCTCCAGAAAAAAGCCATAAGACAAAGATCTGAAAAATATTTGTTTTTTCGCGTTACGCAGGATCTATGAAAGATGAGTAAGCACCTTCTGCCTCACATACATATGCTCATCCTTGATTATGAGTACGCGGTTTCCAAGAAGCAGAGGAGGGAGGGGTAAGTTTGATCATTAATAGCCAAGGTCCACTGTTAATACAAACGCATTACGTGGTTTCGTATTTCAGTAGCAAAGTTAGTTTTCAAGTAACGCATATTTCGAACTCGCATGTGAAATGTTCATTTTCGACTTATAAATATATTAAAATGTAACAAAATATATAGCAATAGATAAAACATGTAAAAATATGTAATTATACCAGAATATGTAAAAATATGTAACATAAAGATGGTTCCTTTTCGTTCAGAATGTCGTGTTAAGTCTAGAAAATATGAGCGAATGCTGGTGTCGTGTTAATGTAAAAATATGTATTTACATGAAAATCCGTTCCCTAGTTAGTAAACTCAGCTATCGTCTTAGTTTTCAATCTGCTGCCATGTTATAGCTGTTTATAGGGTTTATGACGTTAATAACTTTAATGCTCTTTCAATAAGTCACGAAGACTGGACACACTTATCTGTAACCATCAACAAGTAATCGTAAATAAAACATGAAGTCAGTCTTTATCTGTAACCATCAATACGTAATCGCCACCCTGGATATACAAAGTTGCTAAGTCTGAAGGACTGTAGCTACCTCGGCTCGAAGGGTCGCGGGTTCGAATCGGGCATGGATGTTTGCGTGTGCTCGTGCTGTCCTTAGTGTTCATCCTACAGCTCAGTTAAAACAATCATAGTGGTCGCTATATGACCAAGTTGTTAAACCGCGACCCACAAAAGCAAACAAGTAATCGTAACCAAGACATGAAGTCAGTCTCCCCTGCGACCATCAACAAGTAATCGTAGACAAGACCCGAAGTCAATCTCATCTGTGACTGACACCACTGCCGCCTCGCATGAAGGGTAACGTGCGAGCGTCTTGCAATCTCGCCTGGCGGAACAGGTGTTCCAAGCCGCGCCCGGCGAGAAGCACCTTGGGAGGCGCGGGTCGCAGGTGCTCCGGGAGGCTGCACTCTCGGAGGCGGCGCGGCGCGGCGCGGGCGGCCACTTTCCAACAAGGCGGGGGCGGAGGTCGCAGGCCGCGCGCTGGACCTCTCCCAGGGGACTCCGCTCCGGGGCGGCGGGGTCAATTGCAGACACGCTGTGATTGCACTGGCTACGGTAAACGGAACTGGTCAGCCGTAAAGAATACGAATAAAAAAATAGAATATTATACGGAATTGGCGATCACTATAGCAATGGAATTGTCGATATATATATATATATATATATATATATATATATATATATATATGTGTGTGTGTGTGTGTGTGTGTGTGTGTGTGTGTGTGTATATATTAGTTTGGATATTTTATTTGAGGGTGGGTTTGATTGTAAATTGATTAGATGGATTAGTTCATTTAGAAATGTATGATGAGAATAAACACTGTAAATTTATAGATTAAGACCCAGTAACATCGAATATTATTAGATTAATAGACGCCCCTCTGGCGTGCTAAGCTTTCCTTGGTGTGATCCCGGGTCGAATCCCAGTCGGGGCAAAAATTGAGCTGTAGTTTTCAATTATAGTCGTCTAATGTCTACAGCTCTATGATGAAAAAAAATTATGCAGGCCAAGTATGATATAGTGTAGAGAATACATCGTGCCCGCCACATGTCTCAATTATCTTCAGTCGTGAATAATAAAAACGAGGGCTAAGATCTGGAAACACCGCTAGGTGACGGAAGCCGGATTAAACTGACCTAAAATGCCAAATACAAATAGATACATAGTGCCCTAGAATAGAATACATAAATTGTCATAGGTATGACTCAAAGCCAAATATTGTAAGTATAAGACATTAATACGCGAAAGGACTAAATGCGAAAGCGATGAAAGTTCTGGACCAAAAGAAAACAGTTCAGAATAAAATGGCGAATGTTAGGATGATTTTCACGATCGATGATGGAAAAAGTGGAATGAAAAATGAGGAAAACACGCCAAGGTTGCGTTGCAAAGATGTACGAGAGAGAATAAAGAAGAAATACCCTAGAAAGCGAAGAAAGTAAACATAAACTGTCCCAAGTTTGTTTGTTTTGAAGTTTAGTTAGCTAGTTTGGTTAGGCCATCATGCCATCTACCGTGTGAACAATAAAATTTCCCTTCGCTCTTTTCACCTCTAGCGGAGAAAGAAGGGATTACTCGGATGTAGAAGCAGACGATTTTGAATTTAGCTCAGAGGCTTGTTTCTTCTTTTAGACTTGCGGATCTTTTACTTGTAGTTAAGCTACAACATAGGACCATGGGGTCTACTTCCCCTCGGAAAGAAGGCATGCGTTGGATTTTTTCCTTAAAATTCCCCTTAAAATTCCACGGCTTTCTCGGGATTGAATCCGCAAGCGTGGGTACAACAGACTGTTACGCTAACCGTTATACCATCGAACCCACGAATGGATGGTTGCTTTTTAACGCCTAGGTCATATATACGGACCACATTAGTATAACTGTAAGGTAAACATAATGACAAAATGAACATTTACAAACAATCATGTCCGGTGCGGTATTCGAACCCAGGAACCTTCGAGTCGTGATAGCCACGGCCCTTCAGTCTTAGGGAACTCAGCTATCCAGGCCGCCTCTTCCGACTTAGAGTGTAGGGTATGGCACAAAAAAGAAATAGCTGTTATAAAGCCGGGGATATCGGTTATAAAGATGGTAATAAATAAGAGAACTTTAATAAAAGAAGACATTTGCAATGTCCATGCATCAAACTGTTAAGAAATTCGGCAATAGGTAATTTTAAAGAGGCATTGTAGCACATTATTTGAAATTCAGGATTCTAAAATATTTATTTTTTATAAATCAACGCATTTGGAACCAAATTTGTGTTTTAAGAACACTTTTGGTGATGTGAACACTCATGTCTTTCCTTTGTAAAAATTATTTTTCAAGAATTTAATTATCACTTTAATCAGGATATTTTAAGATCCTGTCCACAGTGTTTAAATATGACTTCAGATATTAAAGAGGTTCCTAAGATATTTAAAGTGAATAAAATTATCTCATCAAACGAATATTTTCTCATTAGATGTTAGAAAATTGAAATTTTGATAGACATTATTTTTATTGGACAGGGTAAAACATTTTATATTAGCGGTTACACAATTTTGATCGGTAATTCACCTCATGCATTTTTTTACGCTCTAAGTATTTTTCTTTGTTTTACATTGCACATGGTTTTCTCCTCCTAAGATATTTCTAAGTACATACTAATTCTAGTTATTTTAATTTTTTATTATTGTTTTACTTTTGTCTTTTAGGCACACAAAACTTTAAAAGTCAAAAATAAACAACAAAATTTTAGAAAAATTTATAGTCTTCTTTCATCACATTTAAATCAAACCAGTATAAAAAGACAATACACAGGACGTGAGAAGTGACAAAGACAACTGTGAAAACGAGGGAAACGAAGACATCTGCAGACAATGCGAGGGAAAGCCAGGACAAACGGGTGGCGGGTTACCTTCCCTGTTGGAGCCGGACGATGAAGGGTTCCGCGTTGGCCTGGGGTGGAGCAAAAACTCCGTGAAATTGTTGCGTGCAGTGGGGTCGCCGGATCGGGGCCGAGGGCGAGAGCGAGGGCGAATGTGTGTGTGTGTGTGTGTGTGTTCGCAGGGTTGCGTCGGGGACGGCCACGCCCCCTGCCAGCTCCACCTGTCGACTTCATCTCTCATTCGCCGGCGCACCGCCTGTCTCTTGGGGCGGCTAAGTGCGCCCGCGAACTGGCTGATGTCATGGGGCGGAGCACACGTCGACGAGCAGCGCAATCGTATTGTATCTGGAGAATGGACAGTGAGGGAGAGTGACTAGAACAAACGACCGCTCCGCTTCATATTCTGTCCTACAGAGTTTATTTGGTTTCTTTATAAATATTGTCAGAAACGTAGTGTGTTCTCTGTGAGTATTCTTTGAAAAATTATCTCCATTTATTGCGCACAGAACAGGTAGAAAAACCACTAACTGCAACTTGCTGAAATATAGCAATAGATATACAACTAACGTATATGTGTGAAAAAATGGATAAACATTAGGCGGCCATTTTTTTGATGTCATTTTCTTAACAGCAAAATTTGCGATGCTTGGGAGAAAGGGAAATCATATGTTTTTTCGCATTTTTATCATCAAATTCTACGCAATGAACAGCCCAAAGTTTGGTCATGCAGTGGGATATTATTTGTAGATTCAGTGATTACAAAGCATCATTCTTCACACAAAAGAATGACTTATCGATTTAAATAGAGACTGCTTTTATTAAATTTGGATGAAAATCTAATTATAATACTCCATTATTATTTTAAACTATATTCATCATAAACCTTCCCCTAATAAATATACCATTGTGAAAATCGATAAATTTAAAATAAAAACACAAGTGCCAAAATTACGTGAAACGAAAAGAAAGATGCATATCAATATCTCAAAAAAAAATCTCCGATAGTAGAAATATTACGCTCAAACGAATGCGCAATCTTCGACAAGCATCTCCAGCTCTACGCTTGGGAGGAGCGTCACGCAATTGCACGTTCTCCCTTGGCAGCCACACCTCGCGCGCCAGGGCCATACATTTTTAAGGCACCTTCGACAGCTCCTCGCCCGCCCGCGGAGACTCGCCCGCCCGCCCTCAGCCTTTCTAAATATTGCGCCGCCCGTGGCCCGCCCGCGGCGGCGTCGTTTGAACGCCCTCTGCCAAGCATAGGCGGCGACGCAGGCACAGGAAAACTACTTCACTCACGAAATGAACACCGACAGTGTTTGACAATATATACATGGTGAGTTCTACTCAGGTCGGTGTGCCTGAAAAAAGATTACGTTTTCTATCAGACTTTTCTTTTTAATGTATTTCCTTCCCCTTTCATTTCGTCTTTCGGGAGTTTTCTTTTTTAATGTAGTTAATTCTCTTTCGACTTTTGTCTTTCGGGAGTTTTCTTTTTTTAAAGTAGTTTCTTCCCCTTCGACTTTTGTCTTCCGGGAGTTTTGAGAGAAACAATGTTATATGCAGTTAGTTTAGTTGCAAATGCGGGCCTGAGTATAGTCCTTCACTATTTTTAAAGTTTCATATTATTATAGCTTTAGTACGGAACTCCAATTTCCTTTTATCTAACCAATGCCAACTTGCAATGTATCGGTTGTAGGAGGCGGGCTGGAAACGCGAGTGTCATGAATATAATTAATATTTGACGCATTCCGAAACTTCCTTACATAATTTCATTCGTGAAATAGCCTTTTTAAACACCACTCGCGCATTGGAAATTTACTGATAAAAAAACAAAGGGAAAAGGTTTCAGAAAAATTTACAATATTACCTATTATAAGATATTATCGATGATAGAGACGTATGTTAACAAAATTTCTATGCATTTTATAACATCGAAAAACAACTTTTGGAGATTTTCTTCTTACACAATTCTCGTTGGGTGCATCAAATCACGAATGCGGAGAATAGCGGTCGGGGGCCCCGATGCCTTCGGCGCAAAAGATGGCGGCGGCGGCGGCAGAGATCCTGAAGAGCCGCCCACCCCCGAAGCCTCTGACCCCCGCCCCCAACCTGCCCCGCCCCTCCACACTATTCCCCGCCCCGCCCTCGCGTTGGTTGCGTTGCGGCGCAAACGTTTCTTATTGTGCGATGCTATGCGGAACCGGAGCGCGAGGGCCAGCGCCGAAGAGCAACTTTCCTCGCTGGAGCGCGATGCCCAAATGCCGCCGGCGCCCTGCCCCCTGTCGGCCCGCCCAGTTACCATTGGCTCCGAGGAGACCGGACCGGCCTCTGCAGGCCCGCCACTGCCGCCACTCCTGGTCGACTCTTCGTGGTTGTGAATGGCACTGTATTTACTGTATTTCCAGTAAACGATTGTTGCCGACACCATAGCCACCGTCATGCCGCCGCTACCTCTAGAGCCATCCCATTTCTAACGACGCCGTCACATCCGCCACCACCGAAACATAATTGTCTCCTCACAACATATTTATACGCGTGTTGGTGTCATTCATTCCTTGGAAATGGAGTGTCTGTTGGTAACTGTTAGTTATGTGATATCACTTGAGTGAGTGTGAGTTAATTTCGTAATGTTTCCTCGATTGTTCTACTGCAGAGGTAAATATGTTTGATTTTGAGTAATTTTACTCAATGAACTTATACTTTTGAGACAATTGTAGTGTTTATAAACTATACTAGTAATTACACTTAGTGATATGTAGAATAAAGGTTTCTGTGTTCCATTATTTTAGCACCTGATGATGTAACAAAACTAGTTACGAAACGTTGTGCAATTGCTGAAATAAATGATTGTCATAAACAACTTTTATACTTTACTTTTATACTAAGATACTTTTATACTAGGATACTTTTATTTGCAAATAATTTTCTCCTCCCAACCTCCCAATTTACTAGCCGTGCTGTCAAGCTAATTCATTAATGAAGACATGTTGAACATAGTTATGCAGTATATTGTACACTGTGGACAGTGTACTCCAAAGCTCAAAACTATTCATCATCTACACTATTAATGCGGTGGAAGGAAGGCCAACGATGAGGTTCTGGTGGTGGAAGTTGCTACGGTGGCGGCAGCTGTGGTGGTAGCGCTAGGGGACGACGCGGCGGTGACTGAGGTTGCAGCGCTCGTGATGCGACGGTGGCGACGATCTTCGCAGCGGTTCTGGTGAAAATAATAAACTTCTTCTTCCTACGGTTCTTATCCATCCGACAGCCGGTTACCCTTTACGTCCCGATGGGACGCATATTCGACCATACACTAGACCAACACACTTGCGGGCTTCTCTGATCTGGGGTCAGCAGAACGCGAGGACCCTCCGCGACAACACATACATACAAAGACAAGGGACAAACAACTATACCCAAGGCGGGACTCGAACCCGCGACCCTTCGGACCGAAGCGCTGAGTCGGTACTCGCTCTTAGCCACCTTGGACATCCGGGTCGGCGAAAATAATAAACTTAACCAGAACAATAAATACAGGGTCATTCATAACCATGACGAATATTGGAGTGTATTTGTTGTATAGTGTACAATGTACTTCAAATATGTGTACAACAAGGCTGTAACAAATATCGCTGTCAGGTTTCCTTAAACTATTTTGTTCGGAATGTTTTTAAGTTGATTTAATAGATCTAGGGTACATGGATAAATTAAAGAACTGCAAACAAATTTGATAACGTCTTGTTGCTTGATTTGTTTACTATTATGAAAACTTTACTCTGTTGATTTTTATTCGTGTCATGATCGTCTCTCTATTCATTTGTTTTACTGATGTCAAATTAATCCACAATATTTAAGACAGCGATATTTATTTGAGAGCTGATAAATTTCCGTTCCTCTGTCGCTTCGATTGCACCTACTGTTCTCAAAGACTTCGCAATCATTCTTCGTAGCATTTCGTCTGAACTGTTTTGCCTTGGGACAGAAGGCGAGGTTCTTGTACCATTTTACTGTGGGAGGAGTCGAGAAAGAAGCCCGTTGGAACATGTCAGCGACGGAGATAGCGAACCACAATAGGAACGAAATGCTCCACTGAACTTTCCTCACCCTTTCGCTAGATTGAGCCGGATCTCAGTGGGCGCGGTACTTGCTATAAGTCGAAGCCATGTTTGTAAAATCTAGAGAAAGGAGCCACTCGTCCAGCAATGTTTCTTGTTCCTCAAATATCGTACTCAAGACAGTGATAAATACGAACGTAGCCGTGTTATTGTCGCCTCATAATACTTAATTGTCGTGATTAATTTGTAGGTTATTTTCAACAACTGCCTTTGTCTGCAAAAGGTTTAATAAATTGTTATTACTCGACTTCATGTTTAATAAGCATAATTAAATACTTCTTTATGTTTACTATGCTTCTTTTCTTCTTGACGTATATATATTGAATCAGTCCCTCAAAGAATTACAACTAAAATAATGAATCTGATTGTCAAATGTAATGTAAAAATTGATATACTTCAATTGATTTACAGTGAAAATTATACATTTTTGGCCAAGTATACAACAAATGCTAAATAATTCCTTTAAATCGTAATAAAGTAGAAGTAAAATATTCTTATCGCCGTTAATACTGTATTGATATCGAAACTGCAAATGACTGTAGTACGTAGAGAAACGAGAAGTGAAATTAAGCCATTTGAAATACCTCCTATTCTTCAGAGTAGAATCACGTCATTTTGCGAAACATTCCTATTTTCATGAACAATCACAAAAATGAGATTAGTAAAAATACAAAGATAAAAAAAACTATCCTTTTTGACAAACATGAACAAAGCTGAAGAAACGGACGTTAATCGTATTTATTTTATTCTGAAGTTAATTAACTTTTTCAGATTCTCATTTTGCACATCCTTTAGTCCGCGGAACCTCTTATTTTTCTTTGGCCTTTGTGCCCTGGATCGTCTCTCTAGGCACCTCGCCGAGGCTCCGGCAAAAAGGGGAGAAATCTTATTGTCCGGTCGGCGGCGGCCGCTGCCGCAAAGAAAGGGACCGAAGGCTCCTCCGCTTCGGAGGAAGAGAAGAGAAAAACGACCAAAAAAAGCTGATCCGGAGGCGAATCTGCGTCTTCATGATCTATGAGCATCTCCAATACCTTGTTATCTCTGCAGCGTCTCTGATCGAGAGGCCCAAGCCTTGGTTCGAGCCCCGGCCATGGCGGATTTTCGACACTATCTACACAGCTGGGTTGAATTCAACCGCTAATTGGAGGGGAATTCCAACGACCGGCTGGTCTGGTCGATATTTTCCGTATTTTTCCAGCGTATAGACAACGCGTTACTGTTCGAGTGTGTCAGTTTTTTTTGATGTCTAGGTTCAATAACGTACTTTGAGAGTCAGTGATTTCACATAGCTTGAATATTAATTGCAATTGCAAATAATATGTCAGAGGAAATCAAGCTTACTAAGCAAGTGTCCAAACAAAGTCTTCTCTTTTGACTAGGAGGACCAAAGGTTATATAAATAAGACTAATAGTAACATATGGAGAAGAAACACGAGTCTTCACCGATAGCGACACTGAGACTACGTATATTCCAGAGGAAAATCATAAGACGAATATGTGGAACAGTTAAGGATGGAGAAAGTTGAATGATAAGATATAATGAAGAAATAAAGAACATACTCTGACGAATTGAATCCGTAGACCGACTGCTGAACAGTGTTTTCCCTGATCCAGGAGAATATCTGATCAGCACCTCAGAATACGGTCCTCGACCCGCTCCCGATCATCTTTTTGTTTCCCCTTCCTTCAGCCGAGTGATAGGTTGATCAGCGAGTCTCGTGTGGCCAATTTCATTGATTCAAAGAATTTCCTATAGGGGTCGGATATCTAGTGTGCGGCAACAAACAGTGAGTCCTCATAGGTACTAATCGTGTCTCTTTGTGAGTAAAAACGAAGTAATAAAAAGATTTCCATCAGTTATTCTGGAAGAGCAAGAAAATAAACAGTACCATTTAGATATTTTTTTGTGGTGGAAGAAGTAAAATCATAGTTATGAATATAAATGCGCGTATAATTGTTACTAATACATAAATTATAACAGAAAGCATCATACTTGAGCAGCAAATTTGTAATTATATGAAGAAGAAGAAGCTCTTTGACGTTAGAGAGTGAGAGAGAGAATGAAAACGAAGGCGCTGAGATGGATATTGCGACAGTTGATTGGTTAGTGATTCCGGGCGCGTCAACAACTTAGGTCATTAATCCCGTGAGTGTAGTGCATTCTTTTCCAAAAGCAGTAGCGCTTGGTTGGATGGTTATTAGTGATTCCGGGCGCATCAATAGCGTAGGGCATTAGTCCCGTAAGTGGAGTGCACGTTTCTCACCCGAGAGGTGGCAGTGATCATCCCCGCTGGATGGCGAGATCCCGCGCCGGGATTTTCTTCAACCAGGTATATTCCACCAGCGGGACAAGCCCTAAGCTCCCGACCGATCTCCCGAAATGTGTGGCAGTGTAGTGCATATTAGTATAAGCGTGTGTGTAAATGCGTGTAAGGGGAGAGGATAGGACAAGGAAGAGGAAGGGAAGATCGCGTGCGGTCCATGGCCCGTTTGTTAGGGTTCTGCTCCGGCATTCGCCTGGTGTTGATCGGAGAAACCACGGAAAACTACCGATCAGAGCAGCCGGCCACTAGAATTATCGTCTATACTGCCATTAAATTCGACCTATCTCAAGAGCTAGTGTCGAAAATCCTACCGCCGTCGGGACGCGAACGTACGACCCCCCGGTCAGAGGCACTGCAGTAACCTCAGTTGATGTATTGAGCCACCGCTCCCGGTTCAAAGTTTACGATGACGTACGAGTATAAAAGTTATACAACATGTAAATAAGCTGTGAATGTATTTGGTGCCACAATTACCAAAACAATTGTGCTATGAAATAAGAAAATGAACCCAGAAAATACTGAATTGGGAATTCTATCAAGGAAACTATATAAGCCATAGAGAATCCGCAAAGTCGCTAGTTTTCCGATCTTGAATAACAGGACTTATTGAATCCTTATTTATTTAGGTGGAATTTTTGATGGACGAAGCGGATTCTAAGAAAGTTTCCAGTTAAGTTCCATTTCTCCTAAACCCAATCTTCCAATAGCTCCACCACCATTTATCACACATTTTCGATAATTACTCTTCCAGTAACTGAATATCTCTTTACAACAGAACTCTCATGTACAGAATTTTATATACTGGTAATTAGAGGCTATTAGTAAAGAAGAGTAAAACGAGAAAAAGCAAAACTTTGTTACGAAAAGAGACAAAATATAGGTAAAAGAAGTTTTGAAAAGAGAAATACTTATCAAAAAGTGAGAGATCCGAGAAAGTAGGTTTTTATAAAACAACCTACAGGAAATAAAAATGCAACAGGAGACTAAAAAATTGCATTGACAAGATTTGAAGGCATAGATTCACAGATTATATGCAATTCATACAGTAAAATAATAATAATAAAAGTAATAAGATTAACAATAATAATGAAAGTAATAATAATTTTAATAATAATTCTAATAATAATAATAATAATTTTATTAATAAATTGTCAATTATGTGGCCCTTCTGACTCCGAATCTCCACGCATCATCTCATTCACACAACCTTCCCCCCAAAGACACCTCAACGCGACGGCCCTGTACATTGTGGGTCGGTAATGGCGTCGGGCATGACGTCAGCGCCGCGGGGAAGGTTCATTGTTGCGCGGGCGACCGACATTGAGCGGGCGCGTAATTGGGCTCGGCACGCACCGCCCGGCTCCTCGGCCTGGCACGGCGCTGCGTGCGCGCCGCCGCCCCCGCGGGGCGCCGCGGGCAATGTCGAGGCGTTGCCTTGCGCCAAACGACCCCCGCGGGCCTCGCGAAGAGCTAGCAGCCTTCAAGCCCCGCCGCCGTTTGCTTACGGTGCGGGTGTGCAAAGGACGGGCTGCTTCACACTAGCTTTACGAGGCATCACCGTTAGTTCGTTTCTAAAACAAAATGTGCTTTACATGGATTCAGATATTTTTATTATTATTATTATTATTATTATTATTATTATTATTATTATTTTGCTCGCGAATAGGGCATCTTGGACCACGCAGAACATGCACTTGCACGGGCTCAGTATCATTTTTATCACGTTGCAAGTCTTGCATGTAACTTAACTCAGGGGCGATCAGCATTAGGCTGAATCCGATTTTTATACCCCAGGGTTGATAATCCTGGGGGATAGAAGATGAAATAATGAAGGATGAATGGACAGTACACACAAACGGACATACACAAACACACCTATGCCCGAGGCGGGACTCGAACCCGCGATCCTAGGGTCCGAGATCGCCACGGCACTACTGCGTTAGCGGTCTCGGCTATCCGGACTGGATTATTATTATTATTATTATTATTATTATTATTATTATTATTATTATTATTATTATTATTATTATTATTATTATTATTATTATTATTATTATTATTATTATTATTATTATTATTATTATCATCATCATCATCATCATCATTTTTTTCTCGCTATTCACCGGATTTTTATTTGACTTTGTGTCGGGTTAATAACCAAGACACAGGTCAATTCATGTTTCGTCATAATTTAGGAAATTTCGAACAATCCTGCATGTATTTAAGATGATTGATTTTTGCATAATTCTATAGGTATATTTTGGTATTTGAATAAGTTTCAGAATTTTATGGATGTTATTTGGTATAACTCCTGTGCACGAAATGACCAGAGGAACAATATGAACTTTTTGGAGATGCCATAGTGCCTTGACTTCAGCTGCTAGTTCTGTATACTTTGTTATTTTTTCTGCATGTGCTGTTTGAAGATTAGCTGTTTGTGGAACAGTTATGTCAATCAGGAAGCCAATCTTTTGCCGTTTGTCTACAAAAGTTATGTCTGGGCTGTTATGGTGAATAGTTTTATCTGTAATAATTTCTCTGTCATAGAAATTTAATTTTCAAGTACAGTATCGGGAACATATTTGTAATTTGTAACAATATTTGTAATTGTTATTATTATTATTATTATTATATAGGGTCGCATCAACATCTAGGTGATTGGTCATCACTGTTGGAGTTAACGTTATGCTAACTGTGAAGATGAAATGATAAGGTGATGAAAGGGCTGAAAGGACGAACACAAATACTACCATGCCCGAGGCGGGACTCGTACCTGCGACCCTTCGGTCCTAGATCACTACGACACTACTGCCTCAGCGATCTCGGCCACCGTCCCAGCTCACATATTTTTAAAAATTTTTATTGTGTATGACAATAACACCTAATTCTACGTTGTAACATTTAAATCTTCATAATAACGGGCAAATATTTCCCATAGCTGGTAAAATTTGTGACAAAAGTATATGAAGGCTACTGATTTACTTTGGCAACACGGTGGTGGTCGTCATGCATTGTCGAAGAAATACAGTGAAGCTGTTTGTACTTGGGGGTTGTATTTAATCTACTCGTATTGTTGAAAACGATTAGAATGACTGTAACAGATTATGTAACAGTTATAGTTACAGCAAATGTTACTGATTTCTGAAAATGAAGTTATTGAAGGGATGATGAACATTGAAACTAAAATTAATGTACAACAACATTATCCAACACTTTTTCTTTAATTACCTTCATTGTTATGTAACAATGTGTACTTAATAAAATAGTTCTAATTACATTACAAATTATTCATGTTCACAAGGTAAATATATATAATTACAATATTATAGTCATATTAAGGAGTTAAACGTATGGGCACTTTTTGCCCATAGTTCGTAAAGCACATCACCAAAAATAACATGGTAAATCTAGGGTTAAAGACGCATGAAACCAACAAAAATTTAGCAAATAAGCGAATTTCACAACACTAGAATTCTTTCTGAGGCGTGGTTGAATCATCGAAGACTTTTACCTATTACAATTGTGATATGGTGGCTGAATCTGTCAACCTGAAACAAAATGTTTAACATTTTTAGTTAATCTTTATATGGCGTTGTATTACAGTCAGTAGACTGAAGATATGTAGGTGAAGGCTAGGCGAACCAAACCCTGCCGAGCATCGTATGAATCTGGTCCTTCTGACGTAGGTTCAATCCACTCTAACTTTTAAAAATTTTATTGTGATAATATGTCTGTGAACTTAAACCATAAAACAAATTCAGTTAAAATTTCCAGTTAATCTGTCTTAAAGTGTGTATTCAGTCAGGAAGTGCTTGATGATATTCAGATTGACAGTTAAGCGCAGATAGAAACTTCTGACAATAGTTGAAAATTAGTCTCTTGAGGTGGTTCGAATCACTTACAAACTTACAAATTCAATTGATATTATGTTGTAACTGTGACTAAAAAAATAGTTCAAATTTTAGTCTAATTTATTTACATGTGTATTAAGTTAAGGTAGACTTTGCATAGTTGTCGATCCAGCGGTCTAAGGGTAGACCAGAAACCCTTGCCTGATCAACATAGTAAATTCTGTTTCAGGGTGGGTTCGATCATCTACGATAATAATATACATCTGTATAATATGGGGCGTGAATTGTGAAGCATGAACAATGTTACACATTTTCACTTCTATTTTCTGGCTGTTCGTGAAGTAGACGTTTGATAGTATGTCAATCGGAGCATCTTGCCAGACTCAAAAATTGCTGACAATCAGTGTGAAATTTGTCTCTCAGGGTGGTTCTGTCCACTGACAACTTTTAACAATATATCAGGAAATTATGGTGCTGAATTGTAGAACTTAAAAAAATGTACACTTTTCAGTTATGTCTATAATGGCGTGTTTTAGCAAGGAGATGTATGATAGGGATGGCGAGGGTCTAAGGAGACTCAGAATTGCCTGACCAATCGGTGTGGATTCTGGTCCTCTCTGAGGCGTGGTCGATCCACCTCCAGACTAAACAACTACAATTTGAAATTATGGTGGCTGCAATCTGTCGAACCTAAACAAATGTCCAACATTTTCCACTCTAACTGTTTAAATGTGTGAAAGTCAAGGTAGCTGATAGATTGTAGGATGGCCGGCGGTCTAAGGCGCCAGACTCAAGGAAACCCTTGCTGCAACAGTGTTAATTCTGGTCTCTCTGAGGCGTGATCGAATCCATCTGACAGACTTTTAACAACTATTACAATTGTGATAATTATGGTGTGTGAATCTGTGACGAACCTGAAACAAATCGTTACAACATTTTCTAGCTTAATCTGTTTATACAGGGCTGTATAAGTGCAAGGTAGACTTAAATATGTCAGGATGGCCAGGTCTAAGGCGACTAAGAAACCTTGCTGACAATCAGGAGTAAATTCTGGCCTTGAGCGTGGTTCGAATCACTCGAAAACTTTTAAACAACTTAATTGAAAATGGTGCGAAGAACTACAATAATCGTTACATTTCAGCAATTGTTAAGTTATTCCAGTAGAATTAGGATACAGTGGCCGAGTCTAAGAGACAGAAATTTGACAAGGTATGAATCTGATCATGGTCATCCCCTGAGACTTCAAAATTGTGAAAGCTTTCAAATGAAACAAATCGCTTTTCAGCTCACTCATCATGGCGTGTGATTACAGTGCAAGGTAGAGCTTATAGATATGTCAGGATGGCGAGCGGTCTAAGGCGCCAGACTCAAGAACCTTGCCTGACCAATCAGGTAGTGAGAATTCTGGTCCTCTCTGAGGCGTGGGTTCGAATCCCTCCTGACAGACTTTTAAACAACTAACAATTGTGAAATTATGGTGGCTGTGAATCTGTGCGAACCGCTAAAACAAATTGTTACACATTTTCAGCTCTAATCTGTCTTATACATGGCGTGTGATTACAGTGCAAGGTAGATTTGATAGATATGTCAGGATGGCCGAGCGGTCTAAGGCGCCAGACTCAAGGAAACCCTTGCCTGACCAATCAGGTAGTGAGAATTCTGGTCCTTCTGAGGCGTGGGTTCGAATCACTCCTGAAGACTTTAAACAACTTTACAATTGTGATAATTATGGTGGTGTGAATCTGTGGAACCGCTGAAACAAAATCGGTTACACATTTTCCAGCTCTAATCTGTCTATACATGGCGTGTGATTACAGTGCAAGGTAGACTTCATAGATATGTCAGGATGGCCGAGCGGTCTAGGCGCCAGACTCAAGAAACCTTGCCTGACCAATCAGTAGTAGAATTCTGGTCCTCTCTGAGGCGTGGGTTCAATCCACTCCTGACAGACTTTTAAACAAACTATTAAATTGTGATAATTATGTGGCTGTGAATCTGTGCGAACCAGAAAACAAAATGTTACAACATTTTCCAGCTCTAATCTGTCTTATACATGGCGTTGTATTACAATGTAAGGTAGATGCTTTGATAGATATGTCAGGATGGCCGATCGGTCTAAGGCGCCAGACTCAGAAACCTTGCCTGACCAATCAGGTAGTGAGAATTCTGGTCTCTCTGAGGCGTGGTTCGAATCCACTCCTGAAGACTTTTAAACAACTATTACAATTGTATAATTATGGTGGCTGTGAATCTGTCGAACCGCTGAAAACAAAATCGTTACAACATTTTCAGCTCTAACTGTCTTATACATGGCGTTGTATTACAGTGCAAGGTAGACGTTGATAGATATGTCAGGATGGCGAGCGTCTAGGCGCCAGACTCAAGAAACCCTTGCCTGACCAATCAGGTAGTAGAATTCTGGTCCTCCTGAGGCGTGGTTCAATCCACTCTGACAGCTTTTAAACAAACTATACAATTGTGATAATTATGGTGGCTGTGAATCTTGCGAACCCTAAAACAAAATGTTACAACATTTTCCAGCTCTAATCTTCTTATACATGGCGTGTGATTACAGTGCAAGTAGATCTTTGATAGATATGTCAGGATGGCCGAGCGGTCTAAGGCGCCAGACTCAAGGAAACCCTTGCCTGACCAATCAGGTAGTGAGAATTCTGGTCCTCTCTGAGGGCGTGGGTTCGAATCCCACTCTGACAGACTTTTAAACAAACTATTACAATTGTGATAATTATGGTGGCTGTGAATCTGTGCACCTAAACAAATGGTTACACATTTTCCAGCTCTAATCTCTTAACATGGCGTGATTACAGTGCAAGTAGTGCTGTAGATATGTCAGGATGGCGAGGTCTAGGCGCCAGACTCAGAAACCCTGCCTGACCAATCAGTAGTAGAATTCTGGTCCTCCTGAGGGCGTGGGTTCGAATCCACTCCTGAAAGACTTTTTAACAACTATACAATTGTGATAATTATGGTGGCTGTGAATCTGTCGAACGCTAAACAAAATGGTTACACATTTTCCAGCTCTAATCTGTCTTATACATGGCGTGTGTATTCAGGCAAGGTAGATCTTGATAGATATGTAGGATGGCCGACGGTCTAAGGCGCCAGACTCAGAAACCCTTGCCTGACCAATCAGGTAGTAGAATTCTGGTCCTTCTGAGGCGTGGGTTCAATCCACTCCTGAAGACTTTTAAACCAACTATTACAATTGTGAATTATGGTGGCTGTGAATCTGTGCGAACCTAAACAAAATCGTTAAACATTTTCAGCTTAATCTTCTTATACATGGCTGTATTACAGTGCAGGTAGATTATAGATATGTCAGGATGGCGAGCGTCTAAGGCCAGACTCAAGAAACCCTTCCTGACCAATCAGTAGTTAGATTCTGGTCCTCTCTGAGGGCGTGTTCAATCCACTCCTGACAGACTTTTAAACAAACTATTACAATTGTGATAATTTGTGGCTAATCTGTCGAACCGCTGAAAACAAAATCGTTACAATTTTCCAGCTCAATCTGTCTAACATGGCTGTATTACAGTCAGGTAGACTTTGATAGATATGTCAGGATGGCCGGCGTCTAAGGCGCCAGACTCAAGAAACCCTTGCCTGACCAATCAGGTAGTGAAATTCTGGTCCTCTGAGGCGTGGTCGAATCCACTCCTGACAGACTTTTAAACAAACTATTACAATTGTGATAATTATGGTGGCTGTGAATCTGTGCGAACCGCTGAAAACAAAATCGGTTACAACATTTTCTAGCTCTAATCTGTCTTATACATGGCGTGTGATTCAGTGCAGGTAGACTTGTAGATAGTCAGGATGGCCAGCGGTCTAAGGCCAGACTCAAGAAACCCTTGCTGACCAATCAGGTAGTGAAATTCTGGTCCTCTTGAGGGCGTGGGTTCAATCCACTCTGACAGACTTTTAAACAAACTATTACAATTGTGATAATTATGGTGGCTGTGAATCTGTCGAACGCTGAAAACAAAATCAGTACAACATTTTCCGCTCTAATCTGTCTTATACATGGCGTGTATTACAGTGCAAGGTAAGCTTTGATAGATATGTCAGGATGGCCGAGCGGTCTAAGGCGCCAGATCAGAAACCCTTGCCTGACCAATCAGGTAGTGAAATTCTGGTCCCCTGAGCTGTTCGATCACTCTGAAGACTTAAAACTATCAATTGTAATTATGGCTGGAATCTGCAACCGCTGAAAACAAAATCGGTTAAACATTTCAGCTCAATCTCTTAACATCGTATTACAGTGAAGTAGAGCTTTGAATATGTCGGATCGCGTCTAAGGCGCAGACTCAGACCTTGCTGCCATCAGGTAGTGAAATTCTGTCCTCTGAGGGTGGGTTCGAATCCTCGAAGACTTTTAAACCACTATAAATTGTGATAATAGGTGCTGAATCTGTCGAACGCTAAAACAATGTTACACATTTTCACAACTTCTTATACATGGTGTATTACAGTGCAGTAACGTAAGATTGTCAGATGCCAGCTCTAAGCGACTCAAGACCTTGCTGACCAATCAGTAGTAGATTTGTCTTGAGGGCGTGTTGATCCACTCCTGAAGACTTTTAAACAAACTAGAAATTGTGATATTTGAGGCTGTGAATTTCGAACCCTGAAACAAAATCAGTTACAACATTTAGCTTAACTGTCTTACAGGCGTGATATTACAGCAGTAGCTTATAGATTAGATGGCCGAGCGGTCTAGGCAGACTCAGAGACTGTACCATCAGGTAGTAGGAATTCTGGTCCTCCTGAGGCGTAGGTTGAATCCCTCCTGACAGACTTTTAAACAACTATTCAATTGTAAATTATGGTGTGAATCTGTGCAACGCTGAAACAAATCGGTTCAATTTTCACTAAATCATCTTATACATGGCGTGTTATTACAGTGCAGGTAATGCTTTGATAGATATGTCAGGATGGCCGAGCGGTCTAGGCGCCAGCTCAGGAAACCTTGCCTGACCAATCAGGTAGTGAGAATTCTGGTCCTCTCTGAGGGCGTGGGTTCGCATCCCACTCCTGACAGAGTTTTTAAAACTATTACAATTGTGATAATTATGGTGGCTATGAATCTGTGCGAACCGCTTAAAACAAAATTGGTTACCACATTTTCCAGCTCTAATCTGTCTTATACATGGCGTGTGTATTACAGTGCAAGGTAGACCCTTTGATAGATATGTCAGGATGGCCGAGCGGTCTAAGGCGCCAGACTCAAGGAAACCCTTGCCTGACCAATCAGGTAGTGAGAATTCTGGTCCTCTCTGAGGGCGTGGGTTCGAATCCCACTCCTCACAGACTTTTAAACAAACTTTTACAATTGTGATAATTATGTTGGCTGTGAATCTGTGCGAACCGCTTTAAACAAAATTGGTTACATTTTCCAGCTCTAATCTGTCTTATACATGGCGTGTGTATTACAGTGCAAGGTAGAGCTTTGATAGATATGTCAGGATGGCCGAGCGGTCTAAGGCGCCAGACTCAAGAAACCCTTGCCTGACCAATCAGGTAGTGAGAATTCTGGTCCTCTCTGAGGGCGTGGGTTCGAATCCCACTCCTGACAGACTTTTTAAACAAACTATTACAATTGTGTAATTATGGTGGCTGTGAATCTGTGCGAACCGCTGAAAACAAAATCAGTTACAACATTTTCCAGCTCTAATCTGTCTTATACATGGCGTGTTTATTACAGTGCAAGGTAGAAGCTTTGATAGATATATCAGGCAGGCGGAGCGGTCTAAGGCGCCAGACTCAAGGAAACCCTTGCCTGACCAATCAGGTAGTGAGAATTCTGGCCCTCTCTGAGGGCGTGGGTTCGAATCCACTCCTCACAGACTTTTAAACAAACTTTTACAATTGTGATAATTATGTTGGCTGTGAATCTGTGCGAACCGCTTAAAACAAAATTGGTTACACATTTTCCAGCTCTAATCTGTCTTATACATGGCGTGTGTATTACAGTGCAAGGTAGACGCTTTGATAGATATGTCAGGATGGCCGAGCGGTCTAAGGCGCCAGACTCAAGGAAACCCTTGCCTGACCAATCAGGTAGTGAGAATTCTGGTCCTCTGAGGGCGTGGGTTCGAATCCACTCCTGACAGGGTTTTTAAACAAACTATTACAATTGTGATAATTATGGTGGCTGTGAATCTTTGCGAACCGCTGAAAACAAAATTGGTTACTACATTTTCCAGCTCTAATCTGTCTTATACATGGCGTGTGTATTACAGTGCAAGGTAGACGCTTTGATAGATATGTCAGGATGGCCGAGCGGTCTAAGGCGCCAGACTCAAGGAAACCCTTGCCTGACCAATCAGGTAGTGAGAATTCTGGTCCTCTCTGAGGGCGTGGGTTCGAATCCCACTCCTGACAGCTTTTTAAACCAACTATTACAATTGTGATAATAATGGTGGCTGGGAATCTGCGCGTACCACTGTAAAGATAATCGATTACAACATCGTGGATCTCTAATCTGTCTTATACATGGCGTGAGAATTACAGTGCACAGTGCTGTAAGGTAGACGCTCGTGTAGGCATGTGAGAATGGCCGAGTGGTCTAAGGCGCCGGACACATGGAAACCGTTGCCTTACCAATCATGTAGTGAGATTTCTTGTACTCTCTGGGGTATGGGTTTGAATTCCAATTCCTTAGATTCTTTATCAAATTTTTGCAAATATTATAACTACGTTGGCTGTGGATCTGTTTAGGATACTGTAAATAGAAACGAATCGGGTTCTTCGCAGATTGTATTAGGCGATGGGACGTCATTTGGTAATTTTTTAAGTATGAACTCTAATAATTTTACCTTCTGAATTTCAAATCAGTCTATCTGAGACTGGAAACTGCATGTTTAGGGACTGCTCGTGACTAGACTAGAGTACATCGGGCGCAATATTTGTGTTATGTATCCCATGTTGATAGAGAGACCTGTAAAATGCAATAATATTATTGCGATATTTCCAAACATGGCAAAATTGTTGCGGTACATCCCTGAAACTTGTCGTGATGCACTTGTTTAACGACTTGTTCACTAGGTGGGAACTAGTGTAAATGTCGATCCTTCAAATGATTGCATGTAATCCAGAAGTTTGTTAGTTATAACAGATGTGAGAATATCGTATATTACATTTCGCCAGAAAATAATTTTCCTTTTCGTTATCCCTTTTAATTCGGTACCATTTAAGTTACTCAACAGCGGCTGTATGTTAATTTTTACACTCAAATAATGTGTTACCTTATAATAATATTCTGCATAGTAAAAGATATTTGTAAATCTTGTCAAATTAGGAAGTATTGCAAGTTGTGGAACAAATTTGAACTCTCTTCAAACTTGTAATACGACACGCGGATCCCTGAAAGAGACATATTGTAACAACTCACTAGTTACTTTAAGTTACAACTGAACAAATCTCTATTATCAATTGATCACACGTGATTTCCTTTTAATAATTGCCATAGTCAGTGTGTATAAGGCTTGAGAAGCAGAACAAGAAGAATGGTGGGGCTAATTATCGTTAAAGTGGGTCTTAAGCATTGCTCTCATCTACCGAGCAGAAGCAAACTCTTCGTAATTTATTCATTGCTTGGAGACCCGGTCCATGACACAACAGTTTTCGGCGAGTACAAGCGTAATCATTTGTCGGGAAAAGCAGCCTCATCTAATGATGCGCTAATGAATGGTTTTCTCTGTTTAATACCTGAAACCACTATCATGAAATTACGTAAGAGTAGCTTTCGGTTATATAACCTGCCTTGTCACAATATAGTGATGGATGTTACGTACACGTAAGCATTTAACTGTCTCTGTGCATTGAGAGATGCATGTATTTTGTCGTATTCTTTTTACAACTTTTTTGAAACAAAGTGGTAGATTAAAGAAAACAGGAGCCGACCCGATGGCCGAGATCGTTAAGGGAATATTACAGTAGCGGTATCGGACGGGAGGGACGCAGATTCGAATCCCGCCTCGGGCATGGATGTTGTTGTTTGTGATGTTAGTGTTGTCCATATGTGTCTCTCTGCAGTTTAAAGTGGTCGCTATATGACCTAGATGTTGAAAAGCGACGTAAAAAACTGTTTTGGAGTTTTTAATATACTAACTTTACTTGTAATTCGTCGCTGTGATTGTTATTTACTGTTAAACCAACACATGCAAAATTACCTCTAAATTTAATTCTGAAATATTTCTCATATGCACTAAAAATTAGGTTAAAAAGATAGTTAAATTTATTATTAATCTTTCAACGGTCATGTTTTAAACCGTAACCGTAGTGGTTGCATGGATTACAATAAGTTAATTTTTAAAACATTATTATTTACTTTCATTTATTAAGATAATTATATTTTTGTTAATATTTATACTGGTATATGTATTTAAATAGTGACCAGTTATATGTTACTAATTAGCATGTTGATCAATTTCTATACAATGAACGAAACTGCGAACATGACACAAACGCGACAACTATGAAATTGAATGTACTTTGTTTTTAAAGAAATATACTCGTGAATAAGCGTGTTGATGTAGGTGTTTGAATCGTCTCATTTTCAATTCTCTTGTATACTTGATTAATTTTACCTTATGTACAATAAATAAATAAGATTTGCAAAATTGTTGAACAATGATATGGTTATAATGAGTATGTGTTTGAAGATTATCATCATACACATATTTTCTATGTATCGTGGACACATCCGTAATTTACGCAGTTCATTTCAGTGCTGTTTGGCTCTATGTATTGTTTCAAAATAAGTATTGTCCGTTTTCTATATGTCAATTATGAAAATATGCCTTCTGAACGACTTTGATTCTCCAGCTAGATAAAGTATTTCGAGGAAAGCTTTCAGTTCTGTTTTTTCAAAAAAAAATTGCATTACTTTTCCGCTGAAAACGAATTCTGATCGTCTGTATGTATGCATAGGTAGACAGTAACATGATCTATAAAATTCATTCAAAAACGATGAAGGATTCTGTAAGTATTGGAATTTCTTGCACTCAGTTTAGAAACGACAGGTAAAAGACAATGTTATTCACTTGAGTGCATATCGTCGTCGGAAGGGAATATGTATTCCAATCACTGCCTTGTAGGCTTTCAAAATATTTATTTGTGTTACGGGCATTCCATCCTCTTCTGTATTCATCTTCTGTTCTCGTTCATTATCTAAAGCAGATTTCAGTAATTCGTCATCACCACTTTTATCATCACCTTGCGAAACGTCTATAAATTGGTCTCCATTCACCTTCTAACCACTGACGTATTACATTTTTACTTATACTGATTGCTCAATTCAATCACTCCTGAATTCCAGAACCGCCAGATCGCATACAACACACGAAATCTACAGTTTGTCTTCCTCGGTCAGAAACTAGCGCGAGTGGTCGCGAGGGCTACTAATGTAGCCAAAGTTAAATCCGGAGCTTTTCACAAGCGCAGTAACAATCACTTAAATTTTATCTTGCGATAAATCGTGAGATTGATATATTTTCGAAAGGTACTGATAAATTCACACCAAAATTTTGTAAACTCTTGTCGTAAAAAGCGAATCAGTAAGACGATTACAATTGTATTCCACGCAAACACTGAAGACTTAAAAACGTATTGATATGTTTTTTTATGCTTAAAACAGTATAACAGCTTAATAATGATAAGATAATGCTTCGCTATCTTGTGCAATGTTATTATTTTGTTTAATACTTCTCTACCGCAATGTAAAATAGAAAGTGGAAAGAGAGTAACCTCTCTGAGTGTATTAAAAGACTGGACATACCACTCGTGCAAGGAATGTGTAATGCAGAAGAGGCAGAGGCCGAAATCGTGTGCGATGCTTGGACAAGGGTCTCACGTGCACTATAACGTAATCACAGTAATGAAAAGGCGAATTACCGGTTGTATGAATCTGAGGACGCTTGCACGTGAAACTTGAGGGCGCTATTACAGAATACAACGTCGTTTAGAATGATTATCTCTCAATAGTGATCCTCATCTGGCACAGCACATTGACTCGCGGCGGGCGTTTGCTGCGACAAGACAGTTCCTCGCCTCTTCACGACGATAAGTGCTTTCGATGTTGTGAAGCAATTGTTGCTAAACTGAGGGGAATAAACATTAAGCCTCCTAACGAGCAATGTTACTAAACTATAAATTTGCTTTTTATTATATTTTTATGTTAAATATATCAAATAAAATAAAATTTAATACTATTGTTTTAAATTTGTTATGTAATTATAATAATTATATGTTCCAAATATTAGCCTTATTGATATTGCCCGTTTTATACAATATCCGAAATTTATTGACTTGATTATTTATCACTTCGTAACAGTTACACACAATAGCTATGAGTGTTCATGGTTTCTCAAAACCAATTTCATTTCTTTGTGCAACAGGTAACATTAATCTCATGCTCGTCAACACATAATTCACAAGAATTTATAATTTTCTCTGATGTGTAACATCGTTACTCATACGTTTCTGTATTTACTTCACCTATTCCATTATGAGCATTTTTTAGGTGTTTGCTTTCATTATACGTACCACTATTGCCCATAACATCCACATGTATCGAAAAACCTAGTGATTCGTAGAAATCACTGTCAAAATCATCAGTCTCGTCTGGATCAGATCCCGGTCTCATCACTAAAAAAACAGAGAGTATGGTCGGGGAGAGACATGACAGAGCAAGAAGTGACGGAAAGGGACGGTACGAGAAGTGGCAGGAAAGGGCGAGGCGGGAATGGGACGGAGCGGGAACAACAAAAATATATTCTTTACTGTGAACAATTCAGTCATAAAAAATTATATCCATTTATTATCTCTCCACGTCATCTCCTTTTCCTCTAATTTACCTGTTCCTATTCGCTCTCCCATTTTCTATCTTCTCTGATAAATTTCAACTTACATTCTTCTCGGCTTGGACGCATTTCCTCTTTCTTCTGCGTTCTTGATTCATTCTCCAATTCTTTTTTTTTTTTTCTGTGCCTTTTCCTTCATCTCTCTCTCGTCCTTTCCGTTCTGTGGTTAGCGGTTCCCACTATTTCCCTCTTTGTCCTCTTTCGCCCTCCCTTCAGGCCCTCCTCTTCCATCACCTCGCCGCCTGCTCGCCTGAGGGCCGGGCGAGGGGTCAGCGGGTCGGGGGACGCCGCCAGGGCGTGGGTGCGGGCGTGCCGTGGAGGCTGCGGCCTCGCCGCCGACGGACGCGGTCGCGGGTTCAAGCGCCTCCCGCGCCCTCCTCCCGCGCCCTCCTCCCGCGCCCTCCTCCGCGCCCTCCTCCGCGCCCTCCTCCGCGCCCTCCTCCGCGCCCTCCTCCGCGCCCTCCTCCGCGCCCTCCTCCCGCGCCCTCCTCCCCCGCCCTCCTCCCGCCCCTCCTCCCCGCCCCTCCTCCCGCCCTCCTCCCGCGCCCTCCTCCCGCGCCCTCCTCCCGCGCCCTCCTCCCGCGCCCTCCTCCCGCGCCCTCCTCCCCCGCCCTCCTCCCGCGCCCTCCTCCCGCGCCCTCCTCCCGCGCCCTCCTCCCGCGCCCTCCTCCCGCGCCCTCCTCCCGCGCCCTCCTCCCGCGCCCTCCTCCCGCCCCCTCCCCCCCCGCCCTCCTCCCGCCCCCCTCCCGCCCCCCTCCCGCGCCCTCCTCCCGCCCTCCTCCCGCCCTCCTCCCGCGCCTCCTCCCGCCCTCCTCCCGCCCTCCTCCCGCCCCTCCTCCCGCCCTCCTCCCGCGCCCTCCTCCCGCCCTCCTCCCGCGCCCTCCTCCGCCTCCTCCGCGCCCTCCTCCCGCCCTCCTCCGCGCCCTCCTCCCGCCCTCCTCCCGCCCTCCTCCCCTCTCCCGCGCCCTCCGCCCCTCCTCGCGCCCTCCTCCCGCGCCCTCCTCCCGCGCCCTCCTCCCGCGCCCTCCTCCCGCCCCTCCGCGCCTCTCCCGGCCTCCTCCGCGCCCCCTCCTCTCACCTCGCCCTCCTCGCGCCTCCTCCCGCCCCTCTTACTGTTCCGGCAACCTCCTCCGGACTCGAGTGCAGAAAGATATGTAGAACCCATTCTGCAAATTTTGAAATTTTGACAGAAAACGGGGTAGGTTCCGTAAGTTTCCGGGCTCACTCACTTAAAATATAAAGGAAAAATGCAAAGATATAAAGAGAAAAAAACGTATGCGATTTTTGAACTTAATCTTCTTTTACTCTAAAACACACACATCTATCTTCTTCCACCCATTTCAGTCAATTTCTGTATATTCACGTATTTCTGTATATTAACGTTTTTCCACCTTTGAAAAGTTCTCAGAAGTTTTGTTCAAAAATTGTTTCTTTCACCTTACACGCATTTGAAATTTTTTGTCTGAAAGAGTTTTCTAGGAGGTTTTCTCAATGATGAGTGATATCTTCGACTTCGCGATATCTTAGTCAGGCCGGTTACGTATGTAACCGCCTTTGTATGTTTCTAATGTGCTCCCCATACTCCATTTTCAATTACGTTTCCAATATCTTATTTTAATTTTCATAGATTGAAATATTGTTCGAATAGGGTATAAGTGAACACGTTACAAATTTTTAGAGAATTGCAAGGTTTGGTGAACGCCAATGAAAATGCGAATATCATAAACAATACTTTCGTAGTATTATTTTCCGTGATGCTATAGCATAAGCTAAAGCTACGCCTCACTGTCGTGTAATTATAGTACCACGCGAGTCTTTGTAAATAGTAAATGATATCGAATTTCAATACGAGCCGACAATCTTTCGTTCCTACAAAATGTAGTGAAAACAGGAAGGAAAATGAAGGATCGCACAACATCCATAGACTATTTCTTTAACATAATAAATACATCTTTAACAGATCGAAGTTAAAAACTGAAACGAGAAGAGCCAGAGAATCCCACTCCTCACAGATTTTTTAAACAAACTATTACAATTGTGACAGTTATGGTGGGTGCGAAACTGTGCGTACCACTGAAAACACAATTGGTTAGAACGTTGTGGAGCTCAAATCTGCCTTATACATGGCGTGTGTATTACAGTGCAAGGTAGACGCTCGTCTAGGTATGTCAGGATGGCCGAGCGGTCTAAGGCGCCAGACTCAAGGAAACCCTTGCCTGACCAATCAGGTAGTGAGAATTCTGGTCCTCTCTGAGGGCGTGGGTTCGAATCCCACTCCTGACAGGTTTTTTAAACAAACTATTACAATTGTGACAGTTATGGTGGGTGCGAAACTGTGCGTACCACTGAAAACACAATTGGTTAGAACGTTATGGAGCTCAAATCTGCCTTATACATGGCGTGTGTATTACAGTGCAAGGTAGACGCTCGTCTAGGTATGTCAGGATGGCCGAGCGGTCTAAGGCGCCAGACTCAAGGAAACCCTTGCCTGACCAATCAGGTAGTGAGAATTCTGGTCCTCTCTGAGGGCGTGGGTTCGAATCCCACTCCTGACAGATTTTTTAAACAAACTATTACAATTGTGAAAATTATGGTGGCTGCGAAACTGTGCGTACCACTGAAAACACAATTGGTTAGAACGTTGTGGAGCTCAAATCTGTCTTATACATGGCGTGTGTATTACAGTGCAAGGTAGACGCTCGTCTAGGTATGTCAGGATGGCCGAGCGGTCTAAGGCGCCAGACTCAAGAAACCCTTGCCTGACCAATCAGGTAGTGAGAATTCTGGTCCTCTCTGAGGGCGTGGGTTCGAATCCCACTCCTGACAGATTTTTTAAACAAACTATTACAATTGTGACAGTTATGGTGGGTGCGAAACTGTGCGTACCACTGAAAACACAATTGGTTAGAACGTTGTGGAGCTCAAATCTGCCTTATACCTGGCGTGTGTATTACAGTGCAAGGTAGACGCTCGTCTAGGTATGTCAGGATGGCCGAGCGGTCTAAGGCGCCAGACTCAAGGAAACCCTTGCCTGACCAATCAGGTAGTGAGAATTCTGGTCCTCTCTGTGGGCGTGGGTTCGAATCCCACTCCTGACAGATTTTTTAAACAAACTATTACTATTGTGAAAATTATGGTGGCTGCGAAACTGTGCGTACCACTGAAAACACAATTGGTTAGAACGTTGTGGAGCTCAAATCTGTCTTATACATGGCGTGTGTATTACAGTGCAAGGTAGACGCTCGTCTAGGTATGTCAGGATGTCCGAGCGGTCTAAGGCGCCAGACTCAAGAAAACCCTTGCCTGACCAATCAGGTAGTGAGAATTCTGGTCCTCTCTGAGGGCGTGGGATCGAATCCCACTCCTGACAGATTTTTTAAACCAACTATTACAATTGTGATAATTATGGTAGCTGCGAAACTGTGCGTACCACTGAAAACACAATTGGTTAGAACGTTGTGGAGCTCAAATCTGCCTTATACACGGCGTGTGTATTACAGTGCAAAGTAGACGCTCGTCTAGGTATGTCAGGATGGCCGAGCGGTCTAAGGCGCCAGACTCAAGGAAACCCTTGCCTGACCAATCAGGTAGTGAGAATTCTGGTCCTCTCTGAGGGCGTGGGTTCGAATCCCACTCCTGACAGATTTTTTAAACAGACTATTACAATTGTGATAATTATGGTGGCTGCGAAACTGTGCGTACCACTGAAAACACAATTGGTTAGAACTTTGTGGAGCTCAAACCTGTCTTATACATGGCGTGTGTATTACAGTGCAAGGTAGACGCTCGTCTAGGTATGTCAGGATGGCCGAGCGGTCTAGGGCGCCGGACTGGCCATCATTTATGCACCTCATCGAACTCCACAACGCTCGTCGATACTCTGTCAAGCCTAGAACGGAGTTAGAAGTCTCTGATATTGATAAGCCTCACTATGAAATTATGTCAAAATTATGTTATAAAAGAGATTACACATAATTATTTTGGTAAGGAAATAGTGTATTACAATTTATGTGAGTATCTCAAAGGTAAAAAACTAAACAAATGATTCAGTGGTCTCTGAAAGTAGATAACGCACAGTCAAGGAATTTAAAGTTCAATTTCATTTAGAAAAACATAAATGCGTAACATATCCTCCAATCGTAAGTAGAATGAAATAGAGGAAGATCAAGTCTACGTAGTTTATTTCGTGTACGAAAGTTTTTCCTCATATATTGAAGTCCTTGCTTTCTCTTCTGTAGCAGTAAATTTTGAATAATTACAGTGACTGTAGGTCGAAAATCCTCATGGTTCTAAAGCAAGGATGATTTGAAGGAGACTTCCTTCGTGGCTCTCCATATTTGTCTCAGGAAAGCTCTCAATTAGTACCTTGAAGGTGGAGTAATCTTATCCCTTGATTTAAACGATGCTCGCAACTTGAACAGATGTTCCATGTAAGCGGGACCTTTCCCACGTCTTAATCACGAGTATCCTTTTCGAAACGACCTCTTTGACACATGTTACGTTATAATAGCTATTGCAGAATATCTCCTTGATTTGTGCAGTCTCTACACAGACAATATAAATCTTAAAATAGCATTACGTAGAAACACAAACCTTGTTCTATCACACACGTGTACAACTATAATTAGTTAACTTAGCATAAATGTCAACTTTGTTCTTTTCATAAAAATTAAATTTTTGCTAACATTTAATGCTACCGCTATCTACCCTAAAACTATAAAGACGTAGAGATTGGTCATAAGTTGAAAATTGAAAACTACATATCAAATGATTTGGAAGGAATATTCCATATTGCTGTATGATTTTTTTTATTTGTGGTTAGATTTTTAAAGAAACTGTCAACAGGAGATGAAGTGTAACACGAAAGAATATAATTCAAACAGTTTGACCCATAATAATGAATGACAAACAAAACAATGAAACGCAACTTTTAGATAGAGTAATTAGATACGAGTAGAAGCAAAATTGTCAACTATGAAGTCAAAATAATATTTAAAGATTAGATAATTAATTTGTGGTGCCATAAGAGCACGTATTTTCTGGCATATTTGTAACTTTCGCAATTTTCAAAATTTCGGAAATCTCAATTTAATTCTTACTTGCGCCATCTTCGTAAGCGTACTCTGCGCCATTCGAGAAAAGTAAAAACAAAGTTTGGAGCTATTTCTAAAAATATTCGTTTTTAAAATTGCTTTGATTTCATGCAAAACTTACGTGAAACTACAAGTGTTTAGAGAAGAGATGTTCTTAATAAAAATATTAAATTGAGAAGAAAAAGCTATGTTTTAGTTTAGTAACCAGATTACTTAAACCAATGAATCAGACCAACCAATCAACCAGATTATTTAAATAGATTTGATCACAAATATAAAATTAGAACAAGAATACAAAGAACGGACGTAGGGAAATTCGCCTTTGTAAACAGAACTATAGTAGATTGGAACGATTTGCCTGCGGCAGTTTTTGAGCCCTTTCCTTGCTCAGCGCGAGGTTTTAGAAAAAAAATATAGGAAATTAGTCAATAGGGTGAAAACGTATTGTGAAGTGAAGTGAAGTGTTTTTTCCTTGCTATGTATACATGCGTATATGTTTGTATGTATGTATATTTGTGTAATATGTAAGTTTATTCATTTATATGTTTAGTGTATATGTTTAATGTTTAGTATAGTAATATGTAGGTTTATTCATTTATATGTTAGTGTATATGCATTTTAAATTTTTTTTTTTTTTTTTTTATATATTATTATGTTATTTGTAATTGTTATTTTGCATTCTGCCACCGGTTTCCCAATTGTAGAATAAATTTCTATCTATCTATCTATGTAAATTGTCGAAACTATTTTACACCATTGCAATTTTCGAAAATTTAGACGGTATAACGAAAACTGAACCTTTGCAATTTTTGTAAGCGTACATTGCTATAATTGAAAAAGAAATAGAGAATACATTAGGATCCAATTTCAAAAATATTTTGGTGAAATTCGGGAGGCTTCTTGAAAAATGTCCACTATCAAAACATTCGTTTCAGATGTAAGGACTTGAATTCAACCGGAAAATCATTTTTGGAAAATATCCTGCCTTCGCGCGAGCCGCTAGCATTGTTTACAGACGGAGAGACACTTTGCCGTAAACCAATATTTCGGTACCAAAAACCTACAAATCGTATATTTTGACTGTACAACATATAGTAACAAGAATTATCCACTTTGTCTGTATCAGAGACACACACTGTGAGTTTTCTGCTGTAAAGTCGCCGGATTCTTTTGTAGTTTTGCAATATTTTCTCTGTACTACCAAAGGGTAGTAGTATGCGAGAAAGCGAAACTAGCTAGCAGAAAAAAAATTGATACTAAGGCATTTCGAAAGCAATGGGAAAGAAATGAGAAACAGAAAACCGTGTGAATGCTGGAGTGATCTTGTAAAGTTCCATTCAACGTTATCTCCCACACGTATATAATTCCCCGCAACTTAGGGACAGTCGCTTCTACACGGCTTACAGAAAGCCTTGTTCACGTTTCAAACGATGGCTCTTACTGCGTTAAATGGTAATATTCCATGCTCGTAACAATTGAGTGACCACTAAACATTTCCATGGGTTAATTTTGAGTGACCCACCGACGCTGCTACATCGGAAAGGGCAAATGAACACAGCCTTTCTGTGGGGAGCAGCGCAGTTCAAATCCGGGTCAAGTACTCAGAATACAGCGACTCACCCGGAAAGCATATCAACTTGATCATTTCTCACCGTTCTCGTTGCGTCCTTTGATCTTTATCTCGCTTGTGTTCAGTAGTACGAAAAAGTTAGTGATATTCATATGTTATGTTTTAAATGAAGATTCTCTATGATTACAGGAAAAAGTATATGGTAATTATTAATTATTATGGAATTAATTCACCGCCGTGAACACAAGAGGAGTTATGGTAATTCTCAAAATGATTGAAAACGACATAATATCATTCATTTAAAGTTCCTGTAAATTTGTGTTCACTACCTGATTACCAGAAGCTGTTTAGGTATGTATTTACCGCTACGTCTGCCCTGATCTGTACTGCCCTGACAGGCCCCTTTGCTACTCACCCTGCAATCTGCCCCGCCACAATGGCATCCAGCTACATTGTACTTTAGAATATATCCAATAACAAAGTCATTAGAGTGTAATCATATTTGCAGTAATATTTTTGAATAGCCAATCCTCCTTTTTCCTCGTTTACTGAAAAGCACTCTTGCCAAATTTGGGAGCAAAATTTAGATTCAGTGATTCATACGTTTTTGTAGAACAAACACACATCTAGACATTTATGCCTACACTAAATGTATAGTTAATATGGATGATTATTAAAAATTCCAAGGGGGAGTTGTCGATTAATGGAGTGATGAATTTATAGATCTACGAACATAAAATTGTTGCTCTGCACACATAATTATTCCCTCACCGTTTTCCTTCTTCTAAACCCTACTCATTTCTTTCTCCCATGACGGACCTATACCCCACATACAAACCCGGCTTCCTGTTTTCACCCTTACCCCCTCACTCGCCCGTCCTGCTCCCTTATCTGAGCATCCCCGCACCTTCCCCCCCCGCCCCCCCCCGACCCCCTCAGCCCCTCTGCCCCCGCCCTTGCCCTGCCGCGCCGCGCCACAATGGCGACGAGCGATGACTGGCCTGACGGGCGCACAAACGCCCTCTAATGGAGATCGGGCAGGCGCGTTTCAATCCGGACGTCGACAATGCGGCCGCGGCTTATGTAAACAATCGGGCGGCTCTAATTTACTGATGCGCTATCTCTCGGCGGCGGCGCTGCGTGGCGAAGCGAGGAGCTGCTCGGGTTCTCGGCCGCCCCCACCGCCCTCCGGCCAGCGACTGCGTGGGCGGGGCCCGCCCCGTTCCCCGGCCCCGCACCGCTCCGCACCCGCTCCGCACCCGCTCCGCCCCCGCTCCGGCCCGCTCCGCCCCGCTCCGCCCCGCTCCGCCCCGCTCCGCCCCGCCCCGCCCCGTCCGCCCGCCCGCCCCCGCGCCCCGCCCCGCCCCCGCCCCCCCCCCCCCATCCTCGCCGCTGGACCCCGCTTCGGAGCCGCGCTGCCGGCTCCCTTCGGAGTGTTGGCCACTCCGACTCAAGTGCGCCCTGCTGCCCTTCCGATTCACCTCTTGAGGTTAGTCCGTTGATGGACAATCGCATCGCGTCAATGTTCTGAAAAATAATCTATTAGGAAAATAAATTATCTGATAAGTGTTCCGCGCAGTTGATGAAAATGCCATTGTTACGAACTTAAATTTGAAAAGTGAATGTCCACCATGATATGAGAGTAAGTGCCCATCATCATATAATAAATATGTAAATAGGGAATCAAGGAAGGAAAGGAAAGAAGAAAGTTGGCAGCCGTGCTCCTAATTAACTCCCGAGAGTTCACTTCTGCGGATCGAATGCGTCTTGATGCACTTCGGTTTCGATCTCTTCGGGATTTCGCGTTTGTCCATTCCTGGACAACGTTTGTTCATTGTTGGAAAATTACATTAGTACATTCAAATAACCACAAAATTATAAAAAAGATGGAATCTTCAAAGTGTGCTGATGAAAAAGACCCTAATTGGACTGGAAAGCTGGAAAGTGAGTGCCTGCCAAAGAAGACATGAGAGTATGTGCCAAAACAATGATATTTTTAACGGAAGGTCAAGAAAAAAGTTTGAGAAAAATGTGAAATGTATGATTGTGGATAGAGAATGAAAGGATTAAGTTTAAGAAGTGAATCTTAGAGAGCGGAAAGCGGTGACAATAATAAAGAAACTTCTTTAACATTCCCATCTCAACAACTTCTTTCCTCGTAATATTTCTTGCAGTTTTCTTTATTTTTAACTCACTTGCTCTCTGCATCACTGATTCATTCCTTGCCAATGAGTATTTATTTAAATAATTTGTTAGTTCCAGGGACGAAGCTAGGTTGATGCATGCAGTGCAGCACATCCGGTCCCTGAAATGAAAGACCTCGGAAAAGTACACCCACCAACTCTATTTTGTATTCCATTTTCTTGTAAAAAGTATTTTGAAAGTATTCCGTAGCAAAAAATGTAAGAACTTACACGTCAACCGTGTATTATTTCATAACTTTGTTGGGGGTATGTATTGAGGGGTCAGTGGTTGAGAAAAGGGAATTTCAACAGTGTCAATCGCCGTGTCGGCTTTACGTTCACACATTTAGTATTTAGCTGTGCAACTTGGACGACGCATATAGCCCGACCATAGCGCGTATTTGGAAAATGAATTAGAAAAATATTCGTTAGTGAACTACGCGGTGTAAAATTGCCAACGATACAGAACCATTTCGTAAGCAATTTCCATTATAAGAATAAATAAAAGAGGTCATCTTCGTCAACATATTAGCTTTATTAAGATAGCCGGCTATCGACGTCTTTGCCGTCATCGTCAGTCTCGCTGCTTTCGGCAAAAGTCGGTCGACTGTGCCTCGTAGTGCGGTACGGTCGAAGGTTGACGAAGATGACCTCTTTTATTTCTTCTTATAAGAACATCAACAACACCAAATCAGAATTCCCACAATTTCCATTATATATTTTTAAAATGACACAGCGTTATTGCTTGTTGTACATAACATTGTGTACAAACCAAAATTTTACAAACTGAGCGTCTTCTTCTGCTGGGCGCCTTCTTTTGCTCCGGGACGTCCGATCGATTGATTATTTCATGTTTCTCAACACGTCTATGGTCATTAGTCCTGAGAATGCGAAGCATATTTTTATCACGGGATATAGCTGTGTTACCCTCGCGCTGAGCGGTGAGATCTGGCGCCACTTTTACGTTGGCTTCTGGACATTCCCCATCCGAATATCTCTCACTAGCAGAGCACCGCCCCAGCGGGGACAAGCTCTAAGCTCCCGACTGGTCTCTCGACAAGTGAGGTAGTGTATGCAATGCATGTAAGTGAGCATGTAATTGCAAGTGTGTGTAAGTAAAGTGTCAGGTTGATATGATATGATTTTTTCGTGTTTCCAGGCGCGTCAACTGCTTTGGTCATTAGTACAGTTAGTGTTGTGCATGTTTTTTTCTCGGGAGATGACGGTGATCTTCCCCCGCTGGATGGCGAGATCCGGCGCCGACCAGTGGGGCTTCCCCCTAACCAGAACTCTCCCACCAGCGGGGTACCGCCTCAGCCGCGACAAGCTCTAAGCTCCCGACCGGTGTCCCGGAATATGTGGTAGTGTAGTGCATGTTAGTGTAAGTGTGTGTGAGGGGAGAGGAGAGGACAAGGAAGAGGAAGGAAAGATCGCGCGCGGTTCGTGGCCCGTTTGGTAGGGTACTGCTCCGGCATTCCCCTAGTGTTGATCGGAGAAACCACGGAAAACTCCCGATCAGAGCAGCCGGCCTCTAGGGTTTTCTTCCAGACAGCGACTGAATTCGACCAAGCTGAAAAGCTAGTTTCGAAAATCATACCGCCGTCAGGACTGGAACCTAGGACCTCCCGGTCAGAGGCGCTACAGTGACATCAGTTGATGCACTGAGCTACCGCTCCCGGTTAAAGTGTGAGGATAGAACGTGGAAGAGAAAGGAACGATAGCGCTTTTTTAGGACCCTTATTCAGCATTCGCCTGATGTTGATTGCAGAAACCACGCAATACTATCGATCAGAGCAGACCGTCGCTACGATTCTTTTCCTTCGGACAGCTGCTGAATTCGACATTGCTATCTGATCTTCAAAATGCTGCCTCCGTCGGGACTCGAACCCTAGGACCTCCCAGTTAGAGGCACTGCTCTGAGATTGGTTGATGCCCTGAGACACCTCAGTCCATGGGTCTGAGGTCGTAGCTCCGTCACTTGCCAATTCTCTTCCACTTGCGTTTTCCCATTAAGTCCTGACCGGGAGCGATAGCTCAATGCATCAACTGATGCCACTGCAGCCCCTCTGACCGGGAGGTCCTAGGTTCGAATCCTGACGGCGGCAGGATTTTCGACACTAGCTTTTCAGCTAGGTCGAATTCAGTCGCTGCTTGGAGAATAATTCTAGCGGCCGGCTGCTCGGATCGGTAGTTTTCCGTGGTTTCTCCGATCAACACCACGTGAATGCCGGAGCAGTACCCTACCAAACGGGCCACGGACCGCGCGCGATCTGCTCTTCCTCTTCCTTGTCCTATCCTCTCCTCTTACACACTTACACTAACATGCACTACACTACCACATATTCCGGGAGACCGGTCGGGAGCTCAGAGCTCATCCCGACTGGGGCGGTGCCGGGAGAGCGCCGCTGGCGGGAGAGTCCTGGTTAGGGGGAAACCCCGCTAGCCGACGGTAGGTCGGCGCCGGATCTCGCCATCCAGGGGGGGGAAGATCACCGCCATCTCCCGAGGAAAAACATGCAGTTTCCGATCTCCCGAGTTGGCTTCACTTGTTCAACCCAAATCCGTTCCAACCGTGGTCAATCATATTTCCACCTCTCTTGCCTGACTTCCTTTGCTACGTTCTGTTTCGTTCCGTTTCATATCACTTGACTCGTCCTACATCCATCCTTAACTTGATCCATCTCTATTTACTGCAATCTTTATTTATTTTCTCATCTCAACCTATACCTTTTCATCTCTTCCCTTCCAGCATTCTCCTGCCAGTCCTTTCAGCATGCTCATTCAATTTTAGTACTTATATAATATATCATATCAATTTTCGTATTTACATTATTTATTTGACAGTATGTTCTGTTTAATGGATTTGAATACTGCCTGCTGCACCACGTCTCATTTTAACGTGTCTTTTAATTTTCTATTCGTAGTCTATTCTCTTCGTAGTATAAAGTAGAAAGAAATGCTAAGAGGACACGTGCGCTTCAAACTGGTTCTACAAGGTGGCAATCAGCAAACAAGAGACGTCACAAATCAAAGCAGTGTTAAACGATGCAGAACCATCAATCACAGTTTGCCAACTTTGTCACTCACACTATATCATCCTCTTTCAGGAAGAATATTCTATATTGATTTTTGTTTCAATCCCAAAAATAATAGAAACTAAATTGTAAAAAATTACCTTAAAAACAGTCATTTAGCATTAACGTGTATAACTGAATCGTGTTTTTTACCTGCATTCGTAGCTAATGGTTACACACTTTGCAATTCAATAGATTCACAAATGTATACAGTTAAAACATGTATCCCGTTACTAGATTCCCATTTTCTAACATACCACTTATTTTCCTTTTTTGCTGAGGTAAATTGACAGTGCAATAGTTGACATTTCATATGAAAGGAAATAGATATTTGTTTCATTGCGATATTTCTTTGCCCATTTGACGTGGTGTCTCTCAGGAGTCGACAAAAATTCCAGATAACATTTCTAACACGGCGACCTACACAAATACGTTTGTTTAGTTCGTACGAAATGCCATCCAATGAAGGTTTGAAACCTCCAAAATTGATAATTTGATTACATACAGAAATACGGTTCTTCTTTTCCCAATCAAACAGGTGTAACTCTTAATGAACAAGTATTGTTACCATAAAACTAATATCACGCTTCATCTATAGTTTGAAACATTAATAAGAACTACTTGGGCTAGTGCAAACAATCTGCACTCTGAAACTACTTAATTTAGAAGTAAAAATATCATAAAAATTAAATCCAATTTCAAAAGGCCTATTCTACAACTTTACGCTATAGCATTATAAGACTAATACTGTGTGTGAATAAACATTCTAACATTGGTATTAAACGTTGTTAGCAAATAGAAAGATGTGCAATTAGATCTGTGAGATTAAATTGCAAAGAACATCAAATATCCAAGTAATTTGAAATAAATTGCTCGTTTCTGACAACCCATGCTAGGGAGCGATGGGACCTAGAAAAGCAAAATCTCCAAAATTGTGGCACTTGCTGAACATAACATTGTGAACTAATGGAAGCCATCTTTCGCAACTTCATTTTATTTATTTATTTATTTATTTATTTATAACAGTCAGGAGGACAGACGAACGGACGAACAGACGTTTTGCCGTCAACCAATTTTTCGGTATCAGGAACCCACAAAACGCGGATTCTGACTACACAAAGAGTTAGAGCAAGTAATTTACTATTAAAGAAACAAGTTTAGTCACCTTTTTTCTGACGAAAATTCATAATAAAAAATTAGACTATTACATAATCACATATTACTATTTACGTGCAATGATGTGCTATGAAGTGGAATGAAAAGAATATGGAAGAGACACTTCACAGTTTAATGTTGTGCAGTACGATGAGGTGAAGTGAAGTAGAGTCAAGGCTTGCGCGGTGAAATTATGAATTAGTTTTCATTACTTTTAATTAACTACTCTTTTGCAATGTATTGTTAGACAGTAAGCTTAAAGAATGTGAAGTTAAGTTACTCTTACACCAAGTAACCACACTTAATTGCAGAATTAATAATAAATCTAATTTATATCATGTCAATTAGAATGAAGTGCATGACTAAAAATATTATACTTTCACAATAAATTTGTGTCGACAAAGATGACTTCCATTATGTATCATTAAACAATGGCAACATAAGAATTCCCACATTTAATAAACAGAATACATAATATCCCCTCGCCGTATGTACAGATGGGTGGAAATTTCTAGACAGTACGCCAGCGTTCAGTGGAGAGGGAAGGGACTGTGCTGGACTCTTGCAGGTTAAATCAAAGCGAACGACGGCCTAGCATGCAGCAGTGTAAATAGTAAATATATGGGTGCAAGTGTAGTGCCTCTAAGTGCTTACAAGTATGTAAAATGTACAGTAGAAAACAAGAGAGGCGAAACGGTTCGACCACTTAAACTAACATGGGGTTTAAATTGCACAATGTAAATAATATAAATAGTGTTCGATACTAGACCAGATAAAGTAAATAGAATAAGTTAGGACGCAAGGCAAAATAGATTTAGTTGGTTCGTACGTTCGTTTATAAGCTAAGTCGTACGTGTTCTGTGTAAATAGCATTTAAGATTAAAGATGAAAAAAATATTTCCCTCATGTTCCCTACATATTGTATCGCATTTATCTACATGTTCGCCGTACGTTTCCCCTTACAAGTTTTTCATATACACAATTCGACTTTCAGTACTTCATGTTCCCCGTTTGTGGTCCTCATGTTGTCCGTCGTTCCAATTTCCCCCTTTTCCCCATTTAACTAGAAATTCACAAATTTATTTCAGTTTTTTTTAATTACAAAATTAAATTTCTAAACACGATGTCCAGTGGATCTCCTGGCTGATGAATTTGAAAATGGTGTATTATCCACACAAATTTTCTGGAGACTCGTAATCTTTACCCCCACTCTTTTGTCAAGATTAGTTGCATTAAAAATAAATTGGAAAAAGTAGGGAATATCTTCGAAAAAATCTTTTGACTATAAATATTCAGTCCATTGTAATATGAACTATTTTGCATAAAAAATGGGTTAGAGATTGATTTGATATTGTATAAATGTCACGTTCGTCAATAAACCAGCCCTCTCTCCTTCCACTTTTAGCGAAATGAAGGCTCAAGATAACGTGCGCGGTTAATACCCAGAAGAGAAGAGCGTTCAGAAATGTAATAGAGGATTTAAAATCATCTCATTCATTGATCACGGCTTAAGAAACATTACTGGAGCAATAATATTCAGTGAAAATTAATCCAACAATGTGTTGGTTAAAATAATGTTGAACTTCACAGCCAACATTGAAACAGTTGGAAGTTTACATTATATTATTCTTCACCATTGTAGAAATCACGACCGTTAATAAGTAGTAGGATATGAATCACGGGATCGGTCAATTAATGAAACACATTAATTTGCCAACGTTTTGGAATATTTAATTCTTTCATCAGGGCTAAAAAACACAATCACAAGGAATAAAGACAACTTGTCTGAACAACAACATTAGAAATCACACAATACATGCCATGAATCAACATACGCGGAGAAAAATAAATAAATAAATTATATATTGTGTATATATATAAGTATATATATATATATATATATATATATATATATATATATATAAGCCAAGGTAATATAAACGGTACACGTCTTACTAATACACAAACTGGTCAAACTTCATGTTCGCCTAGAGCCCAACTCCAATATGGAGTTGCTGAAGCACCACAAGTCCATTGCAAGTCCGCATTATTCTTCACGCAACCGAATTGGAATTTTGGTGCCGCTAAAAGCCCGCGACCTCTCCGCTCAAGACCAATCTTCCCGTCTCGTTTGCCTTTGCGTGCGTACACTTGCATTCATCTATGCGACATTTCAGTATCCTTGGCACCGTTTGTGAGCCATTATAACACTTGTTACTTTACGCTAATAGTTTTTTTATTGTGGAGTTTTTTTCTTTGTACAAGTACATTTTCCTTGTTGCATTATTCATTTTACGTCTGTTTGGATTTTTTTTCATTAATTTTCTTTATTTAATGTTTCACGTTTTCCGAACTTCACAGCTTACGTTTCGTGTGCGGTTCTTTTCCTCTCCGCACCCTCCTTGATGTATTCATGAAGATGATAATAATTATTTATATAAAAACCGACATACTAATTTCAATGACACATTTACGATATATTCTTTTGTTGCTGCTTCTACCTTTCCTTCAAATGTTTTTGATTTACTTTGATCTTTACTTTCTTCTTTAATTTATTTTCTGTTTCAAACTTTTCACTTAATTCTTGCTTCCTCAAATATAACTTTATTCACCTCTTCTGTTAACTTTGTTTGCTCAGGCTCATCACGTGTGAATATAGACTTGTCTAACTAGTCCCAATAACTTTCCGATGTCTAGGACCAGTAACGAACACTCGCGTTATACACGAACATCCGACACTCATGTATTAATAGTTCAAGATTACCTTATTACAATTTGTATATTTGGGTTGCCATGCACAAAAGCAACCAAATGAAGCACTCAAGAAGAGTTCCACGCGTAATTATGTTCACTAATGACACGTAAGTGCTATGCCTGTTCATCTGTTCTAAATAATAATGGTATATTTTATTCAGAATGAATAAAAAGCACACCTCCGTATTCTCCTCCAACACATGAACAAATGTTCCTTTTGTCCTTTTGCTGAAAAAGGCGTTTTTAATGCCCAGAAGTTTCTTGGTTTTTTTCTTCTTCCATATTGCCCAGAAGGTTGTATATATAGTGAATGGAAACACCAAGAGTTGTTTGAAGGAATGAAGAAAATCTACATTTTCGGATAGAAACTACAAAACGGAATATCTGATAAATGACGAGACTCGGGTACTAATTACAAAAATGAACTTTTTGATGTCTCTTCTTCTATAGAGCCTAGAAGACTGTTTATGAGTCAAAGCTCTGGGGACAAATTCCCAAAGAAAAAATCTACATTTTTTTGGTTATTAACAAGGGGAGAAAATTTTTAAATGACGAATTTCGGGTGCAATACACGACCAACCTGCATCGTGAGTGGCTCCCCGATTGCGTTCCACATTAGCCCATCAATGTTGGCCATCAGAATTGCTGTGCACTCGCTGTTTGCGATTCATTTTAATGATCTTTCACGCCCACAACAGCCCTTGGACTCATAGAAATGCGCACTAAGTTCCGGTGGCAGGCTGCGACAATACAAGAAAAGTAATACAAAAACACTTCCCACGAGAAAAGTTTTAATAGCATGTTTTATTATTTCCTGTATTACCTTTATCCCTCATTCCCATGAATTCGCCCAGTTCCTTTTTGTCCTCAACATTTCAATTTTGATCATTCTCTCTCTTGTATTCTTTTCCTTCACCACCCATCCTACACATTACCATCTCTGCTTCTTCTCCCAGTTCCCGAGCGAGGAGGCCGGCGGGCCGGCCGGCCACCGCGGGCAGGCCGCAAGTGAAGAGTGGGGCTGGTAATTTGTTTCAATATCCAGAGTTCTCGCGTTGCCCCAAATTACACGGTGGAGGCGGAGGGCGGTCGCATTCCGACGGCCGCTTCTCTTCGCGCGACCGCAGGCGCCGCGCCGTTGGCAGCCCTGGCCGCGGCCGGACGTGCGCCGCCGCGCCACTCGACTCACTCGCCACCTCAAGGCATGGCCGGCCGCAGAGGCGGCCCTTGGGGAGCTCCTGAAAAATCTTTAATTTAACACTGTGGTCTGTGCTTTACTCTGTGGAGTTCGCTAAGGCTCAATTACATCAGCATTGTCATTGGATATTTTTTGTTCGCATTGATGGTATTGTTTCGGCTGTCAGAGGTAACGTAGTTCTATAATAATAATAATAATAATAATAATAATAATAATAATAATAATAATAATAATAATAATAATAATAATGATGATGATGAAGTTTCAACATATTTGAAATGACAGAGCACTTTTAACATTATCTTTCCTTATTCGTGCATATTTTTATATCGTTTTCAAAGCAGCAGTAGGTTTTATTAATTTTGTTGGGCATATATTCCATACAACTACGCTGATGAACCCGAAGTGATGGGCGTAAAACTACATATTGTTATTGAATAATATTTTGGTATCCTGTTCTCATTTAATGTCTTGGTTCCGAAGGGTCATTCTCTGAATGTTTTTGGTAAAATTAATCAGGAACCTTCAGAAATAGCATTCAACAGTTATAACAACAACAACACCAACATCATCATCATCATCATCATCATCAACAACAACAACAACAACAACAACACCAATAATAATAATAATAATAATAATAATAATAATAATAATAAAACTTACGTCTGTAGTTTACAGCGTGGTTTATTTCTTAGGTCAACGCCACTTTTAAGAACGTAAAACTCATTTCTGATGAAATGGGATAATTGCAAACAAATAATAATAAAAAGTGTAATACTTAAATACATATAACTTGTACAGTAAAATCCGTTCCAATATCTGTTATCTATGAAAAGCAATGACTCGATTGAACCGAAACAATTCCGGTTTGTCTTCCGTGTGATTTGCAGTTCTGTCATTCAACACGAGAAAATTGTGTTCTGTGAGTCCTTGAACTTTTTCGTCTGGCTTCCTACGTACGGTACGCAAGGACAGTTATTACTAACAACGAAAAAATGCTTTACAATTAAATTCGATGTATTGTAGTTGAGTGATTTATGTTCTATTTGTGTATCTTCTAGCTAAACTATTAACACACATAAAACTGTATTGTCATATTTTGAAGGGTGTGTGGTTTTCATTTTGATTTGAATCAAAATCCAACCCAATTTTAAATTAACTTTACACAACTATGAAATATTGAAATGTGGAATCAATGTTCCAGTCATCAGTATTCAGCCATCTTAAAAAGCTAGACTGCCTGACGTAATATGAAATTAATATGTCTAGTAACCTTTCATACAATAGACATTGAATATAAGTTTTGCATTCAATGCCAATGGCTTTTAAGAATTCGTAGTACATGAAATCAATATTTATACGGTCTACTATTCGCTATTTGAAAGTCTCACTAGTGAAAATTTCCCATGCCACGCCCTTCATACACCGTTAATCGAATCTAGTTCAATTCATTATCTTCAAAAGTTACATGCTCCTTTTGAATGTCAAAGGAAAGAATTTAGAAATGAAAAATAAATAATATTTGATTTCTTCGAATTTAATTTTTATCACTATCGTTGATTAAACAGGTTTTTGAGATTCAGGTTCAGTAGTGTGAGATGTAATATCATACATGTTTATGCATTATTAACCATTATTTTTTATCTGAGAGACAGTGTTGTGGTGTAAATGCAATGATACGTATTTCTGCTGATATGGGTGGCCTATATCCTCCTAACGGTTGCACGTAGCAGAATATAAAATATCAGAAGGGGATAACCAGAACGCCAGGAACACTCGGCGCAGAAGACGTGGAAAAGAAGGACACTGAGAGGGTCGAGAGCGTAACAAGTGAATTAAAAGAAGTATAAATACGAGAAAATGAATATCCTTACAATTTTTGCTTTCATTTGTTGAGAGAAAAGATTGTACCATTTTATTTCATTTATCCATTTTCAATGTGCGCAGAAATTGAAAGAAAACTATGTAGAATATAGCCATGTAAAATGTGCTTTCATTACATACAGATGAAAAATCAAAAAAACAATTAAACATACGTATTTTATTTGGACTGAATAATGCAAATATTTAAATGTGTTATTTCGCCATTCTCACACTGCGCATACCGACGTATTTTTCTGTTCAGTTTATCACTGTTTACTTCTCATCTTAAGTCATGCGACAGGAAGGCTCCAAGAAAGAGACAATTGAATATTTCCAATACAAGTATTGCATTACAAAACGAAATTATTTTTTACATTTTTGGGTATGCAAAGAATTTTTGAAGTATATAATATTTTATACTATGTTATTCCAGTATTCATAAATACTTTTTCTGTTAAAATATTTCTTTTATTGCAGTGTTGTAGGTGAGTATTTTATTTTAATTTTTTTTGTGCAGCATGCGTGCTACGTTTTGGAAAATCATTTTGTGTGGTTTTATTTAGCTCCATTTTTGCTCAGGTAGGCCCCTAATTTAAATATATTTTTATACCAAAAACTGCACTTAATTTAATTGTCCTTTCGAAAATCCTTTTTCGTCAAATGAGGACATATTTTCTATTTAAAGGTAAGTCAATCCCTTAATATTGTAATACACTTCTTCAACACAATAATATGAGAACATTAAATAATAATAATAATAATAATAATAATAATAATAATAATAATGCTTTACAAATTAATAAAACCTAATAAATTTGGAGCTTGCATTTAAGGAATAAATGAATTAAATAAAAAAATTACCATAATGTTTAGAAATTAATTTATTGATTAGGTAAAAATAAACATTAATCATTATATCTAGTTTGTAATTAATACATACGACGAGGTTTCTAGAAGCATCAAACCATAGCTTCCTTCAAAGTGTTTCCTTTAAAAGATACATTTAAAGAATTCTGTAGCTATAAACTTCACAGAATCCACCTCAATTACAGCACAATTGTGTGCACATCACACGAGGCAAATGTGCGCCCTCGAACGCGTTCTTCGCGACCGCCCGCGTCACCGCCATTTGCACGTCTGCGCGCGCGAACCCGGGAACGCGGCAGCTGCGTGTCGGCGCACGTGATCCGTTTGGAAACCTATTCATTATCGGCGACCGATCTGTGTCACATGGACTTTCGCGTGCGACCGCAAGGCGCACGAGGGAGGGGCGGGGCGGGGAGGGGTGGGGCGGGGTGGCGCGCCGTTGGCCGTCACAGCCTCCGTGCCTCCACCTTCCACATTACCGCCGCCGCCGCCTCCATCGCCAGGCCAAGGCACCTGCCACGGATTCTGCGGGCGAGTTTGAATGTTTTTGTGAAGTTCACGTGTGTGTTAGGAAGCTTTGATAAAATAGGCGGAGGTAGTTTGACTATTAGGGAAGTCGTTTACTGAGAGAATTAATTCTATTTAATCTGTCATTGGTTTATTGTCATTCGTGCAAGAAACAATTCCACGAGAAACAAATATGCATTTAATATTTGTCGAAGATTTTGTAATGGATTTTGTAATTCCATCCTCTGTCTCTCACTCACTCATTCTTCACTTCACTCATTTCTTTCGTTGAATATAATTTCGTCCCTTCCTAAAAATGACAGAGTGGACTTTCCCATCTTGCTTTAAACGTTTGAATTTTTCATGAATGTTTGTAAAATATTAATTTGTTCTGATCTTGCGTCAGTAGTAGTTGAAGAGAATTGGTGTATATTTTAGAATTGGGGAGGTCCTGTCACTGAATGGCAATCTATTCCATGAGTCGCCGTGTATTAGCGTCTGCTAAACTGTAGGTTATCTTTTTTTTAACTTTCAAGCATCTGTTCTGTCTAAACGAAGATGACAAGCAAATATTATGAAGATGTAATGTGATGTAGAAGTAATGCAGATTCTCCACTAGTGACGGTAGCTTGCATCTTCACCTTAACGGCCACCTAAGACACACTCGTTAGTTTCTGTCTCAAAGATAGTGTTACCACTTCAACTACCACAATCACATCCACGCTTGTATTTGTCATGGTTACCATCATGAGCGCAATATAACCTCACAATTTTCCGGCTACATCTCCCCCACTCTTTCTCCACCATCCCCCTCGCCATCATCAATCACTGGTTGTAAATTCATTACGTACTGCACCCATCCTGCCACGCTCTCGTGAAGTACAAGTGCAGTGTGCAGCATCATTATCAAAGAAAACAATATTACTATTACCATATGTGCCAATACAATTACAATTCAGCCGCAACTATCACCACAACTGACGCAACTCTTCTCTGGCTCGCACTGGCTCCGTAGTTCGCCAATGAACAATATGCCTGAGGCGGAACTGTTCTCACCTCTCCCACAAAAGTCACCGCAAGGTCTCGCATAAGTGGACACCGCAGGCACATTTTCATTTGAGGTTGAACGCATGTGCATTTGAAACTGGATATGTATTGCGGGTGCGTAGTTGTATGCGAAGCTGTGGAATTCATATCAACATGATTTCTTCACGTGGCCTTGATGACTGAGGAGATAGAATTCTGCAATTGTGAATATTTGCGTTTTAAAGTTCGCTGGTTAGTTTCTTGTTTCTTCGCAGAGATTTTCATCATTCTTGCTGCTCTAATTTGTTCTTCACATTTATTACATTGCTCCATTTTCTTTCAAAACACGAGAAGGTAATAAGAATGCCAAGGGCCATACACGTGCAGACACAAGTACCGCGCGTAGGGTAGTTAGGAGCAAAAATACGCAGTTCTGATAGCTGATTCATTTCTACTAAATCAACGTGACTTGGATCTCACAATTTTACACGGTAGTTTAGCTAGAACGTTTGTCCATCTACTTTAATCCAGTGCAATGTAGTACATTTTTGTTGTTGGTTTTTTTCGATTTAGACATTTTGAGTTTGTTGCATATAACGTACGCCCACACTTATCTCGTCAAGGGGGTATATACGCGCACTTGTTAACTTTTACCTCCAGAAAAACAGAAAAATTTTACGTTAAATCTTTGAATCTTAATATAAATTTTTATTCAAATATAGTGAATATGACACATTGACCAAACTGATATTATCTAATCTACTACATTGTAGATTGTTATTAATTTGCATTGTACTGACAAAAATCAACTTATAAACAAGTTGAGCAAAAAATGACGCCCAAACTAACGTAAAGAACGTAAAATATTCTCTCACTTGTTTGCTAATTTTACGTTTTTCATTAAGAATTAGAATACGTACCTGTTGAACAACCAATACGCATGTGTGGCTTCGAACCACATCGTCTTATTCTTTTCCTACATGTTCATACTCTTGCTCCAATTCACCACCACTCAAATAGCTTTCATTCCCTCCTTAATAGAAATAATCTCTCTACTATATCGTTAGCATTAAAATACACATATACTACATAATTGACATCGAACAGACTATAAATTAATGTAATATTTCTATTGTGAAATAATTCCTGGACTAAATCAAAAGTTACATTAAAAATACTGTAGTCCTTACCTCATATTTTTGACCGACGTTCCAAGTAGAATGACGCCAACAGTTACTTCACACGTAGAGAGAACTACCGTCAACTGAATATTGTGGCGGCACTTTCGAATCGACGGAATTATTGAAATGTGATTATGACATTTTGAGAAACAACGGTCACTGAATGCAGCCTTTGTAAGACGCCACTCGTCCGGGGGACTTCCCTTCTCGGCGACCCGCGGAAAATTTACGACAGGCAGCTGCCTGCCTGGCCCTCGGCGCGATCCTCGCCACCCCGGCGCCGGGGGGCTTCCGATAAACAAACCCCCTGACCTGCGCTCGTCCCAGAGAGAGGGTGCTTCTTAGCCGATGTTTATCATTAGAAATAACTTCAAAATTACAAACTCTGACAGATCCCTCACGTGACGCACCCAGCGTGAGAGAGAGAGACAGAACATTTTAATTTAGTGGAAATTTCCAGAGATCCTCGCATGGTGATTGGGCGAGAGAAATTTAGAACGTAGTATACTTTGACCAATTAGAATTATAGGAACATGGGGAGGAGCGTTTTTCTTAAGAAGGGTAACTCGGGAGGGGAGGCGAGCTCTGCGGCGCTGCGCGAAGACGCGAAGACAAAGATTGGAAAAAGACGTCAAAGTGTTAGGACGTATTGTGGTAGAAAAGAGCACCACGGGTCGCGAAGTGGACCGGTGTTCTGGGAATGGGGCTGACCGCCGAGGCGATTGCTGTGCGTAAGATTGCTTAAGGGACAGTAGCAGATCTTATCCAACCGCGGTGAACAACTGTGAGCGTTCACGAACATTAATCCGACGCAATCGCGAAGCGTTACACATTTGTGTATCGGGGCCAGTCACCCACATGTGTTTGCGGCCCTCTGCTTCTGTCTGGGCCGGGCCAATATGTCACGCGAAGTATCTCGTGAATGAGCGGAGGAGACGGTCGACTCAAGACGGCGGGGCTACCGTTGACCTGCCCAGGAAACTTCGCCCCATCAGCTGTCTCCAGACGCCCTAGAGAGGGCCATTGACCTGCAAGCCTGCCCAGGAAACGTCGCCCCCATCAGCTGTCTCCAGACGCCCTAGAGAGGGGCCATTGACCTGCCTGCCGACCCTTCCAGCAGCCTGCGAGAGATCAACTCGCAATCACTAAATTGTGTATGCCCTAGACCCACGCAATTGGGTATATAACCAAGAGATTGCTCTTCAAGCAGACTTGTAACATTTTTTAATTTTTTTATTTGCGTTAATGTCAGCGAGGCCGCGCATGGCCCAAATTATGTTTAATTTTAAGAATTTAACAAGTTGAGCTCAACGGGTAGGGTGATAGTAATTTCTTCACCCAGTTTCTTTCTTTTGTCATGTAACTTCCCTGGTTTTGGACCAGAAATAAACCTATCGTCAAATTCTGAATTATTTTTGCAACATCCTTCCTCCTCCACGCATTCTCAATTTATAGAACTTGAAAAGCCCAACCGATCGAGCGCTGCCGGTGACAATATCAACATATAGAAGCGGGAGAAAAAGCTACAGCAAATTGAAGAGCGTACTCACTTTGTCCTCGTGCTTATTTTTGACCCACATCCACCTTCTGCACGCAACATCGCAATATAGGATTTGATGTGCTACAAATACGCCAATGAGTGCGTAAACAAAATACTGCATGAAAAATCGCCTATTTTCACTGCAATGTTGAATATGCTATCTTTACTATGGTAAGTAGTTGAGACGAAGTCAAAATAAGTTATTAGGAACGTATTTGAAATAATACATTTATAAAAAAGAAAACCATTCTTTTGAAAGATGTTTATTTCTGCTTCGTCAGTATTATAACAGCTAACATAATATTCTAACAGCTCAGCGTAGCTACTGAGTAAGAGCAATTAATGTTTACTTCTATGGTTTGTAGTATTCAAGTTTTAATGCGGCAAATAATGAAATTATCACCTTTTTTTTATTTTATATAATGTTATTTGATAAAGTGTGTTTTTTTACGTCAGAGGCAACGCCAATAAATCCAGAATAGAAATTTGCCAATGAATGTTCAATGCCTAAAATCATTGGGCTTCAATTTGCATGTGCCGAGGGATTCCAGTTTCCTTTCTTTGAATAATTTCTTGACATAATGACCAATAATGTGTCATGTCCAGTTTCTGGAGGAAACTTTTCAACTTTTTTATGCTTTCAAAAACCAATGAAAGCAGCTCCTAAATTGCTCATGCAAATAAGCTTGCATATATGTGAGGTGGAGGGGGGTGCAATTAGCCAGACATTCACCGAATTTCCGTGTTCCAGTTAGCAAGAACGAGGAAGAACATATCTGTAAAATTAAGGATGTCATTCATAAAATATAATGTAGGATGTCAAGCACTCCAGTGAGTTTTAAATTATTTGATTTTGTACACATCACTGAAGAATATACCTCCTTCTTCTTGCAAAGATCTCCGTTGCATGTAGCACGTCCTTGCCCACTCTCACTCACTCTCGCAGTCCTTTCCGTGTCTCGGTCCCCTCTCTTTACCATAATAGAGGGCTGTTAAACTAAGCGAGCCCTGGACCAGCGCTTTCCTGTGGATAACCCTCTGCTTGATGAATCAGCCCGACGGAATCAGGCGCTCGGCTCTACCCAAGTGAAATGCGTGTTGCACGCGGACAAGTGCAGCGGGCCATCACGAGGAGAGTGGCATGAATCCTTGCGTTGCAACACTACTCTAACGTATCCGTCCTTCAGCTGTTTAAGCTTTCTCAAATATATTTTTCTCCTCTCTCAAATATGTTTCCTTCCCACTGTATCCACGCCCTCCAAGGGTATTTGGGTATATAAACTTATGCTCAACTTGATCTATATTTAGTTATTATATATGTGTGTATATGTATATATACACACACATATTATGCATTAGATTTAGTAAAATGCAGGAGTAGGACTGTAGAATATTTCAGTTGTAAAGCGAAGAATATTAAATAATGTAGTTTATTAAATAGGATTATTTTTGTACAAAAAACAAAGATGAATGCGCTATTGAAGGGTGCAAATTACAATATTTACTTTCCGAAAGCAAAACAAGGAGTTCTCTCAAATGTTTTATGAGTGAAGAAAAATTGGTCAGAATGTATAACCAACAAAGGGTGGAGCACTTATATAGATATGTTGTTGGTTATACATTCTGAGTACTAATAGTAGTACTCCATAATGATGTAAGCATTAATTGTCGTCGTACATGAATTCAATGATAAACACTTATTTAAATTAGTTTTGGTAGAACAATCAAATTAGTTGTAATGTAAATTGTATAATAAACAAATTGTTCCTCCTGAAAATGTTCCAGGAAAAAATACAGCAATTTTGTTTAACTTTTTGCTCTAATTTTTCTCTTAAAAATATATTTGTATAAAGCGGTTAATTATTATTTTGACCTTGTGTTGTAAAATTGTTGAAAATATAAATTGAAATGTAAAGTGTTGTTTCTGTCATTCTAAGGTCAAACTTAGTTATTTATATACAAATTAATTCATACCTCAGATGGCTACTGATTTATTTATAAAATTGAATTGAAAGTCATTTTGTTTAATTTTTTTCATTAGTTGTGGAACATAACTTTCACTTGAGAGCATGTATATGTTGCAAATGACTTAAAAAGCTCTGAAATAAAACAAAAGCTAGCACTAAATTTATGTTGTGGTTACATGCTTTCTGTCGTGTTTCCATAAACGGTAGGCGTCCTTAAAAGTGACACATTACAAAATCGTCATTTTTAATTTAAGAGAAGAATGTTTAGAAAATATTTTTAGTAGTAAAAAGTTAATTCAAAATAGTTCGTAATGAGAGCCGGAAGTTTGGCAAAATGCCTTTTCATAATTGTTATGATTTTATGACTTAAAATTGGGAATCATTTAATTGTTCTTTTGGAGTTGTTTTAGTCTTTTCCTTATTAGCATTTTGCAATTTTTGTGCCTTTTTTTCCTTATTTGGGGCCTTTTCTGCCTTTGTTCGCTATTAATGTCCCTTTTTCTCTTCCTAACCCCAATCTCTATCTCTCAGTTCCTATTGTTCTCTCTTCCCTTCTAGTGATTACACAAGTGCGAAGAATGAAATCAACAATTCCGTTTTCACCATTTCAATATTGAAAAGGTGACCACAATAAGGTAGAATTTCTTTGAGACAGGGTCCTCAACCGGATGGTTAAGTGCGATCAAGATGACAAGGGAAAGGTATTTTCCTTCCACGATAGTGCTAATGTAAATTTTAGAGTTGGAATAAAAATGGGAATCATTTAATTATGAATTTTTTTACACTAATTACTTTTAAATTATGATTTTTTAATGTGTCTTAAGTTTCGCCCTTCTACTGTAGCCAGAATAAATGCCTTTTTTGTATGCCTATTTTAGTAAAAATAAATGCCTTTTTGCCTGCCTACTTAATAAAACTTCCGGGTTCTATTCATAATACTTCTGGTAGTAGATCATTTTGTATTTGGTTGTAAAACAAGCGGGGCGCTCAAAATTTTACTACAAAATGGAATTTTTTTTGGAGTTGGTATTTGTTTATTGTATGAAAAGCAATAAAAGGACATAAATGTCTCATTTAAAAATCATTATGGATACTCTTCTGCAACTTTGAAATCATTACATACAATACGCTACGAGAACATACGCCATTGCATCACATTGCTAAGATTCATTTCTGATCTTGCTTGTGCCTAGTACTGAATTTTTCCTGGTACTGAATTGGTATTGAACTCTGTTATTCGTTGCACGTTATGGTAAATAGGCCACAGGCATCGAAATTGGGCCAACTGCAACTTATTACAAAGTATTTAAAATATTTCACTCCCATATTTAAATAGAAGCTAAATTTTTCGAAAGAACAATAGAACCAGATTTGATGTCTGTGAGAGTAACCTAATTTTTATGTAACTTACAAAATATGTAATTGACCCTCTCCTTCTCCAGTTGAAATCTCCTTCCTCCTTTCCTTTCACAAGTTAACACTTAGTTTATAAACGATTTTCACCCTCATCTTCCGACAATCCGATCTATAACATATACTTACTCGCCTTTACCATCATTCTCGCTATATCTTGAAACGCTACTCTCTCCCACTGCAATGAGGCAAGGCCGCTGAGCTAATGTCTCGCCGTCGTTATCCCTCCCGGCTTTTGGAGAAGGTATGCCCGCCACCGATCAGAGCCCAGTGGCCCCTGGCCTTGCAAGGAAAACTTCCTGGAGCGCAGAAATAAGACGTAATGAGACAGAGGTAATGTGCAATAACCACTGCGAGAGCTCGGAATATAAATTCTTTAAATTCCGAAACTGGTTTAACCAGTTTGTCACAATGAATAGGTATCATGAGATGCGTAAGACTTTTGTTCGGTGTAAATGTTTTGAATTCGATGAAAACATCATTACAGGATTTTTAATAAGATAAAGTATCTTGGGAAAAGAATCTTGGAAAAAATAAATGTAAATTATTTAAAAATAATAATGGAGTTTTTATCCGTGATAATTATAAATAACAGTACCTATGCATAATTCGATTCGTTAGATACTTGTATCAAACAGATACAAAATTTTTATTACATTTCTTAATTTATTACAAAAGATAACGACACAGTCACTCTATGCATATCGCGTCAAATCAATTTCAAATAAATTTTATTTTTATATGTAGAGTTTACTTCCAATGTGCAATAACAACTGCGAGAGCTCGGAATATAAATTCTTTAAATTCCGAAACTGGTTTAACCAGTTTGTCACAATGAATATTTATCATGAGATGCGTAAGACTTTTGCACAGTGTAAATGTTTTGAATTCGATAAAAACATCATTACAGGATTTTTAATAAGAAAAAGTATGTTCATCTTGGGGGAAGAATCTTGGAAAAAAATAAATGTAAATTATTTAAAAATAATAATGGAGTTTTTATCGGTGATAATTATAAATAACAGTTCCTATGCATAATTCGATTCGTTAGATACTTGTATCAAACAGATATATACCGATTTCATGGAAAGTTATTTATTACATTTCTTAATTTATTACAAGAGATCACGACCCAGCATATAGCGTCAAATCAATTTTAAATAAATTTAATATTTTTATGTAGAGTTTACATCCAATGCGCGGAATATGTTTTGTAAAAATAAAAGCATCAGGTGAAGGAGTGCATTCTATTTGCTATAATTCAAGAGAAATAAGAGTGCCGTTGATGTTCAAAGTAAGATTAGAACTAAATAATAATAGTAAAGAAGCGACAACTAGATAGTCCAGAGATGAATACGGTTCCTTATGATCTAAAAAGACGCAGCTGTCTTAAACAGAGAAAAGAACGCTAACCGTAGTGATGTGTACATTGGGAATTGGAAAAAACTCAGATCATAGATCAGCACACCGTCTGAAAATAGCGTGTACCACATCCTCCAATGGGAGGACCATCGTAAAATACAGACAAGCAGATGAGAGGACTGGAGAACCATTTGCCACCACTGTCAGGAAGTGCTAAAAAGGTGCGTTAGAGTACCGTGTGGACATCTGTCGTGTTTCTCGTGATTTCTGTGTTGAGTCATTCTGAATTCAGACAGAGAAAAAAAATTAAATTTCTCTTCCCCCTGACATGCACAAGAGGGCTGTATCATTTGACATCTTTATGTAAGAAATTTAATAAAACTGTTATAGGACTTTAGGGACACGTACATGAAAACAATTTTTCTTCCGGGATTCATGATTACATTCAGGCTTCAATGAGAAATTTGACTGTTGGTAAACATCAATCAGATGTTTAAGAACGCTTTAACAAAGAAGTCAAGTAACACCTCAAAAAAAATTACAAATTACGATTTTACAAATGTTTTGATAGATTAGTACAGTTCTGTCAAAAAAAAATTTTTAACAATCATTTAGTAGAAGCAATTTATGAGAACAGTATATTTTATATGGCACAAAATAATTTGTATCAATTGATGTTTCCCGGCTCGTCAACTGCTTAGGTCAATAGTCCTGTTGGTGTAGTGATTGTTTTATCCGGGTATATGGCGGTGTTCCTCCCTGCTGACTGTTGAGATCTGGCCTCGACCTGCAACGTTGGATTGCTGGGAATTTCCATCTCCCCCATTGAGGCACCATTACAGCCACAGCACCATAAATCTCTAAGCATCAACTGGTCTCCCTACGTGTGTAGAAATGAAATGCATGTGTGTGTGTGTGTGTAAGGGGTGAGGACAGGATAGGGAAGAGGAAGGATTATTCATTAGAAGCTACATGTATAAAAAACGGGCCACGGACCGCGCGCGATATTTCCTTACTCTTCCTTGTCCTATCATCACCCCTTACTTACACTAATATGCACTACACAACAACACATAAGACCGGTCGGGAGCTTAGATCGTGTCTCGGCTGGGTGGAGAAACCTGGTTGAGGAAAACCTCGGTATCCAATGGTAGGTCGGTACCGGCTCTCCCCATCTGGCTGGGGAAGATCACCACCACCTTCCGAGGAAAAACATGCACTAGACTTATAGGACTAACGACCTTACGAGTTAATGAGCCTGGAATCACTGACAATCAATCAATCCATGTAAAAAAAGAGGCATATTAGCTAATATAGAACGGACATACGCTCCACAAACGGTTCGTTCCCGACCTAGGGAAGTCCACCCCTTCCGAGGAAAAACATGCACTAGACTTATGGATAAGACCTTAGAGTTGATGAGCCTGGAATCACTGACAATCAATCAATCCATGTAAAAAAGAGGCATATTAGCTAATATAGAACGGACATACGCTCCACAAACGGTTCGTTCCCGACCTACTCTCTCTACCCCGCGGGGAGGGGCCGGTGCTCCCTGGCCTTGCGCGAGTAGACTTCCTGCTCCGGGCACTGTAATAACGACGGCCTATTATATAAACATGAGTGACATTATAATAAAACCGCCCCGCGTCGCTCTGACTTTTCCCCTGAGCCCACTCATATCACCGGGATGCGACCTTGGCCATCGCGATCGGCCCAGACGCCGCAGCGGCAGGCTGCCTATTGTGGTGACGAAGCAAGGCCAGGCTCGGGAGGAGGGAACTGACATTTTATTAGAGCTAGTGCAATCGAGAGAAAAAGCTGTGGAGAAAGCAAGGCTTTCCTGATTCTTGGCACTCCGATTAGACATTAATAATGGAATTTAATACTCTACGTAAAATGAACAGAGATTTTGCGATACTTGATTCGAAATTACATTTGGTATCGATACCCACAACAATTTTTCAGAAGGTCGATAGTACACGTATTCAACAATAATTTTTTCTATCTTCTAGAATTTATTCATTAAGTAAACTGATAAAAATTATAACATAACTTTTCATATCCAAATACTTTCCCGTGATATTCCTTATGAATTATACGAGGGTAATTCCATAAGCCAAAGAAATTATGTTACAACTTCCAAATGACAGGAATGTGGTTCGTTCAGAGTACGCGTCATAAAACCTGATTGACACTGTATGACATCCCACCACTGAATCGTATCTCTGTTCGTGTCTAGTTGCCAGCGCTTGAAAAAGTTAGTATATTAGAGTGCTCCAAGACAGTCATAAACAAAATACAGCGATCATATATCAAATTTAAAGTTATACGCGCGACAATATTGTCTGGTAGCAACCTACGAAAATTTTTGTATCAGAGTGCTTTCCCTTACCGTAGGGTTGTACGATGGGTGGAATCCTCTGTATTGCAACTATCGTCCCGCCAGACAGTGGAAGAGATGCATAGACGAATCGCACACAGTGGATTGCATCCAATTCTTTATTGCTGGCAAACATGTTTGGAAATCTCAATGGATTGTTTTAAATGGTTTTGGCTCTGAATAATGTAAGAGTATATTGTTACTTTTGGTGTTTAACGAATCAATGACTTATTTGCAACTTTCCATTTCCCCCATTTGTTGGTTTCTCTTTCATGAAGCAATTTGGTATCATCATTGCAAAGAACATTCTAGTTACAGAAAATATCGCTCGTTTGAATTCAATTGAATATCTAATCTCGGACAACAATGGCTTTCTTCTTTAGAGATCGCGTCTTTGACCTGCCTCTTCAAGTAATAATCCAACTCTCCGAACCAAAATATGTTATCGGACTTGGATTTGAACTTCAGCTCAGAGACTTCTGCATTCAAACCACTTATCTAATTCAAGTAATCAGTCGGTATGGTGTTACAGACCCGCAAATTAAAAAAAAAAACACATCATTTACTGTTTTTGAAATTTCAAAGGTTTCAATGGAAAGCGAACAAAGAAAAAATAATAAGCTAACTTCACTCATACGAAAAAATTTTATTTAAAAAAAATTTCTTCAATAATATATTTCTAACTGAAGGAGTTGAAAAAATACATCAACTTCTGCTATTTTTAAAAAATCGGAGGTTTTAATGAAAACCGCACATGTGCAATTTTCGTAGGCATTTTTTGCGGTATTGGAGCAAAAAATTCATTTCATTATTTAAAAAACTTATGCCACGACGAGGTTTCTGTTTTACTCTTTTGACATTGTCACTCCAACTTAATTATATACACATTCTATAACATAATAATATTTTGGGATTCACATTTATAGTGCCTAAAATGTCTATTTATTAATTCGATGATTATTTCATTTATCGATTAAAAAATATATATTAGCTAACCACCTTGTCTCATTTTCGTTAATATCCCTGATTTTTTCAAAGACTGCAAAAATTCAAAAATTGTTTGTGCCTCTCAATTGTGTGCATGTTTGTGCATCAACAATTATGAAGATAAATTGAAGAAAATTGGTCTAATAAATTAGATACATATCTGATTAACACCTCAAAAAATAAAAAATTACAAATTCAAATCTCACATTCATTTTTCTGAAGGGAGTGTTTCTAGAAAAAGCTGAAATATTAAATTGGAATGAAAATGCATATTACGTAAGTGTTACAAATAAAATAATGAAATGTACACATTAAAAACTTACACGTTGCAAATAAAATGATGAATAGTGAAATTGCGTGCTGTGCACCACAGCAAAATACTTAATAATGCTAGTACAAGTAATAACAAAGAAGCTGAAATGAAAATAAAATAAAATCTGAAAATTCATTTTTATTTCAATAATTAATTTGAATTGAATTTTAAAGAAAGTATACTATTTTTGTCTTTTAAATGCCTGTAAGAGTCCGCTAAATGAGAGATTTGAAAGCCTGAGAATCAAAAGTATATTCATCAGTAAATCCGTATGTGTACTCGATATTCTTGTGATTTTTTATCCATTGGGTTTCATGCGCGTCATGTGGTAGTCATTAATCCCATGTGAATAGAACGTGTACAAGATTGGAGGTGCCCCCCCCCACCATGTGATCCTGTGTTGATCCACAATTTCGTGCGGAGGTTCCCCACTCCAGGTGTATTTTCCAGCGTTGGGAAAAACTCTAAACCCCCTACTCGTTTCCCGACATGTGTGGTAGTGTAAATAAATGTGTGATTAAGGGAAGATGAAGTGACGTGGACAATGAAACGATTGTGTGAGGTCTGTGACCCTTTTGTACTGCTCCAGCATTTGCTTGATATTCACCGGAGAATCAATTATTTCAACACTATTCAACATACCGTGGAAATGTCTGACTTGCCTGGACTGGCCTGTGGCCTGGCCTGTGGCCTGGACTGGTCTGGTCTGTGGCCTGGTGTGCGGCCGGTGTGACCTGGCCTGTGGTCTAGTCTGTGGCCTGGCCTGTGACCTGGCCTGTGGCCTGATCTGTGACCTGGCCTGTGGTTTGGCTTGGCCTATGGCCTGGCCTGACCTGCGGCCTGGCCTGCGGTCGGACCTGCGGTCGGACCTGCGGTCTGGCCTGCGGCCTGCCCTGCGGCCTGCCCTGCGGCCTGCCCTGCGGCCTGCCCTGCGGCCTGCCCTGCGGCCTGGCTTATGGCCTGGCCCATGGCCTGGCCCGCGGCCTGGCCCGTGGCCTGGCCTGCCCGGCCTGCGGAGAGGTCAAAATCCGGTGCGGAGCGCGCTGGGCGTCCGCCGGGGCATTGAAAGGCGTGACGCGGCTCGTTTCGAAACTGCATCGCGGGTGGCGCGCCGCAAAGAAAACGAGATGTAATGGGATCGCACCCGCCGCCTGGCGCCGCGCCGCCGGGGCAGCTGGGAAGAGCGGCAACGCGCGACGGGGAGCAACGCCGGTCAACGAGCGGCTGGAGCGCGGCCATGACCAACAGTTTTCAGCTGCCTCAAATGAAAAATGAATCTAGAAGGGGATCGTCCAAACACTGGACATGTTGCTGAGAAATTATCTGGTTGTTGTTTAAGTCTGTTGCGATTGAGAATACAGAAAAAATTTGCTTACTTTACACGATACATGGAAAAAGCTGTCGTAAATACAAATACTTTAGGAAAAGAGTTTGTTTTTGAAAATTAATGAGTAGAATGTTCTAACGTAATAATTTCATTTTTCTAAGACTTTTTTTGGAATTTTAAAACTTTTCTTCTTTTTTAAAATAAACCTGCAGAAGTGTACTATTTCATCGAGCTCTACCACATGCAAATGCAGTCCTTGGTTTTGAAGTAGTGTTTTCTAAACGTCAGCAAGCAAACTGTTCTAAAACAGTACATAAAATCCTCTTGAATATCCCTGCAATAAAGTCAATATTTTAACAAAAACGGTCTTTACGAATACTTCAACAGTATATACAGTACTATACACGGTACAATTCTTTGCCTACCAAGAATATCAAAAACGTTGCTGTTCTATAAGGCAACGCGTAGCAAATTTTTTAATGGAGACGGACTCTTTCTTAGAGTCTTGACGACTTCAGATGTCATAACACTGACGGACGTTGTAATCGCAATATGTGAAAAGAGACGGAAAAACACAACAAAATATCTGTCTTTCTCAGTCAAAAACTTATTTGGGTAATTATTTTGGAATTTTTCCGAGTTCCTGGACACATAACGAAACTATTCTCAGATGGCCTACGATGATGCATATTTTAATTTCAATTTTTAAGCGGATTGGAAATAAATTGATATCGTATTCACAATTTTAATGAACCAAGTATGGAAAGATTTTAAAATAATACAATATTCGTACAATTTCAGAGAATATTTTAGATTTTTCATTTAGTAAAACGTATTTTTTTATCATGAATAAGCAAAAATAAGCTGACATACGGGTTAATTCAAGCCTGGGGCGGTAATTTAATAACATACTTAAACCCAAACTCATGAAAAATAAGAACGTATTGAATTTATGAACACAGAATTAGTGAGTGATTCAATGTCCCTCATTATTTTTCACATCCATTATTTTGTATTTCCTGTAAAAGGATAACAAATGCTCGTTTCCCAGGAAAGGTGCATATCGTTACGGAGATTCTCAGAACTTATTGACAATTTTATATTTGAAAAAGTTTGATACTTCATTCGTATTTCGTGATTCATCAATTCGTCGAGAATTTTAAACATTAAATATAATATTATTGTATGTTTATAATAATATTACCTAAGATATAATAATATGTGGAAGTTAGAAACTACTTTCCATCGAACATTAGCCAAGTAAATATGATTATAATAATCGAAAATTTGTTTTTGCTTATCACTGTTATAATATTTGCCTGGGGTCATGAGTGGCGTCTGAAAGTCATTATATCCACAATTGTATGTCACCGAAATCACAATGTGTCTTATGATTCATAATACAAATTTAAATACTATAATGTTTGATTTTTCACATAAATATTTTAACATTTTTGTGAGAGAAGCGTGAGCTATGCTCCTAAGAATAACATAATCATGTTTAGTGATTGACGTCTTCAAAGATTCCTAAAACTAAACTAGTTAAGAATATACTTGTTGCAATAATAGACACTACACAAGGTAAGTTTATAAACTAAAAAGTTCAATAATCATTGTGCTACACATATTTTTCAAACATAATTTAAGAACAGATTTTTTCTGCGAATTAAAAGCAAGCCTCGTGTTACGCTCAGGTAGCAGAGGAAGTGTTAAATCGCGTTCTTCTCGCCACAATGGACCGGGCACAATGGCACATTTAGAATGTCACCATTATTTAATTCCCACCGCAGCCGTTGAAGTGCGCTGAATGCAGGCTTTCTTTGTAGCATTCCTCTCCGGCGGCCACTTAGAAGACAGCGCCTATGCTGCGAGCAGAAACCTGTCGGCAGCGCTGATACGATGCGTCGGCGGGGGGCTCGCCGCGCGGGAGGGGGGCGTGGTCGGGCCCCTTGTGGTGCTCTAATTGGGCCTCCGCGCGAGCGATTGCCATCGGACGTAACCTTCCCGGGCGCCGGACGATCCGTTGCTAACGCTTCCGCGACCGCTCGTCGAGTGAGTTGCTTTCTTCCACGGGGCAACGATCTCGCAACTCACGACTTTTTTTCATTTGTTTACTTCTTGTTTGGTCATGTGATCTTTCAACGGCTTGAATGCACTATTGTTTTCACTAACATGTTTGGGAATTCTCTCTTTTTGAGGTGTGCATTGCGGCTCTGTTTGTAGGATTATTTAATTTAGAACAAATCGGACTTGAATCTAACTATCAATGAAACAAAAACTTTCATATTAATTTAATATCTATAATTTAATATTACATTTGTTGTTTAACTTATCTTTATCAATTACTTAAGAAAGGCGAAATGTATCTTTTGGAAATTTGGAATTGATTCTACATGAGTGCAGAACTCACAACCATAAAAAACGTTCGTTGCAATATGAAACGAGAAGCATTCTGGAGAATTGTGTGTATATTATGGTGTAAGTTTGAATACAGAAATGAATGAGAACTGAACAACATAGGTATTTAATAGTCCGAAAGCAAAGCTGGAATGATAGAGAATGAATAGGAAGCAGGGTGCGGCAAGAGCATTCGTAATATTTGTTCTTATCGCTTATTCTGGAATACTTATTTCCAAACCACACTTGTTAATGGCTTCCTAATAACTGGGTACAGGAAACTTGTTCATTGACTCATCTTCGACCAGGGCAGCATTGTTGGTCATTTTCAATTTTCCTACCTCATGGAAGCCACATGGAAAATTTTAGAATTAATTTTATTTAACAAATCCTTGTGTTCCTTTTGGGTGGATTCCGTTTTTTTAAACAAGATTTCTGTTCTGCCGTTTATGTTTTCCCTATCGGCAAGCGACATTTCTTCGTGAATTTCACGTATATTTTCCTGTAATTCCTCTTTAGTGATTTGTAATTCGCGAAATAGACTATCCTCTAATTGCGTAAATTTATTGTCCAATTTATTGTTCATTTCTGCATTATTATAATTATTATATAACGTATTCATTTCTATGTTTTCTTTTTCTCCCTTTCAAAATTCAAAATTTATTGCTTATTTATCCTTGAAAATAGATTTTACTACATGGGAGTTTTTTTTCTCCCTTTCAAAATTCAAAATTTAAGTAGTATATGACTTAGTGTAGGGATCACAGAATTTTGAAAATGTACACAATTCACTTTTCCCCATAGCACGTCATACGCAGTTTTTAACTGTTTTTGACGTAAAATAAATAAAATAAATAAATAAATAAAGCTGTGATTTCTGCATTTCCTGTTTAGGTCGCGTCGTTCCCAATAATTATCGTGCAGGTTTCATTTTTGTAAGTATATTCGATTCGGTCTCAGTAAGGACATTGCTGTCAATAGTCCCTTGAACCTTGAATCGTTTCATCATTATCGTAGTCTAGAATGAGCCTTCTGACTGTGTTTCCATGGTGATAATATTAAACTATTTTCAACACAAAATTAAAAGGAGTAATTTTAAATTAAAACTAATAAATTTCATTAAATTAATAAGATGGCTGGAAATTTCTTAAAATTACTGGCTGATAATTACATATCAATTTAAAAATAAACTTCGTTAAATGCACCGTTTCTTGCCTGGTTTGGGGCTGCAATTTATGAAATTTCAGAAGTTCTGTTATGTTAACATTAAATTATAAATTTACTCTCAACCTAATCATGGGTTCGACATACAACATGTTACTCTTTACCTTACCCTATTAAGCCAAATGCTATCAACTAGTTGTTAAACATGCTGAGGGTCTGCTGCCAGGCGCAGACTCAACAACAGTTGCTGTCATATTCACTTGTTACTTACGACATCACGTGCCTGCGCAAATATGAAATGTAATTAGGGAAATCTCGGGATTAAACTCCTTCGGGTATTTAGTTACGTTTCTTTTGAATGCCACACAAGCCAAGCTAGAAAAAATTCTGACTTTGAAAATACTGAACCCTCTCTTCAGTCACATTTGGCTTGGGTTTTGAAAGGCACTTATGTGGGCTTATATTGACTGAGTAGCAAAATTAAGTCGATTACAGAGAGGTCATAGACGAGGCGGTTCTTTGCGGGATTGTAGCTACGTAGTACATACTCGAATAAAGTGTTGCACGATCACTACGATTCGTGCGTACAACGGCTTCAATTAGGCATTAGGGTCATCACCTGACCTCTCTACTCTCGCAGCGTCGCTGTTGCCCCGATTGCATTGTCTGCTGCCCCGCAATCGCAACATGCAACGAGCAACGACGAGATACCGGCAATAGTCCAGGTGGCCGTGCACGCAGTAAACAGGAATGAGAATAGAATTCCTAATGCTACTGCTATTGATGATGTATGAACAATTGTTTCCAATAAGAAGCAAAAAAACTTCGTTTTTGTGTTGGTTTGTCTCGTAACTCTTCTACATGCAGATGAGTTGCTAATATGATTTCACACCACTATAAAACTAATGAAATGGAAATGAAAGCCATTGTAAAATTAGCAGAGATTATTTCTGTTTTAATGCTTTTCATTATAAATTATCGAGAAATAATTTTCTTAATTATTATCAAATTAATAAAAATAACGGTACTACTAATAATAATATAACTAAAATATAAAGAATTCTTAAAGAATATAAGTATAAAACAATTGATCAGTAGCAAAAATACCATAATGCGGTTTTCAACACGTTGAAAGGAAAGAATTTCCTAATTTAATTTTGTTTCTTTCGTTTGTTTCTTCTTTATATTCTTCCTAACACATCTTAATTATTTAATGTACTGATAACATTTTTGAAGTAGATTTTCCATTATTCAGTATATCAAAGTACATTAGTGAAACTATTATATATTCATATAATTGTTTAATTTTTGCAGATATATTTCTTCTATTAGGAGAATGGAATTTGCTTCAAGGAATACTATTCAAAAGGATTAACTAAGCATGAAAAGGAATTGAATGTTTGTAACCTTTTCTCACCTCGTTTTCGAGTAAGTCAAAGATTTATCTATCAAGACCATTCGAGGAAGTGATTGATAATTTAAAATGCTACGAGGTTGGAATATTGAGCCTTGACCGCAGGCCGTGTAAGGGAAATGTTTGATTCAACTTTCCTGATATATTAATGGGACGAAAGATCGAGCTACTACGGATATTGAAAGTTACGTTAGTTTGTTCTCTCTCGTTAAAGATTGCAGATAAAGAATCTTATTCCGGATGACGTGTCTGGAAAAAGGATAGTATGAAATCCACCTCTAAATGAATCACAGATAATGTGGTTTTTCATCTCTCGTGAGCGAGATAATAGAAATAGCACAGCACTGCAATGTCGACATCAAATTCTTATAGATCCAGAATTATTTTGTATGTATTTTACATTATTGAGAATTAATTTTTTGTGTCATTATTTTGTATGTTCACTTCATTTCTTCAGATATTCCTCGCTTCTTTTTCTGTCGACTTTTGCAATAAATGAGATTTTTTGGGTTTTATAAATTGTTTTTATAGTAACGATCCATGTCTGGCAACCACTATATATATACATGGAAATGTTATTGTAATAATTTCAAATAATTTACTAAATGTTCTGCAAAACTAGATTGTAAATTTTGTGAACAAGAATTTAAAAAAATCAATGTTTTTACCCCCGTTATGTGGTTAAAATCGAATTACTTAAACAGAATAATTATATGCGGTATTACGTAAACGTTACAAATGATACGACTAATTATTAATTGTTACAACATCTCTAGTATTTAATTTTAAAAATCTTTGAAATTTTTATTAAATAATTACTATAACAAGAAAAGCACAAAACTGTAGACTTTAGAGATCGATTCTTCAAATGACATGACAAATTACATGAAGCAAACTTTCCACAGCGGAAAGCTCTATCAGGAACGATTACAAACCCTGGATCATTACTAGACATCGGATGTTTAGGGAAATGCCAATTTTTTAAAAATCTTTGAAATTTTTTCTAGAGAACTAATATATGTCCACGAAACATGACAAATGATGACATATGACGAAGTTTTATAATGCTTACTTTTGCTTATTTTATTATAAATGCCTATTTTTGCATAAATACATTTTAGGACTATTTTGCCTTTTATTTATTATATTTATATGCAATGCTAAGATATCGGAAAATCGGCGATGGTCCAACGTGACCATTCATTACGAAAGCTTCAATTCACGTCTTGAAATTTAAAATTACGAGAGAATTCCTGAAAGTATACCAACTGATTTTTCTCCATTTCTCCATTTCATAAATACCAGTCATGATCTGAAAAAATGGACGATTGACAATACACCAAAGGAACCGAAATTTTAAGGGGAAATAAATATAAATTTCCAGGAGGTTTCAATGTTGCTGGTGTTGGACTGCTAATATGTCAGTCACATGGTTCAGATATCCTTCTCCGCATTCAAACTGATTTTGTCTCTCAGTCGTCACAAATTTAAAATTGTGAACCTTGAAAAGTGACGGGTAATATGTAAATATTACTGGTTAATGGAAACTATTAAGAATAAAACGTAGACGAGTTGTAAATATGTAAATCCAGTTTTACATTAAAATATACGAACTGTTTTTATTTAAATTTACAAAATAATATAGACAAATATACAATTATCCATTTTATTGTATATGTAACTTATGACAGTGCCTTTTTCTCCTTATTTTTGACTTTTTGGTGCCATTTTAGGTGCCTAAAGACGATGTTTAGTGCCTAAATATCCGATGTCTACGAATAAGACTTTAATAAGAACGTAAAACTTTAATAAGTAGTTAATTAAATATATTAAAAGAATGTTTATAGACTCAATAAAACTCAACGATCAACACCAGGCGAATGCCGGAGCAGTACCCTAACATACGGGCCACGTACCGCGCGCGATCTATCCTTCCCATTCCTTGTCCTATCCTCTCCTTACACACACACTTACACTAACATGCACTACAACATATCCCGGGAGACCGGTCGGGAGCTTAGAGCTTGTCCCGGCTGGGGCGGTGCCCTGGTGGGAGAGTCCTGGTTAGGGGGAAACTGCACTAGCCGACGGTAGGTCGTCGCCAGATCTCGCCATCCAGCGGGGGAAGATCACTGTAATTTCTCGAAAAAACATGCACTACACTAACGGGACTAATGACCAGAGCAGTTGACGCACCCGGAAACACGAAAAAAATCAATCAATCAAAAAAATGAAGTTACATGAAGCAAACTTCCAACAACGGACGAATGTGTAAGAGGCGATAACGACTCCCAAGACTAGGGCAACAGGATGGAGATGGGAACCCAGAAACCGCAGAGGGAGCGGGAATCACTTGCGTGGCGTTCCCGCAGAATACTGATGGCGAGTGCGAGCTCGAGGGCACCGAATAATGAAATAATGGGCGGCTAATGGCGGTCCACAGCTCGTTGGCCGCGACTGGTTCAGCTCCGGAGCGGGAAGTCGATCGAGAGAAACAAGCTCCCAGCCACTAAACGGTCGCTGATTCTTCTTCATTAACAACCTTAACGGCCGTGTCTTCCTCTGCCCCAAGGCCACGCCGAATCGAAGAACCGCCATGTCGACTTATGAAGATGGCGCTTTAATCGATGCATATGTTTCTGGGTGTGGCGATTATCGGATCGAGATACCGTGTGTAAGAGCGCGGAGGGAAAAAAGAAGCGAAACCTGTTTGTCGCATGATCAGTTGCAGGTGAAGCGTATACTTCGGGAGGGTTTTTGTCTCTGGTGCTGTTGAGTGCCGTTTCTATTAGGAATGCTCGTGAGGAATGTCGCTCTTCTTTAAATCTGATCAGAGAACAGTATAAGTGTTGATATTCGCAAAACCAAGTCTAAAACCATTTTAAAGGTAGTTGAGGAACATTCCAGTACATCACTAAAGAGTATATACTGTTAGTAACTGATCGCATCTTTTCCCACCAGAAGCGGTGGCTCAGTGTATTAACTGATGTCACTCCAGCACCCCGCATCGAGAGGTCCTAGGTTTGAGGACCGGGACTCCCGACAGCGACAGGAGGAGAATTCTAGCGGCCCGCTACTCTCATCGGTAGTTCTACGTGGTGTCTCCGATCAACACCAGGCGAATGCTGGAACAGTACCCTAACAAACGGAGCCACGGACCGCGCGCGATTTTCCTTCCTCTTCCTTGTCCTATCCTCTCCCCTTACACGCACATTTACACTAACATGCACTACACTACCACATATTCCGGAGACCGGTCAGGAGCTTAGAGCTTGTCCCGTCTGGGGCGGTGCCCCCCCGTTAGTCGACGATAGGTTGGCGCCGGCTATCCAGCGGGGAAAGACCACTACCTCCTCCCGAGCAAAAATATACACTAAACTTACGGGACTAATGGCCATCCTAATGGACGCGCCCGGAATCTGCAACTATCTCCGACACTAACAATCAATCAATCTCGTCTTGTCTCATCTTAGTACTGGGAATATTGATATTCTTATTGTTAGTAGAAATTTTTACAAGCTTGCTGAACGTTTAGGGAAACGTTAGCAACAAATAGGCTGACAACACAAAGAGTCGATTTTTAGTATTCTATTCTGGGTGTCAATTATCAATAATCGGCAAATAATACAAGCTTTTTTTTAATTAAATCTTTCAAATTCTTTATTGCTTTTTTTCATTTTTTATTAAAATCTTGTTCTATATTTTTTTATTAGGCATTTTTGTACTACATAATTTTATACCGAGAATGAGGGTTTAATTGTCATTTCTTCTTAGAAGGTAAATAACATACTAGCATGCACAAAAATAGACCTAATGTAGTTAAAAACAAAACAACAGCTTTCTTTTACCTACTTGAATGGCCTTAGAAATATAAATTAAATTTTATTCTGACTAGTCTAGTTACGGAAAATTCAAAATAATCGAGTCACGATAGTGGCGGATATTTGAAACTAACTACATAGCTAGGTCTAATTCAAAAAATGTCTGCTGGAAAATTCTAGTGACTGATACAGTTGTGGTTCCGTCGATTAATATCAGGCAAATGCTGAAGCAGTACCTTAACAAACAGACAACCAATCGCCCGCAAATTTTCCTTCCTCATTTTGTCCTCTCTCTCTCTCTCTCTCTACGCACACACTCACACGTACATGCTGGAGACTACCATTTGTGTTTGAAATCAGTGAGGAGCTTTGAGCTTATCTGGTAGGCCAGTGCCCCGCTGGTGAACGATTGATTGATTGATTAATTTTTTCGTGTTTCCGGGCGCGTCAACTGCATCGGTCATTAGTCCCGTTAGTGTAGTGCATGTTTTTTCTCGAGACGGCGGTGATCTTTCCCCGCTGGATGGTGATATCCGGCGCCGACCTACCGCCGACTACTGGGGTTTCCCCTAACCAGGACTCTCCCACCAGCGGGAATCGCCCCAGCCAGGATAAGCTCTAAGCTCCGACCGGTCTCCGTAATATGTAGTAGTGTAGTGCATGTTAGTGTAAGTGTGTGTGTAAGGAGAGGATAGGACAAGGAAGAGGAAGGAAAGGTCGCGCGCGGTCCGTGGCCCGTTTGGTAGGGTACTGCTCCGGCATTCGCTTGGTGTTGATCGGAGAAACCACGGAAACTACCGATCAGAGCAGCCGGCCGCTAGAATTCTCCTCCAGACAGCAGCTGAATTCGACCGAGCTGAAAAGCTAGTGTCGAAAATCCAGCCGCCGCACAGTGGTCTATTTTGCTCATTTACGGGACATTTGCCTTGAAACCAAAGTTGTTGAAACCTCAATGTATCGATTCAGGAGTGTGAAAAGAATCTTGAATTGTTCGAAAAAGTATGAATAGACCATATTCTATGAAGCGTTGAGCGATAAGGGTTCATGAAACGAAGCGAAGTCACAGAGCGCGCTGAGTCTTGTTTGGAGGTTGCTCGGTAGGCTGTGTTCGAGGTGTCCTAGTACGTGCGGGTTATATTCAATGTAAAATTTTTTATCCCATCATGGAATCTGGTTCTTCAGGTACGTTATATATTAATTTTAATACGTTTTTATCGTTTTAGAAATATTAAATTTATTTTATTAAAAAACGGGGGGAAAATGAAGGTGTATAACTCGTAGTCGAAATTCATTGGAGTAGAACAAAAAGGACCTCGTTGTAACGTGATCATTTTTATATGATGTAAGTATTTATCTACCTTAAAAAGGGACTAATTTTAATGTGCGGAGATTTGCGGAAATTGTGTTATTTGGTTTTATTTGTCGGTAGATGCGCGAATGGGAGTAACGCGTCTGGAATTGTTTGGATTTCTTTCCACGAAGGTCTTCTGTTTCAGGCAAATAAAACTCATGTGAGAAAGAAGTTAGTTGATCTGATAATGTCGGAGTGCAGAATGTTCCAGAAGACGATATTATCAATAAAATGAGATTTTTACTATCTCAATTGTAAATCGCTTTCTTGAAAGCGCACATGCTACAGATTCTGATTTGTTGTTGACGTCAATTGTTTCCTTAAAATGACAGCAAAACCGAAAATTTCGAAAAAATCATTTGGCTGAATCTACGTTATTCATCTACACGATTCTGAATGCCAATTAAATGCCAGTTTATTAAAGAAACCCATGATGTCATTACTCAGGAGAGTGAATACATTGAAAATTAAGTATTAGCATTAAAGCCAACAAGTATAACAACCAATGAAAAGAAATGGATGTCCAATACAAATTATTGAAGACCATGTTGGATGGAAAAATAGTTAATGCCCTGGCGAAATCCATCAACCCAGAGTTGCTATATTTGCAATGCGAGGCCAAATGAGATGAACAATATACATGCTGTTGTGCGAAGACCGTGCAACACAAGCACATTTTATATGGATTGTCCATTTTACATGCACACATTCGATTCTTTGAATGCATTTTACACATATCATACAGATTAAGTTTTAAAACTTGGCAAGTACGAGGGGGCGAAAACAAAGCTGCATTTGAAGAATAAAAGCTAAAGTTATCTCAAAATTTCGACAAGAAACTGGACTACTTGTGGTGTTGTCTAGCAGGGTACAGGGCATACTAATGATGGAAATACAGCAAGGAGATTTTCAAGGATCCAAAAAAGGAGCAGAACTCACTGGGATTAACGAAATATGAATATTACGTTTTTCGGTGATTTTAAAAGCTGTTTCCTGCGGTTATGAGTTGAACACTGAAGAATTTAGAAAGTATGCTCATGAAACAGAAGAACTATTTGTGGAACAGTATGGGGGTTCAAAATGCCAGCGAGTGTCCACAAAATTCAATTCACGGTGCTGACGTCATGGACACACTTTTGCTTCCTATAGGACGATTAAGCGAGGAAGCATTAGAAGCAAGACATAAAGAATGTCGCTACTTTCACGAGCAGAATACTCGCAAAAATAACAGGCAACGAAACACCGAAGACCTTCTCCATGCTCTCTTGATATCTTCTGATCCAATGATGTCTAGCATCAGAAATTTACCTAAAGGAAAAATAAATCAATTGCCACAGCAAGTCATCAATCTCATAAAAGTCCCTACACATTCACCAGAATTGTCACGAGTTCACCAGCATTCAGATGATTCATTCAAAACCCAGAATGAAAAAGACTTCGAAGATTCTTCAAGTAGTGATTTTGATATATAAATCGTTTGGGTATGTATTTATCATTTATTTTCTTTCGTAAAATACAGGTTCTACACTTTACAATTCGTTTAATTATAGAATATATGTATATCCTTGTTTGTACGCAATAATACGCAGAAAAACGATTCGAATATCTTTTGCATGTTATAGAACAGCAGTTAAGAGTGATAATGATTTCAAAATTATATAAAATCAACAAAAAACCATTATACAGTTGATTTCAGTTCAAAAGAGCAATGTCCTCCTAAATATTGAAAATAGACCACTGTGCGCCGTTAGGATTCGACTGGTGAACGAAACCCGGCATGTGGATGTGTAGCCGGACCACTTTCGGATCGCCGGATCACTTTCTAATGGCAAAGAAACACGGCCCCCAATATAGCATGCACTACACTTACCATATATCATGAACTACACTTACGGATCTTAGCGGTTACAAGCTGACGTGCCCGGAAACAAGAAATACTAACTCAGAACACTATAATCGACACTATATACAGTCGCTTCCACACGTTCGCATACGGAGAAATGTTCTATGAAGTCCTTTGCACATAGAAACAGTTTGCAAGATAAATGTTATTTTCTAACCGTTGAAAGCTTTGTAAATAGAAAACCAGTTTGTCGTGTGGTCAATTATCAGTGGGCGTTTCCCTCGTGAGAGTTTGCCCGTGACTCCGACGGGTGACCTCCGCATTAAGTGTGTCGTTGTGGCAGGTCGCTGCTCCTCCCTCGGCTGTCCATTGCGGTCTCCTTCGCGCGTTAATTGCCGTCGTGCACTGTCTCTACCTTCGTTCTCGCATCGGAGCGACTCTTCCGAGATCAGACCGCTCACTATGTACGGTACAAACGGGGGACGTTAGCGAGGTCGAATGTTGGGATGTCTTGCTTTCATTAGCTAAGAATTTCCATATACGGCGCGTGTGATACCTTGGATATTTTTTTTAGTATTTAAAAATAAACTATTGTAGCGTCGTGTCGCTAAAAACAGCGTGGGCACGCGGCGTGATGTGCACCGGATGCGTAGACAAAGGCAGAAGCGATGACGCACGGGGTTTTTCTGACAGGGTGTGCGCATCGCTAGGGCGGAGGCAATGGAGGCGGCGGGCAGCGTCGCGAGGGCTATTTAAGGGCCGTGAGAACAATAGCTCTTCCTTCTTTGAGATCCTGGCAGTGGTAGCGTAGGTCGTCCGTGAGAGGTGCCAGCGTGCACACGGCGAAGAAGCCGGCAGTTATTGTCGTGACTAGTGAGACATGTAGTCGGTCTCAGGCCAGGCGGTACTACGCACGGCGAAACATTAGGTAGTATGTTGCGGTGTGGTAGCCGTTGTAAGTATCTCTCCTAGCAGTGGAGTCTATTTAGTTAGTTAATTGTATACAGTGCATTGGTTATTTGTGACTACGGTCTAAATTGTGAATAAACCTGTTGTTATTACAACCCACTCTCGTCTGTGTACTGATTACACCCGTATGACGCCACACTATGATGTGAGATTTTGGTCAAGACACACACCACGATGACTTTCAATAGACGGTGCGCATATAGAAATTTCAGCAACCACGGAAATTATACTGGCTTGTTTATCTTCTGTGGTTCATTACCAATTAAAATTTTCAATTTAGAACACAAAGTTTAAAACGATCAAATCCGTTTTAAAAATTAAGTAAAAAATGCAATTAAAAACTATCTTCTTCAACAAAAAACGTGTGTAAATTTCAATTTCAATAACAGAGTATTTTTCACAATTGTGGTTCAGTGAAGAAAGAGAATTGCTCAAACCCTGGTCATAGCACTGTCTTTCTCTAAAAAAGGAACTGCAAAATTTTAATGTTGAATAGTGTATTATATTTAAAAATATATAACACTTGAAATACCAAAATCAGTAAAAGTTCTTTCTTAGTTTAGAGAAAGAACCTTAAATTCAAATAATGAGAAGTGAACAGATTGTTAAATGCTTAGTTTTTAAAGACCAGCCTCTGGAAAAGTGTCTGTACTCATGAGTTGATGGTTGGCCAAACATGGTATCACACTGCGAAGATTGGCTTCCAGATTTTCCACCAAGTACACAATAAGGGTTTCAGCCATATGTATCCATTGATTGGACCTTGAAATGATTACAAGCATTGAATTCAAAACCTGGGTTGGTGGACACGTTCTTTATACACCTTCAAGTATTCAGGGCAGCCGATGACTGTTAATTTATAAGTAGAAAAATACGTCTCATCTATTACTTGTCTCCCCTTGGGGCCTTCCTTTCAAGCAGCGTAAGCACGGAGCGTTTCTGTGTCTGCCCCGGCCACAAAGCGCTTCGAGCAGCAAAGAGCCCCCACGCAAGCGCACAAGGGGCTTCGCAATCCGCTCGTAAGAAGCACACGCGCCGCCCGCCCTTTGAGCGCAAGCAGAGGCTTTCCGCCGCCGCGAAGAATGGAGGCGGCTAGTGGCTGTTCTTGCGGCGGTCGCGCCCGTTGTCCGGCGACGGCGTTATTTATGGACGGAGTGAGTCCATTAAAGTGCGCGCGGCGACGGCCGCACGGCACCGCAGCCACCGCCGCCGCCACGGCCACGGTGGCGGCGGCGGAGTCGCAGGTGGTGATTGGGTGAGTTGGGGTGGGTGGGATTTGGGTGATTGACTTGTGGTGGATTGGGAGGGGGTGACGGCGGCGGCGGAGGCGCAGGTGGTGATTGGATGAGTTGGGGTGGGTGGGATTTGGGTGATTGACTTGTTGTGGATTGGGAGCGGGTGACGGCGGCGGCGGAGACGCAGGTGGTGATTGGGCGAGTTGGGGTGGGGTTGAGTGATTGGGTTGTGGTGGATTGGGACGGAGTGACGGCGGCGGCGGAGACGCAGGTGGTGATTGGATGAATTGGGGTGGGGTTGGGTGATTGGGTTGTGGTGGATTGGGAGGGTGGCGTCGGCGTCGGAGATGTAGGTGGTGATTGGGCGAGTTGGGGTGGGGTTGGGTGATTGGGTTGTGGTGCATTGGGAGAGGGTGACGGCGGAGGCGGAGACGCAGGTGGTGATTGGGCGAGTTTGGATGGGGTTGGGTGATTCGATTGTGGTGGATTGGGAGGGGGTGACGGCGGTGGCGGAGAGAGGTGGTGGGGGGGGAGTGGGGGAGTTTGGGGTGGGTGGGTATGGGGAACGGCAGCGGAGGCGGAGACGTAGGTAGTGATGGAGGAGTGATTATGTCGGGGGGACGGTGACGGGGGAACAGTGACGGTGACGGAGGAAGTAGAGGTGATGTGTCGGAGACGCAAATTGTGATAGGAAGAGTAGGGGTGGGCGGGGGGGGGATCAGCGGCGGCGATCGCGAAGTCACAGATGGTGATGGTGATTCGGGGGGGATGTGCGGTTGCTCAGACCCTAGAGTCAACTGTACAGGTGAAAGTGGTGATGGTTGGTAGTGATCTTAGCTAGCGTGAAAAGCTTTAGTGTTGGAAGTGTTAGCGGTGGCATTGTTAGCTTTGGCGGAGATGGCGCTGGTGGCAATGGGGCGGTGGAAATGAGACAGTAGCGGTAATGGCGGTGGCGATTATGGCGTCGATGATGCGGGCGGAATTCCGTGAGGGTGGCGGCAGGGACTGTCAGAAGGGCAGTTGCGGCGGATTGGACGTGGAGGTAAAGGCGGTATCATCGTGGGAGACTGAATCTATGATGATGACGATGATGATGATGATGATGATGATGAGGAAAGCGATGACGTTAGCAATTACGTAATGGAGTAGGATTGCGGGGCGCAGTGACGAATATACAGCCAGGACAGGTTGTGAAGCTAGTTTCTACGTCATACCTCCTACGCCAGTGGACGAATTATTTGACGGATGGGTTACCATGATAGAATTATATGAATGATGATGGATAAATGGTGGAATGAATGACAGGGTACTCCAGGGAACTTCAAAATAACCGACCGCCAAGCCGCTGCTATTTCCACCGAAAGCTCCTCATGGATCGGGATATGGACGAATGGACAGTTATGTGCTCCAGGTTCATGCGGTGGCCATGGATTGCCGCGAGGACGGTATGAATGCCCTCAATGGTGTGGGTGGACGACGGTGTGAGTTATACGACACCTGAGCACACCAACGACACAACACCCTGAGCGGTAGCTCAGTGCATCAACTGATGTCACTTACACACACTTACACTAACATGTACTACACTTCCACATTCCGGGAGACCGGTCGGGAGCTTAGAACTTGTCCCGGCTGGGGCGGTGCCCCACTGGTGGGAGAGTCCTGGTTAGGAGGAAACCCCACTAGCCGACGGTAGGTCGGCGCCGGATCTCGTCATCTAGTGGGGGAAGATCACTGCCATCTCCGGAGAAAAAACATGCACTACACTAACAGAACTAATGACCAAAGCAGTTGACGTGCCCGGAAACACGACGAAATCAATCAATCAATCAATTGTACGACGCGACGTTACAGAGAGGATGAGGAAGGTACACGGGCGACTGCAATGGTACGGCGCGGAGCAATCGTTCAGACGACGGGTACATCTCAGGCGCGGGCGGCGGCCGGCAGCTCAAGGGCGCTGCGAACGCGGAAACCGGTGTGGTAGGCGCGGGATGGGGGGGGAAGGGAGGGGGCGACTCCGCAGGCGGAGGCGCAAGCAAAAAGGAGTCGACGCCCTACGAGCTATAAATATTCGCAGAGAATTCAAGGTTGCGATGCTTCATGTGCTTCTTTGTGCAATTTTGCTTCTTTGTGTTTTAACCGATTTTATCTCTTGTTTCTTTCGCCTATCTTGGGCCTCCTCTCCTTGTTATCGAACTCTTCCTGTCGTGTCCCTTACGTTTTCTCCATATGTCGTTTTCATTCTTTTTCGTTTTTCTTCTCGTAATACTCCTCACTCTCGTTCCATTAATTTATTTTCCTTTCTTTTAACTTCTCTTACAGTAGTTCATTGCCCTGGATTCCTGTATTCTTCTTTCTAGAACTCTTTCGGGCCAATCTCATATACTTTTAAAGATCGTTTTTAATGAAATATCTGTAGTTTTTAATTATTTTTAGTTTTTTATTGCTATGCTTTTAATTTATTCATATCACCTGTGTTATTCATCGCTACTTGTTCTCTAATGTGTTTTTATTCCTGCATGTCAGGACAACAAATAACACACCCGTTTAGAGACTGAAAAGGACGAGAATTTTGTAAAGCAAACGTTGATTGCTCGAGCTCGACGCCTTCTATGGTCATTCGTTCCGTAAATGTCGTGTTTTAAGTGCAGGCGTTAGCGATATCCTTTCCTGCGCGTGACGGAGACAAACAGCGCTTATCTATACGTTGACTTGCCGGGTTTTCCTCAACTAGGTATCTTCCACCAGCGACTCACCGTCCCTGTCGGGTAAGCTCCAAGCCGTCTGACTGGTTTTCCGACATGCGTGGCAGTGTGTTTAAGTGTAAGTGGTTGTAGGTCAAGGGTGGGAACAGGACAAGGAAAAAGAAATTTTGCGTGCGGACCTATTTGTTAGGATAATGCTCTGGCATTTTCCTAATGTTGAACGAAGAAACCACAGAAAACCGACCAGAGTAGCCGATAACTAGAATTCTCCTCCAGTGAGCGACTCAATTCCACCTACCTATGTATGTAGTGTCAAAAATGTCGCAACCCTGGCGAGCCGGGTCCTAGGTCCTCTCGGTCAAAAGCACTACAGTGACAATAAATGATACCCTGAGCCACTTCAGCCAGTCTAAAGAATATTGTAAATTAACATTTAGCAAAAACAGCACTCATTCTCGTTTCCTCAGACAAGCCTAACAGCGAGACAATCACCTGTCCCGCGATGTGCACACACCACATAACGGACAGGTGCTGACACGCCGTGCTACAGCAAGTGATCTCCAGAGGACGCGAACGCTCCCGATGCCACGTTACCGCGCTCTCCCTCACTCGCGACATTTCTGCGGCGGCAACGCGGAAAGCGCGCGCTTTGAGGGCGACGCGCGCTCGCAGCCGCGCTCCCCGATGACAAGATGACACTCGCCGCATCACGTCCTTGCTTTCGGCCGCCATCAACGCGAGACGAGCTGCATTATCCCCCTGCCAAGGGTGCATTCCAATGGGATGGAGGGAGTAAATACTGAGTGACTCAAGGCTGTCAAATGTCGATTAGAGAGGTTGACTCGGGTCTCGCGTGAGTCGAGGGCCTATAACACTTAATGCGCAGACGACTATCAATTGAACGTCTCATACGAAAGAGTAAGGACCCGATAAGCCCGGATAACCAATGAAATTATTACTTTCTTTCGTACTAAACGTGCTTATATAGTAGAACAGTTTTATTATCTCGTTGATGCAGTGATGAATGAAATTTTAGCTGAGAAAATATACTTGCATACAAAACCAATGAGCAAAATAAAATTTTCAGTTTCAAATTTGAAATTTTTGTCCCGATGATACATTAAATTAGGTGCAGTACCATTTGGAAATAAATCTTGCGTTTATTTGGAAAGATATTGTAGAAGTATTTTATCAGAACTTTCTTGTAAAAAGAATGAAAGTATCCTTTTTCTTTGCAGATTCAAAATAAACCTATCAAATAGCAAACGTGAAAGTATTTTTTAAATTTACTAAGACAAATATCAAACTCATCAAATTATAAATATTGAAGCAAATTTTTCACTATTTACTAAATAATAGTATTAAGTTACAAAAACAAAAAAATATTTGCATCAAAAATAACATTTCCGCCTTAGCAACATTCTGCCTGTTGTGAGCACAGTGAGGTAGTTTGCATCTCACATTACAGTTAACATCCAACGGCGGAATCCTACGTAAAAACATCTCCACGACGTCAGCGATTGATTATGACGTTCTCGAGGCCGCGACGTCACAATCAGCGCGTCAAGGCCCCCTACGCATCGTAAAGCTCTCCGCCTCCATTCACAAAGGCGGAAGAGTGGCGCGCCCGCGCGTAGTTAAACGGCGCGAATGCAGAGGTCATTCGCGCGCGCATAGCTCGGTAGACGCATCGGGCGATCTCCAGGCACCGGGAGGCGCGGCCCGGCGGGGGGAATGGGTGGGGGAGGGGTCTGTGCGCGCGCCGACCGTCGACCCTCACCCGCGCGCCATTTGTGGATCGCAACGCGGAAACCGCGCGCGCAAACCGCCCGCCCGCCCGGCCGCCGCGCGATCGGCGATTGTTCGCGCCGTGCACGGAGGACACGCGCCTCGCCTCTGCGTGGGGGTGGGTTGGCGGAGTGGAGGGGGAAGTTCAAAAAATTAACACGCGTTGCGAAACGAAAGTGATTTAGTAACGGTAAAGAAACGAATGAAGTTTATTCTGATTGTCCGCGGAGACGCTTAGCTATTGTCTCTTCCCGACTCTCAAAATCTACCAGAATTTTTAAATTAGCGCCTCATCCTTCGTAGAAGCGGTTAGTGATGTAGTGTTTGTTTAAGTAGATCATAGCGTGATAGCAAAAACGCAACATAAAGATTTTTCGAATGTAGCTAACATATGCATTCAAAATTACTTGTATTTAAGAAAAACGGACATAAAATGGAAAAATTCAAGACGCAAACAATGCCTTGGTGTTCCGCAAGGTTAAATTCTAGATCTTTCGGGTTTTTAGACAGAGTGCTGGAGCAAGATTGAATAGTATAAATGCAATGCAAATAGAAATAAATTATGTAAACTAAAATTTTTGAATGTGAATTATTATCAGTTAAAACATCTATGCTACAGAATACGATATTTATAAAATTTTCTTCACAAACTAGATTGAGTCAAGTACCTGGGTCTAATATGATCTCCGACTGAAGGAGAGTATCATAAGGCGGCAATTATAATTAAAGAGGTCGGGAAACATCATGCTAACCCACATATCTATATTTTTTGTCAGCTAGAGGATAAACTTGTTTTAGTACAATGAGACGTGTCTTATTTTCTATATACATTTCTAGCTGCTTTCTTTACACATTCTGTAGTTCTAAGAACATGTTTGTTCAGTATTTCCATCGTAATGTTTTTTTAAGAGACATTTCAAGACTTTGGTTTGGATTTATGAAATACGGGTTAGCACTATCTCCCGCTGACCGCTTCAATGGTCAGTTTCTGGGGTGAATTTCTAAGCATTGGACTGGCAAATGTGGCTCAGGGCATCTGCTGATGTGACTTAAATTCCTCTGTCCGGGAGGATTGAGGGTTCGAGACCGTCGGTCAGAGGAATTTCAACACTAGCTAGACAGCTAGGTAGTACACTATATTCTTGTCGAGAGACCAGTCGGGAGCTTAGACCTTATCCTGGCTTGGGGGTGCCCACTGGTTGAAGATACTTGGTTGGGTTAAATCCTCGCAAGACGACTTAGGTCGGCGTGGGATCTCGCCAGCCAGGGGAGGATAGATCACCGTCCCCTCCCGCAATAAAACCATACTCCACATATACGAGACTAATGACCTTAGCAGTTGTCGCGCCCGAAATCAATCGAAGTATTGGGCTACAGACAGCGCGATCCTTCCTTCTCAGTCCTGTTTACACGCACATCATTAGTGCTAAGTAATGAGATGACATTGTATCCGCTCATAAGATCAGGGAAATATACGCGGCCCTGGGTTCATAAAACTTGGAACGCGGAATAGTTAGAGAAAGATGAAAATTTGTTTGAAAGCCATGCTAGCAAACTTAAAAAAAAACAGCAAGTTAGTTAGCAAATTTATAGAAATTTCGTTATAACATTCTTACTAAAAAATATTATTAAGTTTTGAACTTGAAGCTAAGCCTAATTTATATCTTTTTCAAATAAGAAATATTAAAAAATATGATGTGCGAAAGTTGAAACCTCTTGAAGTAAAACACCACTGCACTCAGTTATTTCTAATACAATAATGCAGATAAACCATTGTTAAAAGTTCCTTTAAACTATCTTCAAATAGTAGTATTGTGGGTTCAGTTATTTTGCATATATTGTTGAGGGGGAAAAATTGCCGAATGACGGAAAATTTTGTCTTAAAAATTGAACATAAAACTATCCTCCAACTTGAGATTTTCTATAACTGGATTCGTATACTATATTAAAAGGTCTCAAATTGTGATTAATTATTGTGGAGTTCTGGACCGCTTTTAAATAAAATTCCTACCTCTTTAAAAGTTTCAGGTGAAATGTCTCTCAATTGATCGTTTAAATTTATTACTAACAAAAGTACAAGAAATATTCCAATCGATCTTAAGTGTCTAAAAACTATCCTGAAGCTAATTGAAATATTCATCTCTTGATTGCTAAACCTATAACGATATTTGTTTGTTTTGACAACTTTGTTGTTTTCAGAATCCCCGTGCCCGGAATAGAAGCGATAACCGCTTCAAATAGCGACATATGTTTCAGTAGCAAACCGCTACAAATAGCGGCATATATTACAAAAGCAAACCGCTACAATAAGCGGCATATGTTTCCGACGAAGCAAAGTTTCGTGAATTTACAATAATTTACAATGACATAAATTACTCGCGTAATAACGTACAAAACTGTTAATTCCCAAAACGGAATGTAGCGTAAATGAACATCGCAAATATAGCAATGTAATGCATTTAATTCCAAAATCAGTACTTCAAATAGATCATTTCTTGTTGCGTGTTTCGTGACCGGGAAACAGGCGTTCAATAGTAAGATAAACTTCGCCGTAGACGGGACAGATGAATCACATTATCGCGCAACAAACCCTAGGTCGTCCACGTCGGCGGCGCGTCGCGGTACCAAGCGACGCGCGGCGCGGCGCGGCGCGTTCACCCGGAAGGGATGAAGGACGAGAAGGCGTCGGCGCCAGCAGCGGAGATGGCGCAGCAACAGCAAAGGTGGTGACGAAGGGTGCAGAACGAATGTGTGTGAAGGGTAGGTAGTGAAGGAGTAACGTACTAGTGTATGAGCGAGAATATGGCTAAAGTGGCGTAAGTGAAGGAACGTAAGAAGCAGCTAATTGTAATAGTGGTAGTACTGGGAGCTGTAGCTCAGTGTATCAACTGATGTCACTGGATGGCGGCAGGATTTTCGACACTAGCTTTTCAGCTAGGTCGAATTCAGTCGCTGTCTGGAGGAGAATTCTAGAGGCCGACTGCTCTGCTCGGTAGTTTTCCGTGGTTTCTTCGATCAACATCAGGCGAATGCCGGAGCAGTACCCTACCAAACGGGCCACGGACCGCGCGCGATCTGTCCTTCTTCTTCCTTGTCCTATCCTCTCCCCTTACACACACACACACTAACATAGCACTACACTACCTCATATTCCGGGAGGCCGGTCGGGAGCTTAGAGCTTGTCCCGGCTCGGGCGGGCTGGTGGGAGAGTCCTGGTTAGGGGGAAACCCACTAGCCGACGGTAGGTCGGCGCCGGATCTCGCCACCCAGCGGGGGAAGATCACCGCGCATATCCCGAGAAAAAACATGCACTACACTAACGAGACTAATGACCAAAGCAGTTGACGTGCCCGGAAACACGAAAAAAATCAAATCAAGTAGTGGTAGTGGTTGCTTCAGTAGTCGTGGTGATGGAGGTTATGATGATAATTCTATAATGGTGGTATGATTGAGATAATGGTGGTACGATTGTGACGGTGGTGTAGGTGCTGTAATAATGATGAAGTTAGTACAGGATGTAATGTGAATTGAATGGAAGTGTGATGATACTGGCTTAAGTGTTCATAGAGTACTGATGATAGCGTAGTAGGTGCTGATGATAGGGTAGAATTTTGCATTGTAGTTTTTTATGGAAGTGAAGGTGTTTGTTTGGTGGTAGGTGATGTTAGAAGTTTAGATGTGACGATTTGGTTAGTAGTAATGGTGACGCGGGTAATGATAAAATACTGGTGACGTGAGTAATAATGCTTATTGGTGACGTACAGGATTGAGGTGGAGGTACTTGTAGTGCAGATGGTCGTGATGACGATGTAGGTGGTGGTGACGTAGGGGATGTTGGAGTAGGTGACGGTGCAGGGCGTGGGGTGGGGCAACGCCGAGATGGCGGTGGGGGGACGGCGGCGGCGCGTGACCCGGGTCAGCGCCCGAAGGTCACCAGAGCGCGCGCAGGCTGCTCCAAGGCGACGCCACGCGGAAGGTCCTCGTCCGCTGCGCCGCGCCCCCGTTACGTAAAGCGCGACTTATGCCGCCCTGCGCGGATTATTGCATTGCATTCGGATTGCAACCGGCGTTCTGCGTAGAGGCAGGGCTGAATGTAGAAACTGAGGGCCACCTAAGAACATTCTTGCGTTGGGGCCCACTTTGGGAAAAATAAATGTAACTTCATTTTCTGTGCACGTCTTCTAGAATTCAGTGGGAAATACAATTATTCAAATTATCGTTTCCATGTTGTCGCGGCAGGAAGTAATAAGAGCCAAAATTTATTGCTTATTTATCCTTGAAAATAGAGTTTATTACATGGGAGTTTTTTGATTTTTTTCTCCCTTTCAAAATTCAAAATTTTATTGCTTACTTATGCTTGAAAATAGATTTTTACATGGGAGTTTTTGGGTTTTTCTCCTTTCAAAATTTATTGCTTATTTATTTTGAAAATAGATTTTACATGGGAGTTTTTGTTTTTTTCTCCCTTTCAAAAATTCAAAATTTAAGTAGTATATGACTTAGTGTAGGGATCACAGAATTTTGAAAATGTGCACACAATTCACTTTTCCCCATAGCACGTCATACGCAGTTTTTAACTGTTTTTTGACGTAAAATAAATAAATAAATAAATAAATAAATAAATTTTACTAAAAACCTGGCAGTGGTAACGCGGGGAACTGTGGGACCCCAGCGATTCTTTCTACGCGTTTGTTGTATTTTACAAGTTGGCTAACCTCACCATTCCTTCAGTACCTTTCAATTTTTGTATTATGATATTTAGTGTTTTTTCCGTTTTCCAATTTAGTGAGCTTTATACGTGTGCCAAGCTGTTGTGATTTTGGGGGAGGGGTACTCAGGGACCCTCGCGTTACCTTCTACGCTGGCAAAGTTGTCTTCTGTCTCTCAAATTCTATTAGTTTGGGAACGTATTGCACGCTGTATTTTAAGTTAGGAAACCTCTGTAAAATGAATACTGAGTACAATGAACATTTTAGGTCACTTTATGTTAAGAAAAGAGTGGAAGAACTTGCCAACTTTGGATGAATGCGTCAACAGAATATCGATTCTCGCCGTTTTGGAAAAAAGCAGTTTGCCCGAAATTGCAAAAGATTAGAAGAATAATTTTTCTTCGTTCATTGATTCAGATAAAATTGAGAAAATTACAGAATACACCAACATCAAAATTGAAATGGATTTACAGAGAAATAAAAATGATCACAGTACCTGTAAGATTGACAAATGGGAAATAATGTCAGTAATTTGACTTCTTTATTCGGCTGGATGTGTGAAATCAGGGCATCAAAATCTTGCTGCGTTGTGGAATGTGGATAATAAGGGCATTGAAATGTTTCATCATACTTTTAATTTCAAGGGAATGTTTGCTATAAAACATGCGCTTTGATGTGACAAAACGCGTATAGCGAAGACTGGTAAACAAATTAACTCCAATTAGAGAGATGTTAGATGCTTTCCTGGTGAACTCTTAGAATTGTTTAGAACTAAATTCTTAATAAATTGTTTAATTACAAGTAAAACTGTTAATAATAATTAAAATTAAAATTGTTAATAATAGAAGATGAATATTTTATTTTTTTATATTTTAGCATATGTCGTGAAAAGAGTGTGGAGGTCTGAAGATACCCCACGTTACCATTGCAGGGTTAATAGAATTACTTTTTTTTATTAATAGTTCCTTTGGAATATAACAAACGTTTTCCTCGTTTCGAGTAAATTGATGTCGAAGTTTCCTTCATGCATTTATACATGCATCTCTCTTCCTACTGTAAAACACACATTTTTGACAGCAGCTATGTATTTGTCCATAGATTACAACAGAAATATCCCTTGCTTGTGACAGAAGTCAGATAGAACTTTGTCGCTTTGTCAGAACATTTTCTTTGATTTTCTTATTTGGAACCTTGCTATCCCAAAAGGTCAAAATACAAATGAAAACTAGCAATTTGCTTACAGAATTTTAAGACTATTTGATTAACATATATTTTGCAGATAAAAACATATTTTATGGTTTTATCAGAGACGTGCGTTCCCCATTGATGGGGCGCCCAAATCAACTGCCTATTTTCCTTAGAAGTAGACCCTCCCTTGTGTTAAAAGAGCGCGCCATGGTGTACAAAAGAGGATGGTGACGCGTAAGCGACTCCAAAATTCCAGAATTCGCATCCCGGATCGCACGCGATCTTTCCTTTCTCTTCGTTGTCCTATCCCTTATACACACACTTACACTAACATGCACTACACTACCACATATTACGGAGACCGGTCGGGAACTTAGAGGTTGTCCCGACTGGGACGGTGCCCGCTGGTGGGAGAGTCCTGGTTAGGGAACCCACAAGCCGACGGTAGGTCGCCGCCGGATCTTGTCATCCAGCGGGGGAAGATCATCGCTATCCCCCGAGAGAAAAAACATGCACTACACTAACGGGAATACTGACCGAAGCAGTTGACGTGCCCGGAAACACGAAAAATCAATCAATCAATCAAGAAAGTAACGAATGGTCCCTGAATGGTAGGCTGGGACAACGTAGGCGATTGGGAATAGTAATATCTTTATACTGATTAGAATTTAGCTCAGAGGCTTCTTTTAAGGCTTGCAAATATTCTGCATCCAGTAAGCCTTTATATTAGGGAAACCACTCTATTTCTTCTCCCTAGGCAGTCGTCCGAAAGAAGTTTTCGCACTTAAAGATCCGGAGATTTGAACCCACGATATTTATATTCTTCATGTGCGATACGTTAAGCATTCACTGAGTGAGTGAATTTCTCAATAGATATAACTCTAACTACTGTTTCAGAACTGTTAGCTTGTAATTCTTCAATTATCGGCAATACCATCAATAAAAAGTGAGTCAATTTGTTCTAATAATCTACATGATTCTTTTTTTTTTAATCAATTTTGGACAATGAAATTTGAGTAGAACGCAGTCTGTTGAACGCAAATTGCTTGCTTTTGCGGCAGGTGTATTCATGATTAAAATACAACAAAGTAAAGGACACACTGTATGAGAATTATAGGATATTCGTTATAATTTTGCAAACTGGTTCTATAAGCAGTTGTTTGGCAAGAGTGAAGACCAAGAACTCTGTAAGTTGCAATATTATCTAGTTATTATCGATCCTATAAGCCAACAGGATATTTTTGTCTCTACTTGAAAAAATGTCCTTGCTTATTATCCCGCAACAATTCAGATTAGCGACTAATTTGTGAAATATTAATGATTTCTAAATATCGTTTTTTCTGAAGATTAATGCAAGAGAAAACCTTGTAATATATAATGCTAGGGCTTTGTCCCACTGACATGAGCAACTTTCGTAATCAGCTTTGTACCAATGACTAACGAATTTCAGTAGTTTCTAGGCCTCTGGTTAATTTTTTGCCAATAAAAAAACTCCACCGAGGACACCCTCACAATTCACCGTAACTGTCTTCGTGAACTCTGTGGTATAGGGCAGATCTGGAGCTGTGTAAGTAGCAGGAAATGCAAGGACTTCAACGAAAAAATAGAGATTAAGTGTCTCATATCGTTTAGCTGTTACGCTGATGATTCGACCCGTTGTTTCTCAGTTCTATTATCTGCGGGTTTAATAGGTTAAAGGAAAGTAGAACTCGATCACATTAGAAGTACGTTCGATACAACGATAACTGCAAGACCTTTAGGGTCATAAGGTCAAGTTCAACCTCACCGTGGCTTTGGTGAGCTGCATTTAATGACCTGGAAAGAAACTAGACAAGCTGTATCTCCGTTTCATCATAGCAGGAAACTCAGTGTTCTCGTTAACTGGTATGAACTAACTAACATCGTGCATGAAAAATTAACAGTGTACGTACTACATAGTAGCTATGTTGCTGCATGAATTCAACCTTCCATTGCATTACGATAAATATTTTTGTGCGTTTCTCCATACTCATTCGACATGCTATTTCTTAACGTACAGGTATATCTTTACTGCGAAGTGTTTTGTATTCTTTCGCTTTATGATTGCCAAACACGTAAATTCTTGTAATGAATAAGTGCATTGCAGGATCAATAAGGAAGAGAATAATCCAGCCTTTCTCCATATTTTCCAGAGAAATCTGCCGAGAAGAACGAGTTAATCAATGCGTGCAGAGGACTTCATCTCGAGCACCAATTTTTATTTTCATTTGTTATTTTTGTCAATCATAAGTACCAAGGAAATTCATGCTTTATATAATTTTATTTTTCAGTTTCTATTAGAAACGTTTAACTGAATCTCGAAATTAATTTACGAACAAGTCTACTAAAATTGTGAATTGAATCACGTCTGTATCACCTTTGTTTGGGTAGTTAATGATTGTTTAGATAATAACATAGGAAATTTCGGCTAAAAAATCATTTTATTTGTTTGAATTTTTTTTGTTAAGTATTTTGTTAAATAGAGTATTTCATTATCAACCAAACGAATAGTATAAATGAGCAGCAGCTCATGCGTAGAAGAATTGAATGTTCACAAAAATGTTTGGGATATCCCGCAATCAGCATGAAAATCAAGCGAAGTTGGAGACAAAACGGCTTTTAACTTCTGAAAGAGTGGATTAAAATTAAATAAAACCTATGTGTCCTCTCACTTCACTATCTGTAGCATTCACAACAATTTACGTACCCTAGATGCTGTCGTGGATAATCAGATTACACAGTTTCGTCATTCACCAAATGCGCATGCAATCAGAGCAATCTAGTTAGAACAAATATTGCTATTCTCTTTCTTATTGTGGTTAATAATCGCCTGCTTGCAAGCACTGTGTAATTATCAATAAATATTGGCACGAACGAACATTGCAAGCTATTCTCTATGCACGTATTCTTGTCGCTATGTGACTGCTCATGTCTATTGATTTATTCACCATAGCGACACAGGTCTTTAAACCTGGGTTTAGTCCATGCATTAATAGCTTGATTATTCAGTAAGGTTGGGAAGCAAAAAAAATATTTATTTTTGAACACTCGTGTAGCCACCAAGGCCAATGTAAACGTTTCTATTGATCAATCTTACCAATGTTTCTCAGTTTTTGTTTCTTTCACCACATTAAATGAAGTTTAATGAGATTACATTTTTTACTTTAGAATTTGTCTTCGTGGCTAAGATATTATGAAACAATTTCTTCCACCAAACATACGGTCACTAAAAATATGCTGCTCATGGGGACAACAGAATCGAACTTTCCATGTTCAATTAATACTTAACACAATACTCAGCAAATAGAAAAGGAAATAAAATTGCCCATTAGACTTTAAACCATTTTGGCTAATACAAATAAATTTAACAACAAAAGAAGCAAAATATAAGTATTTTCTACAGCTGCATCAAGGCTGCATTAGTGCAGGTGTCAACTCATCTTTCACAGAAGTGAACTTCATGTAATGGTCTCCCCCTCAACCCCATGAGTTCGCCTCTTAAACCGCTCATTTCAAATGCTCCTACAGAAAAAACTTTCCGTGATTAAGTTCCGTAAGGAATGACCTCACTCTCCTCGCGGATATGCAGACAAGCCTCAAACACCATCTGTAACACTCTACTTTTCGTTTTTGTGCAATAGGTACTTTTTATTCTGCGTGAATATAAAATCACTTTCATTTTTCAGCTTTTTTTGGATTTTTCGGGCCAAAAATCAAGCTTTCGGAATACCGGAGAGAATTGATCTCTTTCAATTGTGGAGGATTTCGGAGAATTTTTCCATAGTGTTTTAGAAACTTTGGTTAGAACATTTTCGAAAATTCGCCATTTTAGTTCCTATATACTCAAAACGTACGAATTTTTCAAAACCGTCATTATAAATACTTAAGTTCATGTATTAACAAACGCAGTAAACCATGAAATAAATCTACAATCAAAATTTTAACGTGACAAACTTTAAAAAAATGTAATTTCTCTAATTTAAAAAATCAAAACAATACCACAAAATGGAATTTATAACATCTTATGCAGTACATTTAGTACTCATACAAAAAGTTTAAAGAAAATATTGGAGCGCTTTATGGAAAATCTTTTTACTATTTGTTAATTTTGCCCACATTTCAATCAAAATTGTTCGAAAACTATTTATATATTCGAAAAAATGTGCATGATCTCGATGAATGAACTATCGAGAACAAATTTTATGTAAAATTGAGAGTACTTATCTTAAATTTTGTAGTTGTAGGAAGACTCCGAAAAAATTCAACCTTTTAAAATTTTCGCTCGGCCCAGCAGTGGTAGCGTACGCACGTCCGCTGCACGGCAGCTACCTTCGCCTCAGTAGTGGCAAGTCAAGATAAGCGTTAGGTGGTGATCGTCGGATACGGAGCCCGCAACGGGCTAAGTTTATTTAAAACATTGTTGTTGGTTTTTTTGTGACTTTCGTGCAACAGTTAAGTGCCGAGTTATTGTGAATGTCAGTAAACTCAGGCCCCTCAACGGGGCAACTTATCAGAAGTGCCATGGACACTTTAAACAAAGCAGATAGTGAATGTGATCATATAGACTCCCAGTCAGATATTAAAGCAATGCAACAACAACAGCAGCAGATGTATCAACAGCAGCTTCATCAGTTGCAAACACAGCTGCAGCTCGCGCAACAAGACAAACTCAGCCGCAGCTAATGGGAGTGCCTCAACAGCCTCATGGTCAGCCTCCGCTAATATCTCAAGCAGGGCCAACAGTTACAGCGGAAGGAGACCAACAAAGTGGCGTATGTACTGCTGGTTCTACTTAAAAAAAGCAGAGTTCAACCGGCCTATCGGACAATAAGAAGCGCAAATTCTCCCAGCGTAGTGAAAGTAACGAAGGGCATAGTGAAGAGTGCAGTGAATTCAGTTACAATATCCCAGTCTCATCTAGATATAAGTTGTTAGAAAATACTGTAAGTGATTCCATGGAGCATAGCCAGATAGAACCAGTGCAAGTGAAAATCCCTCCCATTTACGTTCACGAAGTAGATGATTATAACAAGCTAATATCAGACTTAAAAAATATAGCCCAAGCAGACTTTACTACTAAACCTAACAAAATTAGTCAAAATCATGCTCACTTCTATTGAAGACTATCGCAGTTTTAGAAAATTTTGTGATGAACAAAACATTCAGTACTACTCGTTCAGAGATCCAACACAAAGCCCTATCAGTGTTAATTAAGGACATACCTACAAGCTACTCAGAAAAAGACATTAAAGATGAACTTATTCGTTTGAATCTACCAGTGTTAAAAGTTTGCAGACTCTATAATAAGGAAAGAAAGCCAATTCCAGTATGTGCAGTTGATTTAGAAAACAATAACGAAGCTCGAAAGATATATTCTTTAAACAGGTTTATTCATAGTGTAATCAAAGTGCAACAAAGGTTAAATTCCAGAGTAATAATGTGTAAAAAATGTCAGAGATATGGTCATTCACAAGCAAACTGTGGCTATCATCCCAGGTGCGTAAAATGCGTGGAAACCATCATTATTCGGAATGTAAAAGTCTAAAGACGCCGCACCGCAGTGTGCTAACTGTTTTGAATTTCACGCAGCTAATTATAGAGGTTGTAGCTATTATAAAAATATATTGAGTCCTTTGTTAAAACTTCCACAAAATGCAAATGACAGTAAATCAAACAACCAACGTACTTTACAATCTAAATTTTCTCCTAACCCGCCACTACAATCCAGTAAGCATTTCCCACCCCTCCTTGTACGGCAGCCAAGTTCAAGTAGCCAAACAACGTTTACTGCCCAGCCTACTAACTGGCAAAATATTATACCAACAATAGTTTCCCAAGTTGTATCTGCAATCGTCCCACAAATCCAAAGTATGGTAGAAAATAGTTATATCAGTATTAAATAATGGCAACTATTCAAGAGGTAAATAAGATATTAAACTGGAACGCCAACGGTCTAAAAGACAGGAAAACAGTTTCCGATATTTCCTGAAACACCACGGTATTAATATTGCCTGTATCACGGAAACCCATTTAATTCCGGGTGAAAGATTCAGTATTCCGGGTTTCATCACGTATCGTAATGACAGAGAAACGTCACATATAGCGTCAGGCGGTGTAGCTATATTTATATCGAAGAACGTTAAACACGCGCAAGTACCGACACCGACGTCAAGAAACCTGGAATCTGTCGGAGTGCGAATTGAAAGTAATGGCAAAAGTTTAACTATTATAGCAGGATATAAACCCCCTAACAGAACCTTTCCGGAAAACTCATACAGATGTATATTCAGTGATAACAATCCGACACTATTACTGGGTGACTTCAACAGTAAAAATATAGCGTGGGGCTGTAACTCGACATCGTGGCAAGGACAGAAGCTATCAGATTTTGCAACGGCATGTAACATCAGCATATTAGCTCCAAACGAACCGACAAGATACGCGTCCAATCCAAACATCATTCCAGATGTCTTAGATATTGTACTCACCAAAAATGTTAATTTTCCCATTCATCAAAAAGTATTACCGGAACTCGACTCTGACCACTGCCCGATACTACTATCCTTATCGGCACAAATCAATAGAACACAGCTCGATCAGGAAGTAAGAGGAATCGTAAATTGGAATAAGTATACTTATCTAATGTTATCCTTTTACTCATATCCGAAAAGTATAAGTAATGCGCGCGACATCGACGATGAAGTTGATAAATTCTCCAAAGCAACTATTAATGCCATCAAACAGTCGACACGACCTCGTCGTACGCCAAATGCTAAACCGATCCCAGTAAACATTCGAAATTTAATTAAATCAAAAAATAATATGAGACGGTACTGGCAAATTACTCGACGACCAGACGTTAAAACGAAAGTAAATAAGTTAACACGGCTGGTGAAAACCAAACTTGACAAACTACGTTTTTCAAGTTTCAATCAGTATATAGGCGAAATTCATCCAAATTCGTGTCACCTCTGGTCATCGGTCAAGCGCTTAACCAAAGAAAAATCAAACATTCCACCCTTGAAAATAGGAATTAACCGAGTATACTCAGACGAGGATAAGGCATCAGTAATGGCGAACACCTTGAAACTACCTTCAAACCGCACCCGTGACCGACGCATCATTTAACTCCAAAATCGAAAATTTCGTCAACTCTACTTTTCCAACGGCCGCACCACCTATTAAATTCATTACTCCATCTGAGACAGCTTTCGAAATTAAGCGTCTGAAAATTAAAAGCACCTGGAATTGACGGCATAAATACCGTGTGCATGAAAATGTTGAACAGGCGATCGATTGCAGCCCTGACGGCAATATTTAATGCGGCTTTAAGCTTCACTATTTTCCTGCAGCGTGGAAAAAAGCTGTAATAATTCCTTTCTGTAAAGCTGGAAAAGACCCGAGATACGTTGAAAGCTACAGACCTATTAGTCTATTGCCAACCATATCTAAAATATTTGAAAGACTAATACTATCTAGACTTATTAAATTCCTTAATTCCACCAACGCTATTCCGTCGATTCAATTCGGTTCAGGACCAATCACTCAACAACGCACCAACTACTACGACTCACTGAAGAAATAGCACAAGGCTATCACCAAAAGGAACATACAGCATCAGTATTTTTGGATATAAGTCAGGCGTACGACAGAGTCTGGCACTCTGGTCTAATTTATAAAATGCGACAACTAAGAGTCCCGGAGTATTTACAAAAGGTTATCGAAAGTTTCCTCTCTAACAGATCGTTTGGAGTCCACAAGGATCGGCACTCTCTCCCATTCTGTTCAACATTTTTAGCTACGATATCCCCACTGAGGGTGACTCCAAGTTAGCGCTGTACGCAGATGATGTCGCCCTCTTCGCAACGCACAGCGACATTGCCGTAGCCAAGGACTATATTCAAAACACATTAAACGAGTATGTTAACTAGACTCAAAAATGGAGAATCAAAATAAACCCGTTAAAATGTCAAGCAAAAATCTTCACGTTACGCCGCCCAAAAAATCCTACTGAATTATGCCTTCATAATACATTTATTCCGTGGACCTCCTCACCGATAAAATACTTAGGAGTGTTGCTTGACAAAAGATTGACATGGAAACCACACATAAATGCAATAGCAAACAAAGCATCTGCCAAAATTTCAAAACTCTTCCCTCTAATCAATGCACATTCTTCATTGAAAGTCGAATGCCGATGCTACTATTTAAGTCCCTAATTCTACCAACCATGACTTATGATGTCCAGTTTGGGGTGTGCGCGACAGCAATTTAACGCCATTCAGAATATTTTTAAAAGAACTTTAAATGCCCCCTGGTTCATTCCAACATCCAGATTCGCAGAGAATTGAAAGTGCCGTCATTAATCGATCACATAACTCAAATAGCTCAAAACTTTTACCAAAACCTTCACACTTCCCCATGCTCCTTAACCTTCAGCCTAGGTCGCAATGCTGCATACTCACGTATTAAATCCAGGTATCCTAAAGACCGATTCAAACCACCGTAATCCCCCATTACTGTCAATAGATCAACTGAAACAGTCTTCTACCTCGCTTCGTTTACTTTAGACCAATATTTATGTTATTCCGAGTAATATAAACCACTGCTTATGGATGGCCATTCCCAAAAGTGACAAACTGTGTATTTCATAATTTAACCTCCTCGAAAGACATGTATGTCGAACGAGAAGAAATAAATTAAAAAAAAATCCTTTTAAAATTTTCGAAGATTCAGAGTTAGGAGTAAAATTCGGGCCTATGCCATCATTAAATGTGATTTTACTCTATTCTTACAAGAAATTTAAAGAAAAATCAAGAGACATTTTCCAGAAAATTTTGAAAATATCGCAGAAACTTTATGTACGAGTAGCCCCTAAAATTAATGCACATTTTTCAAATTCGCAGTTCTTGGAGTGGAGCCTGGTCGTTCGGGGAATATCCATTTCCGGAAAAATCCTTTCTACGGTTTAGGTTAGGGAAGACACGTTTTAAAAAAAAAGAACACTATTCCGGTATCAAGGGCTCACAATTCGTAAAATATGACTACATAGTGTATGAGAATGAGTAATTTACTGCATATTAGAACCGGATTTATCCACTTTTTCTCTATCAGGGCCCCGCAATACGCGTTTTTCCGTCAAAAAATTGACGTTTTTGGCCGCAGCATTACATAACTTTCTCTCTACTATGTATATTACTCCGTATACGAGAAAGTAAAAGAATCTAGTATTTCTGGAAAGTTTAAAAGAATAAGTGCATTGGGATGGGAAACTTTGAAAGAACGTAAATTATTCCATTTCAAAAGACATCTTTGAATTTTGAGTTTAAATATTCATTATATTTTAGTACAATTGAACATAAATCTCGAACATTATTATGGAAAAGTAATCTCATTTTATTCTGAGAGACAATTATTTCCCCCTTAGTTTTTGGTTAATTCATCATTATTTTAATAAAATCGTGAGAACGTGCACGAGAGATTTCCATGAAAATCTCATGTCAAAATGTTAAGTTTTGATGTCGTCATCAGAATGCATTTTGCTACCTCCTACATATCTTTCGAATTAGTTATACGGTGTCGTTACGCGCAGTAACCATTCTCGTTCGTTTTGATGAATGTCGTCACAAATATTTCCCACGCCCCTCAATGGTATGGACGATTACAGGATCACATTGCAGAAACGGAGAAAGTGCACACACGGAAATCTAGAAATGTTCGATAATTATCTCAGGGCGTAGTGCACGGAACGGTAGCGGGCCTTGAATTAGCGTCACATGACTTGCATCTGTTTCAACAACTTCAAGGCTCATTGATTGTTTTAGAGCGTTTAAATTAATCATAATCCGAGACGAAGGATACCTAACAGGACGACGAAAGGGATAGTTGCTCGGAAGCAATGCAGAGGAATAGGACACTAGATCAATATTTAGATTTGTTGTGTATAAAAATATTAAATGTTTATTCTTATTCTATAATTTATTAATGATTGATAAATGTGTTGGACTGATGACGATTACAGTGGACATATTCTGTTCGAAAATATATGGGTTCACAACAGTATTATTCAAGCTTATTTCTCTCATAGTATTTGCCCTCAATTTCTAGTAATAGAAAATGAATATAGTGTGTAGAAATACTTTAACCCGTAATTAATGATAAATCAAATGTTTTGAATTTTTAAAATTATTTTTTGCAGTAGGATGTAAATATAAGGTCATTGTTAGCAGGAAATTATCACATCAAGAATATCTTGAATGCATCTCATAACATAGTATATTCCAATGTAAAAATAATTATGAAACTCATTTGCGAAGTAAATATTTTACATATTTCAAACAATATGTAATTATATGTACTTATATAATTTGGGAAACTTTCGAATTAAAATGTATTGTTCAATCAGCAAATGTTTTGATTCCACCCACGGGCGACAACGTATGACTGTCAACATTCCGCTTACGAAACATGAGAATCTGTCTTCCCTTTGGAGAAATGGCGTTAAACCAAAACCGCCAAATAAAGAATGAGATCACATTATTCAGCGCGATATCGCATCGTCGATATCCGAAGATCGCTGCGCGCCGAAACGGGAAAGTGGGGATGAGCGGAGGGGGTTCCCCCGCAGTCGATTTATCCCTCAACAATTCAATTATTGGCAAACGCTCCCTTGTGCGCGCCGCGTTAGGCTCGATACAGGCGCGTCACGTGACAACGCGAACAAATCGACGCGCGATCCATCGCCGACGGCGGGCCGCGCGCCGCGGAACCAATAATGAATCGGCACGACACCAATGCGTTCTTGAGCAATCGCGAGGTAACGGTATTCGCGATAAATCTTATTACGCTGCGGTTTCGACGCGCTCGCCCGGGGATAGGGACCCCTAATGGCGGCCATATTTCGTCCCAAGGGTGCGGCGGCGGGGCGGGAAGACGGTGGTGCTGAGGGAGGCGAGGACGCCAAAGGTTAGGGGACCGGGGATGTCTGAGGAGGGAAGCGACTCGAGGTTGTGGTTGACGGGAATGGCATGATGTGGTGGTGGCGGTGGTTGTTTGAAGACGCTCTAGGATGAACAAGTGAAGATGGAAGGGTATGGTAATGGTTGAGGTTGGCATTGAAAGAAGTTTGCATTCAAAACGTGTCAGTAATGGCGATTTCAGTTTACAGTGGTATTGTCATAATACTTAAGTCATTATCATTTTGAGGTTGTCATTCTCAAATGAGAAAATGAAGTTGTACCTAGTGGAGTTAGGAAAGGAACAATTTCTTTAGTAATTAACTGAAACAAGGCTTTGAGTTGAAAGTAAGAATGGGAATACGAATGTGTGGTCGATGTTAGTCGAAGAAATAAGAACTTCTATGCCGAACCGAATTCATTATGAGAGAGCAAGAGGTAAAGGTTTCAATTTCACATCTCTCCCTAGAGAGTAAACAGCAATATTTTCATAGTATATAGTCTTAATATCTATACAAAGCATGATGGTTTGTATCATATCATTTTGTGTATGATCATCACCCACAACATGTTATGATCGATATGTTAGTTGTATTATATTGTGAATTTGTACAAAAATCTGTCATAGACTATTTAGAGCCGAGCGAAGCAAGAAATGGTCCAACGGTATTAAGTAATCGTAACAAAACAAAAGAGTAAAAATACTATCTTCATATAAGTGCAAAGGAAGAAGCATCCAGAAACATATTTATGTACTTACAAAAATATGCAAGTCATAAACAAATTAGAGACGTAAACAGCAGGTATCAACTCATTAAAACATATCCACGAGGAGGCCGGATTCAGAAGCGTGGAGGCCCAGAAAAGCTCTGAAAATGGGGAAAAAAGCGAAGTACGAAAGAGCAAGCGCCAGAGCGTGGAGACGGCAGCCACACCCCCAAGACGGGTGTTAGCGCCGGAGGTTGGCAGCATCGGGCGCGCGTGGCGCCCCTCGTTTGTAATCCCAGCTCCTCGGGGGAACCCCCGCGTCGCAGGGGAAAGCGAGGCCTGTATTTTTGCAATGTCGCGCCGCCTATCGCGCAGGCTCAAGCGCGCAGCATTAATCACGCACGGGGGGTCTCAAACGGCCCCCCTCCCCTTCTCCGTCTCCTCCCCCCTCCACGCTCCCAGGGCGTAAGCGCGTGCGTTGGGGCGAGAGCTGGAAACCGGAAGTCCTATTAAGCTTTTTCCCGGGATCCGATATTTAATACGGACGCGGGGTTGGGGAGATGAGGGGCCGCGCCCGCAGCTTGAAGAGGTTAGGGAGGAGAGGGTTGTTTTTGTGGAGCGAAATGAGAGGGTTAGGGAGCAGCGAATGGGTCGGTGGGTGCGGCGGCGACAGCGTTTGCGGTGGTGGAGGAGGTGAAGCATGAGGGATGGCTGAGGGTTCACGGAAGGCGGTATGTTGTTGACAGAACGACCTGAGGAGATTGTGGAGCGATAGTAAAGGTGACGAAAGGGGCCGCAAAGGAAGTGGTGGTTGGGTTTGCTATATGAGGTGAATACGCGGTGATGACGGAGAGGTTGAAGGTGATAGATATTTCAAAATTTGAGATAGCGTAATTAGATATGGCCGGAGGAGGTTGTCATGAGACAAATCCGAATGGAAAGCAATGTAGCCAAAAGTAAATGCATAAAACAAAAGTAAATACCGATGAATTTGATCTGATGAATTTGGAATCTACGGTAATACATTTGAAGATCAGTAGTGTGAGTGTAAAGCAGAGTGCAATTTAGTCTGAGTAATTGTCACTGCGAAGAATGTGAAGAACTATATTGTGAATATTATTTATATTCCATGATATACATATCCATAGTCTCATGGATCTTTCATTTACAACAATTTGTTTATCAGTTGAGTTTATCACTGTATCAGTTGAGCATGAACAGAATAAAACGTTTAACAGCCTTTTTGGAAACCTACATTTCTCGAAAAAAATCTTTGACGGACAATTCCGCTAAAATTTACATGTTACAAAAATTCTGCATTTAAATAATAGATAGAAAACTAATGTCAAGCAATCTAACATGGATGCAAACACTTAAGATGTCGGGGAACCTACGAAGACAATGAGTACCGTGAGGGGCGAGGGGAACTCTGAAGATAAAGTGGATTGATTGATTATTTCTGATTTCCGGTCGCAACAACTGCAATTATTATTTCCATCAGTGTGGTGCATCTTATATCTCAGGAAGTGGCAGTGTTCCTTCTGTGCTACATCCCTACCAGCATGGCATCCACGACATTCCTCCTCGCTGGGACAAATTCTAAGCTGGCCTGGTCGTCTAATCGGGTCGTCTAATGTATGCTGCACTTATTGAATGATTAGTGATTCAAAACTCAGTTGCTAAAGCCACTATTCCCGTAAGTGTACTGCATGTTTTTCATCAGGAAGTGGCTGTGAGCTTCCTTCACTGGATGGCGGGATCCGGCACCGACCTACCGTCGACTAACGGAGTTTTTCTCAACCAGATATCTCCCATCAGCGAACTTGTCCGCCCCAGCCGGACAAGTTCCAAGTCCCCTCTGGTCTTCTGGCATGTGTGATTGTGTAGTGCATGTTAGTGTAAGCGTGTGAGTGAGAGGTGAGGATTGGAAAGGAAGAGGAAGGAAAGATCGCGCGTGGTTCGTGGCCCGCTTTTTAGGGTACTGCCTAGTGTTGATCGGAAAAATCACGGGAAATAACCGATCAGACCAGCCGGTCGCTAGAAGTCTCTTCCTGACAAGGACCAAATTCAACCTAGCCCACAAGCTAGTGTCGAATATCCTGCCGCCGTCGGGACTCGAACCTAGGACCTCCCGGTCCGAGGCTCTGGTGGCTCATTTGACGTACTAAGCTACCGCTCCCAGTTTGTTATACATCACACAGAAGAGGTAGCATTGAATAGGATGATAGGATACCAACACCTTTGGTTGTGACGTGGGAAGGATGCATTTAGGTAGGCATCGGCGAAACGCACGAAGTGAATACGCAGTGCTAGGGGCGAACGCCGTGGAGGAGCGAGCGTGAAGAAGCGAGCGTGGAAGCGGGCGTGGAAGCGAGCGTGGAAGCGAGCGTGAAGCGGCGTGGAAGCGGGCGTGGAAGCGAGCGTGGAAGCGGGCGTGAAGCGAGGCGTGGAAGCGGGCGTGGAAGCGAGCGTGGAAGCGAGCGTGGAAGCGAGCGTGGAAGCGAGCGTGGAAGCGAGCGTGGAAGCGAGCGTGGAAGCGAGCGTGGAGCGTGTTGACGGGGACGGGACCGCCGCGCCGGGCGCGCTCAAGTGGCAGGCAGGGCAGGGCGGGGGCGCCGTGGAGTCGGCGGCGAGTGTCTTGGGGCCGCGTGGCTGCGCGTGGCATGTGACAGGGCCTACCTTGCGCGCCTCTCCGCGCTATGACGTGGAGCTTTCTCCGCCGCGCGGTGCCCATACTGAGCGGCCACGCCCCCCTCCCCTACTCTTTCCGGCTGCACTCTCCATTTACCAGAGTATTGAACTGATTAGAGAGCTTTCTGTATTGTTTTGGTTCGACTTTTGCTGAAAACCAATCTTTTATGAAATAAGTACATCTATTAGGTTGGTTGGTTGATTCCGGGCGCGTCAACAGCTTAGGTCATTAGTCCCGTAAGTGTAGTGCTTGTTTTTTCCTCGAGAGATGGCGGTAATGTTTCCCCGCTGGTTGGCGAGATCCGGCGCCGACCTACCGTCGGCTAGTGGGGTTTCCCCTGGGACTCTTCCACCGGCGAGTTCCAAGTCCCCGACCGGTCTCCCAGAATATGTGGTAGTGTGGTGCATGATGGTGTGTGTGAGTACATCTATTATTTCGATTGCATAGAGCACAGATTTCAATGTCCACTCAAAGTCATTTTGGAGTTCATATCGTTTTTGGAGAGGTTTTATATCTACCTAAAGTACAAAGATTTTTAGTCCATATAAAAAGGATGATGCTTTTTCCCAGAAAATTATCGTCGCTTTGTAAGTAACTGCAACTTTCAAACTGGCTTTTCTCGTAACTAGGATTTCCGGTTATACAAGAAATGCGCTCTAAACCATCGATATACGAGGATACGATTTTTTTATAGTTAATGTGTATGATTGTCAGAAACCTCTCAACGACTAAAGAGTTTATTTACAAACGTTGGACGTAAACATTTGAGAAGCCGAGAAAAATGGTAAAGGTAATTTTATTCGAAATATTGCCTCCAAATCTATATTTCAGTACATAATTCATTTTTAATGCAAGTCCAGGCGATGCAACATGGGTTGGGCCAAGCAAATGAGGCGATCCGGGAAGCAGGTAGAGAGGGGAAGATGACAATCGAAGTGGCTTAACAGGAGAGGTGGCTCAGGGAATCAATTGATGTCACTGCAGCACCTCTGACCGGGATGTCTTAGGATTTGAGTCCCGACGGTGGCTACAGACATAAGTCGAATTCAACTGCTGTGTAGAGGAGAATTCTATCTGCCGGCTGCTCTAATGGATGGTTTTCCGTGGTTTCTCCGATCGACACCAGGCGATGCAATACCCTAACAACCGGGCCAGGGACCGCACGTAATCTTTCCTTCCTCCACTGTGTCCTATCCTCTCTCCTTACTCAAACACACACTTACAAGCACTACACTACCACACGTGCCGGGAGGCCAGTCGCAAACAGAATATCCTTCCTCTGTGGCAGTGTCCCGCTGGTGAATATACCAGTTTGGGAATCCCCACTAGCCGACCGTTAGGTCTGCGCCGGATCTCATCATGCAGCTGGAAAATATCACTGCTACCTCCCGAGGAAAAATTCATGCACTACACTTAAAGTGCTAATTACCTCAGTAGTTGACGTGTCCGGAATCACTAGTCAATCAATCATCAATCAACTAATCATTCACTAATCAATCAATCAAGGCAGTGGCACAGTGGGAGGGGTGGGAAAAGCGGTCGGGCAGGGCGAGCCGTCAGGGCACGGAGCCTTGTGGAGTAAAGTACTCTCCTGACAACGCGCGGATATAAGAAAGTCAATTATAATTACACAAACATTCAGATTGCCGGCCTGGATATACGTATAGCTATGACGTAAAGAACCGTCTTGTGCCTTGAGGGTCACGGGTTCAAATCCCCCCCGAGGCGTGGTTTGTGTGTCCCTATACCTTTGTCGTTACCCCTAATGTTACTTTTTAGTGGTCGCTACATGACCTTAGTAGTTCAAAAGTAGTTGAAAGTTAACTTCCTTTACTAATTTTATCACATGGAATATTGCTGCAAAGCATCATTGTCGAGAAGGGACTTAAAAAGCAAAGAGAACTCACAAAATATTTCACTTTTTCTTTATTTTCGTCCAATATTTCATAATGGCAACGAAAATTTTAAATTACGTGTCATTGAAGTTAAATAACAGAAATTGTTTTTTCGTAAGCATGAGAAATCGAAGGTCGCATCAAAAAAGGTGTGTATTATTCCATAAATTTCGTTTATAAATCTGACAGCAACTCACATAATAGCTTTTGTACTAAATCGAAACAACGGTATTATAAATCACGACAGTTTTCCTGGCTGTAAATAGTATTAACTACAGTTATTATTTATGAACACCGTAAAGTGTTCCTTTCAAAAAAATATATTTGCAATGGAGAATAAGATTCATTAATAGTGTTAGCCATAACTCATTATAGATCCTTGAAAACTTTACTAATTAACTTCACCCAGCAACTGATGATAATGCATTTGTAACAATGTAAGTTTTAATATTAATGTTTTGCTTCAATATTTCATACCTTGAATGCTAAGTAATAAGTAGACATCGAATGTTTAGAAATGCCTATTTTTTTCTAGAGAACTTATTTAAAGGCTGATAATATATGTCCACAAATCATGACAAATGATGACATTGGGAAGTTTTATAATCCTTTATTTTAACATAAATCCATTTTTGCATAAATACTTTTTTAGGACTTTTTTGCCTTTTATTTATTATATTTATATACAATGCTAAGATATCGGAAAATCGACGATGATACAACGTGACCATTCATTACGAAACCTTAATACAGATCTTGAAATTTAAAATTTACGAGAGAATTCCTGAAAGTATACCAACTGATTTTTTCCATTTCCTATTTCAGAAATACCAGCCATGATCTGAGAACATGGACGGTTGACAATACACCGAGAGAACCGACATTTTAAGTGGAAATAAACATAAATTCCCTGAAGGTTTAAGTGTTGCTAGTGTTGGACTGCTAAAATATATGCCAGTCACATGATTCAGATATCCTTCTCCGCATTCAAACTGATTTTGTCTCGCAGTCGTCGATGAAATTGTGATTCTTGTATGACCAAATTTGAAATTGTGATCCTTGAAAAGTGACTGGTAATATGTAAATATTACTGGTTAATGGAAAATATTAAGAATAAAATAAGAAGAGTTGTAAATATGAAATCTAGTTCTAAATTAAAATATACGAACTGGTTTTGGCATTTAAGTTTACAAAATATAATAGACAAAAATTACAATTTTTCCATTTTATTGTGTATGTAACTTATGACAGTGTCTTTTTTCTCCGTATTCTTGACTTTTTCAGTGCCTTTTTAGGCGCCTAAAAGACGATTTTTTAGGGCCTAAACATCCGATTGCTAGTAATAAGTAACTGATTTTATGTGCTAATGATCACGTTCTCTCTAACCCTTACACCACTTGTCTCTGATTCTGTTTCATACTTTCTCCTAGTAATTGCTCACACATTATTTTTCATATTTTTTCATCCTTGTTTAATGCTATAAGATCTGGTGTTCACTTCTAAATAATTTTACAGTATACTGAAACCGGTTTATGTATTTAAATAAAACATTTAGTTAGTACGTAGTTGAATTCTTTTTAATTTCCTCTTTTAGAGGTTTGCCAGTTTTCATTTGAGCTCACGCAAATACGAAAGAAAATTCTATTTATTTCAAATTTAGATTTTTAGATCTTTAATCTAAAATTAGATTTTTAATAAATTAAAAATTAATTTAAGTATATTGACTTTTCACCAAAGTTGTTTTACTGTGGTTTTACATTGTTCTGGGCTCAATATCTTGAATAAATATTTAGAAATTTGTGCAACATTAGATATATTACTCATTTGTAGTTTCTCTCATATTCTCATATACTAAGACAATCCTTTGAACTTCTTAAATGATACCTTCAAGCAAAGTTCCCAATTCCAAATCCAATTAGAGGTATGTTCTTAACGTTTCGGCTGTCGTACCTCCGGCCTTTCAAGGGCTGAAGTCTTTCAAATTTTCTTACTCGTTCGTCTGTTTTCACCCCACCATACTCCTCTCCACTTAAGACATTCCGACCACTGTGCTTCCATGTTTGCGAAGATTTATTGAAAAGCCAGCGTCGAATTTCCAAATTCCAAGCGGGCCGAGCTTTCGCTTGGGAGGCGTTTTCCTGCATCGAGTCGATTTTTCATTCTCCCCCATTGTTCCCTGAACGTATTTTCATAATGCGGAGATTTTATTTTCTGCTCCCCATTGTTGAAAGAATTTAATATGTACTTAAATAATTTAATGTAGCGCTCACGAACATTTATCACGGGATAATGTGATGGAAAAATTAAATTGAAAAAATCAGCATAGAAATAGGCAGACTTAAAAAAAACTTCCTAGAACAATCTACACATAATAACATGAGAACGAAAATTAGTTTAAAAAAGTTTGGCCTCAGCGCTTTCGAGGGAGGCTCACATCCAACGATCATGAACTGTGTATGTGTCGTAAAAGAAATTCGTAGAGAAAGGCTTGCTCGCTCAAAAATATGTGTTTGTTTTCGAAAAAAGCGGCGCCGGCGAGAGGAAGACGAGGGAAAGGAGTCGAAATTAGTTTCTTCGCCCTTCCAATTCCGAGACGGGTAATAGGATTTCGTGTAAACAAATATGCACGGCACGTCCGCACGCATGATATTGTATCTAAAACACTCTTAATACGCGTCGTCAGTATTCGCGCGGGCGCGCTCATCTCGAGGGAAAGACGAGGAAGGGATGCGTCGAAACGAAATTCCGCCTGAAGGTGCAGCAGGGGAGAGAGGGTGCGCAAGCGGCGCGACGGGCGAGGGCTGAAGAAACCATCCCTCAACATCCCACGCGACTCAGGGACGCAATTTGTCGCCTGCGGAGAGATCGCCCCGTTAGGCCGAGTTAGCATACGTGGGTGGCGTGGGGCGGCGGCGAGGGTCGCGGCGCCGTGAAGGGCGGAGCGAAATGGTGGTGGTGGTGAGGGGGAAGACTCGAGCGCAGGCCGGGTCGCGGAAAAGGGCGCAGGCGGGGCTGGGGTAGGAGCAAAAGCGCAGTCGGGATCACGGGCGTAGGAAGGGGTGCGGGCGGAGAGAGGTGGCGCGTGGGGGCAGGGGGGTGGAAGGGGTGCGGGCGGAGAGGAGCGAGGGGGCGCGGGTGCGTGTGTGGGCATGAGCGGGGAAGGGGATGGAGGGGTTGCAAGAGTCGAAGCGCTGGTGCGGAGGGGCTGGAGAGGGCGCGGGCGAAGAAGTGGGCGGGGCTTGCGGGGGGGCGAGTGAGGGTTTGTGAGCGAGAGTGGAGTTAATGGCAGGGAGACGAGTTGCTGGGCGACGGCAGAGGCGGGGTCTTGGGTGGGGTCGTGGACGGAGTGTTGACGGGAGGATGGGGCAGAGGAACGAGCAGAGACGCGTCCGGGCAGAGATGTGGTGGGAGAGGAGTTTAAGGGGAGAGGAGCTCTTTCGCGCTCTGTAAAAACCTGCGCGTGGCCGCCCAGCCTCTCTCGTCTTCATTCCCTGGAGTCACGGTGTGACGGCGGGGCGGCGCCGTGCAGTGCTGGACGAGCCGGCTGGGAAGGAGGGTTATTCTAGGTCCTGGTGGAGACTTGTCGTTAGCATCTATTCCCCTAACTTTGTGCCAGTTTATTTCATTTTTACTGTTTTCTCATCCCATCTTTCTAAATTTCCTTTTGAAGTTTAACCTTTGTGTTAATAACGTCAGACTTCTTAATAATCTTGCTTTCACTTCTTTTTTGTTATTAGATCTCCTGTTTTTATGACTATTTATGTGCAGTATTCTATTCAAGACACTATTATGAATAAAACGATGAAAGTTACTTGATTTCCTAGTATTTGAATATTTACTATTTTCATATATTATACCTTAAAGTAATAATTTATCTGAGATTATTTATCTTAACGGTGTGTTTTTTAACTCTTGAGTTTTATTTTCATTTATACGAGTTTTCATTAAACTTTTCTATTAATAATACTTTTTTTTCAATTCTTACATTTTCCAAAGCCTGCGTTTATTTTTAGAGAGATAATTTTCACCTAGTTTTCAGAAAGTAATGATATGGACAGATTTAAGTATGTGGAAATATGAGAGGCTTGTTTTGTTATTCGTGCAAAGAGCTAGCATGTTCGAAAGGAGTGGAAAAGATGTAACCTACCTACAGAATAATTCGTTGTCTTTCTTTGCAGCATTTTAAAATGTTACAAGATTTCTTCCTTGCTCGAGTTAATGTTTTAAACATCTGTTTCTTTTCTTTTCATATCTAAGATCTGCATTTTTTATACATTGAAGATACTGTTATATACTTGAAAATCGTGTACACTATTGTACTAAAATGTAATGGCAATTACATTTGTATGTATCTTACAGCTTTCTATAGATTTTTATCGTCGTAGGAGACAAAATGTTGAGAAAATGGCTGTCACTATTATGTAGAACATTTAAAACGTGAAGTGTTTTCTCAGTAGTGAAGTAAACTTGTGTTAATTATTTAGGTATATACAGGTGAAATCACTTGATCTGCCTATTTGAAAGTTTTTTTTCAGCTTGCATTACGTAAATATGTATGTTGTGAAGTAAATATTTCACCATTTACCACTTTCTTTTTAACTTTTTCTTTTTTGCTGTAGTTTCAAACGTCAAACATCGTCATTCTATATATTTTTTTTTTTATTTGTTAATAACAAATATACAGTCAAATGTTTACTAATTCTAGTCAATTTGAATGTATGTCCTTTATTCTCGTGTTAATTACTTCTATGTCAACGTTGGGTGGCCGAAGAAAATCGGAACTGTCGAATCACTTTGATAGCAGAACGTCCAGAAGAACTTCACTTCTATTTTTTATGTTGAATTTTTTTCGTTGTGATATTATTTTCGAGTCTTCAATATTTTCTTCTTCGCTCCCCTTGCATCGTCGGAAACATTCTTTCGGCTCCCCTGTTTACCCTACTTTATTATCCTGAATAATTCCGGCGGCCATGCATGTCAACACCATTATCCTACTTAGAGTGCGCGCAACGCATTCATCGCCACATGTCGCTCAATCTCCGCCCTCGAAGCGCCCTCCGCTCCCCACTTCCTCCGCGCTCCCCTCCTCGCTCACGCGCCCCCTCGCACGCGCTCTGCCACCTCCCCTCCCCGCCCCCCGCCCCCCCGCACCGCCTTCTCATGCCAGCCTACCGGCTAGGTCGAATTCAGTCGCTGTCTGGAAGAGAATTTTGGATCGGTAGTTTTCCGTGGGTTCTCCGATCAACACCAGGCGAATGCCGGAGCAGTACCCTACCAAACGGGCCACGGACCGCGCGCGATCCTCTTAGTTGACTTATCCTCTCCCTTACACACACACTTACACTAACATGTACTACACTACCACATATTTCGGGAGACCGGTCGGGAGTTTAGAGCTTGTCCCGGCTGGGGCGGTGCTCCGCTGGTGGGAGAGTCCTGCTTAGGGAAACCTCGTTAGCCGACGGTATGTCGGCGCCGGATCTCGTCATCCGGCGGGGAGATCACTGCCATCTCCGGAGAAAAAGCATGCACTACACTAACGGACTAATGACCAAAGCTGTTGACGCGCCCGGAAACACGAAAAAATCAATCTATCTATCACCAGTGCCCCTGCTTTCTATCTCCAATTTTCAAATCCTGGTGACTAATGCACAGTGTGGGTTTTATCGGAGTTCTCATGTTTTCTTTGCTTCTCTTTTAGCCATATTCCTCAAATTAAATCTCATTTTAAAATGAATCATCTGCCTTTGTTATAAATGTAATTAATAAATTTCCCCTACCGTCTGCAACTATCCCCCGCTCATAGCCTTGAAGCTCAGCCTCACCCTGCGCAAACCGTCTCGCACCAATGTATCACCAAATGTGATGTTCTCAAGGTTGTCTCTAAATCACATCACAGGTGTTTTAAGGTATATAAAGGTATTTTTATTTAATAACATTACTTTCCATTACCATGCTCTCTGCAACCAAATTAACCATCAACTTTGAATCCGCTAATAGTTACTTACACCCAAGATTCCAGCAAATTAATTTCTCGCCCAGAATATCCTTGCTGCGCACACTATTCTCTTCGTCATACTTTATTTCTTACGTACGAGGGTAGTGGTACAGTAGTTCACGGTAATCATTATCCAGCCAGTATTCTCCCTCAGTGAGCTCTCTTGCATTACAAGTTCCGCAATTATTTTGCCAGCTCCAACATTCGACGCTTCACACCCATGCTACCCACCACTGTTTTCAAAAGACCTCCTTTCCACTACTCATGTGACACGTGCTTGTCTGTCTTGTACAGATACTTTCATTTCTGTGTGTACCACTGACGTCATTGTCTTTCGAGGTACCTCTTCTGCTCTAGCGACGAATACGTCATCACATTCATCGTTCCCGATCGTCTTTATCATCCTCCAGAAGCACGATGCCCAACATTCCCTGGCCACGCTCAGCGTTGTCTTCCATATTAGTCTCCTGGCTCCTTGGCTCCCTCCATAACTCTTAACCCTTCCCAGTTCTTAATGTTTTCTCTGTAGTCTCCTCCTTGGCCATTTTTTCTCTCCTCTCTTCGGTATCATTGCCCCCCCCGGCCCCCCACGCACACACCCTCACATCCCTCATCCCCTTCAGCCCTTGCCCTTTTCCCTTCCGCCCCTGGTTTTCCTCCAGCCCTTCACCTCTCACATCAGCCCAGCATTCCGCACCGGCGCGGGGTGGCGCGGCGCGGGGCGGCACAGCGAAGGCAGCGACGACGCTGACATTGGCGCCGTCAAACGTACGTGGCAGGACGTCGTTAAGCACACATGATTTATGGCGACATCTCGTCCCCTCGCGGCGCGCGACCCCTCCGAGCGCGCCCTCGCCGCAACTGCCTTCGCGCCCCGACCCTGCTCCCGCCCCTCCACGCCCCCCAGCCGCCAGGCAACCACTTCCACTTTCCGCTCCCGCTTGCCCATCCTTCTCCGTCCGCACCACCGCCACTGCCTTCGCACCGCCTCTATCGCCATCTCCGTCCTTGCCTCTACCCCCGCCCCCATCTCTGCTCCTCTCCCCCAACGCTGTCCCCGCCTCCACCTCCATCCCCGCCTCCCTCCCCCCTCCGTCGCCGCCTGCGTCCCCGCCTCCGTTCCCACATTCGTCCCCATCTTCTTCCTCCCTCCTTTTCCCTCCGTCCCCCCCCCCCCCCCCCCCCCCCCCCCCCCCCCCCGCCTCCGACATCGCCTCCATACCCGCCTCCGAGCCCGCCACCATACCTGCCACCGTTTACACCTTCTCCCCGTCCCCACCTCTACCACCGCCTTCGCCCCCTCTACCCTCCCCACCTTCATCTCCACTTTCGCCTCACTTCCGTCTGCGCCTCCATCACCACCATCACCACCGCCAACACCGCTGCCTTCCCCACCGTTTCCCTCCCCCCTTCCCCCTCCGCCCCCCCCACCCTCACGCCACCCTCTCCAGTTCCACCTCTACATCCGTGTCCTCTCCACCACTGCCACCCCCGCATCTGTCACCGCAACCCCCCCCCCGTCTCGGTGGCGCGTGCTTGCGCCGCGCCGTTTCCGTGGCGGCAGCGCGGGGATATTGCGTTTTGAAAAACCCTGCGCCCCCGCCCGCCCTGCATTCACAGATACGGATCCCCCCACAGGAGCCGCCGGGCTCCCGCTGTTATTAAAACGCAGAGCGCCTCCCGTCGATCGCCGCTCCGGCAGCGCGCCACCCGCCCGTGTCTCCATCCGAAGGCTCTCTTCATCCCCGCGCGCGCTCTCCGAGGAAGTCCTCGTCTCCGCCGCGGCGGGTGCGTTCACTTTCAACCGAATACGTCTTTTCAGGGCTGCTGTACATGCAACACCACAATCATGCTATTCATGATTAGTTGAAGGTTTTGACAGCGGGAGAAATATGGTAGGAATATTTTTGTGTGTACGTGGATTATGTTGTTTTTTATACTTCTTTTGTCTATTTTATCTTTTAGGTATAAAAGAATTGCTGGTGCGGTGTTATTTGCATCGATATTTCTCCAGCATTTTTATTCCATTTTGGACTGGCTGTTTTTGCTTCATGAATGACATTCTCTTCCATTAAGTAATTCTAATAATAATAATAATAATAACAATAATAATGATAATAATAACAATAATAACAATAATGATATACTTTCTAAATAAAAGTTCCAATAATTACTTTTTATAGACAGTAACAAATCCATTTATTAAAACAAAATTATTTTTACAATACAATGGTATCTTGAAACAAGAAACAGCGTGGCAACGTTTCAGAGGTCAAATTGTCCCTTCATCATCAGACCTTAAAACATTATGTCAACTAAAATAAGAAACTAAAAAATTAATATAAATAAATAAAAATGAAGAATTACATTATTATAAAACAAGTGTGTTTGACAATATAAGGAATTCACAATAAATTTTCAATGTTGAGATGACTACATACTATACAAGGAATTGGTTGAATTATCGTGTAATATTGACCTTGGTAGATAGTGTGATGTTGAAAACATATTTCCTGTAAATTAACACTCCCAATTAAAATTTAAACTTATTAACAAACATCCTATTGATTCATTGATTCATTGATTTTTTCGTGTTTCCGGGCGCGTCAACTGCTTCGGTCATTAGTCCCATTGGTATAGTGCATGTTCTTTTTTCTCGGGAGGTGGCGGTGATGTTCCCCACTGGGTGGCGAGATCCGGCACCGACCTACTGTCGGCTAGTGGGGTTTCCCCGTAACCAGGACTCTCCCACCAGCGGCGCCCCAGCAGGGTCAAGCTCTAAACTCCCGACTAGTCTCCCGGAATATGTGATAGTGTGGTGCATGTTAGTGTAAGAGGAGAGGATAGGACAAGAAACAGGAAGGACAGATCGCGCGCGGTCCGTGGCCCGTTTGGTAGGGTATTGCTCCGGCGTTCGCCTGGGGTTGATCAGAGAAACCACGGAAAACTACCATTCAGAGCAGCCGGCTGCTAGAATTTTCCTCTAGACAGTGTTGAAAATCCTGCCTACGTCAGGACTCACTTGGGACCTCCCGGTCAGAGGCGCTGCAGTGACATCAGTTGATGCACTGATGCACTGAGCTACTGCTACCGGTAACAGACATCCTATGTTTCATCATAAAAATAGTAATATTAATAATAATAATAATAATAATAATAATAATAATAATAATAATAATAATAAACATATGACTAAATAAAAATCTTGTATTATTTCCTGATTCTTATTTCTTAGTATTTTGCGACGTTACTCTCCACCTTCGTTGGCCTCCTGCATCTCCTTTCCACTTTGCATTATATCAGTTCGATCTTTACCAATAGATTATAATTGAAGAAAGGTGTCGTATATTGAAAAGTATTAATTGGTTTCATTTCCAAAGTTCAAGCTCATTCATCCTACTTATCTAGTTCGCTTATTTGCGGCAAGTGTCGAAAAAACAAATCAAATATTTATCTTATCTCTTTTTATAATTTGTTTATTTTCTCTATCAAAAGATTCGTAGTGCGAACGTGGAAAGCATAGGATTTTTTTAAAACATAAATGCTTCATTCCCATTCAAAGCAACCACTAATGATCTACTAGAGAGGAAAATATACACGAAAATGAAAGAAACAAAATAAACAGTGTAATGAATTATTTGGAATTGTGAATTAGACAAAATGAGTATATTTGCGTACAAGTATTGGCAATAGTTCTTGTAGAATTAATAAGATTTTAATTAAAAAATACAAAGATGGTGAATAATTAATGTAATAAATAATCTTGAATCCGTACAGAAAAATGTGAACTTTGGTGCTAATTATAGTACAGGTTATCGATACTTTCATCTAAACCACGTGAAAGCACTCAGTACAATCTTTCTCAGCTCATCTCTCTTAGATAAACTTCAATTTGACCATCTTTTTTTACCTTCGACTCGCACACCCCCATCACCATCACCATCACCATCCATCATCGAAATTGCCCGCGCATCCTTCTCCTTTACTGTCGGCTTCGTGCTTCACAATGAATTCTGCTCTATTTGTGGCTTCCAGAGAGCGGGATAAAAACATCCCCCGAGCTTGGTTCGTCCCACAAGCACCGAAAAAATCATTATCAGCATCGCAATGGATTACACGCTGTCAAAAGATTCGATCTAACGTTTTGTTAGTCACGCAAAGGGGAAACGGCGAATCAACGTTTCCAAGGTTTTCATATTGTTTGAGAAAGAACAGACCGCTTTTCTTCCCTTGTGCCTGGCAAAATAATGCAAGAAAAACTCTCATTTTACGGGACATGACTGTTCTACGATGGTAGCGCCCTGCTAATTTTTTTGTAAATGAAGGAAATAAATAATGTCCCTGCTTCAAAAGCGCGTACTAGGGAGAGCGAGCTGGTAAGTTTCCAGGAAGTAGCCATGAGTCTCCTGCACCTTGGGGAGCGAGAAATATTGTGCCTAACCCCTACGGCAAATAAAGAAGCTCATGTCGCCCAAGACTTGCTGTTAAGAAACTCAAATTAAGAATGAATTAGTGAAATGCGCTGTCGAGTTGATTTGCGGTTTTTCATTTTCGTGAAAATATATGCTAGATATAACATTTTTCGTAATGTTTTTTTTATTAATATTACTGATTTTATTGGTTAATTATTAATTTTTATGAAAATTTCCATGTTTTATGATGATAAAGAAAAAGAATCTTTAATAGTTGAGTCAAAATAATTGTGTTTGCATTTCCGTAGTTCGAGTTCCCTTCAGGAAATATAACTACTGGAAGTCAGCAATGCAAGTAGTTTCTTTACGGGTATTATATAGCAAGTATAAAGAGAGTAACTAATGTGTACAGAGAGTAGCCAATTTTACTCAACTGAACTGTAAAATTAATTCTTCACAAAAAGGCTCCTTCAAATGACATTTTTTATAAAAGCGTTCAGTACTCTGTCGTTGATAAAACAACAAGGGGAGTTGTAACAAAGTTTTTACGTCATCTCCTGTGGTCGGTATGGAACAAGCGCACAGGTTTCCAAAACCGAAGATTGCATAATAAAATATGTCTGGAGAAGTACTTTTTAAGGGTGAAAGTCAGTTGACGGAAATCGGTCTAAGTGACTGATGGAGGGACGAACGGTCTCTCGTATGTTACCTGATATGTAGTATTACACGCTCACAACTATAAATCAGAGGAGCAACCAAGATTTTTCTGTGTGTGACGGTGGGGGCGGGAGGGGAGCAGATACAGACGTAGTGTGCAGCTAAATTGATGTTTCCTTATGAATTGTTCATTGATGTTGAATATATCCGTAATATGTATTTTTATTTTTTGACATATAGTTAATGGTTTAGTGGTTAGGCGGAAGAGCAGGCCTTAAGGCCTGAGCCTCGCCACAAATAAAGACAATTTTATTATTATTATTATTATTATTATTATTATTATTATTATTATTATTATTAATATTTACGTTAACAATTGATTAATGAAATAATTTCGTCCGGATAGAAAATTAGTGAAAGCGATGTTTTTGAAAATCTAACATTGGCATTTATTTATTTATTTATTTAACGTCAAAAACAGTTAAAAACTGCTTATGACGTGCTATGGGAAAAGTGAAATGTGTGCACATTTTCAAAATTCTGTGATCCCTACACTAAGTCATATACTACTTAAATTTTGAATTTTGAAAGGAGAAAAAAAAAAAAACTCCCATGTAGTAAAATCTATTTTCAAAATAAATAAGCAATAAAATTTAGAATTTTGAAAGGAGAAAAAACAAAAACTCCCATGTAATAAAATCTATTTACAAGGAAAAATAAGCAATAAATTTTGAATTTTGAAAGCGAGAAAAACAAAAATCTCCCAAGTAATAAAATCTATTTTCAAAGATAAATAAGCAATAAATTTTGGCTCTTATTACTTCCTGCCGCGACAACATGGAAACGATAATTTGAAGAATTGCATCCGTGGAAGGGGCTGATGTCTCACGATCCCACCATTGGGTGCGGGATTGCTGTAAATTATAGAAAGTTATGTAGTCATTGTGATTACACATAACTGAATTAGTAATTTAGACGAAAGATTTCGCACTTTACTTGCTATTGCCGAAATAATATTGTTACCTGCAGGTACTCTTTCTATTCTTGTGTGACGTAGTGACAAGAAATAACTTAGTATGTTCAATTTTTTAACATAAGCTTGTACTGGGTGAGACAGTTGTACATTTTGAAACTTTAGATCACCAAACTATCACTTAATATCGTTATGTCACTTAATGCATAGTAGTGCTTTTCCCACAGAACTCAGCAATAAAGATATTCGCAGAAAAAACTGTTTGATTAATACAAACCAAAACAAATTCGCGTACTGCAAATTACACTGAAGATACAATTATATATCTTCTTGCAGATAGATATGATTAGTTGAAACTTTAATCTTCTCTATTCTTACCGTTGGACACAGAGAACGTAAGTGCATGCGTTCACGCAATTCTACAATTCATAATTTTTCTGTAATTTTGCATTACTTTATTTTCTTTTTTCCTTCGCTTTCTCCTTCCTAAGACAGATGGTGACAAGTAAAATGCTCGTTGAATATTTTATTAAATTATCGGTTTAATAAAATAAAGCGCAACTTTGTAACTGGAGAGAGCTCCGTTCCAACGAGAACCTACAACGAATATTACAGAAATTACACACCAAGACCTTCCCTCGTCAACTTATACAACAGAAAACAACTCAAATAAACGCAACCCTCGCCGTCACCCCTCAGCGGTGTCAGTATTTTCGTCGTTAGTCGCAGTTACGCCTAGAACACAAATATAATTCCGTGGACGCGAAAAATTAATATCCGGCTCCCTTGCAGCGCGTCCCCTCGCTGCGCCCGCGTTAAGTCAACGGCAAATGGCGACAAAACTGGCGCCCAAGGGGGAGCGAGAAATATGCTACCTGACCTCCAACGTGGGGGCGATCACCGCGCCCCCCAACGCGGTGGGCCACGGCTCAATTAAAGCGCCGCTGGGGCTTTTGATCCCAGTGACGCCGAACGCGTTGGACACTGGTTAGAAAGGGTCGAAGGGGCGCGATTAGGGAATTGGATGTAGAGATTATTGGGTAAAACCCAAGCCTTCAAGCCGTTTCAAATAAGTATTTATTTATTCCGAGCGTGTCAATTACTTACAACACTAGTCTTTTAAGTGAAGTGAACGTTCAGTATTGAGAAGTGGCGATTGTTATTTTGGCTGGAACGTAAGATGTACCGACCAGCACATCGGATTGTGTTTCTTTCCCTCTACAGATATTTTACTGTGCATTCCCCACCCATTGCAATTGAGCTTGAGCAGTAGTTCATAAAAAATGTATGCTTTGGTTTCGTGATATGTCAAGAAAACATTTTACTCCGGTTCATGTTTATGGCGACAAAAGCGAGAGCCAAAGGGGGAGCGAGAAATATGCTACCTGACCTCCGACGCGGGGGCGATTGTGGTGCGGCCCCGCACGGTGGGTTACGGCTCAATTAAAGTGTCGCTGGGGCTTTTGATCGCAGTGACGCCGAACGTGTCGCGCACTTATTGGAGAGGGTGAAAGGGCGCTCTTAGGGAATGGAATGAAGAAACTATTGGGGAAAACTCAAATCTTCGAGCCGTTTCAAATTAATTATTAAATATTCCGAGGGTGTCCACTACTTAAAACATTAGTCCCTTAAGTGAAGTACACGTTGAATGCTGTGAGGAGGCGGTGGTGACCTTCGGTTGCAACGTGAGATACACTGACCTAACTATCGGATTGTGTTTTCTTTTCTTTTTTTTTGTTTCTATTTTTTTTAATTTGTTGATCGATCCCACCAGATATTTTGTCGAGAAGGTACCGCCGCCTTTAAAAATTAGTTTCCGATTGCGACTAATAAAATATTTAGGCATCGGTTTCGCTTTACGACACGGAAACGTTTTACTCTAGTTCCGGTTTATGGCCAGTTTCTACCACATGTTTCTAAAGTTTTACATCATCAATTATCCCATGTAAGCTACCCATTAATAATCATTCATCTCCTATAGTCAATTATCATTCCTAGATTACCACCAACGTACTCGAATATTGAATGGAAGAGAGCGGCAAACTATCCTTTTGATCTACCAGGAAAAGCGAGGTCAAAATATGGCTACTGTAGTCTTCGTAAGGCATAAGGTCATCACCATGAACATTATCATCATCATCAATACGTGTTCTAAGCTACGTAAAACAAGCTTCTCTCATCACGATTTAATATTTACACGTTTGTAGAATAATAAAAATACGTAGTATTATTTGCACATATTTTACAAACTAAATACTGAATCGTTGATCTTTACGATATAAATAACGTTTTTAAGCACAATTATATTACTACAGCGAATAATATTTTATTACTAAAAGAGAGCGTCAGGAAAGTCTCTTTGCAGTGGCACCTTACTGATGAGAATGCTAGCATCAGAAATTATGATGTATGATTTTCCTCCCAATTACTGCCACTGTGAACACAGCTGTTAAAATCACCTTACACTTTTCCGACTCTTCACTGTGATCATAATGTTAATCCGACACGAATCAATTATTCATTTATCGTAGATTCATTTATTAAGTAATTACTTTTGCTGTAACTACATCGACTTTATTGTTTCTATAATTTTCTAGCGTAATGTTGTAGTTCAATGTTGTTCACACATTTTTGACGGTACCTTCCTGAAGATTACATTCAATTATTTCTTCTCTTCTTTGCTTAACATTTTAAATAAAGGTACAGATAAATACAGGAGATCCATTGGTGTTCATCTCCAAACCGTCTTCTATAGACATTCACCGATTATACCCTCTCCCTTTCTTTCAGTTTGCCTCAGATCATTTATAATGGTCTTCCCTTCGAATATTTCAAAAGTATTTGCTGAAGTCATGGGCTAACTACGGACGATAGCAAACCTCTATCCCAACCTCCAGCGTATCATGATGTAGCATTCCGCTTTTCCCAAACTCCTTTGTTTCACACCTTCCCCTGGTTACCCTCGTCGGCGCCGCCCTTCGCGCCAATTAGCTTTCTCCCCCACACGCTCGCATTCCAACACCTTCCCCTCGCACGGAACTCTTTGTTCTTCGCCGCCACCAGTTCCCAGAGCTCTCATTATGGAGGAAGCGGTCCTTCGGCAGAGGCAGTAGAAAGTTCATACACAGCCGTGAATGCTGGTGACGAAAATGTGAGATTTCTAAGTATAATTACTTACCTTTCGAATGTGATTTTACGAGTGATTTAAAAATTATTGATAACCCAGGCGTATGGAAAAAGACTCCGAATACCCTAATCCCAGCAATTCTGTGTGTGATTAGCTTCAACTCACACCATCTGTATCTGCAAAAGAAAGACAACTTTGTTTTTTGTCTATTTTAATTATCTATTTTGTCCAGTTTGATGGTCACTTCCTTCTCCGTTCCCTCTTTTCTGGAGCCAAATTTCTCCCTATTTCTCCCAGATTCTTTTGCTCTCGTTAAAGAGATGTCCGTGCGTTCTTCTATCCCGCGATGGACTAAGAAACGTTGCCACATTGCTGAAACTCATGTAGTACCAAAACGAGATCTATTGTTGGTATAAATCGGCCAGACTTTACGTAATACACATAATTCTGTGATACACTTTCGCATTCTTGAATTTCTTAGCATCTTCACTTTCTTCTCCAGCTTTTCTGGAAATATTTCCAGATCCCACAAATCCCTGTAAATCCTCACTGTCCCCAAAGTTACACTCATGGCCAAATATCACTTGAAAATTTCATGAAGGGCGTTCAATTCTTTTCTGAGGATACCTTAGCAACACAAATCTTATCCCTTTAAAGGAGGATTGCCTTTTACTTCAGCAACCTTCATGATCACACCTTTTCCTGCTAATATATAAATACTGTTTGTTTCATTTTATTAGACTACGTCCTCTTGCTTATGCCATCTTTCTCCATTACTTCATCTAGATTCTACAGTTCTCGTTACACTGATCAACGCGGTCTCCTTGGTAGTAAAAAACTAGGAAATCATTGCATGAAAACGAAGAGGAAAAACAGGAACATTGTGAAACCAAAACTTCCATCAAACTTATTTTAAATTTCATCTCAAGATTACCTTCATACATAATGAACAGACTTTGATGTCCTTTCTCGTCGATTTATTTTATAAGATATCTGCATCCCTACTGGCTTCCAAATATCCGCAAACCTGAGCGAACTTCTGCAAAAGCTTACCGTCTTCTGTACACTCTCTTACACGCCACGAGTTTAATGCTTGTTTAAACTTCTCCATGCCTCCTGTCTCCTGAAGTCCTCGCCTCTCGGTCGACGAGTAGCAAATTCTTCCATCGCACTCACACTCTTAACACTTGGGAATGCAGACAACCATTTGTTCTTCACTTTATCAACATTGACTTCTACAAGTTGAGAGAGCATGTGAGACCGCTGGTTAGTAATTCCGGGTGCATCAACAGCTTTGGTAACTAGTCTCTTATGTGTAGTGCATCTTTTCCACGGGAGATGGCGGTGATCTTCCCCCGCTAGATGCCGAGATCCGGCACCGATCTACCGTCGGCTAGGGGGGTTTCCCCCTAACTAGGACTCTCCCACCAGCGGGGCACCGCCCCAGTCGGGAGAAGCTCTAAGCTCCCGACCGGTCTCCCGGAGTGTGTGGTAGTATGGTGTTAGTGTAAGTGTGTGTGTAAGGGGAGAGAATAGAACAAGGAAGAGGAAGGACAGATTGCGCGCGGTCCGTGGCCCGTTTGGTAGGGTACTGCTCCGGCATTTGCATGGTATTGATCGAAACAAAAACACGGAAAACTACCGATCAGAGCAACCGGCCGCTAGAATTCTCCTCCAGACAGCGACTGAATTCGACCTAGCTGAAAAGCTAGTGTCGAAAATGCTGCCGCGTCAGGACCCGATTGTCTGCTCTCATCGGCAAGAACCTTGAATAGTACACTGTATTTCCAAGCAGTATCCGTTAATTTCTATTAATAATGGTACCGAGAGAGAAAAATTAATAGGTTTGTTAGCATAAATAATGAAGTCTTGTGGATGAATGTAAATACCAGTCGGTTTTAGCCATCTTCGTATGGCATTCTGAATTTTCCATTGGTTTGTTTTCTGTTCCTCTACAGTTTCTCTCCTTGGAAAACTATCTACACTCACCATCGCTCTACCATCTTTCTTACTCCCACGGCTCTCGTTATAGGACCCTTCCATGTGAGGTTCTTTCAAGATGGACACCGGAAATTGGACCGACGAAATACGGGGCTGAGGTTACAAAAATATTTTTTCTCTCATAAATAATGCAGAGGTTCTCTAAATAACAGTCTGCGCATATCTCACCTCTGCATGTCCCTTTAGAATTACCGTTTCTTTACATTACTTTGCCTAATTTCAAATTTAATCACCGGCAAAATACAGCTAATTCTTATAATGCATATGGATTTCATAGCTTTGATTCCACCAAATTTAACAAATTACATTCATTTCTTATTAAACAAATCTGTTGTCACTCCCCGATTAAGGTTGTCTCCCACATACTCTTGCATTGCCCTCCTAAGAGTTTTTATTCTACATGGTTTCTTTTTTTCGACGAATGGCTCCTGTTCTGGTACCTCGGCCATCTTTCTCCCTCATTCCCACAGCTCTCGTTACCGGCCCGCCCCGCGCGAGGTTCTCTCGTGATGGACACAGGGAAGTTGGGCGATTGCGTGGGGCAGCGCCGCAGTAAAACCCTCCGCCCACGCGCTTCCGACGGCGGCGCCCGCGTCCCTAATGGCGGATACTTTATGGTCGCCCATTAAAGCGTGCAAAAGTTACACTTTCAAAAACACGCGAGCGAGCGCGCTGGCGGCGGGCGGGGCGCGTTGCATAATGCACACATTACCCGCCCTCCCGTCGCGTATTTGGACCGGCTGAGATAGCTCGGCGCGACAACTTTTAACGATGTAACGTCTCTGATCAGGAGGTACTGGGCTTCGAGTCCGGACGGAAGTGGATTTTTGACGTTGATTGAATAGTTAGGTCGTGTCGCAAAACGAATGGAGTGAAAAGTTTTCTCCTTGATTAGAAGATAATTATTCTAAAGGTGTAGAAATAGATAGAGATTCGATTGGTTTTCTTTCATCACAATTGGAATTTATTCTTAACGAAGTAATAAGGCAAGAGAAAGTGAGTATGATTTCTTAAGGTAATAATTAAAGAATAATAATGACTTAATCCTTAAGATATAAGCTTTATTGCAGTATTTGCCGAAAAAGATAACTTCTAACAACATGAAATGTTCAAAGTCTGCTTATAAACCATAATTGTGTGTCATCCAAACTGAATACGATAAAAAGATGTAATCGCCAGTGAAGTGGTGTGAAATGGGGATCAGTCTCTACAATGAGTTCGTCATTCAGAAAAAGTTCTCAAGTCTCAAAGTTGCAAAGGTGTATTTTGATTTTCGACTCATTCGTAGGTGTAACACTAAAAGAAGATGTGAAGAATTTGAGTTAAAACTGACACCTTGGGCGATTGCGTGGGCTGCACCGCAGTAAAACCCTGCCACACATGACACGCAAAACCATTTCTTTTTAGTGTTTTGCCGTGAAAGTGTATTGAGAGCAAGTTGAAGTCGAAGACGAAGTTAAAATTAGAATAGAATCAATGTGTAACCTATTATTTAGATTCCGTAGCTCACTTTAGGTCCATTACTTATAAATATTCCTTTCACATACCTCAATCAATACTGTAGCGACCGTGTATTCAACACATGTGTCGAGATGGCAGTAAGACTGACATCATGCCAAATACGAGTTCACTGTGTTGAAAGGCGTGGAGGCCAAGGCATATTATCCGTTCCTTTCTCATAATATAATCTATATGACAATTAATTGTTAATTTATTATTATTGATTATGATTTCATTATTAATTCATCAATAAGTGTCAAAGAAAAAATGATTCAGCTTCATCGCGAATTTCAGAACTGCAAATCTTCCGAGAACCGCACTTCGAGAATTACTACACCTGCACAGGCTGCACCGCTACCAGCGAAATATTATTCACTTACCGTCTTATTCCTTATTCACTTACCCGTCTGCTACATTTTTTCGGGCAATTGCCCACAAGCCCCTGACCCCGCTTTTTCCATTCCCCACCTATTTTCTTTCCCATTCTCCCACCCACTCTCATTTCCATTTCACCCGCCCATACCCTTTACATCCACTCGCCCATACTCTTTCCCATTCTTCGGCTCACTTTATTTCCCACTCTCCCATCCCCTTTCCCATTCATCCACCCACTCTCCCTCCCACAGGAGCCCCTCTCCCCGGGACACGCGCGCTCGTAATGCGGCTGTGCACCGCGGGCCGAAATCCGATTTCCACTCGCGCGCCCGGCAGCCGGGGGGTGATGCAAAGGCTCGCGGCACCGGCGAGTGTCCGCCTGCGGGAACTACACGTCTCGGGCAGGAATTTGGCGACTTCGAACTTGCAGTGATTGATTGATTGATTGATTTTTTCGTGTTTTCGTGCGCGTCAACTGCTTCGGTCATTCGTCCCGTTAGTGTAGTGCCTGTTTTTCTCGGGAGATGACTGTGATCTACCCTGGCTGGATGGTGAGATCCGGCGGCGACCTACCGTCGGCTAGTGTTGTTTCCCTAACCAGGACTCTCCCACCAACGGGCACCGCCCCAGTCGGGACAAGTTCTAAGCTCCCGACCGGTCTCCCGGAATATGTGGTAGTGTAGTGCATGTTAGCGTGGCCCGTTTGGTAGGGTACTGCTCCGGCATTTGCCTGGTGCTGATCGGAGAAAGCATGGAAAACTACCGATCAGAGCAGCCGGCCGCTAGAATTCTCCTTCAGACAGCAGCTGAATTCGACCTAGCCGAAAAGCTAGTGTCGAAAATCCTGCCGCCGTTAGAATTCGAACCTAGGACCTTCCGGTTAGAGACGCTGCAGTGACATCAGTTGATGCACTGAGCTACCACTACCGGTGAACATGCAGTGGAATTTCAGCAAAGATATGCTGGATAGAAAAACAGGCTAAATAGAATTAACTAAACGAACAATACTCTGTTCATTGTAATGAAGCGGCGCAACCTTACTGAAACCAGATGAAATGAAATTTAGATTGCTATTTCTGATATAGGTTGTAAAACTACATATTGCAAATAATAAAATTGTATTGCAGATATCCTTTTCTCGTGTGGTAAATTCACAATATAATATGGATTCTTTACTCCATTGGCAGAGCTTTATCATGTTTTGTATTACTAAAATCAGCGCATTTCGTCTCTGAGGTATTTCATCTCTATGTGGATTATCATGTTACAAAATGTGACACAAAAACGCAGGAGAATCGACACGTACACATTTTGAGCATTTATTTTTATTGTTATACGCACCACCTTTTAAGAGATGATAAAATTATCAGTATTTATAGAATTATTTTTCATTTTCTCATTTTACGTAAAAGAGTGGGTAAGTACCTTTTCCAGGAGCCCTTCCACTGTTTCACCATGTTGCGCATTTAAAATTTGAAATCAGTGCTAGAAGAAATGATTTGAATTATTATTATATTATTTTATTTTTGCTATTATTATAATAAACATAATTTGCATCCTGTGACATATGAGACGAAAAACTGTTTTAGTCAGCCCTGAACTCATTTCATTGAAGTATTTGAAGTGGCAGGTTCAATAACGTGGATTGTTTAAATATAGCTATAGAAAGTTAAGTCGTATTGTAAACAGTGATAAAATTGAAAGTTTCATTGATATCGATCCCAAGTAAAAATGGATTAGGCAATTAAAATCCAATATTTAATTTGAAATATTTTTCTAAGAGTAATTTTCAAATGCATATAACAAATACTTTCTTACACTTTACACCAGCTGAAAACATTTTCTTGGATTACTTCTCTTGAGAATAATCTCGTTGTCCCAATATACGCATCTGCGAGTGTTCTCAACAAGCAAGAAGGAACGTCTTGAACGTCAGAGTACACGTTTTCGTGTCTAATGTGGTAACTACAAAAAGAACACCACCACTCGTTCAGATCTGCAATGAGTTTGTTATTATATATTAATTCTTCTTCATTTTGACAATAGTACTTCAGAATGAGTACGCATCTTGTTCGTGAATTTTAGAATGCATAAATTTTAAAGACACATTTGAAGAGCTTCTTAAGATAATCACAGTTTTTGATTGTACTGGCAACCAAAAATAAATCTATTTGTATATATTTACATGATTGTTTTCCAAAAAGTTTTTATCGAAATTCATTACAACAAAAACCTATTTTGTTTCCTTTTGAATACTCTCTTTCAGTAGGGTTTAAGAGCATGACATACTACGTCAGAACGCATATGAATGGATCCGCACGGCTAGCACATTTAAAACGAGTAGTCATCACGCCAAAATCAGGAATGATTCTTGTAACTAGGGCCCAATGTAAATGATAGCCGCTTTCCCACCGCATAGTTCCAACAGCAATGAAGCGAATCGGTCCCACGCTGTTGATAGTGCAATGAACTATAGCAAGAGAAGTGTCATCACCATAATGATCATCCTGGATATGAGTTTCGCAATGCATGAGTTATCTGCTTTTTTGTAATTCACAGCGTACGTTACGAAAATCACAATTCTTTCCTTAATATATTATTTGCCACGTAAGTTTCGTTGATAATAACAATAATAGTAACAATAATAATAATATTAATAATAATAACAAAAAATAAGAATTTCTTGATTTTAAAAATTACATTCTTTGTTTTAACAAAGTTTTTAATTCATTTTTTAAAAGTAAATGTCTATATGTTGCATGATTTTCGAAACTAGCTTCATAACAAGGTAGAATTCAATCACTGTCTGGAGGAGAATTCTAGAGGCCGGCTGCTCTGAGCGGTAGTTTTCCCTGGTTTCTCGATCAAATGCAGGTGATCGTCGGAGAGTCTAACAAACGGGCCATGGGCCACGTGCGATCTTTCGTTCCTCTTCTTTGTCGTATCCTAATCTCTTATTTACAAACACATGCAATGAGCGTAGAGCTTATCCTGGATGGGGCGGTGTCCCGTTGATGGGGAATGCCTGGTTGGAAAAATCCGCAAGGCAACGTGTTGGTCGACACCGGATTGTCACCATTTAGTGGAGGAAGATCATCGCCACCTCTCACGATAAATCATATACATACGATAAATCATAATGAAACATTATATATTTAATGATCCTGGCAGGTGCCGCTTCTAGAAACAATCAATCAATCATATTATTATTTTAAAGGCAGTACACTCTTCTCTACCCATTTACAAATTTGAGGAAGAAATCCTCTGTTCTTGAGCTTTTTAAGCTAAAAAATGACCAAAACATGTTGCGGACGGGAACCAAACCTCAAACATTACAAGAGATGTTACTGAACTGGCTTGTTCGCCACCAGTTGGGCCACGGACTGACTGTACTTTTTCTATCACCGCAACATTACTAAACATAACGCGCCCGGTGGTGCTTTGAGCGGCAGGGCCGAGAACTAAAATTCGGCTGCGATGTCGAATTATGCGAGTCGCCCACCCGTCGAAGGGAAGGTCGAGTTGTTCAGCGGGTGGCCGCTAGAGGCGCGGTCCCCGCAATCAGTACGCCCCCGGCGCTAATGTAGCGGGCACCGCAGGGTAGCAGCGCCGACTACAGCACGCTTGAGAGCAAACACCAATCACACGCCGACGCAGGTGCGTTCACCCCTCCGCCCCCTCCCCCCGTCCCCTGCCCCTGCTTCGCCCCCACGCGTGCAAGCAGCACGCGGCGCCGCGCAAAGCGAGCTCTAAATGAAACCGTTTGACAGTTTTTAATTAGCCTCCGCAGCAAAAATTCATTTCGCTTCCCCCGTCAGCCCCTTCCGCGCGATGTGGATCTCCGCGCGCGTTTCGTCGCCTGTCGGTGGCTGCCGTCCACACGTGACGGACTCGTGGGGTGTCGTGTAGTACTCAGCCAAGCTACGAAGACCTCGACAGAAGCACATTTTTTTCGTAATACTCAACAGTTTTAATATCGTCTTTACGGAATAAAACAAGTATCTAAAGCCGCTCTTAACGATTAATCGTTCTACACCTCTTAAAAACAACCGATACAAATGAATTGTATTTACAAATGGCGTATTGGTACTTATTTTTTAATAAATTGTGTTTTTCTTTACTTGATTCTTTCTTCAAGATTGTAATATGGAAAGTTTTGAAAGACACTCGATCGGTAACAAACATCGCAGACTAAGTTGGATTATTGCTTCTTATCAGTCTAATGATGTTAATACTCTACAGGAATATCGACGTAATGCTTCCAAGCAGAGATGAAAAGGCATTATTTTCCTGACCGCAGTTCTTTGATAACAATCAGAACAAACGAGCTATAGCAAAAGATGGTGTATGATTGCTATTCCTGCAAAGGTACTTGTTATGTATGTGAATTATTCTTTACACGAAAGCGGTATTATGAAAGGTATTAAATAACATATGGCTGAAATCACAAATAAACAGACTTGGTCGATTGATTTGTTCGTGTTTCCGGGCGTGTCAACTGCTTTGGTCATTAGTCCCGTTAGTGTAGTGCATGTTTTTTATCGGGAGATGACGGTGATCTTCCCCTGCTGGATGGCGAGAGGACCTACCGTCGGCTAGCGGGGCTTACCCCTAACCAGGACTCTCCCACCAACAGGGCATCGCCCCAGCCACGACAAGCTCTAAGCTCCCAACCGGTATCCCGAAATATGTGGTAGTGTAGTGCATGTTAGTGTAAGTGTGTGTGTAAGGGGGAGGATAGGACAAGGAAGAGGAAGGAAAGATCGCTCGCGGTCCGTGGCCCGTTTGGTAGGGTACTGCTCCGGCATTCGCCTGGTGTTGATCGGAGAAACCACGGAAAACTATCAGAGCAGCCGGCCTCTAAAATTCTCCTCCAGACAGCGACTGAATTTGACCTAAGTGGAAAGCTAGTGTCGAAAATCCTACCACCGTCAGGACTCGAACCTAAAACCTCCAGATCAGAGGCTCTGCAGTGACATCAGTTGATGCACTGAGCTACCGCTCCCGGTCAGACTTGGCCTATAAATAAAATAACCTTGGGTATTGTCTTGATTCAGAAACTTTAACCGCGTTTTTCATTTGCTCTGTATCGGTTCAATGATATTAGTAAGTATGAAACAAAAAATAATGTTAAAATAAATAACAGGTTGGGTCAACTATTGAATCTAGATGTCGCAGTGTAGTACAAACTCCCGGTTTTCGATGAAATACGAAAATAAATTTCTTCATTAATTACGAGAAGTTTCTTATATTGTCGTCAATATTGAAAGGAATAAACGCTACATGTTGAGCATAATGAAAACCTTGCAACATAATTTTCTTCAAATCTGAAAGCAAGTAATTTAACATATTTATGTGTGCTGGAATCTTTTGTGGTTGTGGGTATTGATTGACCACACTACTATTGTAAAACACGTTCCTGAGTTAAAATGAATAACTTTAAAATATAACGAATTAGATTGTTAAGTTGTTAAGTCCTTTGTTATTTTAGCATTCGTTTTTATAAAAAATTATATTTGATGTAGTTATATTACAGTTATAGATCTCGTCAATATTGGCGTTATATAGTCTTCATGATACTATGGTTACTGTTGAAAAACATCCGTATCGTCTTTGATTCTCATTCAAATCAGTTATATGTCTCAAGCAAAACTGAAACAGTGAGACGTCCGTTCAGTTTTAAGAAAAACATACATCCCTTTAGGGTTGTCGAAAGCAAGTGCTCACTGCTTTATTCTTCACGCTTCATTTTGTGTTTTGTTAATAATGCAACAATTATGTAAGTAAAAACACATGCATATTTATTTAAATTATTATGAAGTAGAAACTGAAATCTGTGACCGATATTCAAGGCCACACTCCTGAAATATTACTATCTCCTTATTCTCATACTTTTGAAATAGTTACCACGAAATTTGCTAACATTCATTAATACTTACATCACTAAAAAATTTTTAAAAAATCATAAATATTATTATTCATCATACGTTTAATTTTTCGCATAAAATGTGTTATAAATGCCGATGAAGACGCAGTTCCTATTAACAAGTCTTCCAAGAACTGGTGAATGTTTTATTCTCGCAACATTGTAGTTTCTTCTGAAACACCCAGTGTCTGATCTAACGTGCGAAAGCAGCTTCTTGTTCACAAGCCGGGATCATCTCCTCTTGATCGGGGCTCCGACTTCGTGGTCGAGCAGTAGTTGAGGAAAGCGCGCGCCGTGCCGCCCCGTGCCGTTTGAGCAAGTGCTCGCGACAGCTGTCGGACACACGCCCCCGCGCGCCGCCTTGTGCAAGTTCAATCACGCGCAGGTTACGCCAGCATTGCGGTTGTCTCTGCAGCGACTCTTCCCGGGAACTCCTAGGGTTTGAGTTCCTGCTGTGGCGGATTTTCGGCGCTATTTAGATAGCGCGGTTGAATTCAGTTGCTACCTGGAGAAGTATTTTAGTGGCCGAGAAGATTTTAGAGGCCGACCACAACTAGTGGACTAGTGGGATCTCAGATCAAAATGAGGTAAATGCTGCATCAGGAACCTCACAAACGGGCCACGGATAACATGCCATCTTTATTCCTTTTCCACCGGGAGCGGTAGCTCAGTTGCATCAAATGTTACTACAGCGCCTCTGACCGGGAGGTCCTAGGTTCGAGTCCTGACGGCGGCAGGATTTTCGACACTAGCTTTTCAGCTAGGTCGAATTCAGTCGCTGTCTGGAGGAGAATTCTAGCGGCCGGTTGCTCTGATCGAGTTTTCCGTGGTTTCTCCGATCAACACCAGGCGAATGCCGGAGCAGTATCCTACCAAACGGTCCACGGACCGCGCGCGATCTGTCCTTCCTTTCCCTGTCCTATCCTCTCGCCTTACACACACTTACACTAACATGCACTACACTACAACATATTTCGAAGACCGGTCGGGAGCTTAGAGCTTGTCCCGGCTGGGCGGTGCCCGTCTAGTGGGAGAGTCCTGGTTGGGAAACCCCACTAGCCGACGGTAGGTCGGCGCCGGATCTCGCCATCCAGCGGGGAAGATCATAGCCATCTACCGAGAAAAAACGTGCACTACACTTACGAGACTAATGACCAAAGCAGTTGACGCGCTCGGAGACACGAAAAATCAATCAATCAATTATTCCCTTTCCTTCCCTATCCTCTTTTGTTATACCGTATACTCACGTCCACTTGTGGTCCATTGGCTCAACAGCCCGCCACGGGCCTTGGCTGACCAGCGGTGACCCTGCCTTTCGGCCATGGCATAAGGGGTTCGTGAAGAACACACGTCCACTTACATGTATTAAATGTTGGAGCGACGGTCCGGAACTTGGATCTTGTTCCGCGTGGGGCCGAGATCCGCTGATGGAGATATCTGAAGAAGAAATACCCCGCAAGTCGACGTGTAGATCGGCGAAGAGTTTCACCACCTAGTTAGTGGCTTTCCCCGAACTCCGTTACCTTCCGGAATAAAACAATCCCTACTGAAATTTAGCAGTTGGCATGCCCGTGAAAACAATCTTTTACGCGTCGCAGTATCTTGCATTGTCCGTCCTCTTGATCGGGATATCTTGCAGTATCCGTCCCTCCGTCTTGGCCTGTTTAGCATTCTTGGGAGTCCTATTGGAGAATTAAAGAGCTACTCTGCCTTCTCTTGACTCGCCTCACTCTCTTTCAGTAAATTTACTCTCCTTCTTTTACTCTTGTCTTACCTCGCTTCAACACTACAATCTGTGTTTTCTTTTCACTCCTTCTTCCCGTTTTGATCTGCTCCACTTCTCCTTTTGTCCTTCTTCAATCATCTATGCCCTTTCTCTTGCTTGCCCATGCAGTTTCTTCCCTTGGCTTCTTCTCTCTCTCTCTCTTCAATAATCCCCTCCGCTTCTGCTAGAAAAGAGGAAAGTTGCTTCTCTTCTCTTTATTTCTCTCCACTTCTCCCTTTTCCCCTTCCTGCTTCTGTTCTTTTTCCCCTCTTGTTCCTATTTTGCTTTGCTGTTGCCCACTTCTTTCCGTTTCTCATCGCTTTTTTTCCTCATGTCCTTTTTTCTTCTTCTTTGTTTCTTTCTACTCATCCAGCTTCCTTTTGCCTTCTTCTCTCATTTCTTACTGATCCTTTCTTTACCACCTCTATCTGCAGGGTCTCTCTCCTTTCGTTCTCTTCTTTACTTCTCCTTGTGTTCTTCCTCTTTTATTTCGTTTTTTTTGTAATTTGTTGTGTCTACATCTTGACGCAACGCGTCTCAAGCCCCTTAAGGGGCGTTGAACGCTTTGCACTGGGAGTAATCCTCCATTAATGTGCAATTTTAATATTTGTCAAGTCTCGTCACGTCGTAGTCAGTCAGTGCCTTTTATCCCTTCGGCCAGGGCTTCGACGCCGTTAGATCCGGGCTCCTTGCCGGTCTGCCAACCACGAACCCGCGAGTCTCGAATTCGCTTAACCTTCGTGACTTCACGGAGCGTAGTAAACGAGCGCCGCTGGCTCCTTTTGTTCTCTTCTTCACCTTTTGCTCGCCGCTCTTATTCTCGGTATCTGAGTCCGCTTGTGGTGTTTCTCTAACTCAGTCTTGAGCCTGTAAGCTGCGTTCTCTTCTATCCCAGTGCGTTTCTTCTCATTCTTTCTTGTTTTCTCAGTCTCTGCTTCTAGGCTAGACTGATTTCTCGTCTTACCATGACGGTAGGGAATCCTTCCTTTAGGGACTCGCTGGCACTGTCTCCGTTGTTGATTGCAAGCACTCGCCGTGGACACGTACAGATGTGGCTTGCCACTTTTTGCACCGAATGGCGGAGGTGAACGGCATGTTCTACCTACGGTGAGACCTGCTGGGAAAGAGTTGTGCTATTGCAGTCGTTATTGTAACGACAATAAACGAGAATGCAGATGTAGATTTCGTAGCGATTTTTCGAATGCAGATGCAGATTTAGTGTCGAAAGATAGGAAAATAATGAAAAATATTTCTTGAAGAACGATTTACAGTTCAAAGTAAATTTTTCTGACACATACAATTTGAAACACAAAAGTAGAATTATTTATTGGTAATGTGTAAGTTTTCCCGTAATACTGGTATATTTAAAAAAATTGTTTCATAACTAGTGAGTAGATCGGTATTATTGAAAAAAGTCTGCGGGTATCCATTGTACATCTCAGGTTAATTAAGACGTCTTTCTATATAGTCGCATAACTCCAATATATTATTTTTCTACTATCAGTGCTGTTATTTTGTAGAAGTGTAATCTTACAATTCACACAGGAAATCGAATTGAAATTTCCAGAACCACAAGAACTCCCAAAGAAGGATCTGAAAACATGAAGAAAGCAACTTCACGAGCAATATAATAGTAATGTCAGACGGAGGAGTTAGTCGTTTTAGAGTCCGCCCATCCGTCTGCCGCGACTCGTTGGATCGCGAGAGGTCACTGCGGGAGCTGATGAGCTAGTTGGTCAAATCAGTGCAGCGCAGAGTACAGCTGTGGCCCGCGTGGCAAGGACGCTGGAATCCTCTTGGCGATGCGTCACGAAACAAGGTACAGCGCCCTGGCGCTCTCAGAAGAAATGCAATTCCCAGGAAACTTGATATTTTTTTCCATTTGTATCCTTGACGAATATGAATACCAGACAGAAACGTCTTATAACTAGATTCTCAACACGAGAATACAGGATGCATTAAATAAAAGAGTAGCCTATAGTCGAGGTTTGGAGGTCCACAATAGTGTGATAACGAGGAGTGAAATCAGAGGACAAGCATGAAATAAGTTAAGTCTCCCAAGGCGCGAAAGAAAGACTGCCCGAGGAGAATGTAGTGAATGTATTTTCAGAAAAAAATGTTTCCTGCCTGTGGTCTTTAACGCAATCAAGTGTGGGAACGGAGAATATTTTTACTGTGTCACGTACACTGATTTAGTGCCTTTTCATAGCGAAGTTGGAGAATAAGAAATTAAACTGCAATATTTTTTGAGGATCATTCTACTGTTACGTAGTATATTAACATAAACACAAAATAATTGTAGAGTCCAAAGTGGAAGAACGGGAATATAATATTAATCATGATTACATCGATTCACATGAACTTATTGAATATAATGAGTCAATAATATAAAGTAGCTGCTCTTCATAAAATAGCACATGAAATTAACGAAACTCAAACTCCACAGTCTTGCTAAATTATCTTGCTTTTCCAATAAGTGTAGCGTCATTAAATATTTTTTCGCAAATTTCTGACACCTCTCAAGAGTTCCTTGAGGGAAATGAACGCACTAACGTTGATTAAATGCGCCAAAAATCATGTGATCTTGCATCTTGAACCGTCATGTTCTCAGGATAACTTTAAAAACATATTTCTAAAAATACCTGTCTTGTGAGATTTTCACATTTGCGATGCTTTCAACAAATGTCCGATTTATTCTGTATCCTATTACAGACTTGAATGTGTAATGTTTCCATCTCATTACGTACAATTCCTTCAAGTGCATTGTCTTGTTTTCTTCCTGACTACGAGGCAATCGAGGTCTCTGCTACAAGCACAATCTGGAACGTGTTCTTGAAGGTAGGTTTCCAATGACAATAGAATTTATTAGCTTTTCACGTTGCAACAGAATAAGGGGAACAAATGAAACGTTTTAGGCAAAGTGAAATGTTTATATTTCAAGAAGTACGAGATACACGATATATAAAGCACATTTAAGACTCGTAGTCTAGTATATGTTTTATGAAAATAATGTATAATTTTGTTTCATGATTAATTATTTTCATGGTCGTCGTCAGCAACATATTTTCGAGATGCGCCAACGGGTTTGTCTTTACAGCAAAGAATGGCGTTCATATTAATGATTAAAATAGGCAATGAGCTAGAAATTGACAAGTATTAAAATTAATTCCACTGACAACGTTTTGAAATTTATTCCTCAAATGTGTACGAACTAGAGAGAAAACATATAATGTAATGCAAATACAGTCAATATAATTTCATATATTAAATAAAACTCCCCATTTTCATAGAATTGTCTCTACAATGAAATCAACAGTATGATTTTCATTTTGCGCGATAGAGCTGTAATATGACTCTCACTAACCTGGTAAAAGCTGTTTATTGGAACACGATGCATTAAAAATATGGACTTCTATATTACTCTCCATTCGGCAGAGCAGAGTATAAAAATGAACAAGAACTGAATATACGAGACACAAACAAATTGGAACGTCATAGACGCAGAACTCAAGCAAGTTCGCTATCTTCACTTCGTGTCTGGCATGTGTGTCCCTGTCTGTTTACATTTCGCGTGCCCTCGCAAGGCAGCGCCGCGGCAGGCAAGGGCTTCCCCATGTCGAGTTGCGCCGTTCGGCGTCTCCAGAGACGAAGGGACAGAAGGCTCGAAGGGCGAAGGGACGGAAGGACGCGGTCCACACTGCAAGGGCGCCCGGCAGCTCTCTTTTCTGCCCCGGCACAGTGGGTGGAAGAAGTGTTTGGTGGACATTTCGATTTACCACTGAAACGAAACAAAAGAAGAAAAGAAAGAAAGACAGAACGAAAAAGAGGAAGAAAGAAGAAAATAAAGCAATTCATAAGAAGAAATATATTTAGTTTAAATTATTAAAATAAGAGCGCTAGCCCTCAAATGATAATGTTATAAAGTTTTCGATATAGATTTATTGTTATTGGAAACACTCAGGATGTTTGCTCCCCTGCCATAGTTTACAAAATTTCACATAACTGTACTCCTTTTTCAGTTGGACTCAGTTTATAAGAGTTTATAACCTTGGTATCCATACGATGACTTCTTGGCTGTCCGGGTGACGCCGCGTAGTGGGCTGAGAGGCCGACCTTTCGCCTAACATGTCGCAGGCTTCCTCAGGGCATTGAGGAACGGCGGCGTCACCCGGACAGCCAAGAAGTCATGGACTACTACTTTAATATATTGTAGGACATCTCATATTGTTCTCTAGAAACTAGGTTGTAGGTAAAAACAACAGAAGAATTCAATTTTTGCCAAATGGTCATGCCACCTTTTGAATATTTGCTCCTCAAATAAGAAATCATCATCACCAACGTCACTCCGCTCGCCTGAGAGTAAGAAACGCATCTCACGTGACGCCTACCCACTGTGCGGCGTCCCGCTCTGGTCGCGTGAAAAATGGCGCGACGCGGGCGGCGTAATGTCGCATAAACGCGGAGACGCGTTTGTGAAATGGCGCCGCGCGCCTAAATTGAAATCGGACCCCCTTCGATGTAGCGGAAACTCATCGTCGGAGGATCGCCGAGAAAGGAAGCTTTGCGCCGTGCGATTTGTCATAAGGGACTTGTTTTGAAAGGGGGCGAGGCTCCCCATGCGACGGAGCAAGCACGGAAATACACTCGCTTTGCGGCGCTGGGCGTGCGAGGTCGGGCGAAGCGATACCACCTTTTCATTGATTGATTGATTGATTGATTTTTTCGTGTTTCCGGGCGCGTCAACTGCTTCGGTCATTAGTCCCGTGAGTGTAGTGCATGCTTTTTCACGGGAGATGGTGGTGATCTTCCCCCGCTGCATGGCGGGATCCGGCGCCGACCTACCGTCGGCTAGTCGTGTTTCCCCCTAACCAGGACTCACCCAACAGCGGGTCACCGCCCCAGCCGGGACAAGCTCTAAGCTCCCGACCGGTCTCCCGGAATATGTGGTAGTGTAGTGCATGTTAGTGTAAGTGTGTGGGTAAGGAGAGGATAGGACAAGGAAGAGGAAGGACAGATCGCGCGTGGTCCGTGGCCCGTTTGGTAGGGTACTGCTCCGGCATTCGCCTGGTGTTGATCGGAGAAACCAGGAAACTACCGATCAGAGCAGCCGGTCGCTGGAATTCTCCTCCAGACAGCAGCTGAATTCGACCTAGCTGAAAAGCTAGTGCCGAAAATCTTGCCGCCGTCAGGACTCGAACCTACGACCTCCCGGTTAGAGCCACCTTTAGAAACATACGGCACTCTGATATCGTTTGCAGAAATTGATATATGCTTGTTCTCAAATGTATAGCGAGGGGGGAACCCAAAATTTGGAAAATACTGCATTTGATATTGTTGATACATTTTGAATTACGCGTTACTTACTGGTGTCGCCCTGTGCGACTTGTCTTTCCTCCTACACTTTTACGTTTACGTACGTACAAGTCCAACGTTTTGAAATAAGTCAGAAGAGGAAAACAACTTATCGTATAATATACTGATGACCTCTTACTAACTAATGTAAATGGCCTGTGTGGTTCACGACAGACGCGTCAGAAAAACAATGTTTGAATGGTTGTGTCCGAAGTAACTGTGGCATCTATACAATCCGCCAGCCATGTGCGACACTATATGTAAATATTGCCCTGGACGACTTGTATTTCTTCATAGAATTTTACATGTCCTGTGTTTTCGCGTAATTCGTAAGAGGACAGTGACTGTCCGTTATACGATATTTTGGCCTGTTAATAACTGTTCTCACGTTAAAGGCCTGTGTGTATCACGACAGGTGCGTCACAAATACAGTGGGTGCGTCAGGTATGACTGTGCCATATCTCCAATACGCCAGCCACGTATGGCACTGAAGCTAGTCGAACGAGGCAGAAATGGCGGATAACTGTATAGTTATGGTCGCACCTTATATTTTCATTTCCAAGAATCCACCATGAAGTAATATGAGAGATCATCCATGATTTTACGATATTCATAGCAGTTACAGCTCGTGCCGCATATAGCTTTATATAACCAAACATTTTTGCTAATTTTATTTCCGCACCTTTCAGGTATTCAGGTATGTAATACGCTTGCTTATGTAATACGTAATTGCTCTTGTGACCTATTATCGTATCAGAATCGTCTTGCATCAATCGCAAATGGTATACGTGAGAATAACTGGCACGTGTCTTGATCGTTTGGTTTACATCTCTGTGCGTTAGCTTTTTGTGACTCACAATGCTAAAGCCTAGATGATGACAAACCATTGGTTACAAGAGGAGGGAGGTGGGGATTTGTGGGGTTTATGCCCCTTTCTTTTGAACTTCATGCAAACACTTCCAAATGCGACAAGATAATCAATACAGATAAAGGAATCGAAATATTTCAATCCAATTTCAGGTCATATTATTACGTACCACACGTAGACAAAATAAGTAGCTCCTGACGTATGGAACAGTATATAAACTGAACTACTAATCTGAAAACTATTGAAACTCTCCTGGGCAATACGAGTACAAAGACAGAAATAGATTATAAGCTTTTGGTATGCTTTCTATTGACCTCAACTTCATCCAAATAGCCCACTTCCATAATAGAGTTTTTACTAAGTTCGAATGGGAAATGCTTGACGTTTTCATTTAGTAGGGGAATACATACCCCCCTAGTCATTATTTTGTGAGTAACTACTGTTTGAGAGCACGATCATTAACTCCGTGCTATATCACAATAAACGTAACATTATATGTTGTGATAGTACCAAGTTTTGTTTTTGTACGGCTATTACGTTACTTTTATGTCTAGAAATAAATGTATTTGGTAACTATTATATCATTAATATTTTTATACGTAGTCTTTATTGATTTTTCGTTGGTATGATTTACAAACAATTATTACCTGCAATCCACAATCTAGTTGGCAATGCTAATTCTTATATATTTTGTAAATAATTGTTCATTGAACTTCCTCTTTTTGCAAATTATTTTCTTTGTGCTGTACCACAAATTGCACTGAAGTTTAAAGTTTCTCGAAGAAAGAAAAGCAAAGACAACTTTATATCACACCATCAAGAGAGTATTCGGATTCTTTTTTAAATTCAAAGGAAAAACTTTAGAAAGGATTTCTTATACAATATAAGGTAAGACAGAAAATCCATTCAATAAGGCTAAAAAAGATTATTTTCAAAGTTATCAGACACGTTCTTTTGGGAACAACAAATGTTCAACTGTAGTTGATGCGATATGAAATAAAATAACTTTTTTTTAAAATGTTCAATGTGATCTCCACACTTCTTAATAAAGGCTTCTGCTTGTCTTTGAATTGAGTGCCGAACGCGGTCAAATACGTGAAAATAGTGCAAATGTTGAACATTGTGCAGAAATGTCTTTAATTACAACTGATAAATGCGTAATAATGTTGAATATGTAATTTATTATTTTTTTAAACATTCTAAACATTTATAAAACAGACACATAAATCCATTTACCAATAATTTATTTTGTATAACGTTCAGTTGGCCAGGTATTTTAATACGTTCGCAGCAATAGACCTGTAGTTTTTAAATATTGATAATTTGTATATGAAACCCAAAAGTTTTGGAAGTCTTTTTACAAGCCTGGATTGATATACGTTTTTTGAAATAGACTCCAATGAGGGTCGAAAAGTTTAACAATATAAATTATTGAAAAATAGAAGTGTGTTTTAAAATATGTCAGAATAATCTTTTAAAATAATCACAAGATAACAGAGAACATATTCCAAAAATATTTCTAAGAAATGATGTTGACCTGAATAACTTGTAGTAGGACCCGCAAGGAATTTTCCCGGTCTGAAAACGTAGACGTATCTGATAGATTTTGTTTTAAAATATGTCAGAATAATCTTTTAAAATAATCATAAAATGTTGTGATAAGGTATTTTGTGATTTAAAGCCCTGGATTTTGGCAAGACTTAAAGGCTTTAGTGCTTTCGACGGCACTGCATGAAGAAGAAACCCTGCACACTATATAAAAGTTCGAACAATCATATACTGAAGCATTACCGTACCCATATTGTAATGGGCTTTCTTTGCTCTGTATGAAGAATCCACTCAGAGTTTGTCATCAGTTTTGTTGCATCCAGTACAAGGGTAAATTCTGACTAACGCTGAATTTTCTTTGGCTGTTGTTGAAAGTGAATCGTCACATACGCCATATTACGAGCACAGTAGCACACATTGACCAACCCCAACATAAAATTCAGAAACAACCCTCCCCATAAAATCCCTTCCAGCGTATTTGTTTTAGTTTCCCGACTTTCCATTAGTCGCCACGAGGCGGTTGTATCTTCGTGTTCCCACTCCATTGTCGTTATCAAGCGCGCTGTTGCCTGCTCGCGCATGCGCAGAGAAAGAGGGCGTGCCGCGTCGCGTGTGCTGCCGCCCAACCCTCAGCCATCTCTAATGGGATCTCCGCGCGATAAATATTGGCCACTGGCCTTTTGGAAGGGCGCCCGGCGGAGACCCTGGCCACGGCGCCTTGTCACGAGATGAACACGTCACTTCGCATGGCGTGGGACGCCGTTCACAGATCTTGCACGTTGTGTCTTGATTTCATACGCTTCTGTTTACGTCGCTTTGTGGATTGTCGTTGCTGTGTACAAACGTTTTACTACATTATGTACTACTACGTAGTAAAAGGTTTTGTAAGTAGAAAAGTGTCCGGTTTCTGAATGGAAAAATTGTTATTCAGGATCACTTATACCGAAAAATTGGAATTTTCTTGCACCTGTATGTATTAAATCATTCCTCGAATACGTTTAGTAGTCACAATACATGATGTCTAAAAGTTGATTTTCGACAAATCTGTATCTTGCATCGTCATCGTCTCCGTCCATCCGTCCATCCGTCCGTTCGTCCGTTCTCCCTTCGTCTGTTCGTCCATCCGTCTGTCCGTAGGCGAATAACAGTAGCACCTAAACCGTACTCAGGATTTTCAGCAAATTTGACATTTCCTGATTGATCTGCTTATTTCGGAAACGGAAGAACCGGACTTTTTAATTTTTGGGCTACTTTAAAACGACACTTCATTATTTCAAAGACGTTTTTAAAATTTACTGAAAAGAGTTCCCAGGTTTGTTTGTTTTTTAATTTCGAAAAATTACTATTTTTGATGAAGTATTGAGTATCCAAAAATTGTATTAGCTTTAAAATGTATATTAGAAAACGTAAGTAATAAAAACAATTTGAAATATTTATTTTTCTTTTGAAATTAAATCCCATCATGAATTTAAAGTTTGCAGAATCAAGTTCAACAGTGCCAAATTTTTTTTTTATTTTTTATTATTTCTCATTTTTTAAATTGTAGATTTTACATTCACAATTATTACAAATTAATTTACACGAAACTCAAATATCTTTGTAAGTATCAATTTTTATTTTTACCTTAAAATGCTGATGAAACATCCAAAATGTTCAGTGCTTAGTCAGTTTTTGAGCAGCGAAATATTTCATATTTCTATATAGTGAGTGTGTGTAAGTAAGGGGTGAGGATAGGACAAGGAAGAGGAAGGAAAGATTGCTGGCGGTCCATGGTCCGTTTGTAAGGGTACTGCTCCGGCAAAAACAGTTTTATGATTTATCAACTAAAACTTGTAATATATTTAATAAAATAAGGACAATATTTATTCTTTAAAAAGTATATAGAATATACATGGTGTATGTACACAGGAACTACATTTTTTTATCTGTATTAATAAACATTCATTTTTACCCCTCTGCTTTGCAGAAGTAGCTAATGAGGGTTAATTTTACTTTTGTATACAAAATAATGGGAGTATTGAAATTAAATATAATAGCATAATTTGATAGAAATTAAAGGGAACAAAAATGGCACAATATAATATAAAAGTTATACATGTTACGTTTCCTATAACAGTTTGCTCTCATTAGCATTGAAATATAGCTTCATACAGGTGGGATTAAAAAGTGTGATTTCTTCACCTTCTCCGTCAGTTCCAAACTAAAGCACACCTTATTTCGTTCAATAAATCGAGAAAAATTGACAACTCACATTTTCATGCATCTTACATGACCTATAATATTCGCCTATATTTCTCCAGGCAAGAGCAATGAGACATATTCTAAAGCTAACAAGTGACAAGATCGACGAGCAACCAAATGAAAGATGTATTAGGCCCCTCCGGCACCCACGCGGTTCGTTAAGAGCTGTCAGCGAACAGACAAGTCGCAGAAGGCGAGTCACAGCGGTCTGAGAAAGAGCGATAACGCTCTCCCAACGGCGAGAGCGTTGCCTTTGCTAACGAGCTTTTCCTGACACTGGCCCGTTCATAGCGCGCTCTTCAACATTGTGTTTCTTATTCCTTATGTGTAACGAAGACGGAGAATTGCTAGAAAGGTCATAAAATAATAAGGCGGATAAAATAAGAAGTACCGTTGTGCGATAAACAAAGGGGGTAAAATGCAGAAGATGGAGACTGAGGGCAGAAAGGAAGATGGAGTGGAAAGGACATGTTTCAATAGTGAAGATCGATCGATTGATCGATTGTAAAATAAATCATAATTCCAGTCAAACTTTACATTTTGTACTTTACATAGACGTTCTCTATGAGTGAGATACTCTTGAGTCTGTAGCATTTCTGAAAATACATAGTTGTGCCACAAAAAATTAACTATTATTTTAATAGTCAAAATTATATCTTTAAATATCTCATAATGCAATATGTATGTTTAACTATAATTATATTGACTTTTTAGGTTAACGCTTTTTAAAAAATTTTTTTTTAAAAAATCCCATGTTAAACGACAATTCAATTGTAAAATTCCTAAATTTCTCGAGTGTTGTAGACTTGAAAAATTTTAATTTAAAAATACTAAATAAAAAATTTTTATATAGAAGAATATTGTAACGGAAATTCGTACGAATAGCTTAGCTCGCATCAAATTATCACCTTTAAACTAATTATTTTTAATGAATTATATCAAATTATCGCTAAAGTTAATTTATGACAGTGAACACAAAATATTTCAAACCAGTACGAATTGGCATTGCTCATGATTTTTCACTGAAAATAAATTATTTTTTAACTAACTAAATAAATAAACAAATTGAAACTAAACGAAGTATGTTCCCTTATACATTCTCAGAAATGAAGATAAAATAATTTAACCCTACCATTTGACCAAAAATTAGAAAATAATCTGAGATCTTAAACGTTAATTAACCGCCCTTAACTAGTTTAGATTATTTAATGTTTTCGGTCACGTCAACTACTACGGGCAATAGTCCCGTAAGTGTATTGCATGTTATAACCGGGGAGGTGGCGTTATTCCTTCACTAAAGCCGGGACAGCTCCATATAAGCTCCCGAATGATCCCAGAGGTAGTATGGTTGAATGTAAGTGCGAGGCGAAGGGAAGGATCAGGAAGGAAAGATCTCGCGTGGCCCGTTTGTTAATTTACTCCTGCAGTACTGGACTAGTATTTATTACACATACTTCTCAAAACTACCGATCACAGAAACCGGCGACTAAATTTCTTCTCCCTACAGGGGTTGAATTCGACCCATCTATGTAGCTAGTCTCAAAATCTGCAACCGTTGGGACTCAAACCCCAGGACCTTCCCATTCGGTAAGAACTAAGATTTTACTGTGAAGTGTTGTAGCCGAGATGGGCAGCCTTGAAGTTGAGGCTTGGAACAAAGACCTTGGCTAGGCTTGAACTAACCGCGCGAAGTTGGTTTCAGAAAGCCCCTATCGTCATTCAGAAAGCCCCAAACGTCTCTAGATGGCAGCCGGGAAATGAATCGGGAAATGTGTTAAGGTAGATCCAACCATATGGTTGATCTGAACTATAATTTCACTTCTTCCCCCTGGTTAATTTGTTTTTCGTTTTTATTCTTTTTCACGTTGACGATTTGAATGTTCTAATACTTCGTACTTTGGGCTCTCTTCCATCCAAATATTTTGTTCTCTTCTAACCACTGTATTAATCATTAATCATACTGATTTGAATTTTTCCTTGTACTTTCTGTTATTCCTTGGTGAAAATACGTAGTTTGAACTCGCTTTCCAATCATCTCATTCTTTTAACGCCATACCACTACCTACAAACGTACTGTAATAAGTTCCTATTTGAACTTACTTTTATCTGTTTACAGCTTAAGAAAATATAATGATACAAATGACCAATAATTCACACGTAACACACACATTTACTTCTAGTTATTTACTACATACCTCAAAAATACTAATGTAAAAATTGAGTATATTTTGGAATTTTTGAAGCAAGTGTTTTTTAGTACAGTAATAGAGTATACAATTCGTATCAGGTTACTCTTTTACTCAAGCACAAGCTCTACATTAGCTTCTGACAAATAAAAAAACAATAAATTTTATAACAAATAAGTAAAAGCTTCTAATTAATTGTGTAACTTCACCGTCTCTGCACGTGACTCATTCTCTTCCAGTTGCGGTGCCCGCAACGCAAGATGGCGCCGCTCTGTCCCCCCGAGCTTGATGGCGCGCGCTCCGCGTCCAGGTGCTAATGAAAAGTCGTCCTTCTCGAGGGATAAACGCCCGCCCGAGAACAAAAAAGGAACGCGGCCTCCCCTCCTGACTTAGCATTTATCGCGCGCGCACGTCATCGGCTTAGAAGGATCCGCAGAATGACAGGTGGGGACGCGCTGTTATCCCACCGCGCGATGAATGCGGTTGCGGAGGCTTTGACCTCACGGACGGCGCTCCATCTTGCACGCGTCCACACGCGTGCGCGAATGACTTTGGGATTATCGGTCGGTATTCGTTATCACCTAGCAATGGTGCGGGCTAAGGGTGTCACGCCACGCTTTCGAGTTTATAATGTGATAAGCCAAGTGATAAGCCCCGAGTTTAATTTGAATGATAAAATCGGTATCCAGCGTTAGTAATAATGGCATTGTACTCAAGCTTCAAAATCAAAGAATACACGTTGTTAGGACAACCAATAAACAAAGTGTAGTATTCCATGATTGGTGTCATACCGGTGTTCAGATGGGGAAACACGGTTCCGAACACATCATATGCAAAAGGTATGGAGAGGGAATTGAAAGCCGTGATCTTATAGGAGGGCGTGAGAAATCAGTTTCTTAAAATATATTGAAGCGTATACACGTAAGCAATTGGTGAGGTACAAATGGTTTTTCAGCATAGGCTGGGGTATTATTGAAATGATGGTGAGGCGGGAACTTACGATAACTCTGATAGCTTGGTATAGTGCAAATATTAGTACTGAATTGTAATTGTATATGGGAGAAATTTTCGATCGGTAGCTGAAGATATACAGTCGCGTGTAGGTGTGTCATACGACGCAAAGCCAGGAAATGTCGCGCCAGCGCATTGACTTTATGGAAACTATTAAATCCTATTAATCCGAGATTGCCCGCAATAGGTAGACTCACGCCAGTGCGCGCAATGTATCTCTCAGAGATATTGCAACTTTTTGTGAATGCGAATGACCTGAAGCGCTATTTACTGAAATGCATATTTATTTATGTTGTACATGGCCCCTAATGAATCTTACACTACAGAATCCTTGGCTGAATACTTATGGAGAGAAAGGTAAAAATTGGCAAGTACAGGTGAAAATCATTAAGCACCTTATTATCTTATTAAATAAAATTTCCACAAATGATTTTGGCATATTCTAAACAAACATATATTTTACATTTTTCAAAATTTATTTAGAGTTCTTTGCCATTTTGCTTTTCCGTTCGCTTTTTTTCTTATTTTCCACGGTTACCATTTTTTCATTTCCCTACAAACGTCTTCTGCACATCTTCTTTCTCTTTGGGAAGAATTTGTGAATTGATCCCAGATAAGACAAATGATTACATTTTCTAAATAGTCACTTGTCATCGACACAGCTGAAAATAATGCCATGATGCGTATCACTTAGGCCAAGAGTTCAAATCCACTGGTGCCAGTTCCTGCAACGTATATGACCGATATCGCGCAATGCAGTGCCCAGTTTCAACATGCTCACGGAAAATGATTCAACGAAAGCATAAAAATAGAAGGCCAGGCATTCTCAGAAAAGTACAATGAAGGAATACATGAAATATCAGACGATTAATGCATCGTGATACTTCAGAAACATAAAATTGCCGTGGCTTGATTCTCACAGATCTATTGCAAGCACTCCTGGGTTAAATATCAAATCGTTGAGGACATTCCGGAACATTTTAAATTTATTCTAATGATAAGAAAACACGCGAACATTTCACAGACAACATTCTCCTGCATCAATGTCATCTGAGAAGACATTGTAGTAAACTTACGAGCTATATTCAAAACCGTACGGTATTTTACTGTTTATACATAGGAAAGCAACGATCCATGAGCTCAATAGAAGTTGTAAATACATAGAAATAATTGATAAATTTTTATTGAGTTGAGAAAGACTGATAATTTATAATAGTTGTCATCTATTCAATAATAGGTTTTAATCAATAAAAAGTCCAGGAATCGTGATTATGTATAGAATTACACGCAACGGGTAAGGAGTATAACGTTGTATGCCAAAACCCATGATTAAAATTGAGAGAATTTATGAGTATTGGGGGCAACGGTAGAAATACAATATTAATAATAGCAGTGGAAATAATCCCCTTCATAATATTAGTATAATTATTTGTAGATAACATTGACAGCTAGTAATATTAATTATCGCGCATTTTTCAAATGGTCAGTCCAATGCAGGGCATGAGACTAGATGGTTCTATGATTCGTTTATGTGATAAGTAGGAGAAGTTAACTGCAATTTCAGATAATTAATAGAATGAAATGTAGTCCGTCGGATTAGTTTCATTCCAAATAGGCATACTGTTTAATTACACTTCCTAAAGACGTAGTTCTCAGCAGTTAAGCTGTTTCGCTCTATGATGTAATAAATTGGTATGAACTAGTAAGCATTTACTGATCATGTTGTGTCAGTTTTAAACAACTAGCAGACAATGAAATCAATCATACAAAAATGTATTTCAATTACATAAACCCCAAAATTTTAATTCTAAATGTGAATTTGGAAATTTCACTAAATCAGTAAATTTTAAGGATTGAAAATATTGGTGACCACAACTATTAACAATTTTCTTATGAAAACAAACCCAACTTATTCCAGGTAACTAATAAATTGATATTTATAAAAGGGACTAATAAATTAAAAATACGTTTAATATTCATTTTTTTTAATTTAAAAAGCTCTACTAACGAAAGTATTTTTATTACACATTGGATCAAATTTCATGTCTATGGCATTATAAGTATTTATATGAAATTCGTCCATAAGAAAATTAAATGACAGGATGAAGAGACATGGTGGGAGAAACGAGAGGTAGAGGCGGAGGCGAGGAAGTGGCGAGGCGGGGTTGAGGGGGGTGAGGCGGGGGGGTGAGGCGGGGGTGAGGCGGGGGTGAGGCGGGGGTGAGGCGGGGGTGAGGCGGGGGTGAGGCGGGGGAGGCGGGGGTGAGGCGGGGGTGAGGCGGGGGGATGGGGGCGAGACGGAACCATTGATTCATTGATTGGTGGTTCCGTGCGCATTAACTCCTATGGTCATATTTTTTCCGGGAGGTGCCGGTGTTCCTTCCCTGCAAGTCTGCGAGATTTGCCGCCAACCTACGCGTCGGGTTACGGATAGACTTAACCCTCCAATATTTTGCCAGCAGGGCACCTCCCAGCCGGAACAAGCTCCAAGGTCCCAACTGGTCTCCTGATATTTGTAGTAGTGTGGCACCAGTAAGTGTAAGTATGTATGTGAAGGGGAAAGGAAGAGATATGGATGAAGAAGGAAAGATCCCGCACGGACCGTGGCCCGTTTATTAAGATACTTCTCCTACATTCGCCTGATATTAATCGGAGGAACCAAGGAAAACGACAAATCAGTTGCAAGTTGCAGCCAGTTGCAAGAATTGTCCTCTAGTCAGCGACTGAAGTCTTTCGGGACTCAAAATCTAGAATGTCCCGGCTGGAGTCGTTGAAGAGACAGCAGTAATATTGCCTCTGAGCCAACTCAGAAGGTAATTTATGGACCACAAACTATTTTTTCGTGACAATAACATGTTGAGCAGAAACACAGACAGTTCAGAACCTCATTTGCTGTGTCACGTTGCGGGGGCGGGCAGGGACGGCATGGAAACTCTTCCACGGATCGTCCTGCTCGCTTTCATATCGGCGCGCGTTGAATTATGGGAGGCGCGCGAGCGGGGCCTTGACTCGAGCCAAGCACGTAGGGAAGCGGCGAGATTATGTTAAGTAATTCGATTAAGAAACCTCATCCGCCGCGCAGTCGGGAGGGAATTTCACTTTCATAAGCGACGTCGCCCCGGTGTACAGGGCGGGGGAGGAAGATGTACTGCAGACGAAATGTGGAGGTGGTACTCGGCTCCTAAGGGAGATGTTTTCTATGAACCATATTCCAATATATTATCAAATAGCATATTGAATTATTTCTAGGAATACACTTAAATGGTTGTTAGGTTTGATTCATTTATTTGGTAGTATTTCCAAGCTCGTTAACCGCTATGGACAGTGGCCCCGTTAGTGTGGTGAATGTTTATCCCAGAAGGCGCGGTGTTCCTCTCCCACTGGATGGCGATTTATTAATACAGCATAAAAAATTAGTATTTTATGTATTTCATGAATTTGAAATACATTAAACTCTCTATATATCGTAGAGTGTATTGTATATTGTAGAGTGATTATTGGGTTACATTAGTAACTTTTGATAATGCGTTATTGTAATAATCCCAAATATTTGAGATATACCATTCCAGTCAGTTATTCCGTATTTTATTAGCTTAGTAACTTGTAGCTTGGACTAGTGTTAACCCGTAACTACAGACATGAATTTATGATACGCAACTACAGACGTGTAGTCAAACTGATTCCGCATGCTACCTCGTGTTTTTTTGTCTTACCAATTTACATTTTCAAATTAATTTTTGTTAATTGTAATATTTGATGTATTATATTGTATAAATTTGTAATATTTGATGAAATATTTAATGTAAATACGACTAAACACATTTAATAAAATTTTACAAATAGTTTTCACGTTTTATTGCTTTTACGGTTGGTATATATTGTTGACGAACATCGTCTCCACGTGCATGTTTACAAGAACAACTGATAGGTTTTGTTATTCATCTTCAGTTTCTTAGAACAAATAGAGCAGAATTTTCTTGTTCAGAGTTTTCATCCTCTTTCGTCGTATCCTTCCATTCTCTTCCTCGCATTATCTTCATTGAAATGCTTATGTCTTGTCGAAGACGTGGGATGCACAATCTCCTTTCTCATTCTTTGGTAACTAGTTCCTTGGCTAGACTTTTATAAAATTCAGCCTTTTTACTGATGTCATTAGTGCTAAACGAGGCAAATATCCGGATAATACCAACGATAGTGCTGTAATATATATATATATATATATATATATATATATATATATATATATAACTCACATAATATAAAAATATTACATAAAGTCTGCCTTCGATAGTGTGAATAAGGAATTTTTCTCGTCACGTATTCACAGACGTGGAGTCAAACTAACTCCGAGACATGCAAAGCTACATTTAACAGGACATACATTTGATAGTGTGTCGTCATGGAGAAAACACACAGACATTTACACGTATGTACAAGTTTATTTACACGTATGTACAATAACTAAATTCTGCTCGAAACTACACACTTGTGAGTATTTCCTCTGGATACCTCACATACCTAAGGAGGCCCCGCCTCCACTGACGCTTCTCCCGCGCCACTACCGTGACCTCGTCACCCGTGCAAGAGGCACGACACGCTCCAGCCTGGGCGTAAAGTTTTGCATATCGGGCGAAATTTCTAGAACAAAACCCCGTCTGAGCCCGTCGGCTCGATTTTATACCTAGAGTGTAGCCGTCACGTGACCTTCCCGGTGTAGGAGGGAGGCTCGCGTCTTCCACGTGTTTTTCCAGGTCAAGCTGGCGTCCACTTGGTCTAAATATATCCCAACGTCGGGGCGCCAAGGCTATTCAGCCCGCAGTTATGCGATACTTCCGCTCCTCCTGTCACCCACGGCCGCCAACTTGATGCTACAATAGATCAAGATGTATATAGTTGACAATTCGCACACGCAACATTGAAGAGGTAATTTAAAGGGACTGAAGTTTTGGTGGGAATAATCAAATTAAAATATAGAAGACAACGGAGTCAATTTGACTTCCATATTTGACTACGATTTGTAAACTAAATGTAGTACGAATAGCAGTAGGAATGACAGACCTAAGAATAATAATTAACTTATAATCTTATGGAATTTTATATAAATACTTACAATATGTTTATTCCACTTTAGATGCTGACACTTTAAATTTCCAAGATATTGAACGCTTTGCATTGTTATAAAGGTAGGATACACTCAATTCAATGGGCTTGTACTACCCCGGAACTTTTCTTAAACGATGACCTTGCTTCCCCCTCCCTTGAGCAATAAACAGTTGAAGGCAAAAGCTCGCAGCGAGCACTGATGACAACATTCCAAGCATTAAAACTTGGTTGTCGTGAAACAGAAGCTAGTCAGAGGTAGTTGCTTTCCTACTCGAGAATTTCTGTTCAGCTTTATTACCATTATCTAAACAAATGTCTGAGGCAGGTCCAGGACCTTCAAGGGAGGCACCTAAAACTCCTATTTACTGTCCCTGCTGTTGCCTACCCAGAACGATGACCTGGCCGCACACGTAGCAGGTTGACTTTGATTTTTCAGAGGTTGTCATTACTGTAAATACTCTAATGGCCGACTTTGCAACTAATATCCCCACTCTGCCCGCATTTTTTAAATCTATCGTTCAAGAAAAGTTGCGCGAGTAGTACAATCCATATAACGAATTTAAAAAAGAAAGTAGACTATCTTGTGGACACCGCGTCCATGTAAAGACAACCGTGTGCATGTTGCATGAATACTGTGCGACTAGTACATATTGTGTAATGGAGGAAACCTCATTTTAAGAGTAGAACGATTGGTTAAAAAGTGTGTTCCTAGCACATTTCTGTATCATTTTAAAAAATAACATCGTCTTTTCAGAATAACAGTACGGAAATCCTCTCGCGAGGTCGACAGTAAGTTCTCAAGTTTCGCAAAATTTCACATCAGGAAGAAATATTGCTTTATTGGTCAATAATGACTTCATTATTTTTTATTGGTTTTAGTGAGTCCTTGTCGATAAAACAACTTATTTACATTTGCATCACGAATTTATACCCACACATTCTATCATTTATTTCGAAATTTGATCTGTCATGAATTTTTTAAAATTGAAATTACGATTGGTTTACAAATTCTCACATCGTCTAACTATCGCGTCTTTCATTTTTATTCCTATTTTGTGATACGTCTGAATTCCTTTCATCATATTGAGTATTGATTTGAATTAATATTATAATAGAATATATTTGAATATTGTGAATTAAATGTAAAAAACTGTTGTTAACATGAATAGTCGCATATATAAAACATTATCTGTACTAAAAACAAAGTTCTGTAATGAATGTTAACAACATAACGGATGCCATTTGGGTCGAATTCTCATTATTTTATTGCATCTTCCCATAGATATCAAATAATCAAGCTATAGAAAATTACCAACAGAAGCTTAAATTTCTGACACTCTTAATAGTGGAATGTGTGGGGTCGAGTAAACACCTTCGCTCAATCTTTCGTCTGACAATCTGCCCCTTGCAAAACTGTGACACCGCCGTCAAAGGACTTCGTCATTGGTCACACTTTCAGCAGAACTAAACAGGATGTCCCCATTAAACGAATAACAACGAATTACCTTTTGTAGTACTTGTCATTCTCACTCCGGGATAGGAATGAAATGTACCTCTGCTATTTGCTGTGAACTTTCACATTACGCCTATTAAATGTTTGAAAAATCTCTTTTGTTCATTCAGAAACTTATTTTTGACAAAACATTTTTTTGCCATTTTTTAAAGGAATTTTTATGCTATACTATTTACATTTCATGTATCGCATTTTCAATTTATTATCAAAAGGTTTTTCAATATGTCTACATTAAATAAATAATACCAGAATAAATTACACTAATTCTTTGGCCATCCTGAAATGCCTTGTGCAAGTCCGCAGAAATGTAAAGAATTTTCAATTTAACTTTTGAGTACGTAGATTGGTCAATAGTTCAATTATTGAGATCTTGCTGGCTTTATCCTGACCAAGACCTAATATGAGATAATTGCACACGATCATCTGAGCGAAATTTAATTAGAATGCAAGTATATCATATAAATTTCAATTAATAAAATGTTAATACCTCTGTTGAACGTTTTATAGTATATATTTTCTTCAAAAGTGAGTTTCAGTTTTAAATGTTATCTCTACTCAAAGGAAAACATCAACTATTCTTAAAACGGAATACAAGGACGATGTCTATTTTGAAAGTAGTTGGCCATTCAAACCAAAACAGGCTTTTGTCGGACCAATAAAAGCCAATCGCTAATAAATAGTATCTCTAATAACAGTACGTGACAATTAAAAACAAATATTTTTGATCCAGCCAAGAAAATACAGCACAACACAACGATGATTTGCCTGACACGATTTCTTCTGAAGGTTTCATAATTGTTTATAATATTATGTAAATAACGATAAGATGGAATGAAAGGCAACGAAAATGCAGAAATACAGTTCATTCCTAAACTCAATTCCAGAGCCAATAAAGAATTACAAATGCATTTATCAGATACATACAGGAAAACATCAACTATTCCTCCTTAAAGCTTATAAGATGAGCCATTTACCAAACTCACCGAGATCGATCCTTAAACGTTTAAGAATAATGCGAAAAAAACCAGTTGCGATATCTTCAAACTCCTCCCTGCGTCCGCCGGGTCTTTTGCAAGAGAGAACAATACGAATATTTCAGATTTCTCCGGCAGCGTGCTCAATGGCCCCCTCCCAAAGGAGGAGGGGGCGTGGCAGAGATGCTCCGCTGGAAGGCGAGGCGACGCCTCGTAGGAATCTGCGGAGCGTGGGCACTCGCGCCTCCCCCCCCCCGTCCACGCACGCCAATGCGCCACCCCACCTACCGCACCTCGTCCCGTCTCTCGCCGGCCGGGATGGCATCCGTTGCCACTGCAGCGTCGACGACTGGGAGGTCCAAGCTTTTGGGTTCAGACGGTGTTGGATTCATTGATTTTGGGATTCCGGGCGCGTCAACTATTGAGGTCTCATAAGTGTTGTCATGTTTTTTTCCTCGGCAGGTGGCGGTGATATTCCTCCGCTGGATGGCGCGATCCGGCGGCGACCTACCGACGACTAGTGGTGTTTTCCCCAAACTGGTATCTCCCACCAGCGAGCCACCGCCCCAGCCGGGACAAGCTCTATGCCCCCGACCGGTCTCCTGGCATGTGTGGTAGTATAATGCATGTAGAGTGGGTGTGTAAGGGGTGAGAATAGAACAAGGAAGAGGAAGGAAAGAACGCGCGTAGTACGTGATCAGTTTGTTAGGGTACTGTTTCGGCATTTGCCTGGTGTTGATCGGAGAAACCACGGAAAACTACCGATCAGAGCAGCCGGCCGCTAGAATTCTCCTCCAGACAGCGACTGAATTCGACCTAGCTGAAAAGCTAGTGTCGAAAATCCTGTCGTCGTTGGGACTTGCACCTAGAATCTGCCGGTCAAAGGCACTGCAGTGGCTTCAGTTGATGCACAGAGCCACCGCTTCTGGTACGATGGTAGGTATTCGGCTTTTGTAGGTACTAGTGGGTCCAGCAGTTCTTCGCTAATGCAATGTATTGCACTTCACACTGGTCACGTGTTTGTTGATCACGTTTCACGCTACGCTCGGCATAATTTTTATGAGATGACTTTGGATTTTTTTTTTTGATTTTAAGCCTTGTTACATTTTCCCTAACTTTGAGCATACATTTTCTTTGAAAAATTTCATTTATACATCCAGAATAATGCTCAAGTAATAATTTCGGCCAATATTTCAGAATCGCAGCGGCAGATTACGTAGCGAAGATGCCCTTAATACTTCAGATTGCGGGGGGTATCGCAGAGCTTCTGTTCTGGGACTCGTTAGTTTGCGTAAACGCATAAAATCATCATCAACACGCGTCTTTGTGCCGCAGACATACGTACTACATTCCCATTGTACTTTGCTGTATTCTTTGCGCAAGTGTAGCCAGTAGAATTCTAGCCGCCGGATGCAATGGTCAGTAAAATTTTTTGCGTTCTACGATAAATACCAGTCAAATACCGGAACGGGGCAGCACGCACATGTTTTCCTCCTTCTCCATCTTCTTGTACTCCCACATACACACCCACCTACACACACACCAGCACATATATTCACACCTTAATACCTTATACTACCACAAATGTCAGAAGACAAGTGATTAAAGCTCATCACGATTGGAGCAAAGTCACGCGGAGGAAGATATCCCGAGCAGGAAACTCCGGAAGCCGTCGTGTAGGTCAGCGCCGGAACTCACGATACAGAAGGAATTGAATCTCTCTCACTCCCTGGTTGTTATACATATCCACATTCTAATGAGCACAGCAGTTGGCGCGCCCGAAAACTCAAAATCCTCTCTCAGTGACTTTCTGTCACCCTGAGCGAACGTTCTCCCACCCGCCCTTCATCCCCACCACCTGCCGTCCGCTTTTTTCTTCGTCATTTCTCCTCCCTCCTCCCCAAAATCCCTCCCCTTACATTATTATTTCCTTCCCCTTTACGTCATTCCTCTTGCTCCATCACAGATTAGCCGCCCTCCTGTATCGTTCCTCATCCTTTCTGCTCATCCTCCGCCTTTCCTTCTCTCCATCGTCGCCATGCTTCTACCCAACCGAACCGATCCTATCTTCCTCCCGAGGATCCTCACTTTTGGCTCCTCGACAACCTCCGACCCGACCGCCCATCTTCTGCCCGCTCGTCTTCACGATGGCCCACCTGCCTTCCTATTTCGCTCCCCCCGCTCGCCGGAATGTCCCCCCGCCCGCCCTCGCCCGCCCTCTCGCTCACCCACGCGCCTGTGTAACGTTTCAACTTCGCTGGCGGATTTGCCAAAGTTAACATGATATGTAAACAAATATTGGAAACATTGTTAAAAGTTACGATAGTAACAGAGAGTGTTGATATGAGATGAAAAGTTGTTGACAGAGATTGAAAAAAAATTCAAAATTGGAATTAGGAATTGTACAAATCGTATGTATACTTTGAAAGGTTAAATAAATTGTTCTTTTAAAGAAAAGAATCTATCTCATGTGATATCTGAAAAGTGAAGAACGTCATACAACATAATAAACAACATGATAAAGATACAACATAAAAAGGTGATGTTGTATGGATATATAAAGTTGTAACGGCCAGTTATTAAGGCAAGGTAACGTGGACGTTACACCCGTCCGCGCGCCCGCCCGCCCACTCTTCTGCCCGCAGTCGCACTGCCCGCCCGCCCGTCTGTTACCCCCTCTTCCCCGTCTACTCATCCCCGCCCGCCCGCTCGCCCGCCGTCGCACCGCCCCCTGCCGCACGAGCGCGAGCGGGCGGGCGGGCTCCACCTGTCTCCAGCGTTTGCGCAAGCGGATATCGGCGTATCGCGCGCGCGTGACGCAAGAGGGCGCAGTTCGCCCGGGGCGGCGGGCGCCAACGCAGGAGGAGGAGGGAAGGGGGAGGGATAGTGTGGGTGGGAGTAAGTGACAGCGTGGAGTGCAAATGTTGCGCCGGAGGCAATGGAGACTGATCGACGGGCGGGGTGCGGGAAAGGTTAGGCAAAGAATTCGTCACACGCGTCGGCACAGGTGTTTCCTCCATGTGTTCCGAGAACGGGAAATGCACACGGTAGACTGATATGTAGAAAGAGTTATGAATGGATACCGTGCCGCGGATGCCAAAGCACATTGAGTACTTGGTACATTATTTACACCATCATTATATGCGAAACGAGAGCAAAATGATCGGAAGAGAAGAGAAGCTAGCAATAGTGCGAATCATCACCATGAGTCCATGTAGAGCGAATGATGAATAAATGATGCTTTTCCGAGACATAGAGTGCTGATGTACACAAACAGTGGTAGTGTTGATACGTGTGATAGAAAGAAATGCATTAAAAATAATAAAACCACTTGTGAAAAACCAGATATCTAATATGCAACTGTGATGTGTAATGGGTTATCAACAGTTGACGGGAGGAGAAGTACATAAAGCAAACTGGTGGGTCAGTGACGGACAGTATGATGGGACCATACTGGAAAAAATAGCTAATAATTTGTGCCCTCTCCTAAATGAACTGATGATTCGAGAGAAGCAGTACAATCGTAAGATCAAAATTAAGAGAATTATGAATGAGGTTTTCAAGTATAAGATAATTCTAAATAAGAACAGTCGTTCAATAGTGGTACTTTTACATGCAAAAAAACTTCAGAAAAATCTCGTTCATAACTCAAACTAATCTCATCATGGAATAGCATGTGTAAGAAAATATTTATCTCGATTGGTGAGTCTTGAAGTTTTTACAATAAGCGGATAGAATCCCATTGAACGGCTGCTATCTGGTACCCGTATAATCCTTCGTCTCTCTGACTTGCACGATCAGCCTCTAAGCATGCACTACATCCCAGCAACGACCAGGAGAATGATATTTTATACGTTGCTTACCTGCAGAGCGCCACGCGTCCCACACCGTCGCTGCTTTTTCACGCACCAAGTTTGGTACCTCTATCATAGCACAACATTCATTCATGTTACAACGTTAATCATCCGCCTTTTCCCTGACGTCTCGAGACGCAAACTTACCGTCATTTTTACTGAACCGTTAAAGTATAAAGTACGTGTAATGCATAGTGTCATATCCGGAGGTAGTGTTCTTCCCCCTGTATTCGACACCGACCCATCAAGACGGCTTGTGGGGTTTCCCCAACCAGGTATCTCTCACCAACAGGGCACCGCCCTAGCCGGAGCAAGCTATAAGCTCCCGTTATTTGTGATAATATAGTGCGTATAAGTGTGTGTAAGCGGTGACAATAGAATAAGGAAGAGAAAGGAAATATCTTGAACAGTTCCTGGCCCTTTTGTTAGGGTACTGCTCTGGTATTCGGTGGATTGTTGATTAGTGTTGATTGAAATAAAACACGGAAATATTACTGATCAGAGCGATCGACCGCTAGAATTCTCCTCCAGATAGCAGCTGAATTCGATCTGGCCATCAAAATTGTGTCTAAACAACAGGGGATAAACTGCGAAACCTCATTAAGGTGATACGCTCGTTAGATCGACCGCGGTGAAGTACCCCCAAAAAATACTTTAATAAAAGTAGAATCTCTGTTTTTCCAGATGGCAATAAAACAATTGTCTCTAACCAGTCTAATTTTTTAATTAAAAACAGTTTAAATTAATGCAGGCTCTTATGGAAAAACTTTTCAGACACAGGTATATTTAACTTATTGAGACATTACATGGTGAAAGTAACTTCTTATTTTATTCAATACATCTTTTGAGGAATCAGATGATATTAAATGTAACATTTACACCAAGGTTTCTCAGAAGTAATTTATAAAATAACTGGTGCAAAATTCATTGCAATTGGATGTGCCTTGGAGTTATGCTGTACAAATCATGCTATTGTTAGCACTGTTTCTCTTGGAGCACGAGTGAAAACTGCCTTAACTTAAACTTTTGAACCACACAACCACTAGACATTTGACGATCTTTCATTTTCAAAGCAAACAATGTGGACTAATATTCAACGCAGAAAGAAACAAACGTATGGGGCCAAAGTCAACATAACCTGTAATAGGTATAGTCAACCAATGAAAACGAAAAGTCATGTAAAACTGAACAACACGCCGGGTGCGGTTATTCCAGACTCCTTATCCCCGTCCCAGCATGGGGGAGGGGAGTTGACAACCTAAGAAGACAACCCAAGAATAGTACCCAGTTTAAAGAGTCCCACAACGGGGCTATGCAAACTGATCATCAACCAATTCGTTCTGTTCTGTTCCTACGGTTGCAAAAGTCGCCACTGCATTGACAGCGCTAGAGCTTCACATATCGACTTTCTGGGCATTTGCAGGATCGAGGCAAGTTGCACGGAACACGGAAACATCCCATTTATCGTTACGCCGCGACGCGCAAGTGCATGTCCAGAGCTGTCGGTGTGATCGAGAGCCGAGGTAGTACCAGTGTTTGAGAGGACGATTTTTGCTCTAAGAGCTCTCGGTCTGAAATTCAAAAGGGATCTGCCACGCAAATTCGTCGCAAGGCTCAATGGTTGTAAACAGTATATTACTCCGGAGTGACGTGAGGAAAATAAAAGCTTTTCTTTTTATACATTAGAGGTTCCGAGGGAGGATCGTCCATGTAACAAAAATGGCCGACTCAATGCAATCAGATCACAATTGATTGATTGATTTTTTCGTGTTTCCGGGCACGTCAACTGCTTTGGTAATTAGTCCCGTTAGTGTAGTGCATGTTTTTCTCCGGAGATGGCTGTGATCTTCCCCCGCTGGATGGCGAGATCCGGCGCCGACCTACTGTCGGCTAGTGGGGTTTCCCCCTAACCAGGACTCTCCCACCAGCGGGACACCGCCCCAGTCGGGACAAGCTCTAAGCTCCCGACCGGTCTCCCGGAATATGTGTTAGTGTAGTACATGTTAGTGTAAGTGTGTGTGTAACGGGAGAGTATAGGACAAGGAAGAGGAAGGACAGATCGCGCGCGCTCCGTGGCCCGTTTGTACTGCTGTGGCATTCGCCTGGTATTGATCGGAGAAACCATGGAAAACTACCGATCAGAGTAGCCGGCCGCTAGAGTTCTCCTCCAGACAGTGACTGCATTCGACCTAGCTGAAAAGCTACTGTCGAAAATCCTGTCGCGGTCAGGACTCGAACCTAGGACCTCCCGGTCAGAGGTGCTGCAGTGGCATCAGTTGATGCACTGAGCTACCGCTCCCGGCGGTAGGACGTTAATATGTCTATTGTTCACTTACCAAACGTTCACATGTAAAAGTGTACAAACTAGACTTTGTTTCAAAGAGTTACTGCTTTTTTTGGCACACTTTGACATTTTTGTTTCCAGGCCTTTCTGTCCAAGAAGAGTTGACATCCTACATTGTAAATTTTTGCAGGTGGAACATTGAACATTTACAAATAGACATTTTAACCTGAAATCGTGTAGTAACCTGAAACAGTGAATGTTAAGTGGTCCCCCCACAAATAGTGTACGAAGCCCCATTAGTCTGTGCATCGGCTCTGTTGAAACGGCAGGTCTGTTGTTTTGGACCATGTTCGCGAACACTATGGAAATGAGATACGTTTTGTTCCATCCCCATACGTCCTAGATACTGTATCTGATGTATAGACATGAGCTGTCTAAAACAAAAGGGAGGGAGGACTACATGTTTGGTTCACCTATATTTCTATGGAAATAACTCGTGTTATAACGTGTTTTTAACATTCGATCTTACATGTTCATTCATTTAGAAGCCGCTGAGCCCAACCTTATGGATTGCAGATGGTTGACATGCGCTGGTGCATTGCATCAGGTGGAGCGAGCGAAGACATTTGCCAACGGCTGCTTCCCCCCCCCCTGGGGAAGCCCCCGCCCGTTGAGGCCTCTGACGTCTTCCCCTCCCTGTCGCCCCTCCCCCCTCCCCCGCGCGGTCTCGCGGGACGGCTCCGATGTCTGACGAGCCGAACGCGACGACTGACACCGTAATAACGGCTCGGGTTGCGCGAGATGGCGCCTATTGTCTGGGGGCGGCGCGCGTCGTGCGCCTCCCCCGGCGCTCCGCCAGCCAGCGACCACCTTAGGGGGCGTGGCAGGCAGGCAGGCTTCGGGCGGGGGGGGTGACAGGGGCGGGCGGGGGGGGGGCAGGGGTTGCTAGGTGTGGGGGGTTAGGTGGTAGGTAAGTTGGGGAGAGGTTGGCAGGAGGGTGGGTGAGTCTGCGGATGGAAAGTACGTGGTTTAGAGCGGTATTTATAAACCTCTGCCAGGGGCCTGCCAGGCCTAGCAGGCTGCCAGTGTTCGGTTTTGCGATTTATGATCGGCCCCGAGCCAATTCCAGTCGCCCCTTGGCCTGCCAGCAAACCTTCTTATGGCAGGCTCCTAAGAGCTCTGCGGGTAGAGCTTCATAAATACGATCCTTAGTTGGTTGCCGGGCAGGTGGGTTTGCGCGTTACTGGGTGGTTGGGTTAGTGGGCGTAAGCGGTTTAGTTGGTGGTCGGGCGGATGGGCTTGCGGGCTGGTGGGTGGGCGGGCGGACTGGTGGGCGGGCAGGCAGGCGGGCGGGCGGGTGGACTGGTGGGCGAGCGGGCGGGCTGGTGGGCGGGCTGGTGGGCGGCCTGGTGGGCGGCCTGGTGGACGGGCGGGTGAGAGAGAGCGCGGGCTGGACAGAGGATAGACCGGGAGCGTGGGGAGGTCGGTGGCGGGGGGGGGCAGGGGGGGGCGGGGGGGGGCGGGTGAGGGTGGGTGGCGTGCAAACGAGGCGAGGACGCTCTGTAGACAGGTGAGCGATCGGGAATTGCAGGTTCGAGGGATAACAGCGCAAGCGGTTGTTTGTGGATGACAGAGGGCGCAATCAAAGGGGTTGGCAGCTGCAGTTGCACTTGTCTACACGACCATCGTTGGTTGGGTAAGGAAAGTAGAAAAAGATGCAAATTTAGTGAGCCAACTTGTTCATAGTAGGAGTGATAAAGACACCTTAAAAACGTTTTCAACATGTTCATGACATTGATTTCCTTTTCCACCTAAAAAAATGAAAATTTTCCTTAGAAACAAAATCACTCTTCAGAATAATTTTATTAAATTCCCAAAATCACCAGGAGACATTTTTAAAATTAAAAATAAACGTTCCACACCATTAGGAATATAAAGTGTTGTGGGTATTTACTGAACTCTCTAATTATATATGAAACAATGCGTCAGCTGATAATTCAATAAATCACATAACAGCAGTACACTCTGAGAAGGACAATATGTTGGCGAAACTCAGCTAGAGCAGATCGACGCGGCTTGTCCCGAACAGCCAAGAGACACATAAACCAGTAATCCTCCCACACATCCAAACCCGCACAAAATGCCTTAAACCATTACTTACTCTATGATGCATAATACACGTACAAAAAACAGAAATAAAGATAAAAACAAAACCAATTTCGATTGTAGCAAGTCAAAACAACTAGAAATCTTATTATGCTGTTTTGTTGAAGAGGAATGACTCTTCTCCTAACAAGTTCCCAAAAAGGTCTTGTTAGTCACTTGAATTTCTTTCATTGTAGCTTATATCAACAAAATCAGTTGGTCACTCACTTTAATTAGGGAACAGCTGTTTCAACGAAACCTCACCAGTGGTGATTCGTTTCATCGAGTCCGGCTCTCCAAAGAGTCATTCGTTTACCCAGGCACTGTTTGGGCCTGGCCCTTTGGTAATAGCCAGGGTTCTCTACCACTGTCACACTGCCATCCGTAACCAAATACACTATTAGACAGAATGCTCTTCTCCTCACGTTCACACCCGCCACTCCAACCCTAGGTTGACCCCGTATTTTCCGTGCTCACAAGTGTTGGCCAGTTCGACACCCACTCTCCCAGGTGGCGTTGTTTACGTCTAGGCCGTCATCGCAGGGGCATTTGAATTGAATGGTGCAAATTGGTGCAGCCTTGTGCAAATTGGCACTATGAGATTGGTCACAATAGGTAGATTGAAATTAGCCGCTGTCTGAAAAAGAATTCTAGGCTACTCTTCGGCTACTCTGATCGGTAGTTTTCCGAGGTTTCTATGACTAACAGGCGAATGCCGGGCAGTACTGAACAAACGAACCATGATTCGCGCGTTTTCTTTCCTCTTCATCATCCTGATCTTCCCTCTCACTTATAATTACGCTTATTAACACTGAACTTACACACAATCGGAAGCTTAGAGATTCATTAAGTTGGAGTCCGCAGGTAGGAGATACCTGGAGGAGTGAAACTTCGCAACCCAACGTGTTGGTCGGCGCTGCACCTCACCATCCGGCGCGGAAGACCACCGCCTCCTACACTGATAAAAACATGCACTACAATTACGGTGCTTCTCAGCCCTGAACACGAATTCGTCATCGCACGACCTCCAGCCACAAAGGTGTCAGTGGCAAGTGCTCACAGCTATCAGAGGAATCACCGAGCTCCCGATTGATTGATAACTTAGCGTATCCGGGCGCCTTAATTGCTATAGCCGCTAGCCCTGTAAGTGTAATGCATGTTTTAATCACGGGAGTGCACTGATCTTCACCAGCTAGAGTTTGAGATCTTGCGCACACCCACACGTCGTGATGCTGGGTTTTCCCTCATGAGGTATGTCCCACTAGCGAGGCACTGCCCCAGCCGGGACGAGCTAGAAGCTCCCGACTCGTCTCCGGGAGTAGCGGGTGGTTTAGTGCATATAAGCGTTGATAAGTAAGGCGTAAGGATAGTAAAATAAAGAGGAAGGAAATATCGTGCCAGGTCCGTTTGTTATGGTACTGCTCCGTCATTCGCCTGATGTTGATCGGAAACAAAACGTGGAAAACTATCTATCAGAGCAACCGGCCACTAGATTTCTCCTCCAGACAGCGACTGAATTCGACCTGGTTTGTGTCGAGAATCCTGCCATTGTCGGGACTCAAACACCAGAATCTCCCGGTCAGGGTCACTGCGGTAACATCAGTTGATGTCTTGGGCCATCTCAGCCGAGCGCCCGAGAGCAGGTGGCAGATGGAGACCTGTTGCAGACGGTCGTGACCGCAGTTTTCATGGCGGGTTGAAGGGGGCGTTCCCGAAACGGTTGCTGAAACTAACGTTTCTCCCACTCCTCCCGCCGACTGCCTGTCCGTCCTTGTTGCGCCGCTGCCTGGCGGAACTGTAACAACACGGGTTTACTGTGAAAAATGGGATCGTGAAGATTGTTCTGAAGAATTGAGCGAATTCGTCTAGTGGTCTTGCGTCGTATCCGACGGTTAGGATGGCCGTGACGATTAGGACGTGCGTGCTCAAGGGGGTCTAGATGGCGCAACGTTTCTGACTTTTTGTGATGTCACAAGAGCCACCATTGTCTTAAGCGAAGTTGTGAAATATGATTCTGTCACCTTCCTGTGCAATCTCTTATTTAAGTTTCGTTCGTCGTCTTCGTGTTTCAGGTGGCCATGCAATATTTTATAAAGATGTTCTTCCTTTGGGCTAGTTGGAGCATTTCATCCTTCGAAACTTACTTCGCAACGTTTTGAGTTATATCAATGCTCGAGAAATGTATTTATATGGTTTTTTTGTCATCGAAATGTGTGTTTTATATCTTCGTCATTAATGTGAAAATAGTTTATACAATGGATATCTGATTAATTCCACTCTGAATAATTATAATTATTGCGTAATTTAAAAAAAACTAAATTCTTTTTAAATTCTCATCACTAACTTAAATTAGTTCTAAAAATTAAAGTGAATTTATTTCGAATTTTGGAAGGCTTCATTCGTATTAATGGAAGTGAGAACGAATCAAGAGATCCTCTGACACTTTTACAAAATTCAGTTTCAAAGTGAGGAGAGTATTCCAGCTTAACTATTGAGGAAAACAATAAATGCTTCAAATGAAAAACGAAACTGAAAGCTATAATTAAGAATATGAAATAGGACCAAATACAGTTTCGACTTATACAAGAACGCCGTTCTTGTTCACCGACATGTTCTTTGAAACAGTGGATTTCTTGACAATGATCAGTGCGGTTTGAAAAGATACAAATCGTCACGTAATTACGTGAATGTTGAACTGACTCTGTTGCGATGCTTGTTTGCGACGCAAAAAAAGTTTTCTTTAAAGCGCAATCATTTTTTTAATAATATTTATTAGCCAATATGTATGTTGATTTATTAATAATGTGAATAATGGATCTTCTTGAGTGCACTAAATTTCAGTAATTGTGTCTCAGGGCTTAAAACGTCTGCATTTGATTGTTAAAAGCGTGGAAACATGATGCTATGATGTGTGATGTGGAGATCGAATTACGACAGTATAAAATTATGATAAAATTGAAGTATATGATCAGATGATCAGTATTTACTCTTATGTTCCCCAAAATTTCAAATAACACTCATAGTGACGGAAAAGTGATGAAGTTCTGTAAAAAGCAAACAGTGATATTGAAGTAAAATGTAATCTGAATAAATTGTTAATTCGAGAAGTGCAATTTGTTTGCATATTGTCAACGTGTTCATCGCTGTTTGCGATTATTGAAAACGTGGTTTTATTCAGTGCTACATATTATGAAAATAATATCGTAAAAACCATTAGTACTACTGCAAGGAAAACCTTCTAAAGAATAATAACAAAAATAAGCAGTAACTAACTTGTGAAACGGACAGTTTCAGAACATATCAACATTTTACAATATATTGTCACGAAAATAACTGTTACGGCGTTCATAATAATAATGTTATGCAAGATAAGGGAGCATATGCATCCTTAACTGGTACATTCATTATCTCAATTTTTTGCCTGGCAGGATCACCTGTCACCCATCGCTCCAACCGATCCAGCAGTTGACGGACGACGGATGCTGCAAAGACGATGGTTTGAGATGCACGCGGAGAGATATTCGACCAGAGCAATCATCGATTATAAATCTCGTCTACAGCCATCACGACGTCCCACCACTCCCTCCCTCTCACTCTTTCTGCCACCGCCCACCCCGTGTCCATCCGGCTCCTGTCTCTTTGCCCCCCTGTCATTTCCAACTCCCATCCCGGCCATCCCCCTTCCTCTATCCCTTCCCCTCCAACCCCGACCCTTCATCCCCACACTATCACCATCCCTCCCCTTACACCATACCATCCCCACCTCTTCCATTCGCCACTACACATGCTCCTGACATGCCCGCCTCTTCCTCGCGGACGCCCCGCTCTTCTTGCCCCTGCGTCAGCGCCATGTCGCCCACCACGCCATTGCCATTCTTTCATTCCTTTCTCGCCATCCCGCCCTTTCATCCTGCCAACCTCGTCCCACCGTAACCGCCCGACCCCTCTCAGACTCGCAATTCCCGGCTCCGCCTCTCCTTCCCTCTCCAGGGGAATCCCCCGCTAGCGATCGTGTACGTCGGTGCCGAATTCACCATCTAGCGAAAAAGAAGACCCCCAATTTTTATCTTATCCATTACCTCTATCACTAATAGACACCGCTCCCGACAACATTTTCACTATAACGGGACGATAATAGCAGTTGACGGTAATATATATATATATATATATATATATATATATATATATATATATATATATATATATATCAATCTTTCCCTTTCCGCTTTCCCCACGAGCTTCTCGCCTTGTCACCCGTTTCGCCCCGCCCCATCCACTCCCCTTGCTCGTGCTTCCCACCCCACTCCGCCCCCCTCGCCGTTCCTCGTACTTCCCCCACCCTCCACCCCCTTCGCCACGCCCCTGCTGGCGCCAGCGGAACCGGCGCGCGGCGGCGGTGGGCTCTTGGCGGCGATCGCTGTTTGCGAATGCAAATGAGCGCCGCTGAGTGACGGCCCCGGGAGGTTTCGCCCGACGCCAAGTGGGGCGATGGGCGGCGACCGAAGGGCGATGCTTTCGAGCACGCGCTCGCGGATGCGGATCCGCTTCCCGCAGCCGGATTGCCACGGACGCGCCGCCACGCAAGCGGCTGCCAAACCGCAAATGTCTCCGCGCCGATCATTTCAGGTGTTGCGTTCATGTTGCTGAAATGTGACCTCGGCGGTAGAGTGACGAAGTCAGGCGGAACTGTAAATGGGACGTTAAGACCGGGACTGGCAGCTCAGTGCATCAACTGATGTCGCTGCAGCGCCTCTGACCGGAAGGTCCTAGGTTGGAGTCCGGACGGCGGCAGGGTTTTCGACACTAGCTTTTCAGCTAGGTCGAATTCAGTCACTTTCTGGAGGAGAATTCTAGAGGCCGGCTGCTCTGATCGGTAGTTTTCCGTGGTTTCTTTGATCAACACCAGGCGAATGCCGGAGCTGTACCTAAAACGGGCACGGCCGGCGCGATCTGTCCTTCCTCTTCCTTGTCCTATCCTCTCCCTTAACACACACACTTACACTAACATGCACTACACTACCACATATTCCGGGAGACCGGTCGGGAGTTTAGAGCTTGTCCCGGCTGGGGCGGTGCCTTGTTGGTGGGATAGTCCTGGTTAGGGAAACCCCGCTAGCCGACGGAAGGTCGGCGCCGGATCTCGTCATCCAGCGGGGAAAGATTACCGCCATCTCCAGCGAAAAAAACATGCACTAAACTAACGAGACTAATGACCAAAGCAGTTGACGCGCCCGGAAACACGAAAAAATCAAATCAAACCAGGGACGTTATGCGTAGAATCAAATCATCTATTTCGTTCATGAAGCAACTAATCTATAGATTAATTAGTAACTTGTCTATATTATACGTGTATTGAGAATTTGAACTGAGAGCAATTTATTTTTAAAGGAGTATTTATTGTGACATTTTAAATTTATTTGTTTGACAAAATTGCTCCGTATAGTTCGCTATATAGTCTGTTCATCCAACACCAATGTTGCATCCTCATAGAAGTTTCAGGATTTCAGGAAGTTTCAAAATAATTAAAAGCAGGCTCAGATTTTTTGGTATTATTTTATATTTTATATTGGAATCGCTCATTGTTCTAGAGATGTCTTTCGCAATTACATTGCTATTGTTTAATGTACTCGTATTTCATAGCAACGCGGATATATCTCTTCCGATCTGGCAAACTTTTTTAAAATTTAAAATTAAGAATTTATCAATGATGTAATACAAACGTTGAACCATTTCTGTACAAACGTTGATTCACATAATATTCATATTTGAAAGAATACTTTTAAATATGAATATTATACCGAAACCTTGTTTGAGTAATTTTATGCAAAACATTTATAATATAACTTTCTGTAGCAGATTTGGCGTTGAGCGGTAATAACGAAATATATTTTATCGTCTGATATTATCAAGTCAGGATATAGCTATATTGTGGTTTATATACTAGACACTTTATGTATGATTTATCTGCAGGATACATTAAGGAAGGTCTCAGAGAGAGATCCATATGATGACCTCAGATTGAATCCATTTCACCTGTCACTCAATGGTAGAGTCTACGGAGGTTTTAATCACGTTCTTGTCTACCAATTTCTTGCCTAAGCAGCTTGAAAGAAATGTCTGTCCATTTACTTACACTATAAATCTTCAACGGAGCCCACTTGCAGCATGTGTTAGTATCACATATCACATGTCGGAGGTAGATGGCAATCCTGTGGCTGCCCAACTTCAATAACTGACAACGCACTCACACTATCTGTGATATCAATCTTATCCTCAATAACAAGAACTGGTTTGCTGATAGGTATTGAAATTAGGTCTCGCATCGATAGAGCTACTAGTCCTCCCTTCTATCTGGCTATTGCCCTCAGCATTAAAAGAATTCCCCATGATCGTGGATTCTCTGGCGCTCTGAACCTATTCATATTCACTTGATGAGGAGATTCCCTGCTTCATTACTTGACCTGTTTCACGGGTGCCTGGATTCCAATCATTCCACTAATAGCTGCCAATGCATCGATTCACATGAACATCGAGCTAATCTCTCATTAATTGATGATTTTCATCTTCGGCTGTACCGTAAGTGAGTTGAGGGGCTGCACAACTATGGAGTAGTTGCGGAGGGGCTGTACGTACGATGGAAAGTAATTTGAGAAACTCCCAAAACTCGCCAAAATAACGTCAACAAATAATAATACTAATTTGTTACATTTTTGATGATTTTGAACCCGATATTGTCGTTGTAAAGTTTAAAAATATTTTGAGAATATATTTGTGTCAGAATTCTGGTAAAAATCTATTTAACTTTAATAACACTGAATAATAACAATATTTAAAACATTTTGTATGATCTTAGAAAACGAAAGAATAAATAGGGAAAATTAACATTGCTTGTCACAAATGAGTTTTAAAAGAAAATTGTCTAAGTTTTTCTTCTCATATATTTTCACTCATTTGTATTCAATCTTTGGTTTGGACTTTGAATTTTTAGGCTCCAAACCTTCCCACTTTTGGAAACTAAAATAGGGATTTAAAAGATGAAAATAAATGTGATGATTTCTTATTAAAAATAAATTGATATGAAAACATCTCTTTGGAATACATTTCTAGTTATTTCAAGCTAGTTAAAGCTCTTTTAGTAGCACATGTCTTCAAATACTGTGTCACTTCTAGATACATAAAAAATCGATGCAATTGCAAGCACAGGTGCGTCCTTAACATACCAGAGGGATGCAATTAACTGTCTTCTGAGAATGACTACATTTTGATAAGTAAATGACAATACTTGTTCACCTGTTTGCAGCATCGTTGATAAAAGATGGCTCTCCCTTGCGTGGAAAACCAAACAGATTGGTTTATACAGTGTAGGATGAGAGTGATTTGATTGATTATAGTTTTTAGAATTCTTGAACATCAACGATCCTCTGACAATTAAATTCCCTCGCAGAATGAGTTGTGTTATCTGTAAATTGGTTACATTTAACAATTAAATGCTAGAAGGAAATTGAAATATATAAATTGGTAGAAAGGTTGATCCATTTTTAAAACAGCTTTGACAGAGGTTAGTATTAATGTTTGCATGTTTCACAGTATCACAAAGACAGAAACCTAGCGAAATAATCTGGATTGTCATTTCAGATAATGCTAGTAATACGAAGTGCTAAAAACCTTTGGTAATGATGTTCCAAGCTCGTAAATAACATAATTGGCTAGTATCGAGAGGATTATACTGTCAAATAAACTAGTATGTCGTCAAAACCATTCAAAAACTGAAAATGAGATAATTATCGAACGTGTAAGCATTTTACCATGTCTAGTGATGATAAACAATGTCTTCGGAATTATATTATATATATATATATATATATATATATATATATATATATATATATATATATCGTGTGAACTGTGATAATCAGCAACTCTGTCTTCAGAAAAATAGTTACCGGTGAAAACATTTCGTCTAAAAACTGGAGTACCACCTCTCAGTAAATATTATTCTTACTACGATATCAGAAAACGTCGTTCTCAGTAGCTGTAGTTCATCTGCTAGAACTTGTTGGCCAGACGCGATACATACCTGGCAACGTTACCCAAGTCTACACGTACTAGGATTATATGATGTTTGGCAATAGCCTGCGAATCCTTAACTCCTTATTCTTGAATACGGTTGTTCTTTTAATTTTTATCTTAAAGTTTACATCACGAAGCAGGTATGAACTAATTCTATCGTGTATTTTTCTTTATTTAAAAATTCTACTCTAGCATATGCGTGCGAGTAGATTGAGCCAGGGGGTTACGGCCTCCTTGACCATTTTCAAAAGGGTTTTACGTAATAAAACAGAACTTTCGTTATAGTGAAAAAGTACATATTCATAAAAAGTAGTTCACAAAACCCCCGTTATATGGAATAAAACCTTTAGTCTTTATCCGCGAATTAAACACTCCGTTCATGAAAGAATTGTTCTTCTGCAAAATGCCAATTTTTTAGATGTAACTCTTTTCTTGTGCACAGGCAATACGAAATTCAAAACATTTGTGAAGTTCGTCGCAGAAAAGCAAGCGCGCGCTTCAACTTTCCTTCCTGAAGAGGCGGGCGCCCGGAGCGTGACTGGCACTGCGCGTGGGTGGGCGGGGCGGGGCTCCGTGCGTGGGTGGCAAAGGGCGCGCTGCGGACGCCGCGCAGATTGCCACCGCGCGATAGTGGAGGCGGGGAGTCTTCGCAGGGCGCGCGAGGTCGCCGCCGCCGCCGCCGCCGCCTCCGCCCGCCCCCCCGCCTCCACCGCCACTATCGCCGCCGCTGCCACCGCAGCCGCCTTTGCCGTCGCCGCCACCACCACCGCCCCGCCCCTGCCGCCCCTGCCACCCCTGCCGCCCCTGCCGCCTCCGCCGCCGCTGCTGCCGCCACCGCCGCCTCTGCCTCCGCCTCAGCCACCGCCGCCACCTCCGCCGGTTCCGCCTCAGCCACCGCCGCCACCATTGCCGCCGCCGCCTCTTCCTCCGCCTCCTTCGACGCCGCCACCGCCATCGCCACCACCTCCGCCTTTTCCTCCACCTCTGCCATTGCCGCCGTCGCCGCCCCTGGCCGAGAGAAAGTGTTGTCGCAGGCAGGTGCACAGCACAGTCGCCGCCCTCGTCGCCTCCCCGTGAGGGGCGGGGCAGGCCGCCCACGCACGCCGGGCACAACGCCCACGGCAGCTTCTGTGTCGCCCACGTTATCCAGGCCGTCGACGACGTGCCCTATTCAGCGTATGTCTCTTGGGAAACCAGCCCCCGCCACCGCGAGCACTTTTATTTTATTTTTTTGTTGTAGTTAGATTGTTGATACACACATATTAATTATTTTAGACTTGGATATTGGATATCTGATTTATTTATATTATTTAAAAGTTCACAAGTGATTCTCCTTGTTTTGCCCTAAATTCGCAGAAGAATTCTTCTCAAATTCCTCTTCTTACTTTCTCGCTCTTACTTCGTAAGAAGAGAATGTTTTGTAATCGTGCGCCGGAAAAAGGCAAATTTTCGACAGAGAAATTCCGGTCCGGCTCTGGTCATGAAATAGTGGATAAATACTGTTCCTTTTACTATAGTAAATTACTTCCTCCAACCCGCGATGTAGCCAGGATGCATGTTTAGTGGCTCGTTGAAACAAAAAATTCGATTAATGTCAAAACGACTGTCTGTTCGTGTGTCTATCTTCCCGTGTGTTCATCTGCCCGTCCGTTTACCTGTGTCCCCGTCCCCGATCGATCTGAACGAATTCGAGGTTTTGGGAGTTTCAAAGGCATATTTTGATTTTTGAGGATACTTTACATGAATAACATTTTTAATATTTTCTCTATTATGGCTCCAAATGTTTTTATTAAATTTTCCCTCAACGTAAAGGACACTTCAATGAATGGGGAAAGTCTCTTATTCGTTGCAATCCTTGATTGTTTGAAAACGGCAAAAGTGCAATTTGGGGGGCTTCTTGCTACTATTGCATTGCCGAAAATGGGACTTGCACGATACTTTATACCATGTGTTGTTTATACCTAGATACTTTTGGCTTAAGCAGTGTTTGCTATGAAAAAGAAGATCTTTAAAAATGATCATGAGTATTTTTTTTAAAAAAATGTGTATGATTTTGTGTTTGAAATGTATACAATTTCTAAAAAAAGTATTTTCTCAAATACCTCACCAATATTTTTCTTTAAAGTTTCTCTTCATATTTGAAATGATTGAAGGCGTTGTCATTGTCAACAGTAGTAATTATTTCAATAATAGCAGCTTTCGATGGCTTAGCCATCATCATCGGTTTTCTGCTGTCTGGGAGCCACAAAAACGACTATTGTTGACAATGGCAACGCCTTCAATCATTTCAACTATGTAAATGTCAACTACAACTCACCACTGAATGAATAATCTCCTCATACGTAACAACACATGGTATAAAGTATCGTGCTAGTTCCATTTTCGGCAAACTCTCCGTAATTTTGAAAATTTGCAAAAATGTTATGTTGGAAATATTGGGTTGAGACAATGAGCGTTGGTTCGAGTGCGAATCACGCGGCCCTTCTGTTGCGTAGTTGTATGGCTGACGGCGAGTTAACTCGGAGGAACTGGGTTCGATCCTCAACACGAAAAATAATTCTTTGTGATCGAAAACACTTCTGCATATTTATGTACGATTAGTAGTATAGTACCATGGAGCAGTTGGAAATAATGCGATAAAGTATGTGATGTAGCATCGTTATTTTTTTTAACGTCCTGCTGCAAACAAGTGAAATCTACTGAAAAGGAAAATGAGAAAGAAACTAATAAAACGGTATTCATTTAAATGTATATGATCTCAGACTAGAAACCAATATCATGTGCAATGACAACTCATAGTTTTATTATTTATAATCCATTTTTTAAAGTTCTTGTTGAACACTCAAATTTGACCTAAAATATTCGTATTTCGCATTGACATCTCGCCATGTATTTGCATGCCTAAAAAGTATACTAACAAGGACACAATTATCATGTACGGTGAACAATCTAGATCTTCCACGTCTTTCCATTAAATTTAATATTTTCGTTAGTCATATTACATAAGAAAAGAAAATTCGTCTAAATTCACAACGTGAAGAGTTTCTCTTGATTGAAACCGGATCGATGATCTGCCATTCGTCACGCTTTCTGTAGGCGAGGATTGCCTGTTGCACCGTTTAGAACGAGGAAGACATCAAATCCTCGTCAACAAGAGTTTTACGTGCAGGAATCTTCCAGACTACTCGCAGTTTCATCAAGAAACTCATAACGTTCATTAAAAACTTAACGAGATTGAGTCAGAATACGAATACTTAGTGGCATAATTATTACCTAAGACTGTCTTATACGATGTTGAGATATACGAAATAGTGAAAAGATATTTAATTTTATTAACTTTAATCCTAGCAATACCAAATCCTTTTCAATTCTGAGAAATACCAAGTGTGAACAAATATTCCCTATTTCAAAAATTATTAAAACACTATTAATAAGTTTAACAAATTATTTTTAAGCGGAAAAGCAGTACTGACTTTATCATTATTTCTAGCAATTTGGGATTCACCCCAAAATATATAGTTATATCATTTAAAATTTTTACTTTACTTCTAACTTCTCTGAATTATCCTTGTTTTGTAAATACGATTAACGAGTACAAAAAAGTGTAGTTTAACCGTTTTTAAACAAATTAGATTTCACATCTTATACTGATTTTTGGAGTATTCTGAACGGTTTCCTTTGAAATGCACACGTGGCATTTACATTTCATAGTACACACTCCCTGAAATTGAACGCTATTTTTCTTAAGCTTTGTATTTGTCGTATATGTTTATGTTGCATCGTTCTTGGCGTAAAAATGTAGCCCCGCGGCCGGCCTTCATAGAGGCATAGGTGAACATTCTGCTTGTATATCTGACCCTAGCTATAATATACGTTCAGCGTAAGGTTGCGTACGAGACTTGACCATCAGACCCGCTCTTCCGTCTGACCAAGCAATTTTCGCTACGCTCCTTTCACCATCTAGCGGAGAAAGAAGGTATTGTTGGGCGACCAAACAGGCAACTTGAATTTACCTCAGAGGCTTCTTTTAGGCTTGAGGACCTTTCACATGCAGTAAATCTACTACACGGAACAGTCGGCTATACATCCGAAGAAAGGAGTACGAAGGGCTTTTATTTGTCCTTAAAAGTTCACGGCTTGGTCAGGTTTGAACCCGCACACTTGGGTACAACAGCCCGGTACGCTAACCGTTATACCACCAAATTTGCTGTTGGTTGGTTACGAATGACTAAATGTAAGTTGTATTTTATGAGTCTTTTCTGTACACTAACACCCATATAACCTTATATCACAAACATTTCACGTAACTTGCTCGACGTCTTTCACAATTCAAACCGGGAGCGGTAGCTCAGTGCATCAACTGATGTCACTGCAGCGCCTCTGACCGGAAGGTCCTGGGTTTGAGTCCTGACAGCGGCAGGATTTTCGACCGCTTTTCAGCTAGGTCGAATTCAGTCGCTTTCTGGAGGAAGTTCCAGGGGCCGGCTGGTCTGATCGGAAGATTTCCGTAGTTTCTCCGATCAACGCCAGGCGAATGCCGGAGTAGTACCCTAACAAACGGACCACGGACCCCGCGCAATCTTTCCTTCCTCTTCCTTGTCCTATACTCGCCTTTCCATACACACACTTATACTAACATGCACTTTACTACCATATACTTCGGGAGACTGGTCGGGAGCGTAGAGCTTGTCCCGGCTGGGGCGGTGCCCGCTAGTGGGAGAGTCCTGGTTAGGAAACCCGCTAGCCGACGGTAGGTCGGCACCGGATCCGCCATCCAGCGGGAAAGATCACCTCCATCTCCCGAGAAAAACATGTACTACACTAACGGGACTAATGACCAAAGCAGTAGACGCGCCCGGAAACACGAAAAAATCAATCAATCAATCAATCTTTCACAACTCAGCATTTTCCATTTCTAGCCACGTACATCAAAAGTAAACTGGTTAACGTAATAGACGTTCACTTCTCAAAACGTGGATACAATTCTGACGTGAATTTTGTAAGGTCGGTAAATGTAATGCCACATTTGCGGCACAGAAAAATAGCTGGCACAATTAATTTCTACCCTAATCAGATCCTGTATTCTCTGAAGTAAAGACCCGAATGGCGGGAAAATATGAATGAGCCGTGTGATACTCCCTGGCGGCGAATATGGAAGTGAAATTTGATTGGAAGCCCTGGTGTCCTGTAGGTGTAGGTCCTGTAGGATTAAAAAATCATTCCCAAAATGAACCTCGTCCAAAAAGTGAATTACAGTAAATTTTCATGTTCCCGGACAATGTTAATTTGAAAAATAAAAAAATACTCATTTGAAAATGAATGTAAACACATTATTTTAAACAAGCAAACAAAAACATCTTACACACATTTTTATTTGTTCCATATATCATTTGAGATTGAAGTTTGTAATTGGCCATATGATGTGAATTTCAACAGTCTTTCTACCCAAGGTGCAATCAAACCACAAACTTTTACACCATAGGGGCCTCAAGATCCCAGGTAACGGCACAAACATCAGACGGAGATAAATTGCAGTTTCATTCTACGGTGACGTTCTACCTCGGGCGTGTAATTTCTCAACGGCAGGAGCAAATAGTAGATGTGGTGTTAGAATCACGATGGACAAATCGAGCACGGGTTGTTGAGTAGTGATTATCAAAGGTCAGTTCTCAAAGGCCCTTCCTATTACAACATTGTATAAATGCTTGACACATGTCGGCGTTTTGGAAATCAGTTTACACTTGTATCTACTGATGTCAAGTAGATATTAATATAATTACATTTTACTTTCATGTTAGGGCCTTCGATATGGAGTACCACAGACGCTTCATAACTTATCTCGATGAAGAGGATTGTGGTTACGAAAAATGTATAAAAACACATGAATCTTGCCACATGTCGCCTGGTTACATACATGAGCTACAACACTTGTACATAGTTCAGCACATACTTACACATTCATAGTGTGCACATACTTACACATTCATGGAGGGAATTATGAGAGGGATTTATTTAAGGAATTATGATTGGAAATATAAAAAAGAAGCTGAAAATCAAAGATATTACAAATCGAGTGAAGTGAACATCTAATTAATTCTTTAATTAATAATTAAATAAGAACCATTAAAAGGTAAAAACAAAATCTTATATGCACCAGGGGCTGGTTCTAATGATCAAACGAAGACAAAAGACTTTTCTAATGATCAAACGACCACAAAAGACTTAGGGACTTTGGGACTCAGGTTCTTGTCTCCACTCGATGATTAAAACTCTTACAATGCCCTTGGTTAATAAATAACTGTAGACAAACACTGTTTAGATCAATTAATATGTTTTCACGTTAAAAAATATTTTTTATTTATGACGTTATGTCTTCTTTTTGTCTAAAATTGTTGATCTCTTGAAAGCTAAAATGATACAACGATATTATAAATCTCTATTTAACAGTGAAAAATTATCAATATTTAATTTTGAATTACCACCATACTTTACTTAAAGTATAAAATTTGATTGAAAATAAAATGGCAGATTTTTTTTTCTGAAAACGTATTATTTAATCTATAAAATCATTATATAAATATATATTGAAAGTTGTTTACTGAATATATCACCAAACCCATCTAAAATATTAATATCGGCCCAAAGATAACCATCGATTTAATAGTGCCATATTTTACGTTTTGAGGCTAAGGTCATCAAGCCAGCTCTTTTGCCTGCCACGTAAAATTGGGTACTCTCCTTTCGCCATTTAGCAGCCAAAGAAGGTATAATTCGGGTGCGAAACAGGCGATTTGCAATTACCATCGAAGCTTCAGGCTTAAGGATCTTTTACATGCAGAAAATCTATCACATAGGGCAGAGAAGAAACGCATGTGAAGATTTTTTTCGGCCTTAAAGTAAGCGATTGGGTTTTGAACCCGAGAACTTGGAAACAACACTTCAGTACGCTAACCGTGGCACCACTTAAGAACTGGTTGCGGCCGTATGGAGCTTGACGACATTGTTCTCTTCTCATCCGTGTTTGGTAGTCGTCGACTGCTCTATGCAGAGATTTCCTTGGTGCCCTTAACCTTCCAGATCTTCCACTTCTTTTGACTTTCAAATGTTTGCCAAGGCAGCATCATTAAGATACTAATCGCGTCATTAATTACGCATGATATTTCCTTTTCATCCATTTCGCTCAATCCTGGCTCAAAAACCGTGTGTATGTAAGTGTGTGTGTGAGTGTGTGTGTGTGAGAGAGAGAGAGACAGAGAGAGAGAGGGGAGGAAGGAGTGCATCTAATACCTTCCTCTTTTAGCTGACTTATGCCGAGAGGAAATGGATTAAAATCTTACAGAGGTTTAATTAAGGCGGATAATAACAATATGCAAGACTATCGAGCGAACACTCATCACCTTGGAAATCAACGTAATAAAAATTAAAATGGATTCATATTGTAGCCAAACTTTGAACATTTATAACAACCTGTGATACGGAATTAAGGAACTGTCCAAATACATAATCGAACGTCTAGAGAGATTTCATTTAATAGATTACGCCAGAAGCAACAAAAGATGTTCTCCTGTGGGAAACGAAAATCCGTTTGTAAATACCTAAAAGGTAACGCTAAGTTTAAAAAAAGGTAACGGTAAGTTTTGCACGAGCGTGAAGTGCTTTCAGCAGCTCCCAAAGACGCAGAGTTGCGGGTTTCAACAGCGTCTGGCTTTCCCATTTCGCCAGCCTTAATTTCGATAGAGAAATGATTAGCATATCGGGCTGTTATGCCAAAATAAAAGGATTAAAACCCGAACGAAGCCAAGGATTTTTTAGGGGCAAAAAAGTATTTCAACCCCCTTTCAAAAGGTAAGTAAATCCGACTGTTTCATGTTGTACATTTACTGCACGCAAAAGATTTTGAAGCCTAAAAACCCCTTTGTGTTATGTTCAAATCGCCTGTTTCGTCGCCCGAGCGATAACTTCTTTCCTTGCCAGATGGCGAAAGAAGCATAACGAAATTTGTGTAGTCAGGCAGAGCTGAACATCGGCCAGTGAAATAAGGCATCGTTGATTGATAATCTACGAACACACACACACACACACACACACACACACACACACATGTATATACACACACATTTTTAAAATATGCTTTGTGCAGCACAGTGAGGTAATTCTCAAGCCAGCCGTAACACGTTTACAGGGTTTTGTGTCGATGGTTTCGTATAAATTGTGTAATACTGTCGTCTATTCTTACCGTATTATATTTAGAAAGTACGTACTGAAATTTATTGTTTATTATTTTATGATTAACCTTCGAGGAATCACGCGTGCGGTATAAATGCCGCCTTTGAAAATATAACGACGCTGCGCCTTGATGTTTGAACTCAGCATGGTGGGAAGCCAGGATCCTCTACTTACATACCGAAGCGCATTATAGCGGTAACGTCTTCTCCAACACCCAATCACCTTTGCGCCAAATTTGTGCAAAAGGGACCAACCTCATCAGTCTTTGCTCTACGTGGCGTAAACTCCGCCATGCGATTGCGCCTGATGCCGTTTCTCTCACGAGTGTGATGGATACGTAAAAATATTTTTCACATTTTTGATATTTTTTTACAAAAATATCAAAATAGTCCTTTTATCTAATTATAGTGTAAGTTAAATTAATTGATTATTTATTACGTGTAATTTGTAGGTGATTTCAGTGAATTTTGGTAATCTACATTTCTAATAATTACTATTCTTGATTTCTTATAACATATTTAGCTACTTACACATTCTCTCTACCTCTCTTTACCATTTCCACCTTACTTATTAGATTTTCACCCTCCTACTTCATTAAAACTTAATTTTAATTTTTATTATCCCATTATTATATTGTATGTATATGTCAACAGTGTTTTGATAAGCCAAATAGAAGATTGACTTTGCTGATTATCTTCAGAAATTTATTTTCCTTGAGAACAATACAATTGTTTCAATAAAGATTTACTTTACTAAAATGCCCAGTTGTTGTTATTTAATAAATTTCCCAAAACTGGCGATCAAAAGAATTGGTAATATTGATTAAAGGGAAGGATGTTCGTCAGCGGCAAAAATACCGCCACGACACACTACATCGCTCCAGCGTCTGAAGGCTAACTAATTATTCGTCTGAACGCCAGGAGTCTTTCCAGTAGCAATATAAATTTTATTTTCTCGCATTCTATTTACGTAGTATCAAGAAAGTATTGTACTATTACTGGTAAACGTTGGTTTTTCGTCAGAAAAAATCTTATATTGGGTCCTTCATACCGAAAAATTGGTGTATGATATATCTATCGTTCAATCTATGAACTAAGTTAAGCACTATATCGTCGGCAGACTTTTCATCAAAATTGATACTCTTCAATTGATCTGGTTGATGGTTGCTAATTGATCCTGGATGATCTCTTGTTTTAAATTTTCTTTAAATTCTTTAAGTAAATATTTTAATTTTCCCTCGAATACAGCAAATTACACTTAAAAAAAGATAGCTTTTTGTAGCATTCTTAAATTTTCGAAAATTGCAAAAGATTCAAATTCTTTCGGCGTCTTTCTGAGCTAAAATTAGTTACCATATTACCACTACTACAAAGTTATTTACTAAATTACATTACTACTACAAAGTTAGAGATTTCTTTTGTAATAAAATACTTTTATTTAAATCTGTCATTAAGATCCAGTGCAATTCTTGCAAAGTGTGAGGAGCTATTGCACACTTATGAGTATAATTTTAAAAACATATAATTTTTTTAATTTTTCGCATAGTATACTTATGAAAGTATACTTATGAAAACGGCGCAGTTTTTAATTTTTGTTTCACTCTCTGAACCTTCGAAAATTCAAAAAGAGTTACAAACAAAGCGAGAAAGTACGTGCTGTTGAGCACGACTCGTTTCTGAGTACGAAGCAGGGTCGTGGGTGCCGGGTCGGACGAGGCAGCAAGCGAGCAAACAGGTCTCCGCCCTGAAATCGCGACATCGCGCTAGCCGCCACCGCCGCCACCGCCTCAAATACCAAGTCAGGCGTAAAGGAAGATAGCTCGTAAATCACCCTCGGTTGCGTTGCCTTTGTTACGGCATCTGTTTCACTTTCAAATAGATCGAACCTCACGATTCCCTTATTGCAACCTTCTGCTTACTGGCGCAATATATATTGGTCGTGTCGGAATGCGAAGTCTGTTTCATATCCAATAACTCTCATTGTTCGCTTCCAAATGTACAGCAATATAGTATGTTCATCATGTTTCTTTTTAAATACGAATTTCTTATGATTCTCAAAGATTTCTGATAACTTTTCTGTTGTTCTTCCGTCTTGTAAGAACTCTGCCTGAGATTTATTTTAAAAAAATCAAAACAAAGAACTAAATTTTCAATGGAAAATATTATCCATTATTATATCAGATGGAAAAATAAGAACCAGGCACCTTTGGTTACTAACACAATTTAATTTTGAATGTAGTAATATTGTTTTATTCTTTTAAAAATCAGAGCATAAACATTTCAAACTTACTACATTGATTCTTATGATACGAGTAATTAATGTGTCGATAACAATTTATGAGAACGATTTTCCGTTGAAACTTAGAACTAACGTTTAGCTTGCTCGTTATAGTGACAGTCGCTTCAAATTTAGTACAAACTTCTAAGAGCTTTATATCAGGTGTCTCCAAACTATGGCCCGCGGGCCACAACCGATCTTCGGCAGTATTTTATGTGGCTCACCTCCCCAAAGAACAGTCTAATACATTTTAATCGTCACGCAAGCTGTAACATTTTAAAGATTTGGTCCACAGCTTTGGTACCAGACCTGTCGCGAGAGACGTACCATAATAATTTAAGGAAAGGAACGATTGAAGAACATTTTAATAACAGATGAAACGCAAATTGATCTACAAATTAACTTGTTAAAGTGATGAAACGCAAATTGATCTACAAATTAACTTGTTAAAGTCTAAAACAATTGCATTGCTCTCATTGAGGTACGTTTTAAAATTATTTATCACTTCTGTATTTTAGAATTGCGTGCTCATATACTTACATGAGTTTTAAAAATTAATTTGTCATTCTTTAACTTTTTGTCGATGTTAATTTAAAATTTAATGTAACAAAAAGGGGATAAATTCCATCCTTTCATGAAATTTAATTTTTGGTCCTCGAGGCTCTTCAAGAGTTCTTATCCGGCCCCCAGTTGAAGAAAGTTTGGAAACCCTTGCTATATATTAATTTGTTTTTGCTGAATCATAAACATAATAATATCCTTCTCTATCCCCTAGCTTTATTATCTATCCTAAGAAAAGTTTCACAGAATTACCTTGCCTTTATATATACATGTACTAAAGAGGGATGATGATCAAGCACGCCACATTTAATGAACTGCAGAAATAACAGGAGTTCATTTTACTAATGAATGAACAGATAAATAAAATTTAAAGTGTTCATCGCCACCAGCTATCATTCTTCTTGTGCTAGTTATTTGTTCTGTGAGGTTTGCTTGTATGGACGTTGGTACTGAACGCTCGAAAAATACAGTGTAGAGTGCCGCTAAACACCGATAAACGATTTCACTCTTCGTCGAAACGAATAGAAGAGGACAGAATTACTCTAAATCCATACTTTGCCGTGAGCACTTTGTATCGGTCATGCGTTTGAGATATGATCTCATTTCATCGTAAATTAAGGAAAGCGCAGTGCCAACATTGATTTTCTTAAAAGCTGGCCCGAAGGGCACAATTTACAGCATTCGTGTAAAAGCTAAAATTTCCAGCTCCCAGAGACTAGATCGATTTTGTCCCTATTATTTCCTTAGCTGTATCCAGAGTCAGACATTTCCTTGTTCATTCAAACTTCCACAAACACCACATCTTCAGTACAAAAGATTATTATTGTTTTATCTATCCAGTCATTACTATCGAATTGCTATCAATATCGAATTATCATTCCAATATCAATGTAACGAAACCCTCAAAATTCAAAATTATGATGTATTATTATCTAGTAAAAAGTTATGAGAATAATAAGATGATTTTGAGTCATCACTGTGCATTCTTTAAATATAGCTGTCTAAACTTTTGTAATTTGGAATTTGTTGTCAAGTTCAAAGAATTCTACGTATTTTATCAAAAAAGAAAGTTATGTTTTGTATATTATTGGTTACAATCTTACGAAAGTGTAGATCACTAACAGTTCTCAATTCCTATTTTCATGTCATGAAGATATACTGGTGGTCAGATTGCCATCATCCAGCGTTGGGTCAAGGATTGAATCCCCATCTGATCCAAATAGAATTAGGCTAAGGTGACTCATGGCATCAACTGATATCATTGCAGTGTCTCTGATCGGGAGGTTGTAGGTTCCGAGTCCTGGCGATTGCGATACTAGCTACTTTGCTAGGCCGAGTTCTACTACTGCCTAGAGAAGAAATCTGCATATGGGTAGGTCGGCACCAGATCTCACTATAATGTGAGGGAGACAACACTCACCTTCTACCATAAAATATATACTACACTTACGGGAAAATGAGCATAGCAGTTGACCCGCTGGGAAAAAGGAAATAATCAATGCTCATAAGTAGAATATGTGGCGGGCGGCGTGGGTTCGCAGCAGATTGTCACATTATTTTCCCGTGACCGCTTTCTTGCAATCTACCATTTCTTTCCCTTACCATTCACGCATCATCCCCCTCTATGTTATATCTCATCATTATAAATGTATCACTCCATCTTCAACCTTCATTATCATCATATCCACCTCCATACAAGAGCGAGAAACACCGAATAAAAGAACACGCTCTAAGAGGATTAGAAAAATATAAATAAATCTGGAGAGAAGGGAGGACAGAGGAGGGAAAGCAGTGAGGATAGAATGAAAGGAATAGAGGACGGAGGGGAAGAGAGGAGAGGATGAAGAAAGTTCAGAAAAACAAGAGAAAAAGAAAGAATGAGGAAGAATAAATATAAGAGAAAAGAGAAGAAGGAATAAGAGAATGAGGAAGGAAATGGGGTCAAAAAGGAGAAAAAAAAGAAAAGAATGATATTTACGTAAAAAATGCTATTATTTTTTTTATTTTTTCATACGTAAAAATATATCCTGGCAACAGAAATGTTTAACGTATGCTAGGCGGAGCGGAGGGTGGGGCGAGCGCGGGCAGGGACGGGTTAGGGGCGGTTAGGGGCGGTTAGGGGCGGTTAGGGGCAGGTTAGGGGCAGGTTAGGGGCGGTTAGGGGCAGGTTAGGGGCAGGTTAGGGGCGGTTAGGGGCGGGTTAGGGGCGGGTTAGGGGCGGGTTAGGGGGCGGGTTAGGGGGCGGGTTAGGGGGCGGGTTAGGGGGCGGGTTAGGGGGCGGGTTAGGGGGCGGGGGGCGGGTTAGGGGGCGGGTTAGGGGGCGGGTTAGGGGGCGGGTTAGGGGGCGGGTTAGGGGGGACGGCGAGCGGGGCGGAGCGGGGCGGAACGAGGCGGAGCGGGGGCGAATGAAACGCAGAGGTGGCAGTGGAGGAATCAAAGTTGGCGGCGCGCGCCCCCGCGCGAGGCCTAAGAGGATTTGCCTAAGCCAGCGGCCCGCGCGCGAATCCGCCTCGGCCTACACGAGCCGCTTCTTCAGGCATAATTCTCTCTCCGGAACTCGCGCGAATAATAAGAGATCTAACTTGCTATCGATCCCGTGGGGGGGAAAGGTTCTGGCGGCGGCCACATGAGGTGGGTGGGCAGGTTGTGATTCTAAGCTTACGACATGTAATGTGAAATAAAAAGGTCCAATTACTAACGCAATACTTATGGAAAATATTCGGTTACCATGGAAAGCTACGCAACATGCAATATATATGTTTACTTTCATTTTGAATTAACGGTATGGTTCTCTAAGCGTTCTCCCTCTGATGAATAATTTTCTATTTCGAAAGGTTGGAAATTTATCTGCAGCCTCTGATGAGCTCCAAAGATCTTTAAACTTATATTATTGCCCTATCTGCCGGAAACCCATTAAGATCATTTAACTTTCTCAGTCTTACATCAAATTCTTACAATAGAATTGTTTTGCCACGTTCCCTCACCAATTTTATATAGTCATAATAATTTTACTTTAATTCCTCCGAAGTTTATAGCCTGGTAACCAGGAAACAGTCTAAGCTCTTACTCCGACCAATTATGCCCTGTTTCTCGTAGATCAAACAGATATACCTCCTGAGCATCGTCTTTGTGCGACCTACCTAATAAATACTTACTAGTTTAATCTGCTTCGCTAACCAACTTTGGCCGAGGGAACAATAACTAAAAGGCCCAAAGATTAATAGAAAGTGCTATAAAGTATCACGGAAGAGCAAGGTGCGGAGATGAAGGGAGAGAAATTGGAGAGGTAAATCCAATCGAGAATGCTAATAACTCAGCAAGCGGTAACGGATAAGCCGCGAGGTGCGTTGCAACACACCGGGCCACAATTTGTCGCCCTTCCACCAGCAAAGAAAGTTAGTGGAGACGGAGCTGGTGAGGTAAACCACAGTAATGAGTCTTCGTAACAAGAGAAGGACGAAATGAGATGCAAGTGAAATTGAGCGTGAATGCAAAGATAATGGACGGGCAAGTTGAAAAAGTGAAACATGTGATTAAAATGGTGTCTTCATGGTTTTAACCAAGAGCTCTATATCTTTACTATCTTTTGCCCAATTACCTATTGATCTGAAATCCATCTACAACGCACGTCTTTTGGGCTCTTTATAAATCACGGAGAATTAGACTGATGAGGACAAGAATCATCTCGTCATTAAACCCTTAGTATTATGCGTAGTAATGTCAGCAACCCATATTGCCACAAAATATGTACAGACCCCACGTATTCTCACCCAAAACCAATATCAAAACCATCTGTGTACTATTGGGTTGGAGAAGGAGTTAAACTTTCGGAAACAAATTTAGTAAGGAGGTAAGCGTGAAGGAGGTAAACTTGTGGAAGTCTACGCTCTCATTTATGGAAACAAGCTTTGTGTCCCGCTGTCCAAGGGACTACTCTAGCAGCCGAGTTGAACGGATTGGAAAAGGTTGCTGACTTATAGACTTCTCATACACGCAATACTGCCGTTGCGCCCCAACTATTCAGCTACTGTTTGTGGAAACTCGTGACAACTCGAATCTGGAACCTACGATCTACCAAAATTTGGATTTTACCTTTAAAACGTGAAGTAGATCAATATTTTGTCCATATTTTTGAAGTAGACCTCTAACAGGCAACTGACACACCACGAATGTGTCCCTGTATATCGTGAGAACGAGATTAGGATTATGCATGTTGGTAAAGCACCGTGACCTTTAGCGATGTATTGTACTACATTGTTACAACATGTATTTGCTAACACCCTCGCATAGTTACTCCCTGCTAAGACTCTAAAGAATCGGGTATCAAAGGGTTCAATGATATCATCTTTTATGGTAGTTCATAAGAATAACGTGTCTGTTTCGTATGTAAGTTAACCTAGAATATTTTTGTGGCATGATCATGCACAAAAGTAATCGTTGATAAGTAATCCTGTGCTCATACATAAACTATTGCATGTCATTAAAACACTACACGAAAGCTAGGAAGCAAGTGAACGAAATTCAGGAAATGTCCGGAATTGACAGGCCAAAATCAGCTATATTATTTAAAAATTTCGAATAGGCAGCTTTTTTCCTCAATGAATTTTTGATGTACCAATTTTAAAATATAGAATAACAAACAGGGTCCCAAGGGCCTTGATGACTGCTAGGTTATTATAAAATACGAGGAATTGTTGAAGCATGCCCATTCTCAAAAATGGAGTGAACTTATGAAATTATTTGAATAATGACAATGATATAATTGTCACGAAATCTACAAAAAGTAGTGAACAGATGAAACTATTTTTGTTAAGTGTAGCTGGCTGTGAATCGAAATATTTATTAGAAAATAAATGAAAGTCTTGATGCTTTTTTAATTGTCTAAGTAATGCCTTTGATGGTTTTGGTTTGTGTATCACATATGTGAAATATTTTAATGCTTTTTGCTTTAGTTCGCTTGAATTTCAACAAACCATACATTGACACCTCTAAGGAGAATTGAAAGTGAAAATATTTGTCGTTTTGGTAATTGTTGCTAACTGGTATTGCTAACTTGGTACAGATTTTTACTGATTGTGATACAATTCCCTCGGTCATCTGAATAATTAGCAAAAACTAGCATTTGTTATTATGATGTGATAAAAGTAACGGCAGCATTTCCATTCGCATACCTTCATTCTGAGATTGCAAATTTCAGATTATACTAAGTATCTTTTATAAAAATAACATTCGTAATTCTATTAAATACAAGTGTTTAAATAATGTGAATGAACTTAATCACATACATTTACAATACTGAATCCCTTTACACTGATAGTAAACAGTTTTATTTTTTATTTATAATAATGCGAATGAACATATAATATGTTAACATCATAATAATTACAAAATAATGTCTTAGGAATTATCTACATAACATAATATATTTGATAATTAAAAAAAATAATAATAGTGTGAACAAATACTATAAAAATCGACGTATGTATACCCTCCAAAAACGTTTCACCAATGATTCAATTTATAGATTTTTTTAATACTCATACATCTTAACATGGAATATTTCAACATTATACTTTCATTTCGGCATTCCACCAATGAAATTTTTTACGCAATTGGATTTAATGGAATCCGCAGTTTGGTTTAATGCAATCTAGGTATTTCGAAGCAGAAGCGCGGGCTAGTCGGGGCATGGGCGGGTCGGGGTAGGGCAGGGCTGGATGAGATGGGGTTGATCATGGAAGGGGGAGGTCGGCGAGTGCGGGCAGGGTCGAATGGGGCAGAATTGTGTGGGGATGAGGGCTGGAAAAGCGGAGCGGAGAGAAATAGGGCAGGGCGTGGAGAGGATATTTATTTTATTTTAATTTATATATATATATTTTTTTTTGCATTTTTCACAGCAGATATAATTTATTGCTTTATCTTCTCAGTAAGTGTGATGAGTTTAATGACTGTAATAAATAAACACCGTGACAACACTGGGTTTCTTCAGCTGGTAATAGAATAAATGAATGTTGTAAAATTATAGAATGATATAAAACATAATATAAATGTGAAAGTTATTTGAGTCATAAAAATATTAATACTAATAATAGTTATTTTACTATGAATAGTGTAGGAAATCTTGTACTTGCTCAAGTCCATTGAATCAAAGGTCATCAGAACCGTCTTGCGGCAGCGATCTGCACTGTCACGCATACTTTGGTTGTTGCTTAGTACAGACGTGTCGATAAGGAGTGCCATCGACGTTGAAGGTTGAAGCCGGAAAGTCCCCCGCGAATAGTTGTACGTGGAAAGTTGTCCACAAATTATGTACGCTGTGACATACCGATATGTCACGTTAAAATAAACTAACATTTATTTGTAGACAATATGGTGGAACATGCATTACGAAATATCACGAAAGCTAGAGCTTAGCAACGACCGTGAATAAACAATGTAGTTTTGTTTTTCTAAATGCATTAAGAGTTGTCTGGATGCCGAAAGTAGAAAATTTGGGATTGGGCGAAGAAGTTTAGACGATCGAAAGGTCAGCTACCAAAATATAACGAACGTATGGATTGGCTGGGTGAGAGAAGGACGGTCAAATGTTATGAAAAAAAAGGAAGGTAGTTTAATACGAAGTCTTCGAGGGGTGAATCATGCAGGAGGATTTCATTCTGACCGGCATCGCGCTTCTGAACTGATCGTAGGTTCGTGAGAGGAACGAGTATAATCCAGATAGTCAGAATTGGGTTATCAGTGAAATTTTAAGGACAGTGAGTGATATTGCCGATATTTTCATGTGGAAGTAATATTGATGTATAAATAGGAACTTTGTCGGGAGTGGTAATCGAGTTCGGGACTATGTCATAGGACGTAATCGGGACTGATAATTTTGATAGTTTGAGACCAGCTTGGATAGGGGCAGAAGAGGATTTCTTGGGACTTTGGACTACGGCAAGCTCGCAAGATATTTCGACTGAGAAGTCTACGAGGACATCAACGAAGAATAGATAAGTTAACCGCAGTATAAAATTCTAAATTCAAAGATATCTTGATCAAAGGCATAACATAAATTCACTAAATTGTTTGCTAAAAGGTAAAATAAACTTTCTTAAATTTTGTTCTTTAGAAAAGAAAGTGATCTTTCATTTAGTCAATCCAAACAGAAATGAACTAGAAATAGAATCATTCTATTTCAGATTCCCAAACTGCGCTGTATAGTCAGCGGATCCTATAATCCATTATAAAGGTAATAAGGATTATAATATATCGTGACCCATTGACCGAGCAAGCCGGACGCTAAGATCTTTGACAGATATTAATGTAGAGAAAATTTTTATATCTCAACGCAATGGCTTGACTTTACTTGCTGATGAACAATGACGGCATTGTAAGACAAATGATGTATGAATTCTTTTTCATTTTCAAGTAGTAAATATACTGATGAATAGTGGCTAAAGTTGTAGGAGAACTATGGATATGTGTAACCAAATTAAAAAGTGAATTAACGGTGAAGAATATGGTGGTGGTATATTAGTTCAACAAGGAAACATTATTCATTTTGGAAATTTCAGCGTGCTTCAGCATAGCTTCTCCAACAAGTACCCGTCAAAGCTAACCTTTACCTTTTTCCAAATCATACCAATCCCCTGTACAAATATTCACAACTTTTTAGATCAGTAGAAATCTCACTAATATATTCCACGTAACTAAATAAACAGGAAGTCGACGCGAAAATAACGACAAAAAGGAACAGGCATTTCACCAATCCCCAACTCTGCAGCAATCATACATAATGTGAATGTAATATTTCTAAACAGTAATGTCCATACACCTAGATTATTCGTTTAATAGTCGCATGACATCTATATAGCACAATGGGGGCCTGGAACTGCAGCAAAATTTTTCCCTCTATTTTTCCTTAGGTAAGAAGTTACTTTTTCATCCTTTAGAAATGTAATTGTTAATCCTTCCTTAACCGTAAGTGGTAGTACTCTTTTAATCCGTGAGGGATCTTCACGAAACAATTAAAAACTGTCGCCGTGTAGAATCGCTTAGTGGAAACTCTGGCATTCTCAAACAGCCACATCCACGATAAAATGCCCATAAATACGATAAAATCTAATTTTAATATCTGTCGACGTAGAGAACAGTTGTGCATTCGGAACAACATGATGAATGCTGAACTAGTACTTAAAAAAAAGAGAAGCATGATCATCTGTGTTCTTGCGGTAGGAATCGCAATTACAAAAAATGTCCCTTCTTTTACCATAGATCTCTTACCATAGATTTCTTACCATAGTCCTCTTACCATAGATCAAAATCTGAAAATATTTTAGCACAAACTTCAACAAAAAAACTTATTCTAATGTTTAGCTTCATAAAGACACCTTAGTTCGAAATTTGCGTGGTCAGACGGAAGAGCAGGTCTCATGGCCAGAGTCTCGCCACGTAAAATAAGGCATTCATTCATTTATTCATTAGTTCATACTTATATTATTACTTATTTCCCGTCTGGTGACTCACGAAGAGAGTGCTAGCATTCCGTGGTGAGATCCCAGGTTTGATTCCCAGTCGGGGCCAAAACATGACTGTAGCTTTGTGTTATAATCATATCATTCTCTATAGCTGTGTGACGAAAGGAAAACTTCAGCTAGGCCAAGTAAACTAGGTACAGTGAAGCCGTGACTAGATACAGTGTAATAAGCCGTGTTCGCCATGTGTTTCCCTTATCCCCAGGCGTGGTTAATAAATAAACGCATGGCCCACGCCTGAGAACTCAGGTAGCTGACGATCGATTAAAAATTCCAAATACATATATCTTTAGTTCGTAAATACATAAAATTCTCCTTCAATTATTTTGTAATTTATTTTGAGGTCCGGCGTTGCCGTCCCCTCACCACGTTGATGTTCTCTGGGCATCGACAGAGCATTGGTTTGTGTCAGATATGTTTGAGACTAGGACAGTGTAGAGCAGCCAGAGCTCATCTGCAAAGTATAAATGTAACTTCATTTTCTGTGCACGTCTTCTAGAATTCAGTGGGAAATAAAATTATTCAAATTATCGTTTCCATGTTGTCGCGGCAGGAAGTAATAAGAGCCAAAATGTATTGCTAATTTATCCTTGAAAATAGATTTTATTACATGGGAGTTTTTTGTTTGTTTTTTCTCCCTTTCAAAATTCAAAATTTATTGCTTATTTATCCTTGAAAATAGATTTTATTACATGGGAGTTTTTTTGTTTTTTTTCTCCCTTTCAAAATTCAAAATGTATTGCTTATTTATCCTTGAAAATAGATTTTACTACATGGGAGTTTTTGTTTGTTTGTTTTTTCTCCCTTTCAAAATTCAAAATTTAAGTAGTATATGACTTAGTGTAGGGATCACAGAATTTTGAAAATGTGCACACAATTCACTTTTCCCCATAGCACGTCATACGCAGTTTTTAACTGTTTTTTTGACGTAAAATAAATTAAAAAAATTGCTCTCCGGGGGCGTAGCGTGTGTTAAATGAGCCTCTTCCTGGCGACGATTCCGCGCTCTCAGCCTCGACACGCCGAAAAACACGTCTCCGACTTGTAGAATGCGCTTCTTTGTGTATATTCGAGAATGAGAAGGCAATCAAAACACAAATAAGGGGATGAGCTAAATATGAAGGCCTGAGAGTTGTTGCCGAAGATGAAAGTGACAGTCAATGGACGAATTACAGATACGATGAGTGCTGTCGTGCGATTGTTGCAGTAATGCAATTAAAACTATAAAATAATATTTTCCACATCATCATATCATGTGTTGCATTTCAAAATTCTGAAAAAAGAAGTATCGTCGCCCAATGATAATTTGTTTTTAAGGCAATTTTGCTATTTCCGCAAACATGTTGAACAATTTTAGTTTTCACTTAGAATGTTCAATGAAACTTTTTCCTAGTTGATGCAATGCATTTCCTAAACAATAACTTCAATACGCTGCAGTGATATTATTATTTTATATATATATTGTTGATATTTCATAGTGTTTCCTTGTTTCACAGCGTGATTTTAGTGTACCTATATGGGCATGCTAGACCGACCGCATAAGCGGCTGAACATAACATCGGTTATTCTCACTTTGAGACCAATTCTTTCGATGAAATTCTTGCTCTTATTGATTATGTTGCATAAATATTTAAGATTTATTCGTAGTGCCATTTAATTGAAGAGTTTTATTAGAAGAAGGTCGAGATGAAAAAACATACATTACACTTACAGTACTGATCTCAATAGTTGACGCGCCCGAATCACTAACAATTAATCAATCCTCTCCGTTTACTTTTTATTTTAAAAAACTATTTCAATAAAATATTTATATTTCAGTGTTTAAGGTGTAACTGTATGTAGCTATGAACAAAGATAAAGTATTGTAAAACACGATAGGGAAATATTGGAAACATTCCTACATCATTTCTGCCTAATGTGCCCATTTCGGCACGGAATTTCGTTTTTCTTCCTACACAGACATTCTTATTAGTAGTGAGTGTTTCTATGCTCTTTCGCACTCTGGGACTACATTTCCTTCAAAAACACAATGGTGTAAAAGAAAACTTTCAAATAATAATTTAGGCAGATAACAATTCAACATTATCATTGTAGTACATGCTCCCGTTTTTTCTTCACTGTTATTTCTTATCATTTACCTCCAAAAATAATGACCATTCGATGAACTGTTTTGCTACGAAGAAAAGAAAGTATATAAAACAGCAAATACTCACCAATTTCATTATGCACAATAAAAAGTATTTAAAATCGAATTGAATCCATGGTTACATTTCATTGAACGGCAGTTGCTGCCAATACCAAATCGTTGAAACACCTATTGTAACGGATTTGACTGCTTCACGAAATAGAATGACGTAAATTAGAAGTTTTAGTTTCTTCTTTTTTATGGAAGACAAGTTCTTGCCGCTAATAAAAAACTGTTTTCTGAGTGCCTATATTGTAAAGAGTCCCAACATGGCCCTAAGAAGAGCGACATGTGATATGATTTGAAGTTATCAAAACACACAATCAAAATGAATATGCGTATGCGCGCATGATATTTATTGTCGTATGTAGTTTCTTCGCATTTTAGAGCATTAGAGATTGGGTTGGCTAACAAGTAGACATCCGTTCTCTCGTGCATCTGAATCCTAGTAATCCACTTTGAAATAACACCTCGACATATGTAGAGTGGAGAAAGCACCCGCCGCATTCTTCAATGTATTTTTTCATCTACAAGTCTTCTCTGAGATGACATGCTCTTTTTTATGTATTCATGTTAATGAATATTGCACAAGATGATCACATGGGTCGACAAGTAACAACGCATTCGACTAACATTGAGTGACAGGCAGTGCTCACGTGAGCAAAGAAACAATGGGAAAAAGTTCGATGCTGGCATAGCTTTCCTCTTGCTTTCGATTAGTAGAACAATTGATAATAGGATATCGCGTTTCAAAGTGCTCACCTCGTAAACTTTCCCTGAACGTGACTTGATTTCATCATCATTCATCTTCGCGAGCTAGCAAAAGCGACAGACAATGCTTCTTCGAAACGGTACCGCTTTTCGGTGCATTGATGTCGTCAATGCAGTTAGATTATTAGTAAGTCAATAACCAGTTATTTCGATATCCACATCTGCAGCGAAGGCGATCGGAGGTTTAGTAGATGGAGAACGTTGTAGGATGGGAATGAGAGAGATTGAAGCGGTGAGAGAGCGGAGGATGAGCAGAGACCGAGCGAAGACGGAGAAGAAAACTAAAGGAGGGCTGTCGGTGGGCAAACGGAGTACAAGTGAAGAGTGAACGGAGAGCGAGCGGAGGGGGCGGAGGGCGAGCGGAGGGCGAGCGGAGGGCGAGCGGAGGGCGAGCGGAGGGCGAGCGGAGGGCGAGCGGAGGGCGAGCGGAGGGCGAGCGGAGGGCGAGCGGAGGGCGAGCGGAGGGCGAGCGGAGGGCGAGCGGAGGGCGAGCGGAGGGCGAGCGGAGGGCGAGCGGAGGGCGAGCGGAGGGCGAGCGGAGGGCGAGCGGAGGGTGAGCGGAGGGGGAGCGAAAGGCAAGCGGAAGGCCTAAGCACGAATAGGCGTGACTGTCGGGGGTGTTTGGCACGTGGTTGCCCGCAGCAGGAAAGGGGCGTGGCGGACGATTTTTCCACAACGCAGGGTTAATGCGGGCAAAAAGGCGCCCAGAGCCGTGCACCTGGGCGCCGCTAAGGAACATCCACCGGTGTCCACCGCACGACCTCCAATCGCGTAAACCACGGGTGGACGCCGAGGACCCCCGAGCGGGAGCGGGCGGTCGCACGCGTGGGCGGATGGGAATGAGAAGGTGGGTGAAACAAGGCGATCCAGAGCGGAGGATTGCATTTCGATGAGAAAAACATTGTAAATGAGTATTTAGTAATATGCAAAGGGAGTTAACCTTCACGTAAGAATTTATTAATGTGTTATAACAAATATTGCGTCGCATATATGCGTCGCTCGACAAGTAAATGAGAAGGGATACTTTAAATACTGTATTTCAATATTTCACTGTAAATTTTATAAGCTTTTAGTAAATAAATAATTTTCAACGAGTTGGCTAAGTAGCAGTAACAGTCGAGTTCATATTTATAACGCCCAAAATTTAAAGTACCAAATTATTTTTACTTTCTTGTTATGGCTTACACAGTTTAGAGAAAGAACATTGTAATACTGCGGGGAGAAACGGGGAATTTACGATAGCAAAACTCGTATTTCCCCCGGTAACGAAAAATTTCACTAATCTCGTCCCTAAATACAGGAAAATTACTTACTTTAACAGTTTGTGTAGTCAGAATCCATGGGTGAGTCCTTGATACAGAAAACTTCATTGACAAATTTGTACGCACTTTTATGTAACTGTAATTTTATATTACCACCGTACGCTGACTTGGTCAAAAATGCAGCGATGGATATTTGAGAAGTTCATTGCTAAACGGCGGCACGCTGGGATAGGTAACAAAAGGCGCTTTTATTCACTTAACGTTAGTTACAATGTTCTCTACGTACAATAATGTGGTATATTCAAGTTTATTAAATTCGGCAAGAATGTATGTACAGATATCCATAAGGTAATGATATCGTCGTTTCGAATCCATTGAAAATTCGATAAACTGGATGACATTTAGTTCTAGTTGTTCAATTTATATGTGGATTTATCCTTGCTTGCCCGTAATAATAATGGAAATTAAAATAAAACGAGCAGTTACAAATAATGCGAGAAGTATGTGCTGTTGTAAGACCTCAATATCAGAGAAAATTTCATAAAGTGAATGATAAATAACACTTGCCAAATGTGCAAAACCCAGGTTCCAACTTAGGATTAAGAACTTTCTTAATTTTTCTCTCAGGTTTATTTTCAATGCACAACACCGTCTTAGGTGGGTCATGGCGTCATTTGATGTCACTACAGTGCCTCTGGCAGGATTTTTACACTAGCTACACCGCAAGGTCGAATTCAGTTGCTGCTTGGAGGAGTATTATAGTGGTCGACTGCTCTGATCGGTAGTTTTCCGTCGTTTTTCCGATCAACACCAGGCGGTTGCCAGTGCAGTGTCCTAACAAACTGGCTATGGACCGTGCGCGATCGTTTCTTCCTCTTCCTTTCCCTATCCTCATTTTTTATACACCCTTACACTAACATGCACTACACTACCACACATTTCAGAAGACCGGTCAGGAGCTTAGAGTTTGTCTCTGCTGGGGCGGTGCCTCGCTGATGGAAGATACCTGGGTGGGAAAATCCTCGCAGAGCCAACTTGTAGAACGTGCCGGAACTCACAATCCAGCGGGGGAAGTTCACTCTCACCTACACGAGGCGCCCTGAACCTTTGAAATATCTTTCATGGCAATGAAACAAATCAATCTACTGTAGTCCTCAAAATAAATGTACTTCTTGAATCTACAAATACTGCTTCCGTCATCAAATTACACATGTCATTCATTTTTATGTGACATTTCTTACAACTTAAGAGCCATTTTATTTATGTCAAAATAATCGACGGACTAATACTATCCTACAGGGCTAATCCTACAGGGCTCAAAACACGGATAAGGTACCATCAAAGTCCAATAGCTCCTCTCTCAACTTTCCACAAACAGCATTCATTTTGTAAAGAATCTATAGTAACCATACGCAACCTTTAATGCTTCTGGGGAGTTATTGAATGATCCGCAATTACTTCGAGATCACGATTACTTCGGAATCACAAATGCTCAATTCCAAGATAAATCTTCCATAAGTGATCAAGTCGGAAGCAAATCAGCTATCTTTGGTGAGTCAACATTATATGAGTATGGACGTGAAAATTTACGAAGTTTTTTTACAACACATTCCCATTTTCTAACTATCACTTCTAACACGAAAACACCTGATGCGATAGCGAAACCATTCAGCAGGACACTTATGGCAGGTTTCAACTGCTGCATTCTCATTGGTCTCTCGCGGCGCACAATGCTGCTCGACATCAAATTCTCCCTCATGAAATCGGACATGCACTTGACGCGGAGGCCATTTTCCGAAGCTGCTCGCATGATCCCATCCACTCGTTCTAGAAGGGGATGTCCGCGTGGCAAGTACATGACCACGTTGTATGCGCTGCCCACAGCAGGAAAAAGGAAGAACGGCGACTCTGGAAAAAGAGTTGGCAATATTTTTATTTAAAGAGATTCTCCACGACTAAAATATACCTGCGTCGGTTTAGAGATACACATTTCATGTTAGGTCAGGACAACTAATATTGATTCGTAACATAAAATTATATTATAATTTGTATTATATAAATATTGTACTTGTAAAATTATAATTATATTTCACGAAGTATTTTTTAAACATTTCGAGAATCCAGGAAGTTCTGAAGAGATTTTATTGTTTGAAATCCTCATTGTTTGATTCAACAAGTCTTCAAAAAATCTTCGAATTCTAATTGGGCGAAATCAAAGCAGCACTTCCTCCATTCAATGTGCGTAACATAAAATAACAACACCGATAAAACAAGTCATTAAAAAAATTAAGTCTCTTTGCCTTAATACAAAACGTTGTTCTTTGAAAATTTAATTGAATCTAAAAAATGATGAAACGTAGTAATTTCGTGAAAAAATGTTCTAAAACTTGTTTAAACATTTAAAAGTATATCAATATTCACAAACTTCTTTGTATGTACGGCATGAACGTAGAGATAAAGTGACTTGACCACTGAGTGGTTTCTTATCCTTGCAAAATAGGTAAATAATAACCCTTATAGAATATATATATATATATATATATATATATATATATATATATATATATATATATATATATTATAAGGGTGTTTAAATATTTACAAATATTTTGCTCAAAATGAATGACACAGCAAATTAGATTCCATGCTTCGATTGGAGATGGAATAAGCGTCCTCAACCTCACTGGCATCGAGCACGTTCCACGACGCTTTAATGTATCTGAAAGACACGGCTGTAGAGGGCAGTTCAAGAAAGGGAGTGGTCCATGCGCGGTACTGCTGCATTAAGAAACGTATCCTATTTTTGACCGCAGGATCATTGTCTGGTGAAGGCCAATAACATACAAGAGTAGGATAGGCCGCGAACAAGCCCTTAGAGCGATTTATATCGTTTTGCGACGCTTCAAAGGGCATGATGTTTAAAATTTCCGTTTAGCCTCCCAGTAAAAATATGCCTTTTACCCTTAACCTTAAATAAAATATTCTCTTTAGTAATTACTCTCAGAAAAAGAAAATATGTGGGAGATCTTTACTTCCTTCCCCGCTCCGAAAAAATCGTCCATATCAGGTGGTCATCTGAACAATATCATTCTTAAAATATATATTATAATTGCTCAAAACATTGCAGTTTACTCTTAAACAAGACGGGGATAAATTTTAATAATAACAGGAAATTTAAAACTCGACTCTGTCATTAGCATGCATCATACCGAGAAAAATTCTAGAACCGGTGCAATTTTTCCCAAAACTCAAAAACTGTCTGTTTTCTCGATTTGAGTCGGCTTTCTTAGTTTGAATTTACTTTTCTTATCCCAATTGATTTGTTTATTTATGATCCTTTTACTTTCTCCCCCTGACAAAGGTACTTCCGTAAGAAGAGAAAGTCATGTAATCTTGCGCCGAAAAATGACGGATTTTCAGCTGAAAAACTCCTATTGGCGGACCCTGCTAATGAAAAAGTGGCCAAATCCTGTTGCTATATATAGCAAATTACTTTGTCTAACACGTGATGTAGCCAAAATTTATGTTTTGATACTAAAAAAATCGATTGACTGTCCGTCCGACCATCCGTCTCTGGTCAACGCTATCGCCTAAACCGTTCAGCTGATTTTCTCCAAGCTTGATATTCACTGATCGATATGAACGTTCTCAAGGCTTCGGGAGTATGAAAGGGGAGGGTGCTGACAAAATGGGACGGGTCTCATTTTCGTTGAAGTTTGAACTTTCAAAAATTACAAATTGAGAAATAATGCGAGAAAGTGTGTGCTGTTGTAGCGTTACTAGTTTCATGCAGGAGGTGATTTACAGGGAAAATGTCAACGAGGTGAGAAGTGAGGTGCACCTTCGCCAGTGGCCAGAGCGCGCTGCCGGGCAGAGTACGTGGCGAAGGCACGCGTGGCGACGGTGGCGGTGTCTTTGGAGGCTGCGATGCGGTCCAGCGTGCGGGTCACGTTGTCCTCCTCCACGTAGCGGCCGAGGATGGCGGCGTCTGACGCCTTGGATTGGTTGAAGAAGATCTCACTGCCCGCGGACCATTCCACGCGGAGCCCTTCGTCAAGGATGTCCTGGGTCGACGACACCTGCCAAACACATCGTTTATTTATTTATTTATTTATTTATTTTACGTCAAAAAAACAGTTAAAAACTGCGTATGACGTCCTATGGGGAAAAGTGAATTGTGTGCACATTTTCAAAATTCTGTGATCCCTACACCAAGTCATATACTACTTAAATTTTGAATTTTGAAAGGGAGAAAAAAAACAAAAACTTCCATGCAGTAAAATCTATTTTCAAAAATAAATAAGCAATACATTTTGAATTTTGAAAGGGAGAAAAAAAACAACAAAAATCTCCCATGTAATAAAATCTATTTTCAAGGATAAATAAGCAATAAATTTTGAATTTTGAATAGTAATTTGGTCTAATTAATCTTTAAATGAATCGCTGTTTTGAAATGTCTTCAATCTTTGTGCAAGTGAGCTGAGTGCACTACTTAGAACGCTACACATTCACTGTTTCATAGCGTTAAATTACATTATTTGTGGTTCTCTGCTAGCTGCGTGTGGCTACTTGCAAACAATTAATGGAGGGGCGCATTTTTGAAATAACTGTTTTACTAATATTATTTGTATCCCAGGACCTCAAGCTTGTTTTTTTTATTAATTGATTGGTAGTGAAAACGGTTTCAAGAATACTTCTTTCTAATACTTCGTAAATTATAAACCACCCTTATGTCTGTCATCTGCACGTTTTCACGTCGACTGTATTTCAAATTTCCGTGCAAATGACAATGGTCCGTGTTTTGGAATGTTTAACACATCAAACTGCATCAAACTCTGTCAAAAGTAATTTGCGTATTTTATAGTCAGCTCGGGAAAGCTGAGCGTAAAACAGAAAGATGGCAACCTCGTTTTTAGGGCCGCTTCATCCCATTTTCTGTCAATTTTTGAAAATTTTGGGAGGAAACATGTTTTTAATATCACGACAAGCGTTAAAAGACGAATTCAATGATGTACGTATTCTCATATGTTAGATAAACATTCTTTGAGTAGTTTTAACTTTTACCACTCGTATTTAACGGAGATTTTGAATGTAACAGTCCACCACCGAAGGTCATGCAGCGCTCTGCCTGATAACGCGCCCTCGGGGCATTACAATATCTGTTACTCACAAGTCGCAAAATCAAAATTACTCAAACAAATATTTATCTAACATATAGCAATATGTATATCATTAAGGAAGGATTCGTTTTTTGATGCTCGTCATGATAGACGAAACAAATGTTACTTCCATTTGAGAAAAAATTACCACAATATATCGAAATTACAGGGAAGCGACTCATCCTGTACACCGCAAGGTGGAAGACACCCAAGAAGATAGTTGGAAAAAGTATTATTAAGCGTAAATGTGTTGCGTCAGGATATATATATATATATATATATATATATATATATATATATATATATATATATATATATATGTTTAAAAACACACAAGGATATAAAACGAAACAAAAGAATATGAAGAAGCAGAATGGTAGAAAAAGCACAAGAATTAGTTATAAGGATACTTTTTACTGCTCTATGATTCTTTCTGAAAAGGATCATGATTTTGAGATATTAACACAGTATTTTTCCTTCTGAACAGTGGTTAAAAATATTCTCCACTGTCGCATAACATAAAGCTGATATGAAAATGGCAGTCCATACATTAAAAAAATATTTCCCTGCTATCGGCCCAAAAGCCTTCCGAGCTTGCTCAATGACAGTTGAATAAATATCGGTCGTGATCCTCACTAATCTCCTTCTCTTGATACTAATACTTCATCACCTGCGCGGTCAATCAGCATATTGTTACTCTAATGTATTATACGCATGCATTCATTAGCCACTACATGTAAAGCGTTAACAGACTGTTCAATGAAATTAATGAGATGGGGCATGACCCTCAATTACGAATTCATGACCATTAATGTGTTTAGGCAGAATATTTAATGGAAGGTAGGATTAGCAAATATCAAAGGGAGTTTCACAAACATGACTATTAATACCTTTGTCGGTGAACTAGAACACTCATGTTGTATAATTGAGATTATGCTTAATCTATAACAAAATAATTTTGACCGACTGTCTGTTGTGGATACAACGTAGAAATATGGAATTCAAATTCCTCTCAAATTTAAGTCAAGTAAGTTTATTTGAAATTTCTAACCTAGGGACTTGAATGACCGCTACTTCTATAACAGTTGAGTCAGTATTAACCATGGCCACTTGTAATCTCCTAGATCCTTGACTAAACGGAAAACGCCGCGTTCTGTTGTCAACGCTCTAGTCATCATTCCACGATCTTCCTCAGGGCGAATCGCAGTATAAAGATATTTATGTGCATGAATGCAATTATTCCTGAGGACGATCCCAGTATGATGCCGGAAACATTGGTCTAGGACGCGTCATGCTCCGGTCAACCCAAAATCTATTGATTTCGTCCGATGAAACCTACGTTTTTACCATCGACCATTAGAAAATTACGTTTATATTCTATTGCAGTCATAGGCAAATGTGTGATATTCTAAATAACTCACCTGATGACGTCGCTTTGGTTGCTGCAGAGCACTAATGATTCGGGACTGAAATCCACTGGCAACAATTAATCCTCCCATCAGCCACACGTAAAAGACGAAACGTTGCAAGAGTCGTTTGGTCTTCGCCGACACACCTGCGCCCAGCAACGCGGCCCACACGTACGTTATCCACACCGACAGCGTTCTCGTGGCACGCACATTGCTTCTGATCACAGCGTCGCTCCCGGACTGCCCTGGAGGTGGGAGGTGGGTGAGGGCTGACGGACTCCGGGCAGAAACCTCGGCCAGACGAAGGACCAGAGCGCACGCCGCCCCGGCACCAAGTGCCACCAGGGTGAGGTCCAGTGGGAAGAGCGACACCAGCGCCCGCATTGGGGCTGCCACACCCGCGAGAGGCACCACCCACATCATCTGAAAAGTGGAGGTTGAGACGTGTTGAAAACTGGGAATTATTTCAAAGAAATTTTTACTTGCTTTCTAATAAATTCATGTGTCTAGAATATGAGACTACCAGATGGAAGATTCAGGCGAATTGGTTAATAGTTAAAAAGCTAAGGAACTATAAATACTAATAAAACGTAAAAAATATACTTAGGAAAGAGTTAAATATGTACAAATACATTTAAAAATACATTTAAATAAAAAGTGTATTTACAATGAGTATATGTTTTATTTGGGGTTTCTACTACCCCATCTACTGTATAAAAGAAGCTACCATGTCTCATTGCCCTCTGTCAGCCAGTTTGTCTCTCTGTCTGTCTGTCACATCTCTCTTCCTCTGTCTCCCTCTCTTCTCTCTCTCTCTCTCTCTCTCTCTCTCTCTCTCTCTCTCTCTTTCTTTCTTTCTGTCTCTCATTCTCTTTCTCTCTTTTATTAGTCCTGAAGTGACCAATACCGCGAAGTTTCAACAATCCGTTCCATATTTGCGTTTTCTTATTTCTGTCGAGTCGGTTAAAGAAGTTGAAAGATCACACTAATATTTGAGAAAATAAATTGTTATATCGATGTTCAAAATCGTACGCCTTCAAACGCGTACACGAGTACTAATTTTGGAAATCATGACAAAAACAATCTTCCATATTAAATTAAAATAATTTGTTAATATTTGACTGAATGATTCACGCAAATGCAAGTGGGTGTATCTTAAACATATTCAACAAAACTCACAATTCGCTTTGATCGCTGCCTGACTAAAGTCGCAACGAGACGTTAACTACTTATACACACACACACACACATACGTACAAATACATGAGTGCAGTTCATTTGTTAAACTGATTATCATATGAAGCCCATATTTCTGATTTATAATAAAACATTAATTTATTAGGGGAATTTAAAACCTTACCTCTTCGTAGTAAGTTGGAAAGGTCTGGTCGAAGTCTCTAGATCGATTCTCTGTAGGGAAAAACGCACACATTGCTAGATCATAACCGCTATGTTGAAGATCCCCTAGCAATCCTTTCCAGCTACCGTTCTGATAATCTGCCCATGGATAATCATCCTTAGGTGGAGGACGATAGCGTAACTGCATCCCAAGCTTATATGCCAAGAAACGCGCAAAACATGGTTCTATACCATCGTAAAAATTCTCCTTAAATTCACTTGCACTTTTCTGGTGGTTGACATGAGGAGCAATTACGTACGGCGGAAAGGTTTTTGTGGTAATCTTCAAAGGGCAATCATGTAGGTATCCAGCAACTTTGTCAGGAAAAATATCCAATTTTTGATACGACGTATTCTCTGTGACTTTAATGCTTCCTAACAGCCCTACATGTAATCTGTTGTTGGAACAGTATGGTTGCGTGTAAGGGTTCCAAGTGTAAAAATCTATAAAGTCGACGAATTTGCATTCAACGTCATGTGTGCTTGATCTCCATAAGACAATCGCGACATTCACAACATGCAATTTCTTGAATAGTTGTAGAACATCGTAAAGCCACGTTTTTATATCAATATTTTCAAAATGCTCGTCAGAAACGAGTATTAGCATTTGCGCTCGCGCATTCCAGTAATTCTTGTATTGAAGATTTTCAATGCGTAATTTCAATTCATTTGCAATGTAATTGCCCACAATGAAAATATAAGTCCCTTCTTGAGGTAACTTATCCAAATATTTGCCATTTCCTCCAAAATATGTAACGAACATGGCAACACCCACATTGCTCAAAGATTTCAAAAAGAGATCTTCAACTCTGCAAGGATATAAAGAATTAATTAACCTGTACAAGTAGGAATATTTTATGCGATTTTTACAAATTGTTGAGTTCACGGAATTTATAGTAATTTCCGTGGGTAAGGAAACTATAACATTACTAGACTCAATAAATGTTTTTGCAATATCCCACATAGTGAAGAGAGGATGTTGAAAGCATAATGACGTATCTACCACGTCGATAGAAAGAAATATTACGAGGAGTAATGTTGAGTGAAGCAGGAAGTTTTTCGACATACTTCTACACAACAACTCAAAAATGTAAAAAGAATTAACTTTCTCCATAATATGTTCTCAAATCGTAGTACACGTAAAGAACAATTGTGAGCAAAAATGCTGAATCTATATGTCACACTCGATCATACAAAACGTCACTACTACATCACTCATCATACACGTTTCACACGAATTGCAGGTGATACAAAAACAAGATCCATTAGTGTTCCACTATATCCAATCTGGGTTAATTGAACGTAGAGGAAGCTTTCTTTTACATCACACAAACGGCGACGAATGCCAAAAAAATCCCCATCGGTTTTTTTACACAGCCCTCTGAGAGTAGAAAATCTTTTCGGCGCCATTCTTCGATGGTGTCGTGCGAAAACAATGCGAACATGTTTGCGCCGCACATACTCTTATCCGGTCGGGTTGCTGCGGCCCTGCAACAAAAGAGAGTGCTAGAAACGAGAGAGAAAAACGCACGGGCCTGAAGTGCTTGAATACATTGGTAGAGTGGTAGGTCTCGTACGTCACACTCTCTTAATGTGAGAAGAGGTGATCAAGGGAACTCCACGCCGGATATGTTATCCCAGAATTGTTGTGGGAGTGAGAAATTGCCTACTCACGTAGGTAGCTGGGTGGGAATGGAAGAGTGTTGGAGACAAACTGATTAATGCAGTACCATAGTTGTTAATTAGAAAGGTAAAATGAACTAATCTAAAAGGTTTGGTTCTGAAAAGAATGAAAAACATCAGAAACGAGATCGATTAAATGGTTAAGATAAAGATAACACTTGATGAATGACTGAATGAATAAGAAAGTCCAAAACTAGAGGATAAATTATGTAAAAATATCGATATACGAGTACAGTAACAAGTAGCAAACTGATTCCCTTCTAAAGAGGAAGTAGACAAAACAAAACATTGACTGAGCTGATAAGGAAGTATAACTAGATAATTAAAATCGATTATGAGTAATCATCAGATTAGAATGAAATGTCAGAATTTAGCACATTCTACATTGTTAACACGTAACTATTCGGTCAGTTACTTGTCCAGAAAGGAGTAGTAGAATTTTTTTTACTAAATATATTAAAAAGAGAGTCAGTTTGGTAGCAACAGATTGAGGTCTGAAGCATGTAGTTGACACATACGATCAAAGAAAGGTCAAACAAACACTGTTCGATCGCCTGGTCGCCTTCATAAAAACTCCAAGCAGCTCATGAATGATGAGGCGTATTCCAAGACAATGGGCGTGCCTTCGAGTCATAACTCAAGCTGTCCCATACCGTGGGAGAACCGTGAGCTTATAAACCATTACAGGTGTACGTATACAAAAACAGCTTCCACGGCGCATATGCACTGAAATTTGCGGGTGTGACTGGTTCATAACCATCGGCAAACCCCGATCCAACATCCCTCGATCGCTTAGAATTGACATGTGTTCGATTGATTGATTCATTGATTTTTTCGTGTTTCCGGGCGCGTCAACTACTGTGGTCATTAGTCCCGTTAGTGTAGTGCATGTTTTTTCTCTCTCGGGAGGTGGCGGTGATTTTCCCCCGCTGGTTGGCGAGATCCAGCGCCGACCTACCGTCGGCTAGTGGGGTTTCCCCCAAACCAGGACTCTCCCACCAGCGGGGCACTGCCCCAGCCGGGACAAGCTCTAAACTCCCGACCGGTCTCCCGGAATATGTGGTAGTGTAGTGCATGTTAGTCTAAGTGTGTGTGTAAGGGGAGAGGATAGGACAAAAAAGAGGAAGAACAGATCGCGCGCGGCCGTGGCCCGTTTGTTAGGTACTGCTCCGCCATTCGCCTGGTGTTGATCGGAGAAACCATGGAAAACTACCAATCAGAGCAGCCGGCCGCTGTAATTATCCTCCAGACAGCGACTGAATTCGACTTAGCTGAAAAGCGAGTGTCGAAAATCCTGCCGCCGTCAGGACTCGAACCTAGGACTTCCCGGTCAGAGGCGCTGCAGTGACATCAGTTGACGCACTGAGCTACCGCTCCCAGTGACACGTGTTCGATAAATGTGGCAGTTGATACACTCAAGGCTCTATTGATTGGTGTTACTATAAGTGTCAACTACTGTGATTATTAGTCCCGTTTGTGTAGTGAACGTTTTAATACTTGAGGTGGCTGTTCCTTTCCTGCCGGACGATGAGATCCGGCACCGACCTGAACATCAGTTTTGCATTGTATATTCTCTTCCTCAGCGGAGAACTGCCCCAGCCTCGACAAATTACTGGCTCCCGACTGGTCTTTCGGCATATGTGGTAGTGTACGGCATGTCAGTATAAATGAGTGTCTGTTTGTAATGGAAGAGGATAAGACAAGGAAATGGAAGAAAGATCGCGCACTGTATATGACCCATTTGTTGGGGTACTGCTCCAGACATACACCTAGCATTGATCCAGTAAACCATGGAAAACTACCGATCTGAGCAGGCGGTCACAAATATTCTCCGTGCTGCGGCTGAATTCGATCCATCTCTGCAGCTAGTGTCGAAAATCCTCCACCATCGGGACTGTAACTCTAGGACCTCGTAGTCAAAATCGCAGTAGAGACTGTGGCAATACTGGCTCTCTGCTAAACTCAGACGGTTTTCAAACATGGCAATTGCAACACACACGTAGAGCTCCATACCCATTGTCAGTTGACCGCTGCATAGTATAACCTCTAGAGGTCACACTCGGAGACTCGCCCAGTATTAGCTCCAGCATCGTAGGTCTGCACGTTAGAGACCTCACGGTTTCGGCGGATTTCCGACCTGATCTAAATAGTTGTATAGAATTTAATCACTGCCTGGAGGATAATTTCTGTGGGTAGCTACCCTAGGCAGTAGTTTTCTATGCTGTTTTTTTTTCGATCAACAGCTGGTGAATGGACAATCAGCTCTCTAACAAAGAAGCCACGGATCGCGCGCGATCTTCATTTCCTCTTTCCTCTCCCCCTTCACACTTAGAGGTATATGCAAAACACAACCACACTTGTCCGCGGACCAGACAGGAGCTCTGAGCTTGACAGTGCTCAGCTGGAGCAGATACCCAGAGGAGGAAAAACACGCAGAACGACGTGTAAGTTGTCACAGCATCTTACATACCAGAGAATGAGGACACCGTCGCCATCATCACCCGAAATGCAACAATCACTACGTTTATGGACCTAACGACCTCAGTAGTTGACGCACCTGGAAACAGTACTCATTTACCTGCACAGTCACTAGCTCCGAGAGAACCCGAAGAAGGACAGTGGCTTCAGTGCTGTAACGGTTTGCGTGTCATACTGTTATATCCAAGTTCAACGACAATCAAGTTTGTGGATTTTTAAGGGCGAAATATTCCTTCGTATGCATTCCTTTGGAAGGGAAGTAAATTCGGCTGCCCTATGTGGTAGATTTATTGCATGTAGAAGATTATCAGGCCTAAAAGAAGCCTTTGAGCTAAATTCTAATCGCTTGTTTTCTCACCAAACAAATTTCTTTCTCTGGTAGAGGCGAAAGGAGCATATACCAATGTGCGTGTTCAAGCGAAAAAAGGCCTGATTGCCTAAACCTCACCACGTAAGGCGGAACTGATTTGAATTTAAATTTATTCAGACCGTTACTTTGCCCGTCGTCAAGATCATTTTCTAGGCGACATATCTATGAACAAATATACAGAAAAACACCTTCGCGATCATTGTCTTCGTTTCCATCGTCATTCTAGCGAAACCTTCCTCCGTCGCCACTGTCGACTATCAGTCTTGTATCCTCACAACTTGGTTCGCTAGCGTTATCACCACTGCCGCTATCGCTTGCTTTATTGACGCCTTTGCTCACGCTACCACTCTCGCCGTTGTCAAAATGCCTTTCGTAAGTTGCTGTTATCGTTAATTTCCGAAGATCGAATCGTGTAAAACAAACTTACTTACATCGATGAGAACTTTTCCTTCGCAAAATACTCCTGATTTCATGTTCTACAAGTAATCATGGCAATTTTATACCATTACATCTTCTTCGATGCAGTTCGTCTGAAATTCTTTCACAAGTCGACATCTCTTATACAAATTAATTTTATTGATCCTCTGTCTCTTTCTAACGCAAATCCTACCATCATACAGAAAATTGTTTTCCTTAAAATATATCAGAAGATATTAGATATGCTTGGAAGTGTTCTGACCAGTCATAAAAAGAAAACAGCTTATTAACTTAGTAACACCAATGTCGTTTCAATGATGTTTCGTGGTATCTTGTTCATAACAAACTCAATTCGCTGAAGTTGACTAGTGAAAAATTAAGTTTTTAAAATATTTTAACCCACTTTTTTTATGTTACGTTTAACACTTTGTAGGGTTTCGTTGTTTCACATCTACATAAGAAAGTCATATCAAATCGTCAAAAGGTATGACAGAAAGTATGGCCCTTTTGGAGGGTTAAAAATAACGACGATATAGTAAGGCATCTCATTTACATTAGATAATCAGATAACGGATACACGCCATTTGAAAACAATACATGAATTGCAAATAGAACCCGAGGAAGCTCAAACATTTAAACAGACGACCGCAAAGCACACAGAAAGAAAGGATATGCAAAATGATTATTCGTATACCCTGTTCCATTGGCAAACTCGAAATCCCGTATGTTCCCAAAACCGCAATCAATAATTCCGAACCGGGGGGTACCCTAGTGGCCCCTACCTCTCCACTGAAGCACCACTCGTAGCCAGCACCATCGCCTCTCGACAAGCCAGGTCCCTACAGCCGTAATCACTCGAAAACCACTCGTTTCGCCTGATTAACCTCTTTGCTAATCTCCAGTCTTCATTGATCGAGTTTTGCCCTGGGCTGATGTGATCAGAGGTGATTAGGTAGGAAATTATGTGTAGTTAGTTTCCAATCTAGATATGCTGTCATTCACCTATTGCAGAAGAAAAGTGAAGGAGTTGCTAAGGGAAAGGTACGAACGTATTTACTACATAAATGAACGTTTCTTATTTGTGTTGGCTGAAATGGACTTTCTCTCAATTTATTATTCTCTTGATTACTTGAGTATTTGTTCGACGTTTTGTATTGTTCTTTGCAAATTGGATTTTTTATTATAATGCACTGGCTAATGATTCAATCCATTATTATTGTTTCACCACGTTATTTCTTAAATACATATTTTTGTGAAATATTCTATTCTATTACATATTGAACCTGCGGAATATTACATTGGCTAGGCACATGAGAATTCAAACCATCAAATACTACGCAGCCAGATTTACATCTCACGTGACGGTCATCCCAATGAATCGCAACAAAGCCGCATATCAGAGACCGTGCGGCCCGGCAAGGAAAAACTTATGAAAATAAACCACATGCATCGCGCGTTGATGCCGAATTAGTTTTCGATCGCATTTGAATGCTCTGTATCCTTTCGCAATCCACTCACCAATTAGCCCCATTCCACCCTCCACTCGCCCACCCCTCCCGCTAGCCCCTCCCGCTCCATTCGCCTCCCCTCCCCCTCCCGTCCTCTGCCAGTTCCGCCCCTCTGCTCATCAGCTCCTCTCTTCTGTGCCCCCACCATTCTCCCGCTCCCCCCCCCCCTTCCCCCCCCCCCCTCCATTCCGGCTTTCCCTTCTCCCTCTCCTGCCCCCCCCCCCATTCCCGCCTTCCCTCGGCACAGGTGGCTCTGGGGCATCTTTTGATGAGATTGTAGTGGCTCTCATCGGAACGATCTAGGAATCGAGTCCCCATAGTGAGACGATTTGCAACTCCAGCTACGTATCTAGGTCAGCCGCTGCCTGGGGGAGAATTCTAGCAGTCTGTTGCTCTGATCGATAGTTTTCCGTAGATTATCTCAACAGCACTAGGGGAATGCCGAGGCAGTACTTTAACAAACGGGCAACGGACCGCTCGTGATCTTCCTTTCTCACCCTTGTCTTATCCTCACACCTTATTTACACTCTCTTACACTTTCATACTCTACACTGCCAGATATGTCGGAAACTTTAGTTTGTCCCAACTTGGGGGGTCTTGTTAGTCTGAGATACCTGGGAAAACTCCGCAAAGTTGACATGTAGATCAGTGCTGGATCTCACCATCCAGCGGAGGAAGAACGTCGCCATCTTCCGCGATGAAACACACACAGCACTTACACCTATTGACTATAGGAATTGACGCCCCCGGAAATAGGAAATTGTTAATGAATCAAACCCTTCATCCCCTTTGTACTACCTAAAATCTTTCTCTCTCTTACTCTCTTTCATTCTCTCTCACTCTCTCTCTCTCTTCCTCTCTCACTCCTCTCATCTCTCTCACCCTCTCTCACTCCTCTCTCACTCCCCCTCACACTCACTCTCACTCATTCTCACTCTCTTTCTCGCTCGCTGTCTCTTGCTCTCGCCCTCCGCCCGCCACCCCACCTGGCGCGTTGTTGCGCGGTGGCGAGCGCGGGCGCCGCTGCGTGTAGCGGTCACGCGTGTTTGGGCGAGTGCGGCGCGGGGATGTGGTCACGGCGCGTGCGCGCGACCGCGCGACTCCGCCAGCGCGTGTCTCGCCGCAGGAACTCTCTGCGCCTCGGCCGCGCCGCAAACCACTCGCCACTCAAATACTTGTCTGTTCTGTCGGTGGTTGTATGTGTGTTAATACGTATTGCATTTCCTTTTCTTATCTATGATATAATTTCCTAATCCCCGCAATTGTATCGTAAAGTTGGAACCACTGAAACACGATAAAAACGTCTTTTTTTATAATTCTTGCGGTTTAATCATATGCAGCCAAAACAGTTTTTTGAGGTTGAACGTCTCCAAAGCAATACAAAATTAAAACAAACAAACTAATCTGAACACGAGACACCGGATCTGTGAAAATCGACACAGGAACTGTGTAATTCGGTATTCTATACTGTGATCTGATCGGTGTCATTCGGTGATCTAATATAATTAGGTAGTTTTAGTGGAGTGCTATTTGGTAGTTGTAGTGAGTTTGGGGTTGGGGGAGGATAATAAGGGTGAATGTCGTGATTGAAGGATTTTCAAAATGCAGTAACGTCAGGTGGGCTTCCCAAAATGTATTACCATTTAAAAGTCTCTTGACCAACTTTGACTATTGTCAACGTCAATTAGTCCTCTCCACATTTGGAATGGGTTTTCTTCTAGAATTTTGACTGGGAAAGTTTATAATAAAATAAATTTGAACTGCATTTTGTAAGTGTTGTTTTGTTCATTATTAATGCGAAAACTATTTCAACTAGGCATTTTTTGACGGGTTACTCTTATAATGCCATAATTGTCTGGACTTAATTATCTTCGAGCAACTTCAGCAAGTTATAAACCTGTTATTTCATATTATTACTTATGTTAAAGGATTTATTACTAAAAAATGGATTCTTTAGACTTATGAAATCAAACATGAATTATTTTCTATGTGAATTTAAACTTTCTAGAACCTATTTAATCTAACAATTAATTCATCTGATAATGACGTGACAAATAGTTAAAGAATTTGAAAGTAAATAAGGAAAGAATTGTGAATTAAGGAGAAAGTAGTAACGCTACACAGTGGTAAAATTCTTCAAAGATATTGTTTATAAATTATAAACATGTTTATTATATTTATTATGAAAACGTATTTCAAGAATTTCTTTGACAACCATATGTGAGTAAATACCATACCTTAACGTTGTATTTCTAAATCCTGCAAAATCACTTTCTGCCTCAGCAATCTCCACACGGCAAACCGTTAAGAGCATCTCATCATTCAGACGCGGATGCCAAACCATAAACCCAATCACGTTCATACTCACTTCGACCGATGAATCACGATCTCTCGCCACCTCTCTCAGTACTTATCCCTCACACCACCGCACCAACTCACCACTCGCATTTCAGCCCATATCCTTTCCCCCACCGACCACCACCACTCCGCCCGGCTCCGAGACCAACAAAAGTGTTCACGCGGCACACACCGCTTCCCACCACAATAATCATTACATACGGCTCCGAGCGTAATGGAAATATAAACACTAAATTTTCGCGGTTCGATTCAAAGTGGATTAACAGATTTTATAAATTGGGACGACGGGGCGCGGTGACATAAGCGCCACGACAATAGCAGCGAGCAGGCGCGCGCGGGCGGGGGAGGAGCGAGTATGACGAAGCCTCTGACGTTATTACATTCCCATCGCGGAATGAAAGGAAATTAAAAGTGATTGTGGCAATAGCAGCGGGCCGCAACGTCGACTATTAGGCCGTATTAGCGCTCTCTCGGCTGGGTGACCGCGCGCCGTGCGGTGCGGGCCTCGAGGGGGCGGGGCGGGGCGGGAGGTGCGGAGCGGGTGGAGCGGGGGGGGCGGGGCGGAGGGCGCGGGCGGGGCGGGGCGGGGTGGGGCGGGGCGGGGCGGGGCGAGGCGAGGCGAGGCGGGGTGGGGCGAGGCGAGGCGTGGCGGGGCGAGGGGCGTGGCGTGGCGAGGGGCGTGGCGTGGTGAGGGGCGTGGCGTGGCGAGGGGCGTGGCGTGGCGAGGGGCGGGGCGGGGCGGGAGAGGAGGGGCAGGGCGGGCGGCAGGGGCGGCAGGGGCGGAGCGGGGTAGCAGGGGCCGGCGCGGGTGGCAGGGCCGGCGCGGCCGCGCAGGTAGTAATGCGCTGATCAGATCAAAGCGAGCGGGGCTAACGCTGTTTGATAATGTTCGATGCTAACGTGGTTGCGCCGGGCGCCGCTTGGGCGCTGGCGGCTCGGCGGGGCGCGGCGCGGCGGGCGAAAGAGCGGGCGCGACGCCAAGCGAAGCGACTCGTCGCGGCTGAATGAAGGGCTGCGATCGGTCGCGAGGGCGCGGACAGAGGTTTACTGTGGCGGGGTGGCGAATGGTGGGTTGTATCTACGTATGGGAATGAAAGGAGTGGCAGAATAGGTGTGGACGTTAGAGGAAGTGAGTCAGGTTTTGGTTGGAAGGAAATAGATTTAGGAAGTTTACACCGGCTTAGGTGGCTCAAAACGTCAATAAGTGTTGCTGCAGTGTCTCTGACCAGGAGGTCCTAGGGTTGGAGATCCGAGGGTGGCACGGGCTAAGTCGAAGTCAACTACCGGGAGCGGTAGCTTAGTGCATCAACTACTGTCACTGCTGCGCCACTGACCGGGAGGTCCTAGGTTCGGGCACGGGCTAAGTCGAAGTCAACTACCGGGAGCGGTAGCTTAGTGCATCACGGCTGTCCTTCTGATCGGTAGTTTTCCGTGGTTTCTCTGATCAACACCTGGCGAATGCCGGAGCAGAACCCTACGAAACGGGCCACGAACCGCGCGCGATCTTTCCTTCCACTTCCTTGTCCTATCCTCTCCCCTTACTCACACACTCACACACACACCACACACGCACTTACACTAACATGTACTACACTATCACATACTCCGGGAGACCGGTCAGGAGCTTAAAGCTTGTCCCGGCAGGTGGTGCCCGCTGGTAGGAAAGTCCTGGTTAGGGGGAAAACTCCACTAGCCGACAGTAAGTCGGCGCCGGATCTCGCCATCCAGCGGGATAAGATCACCGCCATCTCCCGAGAAAATAACATGCACTGCACAGACGGGACTAATGACTAAAGTAGTTCACGAGCCCGGAAACACGAAAAAATCAATCAATCGAAGTCAACTGCTGACGGGAGGAGACTTCTATCTGTCGGTTGCTCTGATCGATAGTTTTCTGTAGTTTCTCTGTTCAGTACCAGGTGAATAGCGAAGTAGTACTCTAACGCACGGACTGTGCGCAATTGTTCCTTCCTCTTCCCTGTTCTGTCCTCACCTCTTATTTACACTTACCCTTACAGGCACTACACTGCCCTACATATCGGCAGACCAGAACTTACAGCTTTTTTCAGTTGGGTGATGCACCGCTGGTGCGAGATATTTGGTTGAGGCTCGCGTGCCGGCGTGTGAGTCGGCGCTGGAGCTTGCCATCCAGCGGAGAAAAAACACCCCTTCATCACTAAGAAACATGCACCACACTTACGACACTAATATCCTTGACAGCTGACGTGCCGGGAAACACCAATCAATCAATGAAGTTTACGTTATATAAAATAAATGCCCGTAGCTCTTCTACATGCGTGTAAAACCTAATAAGATAGGATATACGCAGAAAAATACCGTTCATGAAGTATTCATTTCAAGCATAAAATCAGAAATAAATGAAATAATTGAGAATTAGTAGTGTATAAGACACGTTTAGTTCAATAAACAACGAAAACATGGCGTTGTTAAAGATAATGATGCTATTTATGATTAGAAACAGAAACGTTAAAGAGCGAAAAGATTGATTTATTAATATGATTTAACTGGAAGATCTTCAGAATTATGTAAATCGCTGATGATCTCGGCGTTTCGATAACCTCTTCCCTAGCCCTTGATCGGTTCCGACCCTGGGCGTGATACGAGCGTTGTTCTGCTCGTGCATGTAGAGACGTGGACATGAAGAAGAACAAATGTTGGTGGCGTCGTCCAAATCAATCAGAACATAGGATGAAGAGTGAGACAGTGCTGTGTGACGAATAAATTGTGTCTGTACACCAGAGAAAGCACGAAAAAAAATTTATGGGGTTCGGGTGAAAACCGGAAGGCCTTGAAGCAGCTTGGATAGGATTGGACGATTGGAATGAATGAAGTGAATGAAATGAAAAATGCTATGTCAATTCCATGATGTCAACGGTGATGATGGTGTAGGTACAGAAATGTGAATAGGTCATTGGGTGGATCTAAAATTATCTAAATTTAAGTTACATAGATAAAATAATATACACATTAATTTGTTTTATTCCGCCTTAAAAAATCTTGCAGTGATTATTTTTAAATTCTTCACTGGTTCAATTTATCGTGGTCTTGTATTGAGTGAAATGAATATAGATTATCAAACTAATCGTGTTTGAAAGATAAAAACATTTTAAACTTCATAATCAGTCACCTAGGTACTTTTGTACTGAATATTTTTAAAAATTCAAACAAAAACCATGAGATCACTCTGTTTGCGATTTAATCACGTGATGCCGAATACAATTTCACACGATCCACACATTAACTTTTCCAAACTTTGGCCTGTCGAAATGTTTGGTGACAGCGCTGGGTACACGCGGCGTGCCGCAGCAACACATTCAGGCAAGCGCCCGCGTTGAAGCCTTGCATGCGGTGTGCACACGGCGACCGAGCGGCCAGCCTCGTTTGCACCCCGCCCCCGCCCACACCCACCCCTCGCCGCCCACCTTCGTACCTGGACGACTCTTGTTTTCCCCAGAACCCGTTCACGTGCCCGCCACCCACCCTCAAACTTTGCCCTCGCCCTCGCCCTCGCCTCGCCCTCGCCCTCGCCCTCGCCCTCGCCCTCGCCCTCGCCCTCGCCCTCGCCCTCGCCCTCGCCCTCGCCCTCGCCCTCGCCCTCGCCCTCGCCCTCGCCCTCGCCCTCGCTTTCACCCTAACCCTCTCTCGTCCTCGACCTCACTCTAGCCATCGCTCCACCTCCTGTCCTGCCTCGCCCTTTCTGTCACCCTCACCCTAACCTTCCACCTCAACCACGCCCTCACTTCCCCTTTCCTTCGCCCTCGCCCCCTTCCTCACCCCGCCTGCCGCCGCGCCGCCCGCCCGTCTTGTGTGCATCTGTCGGCGCCGCGCCGGCGGTGAAGCGGCGTGGCGCAGCGGCCCACGCCCGCCCCGTTAATTGCTGCGTTGCGGCGCACTTGCGCGGGCGGCCTCCCCATTGGCTGACGCCTCTCGCCCGCCGCCCACGCTCGTATATGCTGCGGTGCGTGCAGATAGGTGGCCCCGGTTGTACTCGTCTGTGGGCGGTTTCGAAGCGCTTTGCGTCAATATGCGAATTGAATTGAAATCCGCTTGGGATTGAATGCTGTGAAAAGGTTTCCAGATTTCCCTCTTTCATTTCGCTATTTGTAGTACTCAAATACTTTTCAATTGTCTTTTTTTTATTTTACTAGCATCTAATTATTGCATCAGAGATTTACATTATATATTTTCGAAACCACTTTGTCTTTTGACTCTAACTAGATAGCTATTGTATACGTCGCCTAAACTCTGGTATTCAAATGTGTACTTATTTCTGCCATTAGCTTCTTATTACTTTGAGAACTTAAGGAATTCCTATATATAATGAAATAATATACAATGAAATACTCGTATAACGTAATATAGGTATAATGCTCAAATATATTATGATACAAAACGCAATTATATTTTAATATTGGACAAAATTCATATGGTTTAAATTTGTCTTAATATATTGCAGAGAAAACAGACAATATCCTAACTTTTCACAAATTTATTTATTTGACTTAAAATCAAACTAAAAACACAGAGACTAGAAACAGAGTTCAGTACAAATTTAAAGCCTCCAGCTTATGAATATTGATGTCAATCTATGTTGATCAAATGTTTTTCAGAGGCTAAATCTCACAGATAGATCTGTAATTACAAACCAATTTCTGTGCCTGTGTTCAAGTAAGCACGTGGTGTATAATGAGACGAGCGAAGAGAAAACAATAAATACTTTTAGATTTCTGACTCAAATAATGATATATTTTGCTCCAGAAATTGTCCCAAAGTGGATACCCCCAATAGAACCAAAAGCGTGTGTGATTCCATATTACAAATTTGCTAAGATAAGTAAATCAGGAAAAAACTCAAAATGGACGTCACCAAAAAAATTTGAAGACTCAAGCTGTGTGGATATTTGTGAAGGTCCATTTTAAATTATTTGATTTTCAGCTGCTACATTCCACCTCTAGATCCACATGGACAAGATTATTTCGAGCGTTAGTGCTCAGCCAAGCAGGTAGCCTTGCAAGTGACGAGCGAAGAAAAATAGAACAAATTCTAAACAGCTTGTTGGTTAAAACCTAGTATTTATCCCTGTATATCCATATATTGTTTATTTTCATAAGCTCAATAAAACTGCTGGATTCACGTGAGAAGGAAAAGACATGCTAACACTAAAAACTGTAAATAATTCAAACGGCATACATATTCGTGCATACCTATTTTTTACGTATTTAAGGTCGCTTTTCAACTACAAAAGTCCTACAGCAACAACTGTACTTCACATTTGTTTTGTAACATAAAAGTAACGGTAGCGAATCTCGCAAACGGACACACACATGTCCTGGGCGGAATTCGAACCCGCGACCCTTCAGGCTATGAATGCCAGCAGTGTCTATTTTATTCTATTTCATTTTAAATTAATAAATCCCGCAGCCAGATCGTTAGGAATGGACCAACGTCAGGTCTCCAATTGTTTTGCTAGCAAGTATTCTCGTGAGAATCGAGCTACGAAAACTCAGCAACAAAACTGAAAACAGTTTGTTCTTCTACGTAGATGTAAACTATCCTGCGGACATTCCATTATATGACTCTCAAAAATAACAGGAGTTTAAATTTGTTAGTATTTCTGTTGACAGACATCAAAGACTGAAGCTTCTGGATGTTACGAACTTCCATTTTATATAGTTTTATTTCCCGTGAATTCATCCCACCGCTAAACCTTCCGGGAAAGACCAATTCCAGGGCTTTAGTTGCGCAGGTAAGCAGGTATTCTCGCGAGGGCCGAGCGGTGGCGCGGTGGTTCTGTGGGCGGCCGCCCGACGACGCGCGGCACGTGTGGGCAAAGGCCCGTGAATGCGCCAACTAATGTGTTTGCACGCGGTTCAGGGCAATTGCCGGCGCACGACCGTGTGTAGAGGCACTCGGGGATTCGCAAGTGGCGCCACGTGCGGGCGGGCCTTTGCAACGCGCGCTTCGGGCACGCTCGGCCCAGCCCGTGGCCAGGCCGCGCCGTGGGACGTTCCGACGCGTGAATGGGGGCGCCAGGAACACACGGCTTGCAAGTGACCGCCCGTATTAATGTTTCTTTTGGGACCCTCCATAGCTCTCTTTCGGGCCGTTTTGACTTGTATATAACGGCCAAAATACAAACTGACTAATGCACAAATGAGCCGATTAAATCACAGTAATTTGAATGGTTTTCAAAGCTTTTGGATAAAGCCATATGAACGGATCATTTCGGCTGTGTATAACAGCATTTTTGCTCACGTGGTGGGCACACTGTACCGGCCAACATAGTTGCGGTCCACTATGGCCGTTGCAGAGTTGCACCGGGGGCGCGGCCAGTTGAGAAATGAAGAGTACGGGAAGACGCCACCAGGAGCAGGGCAAGCGGCGGCGCTTGTCCGTGGTCACCGGGTCATGTCGGCTAAGCGGTCACAGGAGGAGCAGTTCCCCTCGATGCCCCGCCACGGAGGCGGGAAGTAAGAGACTCGCTCAGAGACCTCGGGGCGTATTTATAGGGTCTCCCGGGGCGGTAGTCAGTAGGACATTTCTGGAGCAGCAAGCGAGTGCCTAGCAATAGTAGTAAGTTCCGTTTTGAAGTGCGTGTGTTACGGTGATTGTATTCTTCTGGCAGTCTGGAACTTGGCTTGTATTTCGGACTTGATATGGATTGTGGCTTTACTGAAATAAACTTATGGTGAAATAACTGTTGTTGTTCTACTTTGTACGCAACAATTTCGGCCACTATATGTGGACAACACCAGATTATAATGCTTATAGCTCACCGATTATCCACACACCTCTGGTCAAAGTAAAGTAATAGTCTGAGTGTGAGGCGACATGCGTGTCTGTGAAAATTATTTTCGTATACAAATTCACTGGAAGTTATGCACCGCACAGGACCAATATTATTTTTTTAAACTCCGAAGGCTGGATGCCGAAGAATCGTCGTTCCAACTTATAATATGTGCCGAAGTCTCAAATGAGGTATTGTGTATTGATTGATTAGTGATTCCAGGCGCGTGAACTGTTAAGGTAATTACTTCCTTAAGTGTAGTTTATTTTTTGTAACACAGGTAGCGGTAATTTTCCTTGCTGGATGACGAGTTCCGGCACCGATCTACCGGTCACCTTGTGGATTTTTTTTTCCAACAAGATATCACCCACCAGCGGGGCACCACCCCAGTCGGGAGAAGCTCTAGGCTCCCGACTGGTCTCCCGGCCAGTGTGTGAGTGTAGTACATGTAAGTGTAAGTGGGTGAATGTAAGGCGAGAGGAAGAGGAAGGAATTGTCGCGCGAGGTCCCTGGCCCGTTTGTTAGGGTACTGCTCCGGCATTCGCCTGGTATTGATTGGAGAAATGACGGAAGACTCCTGAGCAGCCAGTCGCTAGAATTTTCCTCCAAACTGTGGCTGAATTCGAATTATCTATGCAGTTAATGTGGAAAATCGAGGGTTCACTGGTATAATTGTTTATTTTAAACAACTGGCAAAAATAGTTATTTATGTTATGAGTGGTATAAGTGACATTATATTTTGCACGTAATAAAAGTTGCGACACGAGGCCGATAGGGCGAGTGAGGCAATCTTACAAGCAAAATACAATCTCGTTCACCACGTGTTTCATATACATTTTTAGACAGCCTTGCCGACTTTTATTTTAATCAAGCCTACAAATAAACATGTTACTTTAAGGTCAGCAGTATGTGATGTGATCAGACGAAAGCATTTTGTTTTTTTGTTGAATTCACAGTTTTCTCTTAACATTTGAGAATCGCTCACTTTTAGCACTAGGGCTAGAAAGTGAACTGTTAACACGCTGTAACAGCTTTTACGAGTTAAAAGTAAACGCGTCTTTACGTGTGGCTGTCTAAAATCATTCCATTTTAAAATAGAGTAGGGTTCTCATTCGTTATATATATATATATATATATATATTATATATATATATATATGTTGTGTGTGTGTGTGTGTGTGTGTGTGTGTGTGTGTGTGTGTGTAAGTAGTAGGAAGTAGGTGATTATATCTCAAATCAGCCAACATTTCCGACCATCTTCTGATTGGCCTGAAACTTTATAAATCGTTATAGAATGACGAAATAACACAGAAAAGTTCATTTTTAGTATTACATTTAATTTGTATTAACTTCGTTTGGAAAATTATGAAATCTGCCTTCCAGAATATGCTTCAGATACATTTAAAATGCATGAGAATCAATCACTAAATAATAAAAGATTAACAAATTATAAACGTATATACATATATACGATATATACATATATATCGTTCTCCTAAGCCCATAAAAAACAAAAACGAAAATGTACCCAAGAAGCGCGGGTTCTTCCTTCAAAGTCTCGTACAAAGCCTCCTAAAACATAAAGCTTTTTGAAACATTGCAGCCTCATTTCTGAATCACGAACATCACCTTCAACCCGTTTACACGGTATCCGCCCTGGTCCCGATGACTTCCAGCCATGCCCTACTTAAATGCAGCTTTCTGCCCTTTTTAGCGCATTGCGCGGGAAGCGACCATTAGGTGACTGCGGCCAAATTCGACAAACGAGCGTTCCAGTTAATTCCACGATAAGCTTCGACGGAGTAAAATTCGTCCAAAAGCACGACTTGATTGCGCGCACAGAACGGTGGGTATGTATTATCGCAGCAATAGAATCGATCCGAATTGATCTGTAAACTGAAATGCCACGTGTTCGTACAATGTTTTCATTCTCCAAACGTATTTTAACGTTTTCCTCTCGGATGTTTTATTTGACCCTTTTGTTTTATTTTTTATTCTGTTTCAATTTACGTGCTTGTGGGCTGATGATTATACTATATTTTCGGTGTATTGCCATTTGCGGATTATTTTTTCTCTCATCGTTTTCGACATTTCTGCCGCTTGTTTTAGAAAAATGTTTTCTCATATTCGATATGAAAAATAATATTTGAAACCATTAATTTGTGCCTACCACCAAACTGATATATATGACATTTCCTGTTTATATTTTTGTTGCAACAATGTTCATACTTTTATGCGCTTAATATACTGTCTGAAGTGTTTGAAATCAAATAGTGCACTTAGAAAGAGATGCTTGTACATTATTCTCGATGTGTGACTATTAGTTAATTAAAATGTGTGAATGATTTGTTAATTAAAATGTGTTTCCTTTGGTCACGGCATTGGCATCAACATAGTTGAATAACCCTGATTTTGTTAATTGGATACCTAACTACGTGTACTGCTTGACCATTTCCATAATTCCACCTCTATACGACACTGGCTTCTCTGACTTCATTATGGCTGATATTTTAAATTTCTTTATTTTTTTTTTTTTTATTCTTTTTTTTTTTGGAAATTAACATCGAAGATTTTTTTCTGCCAAATCTTGCATAGCGTGTCTTTCTTGTGTTGAAGATCCATCAAATCGGTAGCCAGGATAATTAAATCATCAGCAAAAAGAATGTCAGCTTTTAATTCTATGTCAGTGAAACTTTCATGCACAAACTGATAATGTCACGAAGGAAAAAAGGAAATAGTGTAGTGCTCAACAAAGCACGTAGTAGTATACCTTGTGTAACTTCTATCGAGTTGAAATAAGATCGCTGCTTGGAGTCGAAAGCTCTTCTGAAAACTATAAACATAATTTCAAAAGTGGAAAATTGCAAAAGTTTCAATTTTTTCGGCGTCTTCCTACAACTATAAAATCGAAGACAGACATTTTTTCTTTAAATTAAATTTGTTTTACATAAATAGTTCTTTCATAAAGGTCATGCACAGTTTTTGGAAATTTCATTAGTTTTCATGCAATTGTGCCTGCAATATTTGCTATTTAAAAAAATTACAAAAACAAGAATTTTTCAAACACGGCTCCAAATTTTTTCCTTAAATTTTTTATAAGGTTTGTGCCAAACAACCCCTATACGGTGCATAAACGCCATTTTGCTCTATTCTTTTGTTTTTTATTAGAAAAACGTTTTTTTGACTTGTCTCTCACGTTAGTAATACTTACATTAGAGGAGACTTCTTCACGTTATTATATTTATAAGTACATGTGCTTTAAATAATGTCAAGGAAAATGTCAGAAACGCTCAAACAAAATTTTCAGAAACGCTCAAACGCCATTTTCTCAAAAACTTTTTTCTCACTCAAAAACACAATTTTTCTTCAAACTTTTCCAACTGGTAGTGCTAATAGCACTGTTTAATATGACGCAAAATTCATTTTGATGTATTCTTTTGTTTTTTTTTCAAAAATTACAAAATTGTAATTTTTTTCAAATATCTCTCACGCCGTTAATATGCACATTTCAATAAATTTGTATACTTTATTATTGCATTTTTTGATAAAAGTTCTTTAAATTATTTCAAATGAAGTTTTTCCAAAACTCAATAGATTCCTATGAAAAATAGTTTCAAATTTCGCATTTACAGTAACGCTTAACGCCATTTGCTTAAAAACGGCTTCAAATTTTTCAATGAAAATTTCTATTTGGTGTCAGGTTATACTCTTCTTTAATATGATTGAAGTCACATTTCGGTTCTACTATTAATAACCCGAAAAGTTGAGAAAATGTAAAAAAATGTATTTTTGCCGGTGATAGAAGCTGGCAAGAGAATGAGGAAAAACGGTAAAGCCGTCTACACCCAGAAAATTAGAAAACTTTACTACGAGAAAGTCTGTGCCATTCAGTAGTACCTCTAGTTTATTTTTTTGATGTGTATTCTATGCAATATCAGTAACCCAATTACTTCCCGTTGCAGCTTCGACGCATGGCTGCTTCTACGTCAGGAGGCAAAGAAAATCCACAAATACATCATAACCACTTCACATAAAGTCTCTCCAGTATATATACGCACTTACAAGGGACGTCTGCATCTCCCAAATCGCATATGTAACCACGAACGCACACGGCACACTAATATTGTTATAGCCAAGAGCGCACTCAATACTCCAACCTCACACTAACACAGGTTTACCAACATAATAATAATAATAATAATAATAATAATAATAATAATAATAATAATAATAATTAATGTGTCCCCCGCCGTTGCGTAATCTTAGAGTATCTCACTCAATCGGATAAAAACGCCGAATTACAGCTGCTCGCCAAAAATCGCGAGCATGTGCCATCGAAACAACTCTCCATACTTTGGAAGAGAAATTCAAAGTACCGTTTCGTGCTCTAGATCAAGTTTTGCAATTACAACGCACCGGGACGCAAAAGTGTAGTTTGAAATCGCGCAGTGAAAGGCGAAACAGAGGCCTTCGACTAATTACGGGACGTTCATTGTGCGTAAGTCTGGCCCAAAGCATACAGCTTCTGGTCCCGGGGGCGTATTGGGTCATTTCCATATAACAAGAGACCCACCTGTGGCTGCCGGTGGTAATAAGTACCGTGCGTACGTCTATTCTTTGGCCGAAACGCGCTTTCTGCCGGTATGTGCAAACTCTGCGAGCGTAATTTCTCGCGGGCGTGGCAAGCACTATTGCGGCAAGCTATGCCCTGGAATCAATTTGTTTTTGTAACAGATTCAAGCTATTCATGTTTTGCTAACTAATCGCAATTCAGGCTTGTTTACAATTTTAGGTACTATGAATATGCGTGAGCTCATTTTGGTTAAGCTGTAATATTCTTGGAATTGTTAACATCTCATGAATGCTACCGTGTGAAGATTTCAGATAAACTAAACAACCATGTTTGCAGAGTTTGATTGTTTTCCATGAGTTGCGTAAATTGACAAAAATCTGAATGCTTTTACAATTCCAGTTAATTTGCTTTACCGTTCTGTAAGAATACAGTAAATGAACGGTGTAATAGAAAATTATATAAGTGCGCCCGAAGGCGTATTATGAAAGGGTAAATAATTTCATGTATTCGACACATATCCTTTCAAAAGTTATTGATTCAAATTGGTTTACATTATGTAGTTCGAGTCATTATGGTGTATTGATACTGTTGGAGTAGTATGGAGTATTCATCTAGGATACAGACAGTAGTCATTTTTTATAACACCTAAATTTAAAACTTTCCTTAATATTTACTTGTAATCATATCATCAAAAATTTCGCAATATAGAAATGTTATTTTGAAAATATATTTTACAGTTGTTTGTGCTCAAACTTTAGAATTTTTCATTTTATTGTTCTGTAGTAAACACATCTCAAAGCCACAAATTATTGTCGCATGTAGGTTACAAACAAAATTTACAAACCCAGTCGAGTCAACAAGGGAGAGGTCGACATAACATTGCTTACGACCACCCAGGAAACGGGGACAGGCTCCGCAATTGTTTCCAGGGAAAGTCGATCGATTTCGTGGCCTCGGGGGTTCCTCCTTTCCCGCACTTTCCGATCGCCGAACGACGGTCGTCGAGCGCTGCAACGCGCGGCGCTGCGCAGATTTTCGGTCACTCTCCCGCCACGCCCACGCGAAACGATCGCCCGATATGCAGATGGCATTGTCTCCGCTCGCCGCGGTAGCTTTCGCCCACGCCCCCACACGCCCACATCCACGCTCACGCCCCTTCCTGCGGCCCCCGCTTCCGCATGGCCGGCAGAGGTGGCTCAGGGTATCTGCTCTGGGCTGCCGTTCCTAGTCGAGTAGACAACCTGAACGGCCCCACACAGTTAATACCCTCTCATCCGGAAGCCCCGTCAGGCAGCACATTGAGGAGAAAGATCAGGCTTTATGCAATGTGTTGGATATATTAACATTTATTCTGTGTAGTGTGAGAAATGAATGTAAAATGAAGTCGTTGCCACTACAGTGTTTCTAACCGGGATGTTTCAGGTTCGTTTACCGACGGTGACAGCATTTTCGACTTTAACTAAATAGCTAGGTAGAATTCAGTCGCTGTCTGGAAAAGAATTCTAGCGGTCGGCTGTTCTGATCGGTTGTTTTCTCCGATCAGCACTAAGCAAATACTGGAGCAGTACCCTAACAAACGGGCCACGGACCACGTGCGATCTTTCATTTCTCTTCCTTACCCTACAGTTACCCATTACTTACACACACTACACTATCATGCACTACTCTACCACACATGCCGGGAGAGCAGTCGTGAACTTAGAGCTTGTCCCGGCTGGAGAGGTACTCTGCTGGTGGAGATACCTGGTTGAGGGGAAAAGCCGCCATCGGACGGGAGGTCGGCGCCGAATTTCGCCATCCAGTCGGTGAATATAACCGTCAGCTTCCAAGGAAAAAGTATGCACTACAGTTACGGGACTAGTGATCTTCGCTGTTCACGCACCCGGAATCACTAATAATATTTCAATTAGTTTTCGCATGATGGGACGCAGCTGCGCTCTGGGCTGTCGTTACTAGACACAGCGGACTTTGCCACCTGAACGGCCGCAGTCAGTTAAAATCGTCTCATCCGGTTCCCCCGTCAGACAGCACACATCAGTTGAGGAGAAAGATCAGGATTTATGCAATGTGTCAGATATACTAATATTTATTCTGTGTAGTATGGCGATTCCTAATACACATTACCTCACAGTTCAAAACCCCTTTACAACTGAATGTAAAATGAAATCATTGGTGCGTAGGAAAGAACTACTCTTCGTTAAAACTGGACTTCATTAAAATTGGACTGAGTAATGGAAACTATTAAAGTAAATGAATAACAACAACAATAACAATACTATGTAAGAGAGATTGAGTTGATTCTACGCTTCCATATGGTGGTTCATATTAAGTATGTTTTTGTCGTTTATTTAGTTATTTTGTTTTAAGGAAATCGGTGATGTAATAGTGAAATTTTATTGAGTGATCTTAAAAAGAAATTTTACGTTGTAACAAAAAGGAAAAGCTATTGATCTCTATCACGAAAGGCTTTTTTGTGGCAGTTAAATAAAATTTTAGTAATTGCATTTACTCTAAAGAAATTGTAAATATTCAACGTCTCTCAAAGGTGATAATTATTTCTTGAGTATTTTGCAGAATCAAGTCCCTGTTGAGAGTAGAGCAGCCATCTATCTACCTACAGACTTAAACTTCACTGTCCTCGGTACCTTTTTCTCATGTTTGAAGTATCCTGTTCGAAGATTGCAAATTCCAGGTTTTTTAGAAATAAATCAGAGAGAGAGTGAAAGATATTGATATAAGGGTTTTATTACAGCCTAAATGAGTCATTCCATGCGAAATCGCACAAATTGAACGATTCACACAAAATTGGAACGGGTGGCAACTCCACGTCTATGGCCAGTCCTGACAAGACTATGCCAGTCCTTCACTTGGTAAATGACCAACTTAATACAGATGTGTATGCTACCTGCACCTGTTATTTATATTTTCCATATAAATAAATAATAAAAGCTTAATGACAAAAACGGCAAAAATAATAATGTGTACACAGAAGTTGATAATAATGTACTTATAAAACAAAACTATATGATATAACAATTTTGAAAGCCAAGATGGAGTTCTCATTTTAAAGTATGCAAAATTTGAGGCACTGGTGTTGAACGGTGTAATTTAGAATGTGCGGGCTAAACGTGGCCATGCAACCCGCAACGCATCGTTCCCTATCACAAAACTGAAACGATGCTATCTGTGTCCTTAAAATTTGTTATTAGGCTCAAGGAACCATAACCTACTTTCTTCAAGCCGTAATTTACAAAATGAGAACTTCTGTGTCTTTTATACATTATGCTGAAATTTGAAGTTTTAAGTCTTCAAATAAATACAACTTTAATGTATTTTTTTTTTTTTCTTCAATTAGAAAATTTTAATTTCAAATTCAAGCTTATTTTGTGGTGTGATTATGATTTAGTGATGTTCATGGCGTGAGCTCGTTAAATGTCCAAAATCAAAGGGTAAAATATGTGAGGTGTAGTGAAGTAGTGTTCTTTATTAGTAGCTATGCGAACGAAGCGAGTAATAATAATCTAAATTACCACGAGGCAAGAATTGCTTTTCTACGTCTATTGTATTAATCATCTCATTAAATGACTGCAGCAGCTTGAAAAATAACATTCATTAAGAAATAACTTTATTAATATTCGACAAATCACAGAAATGTTTACATTTGAGAAGTAATCAATCATTATGTATTATTCCATAAAATGTTTAATTGATTATGAATATTCCGGAGCCGAGACAAACCGTGCGGGATAACAGTAAAAGGCGTATGCCCTCCTACTACAATAACGACTTCAATACTAAAACTACTCATGGGGTTTCTATGAGTCATTAAGCTAATAAGAAATAAGAAAAAATACTGAAGTTTGATGTTTCTTTAATACATTGAATCTTAACTTAGTTCATGTACTGCCCATTTGAATTGACTGATTGATTGATTTTTTCGTGTTTCCGGGCGCGTCAACTGCTTTGGTCATTAGTCCCGTTAGTGTAGTGCATGTTTTTTTCGGAAGGTGGCGGTGATCTACCCCCGCTGGATGGTGGGATCGGGCGCCGACCTACCGTCGGTTAACGGGGTTTCCCCCTAACCAGGACTCTCCCACCAGTGGGGCATCTCTCCAGCCGGGACAAGCTCTAAGCTCCCTACCGATCTCCCGGAATATGTGGTAGTGTAGTGCATGTTAGTGTAAGTGTGTGTGTAAGGGGAGAGGATAGGACAAGGAATGGGAAGGACAGATCGCGGGCGGTCCGTGGCCCGTTTGGTAGGGTACTGCTCCGGCATTCGCCTGGTATTGATCAGAGAAACCACGGAAAACAACCGATCAGAGCAGCCGGCCGCTAGAATTCTCCTCCAGGCAACGACTGAATTCGACCTAGCTAAAAAGCTAGTGTCGAAAATCCTGCGGCCGTCAGGACTCGAACCTAGGACCTCCCGGTCAGAGATGCTGCAGTGACATCAGTTGATGCACTGAGCTATCGCTCCCGGTACTGGCCATTTGAAGTCGGATTACTTGATAATATGCTTAATCAAGTTAACTATTGCACTAACTTTGCTTGTGATCGTGAACTATTATGATGGTTATATTGACGTGCCGTGTTCATTTCTGCATTGCCAAACCATGTGTTTGTTGGCAATAATGATTGGCTCTGGAGTCAACAGCGTGCGTGCACAGACCTGTATTTTATATGTTATGCTATCTTTTCAGAATATATGAGTTGTGTGCCTTTCCTCAGAACAAGTAAACTGTGTTTATTCCATTGAATTGGGCAGCAATTGATTGTCAAGATGGGAGGAGTTTTTGGTCTACGGAGTGTGAATATTTTGGCTTGGCATTTTTCTGGATTGGTTTTTATTCTACACTGTTTATTTATTATATTTATTTATTTATTTATTTATTTATTTATTTATTTATTTATTTATTTATTTATTTATTTATTTATTTATTTATTTATTTATTTATTTATTTATTTATTTATTTATTTATTTATTTATTTATTTATTTATTTATTTATTTATTTATTTATTTATTTATTTATTTATTTATTTATTTATTTCGTCGCGCATACGTGGTTTGAACTTATTACTGACAAATAAAAGAAACTTCTAAAGGAAACAATTTCCTGCAAATTTGGTGCAAGGCAACAGGGTACAAATTCAGAAATAGACAATAATCCAGAATGGAACATTGAAATGAAAGATGAGAGTGATCGTTCTCAAAGTGAAGCAGAAGCTTCGCTAGTGAAGTAGGTAAAATTATTATATTTGAATGAAAGTTTAACGATGTTAAGCGAAACTCCTAGTAAGAAAAAATAAATAAATTCAGAAGAACATCTTCCTCGAAAATTCGAAATATTTAATTTAGAAAAGATAGGAAAAAATAAAAATAATTATGAATATATCATAGAAATATTGAAGAAAGATGCCCATGTGAAATCTAAATGTATCATAAACAATTCTGTACACCAATGGTTTATGAATTTTAATTTCACAGGTTATATCAGCGGTCTCATGAGTAGAAAAATACTTTAATTTCAGTGATAGAGAATGAAGAAAAGGTTCACAAATAAAAGAAGAGTATTCTGATCAATCTAAAAAACCTATTGACAATTTAAAGAAAGTTTTCCCATGGAAAGGTCAGCTTTTAAAAGTTCGATGAATTAAGACCAATATTCTACATTTAACCAGGATATAACGGTACACACAGTGTGTTTGCGCATACCATGAAAATGTCAAATTAATGTTTAAGGTGTCGCAAAGTTATCAACAGATGAAATTAACATATTGAAATGTTAATGGAGCTGTAAAAGAATAATGATTAGTGACTCTTAGGGTATTAGTGAATTTTAAAAAGTGTGGGCAATGTCCTGGAATAGAAGAAATAGTTAAAATGTCACAGAAAAATTTTGACCAAAGTATTTGGAAATGTTTGTGTCGTCTATGGAGTAATTCATAGAAAAAGTTTCAACAAAATTATAAATGTAATTATATATCTGATAGAAAAACATTAAATAGAAGAAACATGCTGACAATGTTCTTGGAAAATTCAAAATTAGAATGGATTAATAATCAGGTAAAATTTGGAAATACTGCTATCTGGATATTATTTTTCATCTACTCTCCCAAAATAAGAACCCTCAGCATGTACTGTGCCCAATAGCAGTTGACAGTTGAAGCAAATACAATAGAGGCAATGAAGACGCATATTACAGTTGACAGTGACCCACGAGCCATTATGGATGAAACAAGATAGAGATCTTGCAGACACTAATTTGTTGAAGAAGTTTCTTCACGGTCACATACAAAACCCAAATAAATGTGTGAATAGTGTGATAGGGAATTTCAACTCTAAAATAGTATTTGCGCACATTAAAACACTCCATTTTAGTGTGTATGAGGCTTTTGCATAGTTTCATCAAAGAAACATTACAAAATGTGAAGTTCCCCAATACCTACACTCAGATGTAGGTACCAGGACAGCAGAACCAGACAGCACTATGCGTCGGTAAGCTCCGTAAAGTGACAGAAGTTAAGCGACTCGAAACACCGTTGGTCTCTTGGTGGGCGACATCTGTGAATCTAACGGCGCTGAGTTCCTAGCCGATAAAGGTCATGGCTTACGACCTGACAATATATCGAATGAACATGTTTCGGGTGAAGAAAGCTGAAACTGCACAGATAGAAATACACAAAAATGCAAGACAACACAGAAGACATGTGAAAATGAGTCTCCAAGAGGCAATGGAAGAAAATGAAGATGATTCAAGCTATGGTCCACGCATGCATGAGGAATAAATATTCAAAACCGTTTCTCCATAAGTTTGTTTCTCTGTAAAAAGAACATTTTCTGAAAACAAATTCTTCATTAAAAATGTTAACTTTTGAATATTATTTTAAGTAAAGCGTTCTACATGTACGTAATTATTCATATATACAAATATTGTTTTACTTTGGATTATTAATACGAGTATTCCTACGAAATAAAAAAATTGTATTTATCATGTACTTTTTTTATTTAATCGAAAAAAAGTTTTTGAAAATTTGTGTAATTCAGTACGTGAATAAAGGATACGTCTACATTCTGTAAAACATTCACAGGACTAGGAACACTAATATTTTGCGAGAAAATCAATTAGCCATGGTCATCAGAAGGAATTCACTCTCCCCTTACATGAGATTAGAACACATTATCATTGATATTGGCATGACCACCGCATCAGAAAACATAATTTCTAACAATCCCTCATTTGACAAGAGCAAATTTTAATCTCCATATGAACCTCCAATTCCTGACGAAATGGGCTTCAATCCGATTCACATGTGGGCGTATTTCCAGGAACGTGTCCAATTTGAGAGATCAAGATAAAATCCGTTTGACAGGCTTGCCAGGGGACCAGCCTCATCATGGCCCGAGTAACTCTCACAGTGATATACTGCCGCAGGCGTTTGCTATGGAGGATGTAAAGGTGACGCGTGTGGAGCTGACAGATGGATTTTATGAGCCATGTGAGATTCAATAGTAAATCAGGGAGGAAGGTGGGGTGAAAACAATACCGGTTTAATATGTGGATGTAGAAGAGGAAAGGTTAAATGCATTTGGGAAGAAGGAATGAACATATTCGCAAGTTTTATTGAAGAGACTGGATAAATCAGTAGAAAGAGAAAATTAAAGAAAGTGCTGATTTGGCAAAAGAGAAAATTCATGAACTCTACAAAAATTAATAAGTTGTGAATGATTATCAAAGTAATTACCAGAGATGATAAGGAAATGGGTAATCATGGTACTTTGATACGAGTTTTAAATTAAAAAAAATTTATTACTAATAATGGGGTAAACACTAATACAGATATATTCGCATTCACCTGCGGTTGATCGGAGAAACCTCGGAAAACTACCAACCAGAGCAGCCGGCCGCTAGAATTCTCCTCCAGACAGTGACTGAATTCGACTTAGCTGAAGAGCTAGTGTCGAAAATCCTACCGCTGTCAGGACTCGAACCTACGACCTCCCGGTCAGAGGCGCTGCAATGACATCAGTTGATGCACTGAGCTACCGCTACCGGTTTACATTTTTTTTATATGGATGCATACACCGAGTAATTTAAACAGTATCAAGAAAATGCAATGAAACTCGTTTTGTAGATCCCTGAAATCTAGAATAAGACGATAGAATGAAGTTAAGTCCCTGTTAGCTAGAATAAAGTAAAATGTAACAAACTACACTCGACGAAAAATGTATTAAGCAATTGCTTCGAAAACAACTTGAATAGAACCTTTTCTTTTCAAATTATAGCGAAATAATGAATATTAACATAGAGAAAATTATTCGAGTGAAGAAAACTAGGTTTTACACACTCAGTACATACTTTCTCGCAAAGTTTCTAACTTTTGCAATTTTTGTTAATACACAACTTTCATGATTTTTATTCGTTGAAAGAAAATTAAAAATTAAATTTGGAGCGGTTTTTGAGTTTTTTGTTATTTTTATTAACATGAAGCGGGAATTACGTGAAAACTACTAGTTTTTAAAAAGAATATACATAACTAGACATCGGATGTTTAGGGAAATGCCTATTTTTTCTAGAGAACTTATTCAAGTGCTGATAATATATGTCCACGAATATTGACAAATGATGACATATGACGAAGTTTTATAATGCTTATTTGTGCTTATTTTAGTATAAATACCTATATTTTGCATAAATACCTTTTTTAGGACTTTTTTGCCTTTTATTTATTATATTTATATACAATGCTAAGATATCGGAAAATCAGCGATGGTCCAACGTTCAATTCGCGTCTTGAAATTTAAAATTACCAGAGAATTCCTGAAAGTATACCAACTGATTTTTCTCCATTTCCCTATTTCATAAATACCAGCAATGATCTGAGAACATAAACGATTGACAATACACCGAGAGAACCGAAATTTTAAGTGGAAATAAACATAAATTCCCTGAAGGTTTAAGTGTTGCTAGTGTTGGACTGCTAAAATATATGCCAGTCACAGCGTTCAGATATCCTTCTCCGCATTCAAACTGATTTTGTCTCCCAGTCGTCGCAAATTTTAAATTGTGATCCTTGAAAAGTTACTGGTAATATGTAAATATTACTGGTTAATGGAAACTATTAAGATTAAAATGTAGAAGAGTTGTAAATGTGTAAATCTAGTTTTACATTAAAATATACGAACTGATTTTGTGCATTTAAGTTTACAAAATAGAATAGACAAAAAATACAATTTTTCCATTTCATCGTGTATGTAACCTATGACAGTGCCTATTTTCTCCTTATTCTTGACTTTTTTCAGTGCCTTTTCAGGCGCCCAAAAGACTATTTTTAATGCCCAAACATCCAATGTCTATACATAACCTTTTTTTAAAAATCTGATGTTTAGAACATAGAGTTCACCGAAAGTATGGGGAAATAACAATTTTTTTATCGTCTTTTGGTACATACAAGAAAATTCTTTTTTTAAAAAAAGAGTAATTTTTTGAGAAAATATTTGTTCAAAAATTACCTATATTTCAACCAAAACCCCACCTAAATTTTCAAAAAATTGTATATTTCTTATTTTCTAGAGCTGTTTTTAAAAAGCAGATTTTATTAATAAGAAACAACTTCTTCAATATTGTAGTTGTAGAAAGACGCCGAAAAATATTGAAATTTTGCAATTCTCGAATAATCAGGGATTTTCTCACAAAAGGATACCCGAAAAATATTTTCTTCTTGTATATATCAAAGTACAGTATAAAATGGTGCTTGTTTCATTTAGTAGTTTATCGAAATTTCAAATTTATTCTTTGAAAAAGAGCACAAAATTGCTAATTTTCAGAAACGCTCAAAACTGTTCTCAAACCAAGCCCCAGATTTCTTTATGAAAGTTGATATTTAGAACCAAACATTATTCTTACATGATACTATTAATTTAATATATCAATTCTACTAACATGAGGACTAAAAATTATACAAATTTCATAACTTGAAAGAAAAAGTGAAAAGATGATTATTAAACACTTTTTCCTGAATAGAGATGTTATATGAAAGTAAAGTAAACGATTGATCACAATTGTACGTATGTTGCAGATATTAAAGTAAACAAACGATTGATCACAACAACATATATGTTGCACATATTATGTTCTACCACATTTCGTGTCGTGTTGCTTAATTTTAATAAAATTGTTTGTTTTTATATTTTAACGCTAAAGTGACTTTCCTTGCGTTGTTACAATAGAAACGAATGGCGCCATTTAAATACATATATTCCATGTTAAAAAGTACGTTCATGACCGTGTATGACAGAAAATATAACTTAAACTGATCTTTCTATGGAGAAAGATCACTTTCAGTTATACTTCCAGTTGTTTCAAATTATCATGTTACATAACCATAACACTTTCAGAAAAAGTGCGGTCAAGTTATTTAACCTCGTGGGACAGGGCTTAATGGTGGCAGCGTACAACGCGAGCACAAAGGCTCAGAGATCTAAATTCGCCTAAGGAATTAATGTTTTAAATTTCTGGCCTGGGGGGCCATCCGAGTCGCTCCTGTATTGCATCCGTATGCTAATCCTTCCATAATCTCTGGGTTTGACAAGCAACTTTGTTAGATGTGTCATTCAGAAACAGGATTATTACACTATGGACAACCAGCGAGATGAAGTAAAGGGAATGTGTGCAAAGGTAGAGGACCGAGGTGGGTCCATGCAATTTTCGGGACGCGCGAAGGTGCTTTTCAGCTGAAGGTCCCGCTAGGGGCACTGGGCGGTCTTTTAGGCGCCCATAGATAGCAGCTGTCAAGAGTGTGTAGCAAACCGAAAAGCTAGCCTCAACTCAAGGGAAAATAAAACTAACTAGTTTAAGAAAGTCTGCACCATTCTGTTGCACTATTAGTTTACCTTACGAGTGAGACGTGTGAGGTAGAAGGAAATGAATACGTATGAAACAATAGTATCAATTATGATTTGAGGCGTTCGGATGAAAATAATTACTGAGATTTAGGGAGAAAGCGAGAGCATTGGTTTTCGAAGGAGAGAATAAGTAGAAGAAGAGAAGAAATAAGAATAGGAATGAGAAAGATAGATCCGAAATGGAGAAAAGGAAAGAACAAATGAAAAAGAAGACAAAAAAAAAATTAATTGCAATTTAAAAAAAATTAAAAAAGGTCCATACTTTTTAATTATTTCCCCAAATTTTATTTTAAATATAATTAGTATGAATGAGAAAAAATTCCTATCATGCCAAAATAACGAGAATCATAAAATACACTATGCACTACTTACACATTAACAGAGCAATTTAAATTTCAAATCTTCAACCACATTCGCTTCTTTATTTATGTGATTATTCCTTTAACTCCAGTATATTATGAGGAGGTTTATAAGAGCAAAGATAGCGTACGTATGTAGGTTGCACCTCCCCCTCCCCATGGGTTCTAGGGCACATTATTCGCCCTATTCTAGGTTCAAATTACGCCTGGAAGGGTGAAATGATTTCAGACCCCACACTAGCACAAACATTTCGTAAACATACGACGGGATTTTCGTACAGTGCCTTCCGGGAATTACAGGCAATGTCCCCGGCAATCTCCCTTACAAGGGGCGTATTCCAGTTCCGAACTATGGATCGCAATCAAACTTGGAAACTGGTCCACGAAACCAGCTTTCTACTTGAAGGCCACCGGTGCCGGCAAATTGATCAGACGCGCCCGAGAGCAGACGCGGCGTGGTTGTGGCTGGCGCTCGATGACAAACGGACTCCGGGCGAGACGACAAAAGCGCGGGGGCCGGGCGGCGGGGCGGGGCGGGGGCGGCGGCGACCGCACCACCTGAAAGGCGTGGGTGCACGCCGTCTGCCGGCGGTGGCGACGCTGGCGGCGGGAGATAACGCCCCTCCGCGCGCCCCACCGCCGCGTGAATACCTCCGTAATTGGGGGAGAGGCAATAATCTCGTCGGCTGCAACAATGCGTCTCCTCCCGTGGCACCCAGCGCGAGGGGTTAGACCGCCTTTGTCACCGCCTGCGCCGTCTCTGCCGCTCCGTTGCCTCGGAGCTGCCGACGCGACAGCCAACGCCGGCGACGCTGCGCTGGCCTGATGAAACCGCCGCCGCCGCCGCCACCACGACCACTCTAACAAACTTCTCTGGCAGCCTGCTATCGCTTCAAAATTATTGCTCCCACCAGTCACCTAATGTGTGTAGGTATTAAAAAATGTGCTAGTAAACGACGAAATGTTTTAATTCATCCGGATCTCAACACGTGTTACAGACTATCTAAATTTTGTTCCACTGCTGAGTAAAACAAGCGATGCATTTTCTTATTTGAGAGCCAATTTCACAGACACTCCTCCATCCAACTTGTATTTCTGCTACGCTTTCTGGGACAGCTAATTTATTGTGTTTTGTGTTCTTGTAATATCAGTTTACAGAATGTAGAATGTAGGTTATAAAATACAGGTTTAAATATAAAATGATTTTTTTAAAAACCATCGACGTATTAAATTCCACGTCAGTTTAAAGATTTCAAGCGTGACCGTTTCGTATCTATTCAATAATCTATTGAGAATGGCACTCTTACTAAAGATGTTTTATTTTATAAAATATTTGTAATACATTTAAATCTGTAATTTTCGGATAAAATATTATTCAAACTACATACTATTTTTTCCTTAATAAACCGTTTTTCTTATTAAGTTCTCACTATTATCATAATTCCAGCCGTTTTCGTTCTGGACTACTTCTCCAAAGAAACCAATTTACTTATCGCCACACAGTTTTTATCTCTTACTACTACCACCGGAATAACTGTTCTCCGAGATTCACTAACCACCAATAACAATTTTTCTAAATTTATCAAATTTTGCACTTCTTCTTCTTTAATCATTTCTGCATTCGTAATAAACCCCAATGCATACATTGTCGATGCACTCAAATTACCAATTACTTTATCATCATTAAAAATTTAACTACTTCTCCACCGAGTTGTTTATGATATGTCTGCATTATTATACTCATCTTGTTCCACTATTTGCTTCTGAGACATTTCTAAAACATTACCACAAATTGCATCCAATCGCAGCGACTGTCCCTATCCTCATCATTTCTAACATCGTAGTTGTTGCCACACACCTGGCAGACACGATAACGCACCCTTTCTCTGCGCTTAGAATTAAATTTGTATGTATCCAAAGGGGGGACCGGAAAATGAAGCTGCTTTCTAGATGAATGGTGTCGTAAAAGATTTACGCAATGTGCTCGGAGAATCTTGTTGAAAGCAAGGGTATGGTAGAAACTTCCTCTTCGAGTTATGACCCCATTAAAAGCGGCGGCTTGCTCTTGGAGCACAGAAACGAGAGTGCAATGAGGAGAAAGAAGGCTACTCAATCCCGATCACCCAAGAATTAAATATTGTTTCACTTATATTTCTTTGACGCAGTTAACAGAATAAATAGCAGCATGAGTAACACCATCTCTCACTCACTTGATAATTAAAAACATTTATTCTACGGTCTTTCATTTTTCACCAGCTTCTGCAATATCTTATGAATGCATTACATATATTAGTGCATTATAAAACAAAATTTAAAAAAATATTAGGGTATCTAACAAAAAGCAGAAGCCGAATACAGTATTCACTTGTTTCTAAATTACCCCTTCTACATACATAACACGTAAAATGCGAGCTTTGGAATTCACTCGCTGTTTCGCCACGTTAGTGTGTAATACAAGCATTTTTATAGTTTAATTTCGGTTTCACATTTAAGTTGCATTGAAGATGGCAAGGTTCGTTTAATTCAGCTACTAGAACTGTCTCAACGAAAAAGACTCTTTGCTGAGGGAATCAAAACGTGATTCTGACGGAAATTCAGGGTCCCTTCTGTGCGACGAGATTCACTGCTCGATCGGCAAATTATTATTTTAGAATATTTTCGTGTCAGGAAACCAACACTGGAAGTCATGAAAGGCCACAGTTCAGAGCGGCCGCCTCCCTGAACACTTTTTTTTATTGCACACCTTGCTGTGAGCAATATTTTAGTACTTTTGTTTGTTTGTTTGTTTTTTATTAAAATAATGTCACGTGGCAGTGAATGACTCCCTTCACTCCCTCCAGCTCCATTCCTATGATCCTTGTCGTCCTTTCCGTTTTTGTGAGGTGAATGACGCTTAGTTGAAGGGGTGTCACGGGGAATAAATAACCATTACGCTCCGATCATAACTAGAACGTTACTAGAAACCCCAGATAGTCACCTGAGAAAGGAACTTTATTCCAAGGTATTTAACTTTGGTTGTTTTTTTTTGAAAAGGTAATTCTCACTTTAGTTAACTTACGGAGCTTATATACCGGGAGCGGTAGCTCAGTGCATCAACTGATGCCACTGCAGCGTCTCTGACCGGGAGGTCTTAGGTTCGAGTCCAGACGGCGGCAGGATTTTCGACACTAGGTTTTCAGCTAGGTCGAATTCAGTCGCTGTCTGGAGGAGAATTCTAGCGGCCGGCTGCTCTAATCGGTAGTTTCCGTGGTTTCTTCGATCAACACCAGGCAAATGCCGGAGCAGTATCCTACTAAACGGGCCACGGTCCGCGCGCGATCTATCCTTCCTCTTTCTTGTCTTATCCTCTCCCCTTACACACACACACTTACACTAACATGCACTACACTATCACATATTCCGGGAGATCGGTCAGGAGCTCAAAGCTTGTCCCGGCTGGTGGGCGGTGCCCCGCTGGTGGGAGAGTCCTCGTTAGGGGGAAACCACACTAGCCGACGCTAAGTCGGCGCCGGATCTCGCCATCCAGCGGGGACAGATCACCGCCATCTCCCGCGAAAAAAACAACAAAAACATGCACTACACTAACGGGACTAATGACCAAAGCAGTTGACGCGCCCGGAAACACAAAAGAATCAATCAATCAAACGAAGCTTCTAGAAACCGACACCACGCTTGGATTGTTTTAATTTTAATAGTATACCTGAGTTTTGGAATTCCATTTTAGTACTTTTTCAGTAAATCAATATCACCGAGTTCGTTGTACTTTGACCAGAAGCGATGTACCAGAATGATGTATTCGTATGTTCAAATTCTGATTGTACTCGTATAAGCAACTGTTAGCCGCAGGCGAAGTTACTCCAGAAATGTGTGTTAGTCGGTAGCTTTGATTGTTTCCGCGTCTACTGAGATGCATCTCAAACAGATGCTGAACTTCTACAACTGGGAATGCTTCCTCCTTTCCGCATTCTTAGACGATTTCTAGTGACGGCTGTGGAGCGAATCATTCATTTGGAATGTTCTAACGCATTTTTAATTAACAGAATTACCTTGGAAAGTAATAGCAACTGGAAAAATATAAATAAAATAGGATATTTATCGTTTTATGAAGATCAAACATCGAACAAAAATATAATTCTGACATAATAAATCAGGTGTCACGGTTTCGACCCAGCTTGTTCTTCTCAAGGATAATAAAGAAAATGAACAAAATTATTTTTTTTAATATGTTGGAAAAATAAAATAAAATTTTAAATTTCCTTCTAAAAAATCATATTTACACATTTGATTCTTTATTTCTTGTTTTTACAGTTCTGAAGAACGCAACCGAGTAGTCTAATTAGAGTAAAATAATTAGAGGTATTAAGGAATCGATACTATGGCATCCAATTCATGAATTAAGTTAGGGATCTTTCTCTAACTTTATTATTAGATAATGTTGATGTAATAAAGATGTTTACTATTACTTACACTAAAATTGTATTTGGAAATTTACATACGACTTTGGAATTCATGGAGATTATGTAAAAATAATTAATTAGAAACATTTCAATAATTACAGAAAGAACAGATTATATTTGGTTATTGTTACGTTTCCATGCGGTCATATGACTGTTGCAATTGAAGAAATGTAATTTGAAATTGTGGGTCATCATGTCTATAGTATTGAGGAAACATCCACTACGCCCTTCTCTTGTCTCTCACCTATCTCTACCTCTCGTTTCGACGCTAAACCTCTGTTCACAACATTTGACAGCAGACATTATTTTTTAACATCGATTGAATCAATAATTAGAAAAGAAACACGTTAGATAAAATTAAATCCAAGCACGCGGAACCACAGAAATCATCTGTAAACAAACTGGACACAGCGCAGACCGAGGATATCCGAGTAAAAGTGCGAGAGTCAATTCGAAATAAAGATGCCTGCGGAACGCGCGTCCCATCGTCACCCAGCCTGTCGTACACGGGTGACGGCGGTGCGGTGGGCGGGGCCGCGGCGCTGACGCGGCTAGCGCCAATGGCGGGGGAGGGGGGCGCGGGGCCCCACGGACATTGCGCCAATTAAGCGCGACGCGTCGCCGCCGCACCTGACCGGTAATAGCTGGCTGTGACGGATGGCCGCCCGCCCGCGCCGCCTCCGCGGCCGCCGTTGCTAATCCGCGCCGCCCACTGGTCCTCTGCAACGCCCGGTACTGCCACCCCTCGCCCAACGCTACGGAGAAGTTAATCTCGGATAGGACCAATGGGGCGCCGGAGCGGTGGCTCAGTGTATCTATTGATGTCACTGCAGCGCCTCCAATGTATACTTTCCCCAACATGTTTATTGACAGGTTTTTCCTATCCATAAACCCCATTATCCATAAATCCAATCCATCCAACCATTATCCATAAACCCCATAATACAGCAGTGTTTTAGTGCTTCTCCATTAATGAATGAGATGTCACCAGGTGTTCGGTTGCTTGATATTTTATTATTTCGTATTTCCGGCCGCGTCACTAGTTCCGTAAGTGTATTAAATGTTTTATCACGGAAGGTGGTGGACTTTCCCCCGTTGAATTGCGAGATCCGGCGCCGACTCACACAATGGCTTGCATGGTTGTTCTCAATTTCCGTTTCTGTGTGAATATATTGCTATATTTGGAACTAATTATGATCTAAATTTTTACGTAACCTTATTGATGGCATTCATAATTAAGCATAAAGTTGCATCTCCCATTTCTGATTTGTCAGATTTTTTTCATTTACCCACCAACCAATGAAACTCAGTTATCTGCTACAACAGCACATAATTGCTGGCACTATTTCGAACTTCTGCAATTCTACATTTTCAAAAATTCAGAGACTTCAACGAAAATGTAATCTTCGTCATTTCTTTAAACGTCCTTTATTATATTCGAGGTCAAAGTTTACTCAAAAAATTTGGAGCCATTTTTTAGAAAATACGGAAAATTATGAAGCTTCTCGTAAAATGGCTCCAAAATCAAAATAGCCGTTTCAAACTTGCAAGGTCTCGAGTTCGTTTGGGAAATAGCAATTTTGGAGGAAATTGTCCGAACATTTAAAGCTCTAGTGTTGACCACATATGGTCGGGCAGACCGTTTTGTTTTCATCAATCGATTTTTCGCGAGCAAGGACCCGCAAAATGGTGATTCTGACTGCACGATGTGTGAGAGAAAGTAATGTACCACTTTTTGAAACAAGATTTACTCACTTTTTTCGTCACCAGGGCCCAGAAACACGAGATTTTAAGTCAATTTCCTCTGGAACTTTATAATAATATCTCTTTACTAAGAAGGTAGTTTTTTGAGAAAGTAAAAACTGTTCAGAAGTTGGTACGACTATTTTTCTCGTCTTTTATATTCTTTATATATTCATAATCATTCTAAGAACCCTGAAGTAGCAGCTTCTCCACTGATGAAAATAAAATAAAGAGGTTTCTGCTACAAACAGAGTTTCAATTTGAGTGGATAATAATTATGTGCAATAATGCTCATTCAAACTACGCCATTCACTTGTCATTGCCATGCACAAAACTAATTTTAAGCGCATTTCTCATGAATTTTAATGCCAAATATTAATTCACGATAACGGCGTCGTAAAAAACTTAGTTGCGTTGTTCTTTATGAAACGTGCTGAACACTTGATCGTAAACATTTTGTATCCCTTTTGCGTTTGGACTCAAATACAACATCCGTAATAAACACCTTGCAAATTAGACGTCACTCATTGCTCGAAAGTAGGTTAAAGGCAGAAAATAGTATACATAATTAAGAATACTTACGTGCACAACAGAAAAACTCTCCATTGGACGTAATGCTTTTTTGTTCCACAAAGTCAACACTAATTGATATCTCATACAAAATCATAAGAATATATTTTTCCAAAATCAAGAACAATTACGCAATAATGCGTTAACAGCGTTTCACAGAAATAATTTGTATTTTGTATCATTATCTTCCCCGTTTATGCGTATAAACATGTATCTAACAAATGATTTATAGATTTTTTTAACAAATTACTTTGAGAGCAAAAATAGAATGCGTTTAAATATCCGATCTCCTTGTGCGTATAAAATGTTTTTGCTATTGTACGAGTAGAATCGTCATGATACAACATTATTAGTTGTGAAAAACCAAACCACTTTGTACGCAGAATCACACATTATCAAATCTAATGAGTCTCAATGGCGCCACGTGCGCCTTATTAAAAATAATCTGTCAACAAAATTTTTACATTCGCAATCAAGCTTAATGCAATCAAAAACAAACAAGAAAATTATCAAATTACTTTCAAATGTTAATTCGCCAAATCTATTACTTTTAGGCTTTCATTTTATGTAATAAAATATTATTTTCAGGCAGAGAGAGAGAGAGAGAGAGAGAGAGAGAGAGAGAGAGAGAGAGAGAGAGAAAGAGAGAAAGAGAGATTGGGAGGGAGAGAGAAGGGGATGGATAGAGAGATCTTGGTAATTCGTTCGCCTACTCATCAAAGAGCAAATAAATTCCCACCTGACCCTGAATATATCCACCAAAAAACGCTGTGTCGAGATTTAATCGCAAACTTCAACCTACTGTCAGTATATCAACCTCAGGCGCTAAAACGCCTCCAACTTCACCACAAGGAAAAAAACTTGCCAACGCCTTGCTCTGACAGTGCGATTTTCTAGCGTCAACAAGTCTGACAGGTAACTCTTAAACTCCCAGAGTAATTACATCTCGAATGCCATGTCTAAACACCCGGTGTCAAATTACCCCGCAAACTCCTTCACATTCCTCAACATTTCCATTTCGCCGAGAAATTTCAAGAAAACGTCTCTCTCGTGAAAGCGCCGATCGCCGATCGCTGTGGGCTTTTAATAAAAAAAAGCGCCATGTCTATTTCCGCACGCGCGCCACCGCCGCCGCACGTGCGTAATAGTGTAACGGTTCCGCTCTCCAATTACGTGCGTAATTGCTTCCTTGGTATCTAAATCCACAGCTGGGGATCGCGCAACGCACGTGCAGCGCGGCGCGGCCGCGCGAGACGCCGCCGCAGGGGGGCTGGCGGGCGCCGGAAGGCGACTTCTGGCCAAAAAGCGAAGGTAATTTGGGGCCTTTGGAATGTCCTTTTACTCACTCATTCTGCTGCATACCCGTAACGCAATGGTGTAACGGTTAGTGTGGCGGACTGTTGTACCTAAGTTTGCAGGTTCAAACCCGATCGAAGCCGTGGATGTTTAAGGGCGAAAAAATCCTTCGTACGCCTTCCTTCAGAAGGGAAGTAAAGCCGGCTGGTCCATGTTAGTAGATTTAGTGCATGTAAAAGAGCCTGACGTCTTAATGAAGCCTCTGAGCTAAATTCAAATAGCCTGTTTCGTCGCCCAAATAATTATCTTCTTTCCCCCCAAGTTGGTGAACGAAGCGTAGCGAAATTGGCGTGGTAAGATGGATGAGCATGCCTCAGGCATGAGTGAAATAAGGCATCAATTCAATTAAATATCCGCGTAGACATGGATGTGATAGAGAATACTGAAGTGTGTGAGATGAGAATAAAATTTATTCTGTGCGTTTATTTATTCTATTTTCATTTGTAAAAGAAAACGCAATCCTGGAGAAGGACTGTACACGCTTCACTTCAGTTAGAAATAAATGTTTAAAAATAGATTTCCAGATTTTATTAGAAATAAAATTCCCTGGAACCCCTGATAAAGAAAACGTGTTTCTTCAAATCCGCCGTATGTCTGTTAGTACGTGCAAATCTCAATAAAATAAAGATTTATTATTTTTTTAAAATCAATATTCTTTTATCTATCAATCCCAACAAAAAATTCTACGATTTTGAAAATAACTCATTAAATTTTGAACCCTTTCGCAAATTTTAAAGTTTTTTTCAAAAAAGACACCATTTCTACTTTCTGGCCCTTATTTACGTAAGAAGAGAAAGTATTGTAACCGCGTGTCGGAAAACGGCGAATTTTCGATACAAAAATTCTTATTGTAACGAATTTTCGATACAAAAATTCTTATTCCCCTTGTAACGAAAAATGGGATATGTTTTTTTCTTATATCAAATTACTTCCTCTAACACGCTGGGTAGTCAGAATTCATGTTTTGTGGGTCCTTGATATCGAAAAATCGATTGACTGCAAAACGTCTGTCCGTTTGTGCTTAACGTTAGCATTTAAATCCTGCCGCCGATATTTTCCAAAAATGATATTCCCCAATCGATCAAGCTGATGTCCCGGTCCCTTGAATTTCAAACATTTATTTTAATATTGAGGCCCTTAACATAAAGCTCCTGGAACATTTTCAAAAAATGGGTTCAAACTTTATTTAATTTTGTTGTCGGATACCGTAAAATATGCTTATGAGAATGGTTTAGGTCTCATTTTAGTTGACATCTCTCATTTTTCGAAAACTGTAATAGTTCAATATTTTCGGAGCTTTCCAATAATTCAAAATATTGAAGAAATATGTTTCTCATAATAAAGCTGTTCCTTAAAGATAAGGTCACGTATGGATGTTTTCGAAAATTTGAGTAGTTTTTACGTAATTTTAAAATAATGGAATAATTTTTTGTTTTGTAAACAATTTGTTTTCAAAAAATGGCACAAAATTGTTTCTTTAAATTTTCTTCTCGTATGTATCAAAGACAGTAAAAAAATCTGCTATCCTCATTTCCCATGTTATCCACGAACTCTGTATTTTCGAAAATTGCAAACTTTAAACATTTAAAAATTACAAATTGATGGTAGAAATTTTTGCTTTAAACAAATCTGTTATTCAAACATAGCTCCTTAATAAAGGTTATCTACAATGATTTGAAATAACAAGTAGTTTTTGTGTAATTTGTGCTTGAAATTTATGCAATTTCTAAAAAATATTTTAGAAATGTTTCAATTTTTTTCTTCGGCTTCTTTTTCCATTGATAGGAAAAGAAATGCTTAAACGAATGGCGCAGGTCTCTTTTTCATTGAACTCTGTGTGTACAAAAGCATTGAAAAATTTTAACATTGAAATATTTCAAAACTAAAGATAGAGATTTTTCTCTCAAACATCTGTTCTAAACATTGACTCATTAAAATAGATCAAGTATAATGATTTTGAAAAACTAGTTTTTGCGTAATTTCTGCTTAAAATTAATGAAACATATAGATGTACAAAGAATATGAAAAATAAAAAATTAAAATTTACTATTGAAAATCCCAGTTTTAATTCGATTTTACTCTATTATTTAATTCATATTCTCAGTGTATTGATGTACTTTCTTTCAATCAATCCGCAAACCTTAATTTAAATTAGCCCAATTACCTCTTCTCTTTTAAAAATACGATTTAAATGTAATATGAAAGAAAAATTGAAAAAAATTGAATACGATAATTTTATTATCGTTATTTATTTAGTAAATCAATAATAGAGTTCGTTATTTATGAGGAATTAATATAATATTTCGTACTACTATATTTTGAACAGCAGGGTGGCGTTTTATACTGATCAGTCGGTATAATATAGGGTTAGTTTTTTGTGTGTGTGTTATCTACTAGCAACTTCTGATACATTATTGTTTAACTTGTTACGGCTCTGACTGAATGCGTTTTTCCCCTAGTGCATGACGTTGTAAACTAAATCGGCCCTAAGCCGTCGTCCTGGCCGGGTGGTTGTGTGCATTCTCATATAGTTTTTTATGATTTTTTAATGTATTTGAGATTTTTTGGTACCATTTGATGCGTAATGCTAAACTAATATCTTTCAGAACTTATTTTTGGACACCTTCAGATTTTTTCTGTGTCAGTAATGTTTGTTTTGTTTTTAAAATTATTTTAAATATATTATTTTTGTTGCTCAATGTTGAAGAGCATGCACACTTTCATTATTTTCCCTGGCCACTTAAGACAAATGCTGGGACGTTGTATACTTTTCGCATTTGTGAGCCCAGGAGCATGACATCAGTAAGTTGTATTTGATTTTTATTTACTAAATGTATCTATGAATAATGTTTCAATTTTTATCTATAAATTTATGTATTACGTGGTTAGGCGGAAGAGCGTAGGCCGAGTCTGCCACATAAATAAAGTAATTATTATTTATTATTTTTACTGCGTTGCCATACAATGCAGCGATATGGTAGTTCAAGAAGTTATTCCCACAATTTCATTGTTGGACAGCGACATGGATGGGAGAGGGATGAGATAAGGAGGCTTCATATACTTATTGTTAATGTTAAAATGTCAATACACTCAATAAAATTATATTAACGTCGGAATATTCAAATATTTATCTTATCCCCTACAAGATGGATATTAAGGAATGTTGCGTATGCTTTCATAAGGCGATATATTGAATAGCCCTTAGTTGTGAATGATTAGTTTATATGAGAAATTATTCTTGTTTGTAAATTGTGCTTCCAATATTGTAACACGATATTTATTCATGCTTGTTTCTTTTGCAGTAGTAAGAAAGGGTTCCTTTTTACTGACTATAGCACTAATTACAGATATGCACTGTAGGCGCTTCATTTGAATGTTCAGAGATTGCAATATTACGTATTGCAATATTATACGTAACGGTTCCCAATAATATGAGAAAGTATGTACTGTTATATCACTTCGAGTTTCCTTTACATTTTTTTCCTAGAATAAAGTGAAACAAAATCCAGGAAAACATATTAAGCAATTGATTCGAAAACAACTTGAATAGAATCCGTTAGATACGATTATGGTATGGTGTGTTCTCACGGCAAAAATTTCTCAGCAAGCCACAGCAACAACCGTACATATTTGAACTACAAAAAGTCTGCTTTCTTCCCTGAGCATCCGCACGCTTTACATCATATATTGTTTTTACGAGCTTATTATACCAATTTTATTCATTGAGCAATATACATATCATAGGGGATGATGGAAACTTTGGGAAGTCTCACGTCTAGCTGTAGAGCTTCGGAAAGAAGAACAAGAATTCATTATCATGAATATATATCATTTGTATTTGATACATGAGAAACATAATCAATGATATCAAAAAATTCCCCAGGTGAGACTCGAACTCACAGTCACTCGGCATGTCTCAGTTACTGTCCTATAAGTACCGTGCGCTAACCAATTGCGCCACTGGGGAGATGGTTACAAGTAACGAAGGAGTCAGGATCGTAGGTGCTTCCTTCGCATTGGTATATGTGGGGTGCATTGGCGCTAGGCGAAACCCGCCTCGTTCCGTGACGCAAAGGCGCATTGAGAAGCGAGGAAAAATCATTTGTATTTGATACTGAGAAACGTTATCAATGACATGCAAACATTCCCAGGTGAGGCTCGAACTCCCAACCTCGGCATGTCTCAGTTACTGTCCTATAAGTACCGTGCGCTAACCAATTGCGCCACTGGGGAGATGGTTACAAGTAACGAAGGAGTCAGGATCGTAGGTGCTTCCTTCGCATTGGTATATGCGGGGGTGCATTGGCGCTACGCGAAACCCGCCTCGTTCCGTGACGCAAAGGCGCATTGAGAAGCGAGGAAAAAACATTTGTATTTGATACTGAGAATCGTTATCAATGACATGAAAACATTCCCCAGATGTGGCTCGAACTCCCAACCTCGGCATGTCTCAGTTACGGTCCTATAAGTACCGTGCGCTAACCAATTGCGCCACTGGGAAAGATGGTTACAAGTAACGAAGGAGTCAGGATCGTAGGTGCTTCCTTCGCATTGGTATATGCGGGGGTGCATTGGCGCTACGCGAAACCCGCCTCGTTCCGTGACGCAAAGGCGCATTGAGAAGCGAGGGAAAAAATCATTTGTATTTGATACTGGAGAATCGTTATCAATGACATGAAAACATTCCCCAGGTGAGGCTCGAACTCCCAACCTCGGCATGTCTCAGTTACTGTCCTATAAGTACCGTGCGCTAACCAATTGCGCCACTAGGGAGATGGTTACAAGTAACGAAGGAGTCAGGATCGTAGGTGCTTCCTTCGCATTGGTATATGCGGGGGTGCATTGGCGCTACGCGAAACCCGCCTCGTTCCGTGACGCAAAGGCGCATTGAGAAGCGGGGGAAAAATCATTTGTATTTGATACTGGAGAATCGTTATCAATGACATGAAAACATTCCCCAGGTGAGGCTCGAACTCCCAACCTCGGCATGTCTCAGTTACTGTCCTATAAGTACCGTGCGCTAACCAATTGCGCCACTGGGGAGATGGTTACAAGTAACGAAGGAGTCAGGATCGTAGGTGCTTCCTTGGCATTGGTATATGCGGGGGTGCATTGGCGCTACGCGAAACCCGCCTCGTTCCGTGACGTAAAGGCGCATTGAGAACGAGGAAAAAAATCATTTGTATTTGATACTGGAGAATAGTTATCAATGACATGAAAACATTCCCCAGGTGAGGCTCGAACTCCCAACCTCGGCATGTCTCAGTTACTGTCCTATAAGTACCGTGCGCTAACCAACTGCGCCACTGGGGAGATGGTTACAAGTAACGAAGGAGTCAGGATCGTAGGTGCTTCCTTCGCATTGGTTATATGCGGGGGTGCATTGGCGCTACGCGAAACCCGCCTCGTTCCGTGACGCAAAGGCGCATTGAGAAGCGGGGGAAAAAATCATTTGTATTTGATACTGGAGAATCGTTATCAATGACATGAAAACATTCCCCAGGTGAGGCTCGAACTCCCAACCTCGGCATGTCTCAGTTACTGTCCTATAAGTACCGTGCGCTAACCAATTGCGCCACTGGGAGATGGTTACAAGTAACGAAGGAGTCAGGATCGTAGGTGCTTCCTTGGCATTGGTATATGCGGGGGTGCATTGGCGCTACGCGAAACCCGCCTCGTTCCGTGACGTAAAGGCGCATTGAGAAGCGAGGAAAAAAATCATTTGTATTTGATACTGGAGAATAGTTATCAATGACATGAAAACATTCCCAGGTGAGGCTCGAACTCCCAACCTCGGCATGTCTCAGTTACTGTCCTATAAGTACCGTGCGCTAACCAACTGCGCCACTGGGGAGATGGTTACAAGTAACGAAGGAGTCAGGATCGTAGGTGCTTCCTTCGCATTGGTATATGCGGGGGTGCATTGGCGCTACGCGAAACCCGCCTCGTTCCGTGACGCAAAGGCGCATTGAGAAGCGAGGGAAAAAATCATTTGTATTTGATACTGGAGAAACGTTATCAATGACATGAAAACATTCCCCAGGTGTGGCTCGAACTCACAACCTCGGCATGTCTCAGTTACTGTTCTATAAGTACCGTGCGCTAACCAATTGCGCCACTGGGGAGATGGTTACAAGTAACGAAGGAGTCAGGATCGTAGGTGCTTCCTTCGCATTGGTATATGCGGGGGTGCATTGGCGCTACGCGAAACCGGCCTCGTTCCGTGACGCAAAGGCGCATTGAGAAGCGAGGGAAAAAATCATTTGTATTTGACACTGGAGAAACGTTATCAATGACATGAAAACATTCCCAGGTGAGGCTCGAACTCACAACCTCGGCATGTCTCAGTTACTGTCCTATAAGTACCGTGCGCTAACCAATTGCGCCACTGGGGAGATGGTTACAAGTAACGAAGGAGTCAGGATCGTAGGTGCTTCCTTCGCATTGGTATATGCGGGGTGCATTGGCGCTACGCGAAACCCGCCTCGTTCCGTGACGCAAAGGCGCATTGAGAAGCGAGGGAAAAAATCATTTGTATTTGACACTGGAGAAACGTTATCAATGACATGAAAACATTCCCCAGGTGAGGCTCGAACTCACAACCTCGGCATGTCTCAGTTACTGTCCTATAAGTACCGTGCGCTAACCAATTGCGCCACTGGGGAGATGGTTACAAGTAACGAAGGAGTCAGGATCGTAGGTGCTTCCTTCGCATTGGTATATGCGGGGGTGCATTGGCGCTACGCGAAACCCGCCTCGTTCTGTGACGCAAAGGCGCATTGAGAAGCGAGGGAAAAAATCATTTGTATTTGATACTGGAGAAACGTTATCAATGACATGAAAACATTCCCCAGGTGAGACTCGAACTCACAACCTCGGCATGTCTCAGTTACTGTCCTATAAGTACCGTGCGCTAACCAATTGCGCCACTGGGGAGATGGTTACAAGTAACGAAGGAGTCAGGATCGTAGGTGCTTCCTTCGCATTGGTATATGCGGGGGTGCATTGGCGCTAGGCGAAACCCGCCTCGTTCTGTGACGCAAAGGCGCATTGAGAAGCGAGGGAAAAAATCATTTGTATTTGATACTGGAGAAACGTTATCAATGACATGAAAACATTCCCCAGGTGAGACTCGAACTCCCAACCTCGGCATGTCTCAGTTACTGTCCTATAAGTACCGTGCGCTAACCAATTGCGCCACTGGGGAGATGGTTACAAGTAACGAAGGAGTCAGGATCGTAGGTGCTTCCTTCGCATTGGTATATGCGGGGGTGCATTGGCGCTACGCGAAACCCGCCTCGTTCCGTGACGCAAAGGCGCATTGAGAAGCGAGGGAAAAAATCATTTGTATTTGATACTGGAGAAACGTTATCAATGACATGAAAACATTCCCCAGGTGAGGCTCGAACTCACAACCTCGGCATTTCTCGGTCACTGTCCTATAAGTACCGTGCGCTAACCAATTGCGCCACTGGGGAAGTGCCTTTTGCTTTAAAACCAATAGACCCTGAACAGAACTGTATCTCTGAATTCTTTATTTAACTCTTATTAATGCTTAGATTCAATTGCGACTGAACTAGCCGGCCTCACTGCATGAAGTAAATTCTCACTTTCCTAATTCGAAAATCCCTGTGATATTTAAAGTTAGCAAATAAAAAATACAAGTAAGAAATAAAATTCCAGGAATCTGTGTAATCCTAATCCACATTTTTTCTGAATATCAACTTGAACGTTTTTAAAATGTTCCTCAGGTGAGGCTCGAACTCACAACCCCTGCATTTCTCAGCTACTGTCCTATAAGTACCGTGCGCTAACCGATTGCGCCACTGGGGAGACGGGCGAATGAGCACCCCTTAAAAGGTTTTCTTTTTAAATGATAGCGCAGAAATGCAGATTAACATAAAGAAAATGCTTCAGAGAGTGAAGAAAACTAGGTTTTATTTGTTACTCTATAATATTTTTGTTACTCTATAATATTGGAACTTCAACCTGCTCATATTTTTTACCGTTTTTGTAAAAACCGGATGGTCTACCATCAGACGAATCCGAGCACGAGTTGAATGATCCCAGGTAATGCTTCTCGTCGTATTATAAAAAACGTGAAATGGCTCAAATAAGTTTGAAATGTATCTCGAGAAGAACGTTCACTGGGTCGATAAATGATGTTTGTGCACTGAAGAGAGACTTTTATTCGTATACATCGATACTCAAGTGAAAGACTGGACTCACAAGAAAATGGGAAACTTGAATACAAACCCGCGATTATGGCGATGGTGGCGGCGTTAGTGTTAAAAGATGGCATTAGTGGCGGCATTGGCAGTGGTGGCGCCGTGTTGCTGGCGTTGGCGTTGGCGTTGGCGTTGGCGTTGGCGTTGGCGTTGGCGTTGGCGTTGGCGTTGCGCGTTGGCGTTGGCGTTGGCGTTGGCGTTGGCGTTGGCGTTGGCGTTGGCGTTGGCGGTGGCGTTGGCGTTGGCGTTGGCGTTGGCGTTGGCGGCGACGTTGGCGTTGGCGGTGGCGTTGGCGTTGGCGTTGGCGTTGGCGACGGAGTTGGCGTTGGCGTTGGCGTTGGCGCTGGCGCTGGCGTTGGGTGGCGTCGGCGTCGGCGTCGGCGTTGGCGTTGGCGTGGGCGGCGTTTGCAGAAACCCGCCTCGTTCGCGGCAGCGAAAGCGCTTTGAAAAGCGAGCGATATTCGGGAGCGCTGCAAAAATATGCGGCTATTCGCGCAAGGCTCGCTTTCGCCTCCCCTCATCGACTTCGCTCGCGCGGGCGCTCGCTCGCCGCTGTAATTACGGAACGTATGTTTCCCAAATAATCGTTCATGCTATCTGAACCGTTATTTCGAAATGCATGTTTCCAAATGGGCGTAACGAGAAAATAGGGGCAGATTATTATATTACGCATGTAATGCATGTTATTCGCACCTGTTTTGGGATCTTGTATTATACTCAATGTGTTACTCATTTTAGAGTTATTTACTCGCTCAGACTATATTAATAAAGCTGTTATTTAGTATTTAGAAATGGTGTCTAGAAATATCAGATGGTTGGCGATGTAATGTAATATTCGATGGCATATTAATTTAAGATAATTCAAATGTTGCCGAGAAACAATTAGTCAGAGAAGCAGATACGATCAATGATGATTATGTTTCAGAATAAATAAGTATTCTACGGTAACAATTCAATATGAATAGCATATATTATCGCGTATATAATTCTTTATACAATTCTATATAAAATTAAAAATATATTATATTCAAATACATAAACAATATTATATACACAGACCGTATTTTAGAGTATTACAAATATATTGTATTTCCATACATTACTGTAATTTTAGATTTAACACCATTATTTGACATTCTCATCAAATACATACATAATAGATACAAATGCATATTTAACACACAATGGCAAGCATTTATTACAATACACACTAAAAAACTAATATTTACAGGTTAATAAAACACCTATCTTACGTTACTCCGGGGACAACCAAGTGTAATTTCGACTTCACTCTGTCATTAACTAGCAAGTATTTTGAGCGTTCGTGGAAACGAACAATCGTAGAAGATCCACGTCCAACAACATAATCCTTCCTTGCTTTCGCGTGGGATTGAAAAACGAACAAAATAACTCATATGCATTGGTTTTGAATATGAGAAAATGCTCATTAGATGAGAACTGAAGTGAGAATTATGAAATAATGCAATTTGTTAATATTTGAACACTAGCGATAATTCTTTAACACAATATTAATATTTTTGTGAATCAGATACAAGATAAAGAATTTTAAAAGATGTTCATTCTATTCCACAGAACTTACTGTATGTATATATGGATATTTCAAAGCTATTATTAGCTTCAAACGTATTATGTTCTTCCAAAACATCACAGTTTTTTCAACGCTTTAATTTCAATACAATTTGCACATATTTTAGTATTTTGTTGTATTGCGTGCAAAAGAAATAACTTTAAGTTTTGTACCTAGTTATTTTTATTATTTCTATCTTCAAATGCATTTTTTTATCAAACATTGCATTCAGCTACGCTAAGCTTTCTACGTTTTCACTAAGTTTGTAGTGTTCATGGATGTATATGAAAGGAAAGTTCATCAGCACTATAAGCAAGCTCTGAATCATACAATGCAAATATCTTACATGATTCAGAGGATGATGTGAGTGCTTATACTTTCATTTTTTGTTTTCTTCCATTCCCTCAGGAACGTAACAGTTGTTCGATCACTAGCAAATGCAAGCCCATAGATCCATTACTCACCTTTGCTGTTCGTGACTTCACATTAAGTGATGCTTATTTTTAACCGTTAACAGAGAAGTTTGAAAGTACATTCAATGAATACGATTCGGCGATTACAAGCACGCTGAAACGATTTGGCTCAAAATGCGCGTGTAGAATTAAAAAGAATAAAATATGATATAAAGGCTGTCTCGACCAGAGTTTTGTAAATGGCTGTCTGGGTGACTTTGCGTTGAAGGCAGCAGTGTCGACTTTTCAACTAACACATTTTAGTCGTCCCATCTCAGCCCTGAGGAAGACCTAAACCACAGTATCACAGGAGAGCTATTCACGGCGTCACCAGGGCAGCTATTCGCGACGAGAAAGCAGTTTGTTAAACATGTGTACCGTTTTGAGAAAGGAGAATGAGAGGTGCTGTACAAGATAAATAATTGAAAAGAATGTACCTGTAAATTGGCAGTTTTTGTAACAATACAGAGTCGCGGATAAATAAGAGAAAAACATTGCCAATTGTATGTTTATTTGGAAATCGTAAGTAATTTAGTAATATTTACCACAGTTTTGTTAAAAGAGGTGAAATAAGTTTTAAATTTCTATTCTGTGTGTTAATGGGAGATATTTCTATATGTCACATTCGAAATTGAATGATATAAGCAATTGAAAATAACAAAGAAAATTATTTAGTTGTTAATACTTAAAAGTATAAATTTTTTGATACATTTTGATATTTACAAGTAGCAATAATTATTAAAAATGGCAATGAACAGGAAATAAGAGAAACAATATATAGTAGAAAATGTGTGGCACTTTCTCCAAAACAGGTAATTCATTTCAAAACTTTGTATATGAACCTCAAAAAGTTACCTCATCTTTTGGTGAATCTATGAATATCCAATAGAAATACAAGACTCTGTTCCAAATGTCAATGTAGATGATAAGTCACGGCCTGTTAACGTTTTGTTTGTATCGAGCTCAACGTAATTGAGGTTAGCACACCACTGGTCTCTAAACCGAGTTCGTCGCTCCAAAGGGGCTGGGGGCTGTGGATTTTCAATGGGCGTAAATTTTCCAGCGTGCCATGCGACGCTTGTGCCATGTAAACAAACCTGGTTAGCAAACATGCAAAATTAAGTACTAACACAATTCTTGTCCTAATCAGATTGCGGTCATCCAAGGAACATCTAAGCAAAAACAAAATGAATTAGAGTAATGTCGTGTCGGTCCCTGACGGTTAACATGGGGTAAAATATTAGCAAGCAAAATATGTCCATCTGGGTTTCTTTTCTTTAAATTTTATTACTTCTTTTTCGGCATTTCTGCCTTTCAACGGCGTGTGTACGTGATTTCAGTAACCATAGGATGAACCATCCTCAGGTCTAAATGTCAATATAATAAAAATAAAAAGGAGCTTGTCAAGTTACGTTTTGTGTGTGTGTCTATGACAGAGAGAGAGAGAGAGAGAGAGAGAGACAGACAGACAGACAGACAGACAGACAGACAGACAGACAGAGAGAGGTAAATTCGAAAATACCCAACAATACATATCGGGGATAGGTCCCAACAATTACCCGCCGTCAACAATTACCCGCAACAATACATGCCGTCGAAACTGTCCACGGCCAGGACATCAGAAAATATCTTGTAACAATAACATCATCAATCAGTAAATAACTAGTAACCATAACAAAAACCTTTTTTGTTGGTTAAACTCCTGTATCACAGACGATACATTCCACGCGCTCTGGCGTCATCCGTGCGCGAAGGGCGCCGCCCCGCGTCGGGCCGGGCCGGGCCGGGCCTTGAACCGGGGCCCGCGAGGCGCGCGGACGCGCAGTCGCCCCGTGACGTCACGCATCCGGTGAAAGGGAGGCTGAGCCGCACGTGAGGCGTCGCGCGGGCGGATTTGCAGGGATTCCCGCGCTGTGCGCTGCACCTGCCCGCGCTGGGATGCGCTGGGAGGCGGTGCAGCGGCGGACGCCGCCTCAAGGCGCACGGCGGCGGCACGCGACATTTCCGGGATTTGCTCACGTGTCGGGAAAGAAAGCACGTGGACGGGCAGGCCATTGGGAACCGATTGCGACTTATCATGTTAAATGAGAAATCATTAGGGGGCCAAAATGTTCGATAAAATGCTCTTAAAATGGTTTTTAAAATACCCTAAAAGCAGAGAAAAATGACGTAAAATTGTAATCAAAACCACTTCGCATGATCAACTCAAGCGGTTGGATACATTACTACCGGGCTCAGTGCATCGACTGATGTCACTCCAGCGCCTCTGACTGGGACTAGGTTCGAGTACAAACGGTGGCAGGATTTTCGACACTAGCCTGTCAGCTAGGTCGCGGTATATAGGAACATTCTGGCGTCTAGCTGCTCTGATCGGTAGTGTTCCGTGGTTTTTCCGATCAAAACAAGGCGAATGCCGGAGCAGTACTCTAACTAATATGCTACGGACCGCGCGCGATCTTTCCTTCTTCCTTGTCCTATCTCCCCTTACATACACACACACACACACACACACCTACACTAGCATACACTATCACACATGCCGAGAGACCGATCGGGACTTAGAACTTGTCTCGGCTGGGGCGGCAGGAGTTACCTTGTGGGAGATACCTTGTCGGGGAAACACCGCTAGCCGCCGGTAGGTTGGCGCCGGATCTGGCCATCCAGGGGGACCACCGTCACCTCCCGAGAAAGCACGCACTACACCTACGGGACTAATGACCACAGTGGTTGACGCGCCCGGAATTACTAGCAATCTAATCAAATCAAATTTAAATGTTACTGAAGTGATCGAGACTTCTATTCCTTCCAGTGAACTCAGCTTTCAAACTTTCCGTTTGGATTGTTCTTTACCAGTAAATCTGTTAGTTATCCTGAAATCGGTGAACCGACAAAGGTGCTGATAGGCTTTCGTGTATCGTGGATTAAGTAAAACGTGAAAGTCTTAGAATTAGGGATCATCCGTGGCAAAGAATAGGGAAGTAAGTGAAACAATTAATAAGTTGAGGAGGACATCCACCCGGCAGCGGAAAGTTGAGGAGAACAAAATTCCAGAGAGAAGATTGGTCGGAGCTGTGGATTCTTCCTGACCTCATCGTCCAAGAGCGCATGGATATCTAAAATAGTAAGAATAATAGCGCTATAGACAATTTTTACGATCGGTCATGACCAAGGTGACATTTCGTGTTAAAAAGGAATTAATCGATAAATAAATGTATAACGTTTCCATTCTGAAAAAGAAAAGCTGATTATCATTTCTCTAGCATCTTGTGCAACCCATAGTTTATTAATTTCTTTCCAGAAACAAATTTCAGATTCCTCGCTTCTTCCGTATGGAGAGCGGATCGAATGATCGTTTGCTAGGAAGAAAGTAAGTACCGGCGACGATTATTTTCGTAAGAATCCAACCGGCAGAGCTAATAGGATAATTATATCCCTTTAGATGTGTTTGAGGAAAATTTAAAATCGCAACCCTTTCCTGGCGCCCCAAAAAATTATATAAATTCGGAAACCGGTTGCATAAATAATTTAACAGAAGAGAGCGTTTCAATATTCAAGTTTTTTTCTAATTTTGCCACCTTATTGAAACAAATTGATAATGTAAAATTGAACAAATTAATCTTCAGAATCTCAGAGTAATCATTTTTTTACTAAACCATAACCCGCCATGCGAGAAGAATTCGCAGTGCGTGTAAAAATATTTTATTTTACTTAGTGAACCATGGCCAGCAGAATGCGTGTTGATCGAGCACTTTGGGTAAGCAATTTTATGAAGCACAAGTAAGTGAGAATCTCTAGCAAACCCCGCGAACTGAAGGAGGTAAGTCAAAGAGATGGAATTACCCGTAGAGGGCCTATTAAATTGACGCCCCCCAGGAATGACCTGTATGTGCGTCCACAGATGCGCGGTCTATAATAGTAGTTAACTCAAAAACCTATTCAATTATTTCTCAAAAAATAAATCTCTTTTTTCTTCCTTTGTCTATCACTAAAAAGCTTAGAAAGTCTTTTAAGCAAGACTACTCAGATGTCCGTGAGTGATTACTAATCGTGCGCCCTACGCAATTTTGACGCAAAATTCAACCGCACAAATGTGCCCGTGGCTGTGAGACAATGTTAGTTTATTTTTCAACGAATCCAAATTTTTTTCTTTCTCGATTTTACGAAGGCTCATCCCATATCTTATCCAAGTACTAATCAGAATTAAAATAGTAAAATAAAGTTTTGATTTCAAGATACTGACTATTTAAGGGGCCATCATATTTTCGAATTCAAATACTTGATTTTTGACAATTAGATTACTATCATATATGAAGTAATATTTAAGATGAAATAAAAACTTTGGTCTGTTGAATATTCATTATTGTTGCTCTGCAAATAGTCAATAAGAGAGAATGTCGATGATTTTGAATTCTTGATGGAAATGTGGAAGCGATGAATTTGACAGTGTCCTCGTCAAAATGACAGGGTGACAGGTGACTGGAGTAATCATTACGAATGATGTAGTCATTAAAATGCATTCGTTCATAACTCCAGGAAGAGAGATGGGTAATGGTATTCTTGATACAAAAGTAATCAGTTTGTAACGAAGAATTTCGGAATTTTTATAAATGACCTCTTTTCTCGCAGAATCCCTTTTACTTAAAAATCTTCAAAGTCACGCACAAAACTTAAGATATTAAATGTTTTAATAACTACTTAAAATTAGTTACCACCCAACATGCTAGACTCAGAAAATGATATAACATCTTATTTTTAAATTGTTAAATATTTAAATTATACAATTCAAAGAAACAAAATAAGCTATTTAAAATTCTTTTTAGCACGAAACCTTTTAAAAATATTTCTAGTCTTTCTCTGCTATTAATCTTCTCTGCCTAGATTTTTCTCATTATAGTTTTTAGGCTCAAAAATAAATGTATTACGTTACGAAGTGAAACATTTTCTCCCAATACAGTAGAATTACGTGATACGTGTCACCATTAATGCACAATTCATTTAGGAGAGCAACGTTCTCGCGATTGTACGTACGCCTTGGCGTAATTAAATGTGTAGAATACCTACACAACTCCATGTAGAGCAAGGTTTCCACATTGAGGGTTTATATTAATTTGATATCTTGCGTGCGTCTGAGTGTGGTGTCGCTTTTCGTGTTAACTCTTGGCCCCATTTCCCGTACAATAGCTGGCCGTAATTGAGTTAGAATGAAAACTCACGCACCGGCGCGCCCGTGAACTTCTCTGCGGCCACGGACGCGGCGAAGGAGCCGTCGTGCAGGGCCCCGCCCCCACGCCGCCGCCAGCGCCGCTGTGCCTCCGCCAGCGCAACAGCCTCGCCGCCAGCGGCGGATCCAGAGGGAGGGGAGGCCATGACCCTCGAAATGGCCTAGAGGTTTCGTTTGTTTCCTTCCTTTATTCGCCAAAATTGATTTAAATATTTATTTATCTTATAATTGTTGATTGATTTTTTCGTGTTTCCTGGCGCGTCAACTGCTTCGGTCATTAGTCCCGTTAGTGTAGTGCATGTTTTCTTTCTCGGAAGATGGCGGTGATCTTCCCCCGCTGGATGGCGAGATCCGGCGCCGACCTACCGTCGGCTAGAGGGGTTTCCCCCTAACCAGGACTCTCCCACCAGCGTGGCACCGCCCCAGTCGGGACAAGCTCTAAGCTCCCGACCGGTCTCCCGGAATATGTGGTAGTGTAGTGCATGTTCGTGTAAGTGTGTGTAAGGGGGAGAGGATAGGACAAGGAAGAGGAAGGACAGATCGCGTGCGGTCCGTGGCCCGTTTGGTAGGGTACTGCTCCGGCATTCACCTGGGGTTGATCGGAGAACCCACGGAAAACTACCGATCAGAGCAGCCGGCCGCTAGAATTCTCCTCCAGACAGCGACTGAATTCGACCTAGGTGAAAAGCTATTGTCGAAAATCCTGCCGCCGTCAGGACTCAAACCTACGACCTCCCGGTCAGAGGCGCTGCAATGACATCAGTTGATGTACTGAGCTACCGCTACCGGTTCTTATAATTATGTAATTATTTAAAATATAATATTGAGTAGTATCTTATATATACTACAAAATTAATACACAATATAACAGTATAATAATACACACAATTATGTTTATGTATGAATGTACTTGGTGTTATTGGGTCGGTAGTCCGACTTCGTCGTCCAGCAACGGTCTCCTCCATGCCTGGGCCTAGTTAAATTCCTATGCTTGGGGGTAGGAGCGACACGAAGCGAACATGACGTATTCTCTTCACCGTAACTAGCATGATCCGCTTGCTAGAGCTTGTCTTTGTTACACAGCTACAGAAACTGGGACGATTTTAAAGGAAAGATACTATTTTAGTCTCCACCGGGAAACGAACCTAGGACCATAGCACTGACTGCCGAGCTCTTTCCCATGCTCACTTTCGTGATTTAATCATCACCGACCTCTGTTCGTCATTATTGTTATTGCCTCTGTCTCGCCCTCATCCGATCATCGTTACCGTGATATGCTCATCATCACCGTCATCTCGTAACGGTCACGTCATCTCTTCATTCTCAATGTTATCTGTTCACCGTCAGTCATCTCCGCGTCTTCACATCATCGTCACCATCGCTTCCGTTATCGCGACCGTCTTCACCACAATCGTGGTCACCTGTTCGGTCGTCTTCTAGGCCTCCAGTGATTTCCACCGCATCCGCCATCATTGTTTCCATCATCAGTGCTTCCTTTCCAAGCAGCGATAAACACTGTCACCTGTATGCTATATCACGTCTGCCCTACGCTCCTCGCATCATACACACGTCATACAACCTTTACCATAGCTGCAGCAGCAGTCGGTGGGGTAGAATTCATCTACGCTCTCGCCTGCTTTTTTTCTCTGTCGGCGTAGCTGCCTCACGACTTCCATTGCCTTCACTGTAAACACTACCGCTGCAGTAATCACTGACCGTGCTGATGTTGCTGCCTCCGCAATCAAGCTCGGCGCTAACTCACCTGCACATTCACTTCAACCTCTGTCTAATGATATCATTGAGAAAATAATAATAATAATAATAATAATAATAATAATAATAATAATAATAATATAATAATATAATAATATAATAATATAATAATATAATAATATAATAATATAATAATATAATAATATAATAATATAATAATATAATAATATAATAATATAATAATATAATATAATAAAATAATAATAATAACAACTTTATTTATATGGCGATGCTCAGACTATCGGGCCTCTTACACCACCTCGCCTATAATAAAGAAAACATATTAGCAAAATGTTACAAATGAGTGGGTAATGATTTGGGTAGTGATTTCTATTAAAAATATTCATAACAAACGACTATCAGGAATAGAAAAATTAACAAAACCGAATTTGTGCTCAAATGTTATTTTAACATTTCACATGAGTGATAGGATTAATTACCTATTAAGCGCATGCGCTCTACGTGGCACCCAGGCATTCGCCCCGAGCAACCAATGTGACAGGTACCCGCCACCTAACCCACAGCTCGACCCTGGAAGGTAAGCCGCTAGTAGCTGAAAACAAAGAAGACACGCTGCCTCCTCGTACAATGGGACAATGGAAAGCTAAGCTAAAATGATCGACCCAAGGAATGTGCGCGTCGACATTTGCCTCAGCTGCACAATGACCTGTCGGCTTACTCGTGTCTGCGTCCCCCTACAAGCAGCTGCACCCATTTGCCATTTAGCGGGTAGGAATAGAGATGGCAAAAAAACGTCGATTTTTTTTTAAAAATCGATGTTTTCCACCAGAAGCATGCTGTCTTCACATCGATATTTTGTTGCAAAAACATCAATGCTTTTTTTAATTTTAATTTTTTTTAATAAAGGGGTTTAGGCACGTCGTATAGTATCAGCAATCCACAGCCATAACGTTGTTTTGCGACAAGTTCTTTATCACGCTGCACATTTCTCCAGTGTAATCTGAGGGTATTTTAGGTGGTTTTACTTCGATGGTGTATGAATGGAAGTGACTAAAGGGAAAAGTAGCGAAACACGATGTTCTTTATTGTTAATTTTATTCTTTACATTCGATAATAATTTTTATTAACATACTACTGGCATGCTGATAACCAAACAAAAAAATGTATCTTTTTTACGTACTGTAATTAAAAATGGATGGGATAATAGCATCTTTATTAGTCTACAATTAAAACATTGATGCTTTAAACATCGATGTTTCTTCGTCGATGTTTTCATCAAAAAACTCTTTAGCGATATATGAAAATATCGATGTATCGATATATCGAAACATTGATGTATCGATGTTTTGATGTTTTGATGTTTTGGTAATATTTGTCATCACTAGGTAGGAAGCGACTCCCCACCGAATCCCGAATGATGAGAATGGGTTGCTTGCTATTACCCGAGCGTCAAACTTCCCGTGATCGCTCTCCCCGCAGCGGGTCGGTCTTCAAACCACATCAAAGGACGGGAACATTCGCCGCGCACCTCGGCTACTTGGGATTGGGCGACGCGCCTCTCGCCTCTCGCCTCTCGCCTCTCGCCCGGACGCCCATTGTGTGCAGCCGACATAAAGATGTCTGCAACTTCAAACAGGATGTACACAATTTGGTCAGACCAATGAACGATTATATTGATAGGTGCTAAAACAGTTGCGCATTGCTGATGACGGCGTCGCTCTGCGAAATATGTTCTTGTGTGCTTCGGATGCGCTGAGAGCTAGTTATTAACGCCTTTGAGTGCAGATAGAGGTTAGAGGCATTTTTTACGAATGATTTCCTTTGTTCCGGTATCGTCTCTAAAATGTATTATATGAATTTACCGAAATTATGTCGAAAAATATGTGAGAAAATTAATGTGAATTCCGTGATAAAAAAATTCTAAGTGAAGCCATGAAAGTTAAAATGGAGTATATAATATTGCTTTAATAGATTTGCTTTCTGTTTTGCATTCGAGTTTCATAAATACAATGGTTTCATGCGATGAGACTCCAGTTAAGAATTTTTAACACTAGCTGTATAGCTAGGTCGAATTCAGCCGTTTTCTGCAGGAGAATTCTGGCAGTTGGCTGCTCTGATCTGAAGTTGTCTATGGTTTCTCTGATCAATACCAGATAAATGCCAGAGCAGTACCCTAACAGCCAAGGAATGCTCGCAGTCAATCCACCCTCTTCCTTGTCCTACGCTTACCTCTTACTTACAGATTCATACATTTACATGCACCATCCATGTAGGGAGACCAGTCAGAAGCTTAGCACTTTTCCCCACTGGGTCGGTGTTTCGCTGGGGGAGATACGTAGAGGGAATATCCCCCGCAAGTTGACATGTAGGTCAGTGCCAGATATCAGCATCCAGCGGGGAAAATATCGCCATTGCCTCCCCGGATAAAACATTCACTGAATTAACGAAACTAATGACCATAGTTGACGTGCTCAGAAACATCAATCACTCAATCGAGTTTGTGGAGTGATAAAAATAATAGGGAGCTCCACAACCTCAGTAGAATTTTGCCAGCTCTTGTAAAATGTCAGCGAATCATTTGTACATATTTTTGATTGATTTATTTATTTTTTCGTGTTTCCGGGCGCGTCAACTGCTTAGGTCATTAGTTCCGTTAGTGTAGTGCATGTTTCTTTTTCTCGGGAGATGGCGGTGATCTGCCCCCGCTGGATGGCGAGATCCGGCGCCGACCTACCGTCGGCTAGGGGGGTTTCCCCCTAACCAGGACTCTCCCACCAGCGGAGCACCGCCCCAGCCGGGACCAGCTCTAGGCTCCTGACCGGTCTCCCAGAATATATGGTAGTGTAGTGTGTGTGTGTATAAGAGGAGAAGATAGGACAAAGAAGAGGAAAGAAAGATCGCGCGCGGTCCGTAGCCCGTTTATTAGGGTACTGCTCCGGCATTCGCCTGGTGTTGATGAGAGAAACCGCGGAAACTACCGATCAGAGAAGCCGGCCGCTAGAATTCGCCTTCAGACAGCGTATGCATTCGACCTAGCTGAAAAGCTAGGTCGCCGTCAGAACTCGAACCTAGTCATTCATCTGTCATTTAACAGAAATGAGTGTCAAAATAATCGTTGAGTTGACTGATCAGAGTGTACGACTCCGGGCCGTTGGAAGGCATGCCCGCTTACTTCTCCTTCCTCGCGGGCGTGAGTGCGCGCGGCGGGTATTGTGCACGGAGGCGCGTGACGCAGCGCTCGGAACGCGCGGCCGTTCCCGCGCCGCAAAAGGCCGCGACGCGCCGCACTGCAGCCCTGCAGCGCGGGGGAGGGGGCCTTGGAGCGGGCGCTGCGCGGAGACGATGCACGCGGTGACGACAGTGCGTTCCTGCATCGCAAAGGATGCTCCGAGGAATAATGCAGATCACGACCACGCGAACAGGAGTTCTCGGCTTCTGGCCGGCTACTGACTCAAACAGCTTGCAACTCGAAGCTGCAAACCCGAAGATGCTTTACGGTGTACGTATTTTGTTATATGTATGTAAGGAAACTGGGAATGAGAGTTGCCAAAATAAACGAAGTGTTGTAGGCAGAAAAAATAAAAAGTAAAATAAGAATCTGACGTGTTTTTAAATATTTGATTAAAAATCGATTGGTAAGCCAATTTTAGAGGAAACAAACTTGAAAAAATTATTCAAAGTTAAACATGTCAGTTTTGTTATATATTTTTAAATATTATTTGGTTGAATGTGGAATAGTAATGGAATTTCACAGGAAAGAAACCTAATGAAAAGTTTTATTGAAAGTAAAACAGAATAAAATAAACAAAATAAAAGGATGTTATTTTCTGAGAAATATACTGATAATAGCACGAAATAAAAGTGTTACGGAAATAGCCTACATAATAAATTATAAACGTCACGAAGAAATGTAAAAGGTGGTATAGGAATAGATGGCAATCCATCTGATAGCTGTTATAGAAAAATGTACTAAGAATACTTTTGCAAGAAGCAATTGCGTTTGGTAAGATTTCTTTAGAATTGACTTGATTATTCTCATCATTTAATTTTCAAAACCGTAAAGGAAATCTGTTTCAAGGAACAATTCTTAAGGTCTGAGAGTCAATATATATTAGAATAAAAATAAATGACCTTCAAGGTCTGAAAACAGAATACCTTCCGCACCTTAGGTTAGTGACGACACCGTTTTCCTGCATATGAAAGATGGAAATGCGTACCGCGGTGTTCATAAAAGCATTAAAGGAAAGGAATGTGATGTTGATCTCCCTTTCCGATCGGACGCATTTGTGTAAAGTTCGTGACATGATTAGCGATATAAAAGAACTGGCGTCTAGAGAATATTTCATCTCCAAGGAATTTTCCGGTCTGTTATGTGTTTTTTTAAACGGAATAAATAAAGGTACACATAAAAAAAGGTATTATGTCAGTTTCTATTACTCCATGATTATTAAAAGAAACTTTACTTTGCGTGGGTTAAGTTTAAATAATAATAATAATAATAATAAATAATAATAATAATAATAGTGAAATAAATCACATATTTTTAATTTCTTGTTTTAAATTTTGTAGAAAGCTGTATTTAATATATTTTATGTTCCTATAACAATTTGTAATATTTTATTTAGTCTTTAATGAGATACAATTGATAAATTATGATATTATGAGTATAAAAGGTACATCCGGTCAATAAAAGTTGGAAATTATTTTCAACAATTTATTTTATTTAAGTTTGCATGCACAATATATAATTTTTTTTAATTTTTTATTAAAAAAAATTTTTATTTGTTTTTATTGCCTCTAATTTATTTTATGCAAAACAGTACTGTCATTCTCCTTCGATGTACTGTCATGTAGTACAATAGTGACAGTTGTTCATACATTAATAAATCGTGATAATTCAGTCAATGACAAAAAACCTTTACATGACATTTCATGCAACAAATTTCCGATTTCTTTCTCCCCAAAACGGAACAAATACCCAACCTTAAATCTCATTAGAATATTTTTTCCCTACATATATCTTTCATTGTGTGAAGCACACCATCTGAAGTTTAAATAGCATAATCCCGACCCCTCGAAAAAACAGGCCGAAAAGGCCCCGCCTCTCGAAATAGCGCCCTCGTAGCATACGAGATGAAGCGCGCGAGTGATAACCAGGCAAAAAGGCGGCGCGGGGGTGGGCGGGTGAACAAAACGTACGCGGGCAATCGCCGCTGAAAAGCGTCACACCCCAATAAACCGGGATTTCGCCCTTTTCACGAGCGGCGCCGTGCCTCCCACCCCGCTCCACCCCTCCCCCTCTGGGCCGCCCAGCTTCCACCCGCCTCTTGCCGGCCGCCTCTCTGCTCCTCCCGATTCGACCTCCCGGTCCGGTAAACCGTCCGGTCTGTGCTCGCGTCCACCCCGCCCTGCCTGCCGCCCGGTTTCGTAGTGAGGCACGTTCTGCCCGTCCGCTCTACTCTGTCCGTCGTACCCGTTTTCCCCCCTTTCCGCCCCCTCCGTCGCCCCCGTTTTGCCCGTTCGTTCTCCTTTGTTCGTCCGCCCCCTACTGTTCGTCCCCTCCGTTTTGGCCGTCGGCTTTGCCTTGCCCTTCCCTGCTCTGTCCGTCGCCCCCGTTCTGTCCATGCTGTCCGTCCATTCTGGCCTGCCCGTCCGCTCTTCTCTGCACGTCCAACCCGTTCTGCTCGTTCGCTCCGGTACATTAGGGGTGATTCCAACTCTATCGTCAACCAATCCATAGTTAGTCGCAGTAGATGGTGTCATTTAATTCTTTCGACACCAATTGTCGAGAAACGTATTCTCTAACTTTCGAATGATTCCTAATATTCCTCGTGATATTTCCACCAATACTTTATCTCTTGTTTGTTTGCATTGCCCAAGACCGAAACAATCATCAATCATCAATTCTCATTCCCATTCTGGTATCGTCTTCGCTCTCTCCTATTCATTTGTCTATTTTATTGCGCTGAATCAAAAAACCCTCTCTCCCACATCTTTTCACTTTCGTTCTACGCTTTTTCAATGAACCACCTCACAAATCCAACCGCCACCAGTAAGAGCAGTCTCACGCCGAGGCGGCATCGTTATCCTCCTTTCTATCACCACTCATCCGAGCAGACACCATCCTCCTTCCAGCCACTAATATCCCCTCTCGTTTAGGACGCGTATGTGTTTGTGTTATACTGTGAGTCAAACTACTAAAAAAAAAACGGGCAAAAATATTTGCTACGGTTTCCAAGTAAGCATCCCAATAATGTAATGAGAGTATTTCCCAAATACCTTTCAGAGAGATTTATCACTTCTTATGAAGTTACCTGTTATCGGAAGAGGTGCAATCTCTCATGTGTGTATGTTTGTTGATTTTCCATCATAACTCATGGAAATCAAACAAAACAAAAAAGCATTTGAAAATGGTACTGCTTGAATATTAACATTCCTCCTCATAATACATTAGTTACCTTGCTTTATTACATCCAAACTCCTTCAGGTTTGACGACCCCAAAATGCAATATGAAGCCAGTAGACAGAATGTTTTATCTCGGGATGTAGCGATGCCCCTTCCTCGCTGGCCCGTGAGATCTGGTAGATGAACTAAATGATAAGTCCACCAACAGGTTTTGAGGAGTAGATCATGGTAGTGTGAGTATATTAGTATGCTTAAGCTAAGAGAAGAGAAAAAGGAGGAGTAAAAAAAATCGTGCCCGTTTGTTAAGGTACTATTCCAACACTTGCTTAGCTTTGGTCAAAGAAACTACTAAATCCACCGTTCAGGAAAGGTTAGAACTAGAATTATCCTCCAAATAATCGATTTAGTTCTCATGAAACCGATTTGGCTCTCTAGCTAGTACCGCAAACCCACCTACGTTGAAACTCCTACCCTTAGAATTTCAGGTCGGGGTGAGTGCAACGTAGATTGAAAGATACAAATAGCAATGGTTTTTAGTATTTGAGTGCTTTGCGGTGATTTTGAAAATTGGATCCACATCATTTCAAATTGCTGGGCTGACGTAGCATGGAGAGGAAAATAAATGGGAATAGGAAACTATTACATCCAACATAGAAACGTAACTCTTGCCCAGAGCATATTTGGTGATAATAGGTCGCACTTTAAGAAAGAGAGAAACATTTCTAGGAAAGGTTCGAACTATTAAGGAAACAGTAAATATGGAATAGTAAAATGGCACTGGGTAGTAGTGTGAGCGGAGCTAAGACTGCAAAGGAAATAAATAAGTAAACAATTAATGAGTTAATCAGTTCTTAAGTTTGTAATTAAATAAAGTATTAGATAATAACTAAATAAATAAATTAATTAACAATCAATTTAGTAAACCATTAAATAAGTACATGAGCACATTAGGGGGCAAATGGGAGCGGGTCTTCGAGAAGCACGCACAGAGGCGAGGGTGCGGACGATCTTCTGTGCCGCTGTTTCACTTCAGGTGCTGAGGAGACCAAATACTGGAAGAAGAAGAAGAAGAAGAAGTAGAAGAAGAAGAAGAAGAAGAAGAAGAAGAAGAAGAAGAAGAAGAAGTCCTGACGTCATCACCAGGAAATAATAGTTTTGAAAGAGGTGGGTACTCGGTGGTAAATGTACTCGATTTCTGTCAGCAGTTTTTCCCCTTTCAGTTTTTCCCCCTTAACATACAATATCTTTTCGGCTGCTTTTATGCAGTGGAGAGACCATTTGGAGTGAACACCGGAATTAGAAAGGTTTTAATGCTTTATGATGTAGGTATTCTAACGGCCTAAAGGCGTTTGGCTAGGACACATAGTATTAGATTGTGTAAATTTTAAGTGTAATCATTTTCTAATAAAAAATACTTTCTCACCGTTCTACGTACTTACGTAGGAAAAATAAATTAGTGAAACGCTGAAGTGGAAAATGATTTTTCGTCAAAAAACTTATTAAAGAGCCTGATTTCGTGAATATTGTGAAGTCAGAATCCCCATTTTGTAGTTCCCTGATACAGAAAAAATAGTTAGCATAACGTGATTGTTGGTCCGTCCGTCTGTCGGTCTCTCGGTCTGTCCGTCTGCCCTTCTGCCCGTCTGTCCGTCTGTCCCTCCCTCCGTCTGTCCGTCTGCCCGTCTGCCCTTCTGCCCGTCTGTCCGTCTGTCCCTCCCTCCGTCTGCCCGTCTGCCCTTCTGCCTTCTGCCCGTCTGTCCGTCTGTCCCTCCCTCCGTCTGTCCGTCTGCCCTTCTGCCCTTCTGTCCGTCTGTCCGTCTGTCCCTCCCTCCGTCTGCCCGTCTGCCCTTCTGCCCGTCTGTCCGTCTGTCCCTCCCTCCGTCTGCCCGTCTGCCCGTCTGCCCGTCTGTCCGTCTGTCCCTCCCTCCGTCTGCCCGTCTGCCCGTCTGCCCGTCTGTCCGTCTGTCCGTCTGTCCGTCTGTCCATCTGTACGTCTCATCATCTGTCCATCTGTGATTAACGCTAGAGCCTAAACAGTTCAGAGGATATTTCTCCAAAATTGATATTTACCGATCGATGTGGCCAAACTCGAAGCCCTGCAAAATTGTAACGGATATTTCAATTTCTTAGGGATAAGTACTTTACATGAAGGCTCAACATTTTCAAAATGTTTTCATAAATGCCACCAATTTTTTATTAAACTAATTTGTAAATCGCAAAAGTTACTAATAATGCCAGAAAATGTTATCATGTAGAACACTAATTAAGAGTTCTCCTTTGGGCTACTTCGAACCAGTACCTGTCATCCACATCTATGGCAAACAATCTTTCACCCCCATTCCCCACTCCCATCCCACCACTGTGTGTCGTGTGCCGCGCTCCGGGCGGAAGTCGCCGTGTCAACGAACAGCGCGGATTTAGTTAATGTCGTTCCCCTTCCCTTTCCCCCTCCCTAACTCCATCTGCCCCCCCCCCCGCGTGACTCGAACGGAAGCGCTCGAGCGTCGCGCCGCTTGAAAAGAACAGATAGAGCGCGCGCTGCCGCCGCCGCCCGATAAACATTTACAAAACAGTCCGAAAGAGAGCACTCATACGTTCGCTGCCCGAGCTGCCGCTTCCGATCGGATTTGGTGCCCCGCCCCCGCACCCATCCGCCCGCCCACCCGCCTGTGTTTGATCCGCCATCCGCGAGGGGCCTGCCTCCGAAGAACAATGGCCGGATCTATGACTCTGGGCGGGGCGACGCGACGTGTAAATCAAATGCTCGAAAAATGATTAATTTATTGTTAGAATTGACATTCAGCTCATATTGAGAGCTCTCTTTGCCGGCGGATGTGAGGGTCATTTGGCTGTTTACACTCAAAAGGTTATTCGATTGTTGGATATACGGTATTATTAATATTTTGATCCGCCATTCGTAGGTGACATGCCACCGAACAACATTGTCTGAAAGTGTGACTATGAGAGGCGTGACAAAAAAACATCCTTGAAATTTAGTTATTGTTAGAGTTGACTTTCAGCACATGGCGCATGCATTCATTGAAAGGAATATACAGATTAGGCGTTTAGAGTAAATTATATCAATTCAAAATACGTTTATAACTGTTTTGTTAACTTCCCACATTATCACCTATTACATGAAAGTAAAAATTTAATTCTTAACATGACGTATTCTCTTCACCGAAACTAGCTAGATTCGCCTTCTTTAGCTTTTCTTCGTCAAACAGCCACAGAAACTGGGAAGAATTTTAAGCAAAGCAACAACTATATTTTTGCCTCGACCGGGAATCAGACCCGGGGACCACAGCAGAAGCTAGTACATTGCCGATGAGCCACCCCAGAGGCTTTTTTTGTTGTAGTTGTTAATATGTAATAGTGCGTCGAATTCGGGATCTTAGAAGAAGACTAGAAACTAAAACAATTTTAAGCATATTTTGTCTAATAAACTCCTTGGATATTTCGAGAGCCTGAACCGCAATATGAACTCAAAAGCTGATTTGAAAAAATAGTTTCAATGCAAACATTTACATTTCCGAAATATATAAACACTCCAGAGATATTTCTCTTCATTTCTTTTGTAAATAATAAACAATTTACGTTTCTGGAGGGTTTATATGTTTCCGAAATGCGCATTTGTGCATAGAAAATATTTTTTAAACCAATGTTTGAGTGCGGAGACCGAGGCGCATATGCTATTGGCCCTCCTCGTTGAATCCACCTATTTGGAAATTGCATATCTAGGTATGTCCAAACTCCACGAATTATGTGGAGCTGTGTCGTAATGCTGGTACCACATCTGTGCCCACACATTCATCTGGACGTCATCTAAAAGTGCAAGGAGTACCTGAGTTATAAAATTCAGATACTAAATACATCTCAAACACTCTGGTAAGAGTGTAAACCGATGAAAAATTCATCCACAATATCAACTCACACAAGATCGGATTATCACTCTTGATGAGCTATACTACAGGAGCGCACATGAAAATTATGCACATTAATTGTTCCAGCCCTTTTAAAACACGTTTCATCTGTGGTTAGGAATGGTTTTAGAAATTCCTGGTTTTCCTTTTATTTGCGCAGGAAATGCTTCGAGAATTCAGAAACACGTTGTAAGTCTGTACTGCGCAAAGGCTACACCCACTGGAAATGGAAAGGTATTTTGTTCGCATCAATTGTTTGCCAGGTAACGGACTGCGATGCGTCGGCCTCGCACGCTGTTTGCCTTGCGCTCGCTTCCGGGACTTAGCGGATAATATTCATAACTGAGAATTTCAGATAAGTGGCGAGACCTAACGCGAGAAGAAGCCTCATTCTCACATGCAATAGCCCATGTTACACAAGCACAAGCGCATAGTCCAATGGTTCACGTCAATTATTTACAAAACTAAAGAACGAAGAGTATCCAATTTAGGCAAATTCAGCTCTCTCTCTCTCTCTCTCTCTCTCTCTCTCTCTCTCTCTCTCTCTCTCTCTCTCTCTCTCTCTTCTCTCTCTTCTCTCTCTCTCTCTCTCTCTCTTCTCTCTCTCTCCTCTCTCTCTCTCTCTCTTTCTTCTCTCTCTTTCTCTCTCTCTCTCTCTCCTCTCTCTCTCTCTCTCTCTCTCTCTCTATATATATATATATATATATATATATATATATATTAGTAGCTTGATTTATAAAAATTTAAGGTCCCAAAACGCCCCAAATTAATCATTTCATTTAATAGAATTAGTTTTATATTTATAATATAATTTAATATATAAATCACATTTAATATTAATAATAGTAAATAAAAAATATAATTTATAAATACTTTTTGTTTTCCCTATAATTCTCTTACATTCATACAAATAATACAGTTGAATTAAAAAATATTTAAATTTGCAGTCCCTTTCTGCATCCAGTTTCAATGGATAATTTTACAATGAGCCAATGCATTTGAAAATGAATATTTGGAAGCAGAAACATCGTTTGCGATGTTCTGAGTGAATAGATTAAATAATAAGACGTGCATACCTGAATTCACAGAGCTCAAGTAGAACGCTCCCATCATGTAGCCCAGAATTCGACCGCAGAGGAACATCGCTTCTCCTTCTGCTAGCGCCCCTAGCAAGCTGCTTTCTCTGGAACCAGGGCTGTCTCTGAGGTTACCACTCCGGTCAAGAATGGCGCTGCGTAACAACTGACGCGGAGGCCAGCCCTGTCATTGTTGAATTCCATTTTTCGCGTTACGGATTAGAGAGAAATTTATGTAATGCTACGTGGCAAAAGCGGTGAATTTTTGGCAGAAAACTCTTATTACAGGACCCTGGTAACGAAAAAGTGAATAAATTAAGTCGTTAAATTTAGAAATAAAATTCTTGGACACGTGGTGTAGCCTAAATATATGTTTTGTGCGTCCATGATACCGAAAAATCAAAACGTTTGTTCGTCCATTCGTCTGTCCGTCCTTGTGTAAACAACGCTAGCGACTAAATAGTTCAGCCAATTTTCTCCAACATTGATATTTCCTAATCGATTTGACTGGTTGACTGACTGTCCATTGAATTTGAAACCAATATCTAAATTTTGGGAGGTACTTTACATGAAGCCCCTGGGATATTTTCAAAAATTTTAAAGAAAATGGTTCCATTGTTTTTGTTAATCAAAATCAATAAAGCCATTCTTTTTGAAAATTTGAAAAAGTTTTGTTAGTATAAAAGACTTAGTTTAATAGAATGGTGCAGGTCCCATGATAGTTGAAAACCCAGATTTTGCAGAAAATTGCAAAAGTTCAAACTTCTTTCGAGGTCTTTCTAACGCTAAAATCTTAAATATAAAGATTTTCTCTTAATCAAATCTGTTCCTGAAAGATACATTTTGAAATAAGGTCATGTACACTTTTTTCGAAAATTCGAGTACGTTTCACGTACTTTTGAGTGAAAATAAAGCGAGAAAGTACGTGCTATTTTAGCACCACTAGTTTTTTTGTTTTTCATCAACAATCAATATCTTTCCAAATAACCACCACTTATTTGCATTAGTGATAAAACTCAGAAGAACTTAAAGTGAAATTACAAAAACGTAACTCATTACAGTTATCTTATTTGATCTGTCATCCACTAGAGGGCGTGACGTCGATTAAACAATCACGCAACATATAAATCTGTGAGAGGGAAGAGGAGTAGCATCTAAATCTAAATCAAAAAATAATTTATTTCTTATCATATTTTACTTTTAAGCTAATGGCTTATGCTCTCAGGCGGTAAGGTTAAAAGAAATTTGATTATTTAAATTAAAAAAGGTGATTGTTACAGTTCAAAACATGTAATTTTTTTTACATCAATAGTTAGTAGTTGCAAATTCTCCCCAACTCGACGCTAGTTTTAATTTCCCAGCAATGAGTTTATTGATATGACACCAAGTTAGCTTCCAATTATTTTTTTATTTTTAGCTGTTGGATTTTCTGAACTATCTTCTGTGCTTCAACATCTTTTTTATGTCAAATCTGAATTCTTATAAAATTATTGGTTTGTTTGACAAAGCTCAATAAACATTCTGACGATTTTCAAAATAAATATTTGAAGGCTATATAAAACCTGTGAGACTGAAAACGCATTTCTAAAGTACGAAGAAATTAAGACTTGTGATTTATTATTTACGGTGGCAATTGTCCCAAGACATCATACACATACATGGGTATGGACTTCTTTTCACAGTAAAGTCTTATTGGAAGAAAATGAGCTGAATAGTGTATAATGAATTAAAAGAGTATTTTGTTCCTCGTACTAAATTTTCGTATTCTCATAGTAATTCATTCAAAAACACTCCCTTCAACCAATCTCGAAGAAGCAGAACACAAGGTGAACATTTTATAAGTTGACGACCGCAAATGTTAAAGCTTTCCCATTGCATGTTGCAAACCGTACAGAACATGCTGAAACTACTGCCCTTTGCCTAGGATACCATCCATGCACCATCAAAGAGCCCATTGTAGCTCGCTCACTGCAGTAAATCACACTCAGCCCACGATGTACTACGAGGAAATCATCTGCAGCTTTTAATTTTCCAGATCCCCTCAGTGGCTTCCTCGTGTGATTTTTCGACAGGATGCGCACAGTTAAGTAAACAATTGGTCTATTATGGCTATTGCTTGATAATTTAGTATTGTTAGAAAGGTTATTAGGCTACTAATGCTTTAAACTTATAATGAAATAATGTAAACGGGCATCTTACATATACCGTTACGAGAGCGTATATTACAGCGAGATTAGCCAAGAGGAACCCCGGAGTTCGATTTCAGACGCGCTTTTCAAAAAGTTTGTCAAGCACGAAAGGCGCCATCAAACAGAGGACATCAAGTTCAAAAAATGTCGTAAATCATGATAATAATTAGTTTATTTCAACTTCTAAAGCTGTTTATAAGATGTTTCGAACGTGGATCTCAAATTATTTTAGTAACAGACAATGGGTTATTGTTGTTGAAATACTTTTTCATCATCTAAACCAGTTTTACAAGGAGTACCACAGGGCTCCGTAGTAAGTCCACATTTGTTCTTGATCTGTGTAATACCCTACGTGCCATTAATGTGCTGTCATCATATATATGCGCACGACTTACACATTTAAGTCAGCGAGAAACCTTTTGAAGCGACGATTTGGCTTCTTTACTTGAATGGTCAGTGAAAAACGGTCTTAAGCAAAACCTATTAAAATATCTATGAATTATAATTGGCTCCTGGTGGTCTCACAAATCACTTCAAAATCTAAATATTGCTCATATCGTACTTAACAACAATTGTTTCTTTGTGTTCTGCTCTGAAAATTCAAAATATCGGTCTGACCATCGATAAATTCCTAAATTGAGAAGTCTATACTCTGGACACTTGCCGCAAAGTGTATGTCTCAAAGAACCAGTCATGTGCTTACAACGGTCTCCTATCCAAACCCAAAGAACTACTAGTAAAATCCATCTTACTGCGTCTTCGTCATTATGATATTATATACGGATATGTTAAAAAATCAATCGCTGATGCTCTTCCAAGAGCTCAAAATGCGTGTGTTAGGTTTTAATATACCAGAATGTATGTTGACATATCGAGATATACAAAGCCAATCACGTGTTAAATTTGAAAGGTCAACGCATGTTTCATTGTTTGAGTCTTTTCTTCAAAATAATGACAGATCTACTTACTTCTCTTATCATATCTTATATTAACATAAGATTCCAGAAATCCTTGCTATACAATATTCCTAAAAGCAACACTAATGCTTACAATATTTATTACTTAGTAGCAATGACCAGAGTGTGAAGTATTCTTTCAGTAAATGTTAGGAAATGCAAACCATTGCGATATTTAAAAATCACTTCAATACTCTTTTTTTTTAAATACATAGTGTGAAATTTTATTTCATTTTAACACTTTCTCTTTACTGTATTTATTACGGTAGTTCTTAGTTTAAATTAAGAATAGTAAAAAATTGTATAATTCGTTTGAATTAAAGTATATTATATGATTAGAGTTTTTTTAATTATCTAATTTTAATTCATTACTATTTTACTTGTCATATCCCTTACTGAAGGCGTATTTTCCCTTGCTAAATGACATTGTAAATTAAAAACGCCTTGAGACATCGTCTTGTTCGGGTGGTTGTGTGCACTTCATGTGTTATGGCTTTTTATTATTTTTTAATGTTTGAGATTTGTGTCAATATGCATATCCCTTAATTAATTTTTCATTATTTTTTCTCTAGCACGCGTTTTATGTTTTCCTTTGTCAGTACTGTTTTTTAACCCTTTTAAATGATTCTTTTGTTGTACAATGTTGAAGAGCTAGCACACTTCCTTTGTTTTCCGTAGTTTTCCCGGCCGCTTAAAGCAAATTCTGGGACGTTATTTTTGCTTTTGTAATCTCAGAGGCAAAACATGACCAAGTTTTATTCTACATTATTAATAAATGTATCTTTGAAAGTCTTATGGCTGAATTTTATCTCTAAAATTTTGTATTACATAGTTAGGTTAAAGATCTATCCTGATGTCCCGAGTCTCGTCATATTAATAATGAATGACTATGATGATGATGATGATAATGATGATTATGGAGATTTATTGATTGGAAGTTTGATGTGAACCTAAGTTGTTCTCTTACAGCTTCTTGGATCAAAATCGCATAATCATCAGGAAATTTTGATCTACGAAATGTACCTGGCAGCTGGATGAGGCACCAGGTGACGGTTTAAAAGAGGTAATATTTACAGAGTGCTATGGAAAAATGAATCGGTTCCACAAAAATATGGGGGTTAATGGAAGTACCTGCTTAACCGATTTTCACTAATGAGAAACCACATGCAACTACCACTTAAATCACATGAAATTCCATTGATTGTACCTTAGAGAACATTTATTCTTCAATTTAAATAAAGTGACTTCTGGCATTTCAACATGCGGTAGGCGATTATCCATTAGGAAGCTTGAATACTAAAAATGGAGTCGAAACGAAGGTTCCGATTGGACAACAACGCTTCAGATCGACGTCACAATCAAACGTCAGACCGGGAGCGTTAGCTCAGTGCATCAACTGATGTCACTGCAGCGCCTCTCATCGGGAGGTCCTAGGTTTGAGACCTCACGTCGGCAGGATTTTCGACACTAACTTTCCAGCTAGGTCGAAGCTGTCTGGAGCTTTCAGCCGCTGTCTGGAGGACAATTCTAGCGGCCGGCTCCTCTGATCGGTAGTTTTCCGTGGTTTCCCCGATCAACACCAGGCGAATGCCGGAGCAGTACCCTACCAAACGGACCACCGGCCGCGCGCGATCTGTCCTTCCTCTTCCTTGTCCTATCCTCTCCCTTTACACACACAGAGTTACACTAACATGCATTACACTACCACATATTCTGGGAGACCGGTCGGGAGCTTAGAGCATGCCCCGGCTGGGGCAGTGCCCCACTGATGGAAGAGTCCTGGTTAGGGGGAAACCCCGCTAGCCGACGGTAGGTCGGCGCCTGATCTCGGCATCCAGCGGGGGAGATAACTGCCATCTCCGGAGAAAAAACATGCACGACACTAACGGGACTAATGCCCAAAGCAGTTGACGTGCCAGGAAACACGAAAAAAATCAATCAATCAAACGTCAGATGTCACTGTAATTAAATCGGGGTATAGTAGAAGGGACAAGAACGCTCTGAGAATTGCGCGGGAGCTTTGCAGCGAAGGCTCGACGGGCGAGTAGGGTTTCTGCTTCGGCTGGCGACGTTCACAACGCACGCAATGAACTGCCTCAGAGCGAACGGTTGAGGCTGCGCAGCTGCGAGCAGTGAACCTTTGCGAATGGGTGCAGAGGGCTTCCGCAGTCTCGCTTCGATGCCGCTTGAAAGCGCTGTTGCCCCACCGCACAGCTCCCCTTGCTAATCGAGACGGATTGGATGCATTAATGTTAATTACAAGGAAGTACGTTATGAGTTCACGCTGTGGGCGCGTTTTTCGTTCATGGTTGATTGCGTTGATCGCCTCGTGTTGTGAGCTGGAGATGTTCCTCATGAAGGGAATGCTAGTGATGCCTACGAAAAAGTGTGCACCTGCATGGTAAAGCAATAGTTACTTCATATACGAGTGGTGAAAGTGAAGTTTTGTTTTGTGAGTAGGTAAGTTGTGGCATGAGGCTGACAGACCTAGAGGCGCAATCCTATGGGCAAAATAAAATTAATTTTACCATGTCTGATACACTGCTTTTAGATAGTCTTGCCGATTTTACACAGTCCAGCCTTCCTGATTTCCCATTTATTTCAAGTGTCATTTATAGTAATTAACGAAGAAGTGTATAAAGAGGGGAGTAATTGCATGAATGGTATGTTCAAGAAAACGAGTGAGGATAGGGGCGAGTTTTCTTATATACCATGAGTGCAGTTATCCCCCTTTATACACATCTTACGTTCAATATTTTTTTCGTTTCCATTTACAAATAATTGAAGTTTTAAAAAATCCAATAAAATCTTTTCCACACGCGGCATGCATTTCATGACGTAGTATTGCTTGTGAAAAATATATATTTTATTGCTTTTTTTTTTGTTTCCACGAAACATTTGCAAATGAAAGGCACTGAACACATTGCGGATAGAAAATTATAAAAAGCTGACAAAGTCATGAAAAATTACTTTCCACGAAAAGTAAAGACAGGTATGAGAGAATACATAATGTATAAATATTGGAAAACAACCTACTCACTTCTGGCACAGTTTTGGTTTAGCATACTTTTTAGAACTGGTAAACACGACTAACGTTTAAATTTTTTACATTCGAAATCCTAAGGCCAAATGTTTTACATGTAAAACATTTAATATATTCACGTTAAATATTTTATGTTGTTCCATAAGTCAGCTAGCTTCACATTAACTTCCCCAATTTTGTTTTATTCGTTCCTTTTTTATGTATAGTTATTGTAGGTACGTAATATGTGATGTAATTTTTTGTTCACGCTTCATGGCCGACTGCAAATAGATTTCCTACGTCTGTGTTATAGTTTCTTAATTAAACAATTTCGCTCCTTTTCTGAATTCTGTTTGGTAGGTGTGAATTTTTAATTGCACGAGGGAATTTTAATTGCTTGCACATGGGTCCTAAAATGTATTTGCGTCCCTTGGATGCACGCTGAATATTCTACAGGAAAGTTTTTTAAAAAATTGCCTGTTGATGACGACAAACATGACTTCGGTATGTTGTGATATGTAATAAACAGGCACAACTGAAATAGTTTTTCTTCACATATTCCAATCCTTGTGGTCCCAAATAAATGGAAACTTGCTTAAATAAAAGAATATTTTTCAAAATATTGAATGTTACATTTTTTTAAACGTTAACAGCCGTCTAGACCAATGGATCAAAACCAGTTGTACTCGTATGGTTCAAAGGTATGCCGAAAATTATCAGTAATGTCTTAAAAAAGAGAAGATCATCAAGACAGTCGAGGGAAATCAGAAGATTGCCATGACAGCAATTAACAAAATTACTTAAAAATATTGTAATGTTGATGCATGTTGTGCTCTGAATAACGATATCAGTTTCATTTTCGTATACAGAGAAAGTTATGTATTATTTCAAAATGTCGTTTCCGAGATTCAGATCAAATTACAGGTTTTGGAGGTTCGTGATACCGAAAAAATGTTTTTCAAAACTGTTTATCCGTCTGTCTATCAACAACACTGGCGCCCAAATTGTAAACTGGATACTTAACAAAATATATATTAATTCACCAATCAATCTGACTTTTGCCACAACCCATGAAATTTTAAACAGAACTTTCAATTACTGATAGTATTCTACTCGAGCACCTAGCACATTGTCAAAGTTTTCTAAAAATGTCTTTAATTTTGTACTTAACTTTCTCTCGAACAGAACAAAGTGCGCTTTTAAAATTGGTCTTGGCTTGATTTTCAGTATGACCTCTAAATTTTAAAAACTTGCAATGGTTTAGAATTTTTCGATCTCCTCCTACAAACATATACAAACAGATTTTTTACTGCAATCTCTTCTACAATTACGATCTTTCAGTAATATTTTGTACATCTTTTAAAATGTATTACTACATTTTGCATAATTTTGAATGTATTTGCGACCTTAAAAAATAACTTCAACGAGATATAATCGATAACGATTCCAGTTTTTCTCTCTAATATATCAAATTATTCTTTAAAATGTAGCGTATAAGGTAGAATCAATTTTCACTCAATCCTCTGGAATCAATGAAAATTCTAAATCTATGAAATATTCCCCATGGCCATTTTTGGCCATTGCAATGTAAAATATGTATGAATGATGCGTCATAGTAAATCACTAGCGGTTGCAGCGAAGGTGATTTCAAGATCAACGTACTCTGAGTGATGGACTAAAAACACGCTCTCGTTTTCACTTCGTATTTTTCTCTCGTTCTCAGGAGATTTCTCTCCCTCATTCTTGTAAACATTCCCGTCTCCCATCGTGTCCACAGAGGGAACTCCTGTTTGGATTGTAGTATATTCACACTTTTACAGGACAAATTTGCAAGAAAAAAGAAAGAAATGTTCACTTCACTGGTGGTTTGTTTGATATCAGATGCAGGTTTAGAAAATTTTGTTTTTTGCCATTCTTCTATAAACCACAAACAGCTGGTAGCATGCCAGAGCAGCAGCATTTTACGGACACATTTTGTAATAGTACGTTTAGGCAAACAACCTGCAAATTATACGCGAAGGCCAGGGAAAGTAATACCACATACAACCGTTATGCAGCGTTGAAGTTAAGAATGGGCACGTCGATACTATGTATTACTCCGTAGTTTCATTTCATAGGTTATTCTTTGGTAAAAATTTAATTCAGTATTTTTAGAATACGTACGAAGGTTTAAAACTACTGTCCCAACAATACTCGATTCTTTTAGATTCATTCAATATGAATAAAGAACTGTAGGTAATATGGAGAATTACGAAGAAAGGTATGATGATAAAGACTCTAATATATTTGTTTGTTTTTTTATATAGCAGAAAATATTATTTTTTGTAGGGAGGCGCTTACAGTGCACAGAGTGCAGAAAACGTAGTTCTGAGGCAATACATTGCCTTTTTTCCCCTGTTTTTGATGATCATTAATTAGAAATAATCATTATTTTATTATAAGGCACTCTGTCTGCAAATACACGACCTCAAATTTGTTCCTCAAATGTACTATCTTTCATTTGACTAAATTATCAGAATTCCATTCAATCAACAGCATTTGAAATCTAACCAGTGAGGCCTTATCATCAACGGTAATTTTTCTGATTCACCGATCAAACACTAAACACAGGCGACCAACGTTTTACACTCACACAAACCTGTCTAGCATCACACGGAGCACCGATACAGGAGACACATCAGCATATCGAGTTCTAAAAACCCAAGGCCGCAGATATTAAAGGCCGATAATTTCAAGCTCGATTTATACCTTGCGTCCCGCGAACATTTCACTCGCACCTCTGTGTGACAGGGCGGCGAGAGGACGTACTCTGACATTTCCGGGATAAATTCCAATTAGACGCGGGATAATAGATCACCGGGGAGCCACATGGCAGCGACGCGAGGCGCCGCGCCGCGCCGTGCCGCGTGGCGACGCCCGTCCGTCCGCCCGCCCGTCCGCCCGTCCGCCCGCCCGTCCGCCCGTCCGTCCGCGCCGCTCGTTAAAATCGCCCCACGCGCCGCGCCGCTTGGCTCGCTCGACGTCGCACGGCGCCCGACAGTGACGATGCAGTCAAAGCCGAGATTATAGATTCCGACACAAATTGAACGCCGCCCGCGGGAGTACACAGAGGCGCAGTGACAGGAGGCCGCTGCGGCCGGTCGCTGGCGGGAGTTGTTCGACGGCGGTGGGGCCCGGGTGAGAGGTGACTACAGTGGTGATGCGAATGGAGTTGGATTTGGTTGGGTGGTTGATTAGTGATTCCGGGCGCGTCAACAGCTTGGGTCATTAGTCCAGTAAGTGTAGTGCATGTTTTTTTCTCGGGAGATGGCGGTGATTTTACCCCGCTGAATGGCAAGATCCGGCGCCGTCCTTCCGTCGGCTAGCGAGATTTCTCCCTAACCAGGACTCTCCCACCAGCGGGGCACCGCCCCAGCCGGGACAAGCTCTAAGCTCTCGGCCGGTCTCCTGGAATATGTGGTAGTGCAGTGCATGTTAGTGTATGTGTGTGTGTGTGTGTGTGTGTGTGTGTGTGTAAGGGGAGAAGATGGGACAAGGAAGAGGAAGGGAAGTGCGCGGTCCGTGGCGCGTTTGTTAAGGTACTGCTCCGGCATTCGCCGGCGGTTGATCGGAGAAACCACGGAAAACTACCGAGCAGAGCAGCCGGCCGCTAGAATTCTCCTCCAGACAGCGACTGAATTCGACCTAGCTGAAAAGCTAGTGTCGAAAATCCTGCCGCCGTCAGGACTCGAACCTTGGACCTTCCGGTCAGAGGCGCTGCAGTGGCATCAGGAATGGAGTTGGAAGTTGTTGTAACGGCAGAAATGGAATTTGCGGTGGTGATAGTAAGGATAATTCTTTGATCACGGTGAATAAGCTGGTAAGTAAAAAAAACTGAATTTTTCAGAAGAGCAAAAATCAACTTTCGACTGAAGTGAATCAGAGATTAATGATATTCAAACCAAGGTAATATTCAATCGAAACTGTTTGTGTGTAGGTTTGGTTGAATTTCATTAATCCTTGATTTACAGCATTTGCTTAAAGTGTTTTTTGCTCACCTGTAAATTTAAGTTCTTTTGACTTATTAGCTTATTCACCGGGGTCAAAGAATTATGTCGGTGACTGAGATAACTGTGCTTGTAATCAGGGAAGTGATTTCCGCGTTAGTGAAGATGGGAATTAATAGCGTTGATAGGAATGGTGGGTGGGGTAGTCGGAGAGGTGGTCGCCATGGTGATAGGAATGTTTGGAGGTTACTGTATTAGTGAGTGGAATGGCGGTGGAGATAATAGGATGGCAGTGCAGATGGGAATGGCGTTGGAGATAGCGCCAGATATGATTGTTTTGGTCATAGGATTTTTGGTACTGATGATTGTTCTTGTGACAGGGTCGACGATAATGCCGATGTTGATGGTGATGAAGTATTGTAAGGTGGAACATCAATGAAGGTTACGGAGAAGTCTGCCGTCATGGCCCATGGTCCAAGAAGAGAGTGTCCCTGGTGAAGTTGCGTTGCGGGCAGTAGTGGATGTAGTGACGTGTGATGATTAAGGTGATGGTAGAAATGGAGAAGACGGCGAAAACAACAATGGTAACGATGAGACAAAAATAGAGATTCTAGGGGAAGGTTAAGTAGGTAGTGTCAGTGGGGTTATCGGCGTTCTTGAAGTCATAAATGATGGCGTTGTAAGCAGTGGAGGAATGAGTAGTGTAGGAGAGAGTGAGTTGCAGGTAGTAATGTTGGAGATAACGCTGATGCAGACTTCATTTTGTATGTGGGGACATTGTATATGAAACAGATTGTAAAGTTGGAAGTAAGGATATTGGGGGTTAATGATTTTGGAGGAAGTGATAGTATGGATTAGTTGACGTTGCATTTGGTGGCGAAGGAAGTAGTAGCGTGGGAGTTAGTGATGCCAGAAGAACTAAAGTAGTAGACAAAGGCTTTGTGTGCAGTTATTTCGAAGCAATGATGTCAGTGACGGCGAGCATGTCGGTGGAAAGAGCGGGGATAGATGCGGCGGTGATGGCCACACCTGTAGTAATGTAGGTGGTAATACTGGTGGAAATGGTTGGTTGGTTCGTTGATTAGTGATTCCGGGGACGTCAACAGCTTTACTCTTAGTCCCGTTAGTGTAGTGCATGTGTTTTTCTCGGGAGATGGCGGTGATCTTCCCCCGCTGGATGGCGAGATCCGGCGCCGACCTACCGTCGGCTAGTGGGGTTTCCCCCTAACCACGACTTTCCCACCAGCGGGGCACCGCCCCAGCTGGGACAAAGAAACGGTGTTGAGGGGGTAATATTAGTGGTGGTGAGTGGTAGATGTGGTGTAGGTAGTGGTGGTAGTGATGGTGGGGGAGGTAGTGGTTTTGATAGTGGTGGTAATGGTGGTGTGAGCAGTATTGTGATGGTGTTGTTAGTGGTGGTGGTAGTGTTAGTGTTAGTAGGGATAGTGATCGTGGTGATGGTGGTGGTGGAGGGTTCAGGAGTATCCACGAGGGCTGCCCCGCATTATCGCTGGCGCTGGCGCCAGCGTGGAGCGTGAAGGGGACAAGGAGGATTAGCAAGCGCGGGTCTTCTGGGGGGCAGCTAATAACGGCGCCCGCAGAGCACAGCGCGGGGACGGAGACCGCAGAGTGCCGGCGGCCGCTGCAGGGGGACGTCGCTTGTCATGTGCGGCGCGCGGCCGCTTGCCAATTTGTTGCCGGCTCTCCGAGAAGCCGTGGCGTTGATGTTGAGGCCTTGTGACTGGGAGCTGACGGCCGACGGTCACTACTGGTGGTGGTGTATACGTGTCGAGTTGGCTCTTTATCTCAATTCGTCTTCTCCTGCCCGCATCGAGAAGCAAAGATGCGCAGAAAAACGGTACACAAGAATAAGCCGGCTATCCCTAACAAATGCCATTACAATTTATAAAGCAATAGTCAGACAATTAATGTTCTACGCATGTCCCATCTGGACCAATGCATCTATTTCTAACATTAATAAACTTCAAGTTGTACAAAATAGATTCCTCAGATTAGCAACAAATGCCCCATGGTTCACCTCTAACGCCCAACTTCATAAAGAACTGAATATATCACCAAATTCCCACTTTCCAATAATTTTTATCCAACCTAAATACAATTAATCGAGCCGTCCACTACAACCTGGCCACTATAATTGACTTACCCACAAGAATTAAGAATAAATTTCCTTCCGAAGCATTCTTGAACATTTTGTCTACTAATTGTTCATAGTAGGGGCTCTTGTAGTTTCCTACACCTATAGGTATAGAAAGGTAGTTTAGTTTTAAGTTTTTAGTGTTAAGTTTAGTATAAGTTACAATGTAAGCCAGCAAATGCACATGAGATAGTAATTTAGTACTGATCTGTGTAATTTCCAATCACTCAATAAATAAATTATATATAAAGAATATGGTCACCATTCAAGAAAAGTTTCTTTGCGGTTAGGTAAGAAATGTGTTTGGAAAATTGTTAACTTTTACTATTACCAATTTCTGAAAATCCATAAATACCCGGGATAGAGCAAAACACTTTGTCGTTGGTCGCGAAATAAACACTTTCACTCAGATTTAAACCGTTCTTCTACAAAACGACCTTTAAAGATATGTCACTTTTCTTACGCTCCAACAACATATGTTCCAAATTTTCCAAGTACGCGTTATTTTCTTCTATTTATTTCGCATTCCCCCCGTTAGTTTAATGATTTAACTATACAACTTTCAAAATCATAGAAAAAACTGTTTTGGGTTTTCGAATTCTCCAGGCGTATAAAATGTATTCCGCTTACTTTACTCTTTCTTTATTGTCGCTTTTTTGACAGTTTTATACCTCATCATACCATAATATCATATGTAATTCCAGAAGGGTATTGCTTTCCACTATCACTTAAATATTTTAATTTTGTATCCGTTGCATACTGTGTTATCCCTTGCACTAAGCAAGAGCAAAGCTGTCTGAATACGTTTTAATATGAGCGTTCCCACAAACCCGTTTGTCTCTCTTCTTTGTAGAGACCGTATAACAATGAAGTGGGGGAAGAAGACTGTTGAGGTGCAGGCTGTCTAGAGTATAAATTCTAGACAACGACCTCGTCTCCATAACAACCCGCGCTTCAATCAGTCTCACCATGGACTCGGCGTGAGATAATTCAAAACAATCTTTGGTCGCTTCAACGCCAAAATACCTCACCGTATGTCTCCTACCAAGGAATGTTCAGTTCATTGCAATTTCTGACCACATGTGCATGCTTCTTATTACTTACCTTCCAGCATTCATTTTATATCTTTCTCCTTCTCATATATTACTCCCCAATTAACCCTCCAAACCTTCTTCCTCAATTTTTCACAACATATTATAGTATAAAATCTTATTCTTTTGACTATAAATATCAGAGGACACGACGGAAAATTCATTAATCTTTGCTCATTCTTCTCTCCTCTGTTATTCGTAAGTTGATATTCATCCGTCTCTGTTTAATATACTCGGCACACGACTGCACAGCGCCCCATTCCACAATCACGACGACTGTAACATCTGCACATGCAGTTGTAGCCGGCCTCATCACCTAACGGCAATCTGGACGTTGCTCGTTCGTCTCCGCACCTGTGGACACTGCACTCTCACAAGCACCGTTCTGCCTTCCGCTGCTGTGTTAACGTTACTCCCGCCAGCCTCTCCTCACAAACACCACACATTCTCCTCTCACACCCTCACCAACTCCATCACATTCTCTGCTCCTCCTCTGACACCTCCACGCAATCCATCCGGCCACTCGCCGCGTATCCTGGTATCCAGCTACCTGCTCAACCACGCAACCAACTACCCCCCCTATGAGGTGGCCATTCCACTGTGCCGTCACCACACCTTCCGTACACACACCACACCATCACAACTTACTACTCCTTCCTACAGACAAACTATTAAAGCTCCACGCAGTTTCTAATACCCACGAGGTCTCTCTTTCTCCTCGCGTTATTTTCACATCTGTCCCGTCTCCAACCCTGTGTCCCCACTACCTCTGCAAACAGTACAACCGTATTCAACGCCTCTTGCTTCCTCAAGCTTACCCGACGACCTCTCTGGCCTCAACAGTTCCTCCGTGTCCTCACTGGATCCTCTATCAGCGTCCTCGCCCATATCTTCACTTCCCACGCGTCCGCTTTATGCACAGCCACCCCATCTCCACCCTCGAAGCCCACACCGCATCCCTTCCTGGCCCCATCTACCATCCCTATTGTCACCACCCCGCCGCCCCCGCCGCCCCCGCCGCCCCCGCCGCCCCCGCCGCCCCCTGCCGCCCCCGCCGCCCCGGCGCCCCGCCCCCCGCCGCCCCGCCCCGCCGCCCCGCCGCCCCGCCGCCCCGCCGCCCCGCCGCCCCCCGGCCGCCGCGCCGCCCCGCCGCCCCGCCGCCCACCTCCCTGCTGCATCCGCCTTCACGCCGGCCCGTAGCCCTTCGCCCCGTCGACCCACCGCTCCAACCGACCCGTCGTTCGCACTGCCCGCCTCCCTGTCACCCCCGCCTCCCGCTGGCCCCGCCCCTCGCTTCCCAGTCTCTCCCGCCACCAAACAACACCGCCGCCCTCCCTGCCTCTTCGTCACCACCGCCCCGCCACCATACCGCCTTTCCATCCGCTCCGGCGCGCCGTCCTCACCACCCCACCTCGTACCCCCATCAACTTCCCTCCACCTCCACCTCGTCTCCATCCCCTTCTCTCCAGCCAGCGCCGCCGCACCACGTGCGCTGGCGGAGCCGCCGTAAATTAAGCGGCAATTTCAATGAATTAGCGCGGCGGCGCAGAGCGACGCGCGCGGCCCCGGGGGCGGCGCGGGCGGCGCGGGAAGCGCGGGCGGCGGGGGCGGCGGCGGTGGCGGGTGATGGATGCGCGCGGCGCCTGCAGGTGCAGCTGCCGGTGATGGACGGCTGCGCCCGCGCCCGCGCTGCGGTTCGATCCCTGTCGCCGCCACAGGTGCGAGCGCCCCTGCGCCCGTGGGGACGCATCCGAGGGCGCGCTCTGCGGCGCGGCGCGGCCGGACACCGGAGGTGTCTCGCAGGGGCCAGGTCTTCTGACTGGGTATTTAGGAGAACAGAGTTCTTTCATTAGTCTGACGTTGAAGTATTTGAAAAAAAAACTTTGTATTTGGAACTTTGGATGTGATGGTATAACGGTTAGCGTACCGGGCTATTGTAACCAAGTTTGAGGGCTCAAACCTCATCGAAGCCGTGGGTTATTGAGGGCAAAAATATTCTTCGAACGCCTTCCTTCGGAGGAGAAATAAACCCAGCGGTCCCATGTTGTAGATTTGATACATGACAAAGATTCTCAAGCCTAAAAGAAGCCTCTGAGCTAGATTCAAAACCGCCGTCGTCAAAAAATTCGTCGACCTTGATAATACCTCATTTCTCCGCTAGATCGTGAAAGGAGCGTAGCATTTTGCGTGGTCGGACGGAAGAGCGGTTTTGATGACCCGAGTCTCGCCGCGTAAAATAAGACATTAACTAATAATAATAATAATAATAATAATAATAATAATAATAGTAATAATAATATTAATAATAGAGTTACTCCTTTCAATGAATTGTTGTTTTCTTTTCAAAATATAGCAAACAATGTGTTAGTTAATTTGTTCGTGTCATGTAAATCAAGAATGAATGTCGCTTCCTTTCAGTAGTTTGTGTCTATGGGGCTGAAGTCTGGGGAACATACAAAGCACCAGAACCTTGTTACAACCCCTCTTTTCTACTACGGAACACAGAGCAACTGCGACACGTTTCTCGATGCAGTGGAGAGAATTTAATAGTAGCCAAGTAGTCTAGTTTTCTCTAAACATTTAATCGCTTCATCTTTCCTCAAATAACGATAAGGGTCTACTCTACGGAAGGGCATCGTACATAGATTTATTTCACTTGATATCTCTTAGAAATTGTGCGAGATATCACTCCAGTACACATTCGAAAGCAAAATAATAATGAATGTAGATGTTTTATTGAATGTTCATGCTCCCTCCTTTGATATTTTTACTAAAATGTTTTATTTACACATAATGCAATATCCGTGCGAGAAGACGTCTTCAAACTGAAAGGCATCGTATTCTTGTACCAGCTCCTGCCACACGCAGATTGTTGTTCTTTTTAAAAATATTTCAATACACAATCGACAGCTACTGATATTTCAGGTTCTTAACGTTGAGTTACAACTCACATTACATGCATTGACGTTGACGTAGCACTGACGCTTTCGTTCATAGAGATCGAATGATATCAAAGGAGATTGAAAACATTGAACGAACGATTAACATTTATATTGTAATGCGAAGGAGATACGCGCGCAATTTTTCATCCATCACACAAATTACAAGATACTATAAATGTTATGAGGTATCGACGTGTTACCAAGTACGGTTCGCACCCGGTTGTATCCAGGATATCGGTCAGGATTTTTTAGTCGTTGGGTTGGAAGTTTCTATATGCTGATGGGAGATAATGGCATTTAAGCTGTTGAGATGGAGGATCTGATTTTGCTCTGGAAGAAAACGAGTTATTGCCCAAGCGCATTATCGTTCAAAAAAGTCTCACGCGCTGTTTTCATTCGATTTATTATTCATACAAATATTTTTTTAAATTTATTTTTACTTTGCCAGCTGGCCCATTGCAGCCAAATAGCATACATTGATCGCAAGTTGAAATATAATTATTGGCATTCTATTTCTTAGAATTGTATGAGATAATGAATTTTATGTTAAAAGGCACATGAGATTAGTGCTAATTATGGACTATCAAAAACTGATGTCGGTTTTCGCTTTACCCGTTTATGGTATATTGTGTTTGTCAGTTTTGTAATGAATGTTTAAAGAAATCTGTGCCATTTTGGTATAAAAGCGAGAAGATGAGAGGGGGAAATATATGAAGCCAGCTTCACTAAGTAGTTGGAAATTTAGAATAAACTCGGGATGCTTTTGTTCTGGTTAGGTGAATTTTTTTTGGAAAATCAGCATTTTTAGAACACGTGATTTGCTAGCCGATGTCCAGAGAGGAGAATCGAAGAGATATTGGAATATTACTTTGATCGTTTATTTGATTGACAAACGTGAATTGCAACACGTAATCGTAGGGGTAAGTACTTTTTGAGGTTAGAGTTGATGAGTTCGAAGGATAGCCAGAGTCATTGTGTACAGAATATTTGGTTTCCAGGTCAGCCTTCTGTCACTGAGACTAAGTCTGTTCCGTGAACAGACAACACAAAGAGGCCCTGTAAATGAGCTGGTCGTGCAGAAGCTTTAGTACTATTTTTTAGATTTCAAGGTCATTTCCAATTTTTCACTGCACTTTTCTCAAATATATTCTATTTTGCACATTACGTAGCATAGTGAAGAAACTTGTCAGTTTTGAATTATTTATTTATTTATATTTAATTCTTTGTCTCATTTACGGAGCACGTCTTTTTAGCCCTTTTGGACATTGAGCGCGTATATTTCGAAGGAAACCGTCGTGAAATTATTTGTCGTTGGTCTCGTAACGTCGCAGTTCGCAGTCAGTTAATGCCTTTTATCCCTTCGGCTAGGGGCTCGGCGCCGGTAGTGACCGAGGTTCCCGGGCGGGAGCCCATCCGAGTGTCCATGGTGTCTCGAGCTGCTTAACGGACGGAGCTGCTTAACGGACGGAGCTGCTTAACGGACGGAGCTGCTTAACGGACATAGTTAATGCAATTCGACTCATGACGCTGGCATAATTATTTGATTTGCTTTTCAATGAAAGCTAGGGAAATTAAATGTAACGTGCCTGTTAATTACAATCTCATTTGTGTTAAAATGACGCATATTTATTTAACTGAATAAAGATTTCGAATATATTAGATATTAATTCATTAATACAATTCTACTAAATAAATTTCTCGAAAAGTTATACAAACACATTTTGATATATACCTCATAAAATAACATTTAATCGCACTTGTACTTCAGATTTATGATATAAAAATCATTGAATTGTATTTATTTTCATTTTCACATTATACCTATCTCGTTCTTTTATTTAGCAGGAAAAGGTGTTGAACCTTGATCCTAGATCGCAAATGCATATACTCAAGTAGAAAGCATAATGAGAACTGCTGACAATGCGCGTTTTTTAAGAGGCGTCACATAATTATATTAGGTGATGTGAAAGCATTGCACACTTAAATGTTTCAAACAACTGTTCAAGGGTATATTTTAATCGAACATAATAGAAGGCTTATTAAAGGGAGCAGTTCGTAAGAGAAAGAAAAGTGACAGGTAGATTGTTCTGAATCAAAAGTTCGGGAACAATGAAACATGCTTCAAGTTCGTGCATTCAGAATCTCTTTTGTGAAGAAAGAACCATAAAAGTTGCAAATCATTCTACTGTCATGTCTATAGAAAGTCTGTAAGTTCATTCTGCCTGGTCTGTCAATCTTCCAATTCTTGATTTTCAAGAGGTGTAAAATAATTAGCCAACATTTTTTAAGGTTCCTACTCACTGTTAAGAATAGTCCAATTTGATTACAACTTCATATGCATTGCAAAATGATTAAAAAATAATAATAATGCTACAGGTTCAACATCATTTCAAATATGGTGCATTAGAACAATCGATTTTCATGTGCTGATCTGCATTACTAATTTTCAATACACGCAGAAAAACTGAAAGAAAACTTTGCAGCCTCTGGCCATGTTAGAGGTGTCTCATGGTTACGTTAGAGAACAAGGAACTCAGAAAAAATCCAAAAACATTAAAACATTTTTGGTTTTTAATGAAAACATTTGATAGAGTTATTCCGCTTATTCTAATAGTGAGCAGATCTAAAGAACAATAATACTAAACTCATATGTGCTCAAAATATAAGCTCATATTTTACGAGGAATTGAAGTTGGTTAACTCTAACCAGACTGTTAATAAACTGAATACAGCAAAAGCAGGACATATTAGTTACAAATACAGTAAGTTACCAACTGAATTATACGTATAGTAACAAATGTACACTATTAATGTTTCATCGTCTAGCTCCAATTAAGTTGCTAACAACTGTTTATATTATATGTATAATATTGTATATAAGTGAGAGTGTTACATGCAAAATTTTAAAAATAAAAATGATAAGACGTATTAATTTAAATTAAAAATTAATTTTTTTAAAAAAAAACCAAAAAATTGAAGGAATTTTATTTTCAACCGGTACCCACGGGCGCCGTCCGTCAGTCAATTGTCTCTGCAGGGGCAGAGGGTGGCGGACAAGCGATTTGGGAGGCTCCCCCGAAATGCCGCGAGCTCCATTAGCGGTTAGAGCAGGGCAAGGCAGGACAGGGCAGGGCAGGGCAGGGCAGAGGGAGGGGAGGTCAGTGGGGGAGGCGCGGGGGGCAGGGGAGTGTGGGGGGTTCGGCAGCGGCGGTGGCGGTGGCGGTGGCGGTGGCGGGGCGGTGGCGGGGCGGTGGCGGGGCGGTGGCGGTGGCGGTGGCGGGCGGGGCGGGGCGGGGCGGTGGCGGGCGGGGCGGTGACGGTGGCGGGGCGGGGCGGGGCGGGGCGGGGCGGGGCGGGCGGGCGGGGCGGGGCGGGGCGGGTGGGGGGGGGCGGGGGCGGGGGCGGGGGCGGGGGCGGTGGCGGTGGTGGTTGTGGCAGTGGCAATGGCGGTGGCGGTGGCGGTGGCGGAGGCGGGGGCGGGGGCGGTGGCGGGGGCGGGGGCGGTGGCGGGGGCGGGGGCGGGGGCGGTGGCGTTTGTGGTGATGACGGCGGTAGCGGCGATGGTTGCGGCGGCGTCAGCGGTGGCGGCGGCGGCAGCGCCAAGTGCCCCAACGCGGCTGTCGATCACCCGTGGCGCCTTCGGGGGTGGCAGCTAATCCGACCGCCCCCGCCCCCGGGGCGTCTCACTAAATTGGCAGCGGCCGAACCCTCTGCCTCCGCACCTAATCTCTGTCCACTACCGGCTGCTCGTGGATAAATACGCTTCCTCCAATATTGGTCCGATTGACCGGAGTACGTTTGCTCACTTTATATGTTCGATAATGTTATGGTTTGCGCATTACGCAGTATCTGCACATAGATTATGTCGCTAGGGGGAGTTCACATGGGGCATTAATTTTGAAAACGGATATGTTGAGAATAAATAACTAATTTATATTAGCTATTTATTCTCAACATATCTTTTCAATATCAAATTGCCCAAATATCTCAAATATCAAATTGCCCTGCGTATCAACATCCATTAAAAATAATATAAATGTGAACTAGTGGTGCTAAAACAGCACGTACTTTCTCGTCCGTACTTTTATGCAAAATTACAAGAAATGTACTCTAATTTTCGAAACATTTTACTACATGACCTTATTTCAAAATTTATCTTTGAAGAATAGCTTGTATTAAGGGGAAAATCTCTATATTCATAATTGTAGTCGTAGGAAGACGAAAAAATTTTGAATTTTTGCAATTGTCGAAAATTCAGTGTTTTGAACGAATTTGAGACCTGCACCATTCTCTTAAACGTTTTTTACCATATAAAACAGCAAATTTTAATGAATCGACGATGGAGTCATTCTTTTTCAAAATTCAGTTTGGACATATCTTAGGGCTTCATGAAAAGTAGCCCCGAAAATTAAAATATCAGTTTCCAATTCTAGAGCCCGCGACATCAGCCAGATTGATTGGGGAATATCGATTCTGGATGAAAAGGGCTGAACGGTTTACTCGCTAGCGTTGTTCACACGCGGACGGACAGACTGATGGACAGACTGTTGGACAGACTGTTGGACAGACTGTTGGACAGACTGTTGGACAGACTGTTGGACAGACTGATGGACAGACTGATGGACAGACTGTTGGACAGACTGTTGGACTGACTGTTGGACAGACTGTTGGACAGACTGATGGACAGACTGATGGACAGACTTTTGGACAGACTGTTGGACAGACTGTTGGACAGACTGTTGGACAGACTGTTGGACAGACTGTTGGACAGACTGTTGGACAGACTGTTGGACAGACTGTTGGACAGACTGTTGGACAGACTGTTGGACAGACTGTTGGACAGACTGTTGGACAGACTGTTGGACAGACTGTTGGACAGACTGTTGGACAGAGTGTTGGACAGACTGTTGGACAGACGTTTTGCCAATTGCAGACAGAAGTTTCGTCAGTAAATTTTTCGGTATCAAAGACCCACCAAACATAGATTCTAGAGCGTTAGAGGATTTGTTTTCTAAATTTAGAAACTGCATTTATTCACTTTTTCGAAACCAGAGTCTTGTAATAAGAATTTTTCTATCGAAAATTCGCCGTGTTTTTGCCAAGCATCACACAACTTTCTCTCTTCTCCGGAGCGAGGAAGTAAAAATACCATTATATCGGCCTCCCGGAGTTAGCTCAGGGTGTAGGAGGTCAAAAACGTGGGGTTTTAACTAGTGGCTGGCAACATTCAACATATTCAAAGAAAGATTTTATGACCGTTTTCCAGGTAAAATGTACTTACCGTTTGGACTATACACAGTTTAGTATTATCAGGATTGTTTAAAAATAAAGGAAGGATTGGCAAATTTGGCTCCAAATATTGCTGGACGGAGAACAATTTTCGTTGTTACATTTTGTGTGTTTGTGCGTGTATGTTGAAGTTCGTGAATAAGGTGATATATTAAGGCAAAAATTGTTATTTAGAAATGTGTGGATTTCTCAGAAATATTTCTATTATTTTTTAATGAAACATTTAACATGTAAATAATGTCCATATTTGTCTGCAAGCTACAAAAATTACCTTGCAGTCATTCATTATCCGCAGACTGTCGACCGTCGGTCGGTACGTGGACTACAGACAACGAACCTCGGCGGACGCGAATCAGAGAATGCCCTTCTGCCTCAAGGGGCATGAAGTCACGACCGCGGAAGGCCCTGTTCCAGCGGGACACGTCCCCAAAGCACCCTAATTAGGCTGAGGCGAACTTCGTTATTACGGAAGAAGGACAGATTATTACGCCGGAATCTCTGTCTAATTGCAAAATGACAGGCATTCAAGGTCAGTATTACCGAATCGAACTGTCATTTAATAAGATTCTAATATGTTTTTATATGACAGACAATGTGGTTCTCTCACTGTGAGTGTGTGTGTGTGTTTATTACAGCATTTACAACGAAATGATTCGGTCCAAACAGGCAGATCAGAGTACTCATTTCACATTCATTATGGAAAAATTATTGTCAGAAAATAATACGAAATTTAAGAGTCAACAAGAAACTTACATTTATATCACGAAGTGAATGGAAGCCCGCGTTGTTACATGAATAAATTAAAAAAATACTTTTGCAACAGGGATTTCATTCATGAAGCAACCAATATTGTTTTGTAAAATGAATAATATTCTATTTTTTTATGATAAAGTGCAGTTATATAGCTCCCACGTAGTAATAAGTTTTTTAATTGTACTTCTGATGCAAATCATTATTACTATCAATATTTCACATTTTACTACAGTTAAAGACAATATTTCAGAAATCATTTAAGTTATCTTATGAACTACTTAAATGTGAGTGATCATTTCCAAATACGCCCTTGTTCATCAAGTCAATTTTGCAGAAAGTGAAAAAAATGTTTTTAACGCACTTTGGTTAAGAAAACCTAAACTAAACGTTTTTATTTTGGTTTTTTTTTGCATCGTGGAATGATACATGGAATATTCTTGCTTTATTTCCCTAATAGTTTAGATTAAAATAAGAATTTTTCCTGGACAAGGATCAGTTTAAATTGTATTGTGGGCAAGGGCGATTTTGGAACTGTAGAAAATGGACATCGTTGAAAGCATTCGATGTTTACCCATTTAGAGCGAGCAAGATTATAATAATATTTGATGCATTAAGTTTTAAATCAAGCTGGATAGGATGTGTTCCAAAAATGATACTAAATGCCATGAAACATTATTTTAAAAGGTGTTTCCATTGTACCTGTGGTGCATACGTTGTACTTTCAGGTTGTAATTTTTCTGCGCCTTATTTATGCGATGTAATCACAAGGGTTTTGTCACAATCATGCAGCTACTTCAAATTTATTTTCGAATCTGTCCTACTCCACCATTATTAAAGCCAGATATTTACTACATAACTTCATTATATTGAATATTCTTAAAGGATGTCGCGCACTTTTCTGAGTAATTGAATAGCAATAACATTAAGAGGCTGAAAAGTCTGGATATGCAGCGCATGCCTGCTAGAATTCATTGTATGCGTTCCTTTAACTGAATTGCAGTATTTCACTGTGTACAACAGAACAGTGGTGTATCCATCTGCTTCATTATTCCAAAGAACGTCCCTAAAGCCTCCCACAAAAGACACATCAACGTTGAAGAGACTCTCCGCAAGAAACAGCCGGAACCGAACGAACTTGACCTCTGCGAAGTGGAGGCTGTTGCGCGCAGCCAATTGCGCAAACCAATTAACCCCGTTTCGTCTCGGCCAGCGATCATCCGGTAGCGCCACGCCCATGACGGACCGCTTTCCTATTCCGGCGGACGGAGGAGTGTGCTCCGCCATTAATCATAATCAGCTCTGGCCCCACGGACAGCGCGCTGGGCGGCGGGCTTTAAAACTATAATGTGTTAGTTACGGCCGTCATCTCGCCCATACCGCGTATGTGTTTGTGTGTGTGTGTGACCGGGTTCTGAGAAGGTGAGTTAATAACTGGGGACGTCTGTAATGGATTTGAAGCGCATTTGGTATTCAGATCGCGTTAGTGAGGCGGAAATGCATCCATTTTTCACACTGAGACGTGGGGGCAGAAATTATGCAAATGGCGTTTCGTTGGAAAAGTTGGTGGGATCCGCAATTTGCGGCTCGCACTTAAAAGGAATCAATCCATTGTAGCTGGATCAATCTGAAATATAAAATTAAGTATCAAATGCGTTGCTAATACTACTCATTATCTTGGATGATTTAAATACACTATTGAGACCTTCCGTATTTTGTTTTACTCAAATTGTATTTATTTAAAATGTCATTCGCCTTGCGTTGGGTGTCATTGGGACGATCCGCATACTTACTCCGAAACAGATTTTCATGTTTTATTACTGATGTCTACTTATTTGAAAGCAAAACATACATTCCATTTTTTTACTTTCTCGCCCTTACGAAGGTACATCGTAAGAGAAAGTTATCAAATTGTTCAAACAACGTGTCTATAATTCTGAGTTCACACTACATGCATCTTATCTCGTCGCCAGTTCCCATTTTCCTTCCTAACGAGACACTTTTGTTTAACGATTGCGTTCCATGATTTGTGCACTTCCATCACGGCGCTTTCAATTGTCGTTCACTCCAAGTCATACGCACCTTAATACAAAATTTGTATCTTCTTGCTTCTGCTGCGACGTAACATCGTCTTTTGTCACATATTTCGTTCAAATCTTTACTCTAATTGGCTAGCTGTTCAAAACATGAGAAATTATATTAGCTTTATTAAAATAGATATTCTTCGCGCTAAATAAACAGAGTACTTTCAATAGTCTAAAAGTATAAAATATCACAATAAATAAACAGAGGTTGTCTGGTATCAAATTTGATACCAGACAACCTCTGTTTATTTATTGTGAAATAATAAGGTATCTATATCACCAACATTCTAATTAAAGTATCACATATCGTTCAAAAAGTTTAATTAATTTACGGAGAGGATTTGAATTCACATGTTTCGCAAATTTCAAGAACAAAAATTCCCCTAAGGTATGGATATCTCTTTATGATATTTTCTTGAATAAGCATAGTTTTTGAATTTCCTAAAATTGACCGATAAGTAGAATAGCAAGCATTTTAAAAAATATTTAAATTTTTTAATATGTTTGCGTGGTATTTGTAGACAAGTAAGATACTTACATTAAATTTTGAACTTAGAGTTCATATTATTTAAACTGTATTGTTTAACTTATTTCGTTGTTGTCGGCCATATAGATATATGTGTTATTTTCTGTCCGACTGCATTTCGTAATCTGCTTAACAAACACCGTATTGGTCATCCTCTTTTCCCTGCAGGCCCTACCTACACTTACGTTCAGTGCTGTCTCACAGATCCGAGCCAACCATTATCACCTACAAGAAGTATGTTATCTTTTCTGTTTTATTATTTTATTTTATACCTAAACCGCCTTAAAATTGTAACCGAATGTGGCGCTTGTCATGAAAATATTTCTTATCCGATGTTTAATCGACATTTCCCGAACCAACGACTGACAAAATGCATTCTTCTCTTCTGATAAAATGCATCCAGAATGTTAGAAATAATAAATTTTGCATGTTAAGAGCTAGTAAGGTAAGCCAATAGTAGTAGAGACTCGGTTTCAGGTGATCGTATGCGTTTATCATCGTGAATGACGATTGAATTATACAAGAAGCAAATCATATTCTTTTTGTGGCAAAAACTAGTACTCGTACGGAATTACTTTTCATACCGCCCATTATTACAGCTCAAGGCGTAACTTGGATGCAATAACCGCTCCACGCGCCACGAATTTTTGCATGAAATAACACTATAAAGTATTCCACTCTATTGGGTTTCTGCAACGCGGGCACATCGCGTCGGCCTAAATGAAAATCAGACACACGTATCAGGATGGAAATATGGAATCGGGTGTACACATTTTCAAAGGGAAATCACTCGATAGCACATTGCAGAGCGGGCGTGACGGGCTCTCCCATTGAACGCCATTGTGGCAGATAACAGGCGCGTGAGAGGGAATGGGCAGCCATTTTGTAGAGAGGTTGATGGGCAGTAGTCGAGGGTAGGCAATACTACACAGGCAGGAGAGAGCAGTCACTTTTAAAGATATAGAGACAGTGTCGGGATCTAAGGATAGTGTTAGCCTCTAGAAAAATAGTATGAAAGTAAATGTAGTTGTCGTGTGGAAGAGAGGTCTAACTGGCCCGCAAATATGGTACGAGTTTTGATAACGGATGTGTTAGCGTGGGGTGATGGAGGACGAAGAGGCAGGAAGGCACGTTGGGCGATGGCTGGAGGAGCTGCAAAGGCGGGATGATGGGTGTCTGTCAAGGCAGCAAATGCCGGCCACCAGGAAACGTCTGTTGGAGACAGTCCAGTTGGAATTAGGAAAAGAATTGATGGAAGAGGGACTGCTGAGTTAGCTCAGAGCAATAACTGTTAATTCTGCAGCTTCTTTGTATGGGAGGTACTAGTATTCCAGTCCCAATGGTGAAAGAATTTCCACATTAGCTAGAGAGTAAGGCCGAATTCAGCTGCTGTTTGAAAGATAATTCTAGTGAATGGATACTGTCATCCATAGTTTTCCATGGTTCGTTCGATGGAAGCGAATGTCAGAGTGGGAAAATCGAATGCCGGAGCAGGGTCAAACGCGATCATTCTTTCCTCACTCCTACCCTCCTGTTCCATTATACACACTTCCACTTACATATACTATACAGTCATATCGAAAGTTTACGGCTTGTCCCAGCTAGGAAAGTTCCTCGGTGGTGGTGATTCCACGAGGGTGACACTCACAACTCGAAGTGTAGGACGGCGCCGAATCTCACGTTCTAGTCGGGGAGGACCATAGCTACCTACCATAATGAGATCTGCACTAAACTTACGGGACTAATTACTATCGTAGTTATTAAGCCACGAAATGAACTTATCAAAAATCAAAAGGAATTGGGACTGGGAAAACTACCTAGTAAAATTCGGAATGGCAGTAACTGAGCGCTGGGTGGTGGGCGCCGAAAAGAGTTTCAATGGCACAATAGAGATGAGGTGTGCGAAGGTGTAGTTTGGTAGGCGGTAGTGACGGAGTGATGGCATGGTAAGAAGAGATTTGAAAGGACAGGGCATGTAATCGGGGTGGGCCGAATGTGGAACTGGAGAAGAATGTGGGATGGGAGGAGGAATCTGGGAGATGTAGATGGGGAAGACAAAACAGAAAAGAAAGACTGAAACAAGCGGGGAAGATGAGACGACGTTGTAAGGGAACAGGATGAGGGGGTTGCGGTTGGGTGGCGAAGTAAGCTGATAGCGAATATCAATGGGGAGAGCGAATTCTGCAGCGTGGGGCTCATACAAGCCTGCAGGCGGTGGGACAAAGTCGAGCGGCTGCTCCGTAGTGAAGCAAAAGAACAGACATGGAGTAGGCCAGCGACTCAGGGATAAGGGGACGGCGGGATGGCAGCGTGGCGTAGATACATCAGTGGGGTTGATAAAGGGATCCGGGTTGGGGATGGGCGACGATGCAATGGTTAAGCAGTGGCTCAGGATCGGACGGCGGGAGGAGGGATGTGTTGGCGAGAACGAAATTGGACGTTGGGATGAGGATAGAACGGAGACAGCGATGGATTTAATTGATTGATTGATTTTATCGTGTTTCCGGGCGCGTCAACTACTTCGGTCATTAGTCCCGTTAGTGTAGTGCATGTTTTTTCTCGGGAGATGTCGGTGATCCTCCCCGGTTGATGGCGAGATCCGGCACCGACCCACCGTCGGCTAGTGGGGTTTCCCCTAACCAGGACTCTCCCACCAGCGGGGCACCGCCCCAGCCGGGACAAGCTCTAAGCTCCCGACCGGTCTCCCGGAATATGTGATAGTGTGGTGCATGTTAGTGTAAGTGTGTGTGTGTGTAAGAGGAGAGGATAGGACAAGGAAGAGGAAGGATAGATCGCGCGGTCCGTGGCCCGTTTGGTAGGGTACTGCTCCGGCATTCGCCTGGCGTTGATCGGAGAAACCACGGAAAACTACCGATCAGAGCAGGCGGCCGCTAGAATTCTTATCCAGACAGCGACTGAATTCGACCTAGCTGAAAAGCTAGTGTCGAAAATCCTGCCGCCGTCAGGACTCGAACCTCGGACCTCCCGGTCAGAGGCGCTGCCCTCAGTTGCGTGACATCAGTTGATGCACTACCGGTGACAGGGCTGGAGTTTGGGAACGCAGTGGAAATAGAGGCGACAGTTAGAGATGGGCGGCGGGATGGCAACGAAGCGGAGACGGGAATTGGATGGTAGCGCGAGCATGTAACGGGCAAGGCGGAGATGTGTTAAGGAGGGGTGGCGATGGTAGGACAGTGCGGAATGACAGATAGGATGGCGGGGTTGAGAGGGGGTGGAGGGGGGGGGGGGAGGGGCAGCGAAGGATGGGAGGAAAAAGAGCTTTGGGTGGGGCTGCGGATCGTCGACGGCGGGGAGACGGATGGGGCAGCGAAGGAGTGTCACAGAATGGGATGGTTGGTCGTTGCGGAAATGGGGGCGGGGCGGACACAGGCCGGGGATGGGGCGGTGCGGTGTATCTGGGTGGCGTTGCCACGGAGCGGCGAGGAGGGGGAGGCGGGTGGAGGAATGTTTGACGGTCTCTAGAGCGCCGCCGCTGCCGCCGCTTGACTCTCGAAAGCTCTAAAAACAAAGTCGGCCGTGCATTAACACTCGGAAATGGCCGCGTGAAATTTTAATGCGGCGCAAACCGCATCCCTCGCGCCCCAGGCGACGCCGCAGACCGCGGCGCATTGTGGACGGCGGCCATTGGTGAGTCAGTAGACCAGGCCAATGAACGTGCGTTGCTCAATTAACGGCCAATTGCAACACACAATGCAACGCAGCGTTGAAGTAAGAGCCGCAGAACGTGGTTGGCGGATATCTCTTCTTTTTGAGTGCATGAAGCGTGTTTCCGCTTAGTATGATTCATTCGTGTATCCTGGCGCGTCGAAAGTCATTAGTCCCGTAAGTGTCGTGCTATGGCCATTAGTCCCGTAAGTGAGACAGAGGCAGAGAGAGCGCAACAAATTGAGTCAGAGGCAGATAGAGACATACAGAGAACACAGAGGCAGACAGTGACGCAGAGAGAGCCAGGTACAGAGACACAAAGATACAGAAAGTGAGGAGAAAGGGAAACGGGAGAGACGGAGAAGAGAGGGATAGGGACAGAGAGAGGCAGAGACAGAGACAGTCAGAGGGAGAGAAAGACATGGAGGGAGAAAGGGAGAGGGAAGGGAAAGAGTAAGATAGAGGGCAAGACAACGTCTGCCGAGTCCGAGTATTAATAATAATAATAATAATAATAATAATAATAATAATAACAACAACACAATTTCTGTAGTAAATTTATAAAGATTAATTTAATCTCTAAGAATCTTCTAATCTCTAATCTTTTACAATCCAGACTGCTATAGCTTGCTCCTTTCCGGAAGAATTTTATAATTTAGGAACTCCAAGCAGCTTTTCTTGACCTATATACAAAACAATGATGGGTAGCCTTGCAGTTTTTAAATCTCTCACATTTAAATCAGATAGCAATTTGCCATCCTGTGAGTAGACACATAACTATGTTCATTTTCTTTATATACTTCTTTAATTTTAGTAGTCTGCTTAATATCTACCCGATATCTTTGTATTGAATTTTGATTTATTGCTAGTTCATCAACGTTATGTCATAAAGATTCAGCTGCGGCTTCGAGAATAAAAACAGCATTTTTCTGGCTAATGTGGCATCGATCGAGCACTGCCGTGATTTTTCTTAGTTAAAAAACATTTTCTGCCACGTTTTGTTCAAATAGATAACATTTCTCATTCCTAAACTCATCTGTCCATTCAGGGTTTCTTCAAGAGAAGTCTCGTTAATGTCGGATGCAGGCCCAGATTGATAAGAAATATCTTCAACATCTGACAAATCTTTGGAAGAATCTACACAAATACAAGCAACATCAAAAGTGCACTGACTCTGATTTCGTCAGTTATCATTTTCCCTAAGTCTCAATAATGCCCTTTCTTCACGCTTTGCTGTCGACTCCCCCAAGACATCCCCTTGGCCCAGGCTCTCTTTGTCTCCGTAAGAATATTTTATCTTCTTCAATATTTATAATTTTTAAAAGCATTTGAGAGCAATGTCCAATAAACCATTGAAGTCTGAAATAAACTTCCCTTCGAGTTCTTTCTGCGTGTTGGACGAATGATAGGAAGTATTTTGAAGATTGCGACAGTAAGGGAACATATTTATATCTTTTTCTACACAATGAGGAAGTGATCTTGTTGGAATTCTGATCTTCTCCCAAAAAATGTGGCATACTCGCACTTTCAAGCAGGAGCAGTTTTATCTCACGTAAATTATGTAATAACACGTATAATACTTGCTAGATTGATAGTGGTTTACTTCCTGTAATTTGGTTACACTGCCAATTAAATAAATGTTTCGAGAGCCACTTCTTTAAAGTAGAAGCCACAGTCACAGTCGCAGTTCATTCGGACAGCGTTTAGACCTGATTGTGGCCCTCGCAGGGTGGAGCGCAAAGTGAATGAACAAGTTATTGCATGCACCGGCGTTACTTCTCACTTCAGCGGCGATGAGGCACGGGTTATCAACCTCTGATTTAAACAAATGAGGTCTTAAATCCTTCCTCATAATAAAAATAAAATATTTGGGGTGCGACCTAAAATTAAAACAAAAAAGGCCACCCTAATATATAAATAAAATTCATTAATAAAATATATAAATAAAATAATATCTATAATATATAAATAATATAATATCTGTAATATACTAATAAAATCAATAAAACTCATTCGTGAAACAATGTTTCATGGCGATACGCCACTCTGAAAATATGGACTTCTTCTAAGTCTTAATGTACATTAGTTGTGCATCAACAACTTACATTTCAAGAGACGCAGAGGTTCCATCATGCTGGAGTCGCATTTCCTCCATTCAACTCCCCTCACCCAACCCTCTCCCCTACTCGTGAGGAGGGTGCAGGGGAGGAATGACAGCCGGAGGCGAAGTGGCCAGGAGTAGGACCCTGAGGGACACCGCCTCCGGGGCTCACGCCTGATTACGGGGAGCAGGCGAGGGTGTGTTTGCGCATGGCACCCCCACAGGCAGCCCAAGGCCCTTAGCACTGACACGCGCCACGCCTGTTTCCAGGAGTGCACGACAACCGGCGCCCTCAGCTCGCCGACCATAGAGTTTTTACAACGATATCTTTGCAACTGGAGGGAAATTATCAATTTTATTCAATGCTGTGAATTCAATACATTACAATATATCTAATAGATCTCCTTTCCAGTTAAATCCAATACCCTAGATGGTTGTATTGGTATTGGTATGAATTTCTCTATGAAAGTAGGCGAGAATAAAATGTAAGAGGAAGTCAGACATTTTTTTAAATTGATTGACCTTATAAAGTGACAAGCTTTAATGACAAGTTATTAGCTGTAAAAAATGTTACTTGCAAATCCGTGAATATATTATGAAGGGTTTGTTTAAAAACTTGCAAAGAGTGATATAATAGGTATGTAGTGTACGATTCAGCAGTCAGACGCTGGTTGTTGATTGTTATCTACTACTGAAGTATACGACAAATATAAATTTCTCAGATTGAGGCAGCTTAGCTATTCGTAAGTAACCTTACACGCGGCGTAATAACTGCAGACTGAACTTCACAAAACGAATTTCTAGTGTTTCGCCATACGTCCTACTCTTTCTTGAGCATTCGCGACCGTTCTCTCAGAAGCACATGAGCGATCGCGGGCCATGATTAATGCGCGGCGCTGCTAAGATGGATCTAATCCTGAGGGAGACCGGATAAGGCCGCGGGAGGCGGCGGAATGTGTTTAGACCACGAAGGTTCGCGGAAGATACGGACTCCATCTCGCGTGACAGCCCGCCATTCGTCTGCGTCGCGCGCAGATTAGCATCGCGTTATCGCCCCTCCAACGCAGCGCGGCCCGACGCAGCGCACTGAGCGGTCTTTGCCTCCACCGCCACCTCCACTTCCATCGCCGTAGTCATCGCCACCTCTGCCGTCACCAGCACAGCCATCGTCACCGTCAGTGACACTGCCGCCGTCTCCCGACTCCGCGCGGTCTTTGCCTTCACGCACCTCCACTTCCATCGCCGTAGTCATCGCCACCTCCGTCACCACACAGCCATCGTCACCGTCAGTGACACTGCCGCCGTCTCCCGACTGCGCGCGGTCATCGTCACCTTCACTTCCATCGCCGTAGTCATCGCCACCTGTACCGTCACCAGCCCAGCCATCGCCACCGTCAGTGACACTGCCGCCGTCTCCCGACTGCGCGCGGTCTTTGCCTTCATCGTCACCTTCACTTCCATCGCCGTAGTAGTCGCCACGGCTACCGTCACCAGCACAGCCATCGCCACCGTCAGTGACACTGCCGCCGTCTCCCGACTCCGCGCGGTCTTTGCCTTCATCGTCACCTTCACTTCCATCGCCGTAGTCGTCGCCACGGCTTCCGTTACCAGCACAGTCATCATCATCGGTACTACTACCGACAGAATCACCGTCACTGTCTCTACCACTGCCTCCGTCGTCACCTTCACCGCCACCTCCACTTCCATCGCCGTAGTCATCGCCACCTATACTGTCAACAGCACAGCCATCGTCTCCGTCAGTGACACTGCCGCCGTCTCCCGACTCCACGTTGGCTTCGCCTTCATCGTCACCATCACTTCATCGCCGTAGTCTCGCCACGCTCCGTCACCAGCACAGTCATCACCATCTCTAATACTACCGTCAGTATCACCACCACCGTTTCTAGCACTGCCACCGCCACTGCCTCCATAGTCACCTACACCACCACCTCCACTTCCATTGCCGTAGTCATCGACACTAGTACCGTCACCTGCACAGTCATCGCCACCGTCGGTGACACTGCCGCCGTCGCCCCGCTCCACGCCGATGTATTAACATCGATAATTTGCTTTCGATGTTTTCTTCACATCAATATTTTGTTGCAAAAACATCGATGTTTTTTTAATTTTTTCATTTTTTCTAAATAAAGGAGTTTAGAATGGGTTAGAAGGGGTTAGAAGACTATGTAGAGTAGCAGCAATCCACAGCAATATCGTTGTTTTGCGTCATCCTTTTTATCACGTTGCACATTTCACCTGTGCAATCTGAGGGAATTTTAAACTGGTTTACTTCAATGGTGTACGAATGGAAGGGTAAAGTAGCAAAACACGATGTTCTTTATTGTTATTTTTTCTTTACATTCCATAAAAGTTTGTATTAACATACTACTAAAATGCTAGTAACCAAAAAAAAATAAAATATATCCCTTTTAGTACTGTAATACTAACAGGAAAATAGCATGTTTATTATTCTGTAATTAAAACATCAATGTTTTAAACATCGATGTTTTTTCTTCTATGTTTTCATCGGTATCGAAAACTCTTTAGTGATATATCGAAACATGGATATTTTGGTAAAATCTGCCATCACTAACACACATCGTCACCATTAGAGAGACTGCCGCCGTCGCTCGCCTTCGCGCAGTTTTCGGTTTCACCGCCACCTCCACTTCTATCGCCGTTGACATCGCCGTTTCGCGCCACTGCCACCGCCACTGCCTCCATAGTCACCTACACCACCACCTCCACTTCCATTGCCGTAGTCATCGACACTAGTACCGTCACCAGCCCAGTTATCACCACCGTCAGTGTCACCGCCACATCACCACTGCCACTGACTCAGTCATCACCACCTCCATTATTGCCGGCACAGTCAACGCCATCGTCAGTTTCACCGCCGCCATCACCGTCTCCACCATCACCACTGCCGATTCAGTTATCGCCATCACCAGCACAGTCAACCACACCATCGTCACCAGCACAGTCAACCACACCGTCAGTGCCACCCCGCCGTCACCCGCCTCCGTCTTTGCCGTCACCGCCACCTCGTCTGCCACCGCCGTAGTTACAGTCAACGTCACTGCTTTAGTCACCGCCATCGTTCCGTCACCGCCAACGTTAACTCCACCGCCGGCACCACCGTCTGCACCCACCCGCCGCCGCTATAGGAGGCTTTCTGCCTGTTCTCGGACCCTTCGTGCTTTTGCTACTCGATTTGCGACCTACACCACTCTTCTCCTCTACAAGATTTATCTCGTTCGTCATCATCGTGTTTTTTGACTTTCTTCATCAATTATCGCCTACGTTATTTTACTTTTAATGTGTATCTAATCATGTTTTTTCCCTTCTAGCATATTTATTTTCGAAATATTGATATTACACTTTATCCTTATTACTCTGTTCACTGTTTTCGTGATCATTTTCGATGCATACACATTTAATTAAATATGGTTTAGGCGCTAGTAGTGTTCACAGACGGACGGACGGACGGACGGACGGACGGACGTTTTGGCGTCAATTTAGTTTTCGGTATAAAGGACCCACAAAATAAGAATTCTGGCTACACCACGTGTAGAGTATTTTTTCTAAATTTATCAACTTTATCAACAATCAATTCATCGACTTTTTTGTTATCAGGGCATGGCAATGATATTTTTCTGCCGAAAACCCGTCTTTTTGCGCGCAGCATTCTCTATACCATGTATATTTCTCCGCATATACATATACGAGAAAGTAATAATGTTTAAAGTAAAACAGAAACGGTTGTAAGTAAAATAGAAACGAAAAATTAAAATTATTTGTTTTCACCTAACATACGGTAAGCAGGATACTGGACATGGGCCGTCAACCTGTTCTCATACTGCCAATCCCACAATTATTTATTTTGGGGTCGTGTATCGGGAATTATATACACGTGTCTCAAACTAAATGTTACGAACTTCTAAAGTATGCGGAGAGGTTAAATATATATATATATATATATATATATATATATATATATATATATATATAGAGAGAGAGAGAGAGAGAGAGAGAGAGAGAGAGAAGAGAGAGAGAAATTAACATGCTTGATATTATGGAGTCACGTATTAAATTTGCCCTCTGAATATTTAGCCAATCCCCTACGCGCAGGTGTTTAAAAGGTTCATAATCTTAATTAATTCATGATCTTAATTTGGTCAAAATGTGGCCTGCAGAACATCTGAGTTTAAGGAGTTATATAAATACCTATTCACATCGATGATTTCATCCATTGAGATGAGATATTTTGGTCAATGACTGTTATTTATATTTTGCTGACCACAAGAATAAATTGTTTGTCAGCACTCACGAGCACTCATAGTACCAGGAAAAATAGTGTTTTCTTAGTGTTAATTCATCTGAAAATAAATATGTTGTGCACTTTATTAAGAGCTGTCTGAATTCGTGGTATCCTCCCAACAGCTTCTCCAATGGGATGTTGCTTCACACCATCATAATCATCATTTGAATTCCTTCAACGATTACACAATTGAAGATGCACCTGTGTACTCAAATAACATCTTCTGCCTGCTGTCTTTTCCAGCATTTCTCTTCACACCGCTGCTATGTTTAGTGATACAACGGGTTGTTGCATATTCAATCGTTTTCTGCACTAATTTTAACTTCGCATTGTTTACAAAACAATATTTACCATTCAGTGCTCATGAAGTTCTCTCCAAAATCACGAATAAAATCCTCGCAGCTTCATACTGTTGAAAAACTTTTTTTGGCATGTTGAACCACAAACTAAACTGAATGGTTCGAAGCAAATAGTGTGACTGCAAGGGCGATGTTTACTTTGGAAGACTCCTTTGTCGGCTTTAAGGGCGTATTGTGGACCCCGCGTGATAATGGTTTTTCGTTAGCGTTAGTCGGTTGACTAATGAAGGATATTTCAACTGAACTAGGAAAATTCTGATTTTATTGATTTGATTCCAGAATTGATTATTTTCTTTCAAATCCTACGGTATCAGTACTCGACTCCATTGCTACCGATTCTTGCTGAATAGGTTACATAAGGTTGGTATCGAATCAAATGAATACCTTCAATTTTTTGTTCACTCTTGACAGACGAAATACGAGTACATTGTATTGTCGAATTTTTGAGAAAAATGTTGATATCATAAAATCTTAACTTGAGAGAATGTCTAGACTTCATTTAGAGTGTAAAATAAACCTTAATATTGTGGTAGTGCAGAAGCAAAGTTTCACAATATATTGTCGATATTAATAACTAAACTCAACCATTCTTATCTTAGTATAAAGAAAAAATATGTAAAAACTATTTTACATTTTCGATTCCGGAATCGACAGCTGCTTTGGATACGTTTTTCTCCTATTATAAAAATAGATAGCATTGTGTAAGAAAATGTCATTTTAAAAAGATTCTTTTGGGAATCGATTATTTTCTTGTGGTTCGATTCCAGTTCTGATTTCAGAATCGGTTCTTTTACAGTAGTCGAATGTTCCTAATTTCAAGTGTCCACGAGCCAACGCGGTCATAGAGGGCGATTGTGGTTATCGCTCCTTGTCGGCGAAACCCAAGTCGCGGGATTTGTCTTATGAAACGTTGGTAATAGCCTCATATGGGAACGTTTAACTTATGGAGTGGCGAGAATATTTCGACGAACTTCAAAAATGAGAAGCGCTCTTCCTTCGTTTAGCCAAGCGTAATAATAATAATAATAATAATGATAATAATAATAATAATGCCTTTATTGACATGGCGAGGCTCGGGCCATCAGGCCCGCTCTTCCGCCTAACCATAAACGTAAGCAGATACGTAACTTCCGCCACCCCCTCCACAGTCCACAGAGCACCCGTGGCTACCGTGCTCTTAGCCCCTCTCTACAGGGGTAGCTGGTTATGCTACAGATGTAGCCCAGTCATTTTCTTTTTATTGGCGCTCAGCCTCTTCTGAGTTTAGAATGATGTATTAGTGGCTACAGATAAAACAACTTCTATCATCCAGTCTGCTTCCGAGTTTTCCATAACAAGCACGTTGTCAGATAGTTTTAAAATCGGTTGCCTTACAACGCTGCGTGAGCACTACTATTATCGTGATAGGAAATTTGACATGCAGGAAATTCGAACGACGATATAGTATTCTCAGAGTCATATACTACGTATTATCACAATACTATAGAGATGTACTATTGTCACGACTGCTGAATCAATCACGATGAAATATCAATGAGAAAAAATTTCGTAGGTTTATACATGTCATTTATCTCCATTTCTCATTTAGGAGAAAAAATAGGTAGATTTCTAAAGCGTATGTTAAAGTTTAATTACTTTCATATTATATTCATATAAATGTTTTTGGATAAAAAAGTCCTTGATTAGAAAGTTTTATGAAACTCATAATAGTTAAAAAGTATAAATTTAATTGTATCCCGTGTAATCATTTGCGTTACCAAATGGGACGCCAGTACTGTCGCAAAATGGGCTGAGTTCATTCAACAAGAATCAGTGGTTGTCTACTTTTTAAGTTTCAAAAATGCTGTGTATTTCACTTATTCAATCTCTTTCACAACTCAGATACGAACAGACAATCAAATAGCTCATGCCAGCCAGGTCTCGCATCTGATCATCCTTTCCATCTCCTTTCCCCCAAAGTGGGCGTACACCGCCTTTCCCACGCTTACAGTTCTCCTTGACCAACTAAGCCATGAACTGGACAAGTTAAGAGGACCGATAACTTGCTATTTCTTCGAAGAAATCGTGAAAGACAAAAGGCTATTCAAAAATACAAAAAATCAACAAAACTTATAACCCCCTAAAATACATTAAATTAAATGTATGTAGGAACTTTGTCACAACAGCTCTTTACGACCTAAGGCTTACCAGCGGCGTTCCGGCCTTGCGGCTATGGGTTTAGGGGTACGTGTAGCACATAGCGATCCCTACGCTGTATCTTTGGTCTTCTCAACCTGAGAAGTGATCTTTCTCAACGTCACCCAGCAACAGATACTGGGACATTGCAAGGAAAGCGCACAGTTAATTTTTGCCCCGACCGGGAATCGAATCCCGAGTTGCGCCATGAAAAGCGATAAGGCCAACAAACGAGCCACCAAGGGCACATTAAATTAAATATCTTCCCTAAATGATTTCAATGTGATATATGGTCTTCTTTTAAGTCCTCATTATTTAACAATTGGAGAGAATGTTTATTCCTGGACATATTTTTCATTTTCTGAAGTTCTCTTCATGACATTCATCATTTTGCATGTACAAGTTGTTTCCTATAGCATAGAATTACGTATTTATAACGACAGAATCGTCGAGTAAATCTCTAGAATCATTCTCCGTCACATGACGAATATGGTTTTCGTCTCTTCATAACATATACTTTAATTTATCACTCACTTTATGCTTTTCTAGACCTGTCTCCCCATATATCACTTCCAACCAGACAAGCGATGCAAAGAAGCCTCCGCCCACCAAGACATGCAGGACGCGTCACCAAGGCGTAAATCTTCACAAAGCGCGCCTGGAGATCCGGCTAAGTGGCCTGTGCCCATCCTCGTGTACGCTCCGTGGCGCAGGTGTTACCTGCGCCGCCCCAGAACGCGTTATAAACGACTCGTCCGAATATTAAAGGTTGCACGCGTCACCCGGAGGTGAATGCGCACCGGCCGCGGCCAGGTGCGTCTCGCCGTTTGCTCGCGCACCAGACGCCCCAGATGGATTATTCGCGTCCGCGACACGCAGTGGGCCGAAACGACACTAAACGCACCGGCATACACGCACGATTGATGCCGGGAGAGGTGCCTCAGGGCATCAAATTATGTCACTGCATCGGCAGGTTCTCCTAGGGTTCGGGTCCCGACGGTGCCACGATTTTCGACACTATACTTAGTTTGTGGATGATCTTTGCTGTCCGGGTGACGCCGCGTCGAAGGCCTGAGGAAGACCACGAAATGATGGTCGAAACGTTGGTAACACAGCCTTCGACGTGGCGTCATCCGGACAGCCAAGATCATCCACATGACTCCACATCCACAGCCTACGACTTCACTATACTTAGTTTTTTCTAACGTGGCGGTTGAGGGTAGTGTCTCCAAAATGGAATCCGGCTAGACTTTTTGAGTCATTCACGGACCTGTCGCTATAGTTGCTTGATCTGCAGCACTGCTTGATGCGGTCGCGATTACGCGATATCTTGCGGCAGGACTGAGAATGACTCAAAAAGTCGTGCCGAATTCCATATTGGAGATACTACTCTCAGCTAGTCGGGTTCGTCGAATTCAATCGCTGTCTGGAGGATAATTTTAGCCGGCTGTTCTGATCAGTAGTTTCCCATGGATTCACCCATCAAGAGCAGGCGAATTGAGAAACAGTATCCTCACAAATAGGGCACGGATTACGCGCGATCTTTGCTTCCTCTTCCTTGTCCTATCCTCACCCCTTACCCACACTTAATTGACATAGACTACACTACCACACCGATCGGGAGTTTAGACCTTGTCACGGTTGGGGCGGCGCCCCGCTGGTGGGAGATACCTGGTTGAGGAAAACATCGTTAGCCGACGGTAGGTTGGCGCTGGATCTCGCCATCCAGCGGGTAAAGATCACCGCCTACTCCCGAAGAATAAACATGCACTACACTTATGGGACTATGACCTTAGCAATTGACGCGCCCGGAATCACTAACAATCAATCATTAATCCCGTTAGTTTAGAGATATTTTTCTGGAAGCCACAGTGTTTCACTTTCACTAGATGGTGAGATTCGGTTCCGACCTACTCGTCAGATGGCGGGACATTTTCCCTTCCATGTATCTCACCCAGCGGGGCATTGCCTCAGCCGAGACAAACTTTAAGCGCTCGACTGGTCGCCGACATGTGTGTGGTGTAGTGCATGACAGTATAAGTGTATGTGTGTGAGGAGGGAGAGGAAAGGGTCAGGAAGAAGAAGGAAAGATAGCTCGTGGCATGTGGCTCCTTTGTTTTGGAACTCCTCCGACATTCTATTTGTTTGAAGGTTGACGCGATTTAAGTCTTGGGTTTCAAGAGTCCGAATTGCGTCTCGCGGGTTCGAATCCCGTTTCGGCCATTGATGTTTCCGTGAGTGTTTTGTTATGGTGGGAGAGAACCTTCCATAAGCTAAAATCTCTCTTCTTTCCACTCCTGGCCGGACTTAGCGCGCACAGACTTTGCGCTTGCACCGAAGTACGCGTTGCATCTGGGCTGCTGGCTTGAATCCCGAAGCAGACATGGATGTTGTGAATTCTGGTATGGTTTACATTATTTATCATGTATCTCTCTTAAAACTAAAATCATCATCGTAAATGCTTTCTCTTCCTCGGTAAGTTGTATATACGAGGCAAAGGCCAGGAGAGTAATGTACTGGTTTACGAGTGACAGCGTCAGAGCCATATAGACGAGGCTTCGGATCATTACAAAATAAGACTAACCACAATGTACGCTACGCTTGTCCAGCATAGTATGTACCATGTTCTATACGGGCACACAAACCACATCGGCACAATAGAGTTGGTGGCATAAGTACCACGATGGCTGCACCTATAATAAACAATTTTATCCAGAGAGAAGTTTTGTATCTCTAGAAGGTCAGACGTACATCAGGTACGCATACAAAGGGTCGTTTTTATCAACATTTTATTTTTAGAATTTGAGGGTTTATATTGGCTTTTCCATCACCTTCAAATCTGGTCCTCATTATAAGAAGGTTATTAGCAATAAATTCAGAAATTATGAAAACCCTCTTTAAATGTATACATAAGAAATTAAACATTAAAATATGTGTTGCTTTAAAGTGAGAATAGCTTTACATTAAAGACGTTAGTAATATAAATGAGCTACATAAAATTATAAAATAAATAAATAATATCCATGTAGACTATATTTTGTATTTTTTTCGTATATTTAATACCAACCACACGTCACTACACAACAGACCAACATTATCGGATTAATATGATTTTCAAGATCGTTGCGTAGATCTTCGATGTAATTGCTCTATTAAAATCTTCAGCCAAAGTTTTTCGCGGTCTAGAACGAATGACCTCTCTTTCAGACGCCAGTTTGGTTGCACTCCGTTTTTAGCATACGTAGCCATCAGGCAAAGTGCAAATCTGTCGTTCAACAGGATCAGTAATTTACAGTAACACAGCCATCATCATATCGGGTACTCCTGCAACATTAAACGCTTTAAAAATGCATCGCATAGATTTCTCCACGTTGGGGCGGTTCCCCACTAGCGGAAACACCTGGTTGAGCCAACTCCTGCAACCGACATGTAGGTCGGCACTGTATCTTATTTTTTAGAGGGATAGGAGCACTGGCAGTTCCCTGGATGTAACATTCACTACACACACGGGACTAATGTAGTCAGTTGTTTACGCAGCCGGAATGAATGCTCACTCACTATTGCTATGCGAGCTCTGGATATTTCTGACCCACTGTGCAGAGTGAGAAATGCACTGGTGTCCTCGGGTCGGCCGCGGCCGCGTCACATTTTAAAGCTCTCTCGTGTATTCAAACTCGTCTCGTCCGCCGTTTTGAGTGCCGAGCGAGGAGTGATGTGTGAGGGAGGATTGGTTTCGCAAGTTGGGGAGGGGTGGGGGTGGGATTTTTGTGGGAAAGCGGTTGCGTTGCGATGCTTGTCAGTTACCTTGCGGGCGGGTGAGGAGTATTGAAAGCTTTGAAATTTTAAAGCCTCGCTGACTGCGGCGCACAGCTGTAGAACCCTTTCAGATGCAATCCTCCTTCCGCATCTGAAGGAACTAATTTTTTTTGCGTCATTTTGGATGTGTGTGTGTGGGGGGGTGAGGGGGTTGTCTATAAAAACATGTCTAGAAGTTTATTGACTGCAACTCTTATTAGAATAAGCGCTCTTTGGAACAAAAATTATTACGTCGAAATACTTCGAAATCAGTTCGAATATATTTACATAAAGAGCTTTTTACCTAAGGGACAGGTTTTTATCTATCGGCAGCAAGTAGTCACGACACAGGTGAATACTACAAAGGAAAAGAAAATTGTGATATAATAATAACATTAATAATAAAAAGATTATGATGATAGTAATGATGTTAACGAGAAAAAGGTGAAGGTATCAATGAAATCAATAACAAATTAATGTATTTTTGAGATAAAGTAGGAGAGGAAAAATATATCGGTAAAATCTTAGTATGTGTTTTTTATTTTCTGGAACGTTTGAAGAAGAAGAAGAAGAAGAAGAAGAAGAAGAAGAAGAAGGAAGTAAAACGGGTCAATAACTTAAAACTATTTATAATATTTTATCAATCGATTTCTTCTCATTTCAAATTATTTTATGGTTTATTCAAAAATATATTATACAGAATCAGAGTTGGAGTTAAATGTCGGACCAATTCCATTTAAATTGACTTTAAGCGTTTTCCGTTCGTTGCATAGAAATCCACCCTAGTGCAGGGAAAACACGTCATCGCTCCGCCAAAGTGCTGCCCCACACGCGTTAAAGGCAGCCACGAATGAATTGGATTCCGGAACTGAGTCAGTGCCTGTGCGCCACGCAGTGAGATTATAGACGGCCGTTCTTGGTCTGTCACGCAGATAGAACTCGAAAAATAAGAATTTTGAATTGTGATCGTTGTTATAATTTTTATAATTTCAACAGAACTTGTAAGAAGTCATTTGGTAATTCTTTTCTTCTTATTTCATAAATAATTAAAATGTGATAAATGTAATAAATACCTAAAACTTTAAACGCGTATCTGACGAAATTTCAATTCTCGTGATTTGCCTGTGATCGATACACTACATTAGATTTTGAACCGAAAGGTTTCTGCAGAATTATTTGGTTATTGAAAACTATAAAAAGTTAACATGAACATTTCCGCTAGCGTATGAACGCGGGAGCGAGAAACTTTTCTTATCATATAGTATATTTTTTATGATTTTGTAAGTTCATTAGTAACCATTTTTATTTTTACTTTGTTAGTGTTTCGAAATTGAGAAGTACCTACACTCCGATTACTAAATAGCACTGAATTTGCTAACATGAAGTTATTCAAGGTTGAATTTTACGAAAAAACAAACTGATTTTCCGAACTTATCGTAAATCACAATTGTTTTAAGAGATTTCTTGTACAACATCGAAGTGTCCGTGCGTGACAGAAGGTATACGACACAGTAGCGTAAATATGAGATTCTTAAAGACCTTCATGAACCACCTGCAGGCAACACTCCGAGAAATTACACTAAATTATTATCTGGCTTTCAAGGCAAAAGCTGTCACGCATAAGCGATGGAGGTCATGCAACACCATTGTACTACTTTATTTTATTCCTTTCTTTGCTTTGATACTAGACCATTTGAAAAATTAAAACAAGTGGAGCAACGCAATGTCATTGAAATTCATCAAAATTTCAGTAAATGTGCATTGTTTCTATGTGTGTTTAAATACATTAAATAGACAGTACTCTTAAGTTTCATGTAAAGAATAAACTATAGCATATTTTCCAGGTATTAGGAACTTACAGGATAATGGATTTGATTAGTATAAGCGTGACCGTGGAGGTGAAACGTCTACTGGTTGATACGAAGGGACACCGAGAGAGGAAGAAACGACAGACGGAAAGACATACAGAAGAAAATGATTTTAAAAAATGAGACAATATGATAATCGAAAGACAAAAGTGTTTTATTTCTGTCTGTATCTGAATATGAACGCATCTCGCAATTTGTATTTATTCTCCTAAACATGCAGATTGGACGCATGTAATGACTTAATTGTTAAGTCATGTGGTGGTTCCGTATTTCCTCCTGCTCTCTCTAACCTATTCTTTTTTTACTCCATCCTTTAAAGAAGTGTTATTTTAAATGTGCGTTGATATGTGCGTTGCGGAGTACCATCATAGAAAAATATATAATTAGGTCGTGAGGGCGCGGACTGATCCTCTACAGGAAATCAAAACAATAATTATTATTATATCAAAAACGAAAGGAAATCATCAATAATTCAGTTTTCATGTAAATATCAGCGTTCTGTCATTTATTGCCGCTTTCCTAATAATATCCTTGCTAATAAAACAGAACACAGTGCAACACAAGATAACAATGTAACAATATTCCTTACGTACTATTGCAATTATATCTACATTCACGCATTATACATTTACCTCCATTTTCATCCTAACTTCATTAATTAATTATTTACTTAACGATAACGAAATTCAATAAACAAAATTTATTCTGACATACTCATTATTAAACAAAATCCTAACATTCTATCTCCACTAACTTACTATTTATTACTTCCAATCAAATTTATAATACTTTATAAAAAATTTAATTTGTTACATTTCTTCTACTTAAAGAAATTTTTTGCGTGTTTTTAATTTTTTTTATCAACAAAATATTTTGCGTGACCATGTCATAAAAGAATTAAACTAAAACACATATCTTGGCCTTCCCATATTAGCTCCAATGTAGAGTTATAATGTTTATAAGTACTTTCCTTTCGATGCACTCAGCGATTTTGCTCTGCACAATTGCATTTTCTCCTTTCACTAAAGTTTTTGTTCATCTACCATTAATTAATTAAATTTGCGTAGTCAACATATTCCAAAAACAAAGTTATACTGCACTGCATTTTACATTAACATTACAAAAAAATTCGACTCTCATGAGAATCTATGTCGCGTCCCGCTACCAACGACATTCAGTAGCATTCTGACCAATTTTTCCATCTCCCGTTTCACTAAAACAAAATACGGCTTTTCTTTTATTATTTTTGCTAATTAAAATTCACTAAGTCCTTGTAATTGTCTTTCTACAATGCATAGTGGTTTTTGTTATCATCTACCTGTTTCACAATTAATTTCACTGTTCTTACTTTATCCCTTTAACTTTTTTTTTTTAATTCAACACGTTTTTCACTGATTCTCTATACGCCATTTTAAACAAATGACCGTCTGTCCTTCTTCGTCAATATTTCTACAAGTTTTTAAATTTATTAAGATTTCGAGTTTCTATTTTGTGACACGCCAGCCGTCACGAAAATACTCCTTAAATTGTCCACAAACATTTCAAAGTCCGTTTTTGATCTTCCGCTTCCGAATATTTTTAAAAATTTGCCGAAATATGCTATGGTAGAACTTAATTCATCTGTTTATTTTCACCGTTTTTATGAAAATCCCATGTTATTTTCTAATAAATTATAAACAATGTTACGCGTCTGATCGGATCGTCACAGTAATGCCATATCAAAATGGGTTTCAGAGATTGAGATTCAAAAGTCTTGGTCAAATGGAAAAACTGAAGAATAAAACTAAAATATTACGAGAAAAGATCTAAATTAGCAAAGAAAGATATTTTAATTCAAGTTCTTGTTGAAAAAGTAGATTCCTGGCTCTAAACGCTCATACACACCTATCACATGCTCTGTCAGAAAGGAGGGAAAACGTATACCTCAGACATTAAATATAAGTAGACACGTACACGTGCAGGTGACACACGCACACACATGCTCAAGATGGCCCTTATAGTTATTGATGAGCTGCATGGCTCTCACATTAGTTGCGTGGGTATCATTTTTTGTTAATGTATTATGAGTATATGATTAGTATTATTATGTTTAGTATATTATGTTTCTTCTTCTTCTTCTTCTTCTTCTTCTTCAAGCTTTGTTCAACACATGTCAACTCCCTTTAAACCTCATTGGCATGCATCTCGGAACATACACTAGATACAACAATTTATGTAACCAGAAAGTGAGGATCTCGGCGACACAACAAACACTAACACATGAAAATACACCACGGCTAAGCGACAGCAATCTACTGCCTTTTGCACCGAGACCTTTTGTTTGAAACACACCTGATCGTGACCCTTCGGATCATAATCTTTCGGATCGTGACCCTTTGGATTATGGCTTTTCGGATCTGAATTGGTGCCGTCCAATCAACGCTGTTTATATCAGGCCCCTTTGGAAGAAGTCTTTCGGATCAAGGCCCATCAGAGGCTTTCGAATCCAAGTACTGCGAATCGACGCGCCTCGAATTGGGGTTATCCAAATCAGAGTCCTGCGCCCTCTACTGGCTGGTATATATTTTATTTGCTATTTTTTAAAATATATATTTTCTATCAATATTTTCTTCTCAATAGTTAGCTCTTTTCGCATTCTGCTTCGAATTTCTTTTTAATTTCAATATTTCTCTGAATTGCATTGCTCTTTGACAATTGTTTTTGCAAACACTTGATCGACGACCTTCTAGTATCGATCGCCTGCAGGTGTACACGTGTCTCCGTGCGCGCCGCGACGCCGCGGGAGGGAAAGAGGGCGTTGTCTCGTGGCGACGGGCGTCCAGCTGTCTGCGTCGCGTGTGGCGGACGCGCCGTCAGCGCCCCTGGCGACGCGCCGCGGCGGCCGCCAAGCATTCCGCGTAAACGCGCGTTTCCCACCGCCGCGCCCCGCCCCAGCGCCGTTCCATGCGCCGGAATGCACGGCGGCCCTGGGGGGCGCTGCTGGCTGCAGTACTTCAGCGTTAACATTGCCTCTGAAGCTTCGTTGAGTAGGAGGTACTAGCATCACAGACCCGGAAGTAGTAGTGGGTTTCCGATTGATTGATTACTGATTTCCGACGAGTCAACTACTGAGGTCATTACTCCCGTAAGTGTAGTGCATGCTTTTTATCTGGAGGTGATCTTCCCCGACTTCCCCCAGCGCCGGACTACCCTCGGCTGGCGGGGTTTTCTCCAACTAGGTATCTCCCACCAGCGAGGCACTGCCCGAGCCGCGACAAGTTCTAAGTCCCCGACCGATCTCTCGGCATGTGTGGTAGTGTAGTGCGTGTTAGTGTAAGTGTGTGTTAGGGGTGAGGATAGGACAAGGAAGAGGAAGGAAAGATCGCGCGCGGTCCGTGGCCCGTTTGGTAGGGTACTGCTCCGGCATTCGCCTGGCGTTGATCGGAGAAACCACGGAAAAATACCGATCAGAGCAGCTGGGTGCTAAAATTCTCCTGAAGACAGCGACTTAATTCGACTTAACTCACACGCTAGAGTCGAAAATACTGCTGCCGCGACGACGCGCCGTCGAGCATCGAACCTAGGACCCTCTGATCGGAGGCACTGCACGGACATCAGTTGATGCACTGAGCCACCGCTCCCGGTGGGGTTGTCGACTCTAGATACATAGCGGAGTTGAATTCAATCACTGTCTGGAGCAGAGTACTAGAGTCCGGCTGTGACTGCTAAGATAGTAACCTTCCTGTCCCCTTACACCCAATTACAGGCACTACACCTATGTACCACACAGTAAAGTGACCGGTCGAAAACTTACCGCTTGTTCCGGCTGGGGCGGTCCCTCACTGTGGAATGTAGGTGAAGAAGAAACCAACAGACCGCAAACCTGCGTGTACTTATAGATAGGCGCTAGATTTCATGTTACGGGACAGGAACCCTAATACATGCAGTATATACGGAACTATTGATGTAATTATTTCAAGTTCTCGGGACCAATATTTTCTCACTCCAGCATCTTTGCCATTGCTGCCCCAGTCGTTCTTATCGCTGGTAACTTCTTTCGTATGAAGAAAGAAAGATTTATCGTTTTGGAAAATACGTATTTTAGCAAAATTTTTTCATTTTTTTGAAAATAATTAAAATTTATTTGGGAAATAGTAAACTGTGGCGGCTTTAGGAAAGTTCGTGGCGTATTAGCACGTGATAGTCTGACCTACACAAATGCTTATGTCAGGATCCAGTAGCTCGTGAAGTACGTGAGAAGTGAAATCTCCTTTGTTTTCTTTTGGAAACTAAATAATAGAGGGAGAAGTAGAATAGTGAAAATTTGGTTTAAACATATATCAGAAACACATATTCTCATCGTATTTTACACTTCCACAAGTTCAAATCTCCAATATTCCCTACTGTATATACATTTCCACAATACAAAAAAATCATTTATTGGTCTAGTTTATATTTCCTTTGACTTTCCAATAACTCTATTCGCGTTGTTATTCTGGTTTCTTTTTAATTTCAATTTCTTTTCTGAATTGCATTTTTTTTTATGTGTATTATCTTTATATTTTATTTCGAATCTTTACTCCTTGATATTTATTTATTAACAGCTTCTATATTTCTGTCTATTACCCACCATTCTTCCCTCCTTCCAATCTCCCTTCCCATCCTGTCGTCTTGTCCGTTTCTGATTTCTACTACTGAAAAAAAGAATCTATATATTCTGGCGTAACTTTACTATGTTCAATAATTTGAACCAATATTTCATTTTGAAATTAAATTTACCGTCGATTTGAGAAAACTCTTTGAATATTCTGTTCGTCTTACTTTAAGCTACTGAAGACGTTCATTGAGTTTAATTCCATTTTTTCATCTGCTTATATCATATAGAACATGTGCGATAAATAATCTACAGCATTTAATTTATTTTATATTGTAAAGCTTAAGTTATTTATAACCTCGGTATTTAAATTAATTGTAGAGCGTTTTATTTTCTTTCAGACTCGTTTATATTATATTTAAATCTATTGTTCACTCCGGCTTCCTCTCTTTTTCCATTATTTTTTATCACCCTGTCTCCCCAGAGCCGTTCCCTCCGCACAGCCAGTCTTGCTCCATCACCCATCCCGTCACCCCGGCCTCGGCGTCACCGACCCCTCACCACCGTCCCCTCGTCCCCGCCACATCCCATCGCCCCTGCCTCGTCGCCACCACCCTGTCGCCACAGCCTCACCGGCCTCACCGCTCCAGTCCCCTTGTCGCCAGGCCCCGTCACCATGACCCGTGGCCACGCCCCCTTGCCTCTTCCGTCCCGCCCCTCGTTCCGCCCCTTGCCCCCGTCACCCGCCACGTTCCCCCGCCTCGACGCCACAGTCAGCTCACAATCGTCCCCTCGCCCCGTCACATCACCAACACCACAATGCCTCATCTCCACCATCCCCCACCGGGAGCGGTAGCTCAGTGCATCAACTGATGTCACAACTGATATCACTGCAGCGCCTCTGACCGGGAGGTCCTAGGTTCGAGTCCTGATGGCGGCAGGATTTTCGACACTAGCTTTTCAGCTAGGTCGAATTCAGTCGCAGCTTGGAGGAGAATTCTTGCGGCCGGCTGTTCTGATCGGTAGTTTTTCGTGGTTTCTCCCATCAACACCAGGCGAATGCCGGAGCAGTACCCTACAAAACGGGTCACCAACCGCGCTCGATTTGTCCTTCCTCTTCCCTGTCCTATCCTCTCCCCTTGCACACACCCTTACACTAGCATGCACTACACTCCCAAATATTCCGGAAGACCGGTCGGGAATTTAGAGCTTGTCCCGGCTGGGGCGGTGCCCCGATGGTGGGAGAGTCCTGGTTAGGGGGAAACCCGGACGGTAGGTCGGTGCCGGATCTCGCCATCCAGCTGGGGAAGACCACCGCTATCTCCAGAGAACAAACATGCACTACACTAACTGGACTAATGACCAAAGCAGAAACACGAAAAAACCAAACCAAACCAATCCACCATCCCCCCTGGCTGCGCCCGCCCCACCGCCGCCGCCCCGTCACCTCCGCCCCCTCGCCCCCGCCTCCTCGCTCGCGCCCACTCCACCCGGGCTAATGGCGGCGCAGGTGGCAGCGCGGTGTCCGGCGCGTAATTACTGGCATTGAGCGCCCGAGAGGACGTGTGAGGCCATCGAACGGCGGCGGCGCGGAAGAGGCCCGGGGCGGCCGCCGCCTATTTACTTCCTGCCCGCGGCCCCCGCGGCCCCGCGCCGCCGCCCCGCCTTCGAGGAATTCATTTGCGCGCGCGCTTTTTACCCGACAAGCGCAGAAAATTACGGTTATCTTTTTCACTGTGGATTTTCAGATTTTTTCCACCCGCATCGTTCCAATGGCGTTCTAAATCTTAATAAGTGAATTCCCAATTGTTCTTTATTGATAGAGACGCTGCTACTGAACTTACGAAGTTTTCAAAGGCAAGAAATTTGACAGCGCATTTTTATTAATTTATTTTTTTATCCTGATATTCTTTTTTTACAATAATAAATATTAGTGTAATTTTTGCAATTCTGAAATTATTGACTACAAAAAAATAGTTTGGATTAATACTTAATGTAAATGTTCTTTAAGTAACCTTTGAGAGTTGGCGGTGTTGTCCTCATCATACTTAATTGTTTCAAGAATTCCTCCTTTTCCTCGAATGTCCCCGGGTGCCTTACGTGAAGCAGTATGTCTAAACCCAATTTTTTTAGATCGCTTTTTCACTACTAGGTCATATAGCGATCACTATTTTACGTTGGGGTAATTGTGGGGGTAACACGGCATAACACGACACACGACTATGCACACACAAACATTCATGCTCAAGGCGGGATTCAAACCTGCGCCCCGACGCAACAATGACCCTACAGCCTTAGCGACCTCGCTTATCCAGGTCGGGAAACTTAATTTTTGTTCGATTATGTTGTGTTGTGTTGTGTTGTTTTGTAATGTTTTTTTTTTTCGTTTTTGAAGGTAGAATTGATGTTGGAATCATATTCTGTGGAATGGAATCATATTCTCATTCTTAGAAATTTTACGTAGTAGCATAGAAATAGAACTTCAATGTGAATTATAAGTTATTTTGAATATTGCTAGTGGAAGTTCAATTGATCTGTTTTCACATTTTACCAGCGGGTGTCTCAGAATAACTGTTGCAATGTTGTTGCAATGTTGCAGAAAATGTAGAAGGATCAAAAATGAAAACTAATAGTCACTGAACTTAAAATGTATTGGGAGATTGCTTACAACGTTACAATCACATTCATTCAGTTACACTAATTATATTCATGTTCAGTTACATATTCACATTACAGTTACATTCATTACATTCATATACGTGACATTTGTCTCTGACCTTAGAAAACCCTTTATCCTCATATATTGGGTGCGTAATTGAAATCTGCATCACTGCGACAGAATGTTACCTGCCAAACATCTGTGCGAAACAAATTATCTAAACATTCTGGAGACATGTCACATGTGTAACCCCTTATATGAAATTTCCCACTAGATGTATATTGGCAAAAAATATATCATTTTCGACACCTCTAGATAACCTAGAAGATTGTAACCTTTATTCTGAGATTTGTGAGTTATCCTGTACAAAGTAAGAAACTACAAATAATGAAAATATTGTGTAAAATGTTAGACAGAAGTAGAACATTTTGTACGAATAAAATGGCATGTAATATGAATTGTGTCCTGTTGTGAAAAGCAACCTATTGGATAAAATCAATTACAATTGGGTCGAATAAAAGTAAAATCTCTACATTTAGTACACGAGTGAAACAACTCTTACATCTTATCAATAAAATAGTTAGTGATCAATTGATATTCTTGTGCATCAATGGCAAAATCTTGAGCGTGTTCAAGTGGAAAACCTTTTCATCTGAAAAATGCCGTAATTGAAAAAAGAAGAAACGAACTATCTTATACATTTTTCAAAACCATATTTAGAATGAGAAAAATGAATTTTTCTTGCTGAACCACTACCATTGTTAAAGTGAGCACCCAAAAAATACTATATCAAAACCTTAGAGATTCAAACAGAAAGGTATATGTCAGTACTTCATTATCTACATCCGATATGGTAGTTGAATTTGAACTCGAGAATAAATGTCATTTATTTATTCGGTCTTCCATAAAATAAAACGACCAACTATGCTAATTACATTATCCGAAATTAAATGTAATATTAATTATGAATAATAAACATTCCTATGAATTATGTAGTTCATGTTTTTACTCCTCATGTTTTATGCTTCTCTATTTACTGTAATAATCAAAGTACGAATATTTAACTTTAGCCAACTGAAGTCAATTGTGTGTATTTGCTTATTATATTATCTTTATTATTTGAAATGGTTTATGAATGCTTTTTATATGAAATTAAAATAATTTAGTTTTTATGTTCTATCTAAAATTGTAGTAATGTGAAACATGTTCATAAACACAGAATACTTCATTATTACTGAACTGAAATATCTTCCAGAGTATCAATTTCCCATGTGTTCATTGACCATGAGTTTGCGATAACAAAACCAAGGGTGGAGAATGGGTATTCATGAGATTAGGCACACTGAATTCAGAATGGGCCATCTAAGTTGACCACAGCAAATATCTTTGCAACAGTTTGAAGTAACGGGATGCGGTTTGGGCCATGTTATTGTAGATATTGGGGAAATAACAAATTTCATTTTCTACCATATGGTAACTTGTAAAAATTTTAAAGTGTGGACTAACTTTTAGTCTTTTTAATGAAAGTACACGTATTTTTTCTTCCACCATTTCGCGTCAACACGTTCATTTGTTTCTGTATTAGTTTGTAGCAAAACAACGTAACTCTTGAGGGTAGCAAGAGCATAAAATGTCTTCTTTCTCCACAATTGGGTTTAATTAAATAATATGAGAATGAATATGAGAATGAAATCTTCATATTTGATTAATTAAATTACTTTGTAACATCCTTAATTTTCTAGAATTTTTCGTTTTTGGTAGAAAGTGCGTCTGAACTAGCCTCCGTTTCCAGTTTTGATCTTTTTACCTTTCCCTATGAGACCTGACCTCACACACCGTGCATGTCAACAATGAACTTGGCTAAGCGTATCTTAAGTGATGCCGACAAAGATATTAGAATAATATGCTACACCCACGCATAGCGTTAGTGTAGCGTTTCAAATTGAATCTCTCCTGGCAGCCATATTGGGGGCAATCGTATGAATATTGAGCCGGATTGCCGCGGTATTTCATTCTTGTTTGTATGCCCTTTGCGAAAGAGGAAGATTCTATACGATAAGAAGTAAAATGGAGGAGTAGCGCGTGATTTACAGTTGTACAAATTGTCCGAATGCCTGAACGCTGTAATTTCACCAGTACATCATTTAACTACTTGATTTAAACATATTGGATGAGCTGGCTACTTTTAATAATTAATTCGGTGGTCGTAAATAAGAATAAAATTGATGAATTTTAATTTCACGTGAAGTAACATTAGTTTAATTCTGTAAATTACCTCTTTGTTTGAAAAGAACATGCAATATATCTAAAGTAGGTAAAGAAGTCACCATTGACTCCAGGGATCTGCATTCTCCATACCAAATTTTCTTATATATTGGAAGCATAACAAAAATAACTAATTTAAAATTATAACTAATTAAAGAATCTAAAATTTTAAGCGTAATATAATGTGAACTTTTACTAAAAAAAATCAGAATAAGTCAAAAAATACAATTTTTAACAGAATCGTAGATTAGAGGATTAGACTTTAGAAATACTAAAGTTTCCGAAAGAAATGCCCCGACATCTACAGAATGATGTTTTGAGAGGAAAAATATCCCCAACTTATGAGAATTATATATTTTGAAGCAAATATCTTCAATGGCTTTAATATAATATGAACTTAACACTGAGTGGGCAACCTCGTGGAGTACATACACATTCATTTTTATAGCAATATATTTGCTAATAGAAGCTATTACACTTATTTTTTGCTTTCAAACGTGGTATTATAATTGCCCAGAACTACATAGGCAACCCGATTCAAAGAACAGTGATATTTAATGCTTTGTAAAGTTATATGATAAAGACATATCAGAAACACACAAAACTTTGACGTATGAATGTTAATTTTGCATATTTTACTTTAAACAATGAGTTAGTATTCCAATGCATTTTCCACTTTACGTATTCCGACCTATGGAAATGCGGAAAAATCTGTAAAATTTTGAAGTATTTAAATTAGACGCGTAAATTTGCCCCCATCATGGCTGCCAGCGCAAGCTTCAATTTGCAACGGGGAAGAATGGCCATTAGCATTGAATTGTGGGGACGTGGATGCCGAGATGGCGCTTGCCGACACCGTACACGTGGCAATAATAATCCATTTCATTTATTAAACTACCGAAAATTAATTTAATATATTATCATCTAGTTAATTGTAACTTTTGATTTGAAACATACAGGGTACGGCATCGACAATTTCTAAATTTAATTACATTCATGCTGGAAAGGGTTAGAAGTTCAGTGTCTTCTTACACTATCTTGAGGTATTTTTCAGTGGAAAGTAAAGAATTATCAATGAAAGAGTAACCTAAAAATGCGAGAAAGTTATAATTGAATGACCTAACAACCAAATTTAGATTCTACGTCACTCCAAGTGATGTGAGAATTTGTTCGCTTTCTGATTATCTTTACTGATTGGCTATTAAATATACTTCATTCAAATTTTATTCTCTCTCCGGGTGAGAATTAATTTGTTATTATTTTACCCAAAACAGAAACCGATAAACATGTAAGTAGCATATTTATGCAAGAAAGCAATAAAATAAGTATAGTATGATTAAAATATATGATGTTTCAATTTAAATTTCTAATTGGAGAGCTGACAAAATGCTCAGGACAGATTCTTCTCGCTTCCAAAGAACCGATGAGGACAGGTGCAGGCAACATGGCTTCTGAGGAAATGTTAAATTCACGTTTTTACAGTTTCTTTTTGAGTATGAACTATATCTATTATCATTATATTATTTTTTCACGTACTTAATAGCAGTGCTATAAAAATATATATTTTTATTTAAAATTCCAAAGTTGTGTCAAAAATTAAAAAGATATAAACTAGAAAACGAAATATATTATTTTTCCCACAACATATAAGAACTTGCCACAACCCGAGAACTAAAACCGTTTTGAAGATATTCGTTGTGGTCCACCTCTATATAATTCCCGCAGAAATATATTGTATTAAGATTTTTCCCATGTTATTAAATTTTTAGAGCAATTAATGTAATTAATATCTTTAGAATAATTACTTTACACTTCAAAGTCTGTCTCTTCACTTTCAGTAAAAGAGAAACCGGGAAAATTGTTGTGAAATGTTTGCTTAGTTTACGTTTCATTTACACAATTCTGTATTTTTATTAGCATTCTTTCTTTTGAAAATTATTTTAGCGACTTTTGAAATCCTCCATCTACATTTTTCAGCGTCTTTTTATCTTCTGGAATGAAGACTCGTCTCTTTTAGTACTTTTACGACTTCTAAAACCGTCTCTGGCTTCAGTTAATAGCCAGACACTATCGTCGTCCTTTCTATTATTTGTTGCCATGAACTATGAAGTCTGCCTCGACTGTTGATTCATTCTCTAAGCAAAATGTAATAAGGGCACTTAAAAGAACATAAAGCTATTATTGCGATATCGTTGAGCTGAAGCTCTTAGAAATGTAGAGTAGATGAAATGCTCTATTTTATGGATAAAAATTAATTCAACGAGCTGAACGAGCAGAACTCGTGATGAACGGTCGTAAACGGATGTGCGCGAGGTCGCAGTATAATGTTTTAAAATCTTTGTAGAGGTATTTCAGTTTGAAGTTAATATTTGAACAGAGGAAAAATAGCAAAATGAAATAGGTAATGTTTTGAGCTAATTCTGGTATTCGAAAATTAATTTGGAACATTAGAATATGAACTAGAAAAACGCAAAATGGTGGGAAGAAGAGAAGCACTAAAATTGGAATGGTTTCATTTTCCCGCGGTCAAGAGGACAGACTGGCAACAAAAGGGAAATAAAAGACATTTTCATCATATTGTAGGTAGATGAAGAATTCTACCATTATAAGGAGCAGGTAATTAAATTCAGTAAAAGTCGTAACTAAACAATGGCCATGTGTTAGAGAAGGAATGAATGTGGAAACATGTTAAATGAGTAAATGAATTTAATGTTGTATTTTATTTAAGGATATTTATTTACGTTGTGTTTTGTGTTTATTTTATTGTGTTTTAACAATAGTGTCGAGCAGCTGAGCTATATTAAAGGGTAAACGAACTTGATTATGACAATCGGGTAGAAAGCGAGGAAGCTCCATATTAAATTGTACCAGACGAATTTCGAATAATTATAAATGTTCATGGAAACGACTAAATGTTAGCATTTTGGAAGAGAATTCTAAATAAAATTTCCTGGACAGGAATTTCACTCCCTGAAATCCCTTATAGACGAGTTCCACTGAAATACGAATATCAATTTGCATAAAACCTGGAGGCGGCTCAATCATGCTTTGGGGCATGACATGCATGTCATCAAATGGCATAATGGACAAGACGTTTACAATGATATTTTAAAAACAAATGGAAGCAAAGTGTTGTAAAAATTGGAAATTCCATCTGTTTATGTCTTTCGACAAGACAACGACAGCAAACATACGGCAGCAATTAACAAGGAAAGGCTAATTTGGAATGTGCCAAAATAGCTGCACACTCTTCCACAATCACCTGATTTGAATGCAATCAAACATGTGTGGGCCTTATTGAAATGAAAAATAAGAAAATATAATATTTCATCAAAAGAAGACTCAAAGAAAACTGTTTTGGAAGAGTGGAAAAAAAATAGTCCTGAAGTTTTCCAAAGTGTGTCTAATTCAATGTAGAGAAGATGCCTAGCCGTTATCAAGGCAAAAGTCATTATACAAAATATTAGATATTTGTTGTTTTATAAATATTTTCCTGAATGTATTATACGTATTTTTATTATCAGTTATTCGGGTATGAGCAATAATAGTTCGAAGAAAAGTGACACGTTTTTGTTTATTGAAAGGTATGTTTGTTTTTTATTGTCTTGTTTATTTTATCTAATTGTCATGTTTTAATTTGGTATATATATACTTTTTTTTTACATAAAATCTATTAACATGGATTATTATACCAACGTTCATTCATTCGAACTATGTTTTGGTTGTCATTTTATTTCCAAATATTCCTGTACAAACAAAATTGGTACATACTGTATTTGATTGATTGATTGATTGGTTGATTTTTTCGTGTTTCCAGTTTCCCACTAACCAGGACTCTCCCACCAGCGGGGCGCCGCACCAGCCGGGACAAGCTCTAAGGTCCCGACCGATCTCCCGGAATAGTGTAGTGCATGTTAGTGTGTGTGTGTGTGTGTGTGTGTGTGTGTGTGTGTGTGTGCGCGCGCGCGCGTGTGTGTGTGTGAGTGTGTATGTAAGGAGAGAGGATAGGACAAGGAAGAGGAGGGACAGATCGCGCGCGGTCCGTGGCCCGTCCGGTAGGGTACTGTTCCGGCATTCGCCTGGTGTTGGTCGGAGAAACTAAGGAAAACTACCGATTAGAGCAGCCGGCCGCTAGAATTCTCCTCCAGACAGCGACTGAATTCGACCCAGCTGAAAAGCTAGTGTCGAAAATTCTGCCGCCGTCAGGACTCGAACCTAGGACCTCCCGGTCAGAGGCGCTGCAGTGCTGTATTTGAGAAAAAGAATGTTGACAGGAGAAAAATATGATCTAATGAAATGAGATGAATATAATTTGCTCTTTATAAAAACACGTAAATCTAAGAAGGTTTTCAATAATTAACTCTATTGTTACATACCAAAAATTTCTTTATTTAAAACTTGCCGTAGGACATGACACGGAAAACATTACATAAACTTTTTGAGTAATAGTAAATGGAAAGGTCATGGAACTGCAACATCCAGTCGGCTCGACCTTGCTCGTTGAAGAATCTGCAGCTCCGTTCGACAAAAGTAGAAGTGGTCAGACTGGAAATCCTCCATCTCATTATCGACATGCTACAATTATGTTCGACGACGTGCTCCAGAATTCAGATCTCTGACAGTGCGTGTAACTGCTTTTATAATGTTAAGAAAACATTCCTCTGACTTAAGAGCCTCGAAGTACATTAATGCAGGTGAGGCGTAATAAGTTGAAAAATTCGAGAACAAAGATTGTGATTTCGACAGATTTTTTACGGAGACAGTTTTTTCCCTAATGAGAAAGTTTATTTGCATATTACTGAAATATTTTCAATTGACATATTGAATTTTTAAAAAATACACTAAAGATATTTTATAATTTGTATTTCAGTTAATTTATAAAAAATTTCAATTGTGAAGAAAGTATCTGAATATTAAATTGCGATACCCTAATTAATGTTAAATAATTTTGCTAGTTCTCACAATACAAAAAAAATAATACCACACATATTAAGCAAGATGAAAATAGCATCATGAAACTTTCCTTATTCTTTTAAAGTGGTTAGGTCTCGAGCTCCAGTCTGTTTCAAAACTTTTTACTCCTAAAAGATTGATACAGGGAGTACAGCACATCCGTTCAACAAGCTTTATAAGGAGTGCAAGCGTTTGTTAGTGCTCGCGAGCGGGTAAACGGACGCTCGCACGTGCCTTCGCACGTGTCCTTGAAGGAAGGCTCAGTCGCAGTTCACAGTTGCACCGTAAATGGTTGGCATGCAAAGTAATAATGAACTCCTCTTCACAAATATACAGTCAAAATTATATCTATGTTCGGTATCACATACTACTTGTGTGAACAAAGCTTTTCCGCTATGTAGGTCAGATCACCCAGATCAGTACACTGATACAGTGGATGTAGTTATTGTTTTGTTGTATTTTTTAAATTTTATTTTATTAAAATGATATTATATGTAAATATATGTAAATAAAAGAGAACAAAAATTAATTCTTGCATGCGTAAAAGTAGAGGTAAATTAATTTTTCCCAATTTAAACGAATTCTTTGATACTTTCGCGCTATCGGAACTTAATCCACTTATGTTTCCCAGAGCTCGTGAGTGCGAGTTAGGTCCTTTGAATAGCTTTAGATAGAGGAGTATATTGAGGGCTTTTTCACAAGAACCAAACAAGTCCAAATTTCTATATTTTGAAATATTTCACCAAGTTATTCTCTACAAATGGCGCAATCTTCTGGGACATTTTCTTTCGGCAATGTCGAAACACATTGAAATATATAAGGCGGGGAAAGTTCTCGCATCAGTCATCTTAGCTGAGAAAGTGAGGATATTTTTTATTAGTAATAAAATTACTTCTTTGAACGTAAAGACTAACCCACGACATCGTATACCAACTCCTCCATTTCTTCTGTAATCTAATTCAACTCTAACCGTATTCAACCTCGACATAAATTCCAGCACAAGAATACAAAATAAATACGTATTTCACACATTCCTAAAAGTTCTAAATGGTCCATAATTAGAAGTGATCATTTAATTTTCTCAACAGCAATTCTATTTGTAAATATAATTTCAGAATGAGTGAATAAGTCAACAATACGTATGTACAGTTAAATAATAAGTGAGCTCAGTGATTGGCATCAAAAGGAATAAATAAATTTAAAATAAGCAACTAGAGACGAGCATACAATTCAGCAACAGTAATTCCGATTGAGTTATTCCGAAAACGATCACTAAATGACAGAGGAACTGACTTTATGAAAACAAATCAATGTATAAAATAAAATAAAAAGAAAGAAAACACATAGAATGTCAGGTAAAGAAGAAGCAGCAGCAGCTGTGACAGCGAGTGCGGTTGAAAACGTCGCAAGAGATGGACGCGGCATTGAAGCGGAGGCAGTGGCAAAGGAACGGCAGAGAGCCGCGTTTTACGACTGCTGCAGCTGAATACGTAGTACGTGCCTTCTTCAGAGAGACGCCGCAGCGCGTTCTTGCACAAGACCTTCTTACGGCGACCACGCGCTCCTGTACTCGTTTTGCGTAATGAGCTGTCCACATTGATGACTCATAACACAGCTAAAAGAATTCCTGATCGCATGTAGGATAGCTTTCTCAAGAATAATATATTTATCAGCATATTACATACATTTATTTGAATTGCAATTGTGTATGATCCGGTGGCAGTGAAATAATAATAATAATAATAATAATAATAATAATAATAATAATAATAATAATAATAATAATAATAAAGGAGAAAAGTTCAAACCGAGTTCATACTATCACTAATATTAAGTATTATAACAATGATTTATACTCTGTCAATATTTATCGCACATTAACTGCGACGTTTTATGAGATATTATGATCAACAAAATGTACCAAACAATATTTTTGAAATGTACAATAGTTCTTACAATATAGAATGTTCGATAAAGCTGTATATAATAAACATTTTAAATAGACTACCATCAGCAACTTCCATACTGTAAAAACAATTGAACATATTGATCAATAAATGTAATATCTTCTAATTTCAATAAAAATCTTTAATTTTATAATATAGGGCATAAACTCTAAGAGTACGAAGCGAGGTGGCCTACGTATCTGTAATAGGTTCCAGTCCTTATGAAGTCGGATTTTCGATACCATTTAGTAGCTATGTTGAATCGTTCGTATTAAATATAAAGGCATACGCTTCGGATGGCTAGCTTCCCTTGATCCTATTCCGGTTTCGATTTCCAATAGAGGCAAAAATAGAGCCGTAGCTTTTCATTACAATCGTGTCAGTTTCTTACGCTGTGTGAGAAAAGGAAAGCTCATGCTGGCCAAGAATCCAAGATATGGAGAAGAGAATATCTCAAGCTCGCCACGTGTCTCTCTCACCATCAGCTGTGAGCAATAAGAACAGGTCCCTGGCTTGGGAACACGCTAGCTGGCAAATGTCAGATTAATCCGACACTAAAATGCCAAGCAAAATACAATCATACAAATATAATGGCGTTCCTTAGAGAAAATGAGATGTTAAAATAAACTACTACTGGCTGAGTTGAACGCCCTCGCTTCCTTGAGGAGAATTCTTCAGAACGGTACTCTCTTCCGTCGGTTTTCTCTCTTTAAGTCAATACGATTGCAAGAACAGTTCCGTGATCACAGCGCAAGGATCGTGGGCGATTCTTCCTTCCATACTTTGTTCCAACTCGCAAGCTTAGATCTCAGCGATTGACTGAACTCCTTTTTCCATATGACTCACCATCCATTTTTTCGAATGATTCTGGCGGCACCGTGATTAACATCACATTCCAAAATCCAAGGAATGTTGTATCTGCATAGAAATAATACGGAAGATCTATATTACCTTGCATTGATACATTCATTTTGAAAGCAAACACATTTGTTGGATTCATTGAATAAAATTTTTGAATTACCTAATTCAATAGAGTTGATGCACTGGTTTTTCAGATGATGTAAATACTATCCCGTTTCCAACTTTATTTTTAGCACCCATACTCAGAGGAGTAGAAAGTTACATTAAGGGTCAGTCATAGTTCAGAGAATGCGGAGAGCAGACGGGTTGCAAGGAGTGTGCATAAACGAACGCTGCAACCGGACTGGAATTCCTTCCTTTCCGCAACTAACGACGAGACCAAACACTCCAACTAATCGACGATCGCAGGCGCTTCAAACGAGAGATGCCCTCGCAAACGCGCCAACTGAAGCGGAAAGATGCCGCAGATAGGTTGCATACTGCGCGAGCCGAGCGGCCAGCGGCAGCGACGGCGGCGATAGCAGCGATGTGTCGGCGCACGGAAGTACTACTCGAGGTACCGACGAGCAACGGCACGTGAGCCGCTGACGCAAAAACACGCCGCTGCCCGGCAGGAGCGCTCGCGTCGGCGTGCTGCGGATACCGATGTGAGCGCTGGCGCGCAGGAGCCGGCAGCGGGCGAGCAAAGCATCCGGGCTGAGCGGTCGGTTTCCTCGTGGCATCTATAATGGTTTGATGCGGAAGCAGAAACCCGTCTCTCTGTGGGAAGTGCGGTACGTTGCTCGAGGGGTTGCGCTGCTTGCGATGAGGGCGTTGGGAATGAACAGTAATTGATTCATTGATTGTTAGCGATTCCGGGTGCGTCGATTACAATGGCCATTAGTCCCGTAAGTGTAGTGCGTGTTTTTACTCGGAAGGTGGCGGTAGTCTTCCCCGGCTGGATGGCCAGATCCGGCGCCGAACTACCGTCGGTTTTCCCCAACCAGGTATCTCCCACCTGCATGACATCGCCCCAGCTGGACAAGCTCTAAGCCTCCAACCGGTCTCCCGGAATGTGTTATTGTAAATTTGTGTTGAAGGGGTGAGGATAGGATAGGGAAGAGGAAGGAAAGAACGCGCGCGTTCCGTGGCCCGTTTGTTAGGGTACTGCTCCGGCATTCTTCTAGTGTTTATTGGAGAAACCACGGAAAACTACCGATCAGAGATGAACAGTAATCAGTCTCTGTAGTTCACGAGGCTGTCCGATTCTTTTCAGAGTCGTTCTAATATTCATATGATGATTTTTGTGCTAATTTAAATGCTAGGGTAGTTGGTTTTATTCATAGACAAACTCGTGTCCATAAATATATTTGACAGAATCTTTCGAAATATGCCTTAACTGATTCGGCTAATCTCATTCTCTATTTCATAATTATTGTTATTAATTGTAGAAGGCAGTAAACGATATTGCTCCAGCAATCGGAAATTTCATGTTTTTCTCGGAAAGGGTTCTGTGTCGATGTCAATAAAGTGCTATAAAAGGACAAAATATATTTTTACTTCTATTTAGATGTATTATGAGTCAACTGATGGTACAGCTAGTGCTTTTGAAACATGAACATTTCTGAGGAGCAGTTTTTCTCACATTCCCAGGGGAATGTTGTTTGGTCATTACATCGCTTAGCCACGCTACTTGGTAATGTTTCTAAAAGTCTAATAACACCAGGAAAAACCTATTGTAAAATATGTTATATATATGTAAAATTATTGCTTGCGTTCCGGCCATCTTGAGAGAACAGTAGTTGTGACAGGGGACCAATAGAAAATAAATCAATTTTTCAAGGCTGGAAAGGAAAGCTGTATATTTTATTTTCATGCTCCTTCATTTCTCACAATCAAACTTTTAATATGATCGTAATTTAAATTAAATGTGTCTTAATATGATTTTATGATAAGATCTCTTGTGCTTGTAAAAATTGAACATTTCTCTTCATTTCCTCGTAATAAACGTCATGTTCTTGTGATGCAACTTGCCGACTTTTGAGAGGCTAAATGTCATTTCTATACGTTTCACTAATCAGTGAAATGTTTTTGTACACTGAGGTAGGGATATTTGCGATAATATGTAATAAATTAATGTGAAGGCTATAATTTTATTACACATAAATCATACACAAGGAAAAATGTCTTTATTGTTTATGTTTACGGTATCTTGCAGGTACGAGTTAAAGTCTATTCACTATGGAGGAGGGACATGCTTCACGAAGCTGACTCTATCCACTCGATGTCTGTGTTCCTTTAATAGTCCTTCAAAGGTTAATTAAGCACGAGAGGTCTTCCAACAATCTTTTCTTCCATGCACGCTCCAATCTCAATACCTACGGAATTCATAATAGTGTACCATTCTACTTCTATAAACAATTTATTGCATGTCAGTCCCATGTTTATTTCAATAAATGCCTCTCATATAATCTCAAATATTTTTGTGCATAAATAGCCGCCTTTTTTATCTAAAATATTTTCAGGTAAATTTTTACGTAACTTTAGTTGACACTCAGGCCGCGATTTCTTCTAAAATATTTTCAGGTAAATTTAAACTTTAGTTGACAATCAGGAAATTGAAAATTATAAAGCACCTAATACCTTCATAGGTGTTTATCAGTCTAAAGACGATAGTTAAACTTCGCAAAAGAAATAAAAGTACCATGAAGGGTTCATTGCCGAAAAAGTTTGAGAATAATTTGTTTACAACATTTCACTAAGTAAAAAATTTAAGAGATAAATTAAAATATGATAATTAAAGTATGATCCAAGGCGTATCACATATATGATTGAAATATTATAAATAACATTTTCCAGTATCTAATTAATTGGAAGTACTTCATTTAATAAGATATAGAATATGAAAAGTCATCCTAAAACTAATTTATTAATTGCTCAATATAAATTTATAAAAGCACAAGAGCGCAGGTATGTTAATGAAGATACAAGGTGTTGTAAGAAATATTCAATCAAGGTGAGAGTTAAAACTAATAAAATAATACTCTGAATGAATTGATTAAATACAATATTTTAAATTATCGAGAGATAATTTCGATATCGAGAGAATAGAAATGAAAACACATTATGTACCGAAAATCGTATTTTAATTCGCTTGAGGGAACAACTCAGTCAGCCCTTTTATTCGAATCAACCCCCAATATAATTTGCTATAATTTTTATTTATTTTGCATAAGAACGAGTTATACATTTTAATGTATTTCCCTACACTGAACACACGGTGAAAAAAATTAATATAAATTATTTCAATTTTCAATGTTTCTTTTTCACAATTCTTGAGTCGCATTCTTAGGTTCGTAATTTTTCGAGTAATATCTTCTTTCTTTTGCAGAGAAAATCTCTGCCCTTGAATCAGCATTGTATGGATATCCATAAAGTGCGTGTCACGGGAATAATATCTCCAAGGCCAGAGCTGCTGTCAGTCATAGGAGCTAGGAAACCCGTAAATTTCCGCTCGCCTGCGGCATAGGCCACCCGCATTGCGCCGGCGAAGGCCACACCGGAAGGAGGAGCCGAAAGCCTTTGGTGCGGCCGGGCTGTCCTAGTGGGCGCGCCACGCCCTGTGCGGCACGGCCCGTTGTTCACGTGTCGCTGGCCGGCTGCACGTGACTGGTCGGGCGATCGGAGGAATGCACACCGCTCACGTGCACGCGCATTCGCAGCCGCTCAGCGACCGCCACCGCCACCGCCGCAACCACCGTCGCTGCCACCACCGCCTCTCCTACCGCTGCCACCGCCGCCGCCGCCATCTCCGCCGCTACCCACGACAGTCGCCACCACAGCCGCCGCCACCGCCACCACCGCCGCCACCACCGCCGCCACCACCACCGCCGCCACCACCACCGCCACCACCACCAACACCGCCGCCACCACCGCCACCACCGCCGCCACCACCGCCGCCACCACCGCCGCCACCACCGCCACCACCACCGCCGCCACCACCCGCCACCCTCCGCCACCATAGCGTCCGCCGCTACAGCCATCACCTTCACAGCCTTCGCCGCTACAACCTCCAATGCTACAGACACATTCGCTTCTACACCATCATCGCCATTGTTCATGAAGTCTGCGTCACATCCTCCGCAATGCCTGACAGTCGCTGCTACAGCCACCACCTCTGCCGCGCACAGACACCACGGTTGTCGCCACAGCCATCGGCCACATAGACTCTGCCATCCTATACACAGACGCCTCCACCGACCACGCAGGTTGTTACTGCAACAGTTCCGAATGAACCACCGCCACAGCGTCCGCCGCCATTTCTACCGCCACACTCCCCTCTACAGCCACCACCGCGTACCGATAGCGGTAGCTCAGTGCATCAACTAATGTCACTGCACCGCCTCTGTCCTAGGTTCCCACTCCCCACTAGTTTTTCAGATAGGTCGAATTCAGTCTCTGTCTGGAGGAGAATTCTAGCGGCCGGCTGCTCTGATCGGTAGTTTTCCGTGGTTTCTCCGATCAACGCCAGGCCAATGCCGGAGCAGTACCCTACCGAACGGGCCACGGACCGCGCGCGATCTTTCCTTCCTCTTCCTTGTCCTATCCTCTCCTCTTACACACACGTTTACACTAACATGCACCACACTATCACATATTCCACGAGCTTAGAGCTTTTCCCGGGAGGGGCGGTGCCCCGCTGGTGGGAGAGTCCTGGTTAGGGGGAAACCCCACTAGCCGACGGTAGGTCGGTGCCGGATCTCGCCATCCAGCGGGGGAAGATAACCGCCATCTCCCGAGAATAAAACATGCACTACACTAATGGGAATAATGACTGAAGCAGTTGACGCGCCCGGAAACACGAAAAATCAATCAATTAATCAATCAAAGCCACCACCGCCGTCGCCCACACAGTCTTTACCGTTGTCTACCACAGTCCCCTACGTCTCCGCCACAATCACCTGCCGCCGCCACACATGCTGCCACTACCGTCAGAAAATCCGCCGCCACCGACACCGCCAGCACCATAATCGTGAGCTGGCTCCCTCATTGCCACGGCCACCAATGCTAAAAAAATGTTGAACATTTACATTTTTCGAAAAATTTACGATTTTAATGTAAATGAGACACGCACCGTTCTTTAAAGAGTTTGTCACGCTATCCGAGGGCTAGATTAAATTTTAAATAATAGAGTCCTTTTTTTGAAATCTTTGAAAATGATGTTGAGGCTTCATGCAAAGTATCCCTCAAAATCAAAATAACCGTTTCAAATGTAGAGGGCTTTGAGTTCGTTTAGATGGATAAGGAGATATCAGTTTTGGAAAACTTCGTTTGAACGGTTTAGGTGCTAGCAATGACCACAGACAGACGTACGGTCTGTCGGACAAACGGACAGACAGAGTTTTGTCGTCAATCAAATTTTAGACATTAGGGATCCACCAAGCATGCTATGATTGAATATTTCTTACAACTTTTCTACAACTATTCTTTTACTCTGAATTTACATGTTAGAGAAATTATTTACTGCTCATTTTTATTCACTTTTCACTTTCATTTCCATGATTTATTCACTTTTTCGTTACCAGGATCCGGCTAAAAGAAATTTTCCGTCTAAAACTCCGCCGTTTTCCAGTGTACGGTTAAAATACTTTCTCCTATTACGAAGTGAGGCGAGAAAGTAAAAATTGTTGGAGATCGATGAAGCAAATCATACTTTTAAAAGGAATAGATGCGAGAAAAGGTTTAGGAATCTCCTTAACACCACAAAACACATCACTAGCAAAACAATAACCAAGTCCACATCTACCATAACTACTTTCATCATCGTCAGCATCATGAGCATAACTCTCCCCCTCCACCATTATCACATCATCATCATCATCACCAAGAACAACATCTCTCCGCAAACTGACTTGCAACTGCTAAAGCTAACACTATTACTACCGGCATACCCATACGGTCAGCTATCGCCGCTGTCATCTGCATTACAGCCATGGCCACTGTCGCCGCTTCACCATAGACTCCCGCCTTGCAAAACCACAATTCTCGCTGCTGCTACCGATTCGAGAGCAAGAGTGACTCCGCTGATCTTGCCACCGTCGCTGCTGCGCTGAAGAGTATTGCCTATTGTTCGAGAGACAGGGTAATTCATGTGGAAGGATATAACCTGTCATCTGCTTCATTGTGCTAATTCTTAAGCAGAGGATAATAAGCAGATTTGTGAATAGGTCTAGGTGACCTTCTTTCACCTTTGTCTCTGCGTGCATCCTGCGTTGTGCACTGCGCAACGCGTTATGACTGATGCAATGTTTCTGTGTATTCCCTTTATTAAATATTTCAGTGAATTTTCTTCACGTTTTTATGGTAAAAGCACAATTGGTTTTCTTATAAATGTTTTCTTCGTAACTTCTGATATTTCTTGTGCTCATTATCTTATACATCTCACTCTCTTTTCTCTGTGCATTCAAAGGACGCATTTGTGTTGGCAATATATTGTGAAAAGTGTAAAAAGCAAAGTGTAATATGTACAAAAAATGTCCATTGTATTTGATACTTTTCATCTTTATGAGCATATGTAATCTTCTTTACATGTACAAAATAAGAAATCTACATAATAATGTCAAATGTAAATGATCAATTCTTTTGAACATGCCTAATATTAGAAGGGAAAATTCGGGATAATATATGTCATATTGATATTTCTTAAAATTTTTGATTTCTACAATAGAAACATATTTATTTCCTGTATACTGAGTACGGCAGCATAGTTTTATAATTCACACAATAGGATAATGCATTGTTTTCAAAGCACGTTAAGAGCTGTAAAAAATGGAATAAATCCTATATATTTAGTTTACAAAGTATATTCTACACTTAATCCCCGTCATTTTTGGCACTCTACATTCTGCATCTGCTCTCGTGAACTGCCACCGTCCTGTGTAACATCAATCAATGAGCCTTTTACGCGGGGAGGCTCCGGCCATCTGGCGTGCTCTTCTGCCTGACCACGCAAATTTTGCTACGTTCCTTTCGGGTATCACTCGAGCGATAAAACAGGCGATTAGAATTTAACTCAACGACTTCTTTTAGGCGTGAGGATCTTTTATATGCAGTAAATCTACAACATAGGACCGACAGCTTTACTTTCTCTCCAAAGAAAGGCTTATGAAAGTAGGCATGCGAAAGACATTTTCGCATGCCTACTTTCAAGGCTTGGACCGGTGAACTTGGACGTAACAGTTCGATACATAAACAGTTGCATCACCGAAGCCGCACATATCGTTCCCATGTCTGATAGAAAACAACAAAGACACAGGCATACTACGCGTGTATCTTGGGAGTTCCTCGGAAAGGCCACAGCGAAATGCCAGAGCACGCATGAAACCCGTCGACTTTTTCCAACCGCCACCGGCTTCCCGTCACTGCCGTTTCTGCTCCCATCGACATTATCGCCTTCGTAGCGCACACCGCCTCCATCAAGGTCATCGTCGCCAACGTACCGGCTTCACCGTCTCTACCTACAGGAGATAGACGGAACCGTCCATTCCACGTCGAATTATCCACGTTGTCGCCGTCGTCACTACCGAAAAGACCACATCTCTACTGAATTTTAAGCCATTGCTACGATAGTTCCACAATACTCAGTGCCTCTGCTGTCACAGTTTTTCTGGTACTTTAATATTAAAATTTTATGTTCACTTCAAACATGATTAAAATCATCTTCATTGGTGTCCTGACCTCCACCTGGTCATCAACGCCTCCACCTATCACTACAGTCATTAGCTACAAGTGCTATTTTATTAACACCATTATCTCCTTCCGCAATACAGTCACTAGAATACTGACGTAAACAAGTCACTAGTGTCGTTAATCAATCATGTCACCTTGTCTGCTATAAGAATTCTATTTGTCAAGTATTCGTCTATCTCTACGCCATGACCAAAATTACTACAACACAGCTAATACCGAAACTAACTTTAGTATTACCAGACCTTCACAATTTTTCCACTAACGTTAGTATCCCTTACGGCTATCACTATCGCTTCATCTACCGTCACTAATACGTTGCATTCAGCAATCCCTACTCCAGTCACAGGCATTAGTACTTTTATTCTGTCCATCATCAAGGCTGTCACTTCCGTCTGCAGCTTCTACAGTTACCTCCACCTTTGGCATCACGCGCCGTGCTCGCGTCACTGCACGTCCGCCCACTCTTTTGTCAGCGCCGCTGCGGACAAATGACTGCACGACGGCGAGACTGCAACGCAACAATTGTCTTCCGTATTCTTTTTCACTTTTTCTATCCTCCGCTGCAGAAACTCAATGAAAGGAAATAAAGCACATTTCATTGTCCTCTTGCTATTCCAGTTTAGAACAATATTACATAACCTCATTTCTTCTGAACGCGACACGCCGAAATCAACTACGGCAGTTACGAATTTTTCAGATACCTCTGAAGTTTTTTCTAATTTTTTTGTTAAGTTTTGTGCCACCTTTGAGAGAGAGAGAGAGAGAGAGAGAGAGAGAGGACCCAATCGTCAGTTCACACTTTCGCTTTAATGATAATGACGTGTATTCATTTGTTTCAGTTCAAGGTGAACAAATGCGAGGTAAAAAATAAGAATGATAATAAATTTTAAAGGTTTCTATCTCAGTACAATTAGTAGAGAGGAAAGTTAACACTTAACGATCTTATCAATATTAAACATTAAGTGCTGAATATCGATGTTTTTCGAGGTGAGTCAAGATATAAATGAGGTTGTAAGCTACATTTTCATGAGACAAGATCATTTCCATAAAAATGAAAGATACCTGCAAAGCGCTAACAATCTTGGAAGTCTTTAATATTGTGCGAATTTGAAGGGGGTAGTTCACAATATCGGAAGTAATAATAAACATAAATGATTCATAAATGACTTCATTCTTCAAAACCCTAAAGCTTGGCTTAACCTATATGTCTATATTTCAGTAATCTGAAATTCTCTGTAATGTACCTTTGTGTTGCCAGAATTAAACTAATAATACTTTCCAAATGTTTCAAACTCCAGACTTGTTCCCTGGCACTTTTGACAAGGATACAAACAGTTTGGTAGGGGTTAATAATCTATGAAAGCACAAATAATTTTTATTTTTATTTTCTCTTTCTTCTTCATTCAGTAGCGCATTCAAAACTTCACATTAGACTACATTTGATATTGATACGGGATAAGAATTGTAAATTGAAGCCTGATAACTTGACTGTAGTGCAATATATTGGCAAGGATGAACTGAAATGATTAGTGTCACTGATGTTTGAGGACTTAGACTCACCAACACAAGTTTTAGAATCCCTGAAATTTGACATCTGCACCCAATTTGAATTTTTTTTATACTCAAACGTAAGAGTCAATCAATTCAAGCCAATGTTAGTCCTTTGAACGATGACTTCTGTCCACGTCAGTATTAATTCGATTATGATATTCAATTCGAAATTGAAAAGGCGTTCTTTGCTGCAATACAATTGATTTTCTGATTATGTTAAAAAGGATCAGTAATTAACAACTGTCGCAAAATGGGTACTTGTTCATGAACACGAGGGTAAAACTGTAATTTGATAATAATAAGTTATAAACATATGAAACTTACTAAGAACTGAATAAGTAACTTCTATTATTACTAAAATGAAAATATCTTGCAATCGTGATTTTATTTCAGCGTTCTCATAAATTGTGAATTGTAGTCTTTGTATATACACTCATGAATATGTCTGGGATATCGTGTGCCTTATGTTTGGTCCTATTTATGTATTTTCTCGAATACTTACGACGCAGTTCGAACTAACATGTAATTACTACGGGACTGATTCGTCATTGCCGACATTCAAGGATGTTACTACTGCTTCAGAACCACATTTAACACGATAGTACAGATCGAGCTATTTACGTACCTGGAAGACTATTCATGCGAGCATCACAGTCACGAGGGAAGTCTCAAGGTATCGATTTGTTTCGAAAATTAATAGTCATTAAACGTCATTGCTTTTAACTAGAAGACATGATCTAGAATAACATGTCGACAGCAAGAGTTGTGTTTACAGTAATGAGAGTTATCAAAACGTTTTGTGCCTTTTGTTTGTATATCTTTTTGAGACTCATTAAGCTGCACGAGGAACATGTAATTATTATCATTCGGGCTCCTCCAAATACTGAGGTGTTGTTTTCTTCTTTAGAGGAAATTTTCGTCCACGTGGGAGCGATTGTATTCGGACTCGGAACGAAGGTCATCCGTACAGCAGCCCAGCCCACCACAAGCACGTGAGAGAAAGAGGAACTTTTGAAAGATTAAAGGAGCAATATTCATCTTGCTGTCAACATAACTATGCCCTCTAAATCAGGATAGAATTCCTATACCAGTAGAATTTATGGTATCGAAGGTATGCAAATAGACGTGTACCTGTTGCTGGTACGTGACTTTTCAACTACGTATTATTTTCATGAAAAGATTAGCAATTAACATGCAAGTATCCTCCAGACCTTCAAATTCTTTTTTTTAATTGCGACCTTAGGTCGCATCAACATCTTAGGTCATTAGCGACCACTATTGCTGTTAACGGTATGGTAATTATGAGGATGAAACGATATGGTGATGATAAGAGGTGAAAGGACGAACACAAATACAACCATGCCCGAGGCAGGACTCGAACCCGCGATCCTGCGGTCCGAGATCACTACGACACTACTGCCTTAGCGATCTCGGCCACCGGGCCGACATTCAAATATTTGTTTTCTCTTCAGAGAAAAAAGTTGAAATGATCGCTCAATACAGGCCATCTATATTCGCACTCGGGATAAAGGCCATGTGTGTGACAGACGCCTGCCCACGCAAGCATGTGCTATCTATACTGGTATTATTATACGAGAGAAAACCCCGAACTCAGATGCCACTCAGATGAAATCATCCGAATCGTGCATGTTATGTATCTCGTATGTAATTATTTTAATTCTACACATTTTAATGGAATACCAAGATCCCCATGTCTCTCTTCTTTGAAAAAGCTCATTGAAGTTAAATTATAGAAGGGCCACTCTATCAGTTACAATCACATTGACGAAAGTTTTGAACAAGTTTGTACCTTATTCTTATCGAACTTCTTTTTCTGTACAACATATCTTGCATATTACATTAATAATATTATATATATGTAAGGAAGGTATCCCTAATCTAATTGAGTTTGGAGCTTAAATCGAATGATGAGCGGATCGATAGCGCAGATCTCGAACGAGACGCACGCGAGGATGTTGAAAAAAGTTATTGATTCAGACATATGACAATCACGACATAAGGTCGCAAAGATAATAAGCTTTATCAAGAAACTGCAAATTGAATAATAACATTGAATGTTGTTTCTTTTTTATTACAGGTAAGATTAATGATTAGAATAAATGATTGTGTTATACCTTTTTGTATGAAGCAATAAAAAGAATCTTTGTTATTGCAGAGCAACAAATTCGTGTTATTATTTCTAACTAATAGAAAAACAGATACATTACATATATATATATATATATATATATATATATATATATATATATATATATATATATATATTGCATTGCTTGACGTTCTGCACGTTACTTTGCATGAACACACACGTAAATTTAGCACCCTCCGAATTCCGAGTCGGAACGATTCGCGTCGAGAACGGTCGCCCCACATTCGCAGTGGGAGCGAAGGCCACACGTGCGGCAGACGCCCGCCCACCGCCGGCACGTGAAGTCGTCGGAGGGGGTTGCGCGCGTCCCACATCCGGTGCCACACCCGACGCAACAAAGGCGAGGCGCGCTCCAGAAGCGCCGGCGCGCTGCTCGCGTGATCGCGTCGCGGCGCACGTGAGCGCGGGAGCAGGAGGAGGGGGGGGGGAGGGGCGGGGGCGCCGCGCGTGACGCGGGCGAGGCCGGCGCGGCCGAAAACGAAAAGTCAGAGCGCGCCGCTGAGGGGGCGTGGCGGGAATGGCGACGATGGATGGGACGGCTGCGCGGGGTTGGCGGCGTGTTGGGGTGGCTGTGGTGGAATCTCCCGATTGCATTCCATGGCCAGTTTTCCCTTTTTCCTGCATCTCAGTTAATTCTCTTTCAAGTGTGGCAGTGCCTCTGACCGGGAGGTCCTAGGTTCGAGTCCCGATGGCGGCAAGATTTTCGACACTAGCTTTGCAGCCAGGTCGAACTCAGTCGCTGTCTGGGGAAGAATACTAGCGGCCGGCTGCTCTGATCGGTAGTTTTCCGTGGTTTCTCTGATCAACGCGAGGCGAATGCCGGAGCAGTGCCCTCACAAACGGGCCACGGACCGCGCGCGATTTTTCCTTCCTCTTCCTTGTCCTAATATCATCCCTTACACACACACACACACACTTACATTAACATGCTCTACACTATCACCCAGGCCGGGAGACCGATCGAGAACTTATAACTTGTCCCGGCTGAGGCGGTGCCCCGCTGGTGGAAGATACCTGGTTGGGGAAACCCCCCAGTCAACGGAAGGTGGGCACCAAATCTCGTCACCCAGTGAGGAGAGATCACTACCACCCCCTCCCGATGAGAAACATGCACTACACTTACGGGACTAATACCCTCAGTAGTTAACGCGCCCGGAATCACTGTCAATCGATCAACCAATCTTTCAAGTGTAGCTATCTGATAGTCGGATTGCAAACCGGTTGACGTTTCGGAAGCGGAAGAAGGAAACTTTAGTTTTAGTTTAATTTCCATTTTGAATAACGCAAGTAGATGTTCTAGTACAAATTGAGAGAAAACCACAACCGCGGCAAAAATCATCGGAACGTCGACATTGAAACCATAGGTTATCTAACTCAAATATAATTATTTTAATTCTCTACGTTTTTTAGAGTCCTCGGGGATAGTTCATTAGTCAGCGTGCTCGCTTACCATGACGCGTCTCCGGGTTAAATTTCCGTTGGGGCAAGATTATTGTGTGCGTTTCCTTTGCAATTTCCCAGTATATGATGCTGTGTGACAATGAAAAAACTCATTTTTCAGGTTAAGAAGACCAGAACAAGGCGTAGAGATGCCTACGTGCTAACCACACGTACCTCGTAACCCATGGCCGCAAGGCCTGGACGCCGTTGATAGACCCAGGCTTTGTCAGAGGCTCTTTCGCCAAAGAAGATTCACATTTATATTGAATTGAATTGAATTTGCCTTATTTTACGTGGCGAGACTCAGGCCATGAGGCCTCCTCTTCCGTCTGACCATGCAAATTTCGTTACGCTCCTTTCACCAATCATGGTAGAAAGAAGGTATTACTTGGGTGACGAAACAGGCGATTTTGAATTTAGCTCAGAGGCGTCATTTAGGCTTGAGGATCTTTTACATGCAGTAAATCTACTAACATGGGACAGTCGGCTTTACTTCCCCTCCGAAGGAAGGCGTACGAAGGATTTTTTCGCCCTTAAAAATCCACGGCTTCGATCGGGTTTGAACCCGCAAACTTGGGCTTAGTAGTCCGATACGCTAACCGCTACACCATCGCTGCCGCTTATTATATTTATACGTTTTTTTAGAAGATTAAACCCCCTTGAGTCTCTTCATTAGTAAGTAGTTTCAATGTAAGTGCAATGTCAGGGTAAGTAGTTTAAATTAGTAAGTAGAAAGCAGTTTCAATTAATTAAGAATAATACACCACTCTGGCACCCAAAAATGGGTGCCAGAGTTAGATATTGAATTATGTGTGTTTAGCTATTTTTAAAATTACGAGCGAAAGGAAGTAATGTATCGAGTTAATTAACATGATTACTAAGAAAAGATATATAAACCAAGTTGCTCGTAATAGTTTCATGAATGTACCTCTGTCTACATCCACTCAATAGATGGATGTACAGTGAAATGCATGAGGGAATCGTCTCCAGTGATGAAATTGAATTTTGAAATGTTTCTGAACAACGCGTACTTAATCACTTGTCATCATTTGTCCCTTTACAACTCTTTAAACGACAAGGAGAATGCTTTCATAAAGGTCATCTGTATCTACCTGACGTAATAAAAATTATTCTGGAAGTGACATTTCAAATGAAGCAAGGACATTCGTTTACAGTGGCAGTAAGAAACTTGCAAATCATCTGTTTAGGGGTGCGATAATGTAAAGAGAGTTGGTATATATCAGAGTGAACTCGTAATAAGTATTGTTATCCACGAGTACGGAGTTATCGTGATAATTTGTCAATGTAGGATTATTTTGGCAAGAGACATTATTCAGTCGATAATCACTAGTATTTAAAAACAAAAGAGACTTTTTTACATTTCAGGACCTAGTCGGTTTTTAAGTTGACAGAAGCAGCCAAATATATTTTTTTAAATTTAAAAATGATAAAATTGAATGTATAATAAATAAATTTTAATTCAAATAACTATTTTATACACTTACAAGGTAAGTTTGCTTTATAGTTTCTGTAATGTAATCGCGAAACATGTTACGTGCGAATTTCCTCAAACTCAATAATTTAATAGCTCTTGAAAGTAATAGGTGCACTTCAAATATAATTATTAAGAATAAGATAATCATCATTTTTCTTAAAAGTATTAAGAGTTCTACTCTCTTAATTTTGTTTGAACATTTTTTCACTTTGTTACAAAATTATACTATACAAATTATTAATTTTTTATTTTATTATCGGGAAATAAAACATGTAACTTTTGATTACTTATTGTACAATATATCTTTTTATTTTAAGATAAATTTACAATCTATTTTTTACAAAATAATAAGTAAATGTGATGTCTATTGTAGAATTATTATGACAATGATTAGTAGTGAAGGTCCCGGTCTTCATCTTCTTCTTCGTACTATAACAAAAAGCAATTATTTTATTTTATCCCATCGGTATTCTTCATCTTCTTCTTCGTACTATAAAATTATTATTTTAGATTGACAGCAATTGGAATTGATAATTTGGTGGTGATCATGTTTCAGTTACTTCTTGAGTATCTGTATGGGAGTTGTATGGGTGAGGTTCTGGTTAGAAGATGATATGATAGACGACGTACAATATATTGGTATGACATACCACGACAATGTATTTCGACAAGATATTGTTGCCTTCATCGAGTGAACATAACGGAATCGACAAGTCCATATAATATTTCATTGTATGTATACGTCTGCAACATTATGTCATAAAGAAATGCCGAATATAATAATTAATTATGTTTTTGTCTGCAAGGATGCAATGACATTATCGTACGTTTCACAGGTAGCATTTGAAACCATTTTGTTGAATAAAATTTATAACTAAAAGTTTACAAATTATACTGTCTGAAAAACTAATTTGTATTAACACAATATCATTAGGGAATAAAATATTAGGGCTGTTTTAGTTCGATAAGTCATTATTTGTTCGTTAAATAAGATAAATTTCCAATATAAAGTTAAATAAGTCAGTTCGTTAATGAGTCAAATTTCCAATACAAATGCTGCAGGTTGAACATCCCCCTTGAGTCGCTGCACAAGTGGACGGTATGTTCTAAGGAGTCGCGTCACGCAAAGACCCGCTTCGTCCGGCGACAGCGAACAGGACTTAATTCGCTGTTATGGAACTCGCCACTCGGCAATTACCGCCTAATGCAAACTGCGCCTTCCGAGACTCCCGGCTAATTTACTGGATGAAAACGCAGGTCGTGTGTACAGAGAATGGATTACACGCTGTAAATAAATGTCTAATTACGTGCTCAGTTTGCAGGCGCCTCGCCCGCCCCGCCGCCCCGCCCCCCCCCCACGTGCCTGCCACCCGCTGGGCGCATTCCCACCCCCGGCTGCGCAACGCTCCCACCCCCACTCTCCACCCTCACAACCACTCCGCCCCCACTCCCCTCACCACTCTTCCCCCCTCCAACATCCCGTATTTATCATTACCCGCTCTCTACACTACTCCACCTGCCCTATCGCTACCACCCTGCTTCCGTCACACCTACTCCCTTGAAACCCCCCGCCCCATCCCCCCCGCCTCTGCACCCCGAACCTGCCAATCCCACCGTTGCCTCCCCTCCTCTACACCACGCCACCTTTTCTCCCCGCCAATCCCCACCTCCACCACATTCCCCCACTTCAAATTACGCCTCTATCATCATCCCCCAACCCTTCCGCCCCCCCCGGGGGTGCGAAGCCCCCACCCCCGCCCCAACCCCGTTACCCCAACGCCGCTCCCTTTGGGCCCCCCGGCCCACAACCACCATTCCCCGTCCGTGGCGTGGCAACAGCCTCGCACCCCCTGCCTCGCGCTCGCAGACCCACGCCGTCTCCCACCCCCCAGCCGCGGCTCCGGATGCAAATTCCCCCCGGGGACCCATCCAGACGGAAGCAGCAGCCGAGTTTTCGCTAGCCGACTCGCCGAGGTAATTGGCGGTAATGGCCACGTGATAGGGAACTCTATTATTTTCATACGCTATGAATTGCTCCATGAATTGGTGTAACTTCACGGAATAAATGAACAAGTAAATGTAAGACAATTAAGATACACGAAATAATGTTTAACTGAAATTAATGGGATCTCTGTGTATTAAATTAATTATCTAGGAAAACAAAAATGTACAGAAAAATAATTTTCCACAGTAAAACAATAATACCGAACATTATAACCAATGTAAGACAGACGAACTCAATTGATTTTCCAACAGTAATTAGTGATTGTCCGTTAAGAGAACTGATAAATACTATAGCAAGATTTCCATCAACATCTGAAGTTTATTGAGTATTGAGCAATAGATCAGATTTATCAAGTATTTCATTAGAAAAACAGCCCATTAGTTCATACTCATTTAAAACATGTTTAAATAGAATGATAATAAAAATTTACAAAAGGAATGTCGCACGAATTTTAACAATAAAAGATATCTTAAAAATGGTCATAATTCCAAATCTATTATCATTATGTATGGTATTTCTTCTGTGAGTCTGGGCCCATAAGTAATACTTGTAATACATATTCTTTTTATAACAAATTTAATCTTCAGACAAGACTCCTAATGTCTAAGAGTCGAAGCACTAAGAATTATATATTGCCATAATATCCAAGATCATCTTTCAAGTTAATGACCTGATGTGTCATTATCTAAGAACTTACGTAGTTAATTATTGAATCATAAGTATTGATTTTAGAGATTTTTTAATGAAATTTATTATTTAAAATTATTTCTCCAAATTATGCGTGGGGTGAACTTTGAAGATTGGCGTCTGACGAAAGTTGAGTTCGAATTCCAGCAGGTATTTTTTCAATATGTAGATCGATAGACAAAGTATGTTTATACTTTTTTTCAGTTTTTCAAGGCTGAAGAATTTGGGAAATACAAGTTGAAATATTATAGTAGCTCGTCATAAATATTAGGAAAAAATATGAGCGGTTATAGCACAACTGTGATTAAAATCACTTGTCATTACGCCACACTTTAGAAAATTTCCTGAAACAAAATGAGAGTTGGTCTAAAGACATCATAAATATGGGGATTATTCCGAATGACACTTATGACTCTCAACAGTTGGCAGCTAAATATCTAGGTCGAATTCAGCTGTTGTCTGGAGGAGATTTCTAACGGATTCTTTGCGCAGTAGTTTTCTGTGGTTTCTCCGATCAATTTCAGGTGAATTCCGGAGCGGAACCCCAACAAACTGGCCACGGACAATGCGCGATCTTTCCTTCCCATCCCTTGCCCTGTCCTATCCCCCATTTACACACTCTTACACACACGCACTGCACTACCAGACATGTCGGGAGAGCAGTCTGTAGCTTAGGGCTTGTCCCGGATGAGGCGGTGACCTGCTGCAGCGCCTCAGGAGGAGAATCCTGCATGAGGGAATTTCCTGCAAGCGGGCATGAATGTCAGCGCCGGATCTTACCATTCAGGGGGAGGGTCCTGCCCCTGAATAGGACATGCCCTACGCTTACTGATGAAATGACATTAGCAGTAGACGCGCTTGGAAACGAAATAATCAATCAATCAATCTTTCAATCGAATGACGCGTGCAGTAAAGAATTAAACAGCACTCAGAATTCATTCGCAGCTCATCGTTCAGGTATTCAACGAAACTATGCTTATTTTATCTGATGACAGAGAAGGGCTGTACGGCTGTGATGTTGTGCTTATAAGCGACTGTGTTATCACACAAATGGAAGTCTCACATTCCAAATATACATGAAAAATTGTATAATTTATTTATTTTTCATAGTAACTTGCAGTTTTTTTATGAATCTAAAACTTTACATATGAATTACATGCGATCCGAACTATCACTAAAAAAGAATGAGTTTCGTCCATAATCTTATTAAAAATAAATCAATTTAATACCAACTACGAGTAATTCGCAACAACAGCCTCACACATTGTCCCGAACATGGGAATTAGCTTTTCACTTCGGCTTTCTGCCACTAGAACGAGCTTTGACCAACACAAGTCGTGGAAATTGGGCTTCTTTGCATACGCACTCCGCAATTAAGTAATTAACTACTTAATCTCCTCTGCGGGTTTGCTGGTGAGTGGTGGTGGCACAGTGGTTAGCCTGAGGCCGTTCGTATCACCTCGGGTGCGACAATTGGGCTACCTGCCGAAATATTTGGCACCTCGGCTATTGCCACGCATACCCCCCCCCAGGCAGCGCTGGAGCACGCGGGAACGCGGAAAGAGATGTTGAACAGGTGGCGGAATTCTCTGTTGAACTTGTATCTTTTTTTCATACTTCTTATGATCATCTTTCTGACTTAACAGCTCTTACAGTTTTTCATTGGCCTGGCTCCAATACTATAAAAGATATTTTTCTAGATAGATATGAGAATTCTTTCTTGAATTTGAATTTTCCATCAGTCGGCCAGTTTTACACGGTCATTTTTTTTCATCATTTTTCTCTAGAGAAAATGAACCGTAAAAATACGTTCCTTTCTTCGCGACATGATTTCGGTAACAAAACTAGAAGAACGAGCATTTTACACGGTCATTTTGTTTTCTGATCTTAATAGGGAAGGATTTGATTCTTCCGGACACTGCAAATGGCGCTGAAGATCAACAGATGAATATCCTATCTGCGGTAACGAATTAGGTTGCTTAAGGACTGAACACGGAACAAAACGGTATTAGAATATAGTATATGTTTTATTTCACAACACTAATCACTTCATATTACAAATCAATACATTAGAAGGCTCTCGTAACTACACATAAGGAACAAATCGCATTAAATGCATAGCAAAGGGAAAAAAGTTTCAGAAAGTGTGTGTGTGTGTGTATATATATATATATATATATATATATATATATATATATATATATATAATGAAGACGTCATTTTTCTGTACAAATTGCATTCCATCTGGTCCGTCACTTTGTTGTGCTGCTGAAAAATGACCGTGTAAATTGAATTAAAAATGGGGAATGGAGATAGGTTATGTAAGGAACGATTCGATTGTGGGTTGTCCGTGGCCCGAAGGCACGTATTCTAGGAAACAGCTCCGGTATTCGGCTGAAAGGGATCAGTAAATCTAAGGAAACTACTTATTAGAGCGGTCGACTTGAGTTCAATTCCAGCAGGCGCCACAAAATTACTCATGGCAAACGCATCACGCACATTTCAGACTCCTAAAGAGAATCGAACCCACGACCTCACAATGCTCAAGCAACAAGGCGTGGTCTTAACGTTCGTCGAGTAGTTTTTTTTTCAACTTACTTCTTGATAAAAATATCCTTTATTCGAATTGAAGATGATCACATATACTAGTTCTAGAGAATCCATGATAAAACAATATATATCTATGTATAAAATTTATATGTCACCAATTTATCCTTATTCTAATACATTCCACTAATGATAATTCATAGAAATTCCATTCCGTGATATCTCTCTTCATCAATAGGATATTGCGATCTACAGAGCTTGTTGATTTGTGATTGTTTTCTAGATTTGTAATCTTTATAATCTTTATTTTTGTAAATAAATATTTGCCGTACAACTCGGTTGCTGATTTCTACATTCAAAATGTTCATTTATGACAGCAAATTTTGTTCTTTTTCAACGTATTTTCATATCATAAAAAGTAACTCCTTAGTGAAAATGTCTTCTAATACTCTGCTTTGAAATAGGTCCCTGATATTCTTGTAAAAGATCTGTGTTTAAGGCATCGTAAAAGGAGGGGAAACAATTATTCAACGAAAAAAGATATAGATTTTGATTGAGTGCCGTAAAAAGAGAGAAATAGTATCGGTAACTTAAAATGAACAAATGATAAATTCTGATTGAAAGTTTCATTGAATGTGGATATCATACCGTACCCTTGCCATCGAAAGTTCATTAACGAATATGTATTATTACATTTCGTGATCTCGTATTCAATGAAACACATCACGGGACTGTTACTGATGAGTAATCAATTGGCCCTTTATTATTTGTGCCAACTGTGATGCCATTTTATATTCACAACAGGGACACTAATTAACATTTGTTTACACCCGATAAATCAGTAACATTTTCATCTGGCGGGGTAGAGCTATTTAACGGACCGATCAAGACTGAATTTTTCCATCAAAATGCTGAGGGCTGAGGTGGAATGTGATAATAATATAAAGAGTTTGTGTACATTTCCCATCCAATACAGAACTTCCATGAAGCTTTAACTGAGCAGTGTCACAAAAGTTATCATCCTCGAAGTACCAGTTATGCAATAGTAACTCGTATGAAACCACAATGCCCTCACTATGTTATGTCGCCAAACCATTTACAGTTATACAAAGGAAGGTGGGGATTCATTTGGAATACTGAATGAAGAGTGGAGATGAAACATATCATGATTCGTAACAGAAAAATTGTTACACAATCGTAGAAAAAAGTGTTATATATTCCGTGAGTGAAGGTATTATTTTTCTCGAACTCAAACTCGATCATCCAAAAAAAAATAAAAATAACTTAAACACTAACAATTAATATAAAATAACTTTTTCCTCTGGAGAACAATTCTAACAGCTCTGATCGTTTTCCGTGGCTGCTCCGATTAATACCACGAGAATGAAGAAGCAGAACCCTAACAAAAGAGCCACGGACCGCGCATGACCATTCCTATCTGTCTTGTCCTGTCCTCTCCCCTTGCTTACAAACGCATAAACTTGCATACACTACACTACTATACAAAAAGGTAGACCAGTCAGGAGCTTAGAGTTTGTGACGGCTGAGGCGGTACTCTGCTAAGGGAGATAGAACTGGAAAGAGAACTTCCCCTAAGCTGTCGTGAAGGTCGGTGCCAGTTCTCATCACTCCTTGGCGAGGAACTCCGCCATCTCCTCGGTTAGAAGATTTCACTACACTCATGTGACTAATGACCACGGCAACAGACGTGCCCGGAAAATTCAATCAAATAATTAGTCGTACGCGTAGGCTTCCGCGGCTCGAGTCGATGACTTCTTCTTCGCTGTCCGGGTGACGCCGCGTAGATGAAGCCTGCGACATGTCAGGCGAAACGTCGGCCTCTCAGCCCACTACGCGGCGTCACCCGGACAGTGAAGAAGAAGTCAAATAATTAGTCAATCAATCCGATTCCCATCCGCTTCCAACGAAAGCGAAAATTCTTGCTTCTCTCTCTAATTCATGCTGGGGATACAAGCAGAATCGTTTGCACCTTTAATTCATTTGGGCATCATTGGTCTATTTAATGTTTCTAGAAAACAGAACTTCCCAGTGAAAATAGCTTGTGTGGAAAAGTCCTTACAATAATAATACGTTTATTAAAAAATTGAGATCCCTCATGTCTCGAAGAAGAAAAAAACATCACACGATTTGACGTTTAATGCTTTTGGCATCACTGCATGGTCATGACACTTGCGATCTCGAAAGAAGGAAAGCGTCCCTAAATCGTATATTTTAATATTTATTTGGTGTACTGATGTTTTTTAGATATAGGCGTGTGAATGTTGGTCATTTGTGTAAATCTTTTAAAATATATTGCAATATTAACTTGTTAAATTAAAACGATTTGACTTTTTTCTTTGAGTGGCTTTTCTTTTTTCATTATGGTTGCATTAAGTCAAAGTAACAGTGCAGTATTACAAAAAATTCATCTGGGATTGTAACTTTTAGAGGTCGAATGCATTATTGATGGGACTAGCTGATACTGATTGTTTAAAAAAATTCCATCTCAACTTCCAATCGTTTCGGCCTTGCATTCTCGCGGCCTTGCCCTGAGACGCCGGGCATCGCGCCACCGCTGTCTGGCGCCCATCTCGACGGGAGATGCGCGCTCGAGCAGAAACCAGCAAAACTTTCCGGTCGGCGGCGCGGTCCAGCGCCAAACCAGTTTGCGGCCTGGGATAAACCGCGTTAATAGGCCAATACAGATGCCGGGCGCGGCGCGCACCGCGCAGCTTGAGAGACCTTGCCGCCCGGAAACGCCCCCTCGGCGGAGCTGTGCATTCACTGGTGTCCCTCAGGGGTCTCTAACAAGACCCTTAATAGTGTTTGTTTGTTTATTTATTTATTTATTTATTTTTTATTTATTTATTTATTTATTTATTTATTTATTTATTTATTTATTTATTTATTTATTTATTTATTTATTTATTTATTTATTTATTTATTTATTTATTTATTTATTTATTTATTTATTTATTTATTTATTTATTTATTTATTTATTTATTTATTTATTTATTTATTTATTTATTTATTTATTTATTTATTTATTTATTTATTTATTGGCGGAACCCGGGAGACGTTGGTCTGCCCTTTACCTACCTCTTTCTCATTTCCTCTCCTTTTTTCTCTACGGCTCTCTCGCCGTCTCTCTCTCTCTCTCTCTCTCTCTCTCTCTCTCTCTCTCTCTCTCTCTGTCCCTCTCATTCACATTTAGTTGCAAATTTTTCACGTCTGAGCAGATGGGGTAATATCGAGAAGCGCCGGACCCGTAAAAATGTAATAGAATGTTCAAGACGATTTCTTCCTGTAGATTGCGGTGTGAGAAAGGTTTTAATCAACAGTATTTAATGCCCTAGAACACTTCGTTTAGGAGTTATTTAACGATAGAGATTAAAAATGCTGCCACTAGTGTTGCGGGTTGCATTTGACATTAATATTTAGTTTTGTTTTACAGCGCCATTTAATAGAGTTACAACAAAGTTAACGGCACGTAAACCTTTTGCGTGAAAATCATGTAGATGAGCCAACTTTCATGGAGATCGGTCACACAGTGTCGGAGTTAACCTCTCTCGTGTTTACCGACACCTTCTCTCTCTCTCTCTCTCTCTCTCGAGAGAGAGAGAGAGAGAAGAGAGAGATGTTGGTAAACACGAGAGAGGGTAAAAAAGAACAGAGAAAACGGGAGAACTCCAAAAAAAACTGCCGAAATATCTATCCACCACAAGTTCCACATGCATCAGTCAGGAACTCCAGCGACCAGCGGTGGAATATCTCTCCATCAGTAAGACCCCTAAGAGGCCCATGCGTGACGGTTTTATCCGTCCGTATTTGTGCTTATCATGTTTGGCCGTATTTCAAAAGCGTCAGACACGTTCCGTTTTGCCCGACCAGCTTTGATGCGTCCCTGGTGCCCGTTTATCAGCCTTCTAACTGGTCCTCCCTCCCTTCTTCAGTACTACCACCCTATCCTTTGCTTGCTTTCGTTCGGGTGAGAATTAATTTTGTCTGTCGAACTATCACTATCTGTTCTGAGAGGATATACTCGAAGCAAAGTTTCGAGCACGCAGGGCAAGGAAAAGAAACGAAAGAATGCACACGGGCCGTGGCCCAATTGTTATGGTACTGCTCAGACATTCGCCTGGTGCTGATTGGAGAAACCGCAGATAACTACCGGTCTGAGCAGTCGAGAGAATTCGGCTCTAGGCAGCAGGTGAATTTGATCTAGCTATGTAGCTAGTATCGAAATTTCTGCTACCGTTGGAATTCAAGCCCTACGACCTTCCGGTCAGAGGCACTGCAGTGACCTCAAACGATCTTTTCATCCGTTGAATCAGTACCTAGTTGAAGAATAGATAGCGCTCTAAATGGTAGAAGATATCCCTGCTATCTAGGCGAAGTAGCTCTTTGAGTGTTGCGAAACGAAAGAATGTTATTTGCACAAAGTCAACTTCTACAGTTACTACGTCAGCGGTTATGTATTCACTAAAATAGTATTCATTCACATTAAGTAAGCAATGCAAAACGTTTTAGAAGAACCCAATTCAAGTTCCAAACCACTCAGACAGCTAATGAAGTATTGATGATCTGGACTCTCCGAAGCCTACGACATCATCTAGCAAATGAAGTAGTTCTAAACTTTTCTGCGTCCACTGACATATATAAAAATCTCTATAAAACCACACATGTTGAAAATTAAGAATGGCATATTTATTTGCTCGCTTTATGTACGTTCTCTTCATTTCAATTAATGCAAAACTCAATTAACAATCGCATTTGATTGGTTAGATGGATGGGACCGTTTCAACGACGGAAAACTGCGCAGATATTTTTCTTCAAATTCTTTATTTGGGTTATGACTTACTGTCCCATCTTTTAATAATTTTATCAGTAGAACTTTCTTGATTCTGTAGAGACAGATTTCTATTTCTAAGCTTATCGGATAAAACTGAAAACCGTCGCCATGCCTAATCGTTTCGTATAATCTCTCGTGTTCTCTTGCTTATCCAGAATAATGTTAAATTGTTTTTGTATCTGTCAATGTAGATAACAGTTGTGCGATCATAGCATCATAGTGAATATTCAACAAGTTTTTCAAAAAGAGGACGTCACCACATGTGTTTCTGCAGAGAGGATCACATGGGCAGATGTGTTCGCACACAAATACATATGCATTTGCCATACCTAAATAACTGAAAATATTTTACAACAAACATGCAGAAATGTTTGTAATATATTTTAAATATATAAATTATTTGTTCTTCAATATAAAAAATTCTTCAATTATAGTGTAAATTATACTCGATTCGCCAGTTCCCCTCCCGCCATCCCACCATTGGCGTTCTTCGGGTTCTGGAATGGCATTGGATACAACTATTAACTGTCCGTACATTGATTACATAATTCTCTTTGCATATATTAAAGTAACAGTTTCAATTTTGAGAGTATTTTTGTAAAGTTTTCTTCAATTTTTCAATTAATGCGTCATTGTTGTCTACCTCGTCTACTGTCTTTAAAGTTTATTATTTCGTGATACGTTTTTGGATGCTTTGAGCTTCACAATCATGTTCGCTTACTGAGACAAAATTATTCCTTACCGATACGCCTACTTTTACTTTCTGAATGGTTAAGAAACTTGCTGTTGCAACTCTCAGTTCTGCAGAATTTATGATCACTTATGAGCCGTGACTTAAAAGATTATTAAGAAATAAATAATTCAGAGATTTTTCACGAACGATTTTGCTCGTCAATTCAGAAATGATTCTCCACATCATTCCCAGAGCTCACCATTTTTCATTCCGTCTAACGCGTGACATACTTCTTGATACCGATTTCTAATTTAAATTAGAATTTTCTTGAGTTAATCTCAAAATTAATTGTACCAAGAGTTAATAAAACCAGAAACTTTGGAGATTTGAATAATTAAGCCTAAACACAAGAAAATTCCAAAAAGAAATCCATCCAACTTTTACTTTCTTAATTTGACCATTGATTTATAGAGAGAAGAGAAAATATAGTAAGTATCGACAATGTTTAATGTGTAAAATCATCTCGCAGAAATATCTCTCTACCCTACAATCAAAAACTGAACAACTCAATTAACTCATAATTCATCGTTGGAGATGGTGATAATGATTCAGGTTGTTAATAGATTTCATTTAGTGGTATGAGTAAATTAGTGAAATATATTAATTCTCTAAACCAAATGCAACTTACCTCCACTGATGTCAATGATAATGATAGTGATGATATTGATAGTGTTCAAATGCCAACGAAATGTAAAAGTCGTAAATATTTAGGTAAAGTTTGTAGTATAACACAAACCCTTTCCAACTACATTCGCTTCTGCTCTTGCAACGAGTAGCATCCGGCTAGAAATATTGTAGGTTTGAAGGTCATCTTCTTTCGGCACTTCTGAAGTCTTTGATTTCCTCTTTCGATGTCAGATTGTCGAGAATGATCATCCTCATAAAATCAGAGTTTATAATAAACAACTATCTAATATCTAATTTTGTCTCACTAGTGCTTATAACACGTTAAAATGCATGAAGATATTTCTTGTATAATGCTGATGAGTATCAACTTTTTACAGAAACAGGTGTTGTCAGATGAATATGCTCGCGTTGTGCGAGTTAACTTAATGAAGTGTTTCGTATCTCAAAAAGTAATATGCCTTAAACAATTATTGGAGCGTGATTCTGTTGTCATAAACAGCATTAGCACGTAAAATGTCAAATTATTCGCAGAATACGTCAGTTATTTCTAATATCTTAAGCTATTCTTTATAAATGTTCTTGTAATATGAGTCATAATCTTTGTAACTTTCGAACTATAGTAGTATTCACTTGATGTTTTTATGGCGTATCAAACTTTCTTTTGAATGTTCTTTGACATGTACTTCTTATCACTCCTTCAACCAGAAAAGAATATCTTGCAAAACGTTTTATTATAGTATAAATTTCCAAAGGTTTAGCCTTGTAGACACTTGCACTGACACAGAAGTGCAGAACATGTATTGCCATTACAGTAGTCCCAATTCTGTTCGATTTATAATGAGCGTGCACCTTGACCTCAATTTGTTGTATATAATATAAAGAGAGAAACGTATCCTTGTGAATAGACATAAAGAAGAAATGATTCAAGAACAGAGCTGAGCATATTCAGGTCATGTCATTCTTGACAATATATGAATACTCGCCAGGACATTCATGAGGACGCTAGTTAATACAGGCGATCACTTAGGTGAAGTAGTTAATGATAAGTGTGCTCTAAAATCCCATTTGTCGTATATATGTTTCTTTCAAATGCTTCCAGAGAGGCAATTTGCTGCACTACAGGAATAGACATAAATTGAGAATACGACACTGAGTTTGATTGTGTCATTAAACTTTAATGACAACACATGTTTAAACACGTAACATGGTTGTGTAATTTTTAAAAACCAATTATTTATATTTTAAAATTTATTTTTTAATAAATGATTTTGCGTATGTTTCGATTAATAAATCTTATATTCTTTTTAAGAATTTCATTTAAGAATTACCGGTTCATGCATTATTGTTCTTCAATGAAGATTTTGAAGTTGTGCTTATATTATTTTTTTATTATAGATTACCACACATTTCGTATTTTAACACAGAAACATAAGCCAGGTAAACTGCAATACACGGAATGCTAATGCAACTTATAATAAACAACAGTACAAATATAGGTATGCTGAGTGTATTAAAATTACATTTACAGTTGAAAAAGCAGAGAGTAGAACAAAATTACCAGAAAATAGAGGCATGCTTATAATATCATGAAACATAAATTATTTCCTACGGTAATTTAATTTAAGCCTTATTATTTTGCCAAAAAGGTTTTTAAAATTTGTCCGGATATATTGTTTTGTTTTACTAACTGGTGTTCCAAATATCATATATAGGTTGATTTTCTACTTTTAATGATCATGATCATCAAAGATCGACGAAGGTTATTATTTCAAATTTTCAAGATTACAGTTCACCTCAAGATGGATTTACAGATTAAAATCCGAAACGTTATGCAATTTACAATAAAAAACTATCTCATAAATACTTCTTTATATTCTTTATTTAATAATAACAATGGTATTTTTGTCGTTAATTAAGGAATCTAAATTAATTATTTATTTGATGATATATTTCCCTTAATTTCTTAATAGTTAATGCAATATAATTATAGGTTGTTGTCTACTTCTACAACATTACTAAAAAATGTACGAAAACGAACCAGAAAAAATAAGTCTATTTTCTTTTCCCAATCACTGATGTTTAGGGAAATATCCTTGAAAAAAAAAATACACTCAGGGGCTTCGTAAGATTTTAAACCTAAATATGTAAATAACAAAACATTTTATATGGCAATTTGCATTACAAATTCCCAGGACATGTTAGTGATACATGATATACTTGACAAAGGAAATATTAAACCTAAACACTTAATTACAGCATACACTTCAGAGTTACACTATGCCTATATTTAAATGCACTATAAATAAGTCAATCTTAATTTCCGGAAGTACGTAATAATCCTCCATGGCAGCTCTGCTTTTGTTCTTCGTGACAACGTTCACATTAAAATAAACCAAAATGTGATGCTCCTCTTCACGAATTTGCCACAAACGTATGCTGAAGGGCTTGTGAGCTTAAGGCAACATTATCATTAACGGCATGTAGCGTATGCAGTGCTAATGAAGCTTAGACGAACGTAAAATGCAGCTTCCATTAAAATGAGCGACAAAGACTTCTTCCATCTCCGGCTGCCGGAGGGTGCGCCAAGGCCGCGCAGGTGTGGCGGAGGACACCGCACAGCAGGCGGCGAGGAGACTGTGGCAGTGATGAAGGGCACGCAGGCGGCCGGGTGGAATACATTGAACGCATCGCAACTGCATTCCACGAATACCTGCTGGTGCATTCAGCGAAGCGCATAAACAATTGAAGGGCTTGGGGCAATAACAAGGTAAGTCACACCAGCCACTGCACGCCTCCCGATTTTCGTGAATGTTAATGGAATCTCGATTGTGATGAATGTGTGGATTATCTTGTTATTGTATCGTATGTTTGAATAGTTATGATGTGCCTGGGGCAGAAAAAAGAATACACTTTATTATGAAATTTGTCTTTTTCACTGTTTCATTCTTCTTCTTTTTTCAATCTTTTTCTGATAACTTCTTTCATCAGTATTATTTATTTGCACATTGTTTGAAATAATTGATCACATTTACTGATGAAAAGTAAAGAAACATCACTATAAAATCAATTTCAATTAAAAATGTTGCATAAATTTGGTGATAATTATGAAGTAATTGAAATTAAAAATGGTAATAAATGCAGAAACAAAAGGATACATCAATATGAGTTGCGCAATGCATGAAGGTTACACAAACGGATGAGAGTACTTCAAATTCCCTTCTAATGCTAAAATATTATACAAAACTATACTATTTAACCCATTTGCCAATGTGTAAATAACTCAGAGCTCAATTAAATTAAGATTACAAAACGAACAATTGTGGTGCTATGTAAAATTTTTCGTAAGTCTAGTTGCATTATTTTAAACTAATTCCGTTGAAGTGTATAATTTATTTTTGGTAGTTTTTTTAAAGGGTTTTTTAAAAAAAAAATTCCATTAAAATAAAGATGATGTTGTAGGAATATGAATTTATTTGATAAATGATCATAAATGGAGCGTAAATGGAATCGATCAGTAAACTTGGAAACGGAAGATATGGGAGGAAAGAGACGGATATCAAGTTGAATGCAGCATTTATGCAATTTGTAGTTGAGATAATGCACCTTGATTTGCCTTGATTGTACAGACTAAAACAACACTCAACTTTGAAAAAGGGTTAGAGTACAATCTCCCTGCATACTTTTTAATGGATTTGTTTTCCATGAGTATAAACGCAAATAACGAGGAAATGCGTGGCAAACCCAACGTTACCCCATTGCTTTAACTTCCGCACTTTAGGCTAAAGAGGCAATATGTAGGAATTTTGCACACTGTTTTTTTATAAAACCTGCGAAAATATTCACTTCTATAAGTACTCCAATCTTAAAGATCTGAAAAACAACACCAGAAGACTTTTGTGAAATAACACATCTATTGGATGTACCCTGTTAGATCTCAAAAGCTTGTAATCTGCCCCAGTAATGCATGGCACACACACACACACACACACAAACGGAAATCGCGTACTCGAATATCTGAACTTTTCCTCTGTACCACGTACCGCAGAGAAAACATCTTGAAGTTAATATTGTTCCTACTATACCTCGTTGATCTGAAGAAAAGGAAAATAAATAAATAAATAAATAAAATAACGTTTTTAGGTCAAAATGCGGACAATTTTAATTTTAAAAATATTTATTTGCAAGCCTAAAGCCAATCCCTGCTTAAAGCTGCCGACGCCAGCGCGACCGGGCGGCGGGCTGCGAGCGGCGCGTCGGCTGTGGGGGCGGGGCCACGCGCCGTCTGCGGCACGTGCTCACGTGCGGCGCACTGCTCCCCGCGCGCGAAGGCCGGGTGCCACGTGATCGCTCGGCCGAGGCATGCGCCTCCCGCTGCGCGGCTATTCCTATTGTCGCCGCAGATTCCACCCCCAACCTTCACTCGTTTCCTCCCTCCCTGCTGCGCTCCGTCCGTCTTGCCCGCTCCGCCACTCCCGTTCGCGGAAAACCGCTACGCAGCGGCCCCTACTGCCGCGGGCGGGCAAAACCGATCGCCTGCAAGGGAAGAGGAGGAAAAACGGCTTCTGGGACCCGCTATATCCGACGCTGCGCCGCTGCTTTTCCTGCCGACCGCTCGTTCCCGGAATACGACGCCCGAGCGGTGCTGGCCCTTTTAAGTTTTCTTGGTTTTTAACATGGTCTAAATTATCATAATTATATTCAAAAGGTAATGTCCTGGTGGAAAAAAGTACAATTTTCATTTCGCCATAATTCATTTTCGATAATTAAATATTGTTAAACAATATAGTAATAAAATAAAACTATATATTTATTAATTTAAAATCATCATTATTATCACTGTATTACAATTATCTGTGGGTGTCCTTCATTCCTTGAAAATGGAGTGTCTGTCGTCAACTGTTAGTTATCTGATATCACCTGTAGTGAGTTTGAGTTAATTTCGTAATGTTCCTCGATTGTTCTTTTGCAGAGGTAATTCAATGGGATAGCAGTTCCCTCACTAAGCACCTGATGATGTAACAAAACTAGTTACGAAACGTTGTGCAATTGCTGAAATAAATGATTGTCGTAAAAAACTTTGGATACTTATATTTGCAAACATATATTGACAATCAAGAAGAAATATTGATTTATCACTGTATTAGTATTAGTGATGATTTACTAAAAACAACATTGTCAAATTGACGATCATGGTGTAGCATTAGGAAATGTCGTTCAGGGGATTTGGTCTGAGTGAGTAAAAAAATTAAACCAATAGTTTGCCGACGTTTCGAAGTTTTTTTATTCCATCTTCAGGCTGATGTTGAAAGCATATTTGTGTAAGTGTGTATTCATATTGATGTTGTCTTCATGCTTTTTACACTAGTACTGAGGATGGAATAAAAATATTTCGAAACGTTGGCAGACTAATGGTTTAATTATTTTACTCACTCTGCCCAAATCCCCTGAACTACATTTCAAAAACAAAAACATACAGGTTGAGTCATTGTCTACCGTTTACCGAACATAACTGTAAAAATGATAAAATAAGAATTTTAAGACGAATACCTTCAGGTAAACGAATAATTCAGATTATAAATTCAGGATATCAGAGTTGAAAGAGGATAGGTCTTGGGATGGCAACAAAATGGCGCCATTCTAGGACATATCGCCATGTTTACTTAATGTGGTTTTAATCTATGTTACTTGGAGACACTGATGATTTTCTCCATAATAAATTCATATTGTCTGCTACTTGTGGTCGATACTTCTGATATCCTGAATTTATAGTCAAGAAATACCACAATATCTCTGCTGCCACTACAGAATTTATCCAATAATTCAATTTATGCAACACATATTATGTATAATTTATATAGATTAAGATTAAAGGTGTCTTGCAAATCAATATATTATGTTCTTCTGAGCATTTAGAAAGATAACAGTCAACTGTCTCCGATTGTATCCCCAGGAATTAAGCACTGAGAGTAACTGTAACTGTACCTTCAACTGTATCGATGTAAGAGAGTAAAGAGCTCCAAATTTTGTCACCTACTTAAATTTCATTATATGCATGAACCTTATAAACAAAAGTAATTGCCTTCTGTATATTGATTGTAGTTTGAATTTTCATCAACAGATACGCTTCTTGTACTAGAACTGACGACCATTAAAATATATGAAATCCCAAAACAAAACTAAATTTCAATTTATTAAGCAAGCAAAACACATTGAAAGGCATGGAATGAAGGCCCTCTCTCTTCATTTTAAGGAAAGTGGCGAAAACTTTGCACAATGTTACAGTTGGGAATTTTCTAATCGATTCTGAACAATGTAATCGTCCATGCGTATACCAATAACTCGGGGGTCATGAAGTGAACATATTTCATTGGGGTCGTTTTGCAACGAGAGCAGTTCATGCAAAACGGGTGGTCGTCTCGCGACTACTTTCTCCTTGACTACTTGCCTGAATTTCTTCATCTGGAAACAATTCCTCCAAGCCAAACATTGGCAAAGCAATTCATTTCGTTATTCATATTGATATAATCTAGCATCTTCATTCGTCATAAATATGAATAATTGTATTAAAAGAAATTGTAATTAGTTTAATAAATATTAATTGAAATAGATTGCGTAATATTTCTTTTATGGAAAAGAATTTTTTCTCGAACACTTATTACGTTATCAAGGATAACCAAAAGTTATTTTTTGTCATTAACACTTAAATGCAATTTATTATTTTTCAGAGCCTCATGTTTTGTAATAGTATTTAATATTGTATTTACTCAAAAATACACTAATATACGTTTCAATTATCGATGTTTATATTCACATTTAATGTATTAAAATATTTTTGAGTAAATTTGGTTATCTATTCCGCGGGGCCTTTACCACATTCACCAACGATAAAATTATATTTATTTTAGCCATTCATTATTTACGATTCTTTGGCTTGGCGATGGAAATGGCTCTATTTCACAAAACCATTCGGTAGCAAACGGTACCTGATAGTACTGAGATGAAAATGGTTTTAGAAGTTTGCTCAGATACGTCATTTATTTCTAAGGTCCTTTAATATGCAGAAAATCTGCGACAGCGCTATCGGCTTTACTTCCCTTTTCTAGGAGAGCATACGACCTGAAACTCTAGGACCTCGAGCAGTTCCATACAATACGCTTTTGTAAATTATTTGTCAAAATTTAATTATTGACTTTTTCGTATTTATTTCGCCAAGATATTCGCTGCAGCTAAGTAGTCATTTTTTTAAAACAATTTAAAATTAAATATGGGGTAAATAATTTATTTATTTCTACATGGTTGCGTCATAAGAGACTAATAAAACGAAACAAAGTAATAGGTAAGCTGTTGACCGTTTTGAAGATAATATGATGAATTCTGTTCACCACCCTCAACTCTTGTTCTTGTTTCCTCCTCTATGTCTCTGAGACTGAAACAACATTGCAAGTTCTCCATTCATAGCTAACTCCATGCACTGTGCTAAACAGGCATTATACCTGATTCAATTACAGAACAACTACGAATATCATTCACAAGAATTTGGTCCCCTTTCATCATCACTCACACAAACCCTAGCTATTACTTTGTTACTGTGCGTGCTTTCGTATCATCCTTAGTTTGCCTCACAATTGCGTAACCTCGTTTGTTTTCATGTCCTCCCTCTGGCAATTTGGTCATAAGAGAAGATCTAAACATGCACCCGAGACAAATGCGACTCTAACAAAACGGTTGGCACTGAATGTTGACATTTTCAGGGGAAGTTGACGTAGCAGAATACCTAACAAAGTGATCGATCTACACAGAATGCGGGAGAACATTGGAGTTCTCTACAGGAGAACACAATGCATATGAAGGGATGTACTTAATACGTTGCCAGGGAAGTACATTAAATTTAATTCCTTACTAGCTGTCAGGTTACGCTTTATCAGATCTTCATTAGTGAAAAAGAAGATTACGTGATCATTAAGTAAATAGTGAACACATTATTGAGCCAAATCAAACATCTCTTTTCCCCCTCTTTCTTCTTCTTCCTCTTCTCTTTGCTCTTCTCTTCCTTTTGCTTCTTTTTCTCCTCGATGTGCCAATAAATATTGATGTACCATGAGAATTGCGGGGATCACTGGAAGACGAAGCATGTAGCACATCAACATCAAGCAGGTGTCTAATCAAACAATCGACAGGCGACAGCGTTTCACGGTGCTCAGTTAATTATATTAACTGCTAAAGCGACTAACATTTTGGATACAAATAATTTCTGAAAGTGAGATTTTTCTGCATACCAATGACGTTTTATCAAATTTTTTAGTATTAAAAACAGATGCTTTGATTTCGTTAACACACAATGTCTTCGAAATGAAACTCACTTACGAAAATGGTTTAATTAGAAAAAGATTCCAAACCATACGAATTGTGAGGCATCTATCATCACAAATGCAAACGTTCTTACGTGTTTATCATACAGTATGTGTCCGCCTGAATTCTCCTCTGCAGTAGAGAGGTAGAATTGTCTCAAGAAGGCGGCTTTTTTATTGCAGAAGTCTGTGCGTTCGCGTATGCGTAGTTATCTGAATTACGATCCTGAACAACATTTGGATGCTGTGATAGAACCTGATAGGTGGGCTACAATAAACACATCTTCGGGCGCACATGACGGTACTTTTTATAGGCAGCACAATGTTAATTGAATATTAGTAGTACTACTTTCCAGATTATTTATATAACCGATTATATTTATAAGACCGACTATTTTTCTAATTTTCTAAAATTAAATATCGGTGTATTCAATTATACAAAAATTGCTCCGTAATCAAAGATATAAATTAATTCAAATCTCGGATGTCAAATGAGATAAAACTTGGCATTTAACGCTCTTCCCCTGTCTCTCACAGTGCATCTAGAGCTGCTTTTTGACGTTATCTCCAACAAAAAGCAAATTTTATTTTGTATGTCTGTTTTGAATGGTTATGTTGTGTGAAGAAATGTTAAATTTTTGGACTTGGAAAAAATAAATTTAACAATAAAACTGCACTTCACTTAACAGCATATTTGCCTGTCACTAAGCTTCAAGTAGATGATTCTTAGAAATTATGTATTACATTTCGAATTATTTAAATTCTTAACACAAGAAAACGAGTATCTTGTAAAACTCTAGACGTCACACATGAACTAGATATGCAGATATGTCAGTTTCGTAGCCTACACACGACCGTTGTTAAATTTGTAATGGGTTTATAACAAGAAAATCATTTCAAAGAAACAGAGCATAGTAGGCTATGCAATGTAGGCTATCTCCATCTAAATTTCCTCCAGTGTACTGCAAAAGTCAGATATGAGGAAACGGGAGACCGTGTACGGACCTAACATGAGTTTTAAAAACACACGACTGCTGTGACATAGATAACATTATTTTACTGCTTTTGTATTTCTTTAAAACTTCAAAATAAGAATGTCTCCCAACCACAAAGGCTATCTTAATCAACATTTCTTCACTTTACCAGAAAAATAAGCCTTGAGTAACCTCTGAAAGAGGACACGTATAAGACAAGATTTGCGAATTACATACACATGACGGCTGGGATGTTCAAAAGTAGTTTTGCTACCCAGTGCCAGCGCCATCCCCTCCCAAATCCCCATCCCCCTTGAAAATAATGCAAATAAGTGTTGTTGAAGGTTTTCGCGGCGAGCCATGCGAATACTCTTGGCTGTGTGGGTGACTCCGCGTTGAAGTCGGAGATTTAGACGGAAATCATGTGTCTTCAGGTCCTCAAGATCTGAAAAAAACCATGAAAGGAAGGAACAAACGTCGGCATCACAGCCTTTAACGTGGCGTCACCGAACACGAACAGCCAAGAGCACTTGAAAAAAACACGTTCTGGAATATAGTGTGGTAGATTCACCTCACCGATGGCGCGGGCTGATTTCGGGGCGAGCGGGCTGGCGGGGGCCCGTTCCACGCAGGAGGCGAGCGGAATCTCGATGCCGGAGAGCTGCTTTGGGGGCCCGCGAGGGGCGTGCGCTCCGCTGGAGTCGAAGGGCCAGCGGACCCCTCGACGCGTGCCTGCCTTTGGCCGCCCCCGCTCCTTCCCCTCCCCTCCCCTCCATCCCCACCACCACGGCGCCTTTCATCCTCTCAGCTGCGGCCCCGTTCCCGCCCACACATACACACATTGTAACATCTCGCAGTCATTCAGTGAACGCTGAGGCATTCCTTGTCATTTTACGTCGATGTACTCATCCCCTTTGCAAATTACATTGTAATTACAACTGCTTTTTTGTTCCTTCTGTCAAATGTTATCTATGCCTTTACTGCCCGAGTCTTATTACGTACCATTACATCATAATTTTCAGTTTCGAAGTAACTCTCTAAGTAAAAAAGGCCGTTATGCACCTCATATTCTTATCAATTCTGCTTGAATTTACGGTTTTTTGTCCAAACAATACCTTTTCTCGTTAAGATAATCGGTGACCCTCTCTCAAATTCAAGTTCAAGAAATGGTCATTCTCTGTAATTCAGTATTGTGGACACGAAATGTGCAGATATGGTGTTTTATGGTATTCTAATCGCTCACACGTTTTCTCTCCGTCTCATCTATTTCTTCTGCAACACTTGCTTTATCTCAGAACATAGTATAAACTGCTTCATAAAGCCATCCTCTCCAACAACAGTTTAGCAATTCAGATCATTATCCTCAGTACTCCAGCCCTGGAATGACTTCTTTATTACCAACCACTGGCGATAAAGAAATTAAAAATATATTTCTGGCTCGCTGCCTTCTTACACAACGAATCGACCAAAGCAACTATTCTGCGTGGCTTTCCCCATTTCCCACCAGAGTCCGTCATTCCCCACGCTGCGTTCTTCCCCGCCCCGCCCATCCCCTCCACGCCCCGCCCTGCCACTCTCCTCCCCGCCCCGCCCCGCCCCGACCCACGCCCCTCCCCTCCCCGCCTCGCCCCGCACGCGCGCGCACGCACACACGGCGTGGCTCGGATCGATGCGAGCCGCGGGTGGCGGGCGGGAGGGCGGGCGCTCACGGGCGAACGAGCACGCTGACGCACGCCCGCGCGCTCTCGCCCGAGGGCGGCGGGCCGTGGCGCAGCCGACAGCGGGCAGAGGGGCGAGGAGAGGAAAAGCTAGCCGGGGCGGCGAAGAGGGGGGGGGGACGGAGGGGCTGGGGTGGTGTGACGAGAAGAGGGAAAGTGTGGTAGGAAAGAAGGGATCGGTATGAAGACGACGGGGTTGGATGTGGTAGAGTGGCAGGATATGGAGGGGTGGGCAGGCGAGGGAGAGGATGCAGGGGTGGAGTGAGACGGGGAGGGGAAGTGTAGTGCGATGCTGAAGAATGAAAGAGCGGGAAGAAAAAAGGATGGCGGGATGGGGGCGCACAGTGTGATACGGAGAGGAATGGGATCAAGCTGAGCGGGGTGGGTCGGCGTGGTTTTCAGAGCGGGGAGTAGCTGAGCGGCATAGAGTAGAGTGGCAGATCAGGGAGGGGGAGAGCGTGGAAAAAGGGGAGTAGGAGAATGACAGACCCGGATGCAGGGCGGAACGGGAGATACAGGAGCAGTTGCAGAGGGCTGGGCAAAGCAGGGGGCAACGGAGAGAACAGAAGGAGGTGGACAGGGAGGAAGCAGCACTGAGAGGGACTGGGCGGGGGAGGAAGGGGGGGGGCAGGGCGTAGAGAGGTGACAAGCGGGGAGGGGGACCGTGGAAGGGAGAAGGGGACAGGGAGCTGGTGCGGGGCGGAGGGATACCGGACGTGGGAGAGGCTGGGCAAAGGAGGGGGCAACGGAGAGAGCAGGAGGAAGTGGATGAAGAAGGAGCTGAACTGAGCGGTGTGTGGAGGGGGCGGGGCAGGGAGGGGGAGAGCGTGATAGGGAGAAGAAACGAGTGACAGACCCGGGGTGCAGGGCGGGGGGGCAGGGGGGCCAAGCGAGGACGCGTGGAGGGGGCGTGGCGGGGCGGCGAGGCCTCTGGGCGCAAGGGACGCACGGTCGCGCTCGAGCGGGTGCTCCCGTTAACGTTATTTCGGAGCCACAACGCGCGAGCCGGCGGCGCCGCGGGCCACGCCCACTGGACGCAATATCCATCCAGCGCAAGTGGCGGCGCGGCGCCTGCGACCCGCGGACCCGCGCGCAAATCAACGCTCCTCAGCGCACGCGTGTTTGTTTAACTACACGCCTTAAGACACGTTCTCACGCTTTAACTTGTTCCAACTTTACATCACAATTTCAATCAATTTACTTTTAAGTGAGCATGAATGCCAATAAGAGTATCCTCGACCATTTTATGAAATTAATTCAAACCATGATTGCGGAACGTTTGGAAGGTTTAATGCAATTTACAAAATACATCATATTAAATGAATAATTTTCAAATTTACGAAGGAAATTGCACTTATAATAAATGTAATACCTGAAATGTATTATTAATAAAGATCATTCAGTTCCGAAACAAATTTATGATTCCTATTATTTATTAATGTTAAAAATTGACAGTAAACAGGAAATGTGTTAAAAAACATTTTACATTTTCTTAAAAATAAATATTGAAGGTCAGGAGAAAATGACATAATTCAATAAGTAAATTACTTTGATGCTCGATTCCTTATGGGTGCCTCGTGTTGTGGTATTCAAAAGGCCACCCTCAAGGTCATTCTCCACCTCTGAGTAACAGAATTCAAAGCCTGGTCATTCCGTGTGAAAACTATGGTGTACAAAATGAGTTCGTGGTAGGTTTTGTCATGGGTTTTCAGTGTCCTGTTCCTTAAATTCCAACACATCTTTTTCTTCATAATGTATCACTATCAACTCATCTGCACTTCTCTGATTATTTTTGCGTTCATCGAGCTAGAAGACGTTATCAAGTAGGGTAAGCAAGAGTCCTCTCTCCAAACAATCTCCTCTTGCGGCAATGCGCCATCAGTGGAGGTGGGTGACTGTGGATGTTTCAACTCCATAAGTTGAAAATAAAATGATTCCTCTATGAAATAAATAAAAGTATTTATTATATAACAATTATGTTAAAATATAGATGAAAATGATGCTTCCATTTAATAATGACATTTTGTAGGTTTTTGTCATTTCTAAGTATCCAACATTTTACGGAATACTTAACATTAATTATAAACACTTAAAATATAGAATCAATGTATTCCTTTGAAGTTAAGAATTCTTAAGTTTCTTGAGCAAAAATAAAAGTTTTAAGATTTTGTTAATGGTTAATAAAAGTATGATATCTTACTAAATCCCAAATGTAGTTACTGTGATCCACTTTCATGATGCATACAGCCGATCGTCATTACTAGAGCAAATACAATTTGGCCACTGGTCTCCAGGAGAACAGGCCCTGATCTGATATCCTGTGACGAGGGAGTTTCAGAGAGAACGCGGATCCACGAGAATAGACGTGGGAGCTGGGGTCGACCACATGAATCGATGCATCGATGTGTCTGAATCCCGTGAGAATGCAGCGACTGGGCTGTGAGGCGGGGAGGACGATTGGTCGAGACGTACCCGGGGAGTTGCAGGAACCGGCTGTTAAATGGGGAGAGACAAAGGGCTTAACGAGGACGAGAGGGCATTTCCCAAAAGTCCCCATGCTACCCCCTGGCTTGTGACAAGGGCCATGACTTGCAGTAATGAAGTTATGGTTGCTGCCTGGTGAACTGCGCCCGAAGACACCTGAAAGATGTGTCAGATCACAATGAATTGTTTGCGTAAGAAATAATTTATTATTCCCGTACAGCTCTCCGGTCTCATTTTATAATAATGTGACAATTTCAGTAAGGTTGTGCTGACAGCGATTGGGAAAACAGTAGTTTCCAGTAAAAAGCATATTGGGAATATGATGTAAAGAGCTAGCAGCAGTTTTGCTATTTTCTTCATACTAAAAAAATCATTGATTGCTCACTGTAAAACCTCTCATAAAGAAATATCAATAAGAAATAACGAGAGCCGCTGAATTTGCAGTTAGTTTCCCTTTATTTTCAATCTCTAAAGCTAAATGAAAACTTCCCACACATTGTACTGAGCAGTTCTATTTGAGTGAGGAATATAATCATAATGAGAATATTTTCAGATTTACATTATAATATTAATTTCAAGAATTTGGGGAGACAATAGGAATTGAAAATGTAATGTGAAAATGTGGTATATAATTTCAAGCTCAATGAACAAAAATTAGTGATCCTTGAAGGAAATGAAAATAGAATAATAATTTGGTTTATTGTAAATTTGGAACTTTTAAAACTTAATTTATTTATAACCGTCTACTTAATTAGGATGAAACAAATAGAGAAATGTTTCGTGGAATAATAAAAGCGGCTGTTGTAATTTCGAAACAGTGTACCTTTGAACACTTTATTTTTTATGCCACGTCAGCACCATTTTGCGATATCTGTTAATGTTAGTTTGTCAAGTACAGTTATAAGGTACTACTATTTAAATATCAGCTTGTTAGATGATTCTTGCATCCAAGCGTTTGTTTTTGACATTGAAAAATAATATTTTAATTTAGTATTTTTTCCTTTTTGTATTATATTTGATGAAAGTGAATACATTTGGCAGTAAATGTTGTTTGTCTATAAAGTTCTAAATATTTTAACATAATAACATTTTTATAATCTTTTAACATAACTGATAACCTGGCAGTATGGTTTGTTCCGAACTTCACATCACCTTGTGCCTGTAAACGGTTATACTTAATGTACCTGTGAACATGTTTTATAGGTAAATGACGTTACAAAGAAAATTATTTCAAAGGTGTTTAAGAGGTTATGATCATGTAAATTGATAGCAATAAAGATGACGATGAATTGAGAGCTGATATTTATAAGGATGTTGATGAAATTATGATGAATCATGAATGTAATAATTTTGAAGTTGGCATCTTTGTGCTTGTTTATTTTTAAAGCAGAAAATCAATGTCGGTTACCTAAAAGAAATTAAATGTATTCAAAATGTATGTTCTGAATATCAAAAGAAAAATCTGAAATTGACGGTCGAAACGGATTTGTTTATTTTGTGAAGATATTTTTGACGTTCGTGAATCTAAAAATTGGCAGTTAAGAAACTACCAAGACCAGTGGAAGATGGTACCTCACGATCAAAGAATGAACAGCTTGTACTTGGGGTTAGTGTTTTCATAGTCGAGAATATAATATAAAATAAATATGTAACTTAAAGTTATCTTTTATAATTGACTTGCAGGTACATAATTGCATTGGAAAGCCAGGATCATTATTTTCATTCACTGTAAGAGCATTCTTGTGTGAACAATTTTACTTAAGTTTTCTTGAAATTCACTCTAAAAATGCGTGTTCCTTTTCACATGAAGTTTGGTTTGCAAATCTACAAGTCCATTATGTAGTACCTCACAACACGTTTTCAGGTTTTGTTGTTTTTTCGTTAAAAATGGGAAATATGTTGTTTGTCATTCATATAAATGAAATGATTTGATATTATATAAACTTCTTTATATAAGACCTTATCTTACCAAGGTGTTAAGCCCCATTTTTCTCGAAACTGACATTTGAGTTCACAATGTATTGATGACGAATGATGATGATTATACTGATTTGACTTGACAATACATTTATTCTACACGACACCGTGCATCGTCGGCCAAAGCGCCATGTGTATAATTCCTTGTACACTAGCCACTATGCATGCTGAAATATAGCTCAGTTGGTGGTAGTACGTCAGACAGGCACACTGCACAGAGGTTAAGTAGCACGTGACTCATTTCTCGCCTGTAGGATTCAGTAGAATTCGGTAACACTTTAACTCCTTACCCTTGTACACTTTTTAGCTGTAAGTTTTAATAATAGGGTTATATACCATTTTTGTAGAACTTTAACTTCACACACATGTTTGTTACAGCCAATGAGCAAGAAGCAAAGAACAAATAAGCAAAGTCAATGAGTCAATGAGAAATGAATTTATTTATTTATTTGCGTCAAAAAAACAGTTAAAAACTGCGTATGACGTGCTATGGGGAAAAGTGAATTGTGTGCACATTTTCAAAATTCTGCGATCTCTACACCAAGTCATATACTACTTAAATTTTGAATTTTGAAAGGGAGAAAAAACAAAAACTCCCATGTAATAAAATCCATTTTCAAGGATAAATAAGCAATAAATTTTGAATTTTGAAAGGAGAAAAAACAACAAAAAAACTCCCATGTAATAAAATCTATTTTCAAAGAAAATAAGCAATAAATTTTGGCTCTTATTACTTCCTGCCGCGACAACATGGAAACGATAATTTGAATAAATGTATTTCCCACTGAATTCTAGAAGACGTGCACAGAAATGAAGTTACATTTATGTCCAGAAGCAAAACAAGGGGCCATCTCAGCATTTGCTCAATGGATCAGGAAACTGGACGAAAAACCTGATCGAGATGGGGTCATTGACCCGGAAGCTGTAGTACAATAGTTGTTACAGGTTGTTTATACTCATTTATACAGTCCAAATGGTAAATAATGCATTATGTATCATTGTTAAAATTAATGTTCCTTTTCTTGTGATGCTCAGTATAGTCTCTAATTGTATAGAAACAGTTATGCAGCAGAAACGATTTCACTTGGGATTTAAAAATATAAATAAATATATAATAAAATATACTACCAAAATATAATAAATAATACATACCAATATAATAAACTAAACCAAAAATATACCAATATAATAAAAAATACTACCAAATCAACTAGAAAACCCGTAGAGAATGTTGTTTTAAAATATAACGATATAAATGTGAACGATCCGGCAACAGTGGCTAATCTCTTTAACCAATACTTTTCGAGAATTGCTGCCGATCTCACTAAGGGTCTTCAGGCACAAAACTCAAAAACTCAAAAACAGAAAAAAAATGAAAGTCAATTCAACAACTCAAACTTTGAAGAAAAATGTTCGAAAGGCTCAGCCTTGTTTTATTATCCCAGAAGTTCTGTTTTGATACTTAGCTCTTTGAAAGTTAAAATCAACAATTATATATTTTTAAAATATTGAAATATTAAATAAATGTTATTTGAATGTAAAATTAATTTTTTTTTGAATATATAATTATTTACTCATATTTCATAAGAGTAAGTAAATTTTGAAATATTTTTAAAGTGTTAATTTTTAAAATTATAAGAAATATATATGTAAAATACATGTAATATATCTACCAATAATGATTATACACAGACCTCTATTCACTATGAATGTTGGGATCTCGTCAAATGTTGAATATACATTTTCTTCATCTGTATATGCATCAAGGAGCAAGAAAACGTGCCAACTCATTCCAATGAAATTTTGTTACGTTTCTAAATAGTTTGTAGCAATGTGGCAACGCTACAGTACATATATATTAAGTATTTGGTAGAAATTCGACCTTCTTAAACCTTCTAGTAAAGTTCAACCTTTCAAAAATTCTTAACTAGGTACCTATTTCAGGAATATTTTTATATTTTAAAAGCATTTTGATATTATTACAAACTCCAGCATTACGACTGTATCTTCAATATTGTACTAGATAATGTTTCCTTCCTGAATATGCATTTCTTCTTTAGCGCAAGAATCACTGTAGCAGAGTTCTGCAAATATTTGTTCATGAAACATCTCTTTGTTAAGTTTTATTCCTCTCGTTTGTTTTCTCAATTCGATGCCGCACGAACTTGAAACTCACGAGGCAGGATGTTTGTCCAGTGCTACCACGCTTGCTCAAGAGGCGAAGCTACTCGTGTGGAACGGAACATCCGCCTCTTGGCGATGAGTTCAACGGATATTGCGATCATACGTTTCGAGATCGTTCGAGATACGACAAAGTTGTCACGATCCACTCATGGTGAGATTCCCTAGTTTCATTTTGAGTCATTTATATAAGTGGGTTTCGTAGGTACACAGTCTGTAACTCAAGTGTACGTTCGCTCTTCTCCAGTTGGATTGGTAGTTACATACAATGAGATTACGCAGATTTTTTCTTAGTGTTCTTTTAAAAGTGTTCATTTTCAATCGTTTATATAAGTTGGTTATTTTTCGTATGTACACAGTTTGTAATTTAAGTGTAGGTTCGCTCTTCTCTTGTAGTATTGGTGAGATACGCAGATACAACATTGATTTCGAACCACAATGCAATAAGAACGTCCTTTACGTATGTCATTGCCATGGTAATAAATAATAAAAATAGATAAAAAATTAAACCAAAATATATCTACCGAAAAGGCGCCTAGTATTAAGGGCCGTATTCATAGTCTTGACTTATAATAAGGAAAACCTTAAGGAGTTCCTTAACACGTTTTCCAATTCACAGTAGCAACTTATCCATCCACATAAGAAAATACTTATAGCTATAAGGAAGGTCCAGCCTTCACTTATAGCTATAAGTGAACCCTCTCTTGATTCGTTGAAAATTGTCGTAATTTGAAAGAAATGGAAATGGACGACTATTTCAAAGATTATAAGGATTTTTACAGTGGCATCTTTCTTTGCAGCAACAAGTGATATTTACGAAACATGCCAAACACGTTGAAAATGCACAGCGATCGAGAATTTAAGAAAAAATATTGTTTTAGTAAACCTTTTTTGTACATTTTTTGGTAACATTGGTGGCTAAAACTACCTCTAACTAATAGATATTTACTGATTTCGTCACCATTTAAGCCTTTGTTTAAGATACTGGCACTATTTAAGAAACTGTGTAGGTTAGGTTACCTCACGGACGCAAGAATATCTTCACGGCCAGTTTGATGGAGCGCTTCTGGCAAGATTCAAGTGGCTGTGAAACAGCCAATACGCTGTTGCCACACGAAGCACTGCTAAGCATCGTACTTATTATAAGTATCGTCTATGAATACAAAATGTGTATAAGTATTTCCTTATCAAAAGTAACTTCTTATAGCTTAAGTATTTTCTTATCCTATAAGTGACGACTATGAATATGGCCCTAAGAGTGTAACAAGGAGTTGTACTATATGATAATGTTTTGATACTCAGTGTTTGTACTTTTGTATTTTCCTTTTTATCTACACATTGTTAACACTAGAAACTCCATGATTGATATAATTTAAAGCTTCAGCATCAATCTCCTTACAAGGAAAACTATTTTTTTTCTCATAAGATTAGATATGTATTTCAAAATTCACATAATCGTATTATAAAATGCTATTTGTGTGATTAATGAAAATAACCATTGGTTTGTTCCCACACGACCAGTGAAAGAACTATCATTTTCCCTTCTCTTTGAAGTGGTTAAAGTTGCTGAAAAAACGCGCATGTCTGCTTGTCTGAATGTTGGACAGCTGTCATTATAGTACCTTATTCCTTTTTAAGGAGTGATTCATGCAAATTATCCTTGATTGGCAGGGTACCGTTTTATTACACCGATTGTATTGCCACTTCCGGTAATTTGTCATTCAAGATTCTCCACAACTTTATGACGCCAAACAACGCTCTATATTACAAGTTCTCAACCTCGAACCATTTCAGTTCTCCTGCGATTTCCACCGATCGACATTGACCTGTTCTCGAAGGAGCCCAGTTTCCTTTCGCCAGTCCCCCATGAAGACTGGATCCAGGCTCCAGGGTCGTACCTGTTTTATTCTTGGTACCGTCGCTGACATTTAGTTTCAGATATACAATCCTGCACCACCTCAAACGCGGAAACTTGTGCAAACCTCGTGCATCTTCTGATCCGATTGGAATCTTTGATATTCGCGGCTGTTGGGAACAACGCGGGTCCTTCGTATCTGAATCTCGGCCAGCCCACGACTCGGAGAGTACTGGTGCTTCGGCGCTTCCGCATTGTGATTAATCGTCTGTCGGCGTGGAAACGTTCCTCCCCGTTGCTGATTTATGTAAGAAGCGAGGTGTTCGCGTTTCGCCGTTGAGCGCGCTGTCGTCGCGGCCGTGTTCCTATTGACAGAGCAATTCTGTCCGGACTCTGCAGCCCTCGCTTCATGAAACCACTTATTGTCATTTAATTTTGTAGTGTATGTGCGCGCGCGCGTGTGTTTATATTTGTGTGTGTGCTTATATTTGTGTGTTTATATTTGTGTGTGTGTGTGTGTGTGTGTGTGTGTGTGTGACAGTATTTGAAAGAAAATGTAAGATACTATGAAGAAGTGTGATCGAAAATGCTAACATTTTCGGCCTTTATTTTCCCTCACACTTACACATGAAAATCAAGAAACAATTCCTGAAATAATATACTGCATTTAATTAAATAGATGATTTTTACACTAAATGAAAACAATTTCAACATTTGAGGAACAACTAATCAAAACTGGTATTGTCTACTGGTGAAAAATGTTGAGTTTGATATGAAATCGCGTAGTTTTTAATACGCTCTATTTGCTCCTGCTTTCAGATTTATTTAAAACGCAGTTAATTTCATGTGTTAAAATGCGTTTTGAAGAAATCTGAAAGCAGGAAGTGTAAATCTTATTAAAAATTATTCGATTTCATATCAAATTCAATGTATTCCACCACTGAACAATATACGATTTGATTAGTTGCTCTTCATTTGTTTGTCAGTTTTAATGACGATCAAACAAATCCCTTATTTTTCCTGGGATTTGTAAGAACAAATTTTTTAGGCACTTATAGTTCGTGTATATGCATTTTGTCAATACACAAAATCACATGAATGTGAAAAATATTTCTTAAATTTAAATTAATGTATTTCATATTTTCTTACCGTTCCCTGATCCTCACAGATGTACTTCATTGCAATACATGTGTTTTAAAATACGTTTTTCATTACAATTCACCAGGTATATTGAAAGTTTCAATTAAGTCAATGTGTACATTGACATAAGTTCAATCAAGCTTGCATTTACTGCATAAAAAATGTGTTGTGTAGCAAATAAATCTACATGATCTGCCCACTACTAGCCCCAGTAAATGATAATGTGTTTCGAAACTGAGAAGAGAGACCTGTGAAATGTAGATGAGCATCAACCTAGTAATTAGTGAATTATTCATTAGCCTGTATAAATCATTAATATATTTTGTGTTTTGCAATATTACAAAATAATGCTACTTACTGTTTACATGACTTGTTGCATCATGTTAGTAATGTGCATTTACAACCAATGAATATTTTTCTAGTTTTTTAAGGAGTTGGAAATTACAGCAAAAACCGAAACAATAGCACTCTGACCTTACGTTTCTTTGCAGGTTGAACGTGCTCGCCTTTCAGCCGCCATGCGCCGATTGGGCGGTTGGGTAGAAGACTTAGTCCCATTCTCGGTTTTATTGGTTAAGCGGCATATACAAAAATGCAATTTTCCACGTGGAGTGAGCTGTTAACAAAATGGTGACTTATTTAAAGTGAACTCCCGTCTTCCCCCGTATATATGACCGACAAGGAGGAGGTGGGAAGGGAGGGGGCAGGGAGGGCTGTGAAAATATATAGTTTATTATTGAATATGGAAATGTCGAAAGATGGAAGATGGGAATTGAGTTTCTATTGTTGTTGAATTTTATCTCTTTATTCACTTCCTTCTTGAGGTTTTAATTGTTTTCGAGTTTTTTTCTTAGGGGTGAAGGGGTGGGCGAAGGTGGCGAGGCGAGGTGCCGCATAAAACGGGAGGTGAGCGAAGGTCGATCGGTGGGCAGCTGAAGAGCGCACGGTGTACGTAAAGTGAGAAAAGGCGAGTGATGAACTGCATCAAAGCGGAAAGTGAATAGATGGGGAGTGAACAGAAAGCGTGTGGTGAGCGGAATAAAAGCAGACCGAGAGCGGAGGAGAGCAGGTGGAAAGAGGGACTTTGCGAAGTCGTTAGGGAGTGAGTTGTGGCAGGTTCGATAGTAGGTGGATAGTAGCTGGAGTGTTTGCGGAGGACGTGTGGGAAGTGGACACAAACGAACGGCAGAATGAGAGTACACAACTGGCACAGACCCCCAGAGAGCACACGGAGAGATACCGGTGAGTTGACAGAAAGTGAATAGTGGGAAAGTAGTGTTTACAGAGCGACGTAGGAAGGGCGGGCGGAGAGCAGGCGGAGAGCGGTGGAGAGCAGGCGGAGAGCGGGTGGAGAGCGGGGAGAGCGGGCGGAGAGCGGGCGGAGAGCGGGCGGAGAGCGGGCGGAGAGCGGGCGGAGAGCGGGCGGAGAGCGGGTGGAGAGCGGACGGAGAGCGGGTGGAGAGCAGGCGGAGAGCGGGTGGAGAGCGGGCGGAGAGCGGGCGGAGAGCGGGCGGAGAGCGGGCGGAGAGCGGGCGGAGAGCGGGCGGAGAGCGGGCGGAGAGCGGGCGGAGAGCGGGCGGAGAGCGGGCGGAGAGCGGGCGGAGAGCGGGCGGAGAGCGGGTGGAGAGCGGGCGGAGAGCGGGTGGAGAGCAGGCGGAGAGCGGGCGGAGAGCGGGCGGAGAGCGGGCGGAGAGCGGGCGGAGAGCGGGCGGAGAGCGGGCGGAGAGCGGGCGGAGAGCGGGCGGAGAGCGGGCGGAGAGCGGGCGGAGAGCGGGCGGAGAGCGGGTGAAGAGTGAGCGGAGAACGGATGGAGAACAGGTAAAGAACGGATGGAGTGAGAGAAGAGCGGACGGAGGGCGAGACAAATGAAGGATGTGTGGACAGAAAACGGTCTATGAATGGTAAAATGTGTGTACACATTCGGCAGGGAATTGCAAGAGAGCATGTGACGGGTTACTAGAAAATGGTCGGAAAGAAAACGATGGAAAAATAGTGTACATTCAGCGAACCATAGTAAATGTCACTTAATGACAGAATACAAACGGAGTGCGAGCGGAGAGCGGTCGGTAAGCGGGTAGGGAGGGGAAAACGAGCAGAGAGCGGGTGGAGAATGGACAAAGAACGGACGGAGAGCGAGAGAGCGGAAGTTTTCAGAGGTGAACCACAAAAATATTTTTCCTAGCATGCAAAGAGCGAGAGGAGAACAGGCAGAGAGCGACTAGTGAGTGAACGGAGAGCGGGAAGAAAGTGGGCAAGGAGGAGGCAGATGGATAGCGAGCAGTGAGCTGGTAGAGATAGAGCGGGGGATGAGCAGGGAGTGACCGGAGAGTGTGCGGAGAACGGACGAGGAGCAGGTGCAAAAAGTGGAGAGTGCGCAAAGTGGAGATGCATGAGAGGCGTCACGCTTTGGCAGGCGTTCCGCTTTAGGCCGCCATGCCACGCACGTCGCGTTGATGCGCATGATAATCTGGCACATCGGCGTGGCGGGAGGGGGCGATCACTAATGACTCCGCCGACCGCAGGAATCCGCCGTGGCCGTTGGTCACCTGCTTGCCCGGTGGCTGGAGATGATGGAGGGGGGGGAAGACGCTGACTTGCAAGCTGCTGTGATTTGCCTTGATTAAATCTTCCTCACCGGGTTCCATGGCACCATTATCTGAATTCAATTTCGTTAAGCCTGTGTTTCTATATACACACCATCAACCGGGGGTGTAGAAGACATAACATGTGTAGCAAGATAACCGCATTGTTGAAAGGATGCCGCATACCACTAAAGCCACTTGTTTACCTTCGGGTAGTTATGATCTTAGGTTACATATATATCTTTTTGTTTTAAAAAATTGGGAAATCCATGTGGAAAAACGTCAATTGTGAGATTCTTCTCTGACACTGAGAAATTGAATTTCAGATTTGAAAGTCATTAAATGTATCTACCTTGTATTTCAATGGCGACATTTCAAACGCATGACTCATGATACTGGGGAAAACAGTAACCGTTCAGATAGTCCATCGTTTTCTTATAGATTATATAAATAAAGTTGCCAGTGTGTATTAACACGTTTGTTGCCTCTCACTTTTTGGATTGGTTTGGTTTGTTTTTTTCCGTGTTTCCGGGCACGTCAACTGCTTTCGTCATTAGTCCCGTTATTGTAGTGCATGTTCTTCTCGGGAGATGGCGGTGATCTCCCGCTGGACGGCGAGACCCGGCGCCGACCTACCGTCGGCTAGTGGGGTTTCCCCCTAACCAGGACTCTCCCCCCCACGGAGCACCCCCCCAGCCGGGGCAAGCTATAAGCTCCCGACCGGTCTTCCTGAATATGTGGTAGTGTAGTGCATATTAGTGTAAGTGTGTGTGTGTGTGTGTGTGTGTGTGTGTGTGTAAGGGGAGAGGATAGGACAAGGAAGAGGAAGGAAAGATCGCGCGCGGTCCGGGGCCCGTTTGGTAGTGTACTGCTCCAGCATTCGCCTGGTGTTGATCGGAGAAACCACGGAAAACTACCGATCAGAGCAGCCGGCCACTAGAATTCTCCTCCAGACAGCGACTGAACTCGAACTAGCTGAAAAGCTAGTGTCGAAAATTCTGTCGCCGTCAGAACTCGAACCTAGGACCTCCCGGTCAGAGGCGCTGCAGCTTTCACTTTTTAAGTATCCGCAAATATCTTTTTCAGTAGTAAACTAATATCCTAGAATAGTTATTTATTCCAAGCAATTGCCGGTCGGCCAAACTCGAAGTCGACGAGACATGAAGTGATGAGAGCCGGGCGAACAGGGCCCCGCTCATTGGGTGATGGGCGTCGGTACGAGGGGGCGTGGCACCAAGCGGAGCATTTCGTATGCGGCGCCAGCGCTCTCAGGCGCCAATCTGCATAGTTACATACTTGCGTGCGCTCGCGGCCGCGTTTGCGTCTTCATTCGGGGCCACGGCGCCACCTCTGGGACTATGGAACTGGTTCTTACGGCCGCAACCACACATCGGGATTCCGACCTCAGGTCATAATGAGGTATACTTCGCGGTGATCTGCTTGTGTGAGTGGGTACTCTACGCGTGTTATAACCACCGGTTCTTGCCAGATCGCAGAAGTGATGTTTTGTTTATCCGTACAGTGCTGGATTTGGTCACTGTATGAGATGACGAGAAAATCGACCTTGCTTTGATTTCTTGTAGAAGGACATGATTGATTAGCACCGTAGGATCCTTGTAAACAAAGTTGGTTTAGGTAGGCAAAGGAGCATTCTTACAATCCAAATGAGTAACGGAAGACTTTTTAGATATTTCATTTTGACGTAGGCGATACACAACGTCTACTCAACTTATATCAAATTTCATAAAATTTTGGCTTTCATAGAAGACAGGAAGACGCTCTAAAATTATTCTCTAAAATTATTTATTATGGTCGCATTCACTGGGAACTCCGAACTCCGATTGTTAGGTATGGTAAGTATACTTCCAGGTGATCTACTAGTATCGGAGGACATGTTAATCGTGTTATAAATACCAGGTCTTGTCACAGCGGAGAAGTGGGTATTTAAGATCTATTTTGTACTGGTTCTTGTTAACGTAATTCTGTATAAAATCGTCTTCAAGATGTTGCTTTGCTTTTGAAGAAAGGCTATAAAGAATTGAACAGCAAATATATTTTTTAATAGAAGGGTTTATTTGTACAACTCAAATTACTAGCGAATGTAATTGAGCCAAATTATTAGTGTCTTTATCTTTAATGAGCAGAGTTGTTTGAACAATTTTCGAAAAAGTCATTGAGCTCTCCTTCAAATATTTGAGCTAGCAATAGTACGCATGTATGTTAAACGAGATTGTGACATGGCAACAAGAAATATTCTATATTTTTTATGCCAAACGTTCTGTATTCAGGGATGGTTTGTCAATGAAAAAATATTTGTTGTTGAATTTTTCACGCAACTCAAAACTTTTTATTTTCATTTCAAATTAGCTGATTCTAAAGTGCGTAATTTTGAAAACAGCAAATCCGTGTCACGAAATGAAACATTTCATCATCTGAATAAGATATGTCGATTTTATTCCATATCGTTTGTATTAAGAGAATAAAGAATTACCAATGGATTAAAAAGGCCTTCGTACAGTATATTGATAAATATTACTTACACCTTCAAGAATATAGTATGATTGTAGTTGTATGAATCTGAATAATTATATTTCACTCTAAAGTATGTAAACCTTCTAACGTGCTACAGAGATCTAATCTCATAACACAATGAAGCATAATATGTCATATTTTCCCTTTTACCTCCACAATATATTTTACAAGCGAACTCCATATTTGTAAAATACCCAGTAACAAGTTACAATTGTATTTCAGTCCCTAGTGCTACACCCAAGGCCAACTGCTTCATTTATTTCTCTCCGCCGTGCTCATGAACAGTGTCGGCCGCTGTTGTTAGTTGTGGATCAAGCGTTCATTTGCTTTGTGATACTGCCGCGTAATTGCTGTTGGTATCCATGACCACGCTCGTGTCAGCGCGTAACCGGACGCAAGTACCAGCGCATCTAGTGACGATACCATTTTGAAATAGACATCATTAGGGGGTGGATTTTAATGAAATGATTTTTTTTCTTTTTACTTTAGAATAATGCCGTTTAGTATTGAAATTCATTTTATTTTATGACAAAAATGAATGACTCATTTTTATACTAATATTTTTGCATTTTTATCAGTTTCGCTTAATAAATCATTTTTAAACCTTCCCCGTCATTTTTAATGCATATTTCCCTGGGTTTATCGTTGTTAATGTCATTTTAATGGTATTTGCTTCAAATAATATTTACGAAATGCAACAAATGTTCTCCACAGAATTCCTGAGTACCTATACTTGGTAGCCTGTTCGATTTCTTCGCTCAGAATTTTGTTGTTGTTGTTATATATGGTCGCATCAACATTTTGGTCATTAGCGACCACTACTGGAGTTAGCTTTATGATAAATGTAAAGATGAAACGATATGGCGATGATAAGAGGTGAAAGAACGAACACAATACAACCATGCCCGAGGCGGGACTCGCACCCGCAATCCTTCGGTCCAAGATCGTTATGACACTACTGCCTTAGCGATCTCGGACACCGGATCGGCTCACAGAATTTGTAATGTCAGCCATTCTGAGTATGTAATCTAAGGTTTCGTGACGCCTGTCAACGTCATTGGCGGTTCATGCAATTTCGGGATAACTAAAGACGAAGATTACTAGTAAAGTACTGGTAAACTGGTAAAGAACAGTTCAAACCAAAAGGTTGAAAGCCAGGTTCACTTGAACGATCAGTAACATATCCAACAGCTTAAGTTGTTCATTTGAACTGGTTTTGATAACATTTTTTTCGTCAGTTTTCTTTGCTTTTAGTGCATTTTAAAAACTTTTTAAGAGCATTCTATTTATCATTTTTGGCGATGTTTTAGGTCTTCAAAATCCGCCCCCTAGACATCATTCACAAAACAAAGAAAAATTAAAAGTTCATAACACACAAAACAAAATTAATTTTAAAAAACCTCAGTTGATTAACGTTAATTCGTCAAAGAATGTCCAGATCCGAAACTGTTCTCATTAAAAAAACTGTAAACCTCCGAAAGACCTCAGGTCAAATGAGAAAAAATGTATTGGAAAATATATTGTGTTGATGATATCGTAGACTTCCGCGGCCAGAGTTAAGGCCGCGGAAGCCTACGATACATATCCTCCGGACAGCCCAGATCATATATTGTGTTGATTCCTACAACGGAGCAAAGTATCGATATAACAGTAGTTTCGAATCTTAATTTGATAAAAAAGAAAATTAAATACGTTTTACAAAATAATCAAACCCTTTTCTGGATAATTTTAAAACTGCTTTTCATCATAACTCACTTTTTTCCCATTAATGTCTTATATTTTACTCGTTTAAGTGTAAAGCAGTATTTCTTTTCTCCGAGATAATTCTAAAAGGAAGCATTTTGAAATGTTAGAATGAGATAAAATTAGATCAATACGCTGGAATATTGATTTTTTATACATCAAATCTATTCACAAGTTAGTAAAATAGATTTTTCGGTGTTGGAACATGTTATTTCAAATGAATATCACAATATTAACGATTCAACAGTATCCATCTAAAACATAGATAGGAACAAAAATATTGATAGTTTTGCGTTAAGTGGATGTCCATAACCACATTTATGTCGAATTAAAGTGCAAAAGAAAGATATATGCAAATTTAATTTCCGGTTAAGGTTAAAAAAAATTTTTTTTCCCCCAAAAATTTAAATATACAAGTTAAAAAACTTATATATTATTTGTGATAGTTAAAGTGTCTTAAAATAAGTCTTATTTGATGTATATCAAGTTGTGACGATAAGTTGTAAGGGCTGCACGTCTGAACCTTTAAATGTAAAAGCTTTTTAAATTTTCATACACTCAATTTCGTATTCGGTGTTCATTTCCAAAATAAATTATTCAAAAGTTCTCTAAAAATATTCAAGATCTCCATAGAAAGACCGTTATTGACACTGAAAATGTGTTTCTATATTTTTCCATATTTTAAATGTAATAAGGGGCACAAAAATAAATTCCAACAATGTCTAAATAACGAGCCCACAGTAAGTATGGAAAAAATCGTAAAGTCAGTAGACTCCCGCTTATGAATTAATTGGTTTTCAACGTCAGGCTTATGGGAACTCTAAAACGCCCTCACATACTCCGGTTCTCCGAATATGGCACTGAAACGAGCGCGCAAGAGCTCAATTTCTGAGTAGGTCGTGCGCCAAACACCTGGCGGCCGGGCGGTGAATTATGTTGTTCAACTGCGTCACTCGCTAAACGCCCCATTGACAACGGAGAAATGGATACTGAAACGTTTACGAAGGCGCGCCTGAATGCTTTACTGCTGCGTATGAAAGGTGATAAAGTTTATGACTAGTTTGCTGTAGTCTTCGTCAATGGTTCCTCGTTTACACAGAATTTACTAATTTATACAGTGCCGCTGTGTCTCTTTAGCACAGCACGTCAGAGGCAAAAACGTTAATTAACATTTTCCGTTGATTTATTGTTTTTAAACGGGGAATATTAAATTATGGTGTCACTTTGAGATTGCTGTTTAAACACTAATTAGTTGTCATTACAAGCCCTATGGTAGTAAGTTGCGACCGCTAATGAAGAAGATGAAGATTACAGTGCTGAAATAGCTTGGTGTAGCAGCTGGAAGTGATAAGGTCAACTCGATACTCAACTTATCTTAGTTTCATGAGTGTCTTAGGTACTCATTAGGCAAATGGCTGTATAGCTTTTAGAGCCTCAATGAATCTGTGTTGTTCAAACAGCTACGCCATTTCTAAAGCTGTAGAATTAAATATGTTAGTCCCATTTTCGGTGAACTCTCCATTTTTTTGAAAACTGCAACAAATTAACAAATCAAAACTACAATATTGAAGATATAGATTTTTGTCTCAGACAAAGTCTGTTGTAAATAATCAGCTTTTTAAAGAAGGTAATGTACTTGTTTTGAAATAAACACGTAGTTTGTGCATAATTTACGGTTGAAATTAATGCAATGACTAAAAAGAATATTTTCTCATAAAATCGCTCCAATTTTTTAAATTTTTTTTTACGGATAGAAGAAGGGACGCTTAAAACAATAGCATAGGTATAATTTTCGGTGAACTCTATGAATTTTCGAAAATTTTCGAATTTAGAAATATTGTGAAAAAATATGTGTTGTTGTAGCTCCACTAGTTTGTTTGTTTGTTGTTGTTGTTGTTGTTGTTGTTGTTGTTTTGTATTTTAACTCAATTTATAAAATGAATTACTTCATAAAGATTCCCATTTGTGGGTATTCACATATTTTTTTAAAATTTAAGGTAATCATTTTAAAAAAGACCTATTATAAAAATATTTATGGAGGGTGAGAACTGAAATTCTGCCTCCCCTCCCCCCACAAACACTTTCTGTATCCACGCTTCTTCCTCCAACTTCTGCTAGTTGCAAGTAACATTCTCGTTCGTGTCATGCGTTGTGCTGCATTCCCAGCGTTATCTACAAGTGCAAGTTTTGTTTTACTGGGCAATTTGGTTGTGAAGAAACCGGATCCTCACATTATTACATGTAAAAAACACCAAATTTTCATATTTGAGTTTAACGAACATAAATTGAGACATGACATGTGCAATTTTGCATTTATTTTAAATGCATGTTTTCTAATGAGCATTCGCCTTCATAGTTAGGATGAGTAATCGTCCTGTCGGATTCATCCTCAGCGCTTCTCAACGCGTGATTTTTCAACTACTGGGATCATCCCCTCAGAGATAAGTAATGCGGGGGACTAACCGTTTCGTTCAAGCCTTCACTTACAATTTCCAAGTCACTGAATGAATGGATGTAACGAAAGCTATACTTAAGAAAATATTATTCATCTATGCCTCTCATTACATTTTTACAAGTTTTAATATTATAATAATTAATATAAGTGTTATCAAGCAAATCAAATATGTTTGATCGTAGCCGAATAAAGTACTCTTAATCAACTTATGTTTTTTTATAAAATTTTGCACGCGTTATCTTATATTCACAACTTTTAAAGTTCTTAAGTCGATCAGTTGGAAATAAATACAAAAGACCATTGAGACAAAGCTACTTAAACAGTTTCCCTACTTGTTTCTCTGAGCTTGAATTACATTCTTTGCACTGTTTCTTCATATTTGGATGAAATTTTGCAATAGTCATCAAAATAGAATTTTTTGTATAGTAACACGCAGGTCGAGGAGAATTAATGCAAATGATTATTGAATTTTGTTCTAATTTCTCGGAACAAAATCAATTATGCAGAATTTAATTTCCCAATGCCTGAGATTTCTTTCATGTTAAAGAGCATTTTGTCCTTCAGTGATGCAAAAGACAAAAAAACAATTTATAGGATATGTATTATTAAACTTTATTGTCCGTTATTAAATCAAAGGATATTTGTAGAGTTTTCTCGAAATGAATTTAGAGAGAAACACATTTTTTTTAAAATTTGGACTCCAAAATATCATTGTCTGATGTTTTCCTATTCTCGTGAATCTTTCTAATTTATGAAGTTGAATTAAATATTCTTTTCTAAGTCATTCTAGGTAATTCACGCTTTTTTATAATTATCATGCATCAATTTTGGATTTTAAACAAAAATATAAATAATATATTCTGTAGACGTTCTCCTGACACAGTCACCTCGATTTGTTGTGTATTGTCAGACTACGCCACTCTTCATAAGTATAATCTCTCTAAACACCCGCCATTTCATCATGGATTTGGTAGCAGATGTTATTGTCCAATTAGGAAGAATTTAATAGATTAGATACAATCGACCTTTGAAAAAGTCAAGAACTATCATTAAAGTTATGGTAAATATTAAAATAAATTAATATATTAAAATCTTAATATAGATATTGGAATTCATTTTATGCCACACAAAATTATGTGATTCATGCTTAATTTGTGTTTTTATGTTTTGAAATCGTTTTACACACATGTGACATTTTCAAACCTGAATAATGAAAATTTTATGTTCATACTGTGACTCATAAAAGTTTATATAAACACTTCTAACGCAGTAAATACAATTTCCAAGTAATCTAATTACAGTGTACACCACAAAAGAATGAATGATGTAGGAGTAACGTATATGTACTATATCGTCTGCGCACAAGAAAAATGGAGCATCTCGCAAGTCGCCATTTTTAGTAACACGCCAAAAAATATTTCATTTTAGCAGTAAAATTTTCTTAACAGTAGTTGGTAACATAAATCAGAATCTAAAGTAAAACACTTTGTTTTGACTGTGAAATAAAAGGCTGTACTCAGGAATGTCCTTTTTTTTTAATGTGTCACTTTACATGAGCACCAACCATGTCTCAATATATCACATGGTGATTATTTGTATTCTACGATACCCCATATTTACTGTTTGTGAATGTTAACTAATATGCATCAACGTACAATGAACCTAGAGTTAAAATCTACTAATATTTGTGCTTATAAACCACATAACTACATGAATGAGATTCCTCTTATCTCGAAGCACGGGTGACGTCTGCCTCAGAATATTTCTAATTAATACCTCAGATTAAGTCACCAATGTTTACTAGCAGACAAAATTTGGTCTTAAATTTGACAATTATCTTGAGGTCACGTTCTGAAAGTAATTTGTGACTTTTTGTGAATCATATATGTTAGTGATGAGCATTGCTTTATAGAAAACCAACACGAAATAAAAGCTAATCACCATACTTGCAAATTATATTGTAAAACAGCAAATGCAAAAAATATTAATATAACTATTATTATAAACTATAAATATAAACCTTATAAAAATATAAACTTTAGAAAGGCTGACTTACTAGCTCATTGTCTCCCATGAGCTGCAAATCGCTTCTGAATGACACTTATTTTAGAATGTCTTAGAGATTCAAAATACCATTAATGTGCTAGTTGAATTTTCATTTCTGCAACATACAACAAAATTGTAAAGTTCCTCAATTGGAAACCAGACATTCACCATAAACCAACCCACCGTGAATTAAATCCTGGTCCGAGAGATAAAACTTGAGTGCAACGAACTTCACACAATGTAATGTTTATTTAATTGTACGGAATGTTTATATATTTACCCTTCCGAATGGCGCTCATTTTCATGTAGAGAAACCTAGAAGACATTGATAATTGCCCTGAAATAATGTAATATTCTGATATCCTCGTATTGGAAGATCTTGGGGCAATAACAAGGTAAACCACACCAACTATACCAATCACCGTGCTATTCATGAATGTTAATACATCGATTATGGTTAGAAGTGTGAATCATCTCGTTAGTTCCCTAAGCCCTTAATAAATATGAAACACACATATTTGGTAACAAGAGAAGACACACTTTCACCAAAATCAAGATATTCATATTTAAGAAATCAAGAGGTTTGTTGTTGCTGGTTTGGTTTAGAGTCCAAACCCTTCATTTACATGCCTTAAGATGTAATAGAAAATGAAATCAATTTTATTTTCTCTCTACTGCGTTATCGCGAAGAAACGGCAAATTTTCGGTAGAAAAACTCTTGTTACAGGGCCCTGGTAACGAAAAAGTGGATAAATCCCGTTGCTAAATTTAGAAAAATACTCTAGGACGTGGTGTAGTCGGAATCCATGTTTCGTGGCTCCTTGATACTGAAAAATCGATTGAGGCCAAAACGTCTGTCCGTTTGTTCGTCTGTCACTCTGTAAAAACCGGCTAACCCGTACTGCCAATCTTCTCCAAAAGTCATATCCCCCAATCGATCTGGGTGATATCGCGCTTCCTTGAATTTGAAATCGGTATTTTAATTATGGGGGTACTTCAGCTCATGGGATATTTTCAAAATTTTCAAAAAAAATGGCTCCAAAGTTTTTTATTACATTTTGTTTTTGGATCGTCGGTCGTATAAGAGAATGATGTAGATCGTTCGTGGAAAACTCTAATATTTCGAAAATTGCAAAAATTCAAAATGTTTCGGCGTCTTCCAATATCTACAAATTTGAAGATAGATATTTTTCCCTTAAAGAAATCTGTTCCTTAAAGATGTATTTTCAAATAATATCATGTAAACTTTTTGATAAACTTCAGTACTTTTCGCGTAATTTTGCGTGAAAATACGTGCGAGAAAGTTCGTGCTGTCTTAGCACCACTAGTCGACCTGCCGGTCGGCAGCAGCGACGATGGAGGCGCAGGCGGCGCGACACCGCCGCACAGTGGTTGATTTCCAAAATCTGGCGGTATTTAAATCATAAATGCATATGCTCCAAGAAATGAATATCCAGATGGGCGGGTTCCTTATATTCTTGTCTAGTCTGAAATAACAGCCATAAGTGCATCATTCATTTCTCAAAAAAACGGGGGGAAGAGGTCTGTTGAATGAGCGTTTCCGAGCCGCAGGCTCAGCCGTTCCTCAGATCTGCTTTGACGCACTTGGTGTTACTGCCTAATGACATTGTATTGCTAAGGATAACTTAATTGTTCGATATAATATATTACAATATAATGAATTTTGGTTGGTTGGTGATTCCAAGCGCGTCAACAGCCTAGGTCATTATTCCCTTAAGTGTAGTTCATGTTTTCCTCGGGAAATGATGTGATCTTCCACCGCTGGATGGCGTGATTCAACACCGACCTACCGCCGACTAGCGGGGTTTCCCCCTAACCAGGACTCTCCCACCAGCAATGCACCGCCCCTGCCGGGATAAGCTCTAAGCTCCCGACCGGTCTCCCGGAATGTAGTGTATGCAGTATAATGTAAAGTAGCACAAGGAGTAATTCTGACCATTTTCAACACTGTCGGTGCTACCTCTCCCTTGATAATATTTTAATACCGCTAGATGAAGGAAATCCACCACTGTGCGCTGCCGCATCCCACCGCCACAGCACGGCGTGGCGCGGTGCGTTATGTTAATGTGCCGATGCATATTTATGAGGACGATCGCGCTCGAAAAGTCGCCGCGGCGGGAAAAGGAAAAAGACCTCGAGCGATAATCAGGGGTGACAGATTCTGACGCGTTAATTAGGGACCTTCACCCCGGTCGCGGAGACCGGCGACCGTCGCCTGCGCCGTTGCGAAGAAGAAGGCCGGGAGCGGTAGCTCAGTGCATCAACTAATGTCACTAAAGCGTCTCTGACCGGGAGGTCTTAGGTTCGAGTCCTGACGGCGGCACTAGCTCTTCAGCTAGGTCGAATTAAGTCGCTGTCTGGAGACGTATTCTAACGGCCGGATGCTCTGATCGGTAGTTTTCCATGGTTTCTCCGATCAACACCAGGCGATTGCTGGATCAGTACCCTAACAAACGGACCGCGCGCGATTGTTCCTTCCTCTTCCTTGACTTATTATCCTCTTCCCTTACACACTAACATGCACTACACTACCACAAATTCCGGCAGACTGGTCAGGAGCTTAGAGCTTGTCCTAGCTGGGGCGGTGCCCCGCTGGTGGGAGAGTCCTGGTTAGGGAGACACCCCACTAGCCGACGGTAGGTCGGCGCCGGCTCTTCCATCCAGCGGGGGAAGATCACCGCCATCTCCCGAGGAGAAACATGTACTCACTTACGGGACTAATAACCTAAGCTGTTGACGGACCCGGAATCACTAACCAACCAATCAATCAACCACGTAATCAGGGGTGACAAATTCTGGAGTGTTAATTAGGGACCTTCACCACGGTCGAGGAGGCCGGCGACCGTCTCCTGTGATGTTGGAAGGGAGCAACGGAAGGTCATTTGAAGAGTTGTGTCGCATGCGGAGAGGAATAACGGGAGCTGCTACCTCTCGGGTTTGGTCGTGTGGTACAGGTAAAGTAACGCAATTTGAGAGGATTTTGAAGTTTTATGTTCGGTAAAAATATTGAGATGTTTGAATAATATTTGTGAAGTATTTACATTAATGAATCGTTAAATAATGGAGTTTCCCGATGATAATTTGTTTTTTATTTATTCCGTGCTCATCACATAAAGCTAATTATAACATTCCCAATCACACTTACTCTCAAATACAAGTTCAATATCTTTTAACCCCTTATGCACTCATCCAATTTCAACTGCCTTAATAAAAAGATTAATGAAATTGAAAAGTTATGGAATGAGGAAGTGGGGTAAATTCTCAAATCCTGAGAAAACCTGCCATGGGCCCACTTTGCCCACTAGAAACTCCATATGAATTCACTAATGGTCCATGGAAAGGTGGAACAGTGGTCGTACATCCGCCGACCGGTTGTCAAAGCGGCCGTCGGTTGGTCGAATTCTTTTTAAGTCTTTAACGCTGAGATACCATGTTGAAAATTTAGGGTATTATGGTGATAAATTAACATGAATAAGAATATGAAGTTAAATGTGGGAAAAAATACGAGAACCTCAGAAAACTGACCTCAAACCCACTTAGTCCATTCCAAATTATGGGGTCGATTGGGGTCGAATCAACCGCGTTGTGAATCACGGTTGATCGCTATCTTACGGATTGGTCATGGAATTCTGAAATTCAGTCTCATGGAATTTCGGGAAAATTTTTTTGGTGCCTTTACTTACAAATTCCCAACTACCAATATTATCATATCATAATCGTCATCTCATAAAACGTTTCAGAGTCATTTCACCTCGTCCATCATTCCTTCGTCCTTCACTACCATTGTTTAACCGAACCGACGTCATCTCCACTTACACCTGCACTTTTATTTCACCGCATTAAACACCTGCGCTTTTATTTCACCGCATTCGTTTGCACCCGAATTAATTACTATGCACTTCAAACGTAGTTTGCCGTAGCAATCGTGCACTCAGGAACCAAAGATTTCCAGTTGTGTTTATTTGCAAGCTTTATCGACGAATGGTTGTTATATGCTAAATGATGCTGATAGAACCTCCTTAAGAACATAACCTTAAGTTTTCGAATAGAATAATTTTTTCATTAAACAATAGATTTTAGCTGCGAATTGCTGTCTATCCCTACAAAGTTCCACAAGCAAAAGCATCATCACTGAAACCGGCAGCAGTAGCTCTGTGCATAAATTGATGTCACTGCAGCGCCTCTGGCCGAGAGGTCCTAGGTATGAGTTCTCACGGCGGCAGGATTTTCGACACTAGCTTTTCAGCTAGGCCGAATTCCGTCGCTGTCTGGAGAACAATTGTAGCGACCGGCTGCTCTGATCGTTCTCTGGTAGTTTCTCTCGTAGTCTGGTAGTTTTCCGCGGTTTCTCCAATCAACACCAGGCAAATGCCGAAGCAGTACACTAACAAACGGGTCACGGACCGCGCGCGATCTTTTCTTCCTCTTCTTTGTCCTATCCTCTCCCCTTACACACACACATACTTACACTAGCATGCACTACACTACCACATATTTAGGGAGACGGTTCGGGAGCTTAGAGCTTGTCCCGGTTGGTGGGAGAGTCCTGGTTAGGGGGAAGTCCTGCTAGCTGACGGTAGGTCTGTGCCGGATCTCGCCATCGAGCGGGGGACGTTCACTGCCATCTACTGATGAAAAGCCTGCACTACACTTACCGGACTAATGACCTAAGCTGTTTACGCGCCCGGAATTACCAAACAATCAACCATCAAATCACTACGATCACTAACATTACCATTGTCGCATATATCGCATTGTCGCACCTCTCAATTATTTCTCCCATTTCAACATCGTTCCCTCTTCCTGCAGCCATCATCGATCTCCCTCGCCGGCGCCGTCTGCTCTTCCACTTGTAGTTTCGCCGCATTCGTTTCCCGCGCCCGGAATAGCCCACCGGCCCCGGCGCGGCGCCGCCTCGTCCTTATACGGCCGCAATTACGGCCGCTCCGCACAAAGCCCCTGCCGCGATGCCGCGCGTGATATCCCGGTCGCGCCTCGCATCGCTACCACGCACGCATTCTTCCGCGCCGCGCAGGTTGAGCAACCCGCGGGGAAGGGGCGGGAAATCGCGGCGCTGCCTCCTGCTCCGCCGGCCACTCCCGCGCCTATCAACTCTTCATTCGTTGATTCATGATCAAGAGCAGGTGGCTCGTGCCATTAACGGATGTCATTGCAGTGTCTTTGTCCGGGGGGTCAAGGTACGAGTCCCGAATATAGAAGGATTTTCGACATAAGCTTGTCATTACGGCGAATTCAGTCGCTGTCTTGAGAATTCCAGCGGTCGGCTTCTCTGATTGGTAATTTTCCGTGGGTTCTCCGATCAACACTGGACTCCCATCAACCCGTATAAACGGGCCACGGACCGCGCGCTATCATTCCTTGACCTATCCTCACCCCTTACTTTGACATAATCTTACACTAAACGGAAGTGGAAACCGGAAACACCCCTAGGCGAGGGAACATCGGCGCCGAATCTCGCCATCTACTGGGAGAAGATCATCGCCACCTCCCGTGGAAAAAATATTCACTACACTTACGGTACCGATGTCCTTTGCAGTTTACGCGTCCGTGATCAGTAACAATCGATATCCTGCTCCGCTGAGCTTATTAACTATCCATTTGTTTATTCATTGATAGACCGATGGTTTCCGCACACGTCCACTGCTATGGTCATTGGTCCTGTTAGTGTAGTGTATGTTTTTCCTTGTGGGATATCGGAAGCGGTAGCTCAGTGCATCAACTGATGTCACTGCTGCGCCTCTGACCGGGAGGTCCTAGGTTCGAGTCCTGACGGCGGCAGGATTTTCGACAATAACTTTTCAGCTAGGTCGAATTCAGTCGTTGTCTGGAGGAGAATTCTAGCGGCCGGCTGCTCTGATCGGCAGTTTTTCGTAGTTTCTCCGATCAACACCAGGCGAATGCCGGAGCAGAACCCTAACGAACACATACACCGCGCGCGATCTTTCCTTCCTATTCAAAGCCCTTTCCACTTCCCCAACACATATACAAACAAGCAAGGTCCTTGGCAAGCTTTTTTATGGTCTTTTTTTATACAGATAAATCTCAATGAAAACGATGTTGCCATTGAGAAATTGTAATTGGTTTTGCGATTTGTTGTATTTTATTTTCGCAGGAGTATGTTTCCTAAATGTTCGTTACGAAAATCTAATTACAATTGAAACCAACCTTTGTACTTAAGTTTGAAGTGTGGGATTGTTAGGCTCAAAAGAGCGCGAATTCGAATCCTGCCTCGAACAGAATGTTTGCATTGTGTTGTGACATAGTGGGGCTCTCCTAAATACTATCTCCCTAACCTCATTCATCAACCCTATATCCCGTTCTATCAGCCATATTCCTTCTCTTACCAGTTTATAGATTCTCTTATATGTAGATAGTCGAGATGGGTCTATGGGGGAACCTCGGCAACAAATCGCAAACCGAGAGGGACCTACCGGCTAACTGGCAGTTGAAACGGTGGATGGAACTACTACCGGTAAAAAATGTGCGAAAAAAACGAAGAACGACGGGATGACATATCCTAGGATCCTGCGGAGAAGAGAGTAAAAGCGGATGTCAATGAGAACGAATGGTTAAAGCGACTAAATAAATCAAAAAATAAATAATAAAAATAGTCAAGGTCGCTAAAGCTGCAGAGTCGTTCCTCCCTCGTGCTTGAAGGGTTGTGAGTTGGAATCCCGCCCGCAGCGTGGATGTTTGTGGGTGTCTGTATGTTTGTTATCATCCATTCATCCTCTATCATCATCATTTTATACCTCATCCCCTGTAGACTAACAACCTTGGGGTAAAAATGAATTCAGCATAGAAATATTGATCCCCCACCCCAAAAACGTCATGGGCACTTACCTCCTGGAAAATGTGACTAGGCCTCGATGGGTACTGTTGCATGTTCAGGTGCTCCTAAAGATGACCGATTCGCGAACAAAAAAAGTACCTTCTTCATTAATGATGTTTTTACATATTTCGCCATTTAATTGTAAGAACCAGTGTTATTTCGTTTGTATTGTAAATTATTAAATTATATTCTAATTTGTTTTCTTTCTTTTGTAATGTATTAGTTTAATTAGAAAAGTGTGTAAACAAGTATAACATGTATAACATGTAAACATGTTGTATAACATGTAAACGTGTCAACAAAATAATGTAAAGCAGCAACCCGCTGCTGATCTTATTGGAAAATAATAAAAAAAATATTTCGCCATTTGGAAGATAAGGCATTTTTAACGATTTGTCGATGAAATTTGTAATATTTAAGATTTTTACAAATAAAAGACATACAATATTTATTTTAGACGCGCCTTTAATGACGAGCCTTCAATGACGAGACGAGACTTCGATGAATTCTTAGCCAGATTATTAAGAAGAACGAACACACCGATACAACAAGTTAAAAAAATCTAGGCCAAAGTTGTTGGCATTCTCGCGTCTGCAGTCGGGAAAATATTCCAACCTACGTTCTCCAGAGCGGAGCAGCTGCAGTTCTTTGCAAATTACAGCGATAATACCGCAAAAAGCGATACGCTGCACCGCTGACCTTCTTATGCTCTTGGGTGCACCGGAAAAACCTAACTTACGGAGGTAAGAGTCGGCACAACCAATTCAATCTTTTGCAATAATATAAAGCAAACACTTCCTCAACCAGGAATCACCCATCAGCATGGCACCGCCTCAACTGCTGTAAGCTCCTGATTGGTGTGATAGTGTAGTGAATATAAGTGTGTGTGTGTGTGTGTGTGTAAGGAGTGAGAATAAAACAAAGAAGAGAAAGGAAAGATCGCGCGCGTTTTGTGGCTCGTTTGTTAGGGTACTGTTCTGGGATTCGTCTGGCGTCGAAAGGATAAACCACAGAAGACTACCGATAAGAGCCACTAGAATTCTCCTCCAGACAGCGGTTGAATTCGATCTAGCTATGTAGAGTTGAAAATCCTGCTACCGTCGGGACTCGAACCCCAGGACCTCCTGGTCAGATACTCCGCAGTGACATCAAGTTGATGAACATTGACTGACCGGGAGGTCGTAGGTTCGATTCCTGATGGCGGCAGGATTTTCGACACTAGCTATTCAGCTAGGTCGAATTCATTCGCTGTCTGGAGGAGAATTCTAGAGGCCGGCTGCTCTGATCGGTAGTTTTCCGTGGTTTCTCCGATTAACACCAGGCGAATGCCGGAGCAGTACTCTACCAAACGGGCCACGGACCGCGCGCGATCTGTCCTTCCTCTTCCTTGTCCTATCCTCTCCCCTTACACACACACACACGCTTACACTAACATACACTACACTACCACATATTCCAGGAGGCCAGTCGGGAGCTTAGAGCTTGTCCCGGCTGTGGCGGTGCCCTTCTCGTGGGAGAGTCCTGGTTAGGGGGAAACCCCACTAGCCGACGGTAGGTCGGCGCCGGATCTCGCCATCCAGCGGGGAAAGATCACCGCGCATATCCCGAGAAATAACCTGCACTACACTAACGAGACTAATGATCAAAGCAGTTAACGTGCGCGGAAATACGAAAAAAATCAAATGAACATTGATGCCCAGAGCCACCTACGTCGGTGCAAATATCTTGCGTTGTTTCTTAATTAACACCCCCAAAGTAATAAATAAGCAGTGTAAGGTATGGATTATTGTTTCAGGGAAAAGTGAATTCCTTACATTATATATTTTTTCATGTTTTTGGTCTTTTAACCTTTCGAAAATGTTAGGTAATAAACATCTTGCCTCTAATACCGGTCAGAGGGAATATATTCCCCCGTCACAGCAAACTCTTGCTGAAGATGGTTCCTGAAGAAGCTTGTTCCTCTCCACATCACCCTCCTCCTCCCGCTTCATCTCTCTCCGTCTTACTCCCTTTTCTTTCCCTCCCTTTGTCCCTCTTCACCCTCTCCCACCCTTCTCTCTTTCTCTCTCTCTCTGTCTGTCTGTCTGTCTCTCTCTCTCTCTATCTCTCTCTCTATCACTCTCTCTATCTCTCTCTATCTATCTATCTTTCTTTTTGTTTCTTGCGTTTCGATTAAAATGCAAGAAAATTACAAGTGGCCTCCTTGCAAAACAAGAATCCCGAGAATTTCTAACCTAAAAGAAAAAATGGTTGGTCGAGCCACTACCACACACACACACACACACTTCAGTTGAGTAATCCGGTGCCAATTTACGGGAAATCACCACGCAGCTTGTGTACTCGTGCCGACATGACCTTCACTCTCACATCACTGCTTGAATAGACGATCACTCACTCCTCAACCGCTCGGCAACACGAACCCCTGGGAGTCCGGTTGCTTCTTGTAGATCCGCAAAGGACGGAAAGAAGTTGAGAACGGTAGATCGATAATGATAGGTTTTAAATTAATATCCAAGTAATAAATTATAGAATGGAATGATACCGCTAAATATAATATGTGGCTTTCGCAAAAGTAATCGTTTATAATTCATTACGCTGTTTAAATATTCTTTAAAAAATGAGTTTTAGAGATTTATGAGAGATTGCTTGCAGTAGCCGCAGGGAATATGTACACGTGGGAGGGTCAGCCATTCGTGACTCTGACTGGGAAGAAAATTATGGTTAAGTGTTTCCTGTCGCGGAAAGTTACGACCATCCATCCCCTTTAATTTCGCGCATGTCGATACGCATCTGTTCCGCATTCTCCCCCCACTATTCTTCGAGTTTATAAAAATCTAACATTCCAGAACTTTTCTGTAGAATAAGAAAAAAACACCTAGTAAGTATCTGTATGAAATATAGAAGTAAAATATAATTCCATTTCTTTTTCATAATAGCATTATCTATTGTATTATTTTGTATCATATTACCGAATTTTATATTTCCAAGAATACATTCTGGTTAATACGATGAACTGAAATGTCACTCAATTTGTATTATGATTTACGTTTTGCTTAGAAGATTGATAAGTTATTTATTCTAACTTGAATAGAATTAACCTAATCTTGCTTATTCTCATCCATATTTTAAACTTTTCATTTGCTTCCGGGTTTAATTGTATTTTATAAAAAATAAATTTGTACGATAATGTTAAGCACCCACGGAATTGTTTGTAGTTTATTGTGATAATAAAACTTAATTAAATATTGAGAGGCTTTCATGAACAAATAGCAATGTGCGTACGGCATATATTTACTTTGAAGAATATGATGAAAGCTTTTTGTACAAGAATAACTGATTTTTTTAATCATATTTTATCAACAAATAGTAATTAATAGTTTTTTACTGACACCTTTAAAACACCAGATTACAATTGCTGTGATCAAGACAGTTAAATGAAGATTTAATCTTTTCGTGCCGTTTTCTTAGTTCAGCTAACTTTGTTCATTACCAAATTTTTTGTACGTTATTGACGAACCCAATTATCCAGATTTATTAGTTACCTAAACTTCCGTTGGTCCTAATTAACTGGGATAATTGGAGTTGTACTAGTGGATGTATTGTTTCTTTCTATTTTATTTGGATTTCAACAAACCCGTTGCGACCTCCGAAGCCTCGCAGCGCCCGGCGACCTCTGACCGCGCGCGGGTTGAGAAGCTTCTTGGGTCGCAAATGGCGCGCCGTCGGCCACGCCTCGGCGCGGAGCATCCCATCCCATCCCCTCGGGCTCCCACCTGCGCGGCGTCCCACCCACCCACCGACCCACCCGCTGCCTGCGCCAACGGACGGCGCGTGGGCGGTCACGCGGGCGGCCCGCGCCCGCGCCCCGCCCGCGCCCCCGCCCGCGCCCCCGCCTGCGCCCCCGCCCGCGCCCGCGCCCGCGCCCATGCCCGCGCCACCACCCCGCCCGGAGGGAAGGCAGGCGGACACCTGTTCCTTCCCGGTAGCACCCTCTGTGGGCAGGTGAACCCACGCCCGGCGGCGCAGCGAGGGGATGTGAGGGGGAAGTTGTTCGTCGGGGACAATGTTAGAGGAGGTTCCCGAGGCAATACAGTGAAACAGTTCTACATATTTCAGAATTCAATTTTTTTGTTATTTTCTTCTTGTTTTTTTTGCTTCTGTTTATTCTTTTGCTTGTATTGTTTATATTATTTTTGGTATTTTCTCTTTCTTTATCTACTGTTTTCTTCTTCTTCTATTGTCTCATCTACCGTTTCTTCCTTTTTCTATTTTTTTTTCAATAAATCAAATGTGTCAAATGAATCAAACCAATCAAATAAATTGAATAAATAAAATAATCGAATAAGTCAAACAAATAAAATAAAATGGATACATAAAGTAAATGAAATAAATGAAATAAAGAAAATAAAACAAATGAAGTAAAAATAAAAAAATAAAATATATCAAATCAAATAAAACTAGCAGGTAAAAATTTATAATTTTCAAATGTTGCCAATCACGCTTTGGTGGTATTTTTATTCATCATCAAACAATGTACAGTAAAAAGGGAGAGTTAGGAAATCTGGAACTACAGAAAACGTGCTCAGTTTACACTTATGACTCATACGTCACATTCAAAATTAGATTCCATTACAAACACGAAAAGAGAACACATTCAAACTTTACATTGAAAATTTTATTTTACAAAAATAACTCAACTTTAGCCGTGAGATTGTCATTAATCCAAGGAATTCTCTATTAATTTATAATTCCTCCATTTAAGCGATGACCGACATTCCAATTTAGCACTGTAATGTCTATATTCTCCGAATGCCCCCTTCCCATTGCTCCATTGTCCTCCGCGACCGTGACCTGCTGCAGCAGTCACTGCGGCCACTTGTCACACGTCGATCGCCCTCCTTCGGCAGATGGCATCGCAGCTGCCCCTTTGCATCTCGCGCGCAGCGCCGCCCGTACAAGGCGACCCTCGCGCAACGCAACACACGAGCACGTGCGCTTTGCTCTGGGGCAGACGGTTATCGCGAGCGCAACCACGCACATACTCCGCGGTCCGACTGGTCCGGCGCAGTTGAAGAACCGCGGGTTGCCCTACAGGTGTTCAGCGAGTGAGAATTTATTGATTATTGGCACGTCAACTACGTAGGGAATTAGTCCCGTAAGGGGAGTGCATGTGTAATATCGAGGATGGCGGTAATCCCGCAGCTGGAACGAGAGATCCGGCGCTCACCTACGTGCCAAATTGTGGAGCCCCCTCCTGCAGGTGTCTCACCCAGTGGCGCACCCATCCAGCCACAGCAAGCTCTAAGCTCCCGACCGGGAGCGGTAGCTCAATGCATCAGCTCGTGTCACTGCAGAGCCTCTGACCGGGAGGTCCTAGGTTCCCACTCCCCACGGCGGCAGGATTTTCTACACTAGCTTTTCAGCAAGGTCGAATTCAGTCGCTGTCTCGAGGAGAATTCTAGCGGTTGGCTGCTCTGATCGGTAGTTTTCCGTAGTTTCTCCGATCAACACCAGGCGAATGCCGGAGCAGTACCCTACCAAACGGGCCACGGACCGCGCGCGATCTGTCCTTCGTCTTCCTTGTCCTATCCTCTCCCATTACACACACACTTGCACTAACATGCACTGCACTACCACATAATCCGGGAGACCGGTCGGGAGCTTAGAGGTTGTCCCGGCTGGGGCGATGCCCCCGCTGGTGGAGAGTCCGGTTGGGGAACCCCACTAGCCGACGGTAGGTCGGCGCCGGATCTCGCCATCCAGCGGGGGAAGATCACCGCCATCTCCCGAGAAAAAAACATGCACTACACTAACGGGACTAATGACCGAAGCAGTTAATGCGCCCGGAAACACGAAAAAATCAATCAATCACTCTCTAAGCTCCCGATTGGCCTCTCGATTGATTTATAATTATTGATTCCAGGCGCGTCAGCTGCTGAGATTGTTAGTCCTGTAAGTGTAGTGTATGTTTTTCATCGGAAATGTGGCTGTGATCTTCCCCTACTGGATGGCGAGATCCGGCGCCCACCTACCGTCGACTAGCGGAGTCTTCTGCCACCAGCGGGGCACCGCCCCAGCCGGGACAAGCTCTAAGTCCCCGACCGGTCTCCCGGCATGTGTGGTAGTGTAGTGCATGTTAGAGTAAGTCTGTGTGTAGGTGGTGAGGATAGGACAAGGAAGAGGAAGGAAAGGTCGCGCGCGGTTCGAGGCCCGTTTATTAGGACACTGCTCCGGTATTCGCTTGGCGATGATCGGAGAAACCACGGAAAACTACCGATCAGAGCAGCCGGCCTCTAGATTTCTCCTCCAGATAGTGACTGAATTCGATCTAGCTGAAAGGGTAGTGTCGAACCAGCCGCCGTCGGCACAGGAACCGTGGACTTCCCGATTTAAAGGCACTGCAGTGACATCAGCTGATGCACTGAGCCACAGCTTCCAGTTGGTCTCTCGACACACGAGGAAGTGTAGTGCTTGTGAATATGGTGTAAGGTGAGAAGACGGAACAAGAAGAAGGAAAAATCGCACGCGGTCTGTGGCTCGTTTGTCAGGGTACTGCTCTGATAATCACCTGGTATTGATCGGAGAAACCAATGACCAACAGTCAATCATAGGAGCCGGCAGATAGAATTCTCCTCCAGACAGTGGCGGAAATCGTTCTTTCCATTTACCCAGTGTCGAAAATCTACCATTGTTGGGTCTCCAACCATAGGATACAGATATACAGATGTCCAGTGAATGCACTTAGAGAAGTGTAATGATTCATATGATTTATGGTTAATTGAGAAACGTAGTGCATACCTAGGATTATTCCACACAGAACATTTGACTACGAATGAATTTAACAGCCAGACGTGAATTTTAGAAAACTATTGTAGGGACGTTCTATTATGTCTTTGAAAATATTTTATGTGTATTTAACTGCAGAAATCAATGTCCTCAATAAACTACAATCGCTGTGTCTGAAAGTAATTAATTTTATGATATGATTTTATATTAGCAGATGCAACTTTTAAAATAAAATAGAGATGTCATTTATACTTTCTTCTGATTATATTAGTTAAAGACTTTCTCTTTATATAACATGTTCTAGTATTACAATGTAAGACAATTGCATGGCCTAAAAGTGCTTTATAGAGTTTACTAACTTATTGTGACTATTTTTTTACCTGAATCTCACTGATTTAAAGTAAAGTAAAAAAACCTGACCTTATTATTAGTTTTGTAATGCATTTGACAAGAAATTATCCTAGAATTCAATCGACTAACAGAATGAAGTCGAATACAGTAGACGAAGAAAACAGAGCCCAGTCAAATCAACGACACGCGGCTCGGAATTTTCTAAGTTCGCCCTATCTAATACGATTCAAAAGACCGAGTTCTACATCCACCAACAACAATTTGAATGTGCGTATGGTTTGTCTCGGACAAAAAGTACGCTAATGGTTGTTTATGTTTATCAAGAATTTGTTTGATAGCACAAAGATAATTTATGTGTATTCAGTTTTCTAGAAGTATATCTCCCGTGAACACTGCCATTCCAGAACCCACGTAACTCCAAAGAAGGGGAAAAACCCCAGAATATATTGAAATATAATTGAATACAAACGTTAAATGTTTAATAACTAACACTACATGTACCATATCAATATATTTTTATCATTTTATGTAAGTTTGTGTTAAAATATTTTCAGTTTCAAAGTATTTTCTCGTATACACCCCTTTTTATATAATTGCAACAAAAAATAGAGGGGGCTAAACTTCGCCTATTTCGAAATGAAGCTAAATAATTTTTTGTAAAGTTGTCTTTTAAGTTTCAATGTTAGAAATGGATACAAATTTTTACTTCCGACATCCAACACGCAAAGGTCTTTGGACCTGCTGACTATAAAAATTGTAGGGAATTAGCAGTTTTGAAACATTATTGCAATGAATAACGTACGAAGTACTGCTTTCCTCAAAATATGTTCGCCATCCTTATCTGTGGAGTCATCCTCATTCGTCATTTGCCTCATGTCTCCAATCAACGAGGAGTGGCAGGGAAGAGGGGGAAAAATCGCAAAAAATCTATTTATTTGAAATTTCATCCAAAAAACCCTGAGCAGAGCTGATAAGCGTGTGGGACCTGTATATAAAAACTGAATTTATTACGATGCAAAACTATTATCAACATCGACAGATAACGGAAAATGTGTGTTGCGCTTTTATGAGCACGCTCGGTTGTAAGAGAACGACGGAGTTTCCACACAATTGCATATGGCGACAGTTTCGACTTGTTTTGCAAACATCTGGCAAGTGTTGAAAGACGAAACTATAACCCAGGGTTGAGAAAGGATCTAATAATAAAGCCCTGAACGAGGAAACCTAACTCCTTCCCTGAACGAAGACAGCGGGAAAAACACGATTAGATCGTCGTTGACGACCCTCTCCCTCCCCCTTCTCACACACATTGGTATGCGACTGTTCAAGAATTAAACATTGCCTATACCAACACAAAAATAGCTCATATGTGTCTAGAAGTCGCAACAAACGTGCCACTAGCTGATCCGGTGGCCGAGATTGCAAAGGCAATAGTGTCGTAGTGATCTTGGACCGAAGGATCGCGGGTTCAAGTCTCGCCTCGGGCATGGTTGTATTTGTGTTCGTCCTTTCGTCTCTCATCATCACCGCATCATTTCATCTTCAGTGTTACCGTGATGTTAACTTCAATAGAGGTCGCTAAAGGCCCAGATGTTGATGCGACATAAAATTTAAAAAAACAAAACAAAACGTTCCACTGTTAATTTTTTAATAAACGAAAATATAGTTGTTATAATGAGTCACATATGATGTAAACAGGCTTCAATCAAATTATAGACAACGAATAATACAAGGACAATTTATTTCATATTGCACAACGTTTCGAAATCACATTGATTTCATCTCCAGGCTGCAATTGCCAAACATACAAAAAATGAAATACATAACATCTTCCATTAAAGGAAATACAATAGTAAGGTACAAAAACATCACATAAGATACCTTTATGGGGTATATATAACATTATTGTACATATTTCAAAAGAGAGACTACAAACTTGGATTGATATTAAGTCAAGGGTGTAACTTCTTGTATAAGGAATATAACCTCTGCATATAATAGGAAATGTAAAATAAATTCATACGGATTCATCGGATCAAGTATTTGTATTGAATAATGATTTACTGTGTGTGGTAAGTCTATATTTGTTTTCATAAATGCATGTTTTATGTAACTTAGTTACTATATCATATGTATTTCAATCTTGGAATGTTAAAGTAGTGGTTTCATGAGATTGATTATGTTCAGTGTTAATATATAGAAACCTTTGTTTTACATTTCCTATTATATGCAGAGAGTTTATTCCTTATACAAGAAGTTACACCCTTGACTTAATATCAATCCAAGTTTGTTTGTAGTCTCTCTTTTGAAATATGTACAATAATGTTATATATACCCCATAAAGGTATCTTATGTGATGTTATTGTACCTTAATTGTATTTCCTTTAATATTATGTATTTCATTCTTTGTATGTTTGTCAATTACAGCCTGAAGATGAAAACAACGTTCCACTGTGCAGAGGAAATGGTTTCTAGCAGGAGCCATTTGGAGGGGGCGTTGAGAGGTACGCAGCCTCCGCGAGAGCGGCGGAGGCGTCGCTCTCATGCTCCATTGCCGATGCGCCGTGTTGTGCTGCGTGAGTTCGCATGTAGGCCAAGGCGTTCGTTTACGACTCGCTGCAGGTGCTTTTATGGTCTTCGCCATTGTGCCTCCTTTTTGCTCCGTTAGATACGTCCGATACACCAACGCTTGTGATGACTTGACGCGTGCCCATGCGAAAGAGGTTCGTACTCGCCGCCTGAAAGACTTTGCTGAATGCGATGGGTCGTCAATGTCGTCCGTCATTCTGTATCATGAATCTTCGGAACGACAAGAACGTAGGGAGGTTACTTAAGAAGTGAAAGAATCTCGTACTTATTTGGGAGAACATTCATTAGAACGTACGCACATTCGTACTTTGGTTAACTAGAAGTGGGCTGAATTAAAATTCCGATGTTGGCATTTCGGTTTGTGTTTAACCACGGTGTCACATTGCTTATCTACAATGAAACGACGTATATATCACTGTTCTTCAACTAAAGAAATAATGAAAAGAATTTTACTGTAAAATATATTGCAAATGTTAATGAATCTACGTCGAGGAATGAGAACAGAATTCAATCCCGCTTGCTCAAGTTGAAATGTGCGTACGTTCCATTTGTTGCTTTTGTAAGGCATTGCTAATTTTCCTTACTTTACTTTATGCGAGTTCATTTTCGCCAAAACATTTCACCAGTAGATATACAAGACTGCCTGACGGGTTTTGCAAAATTAGATTAAATAACATATATTTTTAAAATGGTCGTCTAACGTTCTGCAATTTTATTTTGGTTATCTCAACGTGTTTAATAGAGTGATCGCTCGTGGATAATATTTGGAAATGATAAATACAAAATAAGTTCCCAGATCATTACTCCAAACCTCTTGCTTGAAGTGTTGTGAATTCCGGAGTGTTGGTGCTTTTTTTGAAATGTTCCCAGTATGTATTTTCTGAGGAAAATATTCCGTACTTTTACAAGTGTACTTCTACTACTTCCGTACTTCTTCTCTTATGGAATGGAAATTGTGCAACAGTTTTTAGCGAATGATGTCAGACGTCGCCGTGCTCTAATGTGCCCTGAGTATATCAATTTATTTTTCCCACCATTTGTGGTTCACCCAGCCCATTCCATTCTATCATTTGTCAAACGTGACAGAAACACCATTTCGTACCAAGAAGTTGTGCTAAAATTTATCAACATAACATATTATCATCACAAACTACGAGTTAAAGAAACTTGTAGTATGTAACCTCAATACGACAAGCACATTGCTAGGGAAAGTAATTCTCACTGTATGAATGACTGAAGACCTACACTGAGAAAATGCATCTGTTACTACTTAGGCATACACCCCTGAAACCTCACTGCGAATATAGCTCAAAATATTTGAAGTTAAATGGTAAAAAGTGTGATACTGCAACGTCTTTCACATCACGTCCCGACAACCACCACGGTGTTCAAGGAGTTACGCGTGGAAGAGCAGAGAGATGTTCTCATTATTATCATATTGAAAACATATTTACTAAAAGGAACTAAAACTAAATAATATTGAAGTTGTTACAAAATAAAACAGAAACGTAAGTCATCAACGTGACTAACTACATTCAACGTGTACAAGACTTCAACGTGTAAGAATATTAATAATCGTATCCCACGGAATAGACACAATGTTAGAATTCTGATTTAATTTCATTGATTTGGTGCGTCCCTCCATTACTACTTGTTTTGTGTACTTGTTCGAATATTCATTTCTTTATTTTCGTATTGTCTCAATGAAAATTAGCTTGTAGATTTATTGAACGACGAATTACTTTCATAACATGAAATTTCAAATTAACTGTTCGTATTAATTGAGTTCCTCTGTTCAAATATGTTAAAACTCTTGGCGTACAAGAGTTAAAAGTATTTGTAACTGAGAAATCTATTAAAGTTAACAGTAACACTAAAAACCTTGGTGAATCAAGATATCGAACCTCTAATAATATATTACTAGTGCCCGAAATAATAATTTTTGCACAATACAGATAATATGACTGGTTAGCTTAGATATATAACGGTTAGCGAACCGGGCTGTTGTACCAAAGTTTGCGGGTTGAAATCCGATCAAAGCCGTGGATTTTTAATGGCAAAAAAAATCCTTCGTGCGCCTTCCTTGGGAATGGAAGTAAAGCAGGCTGTCCCATGTAATATATTTACTTCATGTAAAAGATCATCAAGCCTAAACGAAGCCTCTGAGCTAAATTCAAAATCTTCCGAGTAATATCTTTTTTCTCCGCTAGATGGAGAAAGGAGCGTAGCGAAATTTGCACGTTCAGTTCAGGAAAAGCGGCCTTGATGCCCCTTGGCTCCCCACGTAAAAACCAGGAGCGGTAGCTCAGTGCATCACCTGATGTCACTGCAGCGCCTCTGACCGGGAGGTCCTAGGTTCGAGTCCTGATGGTGGCAGGATTTTCGACACTAGCTTTTCAGCTAGGTCGAGTTCAGTCGCTGTCTGGAGGAGAATTCTAGCGGCCGGCTGCTCTGATCGGTAGTTTTCCGTGGGTTCTCTGACCAACACCAGGCGAATGCCGGAACAGTACCCTAACAAACGGGTCACAGACAGCGCGCGATCTGTCCTTCCTCTTCCTTGTCCTATCCTCTCCCCTTACACACACACTTACAATAACATGCATTGCACTACCACATATTCCGGGAGACCGGTCGGGAGCTTAGAGCTTGTCCCGGCTGGGGCTGTGTCCCGCTGGTGGGAGAGTCTTGGTTAGGGGGAAACCCCACTAGCCGATGGTAGGTCGGCGCCGGATCTCGCCATTCAGCGGGGGAAGATCAACGCCATCTCCCGAGAAAAAACATGCCCTACACTAACAGGACTTATGAGCAAAGCAGTTGACGCGCCCGGAAACACGAAAAATCAATCAATGAATCAAGCCACGTAAAATAAGATATTCACTAATTTAAAAATATTTATGGATTCTTCGGGTTTTCCCACGTCCCTCCTCCTGGATCCTCTTTCCAGGGCGTAGTTCACATCAACAACAGTTCCGGCGGCCAATAAACCAGTGGGAAATACAATTATTCAAATTATCGTTTTCATGTTGTCGCGGCAGGAAGTATTATTCCGAAGCACATGATAAGAGCCAAAATGTATTTCTTATTTATCCTTAAAAATAGATTTTATTACATGGGAGTGTTTTTTTTCTTCAAAATTTAAGTAGTATATGACTTAGTGTAGGGATCACAGAATTTTGAAAATGTGCACACAATTCATTTTTCCCCATAGCACGTCATACACAGTTTTAACTGGCAATTAGGAGGTGGTGTGCGAGCGCAGCCGCGCCCCGTGGCGAAGCGGCGTGCGGGCGTTGCGCAAGGCGATGGCCGCGCCCCTGGCGGCGGACCGGGCGGGGTCGCGACCCGCCCCCGGCTCCCCGCCGCGCCGCTCAGGTAACCGGGTTCGAAACTGGGCTGTCCGCGCGCTGCCGCCCATTGTGTGCGCAGGGGACGCACTGCGCAAGTGGAAGCTGCTGATGGGGCTTCCAAGCATGTTAATGCCACCGGCCAATGGGGGTTAATGAGGGCCTCGAGGAAGAGGTACGGCTTCGCACGCTCTTAGGGCGGGGATTAAGAACCGGTTCGGCGGTGGAGTTGGTTGTAGCCCGAGATTTACATTTTGGGTGCGAGTTTGGAAAGTTTCCAGAGCATATTTCTGTTGTTAGTTTTTTTGCGGAATAAACGTCTTGTCCATTGTCGCACTTTTATCTGCGTATGTGTGTGTTTGGTCGTGCTGCCTGTACAGAGATTGCACTCATCAGCATGTGTGTGATTTTAAACATGGTGCAAAAAAAAACAACAACAAAAAAAGAAAAAAAACAATCTATCTAATCTCTCCATCCCCCAGATGAACTGGTGATAGAGAATGGCGTCACTTTTATCTATTTCATTTTAGTATACGGACAGCCGGTTGATCGATACACACGTACTGAATATGTTTTTTTACGAAATAATAAGACGTTGATTCGAAAATTGGCAAAACAATTCAAATTATTAAATAATTTAATAAGTTGAACTATTTTGAAAGTTTACAAATTTTATACAAGCAGTGTTATTCGTACTAACACATTCACAAAGACAAGTCTGCTAGTTATCATTCTGAATTTGCATCATACCGGTTTGAGCAAGTCTTGTCCCTAACATCGTTCTCCCTAAACAGGAACCACATACTAATTTCACACACGTGAATTAAATATTAGTATACCCGTTAATGTACCCGAAAGTGTTTTTGGTGAGTGTGCTTGCGTTTGTGAATAGAACTCCAGGGCTGATTTTAATGAAAGTCCATCAGAAAACACAGATAATACATATTAAAATATATTTAAAATGAAACAGTCTACTCTAAAATACATTTCGTTCAGAATTTGGAATATTCAGAAATTTGAAGACTTTGTATATCACTATTTCAGCTTAAACTTTTATTAATTGATGTGTAACGGCCAGAGCGTTTATTTTTTTTATTTTCGAATTATTTTTCTTTAGAAACTTGCACTCAAAATATTTCCACTTCCTCCTTTTTCTACCCTGTTTCTGAAACAGGAGGGCTTGTTGTACATCTCATTTATAATTCTTTATATTTTATCCTTTCGCCAGAATATTGATAATCATTCCCATATTAGAAAGAACAATGATAATACTTTATATTTAAAACAGGAATAATGATTGAAAGGAAAGAATTAAAAATAAATGAATGATGCACCGCGACTTGTTTTTCTTTAAACAGGACATCAAACTCCTAGCACGTTCGCTGAACTTAAGTGCAAGGAATGTTAACCGACCTGCAGTTTAGGCTCAATCTAAATACCTCGTTGGGAAGAAGAGCATTCAATGAGGAGGAGGAGAAGGCGTGGTTTACAAAACGCAACTTCGAGAGATAAACGATCTCTAAAAAGTTGCGTGTCCACGGTACAATGAACCTTAATGGCTCTATAACTCTTGATTTTTCTCTTGTATACACTGTTCAGGATGCTCAACAAGAGGTTCACGACAGCCACAAACGCTCATCTGTTTGAGTATTTGCGGTCGGGTGGTGAGAAACACGATTGCTCGGTATGTTTTTGGACACCAAGTTACTGAAGAGTATACAGTAGTGCTCTATCCTTCTGAATTTATAGGCTGTAATTTTAGAAACCACGACTATGAAATGAAGTTTTATTGCAGCTGTTAAGAAAGGAAATGTTCGAAAGGAAAGTCGTTTGCGTCGAACTATTTGTTTGATAAGGCCATAAAAGAAGAGAATAATCGATTCGGGACAAACTGCTAAATTTCACATAGTAAGCTTTATTATCATTGCAAGGGCAGAATTAAGAAAGAATGAATTTTTAATGAGATGGTAATTGACAGGGTAGACGTTATTGCCTTTTGTGATGGTTCAGCTCGGTATTTTGCTAATCTAGTACTATTTCATTACTTCGCTTTTATTACTTTCCCTTCTGAAGGAATGAAGATTAGTGTTGCAGGACGTACTAAACTAATGGGCAACTTTTAACATATCATGAACTTCACTTTGTATCGTGTACTCTTTGTAGTAAATAAGTAAATATTACGATCTTTCCAAATTTCACTACTCAATACTACCATTTTAACAAATATTCATAGTATCATTGGACCTTTCCACATTCTTTTCAGTGAATATATTAAATATCCCACTACAGTTGTTTCCTAATGCGCATTAGGAATTTTAATATTTCTATATTTGGAAAATGTGAAATGTTTTATCTCCTATTCTGATAATAAATAACCAAACAATAAGAAACTAAGCCTAAACCATCTCACCCTAACAAAATACTAATTAAGGTAGGTCTAATAATTAAGAATATCATTGATAATACAAATATTAATACCAAAATAACAAAACGAGATGGTTTAGGCTTAGTTTCTTATTGTTTGGTTATTTATTATCAGAATAGGACATAAAACATTTCATATCTTTCCCCGGGAAATAGATTCATGAGATAAAATTGTCCATTAAACGATCTGATACATACACTTCATTAATCGTTGATCTCGTTTCAGTTTCTTGAGCTTAATTTCTTCCTACTGCGAACGTAGTATTTTCGATATTGCGTGATTTCATAATGTTCGTGAGAAGTATCACGAGAGAGCTGTCATTGATTCTGAGCCATTGTCCAGGCAGTTACCACTCGTGGTCCAAGACGGAAGACTGTTTCCTCAAGAGTCTTTTCGCACCTGTGCACCACGAGTAGCGAAGCGGAACAGGAGACTGGGGTTTCCTCAGCTGTTTCCAAGTATTTGCAGCGCAGAACGTACATATTCGTTATAGTGCGGTTGATTACAAAAGAAGCAAATCGAATTCAAAATCAATCAGCTTAAAAGAATTGGAAAATTCTAAAAACTGTGAAAGGTGAGTGTGTTGTTGGTAACGGAAGGAATGAGTTTGTCAAGTCTCGAAGAAGAGGATGACATTTTATTTTAGGGTGCATAAAAGAACAGTAGTCTGAAAAAAATGGACAGATGTTTCGGTGTAGTTGACTGATTCTTAGGTTTTTTGGTGCTCTGAATCCAGGAATGATAATCATTTTGACCTGGAACGTCAGGTTAATGAACAAACGGATATTTGTTTTAAGAATGTCGTTACGCAAATATTTTTTACATAAAAATGTTAACTGATTTGAACAGGTAACGATAAAAGTAACACTACAGTCAATAGGATTGCATGTGAAATCGTCTTTTATTATTCTCCAAACTTATTTCTGAGCTTCTCTTCTTGGAGGTGATTTCCGGATGATCCATGTAAAACTGTCATTTGTCAATAAACATCATAACACTCCATTTCCCTTTATATGTTCTTTCCATTTCTTTTATATCTCGATGGAGTCCTTTTGGTTTCTCACAAAGTTTTTTATGACTACAGTAAAGGCAACCCACGCGTAGTTTTCAGTTGCAGTCATTAAACTGTTGATGTCTTCTCAGATTTGTGTTTTCTAATATCCGACTCCAAAAAAGCTCTCTGTTTTCCAATGTTCAATGTTTGTGATGCCATTCTTTTCACTAACAACTACTTCAACAACAACTTCTTCAACGTTTTCTTTCATCCAGTGATTTTGGAAGTGTCCCATAAATATAAAAAACAAGGGTATTTGGTGCATGGCTTACATACTTTGAGGAGCCTGAATTTTATCTTGGTCACAAAGTTATAACTTTAAATAAAGAAAATAAATTTGCTTAACAAAATCCTTAATATTCAACTGCTACATTTTCACCGTGAATTCTCCACATATGAAACAGAAACTGTTAGGCGAATTTATACACTTTCTTGGAGGTATTGTACTAATTTTGAGCCACAAAGACAATAGATGGATGACGAATGAAATGAAATAAAATACTGTGGAGGAAACAGAGAATACGTTGATGCATGCATGAATGTGCAAGCGGCCCTAGCAAGCACACGTAACAATGTAGTTATCCCTTTCAGGTCCAACACATGTGCATTTTCGTGCTAGGGGACCACAGGCAGTGAAAATAAATGTATTTTTCCATTTTCAGTATTTTTCCCAACTGTGATTAATTTCAAATTTATCGATATCCAACTATCTGTTTGACTAAGTTACATTTCAATTGCAAGAAAACCTGACGTCGCAGGAAGAAACGGTGGTCATTTTCTAATTTAGCGCACTCAAAAACAAAAATAATAAAATAAAAATATGAAAACAGCTTTCTGATTGCAGACCTGTGTAATTTTCGTAGTCTTATATTTTACTCAAGCTACAATGAATTCTCACCCAGTATTAAAGAGTATCATCACACCGACTTAACTTTTAAAGACCGGTAGCGATATCTCAGTCCATCAACTGTTGTCACTGCACTGCCTCTGACCGGAAGGTCCCAGGTTCGAGTCCAGACGGCGGCAGGATTTTCGACACTAATTTTCCAGCTAGGTCGAATTCAGTCGCTGTCTGGAGGAGAATTCTAGCGGCCGGCTGCTCTGATCGGTAGTTTTCCGTGTTTTTTCCGATCAACACCACGCGAATGCCGGAGCAGTACCCTACCAAACGGGCTACGGACCGCGCGCGATCTGTCCTTCCTCTTCTTTGTCCTATCCTCTCCTCTTACACACACACTTACACTAACATGCATCACACTATCACATATTCCGGGAGACCGGTCTGGAGCTTAGAGCTTGTCCCGGCTGGGGCGGTGCCCCGTTGGTGGGAGAGTCCTGGTTAGGGGAAACCCCACTAGCCGACGGTAGGTCGGTGCTGGATCTCACCCTCCAGCGGGGAAAGATCACCGCCATCTCCCGAGAAAAAAACAAAAACAAAAAAACATGCACTACACTAACGGGACTAATGACTGAAGCAGTTGACGCCGAAACACGAAAACATCAATCAAAAACATTTAAAGAAAATGAAGTCCAAGTTCGTTGAGAATTTAGCTTAGGAAGAGGGGAAAATATTTCAATCTACGTTCTTCCCGTGCCGCGCAGCGGTAGTTTTACAGTTACTACCACTTATGAAATTAAAACCAATAGGAATTATCTATACATGCGAGATATTTCAAGTAGTACGGTGCCTCTCAAAAAGTTCATCGCTCTTTTTATCCATTTTCCCTTATCGCTTCTCCCTACTGGTCAATCATAAACTGAGACTCATCTATCTTAGAGGACGGTATATACCGATCGCTATGTCGTTGTCCAATAAACCGCGTACATACCGTAACATAGCCACTTTGATTTTAGCACATCTTTCAGTTTTCAATATTTGGCGCACTTTGGAACTCTGTTGGACATAATTTCATTCGTGGAATAGTCCTATTAAATATCACTCGTGCTTTGGAAATACTCTGATAAATCACTTCCTCACTTCGCGAGACGGGGATTTATCGACAATTTCCAAAGCACCCGCGGTATTACCTTCGATAATCCTGCAAACAGGATACGCCACACCGCCGACCTTATGCTCATGGGTGCGCCTGGAAAATCCCACTTAGTTTGATACCGCTGTGATTACTCTCGCTCCAGAGCGAGCCCCTGCCTTTTTTAAGAGTATCTTCACCCTTGTCATGTAGAACTAATGCTCCTTCAGGCTGGCCGACGGATACGTCGGCACGATGCGCATCTAGGAGCATCTTCCAAACTAAGCTTTGGTAGAACCACCCAGCCAGCTCAGGGGATACCATCTTTTCAGGCTGGTACCGGTGTCACATTTGATAATTGAAGTTCGCTTCACAACTGCCTAACACTCACGACGTACCACCGGAAATTAGGGATACCGAATGGGCAATTTCTTTTCCCGCTGGAATTTCTCTATGTGAGTGGCGGCCCTGACGACACCCCCATTCTTCCCTCGTTTGGCAAGTAGGGGCTCAGGGTCGTCCGAACGCGGGCTCGAGCGTCACGGAGCTTGGCATCGCCTCTTCACTGCACCCACTTTGGCACTAACGACATGAGTGGCGGTGAGAAACTCAGGTTTCTGATGGAGTTTCCAACATTCACTAGAACCTCAGTTGTGGGAATTCTGATTTGGTGTTGTTGACTTTCTTATGAAAAGAAATAAAACAACATACAAAAAGTTGACGAAGATGATCTCTTTTATTCTTTCTAGAACCTCAGTGCAAACGTCGGTCGTTCTTGCAAGGGGGTCTTAGATTTGTTTTAATTCCGATTGATGATGGGGGACACTGTCAGGCATTGAAGTCTCCATTCGAGGAGGTGAAATAGCGCACCATCCTGCCAATGTTGTAAGAGATGTAAGAAAATTGTGTTGCATGTATATTTTGGACAGCCTTTCCAAATCTCGACTGCGACAAGCACGCGGAGGTTGTAAAAAATCATAAACACGAGGTATGATAAAATTGTAAGAAAAGGTCTAACATCCACTTTTTAAAAATGGAAATAATGGAAAAAACTATTTTGCGAGAACAAACGCAGCTGGTTCCGGCTGATGCTTGGACTCCTTATTTTAATATTTCTTGTTTAAAAACCATCAAATACAGATAGGAACTGCAATGCGGATTTTGTAAATAATAGAACCTTCTACTTGTAAATTGGTTACTGGTAAATTAGGCATAATAACATTTTAACATATTTTTACAACATAGTTTTTTAATTTTTCTCTATATTGTTTTTTAATTGAGTGTAATATTAGAACTACCTACCTACCTATAAATTAATACCAACAGTAGTCTCCCTTTGCTGGTTGCACGCCACTTTGCTGGTTTCAGCCATAATTTGGATAAAATTATGGCTGGAAATGGATAAAAATATAATACATTTTTTGTGTTGTAACAACATTTTGCAATACTCGAATTGTTATCAAACTTACTCTAACGACCTCGTTCGATAAATCTCCAATCTTGTGTTGTAATAACAATAAGATATTATTGTTTTTATTATTTAGTAAATAAAAACTATTATTAGATTTCACGTCACACCTATTGTGATAAATAGTGAGTCTTGTCTTCTACGTCATTGGTCCTTCCACAAATTCGTCGCTCAGCGGAGACTACGGTCACTGGCATACGGTATGTAATTTTCCGAATTTCGTAAACATTAATATATTGGAAACTATGACACAGAAAAAAATTAAATTGGTTTGCACATTTATTATTAGTTATTCTTTGAGTATATTAAATGTGAATAATGTACATTTATTATTCAAACAATTTCTTGGTACATTACATGCGAAATACGAAAAACACACCAATCTCTACATTGAATATATAAAGGGTTCATTTGATAAAGTTCATTTGATGCACAAGTTTTATTATCTTTAATTAACAATAGTTATCCTTATATTTTTTAATATTTTTTTTTAATTTTATTATTTGTTATAACATATTTCATATTATTTTATTATATTTTTCTTAATTTTGCTACTACCAACCGCCATCTCGATATGTTTTTCTCATCAAATTTCCTTTGGTTTGCTGCGTAATGACGATTGATGTTTCTGAGCGAGTCAAGTGCTGTTGTCATCAGAACCGTTGGTTTAGAGAATGTTTATCCCAGGAGGTGGCGCTATTCTTCCTCCAGTGGATTGAGAGATCCAACGCAGACCTACACATCGGCTTGAGAACGACTTTCAGGTATCTCCCGCCAGCGGGGCACAGACCTAGCCGAGACAAGCGCCATGCTCCTGACTGTCTCCCATTACGTATGGTAGTGAGTGCAAGTAAATGCGTGTGTAAGCATGGGGAAAGACAAGGCAAAGAAGTGGAAAGACATATCGAACGCGACCCTTGGCCCATTATTAGGATTATACTCCGAAGTTCGCCTGGTTTTAATTGGAGAAACCACGGAAAACTACCGATCAGAGCAGCTGTTCGATAGATTTCTCTAGAAAGCGGCCGATTTCATTATGTAGCTCTTGTCAGAAATCCTTCACCATCGGAATTCGAACCCTAGAACCTTCCGGTCAGAGCCACTGCAGTCAGCAACAATGCTGGCTTTGTGCTACGCAAGCCGGTGAGTATATGATGAGTGGACCTCTGAACTTCATGCACTAATAAAGTTAAAAATATGAATGCACCCGTACACATAAAATTCGCAAATCATGCACTTAAAATAACCAATATATCCGCTTAAAATTAAGAATACGCGTTAAATAAAAATGTAGTGAGCAACAGTTAACATTTATTTATACGTAACCTTATTTTCGAAATAGCATAAGACACGCACAATAAAAATATATTTTCAAACATTATAATAAATAATATTATGGTAGAGGATCAATAAAATTGTTACAAGATACATTAGCATTGATCCCAGATCATTAAGTTCTTGCGCACGAATAAAGCTACAGGAAGTAAATCGATTGAAGCAAAAACAATCTTATGAGAAGACTATCGGAAATATTATGTTGGTAGAATAGCATTGGCATGGTTTATTTCACTTTTTTTTAAAAAGAAATATACGAAAATATCTGACTTTGACCAACTTCCACACAAAAACCGAAAACATATGTACTTAAATATCTCGCAAATATATGCATATATGCAGTTAAAGAAAAAACAAAGAAATATGCAAATATGCAAAATAAAAATGAACTAGAATTGTTTTATTTTTGATGATTGGTAATGTTATATACATTTCCTTTCGATATGCGGAATCCATAAAAATATGCAATTGCATAAACTTCCACGGTCTAATAAAGAGAGATCGACTGTTTTTCTTCTGATCTGTAAGTACAGCTTTCGTCCCTACCCTGCTCCCCCCTGAGCGGTGGAAGAGGTGGGCGTGCCCACAGGCGTTGGCGCCGGCGGAGGGTGGGCAGGGCGGCGGCGAGAGGCGCGGGGGCCAGGGTCTCGCTTCGCTTCGTTTACAGCCTCCTAATTACGCCGCGGGGCGGCGTGCGCCGCGCCGGGCCGCGCCGCCAGCGGCCCCAAGGCCGCCTGAATCATCCGCGACCGCGCCGCCGTGTCGTGAGAAAGCGCCGCCGGCGGCGGAAGTACGCGCCGAGTTGCGCAGCCTCCGCCCCATGCCGCCACGACGACGCCACACCGTAACCACACGCGTTCGCGCGGGGAGGAGAGGCAAAGGGGGCGTGGCCTGGCTGAAAATTTCAAGGAAGGCGCATTAATCCTGTTTAATAAAAGATTTTATTTCCGTAAATATGCCGGAGTAGTACTCTCTAAACGGGCCACGGACCGCGCGCCATCTTTCCTTCCTCTTCCTTGTCCTATTTTCGCTCGTTAAACACACCTCATGCACTACGTTAGCACACATGTCGGGAGACCAGTCCAGAGATTTGAGCTTGTCTCGGCTGCAGCTGTGCCCCGCTTCTGCGAAATACCTAGATGGCGAAAATCTTCCAAGACGCCGTGTAGATCAGGGCTGGGTCTCACAACCCACCGGCGTAAATTCACCAGCACCTTCCGTGATAAAACATTCACTACACTTACAGTGCCAATGATCATAGCAGTTGCCATGCACGAAAACACTAAATAATCGTTTACTGATTCCGTAAAGATGATCAATACTTTACTTTCTCTTCATTTAGTTGATTATTTTTGGGATTGATTCATGATATTAACTCTCCAGAGACTCTCCAAACCATCTGGCAAACCACCTGTAAATGGTTCAAGATAAATTAATTGTATCGTTAAAATTACAATTGGTTGCTTAGTGATTCCGAATGCGTCAACAGATTAGATCATTAGTCCCGTAATTATAGTGCATTTTTCCTCGTAGATGGCGGTGAATGGCGCTTGCTGGATGGGGAGATCCGAAGCCGACCTACCTTCGGCTAGCGGGGTTTTTCCCCAACCATGACACTCCCACCAGCGGGGTACCGCTCCAGCCGGGACAAGCTCTAAGATCCCGACCAGTATCCCGGAAAATGTGGTAGTATAGTGCACGTAAGTACGTGCGTGTGTGTGTAAGGAAAAAGGATAGGACAAGGAAGAGAAGGGAAAATCGCGCGCGGTGCATGTGTTCGTTAGGGTTCTGCTCCGGCATTCGCGTGGTGTTGATCGGAGAAACCACGGAAAACTACCGATCAGAGCAGCCGGCCGCTAAAATTCTCCTCCAGACAGCGACTGAACTCGACCTAGCTGAAAAGCTAGTGTCGAAAATCCTGCCGCCGACAGGGCTCGAACCCAGAACCTCCCGGTCAGAGGCGCTGCAGTGACATCAGTTGATGCACTGATCTACCGCTCCCGGTGCGTAATTGGACATTGTTCCACTCCTCTGCATCACTGAGGCAGACAAATGAATGTGGTATATTCAAATAATGTAAGGTTAGTTTTGCCGTAGGTTTAGGAGCTTTTTATGTATTGCTCGTTTCACAATGTAGAGCAATGCCGCTTGCATTCTCTTGCGCCCCAGCTACCGCATCCGTGCATGTTTTCTGTTGGCATAATGAACGTCATAATAATAACCTACAAATAATTTTAATGCCTAATGTATGTTAAAAAAACCTAACATGAAGTGAAAATGAACAGATCCCTTGAGTTTCATGCTCTCCCGTAGGTACAGTATGTGTAACAATGTCACAAGCTTCGTAAAGACTTTCTTTTGAAACTAAAAGTGCAGCGGCGCTTGTTAAACTGAAACACATAGAACGGATGGATTGATTAAATGTTCCTTGGCACGTTAATGAGTCGTTAGTCCTGTTAGTGGAGTGACTTTTTTTATCCCGGAAGATGGCGGCGTTCCTCCCGCTGACTGGTGAGATGCGGCGCCGACCTACATGTCGGCTTGTGGGAGATTTCCCCCTGTCGGTATTGCCTCCATCGGGCCACCACCTCAATCGGGACGAGTTCCACGCTGGTGTCTGGTCTCCCGAGATTTGCGGTAATGTTGTGTAAGGGTAAGTGAGTGCAAAGGACAGAAAATAGGGAGAGAAGAGGGGATGAAAGAGGAAGGGAGGTAAGATTCCGCGCGAGGTGTGACCCGTTTTTTAAAATACTACTTCTGCTTTCGCCTGCTACTGACCTGATAAACCACGGAAAACTACAGATCAGATCAGCCGACATTTAGAATTCTCCTCCATACAGCGACTGAATTCGACCTAGCTGCCAAGCTAGTGTCGATAATCCGCCATCATCGGGACTCTATTCCTGCGGCTCTCTGGTCAGAACCGCTGCAGAGACAACAAAAGTGCTGGCTTTCAATTCAGGCGATACATCATACCAGAGAATTCATATTATGGAGAAATAACATTTGAATTTTATATTGGATAAGACTCTTAGGTTTTTTATAGTAAATGCAAAATAGTCTGTACATAATTACCAAATGCCTATAAATTCTAAAACTTCCATAAATACCCAATGTACGAGTATATTACATAAAGTGACCGAACAATTGTAATGTTCTGAACAGAACCAGTACGGAAACAAACGGAAACATCATTTTAATTCTATTAGCAAGAGACAATAATGCAGCACGAACAATTTTAACTTTTTACAGTTAATCAATTCCTAAAAGAATCACAGAGTTTTCATGATGCCAATGAAAATTGGCTCCATTTTATGAGTAAAATTTAAGAGCCTTATTTCTCAAATAATTTAGTAATACCTCACTTGATTGTTGATTCAGTGGTGAGTTGTAGTTGACATTTACATAATTGAAATGATTGAAGGCGTTGTCATTGTCAACAATAGTACTATTGTTGACAATGACAACGCCTTCAATCATTTCAATACTTCACTTTCCTTCATGACGCAGATCATTCTTAGAAAATAGCTTTCATCCTCTAAGATTTTCTACCAGCTTTGATACATTTTATTCTGCTATGCGTCAACCCACAGTACAGCTTTCCGCTATACTCATCTCTGCTCCCCCACCAGTAGACCTCCCAACGCACGCGTGACCGGTTGCTGTGCACGTACGTTTCTACTTTCTGCTCTCGCGACTACGGCGCGTGCACGTGAGAAGTTGGTATTTCGCGTTGAAATGTCACCGATTCTCTCGAGGTCTGGGTTCTGTTTTCATCTCTGATGACGCACTTGACCCATCCTCTGTTCTAAAGTTGCATTAATGGGAGACCTAGACGCTAGGGTTCTGATTGCTTTACTTCACAATGCAATTACGCGATCCAATGCAAGAATGCAATTAAAACCTGTATAAAAGGTCACCTCAAATAAACGGTCACCTCCACTAAAAGCCACTTCTTTGTGAAATCGTTTGATTTTTCCACAAGATACATGCAAGTATTCCTTCTTTTCAGTGGCCAGTGGCTAGATACATCTCCTAGATTGATTACCAGTCACTTTAAGCGATTTTAAACTGTACAATAATAACAAAAAGAAATTGTAAAGATTGTTGTTGATTTCCTATGACGTTTTGCATTGTCAGATTACTTTTCAAGTCTATCAGAGTCGCTTATTTCGTAAGGGAAATACTTTATATTTCACGTAACCTCAGATTATTTTAATAAATATCTCGAAATGCAAATACAACACCCATTTCACACAATTCCTACAATTTTCTAACTCGGTCTTACCTTCTATGAGAGTCTGTTACGAACTTGCGGAGTACGTTGCGTGTACGAATCCGATCTGAAGCTCATTCGCCAATTCCTTTGTCAGACGGCCCTGATTTAAACTTTCTACTAGACATGAGTTGCATCTTCAAGTCCAGTTTCATTGTCTGATTCAGCGAGGGCGGAAAATTAGTTTCTCGACTAAGATAATGAGTAACAAATAAAGAGTTGATATTAGCTGAGAGAAGGCAAATCATCGTAAATACCTTGTCCAAATTGTGTTTTGTTCTTTACGGCAGTTAAAACGTTAAAGACAAATATTTCATTTCATAATAATTTATACAATTAGAACTGATTTCAGTAACCTCATAACCTAGATTAAGCGGCTCCCATTTTAACAGTCAATTTGTGATGAACCTATTAGTGGTCGTTTGTCAGGTTTCAATGTGTGTAGAAATCTCTAAATTCCGCAGTGAGCACAAGAGTTAAAAGTAACATTATGAAAATTGAAAAAAATCAAACAGTGAATCTCAATACGTTTCTGAAAAATAAGGTAATAAAATTCATTTTTATAGTTTTTACTTTAGAACTTGAGAAACCATTTTAGTAATTCAAAACTTTTTGGAATTATTAGTAAGTTTTGTTTGAGATAACTCGGAACAGAATTTGAAATATTTCAAATAACTTGAGAGAAAAATAAGTAAAGGGTTCTTTCAAAATTTTCATTTTTAACACTTTTTAATTGGGAGTGAAATGGGTTTCAAAATTTCTACTTTTAAACAAAAAAGTTTAACTTTTTCCACTACATTGAGAAAATCAGTCTTAATTGTCATGGAAGGCTCAATGGTTATACACTGGTATTACAATGGAGAAGATGAGTAAAGTAACTTCATCATTACGATTTGTATTTAAAATTCTAAGTGTGAAATAGTGTTGGAATTATCTCAAAAATCAAGGAGTTAATTATTTTGCAATACTCGTTCCAATATCAGCGGTACACAAGAAAATAATTACACACACTTCAAAAATGATTGTTTAGTTAAGCGACAAAATATGTTTAGAAAATAGTTTAGTTGTACTAGTAAAATATTCATTAATATAATTTACAAAACTGACAGAAACAAGAAAAAAGATAGTATTTTGCCGCGAAACAAACTGGCTGTTCAGAATAAAATCAAATGCCATAAGATAACATTTGTGTTGGGTTCACCGACTTGTGCTCGGCGATACATGATGTACGTCGCCTCGTAAAAACTGGAATGTAAATAAAAAATTCTCACATGAAAAAGGAGAATGAATTTGACCTGTACTGAAGACGCAATTTTGTAATTAATCATCGGCAGAAGAGATAGTTTTAATACATTGCTTGATAGTACCAAACGACGGTATTAAAAGTAGTACTTAGAGTACTGAAAGTAATGTATTGATGTGTGATGTACTACGTAATGTTTTTGCGTATCAGGTACATCTGACCCTAAAACTCCGAGACTTTTCACAAGATTGTTATTTTATAGCCTTTCTTCTCATGCTTGGATTCATTTCACAAGCGTTCGATTCAAGGTGGTACAAATTTTCCTTTAGTCACACCTTCAATACGTTCTGACAGGGTGTTTTGCTGAACACCATGATGATTTTATGTTGCGATTTCTTGTTAGAAACTATGATTCCGAAACGACCGTGACGCGAAAAAATCGTTTAAGGGATCACGTTCAACCGCAAACCCGAGAAAAATCGAAGCTTTGTCTGTAATTGCTGGTCTCGACCTTCACTAAATAAATTCAGGTATCATGTTTCTTGACTGTGAATGTGAAAAAGTTCGAGATAAAACAATATTCCTTCGCTTTGTTTAAACAAATTCTTAATTGTTAACAAATATATATATATATATATATATATATATATATATATATATATATATATCACTAAGGTTGCTCATCAAGAAAGTAATTTCAGCTTACTAATAAAAAAATTTCAATATTTTCTCTTAAAGTGAACGGAATTGGGCCCTAGATGTATTATAATTTAATAACACATTTTATAGTAAAAACACCAAATTTTAATAATAACTTATGATTAACGCCTACCTGGCGTCATTTGTTCACTGCGTCGTTTTCAAGATCTACTGCATTCCATTCAAAGATTAATGAGCGTTTTTAAATGCTAGGATTGGTGGGTGAAGATAATATAAATTTCCAGCTTATTTGTGTTTTTACAAAAAATATTCTGCGATTGAAATTATATCTGTCACATTACGTTTTTCGGTTACAGTGGATAGCAAGATTTCCTGCTATAGTCCACAACATTCTACTCATATAGATCTTGCTAAATACATGGCATTTTATTTACATTTTCAGAAACATGTTTGTGTAACTCTGCGTTCTCAGAGAGTAGTGATTATATTGTTGTAAAGAATTTACAAACATCTCGATTCATTTGTTTTGGAAAATAACGATTCAACAACATAAAAAAATACTTTTGAGATTTTCGGTCTTCCTTATCTGGCGTACTTTTTTGTTGTAACTTTTCCGCAGTCTTTCTTTTGTGAGATGTAATCGCACAAGTTCAGATAGCTAATTAATAGTGCCACTTGTACATTACTTTCATATTTGTTGGTTTCGTTGCGCAAGTGCTTCGGCGCCCAAGTACGCGATACATGAAGGCTGCGGGTTCGAATCTCACCTAATGGAATAATGTTCTGAATTGTGTGGCATTCCCAGTACACCATGTAACATCTCTAGCTCTAATTCTTCTCTAATTTTTGTCAAAATTGACTTGCTTAAGGGCGGGAATATATTTTCACAAAATGCCGATGTCTATTGCTATAACACTCGACGTAGAAATCATATTCATGAGGTCAGAGTATCAACACTTCAATACAAAAAAATCACATACAATACATGTACATTATTTTACAACACTTTGCCAGATGACATTAAACGATTGAATTCGATAGCAAAGTTTAAATCCCAAGTGAAATCGTTTCTGCTGCATAACTGATTCTATACAATTAGAGACTATACTGAGCATCACAAGAAAAGTAACATTAATTTTAACAATGACACATAATGCATTATTTACCATTTGAACTGTATAAATGTGTATAAACAACCTCTAACAAGTATTGTATTGCAGCCTCCGGGTCAATGACCCCCATCTCGATCAGGTTTTTCGTCCAGTTTCCCTGATCCATTGAGCAAACGCTGAGATGGCCCGTAGTGTTGCTTCTGGACATAAATGTAACTTAATTTTCTGTGCACGTCTTCTAGAATTCAGTGGGATTCAGTAGAATTCATGGGCATTCAATTATTCAAATTATCGTTTCCATGTCGTCGCGGCAGGAAGTATTATTTCGAAGAGCAACATGGATAAGAGCCAAAATTTATTGCCTTTTTATCCTTGAAAATAGATTTTATTACATGGGAGCTTTTGTTTTCAAAATTTAAGTAGCATATGACTTAGTGTAGGGATCACAGAATTTTGAAAATGTGCACACAATTCATTTTTCCCCATAGCACGTCATACGCAGTTTTTAACTGTTTTTTGACGTAAAAATAAATAAATAAATAATTTTTACCCTTACCCCGGTAAATAGAGTGAGTTAGAATGTGTGGCCACTTCGGACAAGTCACCTAGATGTAACCTGGCTCTCTGCCGTTTACCTGGTACATGCCTTGATGGGCTCGCGAATCACAATGGATATGGGAGAAATCTTCTTGAACCGATACGAGCTTACGGCCTACCTCGGCGTGAAGGTCGCGGAGACTAAGCAGTGTTCAAGTGGCTCGACTTTGAGTTATGGCTCAGCCGGCGTGGGGTCGTTCAAAATCATCAAAAGGTGGGATGGACAAAAATTGGGAATCCATCCATTATTCTGTTTTCATAAAATATTACGTTTTCATCAATGCAATGATTGCCAGTTTATTTTCTTTTAATTAACCTTTGTAATATGGGCTTGTGGCGTTAAAAACAATTATATCGTGGAGGTATTTTCTCGGAAGCTGACTCACACACAGACAAACACATACACACACTCATTCATACATACATACATTCAAAACAGACACATTCACCCGCACACAATAGGGGATTAAAAGGTAGTTTATGTGTGAAAAGTATCAAGTATCTAAGCATTGTATGTGCAAAATTTACAGGCATACAGTTTGTCTAGATGTAGGTTTCCGGAATAGATTCATGAATTTTCGTTGTTACTCATTCTCCATTTAGAAAAGCGCGTTGATACGAAAAAAAATAAAGTCTACCAACGTTTTCCGTTGTATAAATAGCTACACTGCCTTTTAATAAAGAATTTTATCACGAAGGTAATTAGCTTATCCATGAGAAACTTTCATTACACAATTGCAACATGAATATGCTTTATCAGCGGATTTTCCCAGTACTTAGGGATCCACGTATGTTTCCTGACGGCGATGCAATCTTCCGTTGTCTGAAACACACCGTTATTACGTAAGTTAATTCTCAGAAAAATTATATAAACTGGAACAAAAAACAATATTCTGATATATGTCCATTGAAACATGTAAGATGTTTAAACTACGATTCAAAACATTGGTTTTACAGGGATTGGTACGATCTTGTGTTTTTTTTATTATTAGCCGTAGAGTCGTAGTAAATGAACGCCCGCGCTTATGAAGAAGAGTTGTGCTCTATCTGAGAGTTAATAATATTAATAATTTCGAGAGAATAAACAGTTAACCTGGCTGATATTACCACAAGTTGGCCACAAAGAGTAAGGAATAACATAAATGTATACTAAGAAGAAAATAATCACAATTTTATGTAAGTATAGAATGACATGGAATTCCGCCGACATTGCAAACCCCGATCTCCAACGAAACCTTCTCGTACCTTTGTCAACTCCGTATGAGACCATTAAATTACATTGCACAACATGTTATATATCGTGTGATTGAGAATAAATGTCAAGAACTTCAAAGCTTTTGAGGAAACTTCGAAGATGATCACATTTTGCCAATGAACATGCCGAGAGAAATTTCATATAACATAGTTACTTCTGTAACATTGCCTTTGTTTGTTAAAGAATTATTCATGCACTGACGTTTGGCAAGTCACGTTCTGACGCATGACCTTCGGAACATCTTTGCATGAGGAGTTGCTAAAAAATCAGGAACAAATGTTACATATGTAACTTCGTAAATGAAATTTGCTGTCACACGTTCAACAGCAAAGATAAATCTTTTACCCCCTTACAAGCCCTTGAAGTTACTAATACTTGTTCTGAGACATTTGTGTGATTTACATTTCATATCATATTACAAGGTTATCGTTTGTTTATATTCCGTGTCATAGCTACAGACTGAACAGATAAGACTTACGAGCTCCAACCATGGAGCGGCTCGTCAAATAATACTAGGTAAATTCATAAAATATTTAAGTTTTACAATAATCTTCTAGTGCATTAATAACCAAACTGATACAAATTGTACAAGTGAATTGATATTAAAGGTTAATATTGCCAATGAAAAACTATCAGTGAAATATATATTTTTCTATTCAAATTTTCCTGATTTAAATACCGGCTATGACGATGCGAAAAGCAAATTTTTTTTATAAACTATTAAAAATGCTTTTAATTTGCATTAAAATGTTCATGTATCATCATTAATGTAAATATCAGATGATGTATGGCAGATCGTGCAGAGATTATACAGTCACCCGCTCACTCCCATAACTTCTAAACAATTTGCCATATTGAAGTGAAGGTTTTTCTCAACAATGCAGAATCATGGGGAAAGTAATATTCTGTATACACATTGTTCGTAATATCTTTAACTTTGAGAAATTTAATCATCTTTCATTTTTAAAGAGAATGATCTATTTTTCTCTCCAGCAATGCATAGATCGAGAAAAGAGGAATCCAATGATGTATTGTTCGATATTGTAGTATAAAAATAGACTTTCTGACATGTGATTTTAAATTAAACGGACAATAGTTTCCCTTGTAGCTGCCAACTTCGGGGAATGTAGTCTTCGCGGCGCCGAGCCTGTTACGGGCGGCAGCGAAGGTCATCTTCCCTAAAGGCGACAGTTGTAAGGGTTATTAAAGGAAATAATGACCGTTTAATTTAAAATCACACGTCAGAAAGCCTATTTTTATACTAAAGTTTCTATCAAGACCTAACATATGATACATCACTAGATTCCTCTTTTTATGATCTATCCACTAATGAGAAAAATATAGTTCAAAAAAATTCAAAGATTATTAAATTTATCGAAAATAAAAATATTGCAAACTATACTTCTACGGAATATTACTTGCCCCATTATTCCGCATTGTTGGGAGAAAACTGCATGTCGATACCGAGAACTGTAGAAGTTATGGGTGTGGTCCATAGTTGGTAGGACACCCGGTATAAAATGAGGAAATCACGTTATTTGCATATCGCACAGCATCCGAGTCATGTTTCCTGGAAACCAGCGATCTGTCATTTCTCATCATAAGGGGCGGGGGGAGGACCTTCCCGATTGCTCGGGTGACCAGAGCGAGCAATCCAACTCCCCGGCTGAGGGAGCGCGAGGACGGTTCCGGCCATGGGCCGCTGCCGCCGCTTATTAAATCACCTCTGAGCTCGTCTCACGTCAGCTTTCCCGCCCTGGAGTTACATCGACACCCGCCGCGCTCAGTGCACGCCCACACAGCCAACCGACCGACTGCCCGCTCCGCCGCCCCACGCCGCGCCCGTCTGATTGCTCGCACACCACCACGCTGTCTCCACACGTCCCGCCACCGCCGCGCGCCCCGCGGTCTCCGCCCTAAAGCCTCCTCCCCCCCTCGTCGCCCCCCCCCCCCCTTCGCCCCCTGCTCCATCACCAATCTGTCTCCATACTTCCCATCTCTGCCCGACCCGCTGTTTCCATCCTAAACATCCCGATCAGCCCCCTTCCCGTCTTGCCCCGCCCATTATAGACCTCCCCTCCCCTTTCCGTTTGTACCACCCTGACTCCACCGCCGCCGCGACACTGTTCCATCTTGTCCTCTTCGTCACATTACGTTGTCCCCGCTGACCCTGCGCCATCCTGTCCTCATCCCGCTAGTTGCCACCCCGACCACCCCGACCCGCCCTGCTCCGTCTCTACCACTGCCCTCCTCCTCACCACCACCCATATTATCCGGTCACTCCTGATTCCCACTTCAAGCTCTTCCTACGAAGCTCGCTCCCCGTCTCCATTGGCGCGTACGGGAGCGGTCCCAGCGGAGCCGGGCACACATCGTAACGACGCCCAGATCTGTCTCCAGTATTTGTGCGCCAATCAGTGCATCGGCGTGGCGTCGGCGGCAGCGCCGGTCTCCACCCCACTGCCCATCTCCCCGACGTCTGCGCCGGCCCCGCCCACCCCACGCACGTCCACGGGCCACCAGCTCCCTCGGCGTGCATATTCATGTGTTGACATTATAGGAGCCCCGAGGCCCCGCGCCGGCAAACACTGGCCGCGTCCTGTTAGCTTTCGATGGCCTATCTCGGGCCTTACATGCGGCATTACACAGTGTCCATATCGGATTTGCGCCGAGTCGCCGCCGACGCGACGGCGCGTCTCCTGGGGGCACAGGTGTTAGGCGCGCCGGCGGCGGGGGCGGGGCCGAAGCGGGGACGGGGGCGGGGGCGGGAGAGGGGGGGACGGGGGCGGGGGCGGGGGCGGCGCGAGTGGCGACGGACCCCCGGTCCGCTGCAACTGTAATGACAGCGACGTCGAAGAAGATGGTAACTTAGGAAGTAGAGACTTGACTGTCGTTATTTATTTAGGGTAGGTTTGCTCCGGCTGGAGCAAACGTGAAGCTGAATCTTTCTATTAGAAATCGTCAGTTTGTGTAACTGTGTGAGAAATGAAAAAGCTCAGGCAGGCCAAGTTAGCTAGGTACGGCGAGGCGTCAAGTTTACCTTATGTCTCCTTTACCTTCAGACGTGGATAATAAATAAAAATATGACCCAGGCCTGAGAACAGTGCTAGCGGAAAAAGTCGGATTAATCTGACCCTAAAATGCCAAATTGATACATACATTTAGATTTAGGACCCGCTTGACTACCAAGATCATTGAAGTTCATGAAAGATACCTATAAGATAGCTCCGTTGCCATTATTGCTAAGAGTCAGAGAAAACCGGCGAACCCAGAGCAATCCTGATGAGGGATCGCTTCTTCTCCATAAATTTGACGGTTAGTCCGGTCCTGATACCATTGGGGTATACTCTACTCTTTACTCCACGAACATTACGCCCTTCAGATAGCTGAGAGTAGCAACGATGACGGTGATATAACATCGGCAGCAAGGCGACAAGGAGGGGGGGCGAGCACCCCACTGAAGACTGCAATGGTAACGACTGTACTGTCATCGACATCTGAATTGTCAGTATCTCTCATGTTATCGATTGGGATGAGAGCGGTGATAATGTCAGTTCATCTGTTGACTAGGAGGTAGTGAGATCAGGGATAGTTTAAAACATTAGCATACTAAGCACATGCTTAAGGATCCTGGTGGATGAGGGCCCTAATATATTTTAAAAGATATTCCGACACAAATTTGTAATATATTTAATTGCAAATATTATGTATTTATATATTTATTTATATACACATATTCAATATTTAAATTATTAGTAGGTCTAATAGTTTGTTCTGCCTTAGAGTTCCTACTAAATTATCCCGTCCCTAGTGATGGTTGCAGTTCCTCCGAAAACCATAATGCAGCCTTTGTAAGGTAGTGGTAGTGGAACGGCGATTTTCTGTTCAATTCAGGGTCAAAAGGTTGTGGTGATGGTGGTGGTAGCGTCGAAAGAGAACAACGGTCAATGGTGTTAACGGCGGCACATTTTCGACCAAGGAGCCAAATAAGGACGACAATTGGTAATGGCAGTCGATGCAGGAGCAGAAGCGCCGATATGATGGCGGCTCAAGGTGCCGTGCTCGCTGGCTGCTCGGTGCATTCGGGTCGGATCGAGGGCACGATCAACTAGATTACTTCCCAGCTCAACGCGACTGCCTTGGATCACCGTCCGATTTGAAGGATCACTGGGTTCAAGTGCTAAGTCTGGGTCAACTCGACTGCGCGACTGACTCAGCCCCTTCATCATCGTCTATTGATTTTAACAATCGCATTATTAACCTTTCGTACATGGGACTCTGCAATACCTTCTTCTTCTGTTGGAAGCGTTTTGACATATTTATAAACTGTAGAAATGAATGATCTCTCATTTTTGCAGACTCATAACAGATAAATAAATAATGATTTTCACTTGTTCATTATTAAAATTGGAAATTTTTAAAAGACAATTTACTATTTTATGTTCTTTATCCTAATCGAAGAACAATTAATATCTATTCTGTAAATGCTGCGATCAAATTTCCAAACTGATAACTGCAGAATCATAATCATCATAATTCCTTTTACTATCGTTTACTAAAATCAACCGCAAGGTGTAGATAAGTGCTGCTAATTTATATAACGCTGTACAGTGTTGGTATTTTACTTATTAAAAAGTTGGAAGAGCTGATGTTTCAAACTTTCCGGTGTTAGCATTATTAGCGAAGAAGAGAGCGAATTTCATTGCCAAAAAAGAGACCTTTTTCGCGACGTTTTGTGAAGTCAGTAGGAAATTAACGAGCCAATCATCAATGCAAACTTGCTTCACTGTCTTACATTCTGTGCGAGTCTATTTCTGGGTCATAGTCTGTGCTTACTTGTTCAATGCGATCTCAAGACTATTAACTGTCACATCGCTCGCTGAGAGACACGTTTGTAGAACATTTAATGTTTCGGTTTATATCGACAAGTCCTTATCCACCGAGGTGAACACAGAAACCTATCTTTGAGTATAGGAGTCACGGCAATCAAGGCAACATATCACTTGTTTTTATTGTTGTACTGATTCTGTTATTGTGGCCATGAAATATCTGGGTCAATCGTTCTACCGGTAATTCCGTCGATATAATCGTTTTTCAAGAACTCGTATCGTCGCTTCGTCTGCAAATGAAAGTTAACCTTCACTTTGTACAATGTGGCTCAGGATCTCGACAGCAGAAACTGATAGTATGAAGATGATTCATTTGTTTCGGCTTTGTTTTTGTGCGTTTCAACTGTTCTTTTCGGGCAACCGATCATTAATCTTTGACGATTTAATTGTCTGTTTTTTAAAATTCGTAGTTTATAAGATTTACTCCCCAAATATGTCAGGAAAATAAGTTAGAGCATTCCATTTTGTTATTTTTTCATAACTGGTTAATTGCGAATCTGTTGAACTAAAATATTAAATGACCGGTTTAAAATATGAAATCTGGTAAATGAACACGAATTGAGTTGAAGGTTAATGTTCTACAGATAAATGCATTCATTCCATCCATAGCGTAATTTTTTCGATAATTTTTATTTATCCGCTCCATTTTTCTTCTTTAAAATTCGTTGTGCGTGTTAACTGATCTACCAAGCGTAATATAGAATACAAAGCGTAGAAATCCATGAATGTGTAAAGTTCGCATAAAGCAATTTTGAAAAACACCGCTACATTTTTTCGAAGTTTCTCTTATTCTGCAGGTATTTTCAACTGCAACGTTCCCCTCAAAATCCTCAACACTGAAAAGCAACAAATAATGAATCCCAACTCATTAAAATTCGTTTTAAGAAGTTCACACTCTACAAATCATACGGACTGAATGAAACTTCTATTTTGCCTCCTTCGTGGCAAATCTTAGGAAACAAATTATCGAATCACTTGCCGAAGCAGTACACTCTCATATACAACTTTAAATATCCGTGTTACAATTAAGGACGGGAAAAGCAGCAACATCACTTGTCCTTGCAATGACTAGGGCTCGTTGTCCTTCAAGTCTCATGAAGAGTTGTTGAGAGTTCAGCTATCACACTTACACTTAACGTACTCTCTCAACGTACTCAATCTTCAAATTAGTGACGCACCACGACTGTCTTTTCTGTGCTTCATTGTTTTCGCGAGGTCACATTTCTAACGGTATATTGTTCTCGTGCGACACATATATTCGTAAGTTAATTTTGTAAAGAAATAGGATATGCCACAGGGCTGTGAAAAAGTAGCAACTTTCAAGAACAGAAAATATTAATAACTTGATATATACATTCGAGACTTTGACTCGAAATACTAAGTTAATGACTATTTGAGAGCAAAACAATTCGTAATTAACTTTCACGAAGGGTTGAAATTTCAAGAATGGTATGTAACTACTCATTCTCTTTGATTCTGACAGAAGTGCAATATTGCTGCTTTATACCTCCAGGTCAAAAAACATTATTGAATTCTGAATTACATCGAGAAAATACTGAGTATTGGTAAGTCACGTCATGCTTTTGAATGCTACATTACATTCAAGTGATGTGAAAGTTTTAGCATGCTACCGTGCATACTACGCGCTTATCAGTGCAACTAGAGCGTAAAAGACCATAATTAGTACAGTATAAACACTGTAGTAATTATAGTGTTTATGCATGTTGTGTAATGCACGATGTGACGTGCAGTAATTTCGGCCACAGGATCGTCGCAACATTTTTGTCTTCCATTTATTAAATCAATGCTACCTACAAGCGGCAAATATAAGTAGATTAAGGACGCGTTGATGCTGCGACATGGATACGTCAGCCTCCTGGAAACGGACGCGAACCATCTAAAGACGTTATTGGTGACTCAAAGTTAATGTCGAAAGAAATTTATCGAGACAATGATTAATTATATATCACCCAATTATAATAATCTCGAAAATTTGCTAAACATTTAAAAACAACTCCTTCTCAGTTTCTTGTTCTCTTTTTACTCTTAATTTTTTCTCCATCCGCTGCCCTTTCGACTCCAAGTAGCCTTCATCGACAAGAATTCGCCAAACTGGAAAGAACAGAAATGCACTGACAAACCGCCAAGCAGCCAACACCAACAATTTCTCCACCAGACATTATGGCAACCCACACCTATTGCAACTGCAAGTGGATTGAGAGCGGGTGAACTACTGCGACGCGGAAACGTCCAGGCATAGCTCGCTCGCGACCTCCCGCACTGACCGTCGCGCCCCGCGCTTCGCCCTTCACTCTGATTAATGGAGCGGCCGGGGACATGACCGCGCATCGCTGCTTCGCCGTATTAAAATACATGCGGCCCCGCCCCCACCCTCCCCCCGCCCGGCGGAGAAATAACCTCGGCTGACGCGGGCGACGCGTCGCGGTGCGTGCCATGCGTCGCTGACGGCCACGCGTCGTCAGTCTTCGTCGCCGCGCGGCTGCAACGCGCTGGATTGGGGATCCATCACTCAGGCGTTCGCGCACGCCCGCGCGCGCGGACCAGCGGCCCGCCCCGCCCCGCCCCCGGCCGGGCGGATATTCTAATGAGAGCGCGCGGCGAGACGCGACGGGGCAGTAGGTGAGGTGGTCGCCGGTGATGGCGCACAGGTCGCGAACTGCTGACCGGAATGCGGACAGCGTTGGCTGCTGCTGCTGGTGCGTGGTGTGAATCTCATAAAGAATGTTGTGGGCGAGCGCTGGACGCGTACGTGATGAGGGTGTTACGTTACGAAGGAGGTCGTTGTGATGACGGCAATGAAACATTTACAATGAGGTGGTATTGACTGGAGCTGTTGGGAAAATATATTAAAGAAGACCAATTTTATTTCAGGGCAACATTGATTTTAACGACTCTTTCTGTTTTAGGTCATGTGTGAAGTCGTGTATTGACGATCCATTATCTTCGAGATCCACTACAATTCTGTGAATTCAGTGGTTGATAAAAACACGGAAACTAACTAGTGGCGAAAATACTCCACCGTCGGACTCGACAGTAGGGCCTCCCAGTTGTACTTTTTTTTAACGTGGCATCTCAAGGTCACACGTAAAAGATGGGAGAAGGAAGGTAGACTCAACAGGGAGCTCCAACGTCATTACAGCTCTGTCTTTTACGGCTCCCTATTGGTTGGTTGCTTGATTGTTAGTGATTTCCAGCGCGTCAACAGCTTAGGAGATTAGTCCCGTAAGTGTAGTGCATGCTCTTCATCGGCCGGTGGCGGTGGTCATCCCCCACTGGATAGCGAGATCCGGAGCCGATCTACCGTCAATCAGAGGCACTGCAGTAACGTCAGTTGATGCTCTGAGCCACCGCTCCCGGTACGGCTCCCTATTGGAGTTTGCCTTCCCTCCCGCTCTTTCGTTTGCCTAAATATGCTCATTAATTCCAAGCAAAATCGTTGATTATCTCTATGTTAATAACACGCGAGCAATTAAAATTCCACCATCCAATTAAAAATTCACACCTACCAATCAAAATTCATAAAAAAAGCGAAATTGTTTAATTAAGAAACTATAACACAGACGCGGCCCAAGGTATTTGCAGTCGGTTATGAAACAGGAACACAAATGGGCATCACGTATTATGTACCTAAAACAACTACATATAAACGAGTGAATAAAACTAAATTGGGGAAGTAAATGTTAATTTAGCTAAATTATGGAACAACATAAAATATTTCACGTGAATAAATTAAATATTTTACATGTTAACATTTTGTCTTAGGATTACGAATGTAAAAAATGTAAACGTCAGTTTTGTTTATCTGTTCTACAAAGTCGGCTATTGCAAAACTGTGTTAGAAGTGACTGGTTTTCCCCACAATATTTATACTTGTTCTATTCTCTCATACCTGGCTTTAATTTTAGTGGAAAGTAATGTTTTCATCACTTCGTCGGCTTCTTCTAATATTCCATTTGCAATATGTTCAGTCCCTTCCATTTGCAATTATTTCTTAGAAACAAAAACAATGCAAGACCCACTAAAATAGATCTCTTTCAGAAGCAATATAACGTAATGAAACACATGCTTTGAATTACAAAGATGTGGTTGAATTTCTCAAAATTTAAATTATTCTTAAATGGAAACGAAAACTATTGAACATTGTATGTGTATAAGGGGGTATAATTGCACTCATATAAGAAAACTCGTTCCTATTTAAAAACTCGTTCGTTTTCTTAAAAATACCACTCGTGCAATTGTCCACCTCCTTATACACTCTTTTCGTTAATACTATAATTATTTATATAACGTCAAAATCAGTTAATAACTGGGTGTGACCTGCTAGGGGGAGGCTGTTGTAGATTCTATTATAAATATTTGAATAATACTTTATAATGTATTTAAAAATATATGCCCGACATTTTTACCATTCTTCAGTAGTTTTAAAAATGAAATTCTGAAATACTATTAGGTTAGGACATGGTCACCCATCATCAATTACTCCGATTATTCAGTAGTTCATCAATAACCCCATTCATCAGTTACCCTGACTCCGTCAATTACATCCTCAATTACATCCTCCATTACTCTTTTCTTCATACAAAAGGGGAAGTAAGGCAATTATTTAAAGGCTTTTGATTAACTTTTTCACTATCCATATAAAAAATAAAACTAATTTCATGAGTATCGCTAATGGTTGCAACAAGCAAAGGAGAATATCACAATACGGATGCTCGCTCACTAGCAGTAAGCGGTTAACTCGAGATCCCACGCCTTCGTCCGTGAGTGGGGGGACGTTGCGCGCATGTGCTGCCGCAACCCGATCCGTCCTCAAGACGTTGGAGGCATTCGCCGACGACATGAAATGGGCTCGCACACTGTCTGTATTGCATGGACGCGCTGGTGCCGATCTCTGACGCCGATTACGCGGAAGACTGGATAAATGAAAGAAATCAAAATAATCTCAAAGGAAAAAAATATTTTTTTGGTTTCCTTGGGCGTTTACTCACGACTTGCACACCCAAAGAAATCGCCACTGGACCACACTTTTTCTGACGGGTCAAGTATCGTTTCTGCAACTGTGTCATAGTAAGAACTCAGAAATGAAGATGTTTGAGTTGTGTCACTTTTGTAGCAAGGGTGCGACAATTTGCTGCTTCCGTCCTTTGAAATCAAGGAATCCAAACCAAGGAAATCGGGAAAGGAAACTTGTCAAGGATAATTCTTAAAAAGTATTGACTGCGCTTGAGTAAACAAAGACGGTCTTCTTTTCAGTCAAGTCTTCAATTTGTTCTGCGTAGATGAAAATCGACAATTCGCAACCTGTTGTTAACTCTTTCCGAAAATGTTTTGTGGAGAGTTTTTAGGGATTTCAGTTGGTAAATGAGTGTGCTTATTGATTGGAGTGTGTGTAACAGGTTACATAGACTTTGGATATACCTATGAAGGTGGCCACGTGTTTTTTATCTTGGAGAGCTGAATAGAATATATTCGGGAAGTTTCAGCCACTGATGAGAAGTAGATACTTGAATCCAAATTGGTGTATAATGTAAATTAAATTTTAAGGTGAATGTTTAATCTTTTGTTATAATTTTTTTGAGAATGTTTGAAAACGTTGGAAGAATATAAATCGAAGGCAGTGTTCTCACTCTCATATCACTGGATTAGGAATGGTCTGGAATGTGGAATCGTTTATTATGTGTTCGTAACAGATACTCATTTTTCCTCCCATTGATGGTGTCACTCCACTTAAATAGAGCAAATCTGCCTTCAAAGAAGAAAGGTTCTGCTTAATAAAAGAACAACTTTATGTCTACTACAAGGTCATCTACAATAACGAAAACAAGGTCATCTACTACTTTATGTCATCTACAATAACGAAATAGAGGTAAGCAATTTTTATTTTCTTGTTTGTTCTTGATTAATTAGTTTCTTAAAGATTTTTAATGTAAATGGAAGAATTTAATGTTGACAATAATTATTAAAATCCGCTGTCAGCGTGTGTTTCTTCCAGTGCACATAAAATGGATGAGTTATAAGTATTAGTACTAAATCCTTTTAAGTAGATATGCCTCGAATAAAACTGAAAGAGATTGTATTGTGTAAAAACGAAGTACGTATCTATCTACTTATAAGAATTGAATATGTTGGTTTATTTGGTTAATATTTGTATTGTTTCTCTGAATGTGTAAATTATGCATGTGTAAATTATTCATAATTTCAATTATTTACATATCTTCAAATACAACATACGAATATTTTCCCTATTTGAAGACTACAACTCATGCGCCTTAACCTGGCCATAGTAGCTTGCCTCCTGCATGATACTCTTAAAAAATTAATGAACAGATATCTTTAATTATTTCAGTTTTAGCAATAAATTTAGACAAATCTTGAAGTAATTTTATATTGCTTCAAAATATTGTTTGTGTCATTTTGAATCTCAGATTTCTTACAAACGTTTCAACAAAAATATTTTCTGCTGTACTGTAAATACTATTAACCAACGAAAGAAAGTGAATTTATTTACATTATTTTCAATCATCTGAAAGAGAAACGTCCATTCGATGCTAATAATCTCTCATGTTATTTTCTTGAAGTATATGTATTTCTGAATCTAACGCAGCACACTCTTTGAATTGATTTCCCTCGACCTCGCGGCTTCCACTTTTCAGTTGTTTACGACGTATTGAATATCACGTTTCGAGTCGAACAGCAATTAATATACCACACGATTTGCTTCGTAATGGCGAAGGCAAATCATCCATCTCGAGGCGCGCCGGACACTATCCCACGCTCGTGCTGCATTTCCCAGCGGAGCGCGTGTGACGCCCCGGTGACAGCCTCGCGCCGTCCGTCTTCGTCGTCGCGACCACTTGACTGACCGGCTCGCTTAGCGCAGTCGATCGGGAATCCATCACGGCCAGGATACGCTGCGGATATTCTAATTAGGGTGTTGCATATGGATCGACGCAGATGGATACAGACTGGCTGAACGATGTGAACCAATTACGTCACGGATCGATTTTCGTAGGAGGCAAAAAAATAGCGGCCGTGATTATCTATCATAATTTGGAGAAATAATTGAGGGGGGCCCAATGGCTTTACACGAAAAGCTAACAAATGCCGGCGATAATTCAAAGTTCAAGAGCGAGCGTGTGCAGATAAAGGAAACGTTGCGGCGCGTAAGGTCACGGTCAACCGGTGACGCCGATCGTTTCACTCTCGCGCATACACGCACACGCACGGTATAGCTGGGCAAGTTAATCATTGTGCTGCTAACACGCGCCAACGAGGTCGCGTTTAAGCCGAATTCAGAGAAGGACGATCGAAGGTACGAACTAACCAAATTCAAATTACATTTACAAGTAATGTTAACATTGAATTTTGTCAATGCACATGCTCTGCACTTTTTCTTCACTTAAACGACATAGTAATAACTAGGTAGCGGATTTTGATGACTTAAAAAAGTCGCCAAAAATTATCAATAAAATGCTCTAAAATTCTTTAAATATGCTCTAAACCAAAGAAAAATGACGTAAAAAAACGTATTAAAACCAGTTCAGATGAAGAATTCAAGCTGTTGGATATGTTACCGATGTAATTGAGGCTTCTTCCATTCGTTCAAGTGAACTCAACTTGCAAACTTTTAGTTTGGACTGTTCTTGGTCAGAAAATCTCTGTCGTTACTTACCCCGAAATCGGCCGAACCGCCAAATGGCGCAAGAATTACAAACAACGGCTGTCAAAACAATTTCTGAGCAAACAAATAGACTAGGCTACTGAGTAATTCTGGGAAGAACATTTGATGCATCTCGTAAATAGCATTTGAAGCAAGTGTCATTAAAAATGACATTAAAATCGATGAAATCAGCAAAATATGCATTAAAAATGACGGTAAAATAGGTAAAAAATCACTCAGTTGAAATCGACAAAAAATGCAAAATAATGACCTATATAAAGAGTCATTTCCTTTTGTCATAACATAATAGTTATTTATGTATCAAGGGCGTTAAGTATCGTCTCAAATTTGATCTGTGGTAAATATAGGGTTGTTACCAATAACGAACAATTTTTTTTTAATTGGTTTATTTAAGGTCGCATCAACATCTTAGGTCATTAGCGACCACTATTGCTGTTAACGTTGTGGTAACTATGTGGATGAAACGATATGGTGATTGATGATAAGGGGTGAAAGAACGAACACAAATACAACCATGCCCGAGGCGGGACTCGAACCCGCGACCCTTCGGTCCGAGATCACTACGAAACTACTGCCTTAGCGATCTCGGCCACCGGGCCGGCTACGAACTAAGTTGTATTAGTTTTCCTTGGTCTGTTCCAAATAAAACATTATATTTTTGAATCATTGAGAGCATTTCAGTATTTTCAAATTAGCTCTATTCATTCCTTCAGTTAAGGCTTGACATCTTTGTTATAGTGTTTCACTGACTGTAAAGGGAATATGCAAGCCTGAAATATGTCTTCTATACTTGTTTTTTTTTAGTGAATACAGCATTTTCATATACATTTATAAGATATACTCCCACGTTCACCATTATTTTCTTAACGTCTTACATTCTGCGTTTGAGTAATAATTCAAGTGGTATGAAAACGGGCAAAGAAATATCACTAACGAAGGGAAGAGAACATTATTTCGGCTCTACCAATAGGAGCTGGCGCCCATTCACGGGGCGACGCGTGGTAGCGTTGCGCGCACGTGGGTGGGGGGTGGGGGGCTGCGAAGAGGCGACCGCGCCCAGGCCGTGCTCGCAACCGGATGTGGGGGTCAGAGGCGATGTCCAGCGAGTTCGAGACCCCACGTCGCCCTGCCCTTGAGGCGTCCGCGGTTTGGGGTGGAGTGAGGCCACGGTGGAGCGGAGCGGCACAGTGGTTCACAATGAACGAAGAGAGGAAAACACTACGCAACTTTTACTCACGGAGTTTTAAATGAAGCCGACCTGGATGGCCGAGGTGGCTAAGAGCGAGTACCGATTCAGCGCTTCGGTCAAAAGGGTCGCGGGTCCGAGTCCCGCCTTGGGCATGGTTGTTTGTCTCTTGTCTTTATATGTATGTGTTGTCGCGGAGGGCCTCGCGTTCTGCTGACCCCAGATCAGAGGAGCCCGCAAGTGTGTTGGTGTCTAGTGTATGGTCGAATATGCGTCCCATCAGGACGTAAACGGTAACCGGCTGTCGGCTGGATAAAAACCCTAGAAAGAAGTTTTAAACGAAGAAAAAAATCAGATTTGGCTTTCCATTCGGTCAGATGTCACGTTTCTAAGTTGGTCAAGATCTAAAAATGATTATATTAATGTTATGGTGTGATATTAATGGTTATAGCGTGTCATTACAACACGATGTCAAGATCTATTAATAGGGATAGGAGAGGTTTAAAGGGATTGTTTGGAATAAGTTATCGCGACTCAGCCGTCAAATTTTTCAGGAAACTCTGCACATCGTATATCTCAGTACAGTGTTTGGGGAAACACACTCTATGAAGGACACTTGCGACGGAGAAATATTCTTTGTGAGATAGAAAGTTATACACACTGATTGGCCACTCGTTTAGAGTTTTCCTGTTTGTCTCATTTTGGTCATATTTCGACTTCATGTGCTATGAACAACCTTTTGTTCCTATGGTCCGTGTGTTTTTTACCCTGCACAACATTTTTGAAAAATTTGGAAGGATTTCCTCCAATGGTTCAAAAATGTTTAATGGAACAGACACACAGACACACACATGGATGTATATATTTTATACAGACTGCGCAAGTGAATCGCCGCAGTAGCTGCTTCGTCACTACACTCGGTTTTCATCGGAAATACCAAAATATTAGAGACGGAGCCTGTGCTCTACACTTGGTTTTCTGTAACCTGGCTGATGACAGCTGATCAGCCGTTACGGTTTCGTCCAATCGGGAGCTTAAACGTCACCACAGTGACGCCATCGTGAAGACATTTTAGCTCTCGATTGGATGACCCCGTAATAGCTGATGAACAGTCATCGGCCAGGTTAGAAAACCCGAAGTATAGTCAGATCCGCCCAACGCGAGCTCAAGGAGCCAGGGGCTACTGGGCGTTCCTCCCGTTAGTCCGCAACTGCCCTGAGCTCTGTGGAACAGAAATTCCACGGAGCCTAATGTAACGTGGAAACTTCCACGTAAAAGGAACCTTGACGAGAACACCATAGCAGAAGGACTTCCTGAACCTAGTGTACGGAAATTATGACTCTAAAAATCTGCCTTCTTTTCTTTAGTTCGAAGCGCTGTGTAACACAATCAGAAATACGACTGAGCTCATCACAACGTTCCCATTTCTGCACGAAAAGGAGAACCTTGTCGATGATATAACTGGGAATAGACTTTCGGAACATACTGTAAATAATACGTTTATGAATTTTATGAAAATGATTTCTCCAAAAATCTCCTTTATTTTCTTTGGTTGGAATATCTGTGTAACAAAAATAGAAATACGACAGAGCCCACTGCAATGTTCTCATTTTCTCATAAAATGACTATATTGATGATGGTGCCTCGACAAAGAGAACGTACTGTACATTAGAATTTAAGAGGAAATAAAATAAGTCATCTTCGTCAACATATCAGCTTTATTAAGATAGCCGGCTTTCGACGGCTTTGCCGTCATCGTCAGTCTCGCTGCTGTCGGCAAAAGTCGAGCGACTGTGCCGACAGCATATAGACTGACGATGACGGCAAAGCCGTCGAAAGCCGGCTATCTTAATAAAGCTGATACGTTGACGAAGATGACTTCTTTTATTTCTTCTTATAAGAACGTCAACAACATCCAATCAGAATTCCCACAATTCATTAGAATTTAGTCAATTTCATTATGACTGATTTGTTTTCTTTGGTTAGGCCCACTGTGGTGCGGGGTGGGGCGGGCGGGGCGGGGCGGGGCGGGAGTTGGCCAGTGCGTCGCGGGCGGCTGCCCTTGGCGGGAGCTGCCCCACGCAAAGCCGACCCGACCGTGACCCTGGTGCGAATCGCGCGTCATTTTTTTCTCTTATCTCTCCACGTGAGAAGCGCAGCGCCGAGCCAGGGGAACCGCGCTACGCAGCCTGCAGCCCGACGTGGCAGCCGTTGATGGGCAGTGTTGCCGTTTCGGGGGGTTAAGACGCTTAGTATTGTAGAATTGTGTTACAAGGTGTAGTTTATTAAGTACTTTCTTAAGTTTTGGAGTTTACTAACATTTGTGTCCTCTTATTGGCGTTTGTATGTTGTTAGGACGATGTCTCCTAGTTACTACGTTATTCTGTAGCGAATGCACTCTGGCAGAGGTTGATTCACTCACTGAAACAGTCCCCTAAAAAGTGAGATTGAGAAACTTGAAATTAAGAACTAAGAAACTGAAGGTATGAAAATGAAAGAATTTCGGTCCCACAATATCCTTGGGTGTCTTTCTAGGTACAAAATAAACGTGGACTGAATTCTACAAATAAAGCAAAGTATGACGAGATACCAATGAGTAATTGTATTTAAGAGGAACAATTCCTCATTTTCGGTCAAGGCGAGATGTTTCCATGATCGTTCTGCCTATCTCTTACACGAACGAATGGGTACCGTTGTTTGGTAGTAAATTTCTACAAATGTGACTTTTATATTCACATAGGGTTCATTTGGATAATTAATCGGAAAATGATCTTTATGGACAGTTCTCTAGAGGAATAGCTTGTTACAGCAGATTATAATATAAAATGAAGTTTTCCTAATGACCACTCCCTTATTGGTTTCGCCCGTTGAAGACCGAAATGGAGGTAATGGAAAAAAGAAAATGTATTCGTTGAAGTTTTCTGGTACTTGGAGAAGCATTTCACTTCATAACTGCCAAGTTATATTGGTACTTTCTGCAATTTTTTCACCTTATAAAACATTATTTTTGCATATTAATGTACAATTATATCGAAATTGTAAAATTTGTTCGAAGTTTCTGATTTTAATGAGTATGTCATTTTCATCTACAACTACTTAACCTATATGACTTTTCTATTAGTTTATTCAAATGATCTCTATCGTGAAAACAAAGCGTATTTATGTTTTTATTAAATTTAATTTAGGCTAAATTTACGGTAAAAATAATTTTAATATCATTCTTTATCATATGCTCGTATATTTTACCATAATATTTAATAAAATAGAGTAATAAATTCAGTAATATTTTTCTAAAATTTATATTTTGCTTTAAGGGGGGTTCTAATGATCTATTAAGAAGGAAATGTAAAGATGTGTACGTATTTATGTATGTTATGTACATTTACAAACATTTCATGAATTTAACAAAGTGAATATCTATGTTTGTCAAGGAAACAATACAATATTTCGAAGTTAGGAAATGATTATTTTTGTCGCTTTCCACAGCCAAGGATTCCAAGGTTTTTTGGTACGAACGCTAACGAAACGAGGCGTTCTGATGTAAACAGCTCGTTATATATGCAGGGGTTGTAAAAGAAAATGTGTGCATATTTCAATACACAGAACCTGAGCATTTACCAAGAATGTCGTCAGTCGTGAATAAAGAAACCACAATTATAAAATCGAAAACAAAACTCTAAAAATACAAGCTGAATGTCTTAAACCCACATACTTTCAAATATACATTGTTTGGGCACACTTTCTTAGTTTCGATAAGACCATTGAGAACTCCTACTGTTGGATTAAAAAGAAGCTTTATTCCATGTAAGTTCCTCGTTCGTATCCCACTTAACACAAATTCCTTAGAACTTTTTCTTTGTATCCAAGTTCAATAGACGAATTTGCAATTCCTTGGGAACTTGTTTATTTGTTCTTTGGAACTTGTTTATCCGTGTTGGAAACGTTGAATGGATATATTTCTTCTCGAATATAAATGTTTGAAAATATTGTAAGTAACCATCTAAGCTCGCCTCTGCCTTCCCTCACTTTACACATTTCTTTTCGTTTCTCACTTTTAAAACTATGTAGATTTTTTAAATTTTCCCCTCCATTTAATATTTTTCCAATCATATTTTTGTAGTGTGGATTTACTGAGTAACTAAAATTATAAACAGACAATAATGACGAGTTTTGTTGTAGACCAACCTAGAACAAAATATTTTTAGAAATAAGCCATTTAGTGCGAATATCGACTTGTATTTAGTGAAATATGTTATACTGATCGAAAACGGAGGTAATTCGTTTTTAAAAGACACTTATCATGACGCAAACTTTACATGTCATCTGTGCACAAAAAAGTGACATGTCTTAAACATCGTACTTTTTTAGATGAGTGCTGAAATGTGTACAAAATAGTATATTTTTCATAAAATATTTCACAAAACAGCTGGTTCATAGAGTAAAAACGAGGCTCCGAAATAAACGACTTCACTCAGGATAGAACCGTTCTCCAAAACGATAACTTTCCAGATGAGTCATTTTCTGTGAATAAATTTCAACACGAGGTACTTGTGTGAATTTTATACATTTATAAACATTTCAAAGAGTCACGTTCTCTTTTCACAGTTTGGAAAACACTGATTCTCCGCACTCTCAAACGGCAACCCTGGCAGACGCGTGGGACATGACGCATCCGGCTTATGCTGCCGTTGCGTCCGTCTGCCCCGTCCTTGCGCTCCACGGGAGAAGTGGGCGGGGGGAGGCGGGTGGTTGAAGAGGCTCTAATGAGAAAATTCTGCCCGTCGACTACTCTCACATCGCGCGGAACCTGGTCGGAAAAGGACTCGGCTGGGCGCACGCGCTTATCCGCGCACGTCAGGTGAGCAACGGACAAATATAGCGGTTCCCAGCCTTCAGCTGTTTGTTACGTAGACAGCGCGCAGCCCGTCTTCCCGGCCCACCCCGTCCTGCCCCTCCTCCCTCGTCCCACCTCCTTCCGTCCCATGCCGGCCCGTCCTGTTCCATCCCTCCCGTCCCGTCCCGCCTCGCCTCGTCACGCCCCGCCCCCAGATTCACTCGCATACTCTTGCTACAGCATCTTCATTGTGGATATGTCACCGCAATTTTGTTGGGAGTACCTGGAACGATCAACACCCGTCCCTTACGTTTTTAGTTAGCGCGTTCATAACCCCACGAAACTCTCAGGAAGTTGTGAGCGACAAAGCGGTACAAGAAATAATGTTTCATTGTCACACCCGTTTTCCTTTCATTATTCAACTTACTCCCTAGTGATGGATATTTCATATTCAGACTTTTCCTCTATCATCATTACATGCTTCAAATTGGATTCTAAAGGGGATGGCTGTATGTTAATAAATCATGAATTTGTTTCCTTACCTTGTTATAATTTCATACCTAGCTTAATGGAGTTCGTAAACGTTTTAGCCTATCACCCAAAGGTAAGAAGCACTATGGCGTTATCCTTTGGTTGTCCAAAATTGCAGTCACCGATTAACTATTCAGTAGTTGTTACTGTTTCTGGAATGAGAAAAGTATATTATATATCTAAAATGTACCATACACAATAATAGTTTTTTTTTAATTCTGGCATACAACTTTTAAGCGAAAAGTTCATTGCCACCTACACCGACGTGTTAAATCAAACCATATCTGTCCGGGAGCAGGCATTGCGTTCAAGTAGTTTAATTTTCATATATTGCGTTTCCACCATTTATTTAAATAATGTATCTTTAATAGAAAATTTCACTTCAATGGGCCAAGCGACATTGCATATTTAGAAAGAAACACGCCTCTTTTCATGACGCAGATATTTTACTGAAAGCAATTATTGACTTTCCGTTTTTGTGCATTCAAATACATAAGGAAATACCTACAGCAATAGTATTTTAATTAAATGCAGAGAGTATATAGAAATTATTGCATTTAAGAGACGTGGAACATAGGCAGCTCTGTAGACTGCTTGCTTCAGCGTCTGGTATTTCCGCATCGCATTGGGACTTAACAAGTATTCTTGCCCTCGTGTAAGCTCTACATGCATCTTAATATCGTTGTAAATCTTTCATCTGTACGTCAGTATTGAAGATATTTCCAATATACATGCAAATGATAGTTTTTACGTCTCTGCTGATATATGACGACCAAACCAGCAATTTACGATCAACTCAATGTAATGATCGACAAATGAGACACGTGTGCTTAGCCATTAGAATGTTTTTATAACTCAATGAAGGAAGGAGAAAGTAAAACAAGAACGAAACTACATGGCAAGTTTTGATAGGAATTTATATCAGTTCGTAGTGGCATATCATAATGTTATATGAGGCTGTGTTAGTTTATTTTATTATAAACGTTTTGAAAATTTGAATTACAAAAATGTAATTTGCTGTATTACGTTCATTTTAATTTTTTGAAAATTGATTAAAGAAAATATATGGTGTGGTTTGGAGAAAATCTTGTTTACGTATTTCTGAAGAAATTGAAAGATATTATTCAAAATTATGGGAATACTTCTAATATTTTGATAATATAATTTTTTTGAATTCTTATACAACAGAATAGATTTGTGTTTTACAAGAGTGTTTTGATATTAATAATGTGTAGTTAATTTAGTACTATCCTTAACAAGAGCGAGGCCATTCCCTCTGGAGTTCTCAATTTCAGTTTATATATTATGTGATTGTGTAGATTTGAAGGAATGGTAGAGGGTTAGGAATTAATATCATTAGGTTAGAAGATATGGGTTAAAAAGGTAGTCTGAATTTATCCTATGTGAATCTCTCCTTTGGGCGGGATTGAATTCTCCTTTGGGCATGGAATTTTCCAGTTGGAAATTACTGGCGGCTGGAGAAGGCGCTAAGGTTTAGAAAAGTGTATTGGAAAGTTTGGAACCGAATTGAGCTATTGTGGATAGATCATATTCTCTACAAAATTAATTACTAGAAAAAAACAAGGTAATATTGCTGAAATAAAATTAATTTTGTTTTGAAAAGTTTTAAGTAGTTTTACTTTAGTAGGGACAACACGTCGCAAAATGGGCAACCAAAAGTTAAAAGTGGGCGGCGTGCAGATTTATATAAAAGCATAGCGATCGAGGTTGAGGGTGGATTTTCTATTAACCTTTACACTCTGTTTAGCGTACTTTCTGACTCCAGTCGCAAATAATGTTTCGCAACATTCACATGAACTTCTCGTTTTAGATATGGTATTTATGTCCAGTTTTACATGTGTTGTAAACTTGTCAGTTTTTTTAAAAAAATCATGGTTTGAAGTAATTTGATTTTTATAATTATGGGGTCAGAAATGTTTCCAAATATTTTCCACAGTTACTCATCTAAATTATAAGAAAAATTATAAAAACGTGTCCTTTTCCGTTTTATATTTTTGTGTTGTTTCTGAATTAAAATCTTACAGTTTTGTGTTGCGAGTTACTATTACGAGTTGGTAGGTTTTTATCAGAAACTCATGCTGGTGTGGTAGACACCTATATATATATATATATATATATATATATATATATATATATATATATATATATATATAGTTAGGAGGATATACTATAATGTGTTTCTGGAAATATTATTCTTTGCTTTGTTTGAAACGATATAGAAAATGATGCTATTTATTTGCATAATTGTCTTAATTAATAATCCCAAATAGCATCCGTGCATGAAATACTGGTAAACCATTCGGTAAAATGTGTGGAGTCAAATCTGACCCCAGAGTGCACATATGTAATGGAGAATCACAGTCGAAGGGTTACTCAGAGAATATAATTTGAACAGAGCGGCTTGTACTTTATTGTTTTTTTATAATATGAAATTTCTAAGTAAGTCACAAATCAAGAAAATATCCGAGATATTTGGTTGGGTTATTTGTTAAGACCCAGGAGTTGATCGAACTGTATATACTTTTTTTTTGATTCGCCATAAGGTGAAAATCTTTTCCTCGCATTTTGCGGGGTTAGTATTTAATCTCCAGGAGCAGGACAAGCTGTAAAAAGAGTCTAATGCCAATTGGAGTTTCGAAATGGTATCAGACCCTAGCGAATTTGATGTATAAATGACTGTGTCGTCGGCGCATAACACCGTTGAGTGGTTAGGTCCGTAGGGCATGTTAGCAGTGAAGATCTTGATCAATGTGGGGGAAAGAGGGAGCCTTGAGGAACATCAGCTTGCATCGTTGATGGAGACAAAATGCAATTATTTACTTCTATAGAAATTAAGTGATCGGTTATGAAGTTGCGAATTAGGTTGAACAAATAGTCCGGGATTCCTGTGTTAAAATGCTTGAACAATATGCCCTAGTGTCATACACAATCGAATGCTTGAGCTAAGTCTAGGAAGGTGGCCGTTATGTTTTTATTATACACATAAAACCATTAAATCTTCTGGTATTGGCAAATAGATTTTACTAATAAGGCTATCACTAACTTGAAAAGGCAAGTGTGAATCTTTGTGGGGAAAATTTGAACTTGAGCATTTTTTTAACATTCAAAGATTTAGAAAATCAAACATATGTTTATGAGCACACTTTATAACGTTATTTAGAGAAGAAGCTTTGGCTGTGTCTGAGAAAAGTCTGTAAATATAGCAAGAGCTTCGTATAAAGTGTCCTCAAATATTAAATGACTTGTCGAATGTGGCTTCGCCGACGCTGTAAACTGTTTTAAAAATATTTTCATGATTTGAGAACTTCTTTTATTCTTCATTTATTTCATGCGTAGCTTCGTTCAAATATCGTACGGTATTTGGCATTCAACGAACAAATGAATCGTAGTAGCTGATAATGTTATACTCTCCTTCAAAAATTCCCAACATCTAATAGCCTTGTATGTTACCTCCATACGGGATATGAACGGGTAATATTGCAATTTCAAACTTATAATCACACAGTATTATGTACACAGATCACCTGCATACTGTTCTTATGGTTATTCTGTAAACCTAATATAAGATCATTCTCAATTAGTTCCGAAACTTCTGTCGCAAAATCTTTTACAACTACATTTGATTCTTCCGCTGATTTGCTTAACACTTCCATATTTTTCTCCCCTAGTTTTGAAAGAAATTAAAACTCCACAAGCTCAGTCTAACTTGTGTTCACTTCCACTACTCCAATTGCTCTATTCATATTTTTTATGTGAATCTATATAAACATTAAAAGGCGACTGATTTGTATGTTTATGTAAGGTATTAATTAAGTTGAATAAAAATAAGTAAAAAATAAATTCATTTAAAAATCGGTATTTGTGCACTTAGAAACGTAAAAGTGAGAAGTGTAAAGGGCGTTCGTCCATTCTTCAACATTACAAACAATTTTGTTTTCTCCGTATTTACTTCAAATTCTTAAAATTTAATAAGTTGCAAGGTAATACTGTTCGTAGGTTAACAAATTTATTTTTAAAATATGGTAATAAGCCTACGAATAAATATTCAAATGAAATATACCGCACGATTCCCTTATTCAAATTAACTTCACTTGTTAATTTATTGATGTCAACATCAGCGTTGCCAACGTCATGAAAGAAAATTATGGTATATTAAGCGAAAAATGCCTTGGGGTACTGGAGTTTAATCAACGCCACCTACATAGATCTATTTAACTCCAGGTATACTCAAAAAGATCGTAGTGTCAAAACAAAAACATTACATCTCTGAGTAACATTATCAGAATATCTCTAAACTACCGGAAAATGTTACCCTTTAAGACCAAGGTAAAAATCATTTGATTGCAAAATAATTGCAAAAATAATGGTTGAGCAAATGGCAAAGTATACAAAACAAATTGTATAAAATCTTCCTTTTGACGTCGGATCTAGACAGGTTTTTTTCTGCATCGTTAGTGTTCACTTGGTACAACTATTCGAGCTTAAAATATGATGAGAGTAGTATAATTCTAAAGCAAAATAAAATGTTAATTACGAGGAAAAAATGTGTTACATGTTGCAACTAATGCGATAGTTCTCTTACTTCCATACCCGCAGCTTGCACATTTTCAGCGTGTACATGCGTTTCGCTTCGAAAGAGAAGAATTCAAAAACGAGGAAAATTTGTTATAGAAATTAATGATACAACATTGTACAGTAATACCTTTTCTTTAATTTTGAACCATTCCTTTCTCTTAACGTATTTTATTTTTAATACATAGTAAGTAAATTATCAACACCCTTAAACCTTTGGTATCAAATATGAACTTAAGATGTGTTTAGTATTGTAGTATTTGTTACCAAATTAGTGAAGTTTTATACTCCTAAGTATCCTTACCTGAAAGAGCGAACAACAAAATGCAAAATGGTTTCTAAGGGTTCTCGTATTTCTGGAATATGTGAACATTATTATATCTAGTTTAACCAGTTTTAAAACGTTTATGGTATTCTCGTTAATTTTTTAAACAGACACTAGTAAAATTAGTTAGTTTTGGGGCATGAACAGCGTGCAAAGAGATTAAACTTTTAGAACTTGTGCCAAAAAATTAAACTATGTTCAGGTGTTCAGATAAAACAACCACTGCAACAAAAAGAGAATAATTTCGTTTGATTGCATCAGCTACTACTGACATTAATGCATCATGAAGCGGTTTATATATTTAGTTAGTCATTACATAAGTTAGTCAACATTAAGTTAGTCGACGCTGTCTAAAAAATAGTGTATGACACAAGTAGTAAAAGTGATTTTATTTTGCTCGTAGCATTGAGCAACTCGGCCTATCGTTCTCATGTCGCAACATTTCCTACTCAAAATAGTCTCTTTTACCACTCGAGTCACAAATTTCTTAGTAATATGGTTTTCATTTGAAGCCTCTACGATGACTCATTGGCAACGTACTAGCATCCCCAGTTCGGTTCCTGGTCGAGGCAAAAATAGATTTGTAGTTTTGCCCTCAAAAGTAGATTTGTAGCTTTCCTGTAAAGTCTCTCTCAGTTTCTGTACCTGTGTGACAAAAAAAGTTCCTAAAGGCGAATGTTGCTGGCTGCAATGAAGGTAATACATCATGTTCGCCACATGTCCCTTTTAATTCTTGGAAGAATTACCTTTCCCCCAATTATGGGAATCATTGTTTTTATTAATCGGGAAATTTAAATTTAGATAACGAGTTATCCCCGCATGTTTTTTAAGAACAAAAGTCAATAGTCTTAAACGTTACGCCCTAAGTTCACAGAACAGTTCTTACGTATCAGCGTAACATGCAACAAGAGCAATTGGGCGATTTCTTCGCTGCATTTGGGAGCAAATCAGTGTTGCGGGCGTGATTCCGCCCGGGGGATTAGCGCAGCGAAATCTGTTTATGCAAATGGCCGCTGCGAGCGCCGCGCCCGCGACGGCAGCGCCACGAGCGGGGGTGGGCAGGAGAGCGGGCCCGGTGCGCCTGTTTCATGTGCGACAGGCGAATGCAACTTCGGAAGAGCCGTGTTGTCACGCTCTGACACACGTAGTAACGCCAGTGGGGATCGCTAACGAATGGTAATGGTTGAACGCTAATGAATGGTAAGGTGATTTTGTGTATAGAATTTCATTAGATTGTTCATTACGATTGTAATAATTATTATTCTTAATATTATTGGTAATAATAATAATAATAATAATAATAATAATAATAATAATAATAATAATAATAATAATAATAATAATAAACATGCTAGGTATAAACAGCGCTGACTTTTCTACTGTACTCAGAATTTCCTGCGAAGTCCATTTACCCACCTACGATTTATACCAAACGCAAAACCGTGCCTACATTTTTCATATTCGAGCAGTTTCAATGGCTTTCCTGGAACCTTTATTATGAAATACATCTTACCTTGACGTCCGTCCAGATCAGGCTTGTGCAACGGATTGTGCCATAAAATGTCCAGGGCATCGTCAGAACGTCGTTTTCCCCACTCTCCCTTTCCTCTCCCCCTCCCACGTTATAACAAAACCGCGATGGCATCACTTCTATTGTGATTTGATGAGAGTGTATCATTTATTTCTGCCAACAGTCTGAGATTGTACTGAAAAATTCTCCACAAGAAACCAGGAGAAAAAGTATCAAGTTGCTGTCGATTAGAAGCATATGCCATCTAAAGTGTACTTTACGGTAATTAGTAATTCAAAAGGAAGATTAATGTTTAGTATTCTTTCCTTGCATAGCGAAGAGAACAATTGGAGAGAAGCGCGTCACATTGGATGGTTGCTGAACTCTACGCACTCAGTCATCCCACAACCAACCAAGTATTGCACCTGTACCGGTGGCAAATCGAATGCTGGAGTCTGCCCCAGGCTGTGGTCCTAGAACCAGCCATTTTATATCCTCCTTCAGCTAATTATGTGATGCAACTATCATATTTAATATCATACTCAAATTGTAGATCTCTTTCCCACTTTTCCATTTCATTTTCATTTTTGAATTCTTATTTTTCATCTTTCCTTACATTATTTCCCTTTACGTATTTTCCATGATCCTTCTCTTTCATTCTTTTCCACCCATGAATGTGACAACGGATATGATTCTAGTTCATAATTATTTAGGTTTTCTCAATCATTGAAGCCTTTGTCGAGGTGACCCAATATCCCTCAAGTACATATAAAATTTTCCCATGCCCTCGTGATAGACTGTTTATAAATGAGGTATTTTGAGGTAGTTTACTGTTTCTATATTTTGAGAAATCAAAATTGTTGATTGTTGTATGACCTTAATGTTAGTTGACATTATTCACAAATGCCTCATTTATAATATTGTAAATATTTTAAAGTTGTTAAACAGAAACGCAAGCTTAACAGCAAAAGTCTTCCACAAATAAAGATATAATCATTATTATTATTATTATTATTATTATTATCATTATTATTATTATTATTATTATTGTTGTTGTTGTTGTTGTTGTTGCTGCTGTTGTGGTTATTCCGGTGGTCGTTGATGTGGAGCCCCTGCCCCTGCGCCCCGGCAGCCCGGCGCGCGGCCGCGCCTCCCGGGTGGCTCCACGGCGACCCCTTCTTCCTCCGAAGGAGAACGGGTTGATGGTTCCGGGCGCGTCGACTACTATGGTCATTAGACCCGTACGAGTAGTGCGTGTTTTTGCTCGGGAGGTGGCGGTGGCCTTCCCCTGCTGAATGGCCAGATCCGGCGCCGACCTACCGTCGGCTAGTGCGGTTGCCCCCTAACCAGGACTCACCCACCAGCGGGGCACCGCCCCAGCCGGGACAAGTTCTAAGCGACCCGACCGGTCTCCCGGAATTTGTGGTAGTGTAGTGCATGTTAGTGTGAGTGTGTGTGTAAGGCGGAGGATAGGACCCGGAATGGGAAGGACAGATCGCGCGCGGTCCGTGGCCCGTTTGATAGGGTACTTCCCCCGGCATTCGCCTGGTGTTGATCGCATAAACCACGGAAAACTACCGATCAGAGCAACAAGCCGCTAGAATTCTTCTCCAGATACCAATTGAATTCGACCTAGCTCGCAAGCAAGTGTCCAAAATCATGCCATCGTCGGGACTCGAACCTGGGACCCCCCAGTCAAAAGCGCTGCAGTGACAACTGTTAATGCACTCAGCCACCGCTCCCAGTTAAGAACGGGTATGAGGGCGCGATCCAGAAAACCTCCGCAAGCACAAATAGTACCACTATAACACCACATACTTTTTAGTATTGTGTGTAACTGTTAGGTAATATTAGAACTCGCTAAAATGTTGCCAATCCGCAATCATTGTTGCCTACGCTGGAATTCGAACTCACATATTTAAGTTTAGGAAGCCATTAACAAAACAACTACAAGAGTCACCTAAATCGGCATAACCATATTCCAGACGCTTTAAAAGAAATATGAACATTTGCCATTTTCTGAAATTTCAGTTTTATTAAAACTGTGACGATTTAGAGTTTAAAAATTAAGAAAAAATTATCGATAAGAGAAAATCTTGTTTACGTGACTCAAAAACGTTAATCTTATTTCGCTCAAAATTACGATAAAACTATGCAGTTCAGTTCTGTTCACTTTATTAAAAACAATATCTCCTTTCAAAGACATGTCCATTCCCCTTTTCTTAAAATAAATTTGATCGTCTTTCACATATGATTTATTCATTCTTTACTTTTTATTTCTTTATAAAAGTTTCTCAGCCTCTTTTCCCTTCCTTCCATTTTAAACCCCTTCAGTTCATACACTTTCCTTCTTGACTATCTTTTTCTTCCATCATGAAAACGATAGTTAATTGCCTTCATCTAATTGCCATTCATCTGTTACCATCATGAGAATGATAGAAAAGAAAGGAAATTTTTCTTTATCTCACTAACTTCGTCTTACTTCCGTAACTATGTACAAAATTTAATCTACTGTTTGCTTATAAGAGTTAATATATCATCGTTTTCAAAAATATGTTGTGGTCAGAACCAGTACTAAACGAATACCAAACTTGTGTTTCACAAGCCATCGGCTATTCAATCAAAAAGTATCAAGATGCCAGCAATAATATATGTATTATGCTGCTCATATGCTGCTTTTTGGTATAAATTTTTTAATATCTTCTTATTTTTGATAATTCTTAAAATTTATGACCGTCCACTTATGCACATAAATTGTATCATAAATACATTTTAATATTTTATTTTAAATAAAAAAATTAATGCTTGTTTCTTCACTTTCAAAAGTTATAATCCGTAGTCAAAAAGCTTTTTTGAATTTTACAAATCGTTCTTTTATTAGATCATTTAAATTCCATGAAAGAATGAATTTATAAAATTCTGAGGAGGTAAAGATGGCAAACTATAATTAAACAGAAAATTCACAAATGCATAAAGGCGATGCAAGTCTATTGAACCTGAGAAAGTTTTACTGATTGTTCAATACAGTCTCTGGCCGTCGATATTATCACTGTTTTCATACCAAGTAAATACCACATCTGCATTCCGTGAGGGATATCCGATTTCAGAAAAAGGGCAAAACGTACAGGTCACGCTACTCAGAACAGTATTGCGCCTACAAAACGTTCTTCAAGCCTTATAAGCTTCAATTGGGAGCAAATGTTAAGTCGAAGAGAACAATGCACTTTATTGTTGTGTCAACCTTCCAAGAGAACTAATGAGTTCGTTATACGTCCAGAGCACCTTTGCGCAACCTGCGTTTTCACAGTGGGGAAGAGCAACAGGAATAAAACACGAAATGCTGGAACATACACCATCTGTCAGTCAAATACTTCCCCCTCTCCTCTCTCTCTCCCTCCCTCTCTCTCTCCCTCCCTCTCTCTCCCTCCCTCTCTCTCTCGCTCTCTCTCACTCTCTCTCTCTCGCTCTCCTTAAATCAGTCTATAATATCTTAAAGAAAATGACAGACTTGAAACCTTTAGAAGAAGCCATCGGCAAAAAACTTCTTAAGTTTTACTGCATATCCTTGACCCTGCATCAATCAGATTTAAGGTGAAAAAATATAATTTGCCACATTAAAGTTCGCAGATTAAAATATAAGGAAATCAACAGACATACATGCAACCCGCAATATACACAATTTCGAGACAAAATTCGAAAAAGACGCGTTGTAGGCTCTTCAAACTATGTTTTCATGTCCAGGAGCACGAGCTAAGTTCCCAACATGGCGACAGAACGCGCTGTTCCGAGGGAAAGGAGAGGAGCTCCAGAGTAGAGTCCCTGGATACAGAGAGTAGCGCATTCCTTTGGGCCACCGGTGCCGCCACTTTATATCCAGTTGAATTAAGAGGTATTGTGAGTGAGTTAGGAAACACCAATCTACCAAAAACCAATGATAATATACTCGAAATTCTTCATAATGCCTTCGATTATTATCTTGAGTGCTCAACTCCTTAATGCTTCCTGTTGGGGCTATCGAGTTGGAGGATATTAAATGGCGGCGCTACTCTGTGCATGTAGGGACTCCACTCCAGAGTGGAGCGGAGCGCCCTCTCAGATACGAGCGGCGCGCGTCAAGGGTTGCTTTGAAGACAACGGGTGAAACATCCTATATGCCGGTGACCGTCTTTCCGGGCGCATCAACGGCTTTGGTCATTAGTTCCGTAAGTGTAGTGCATATTTTTCTCGGGAGATGTCGGTGATCTTTTCCCCGCTGGATGGCGAGATCCGGCGCCGACTAGTGAGGTTCCCCCTAACCAGGACTCTCCCACCAGCGGGGCACCGCCCCAGCCGGGACAAGTTATAAGTCCCCGACCGGTCTCCCGGCATGTGTTGTAGTGTAGTGCATCTTAGTGTAAGTGTGTGTGTGTGAGTGTAAGAGGAGAGGATAGGACAAGGAAAAGGAAGGAAATAACGCGCATGTTCCGTGGCCCGTTTGGTAGGCTACTGCTCCGGCATTCGGTTAGGAGAAACTATGAAAAACTACCGATAAGAGCAGCTGGCCGCTGGAATTCTCCTCCAGACAGCGACTGAATTTGACCTAGCTGAAAAGCCAGTGTCGAAAATCCTGCAGCCGTCAGGACTCGAACCTAGAACTTCCCGGTGAGACGCGCTGCAGTGACATCAGTTGATGCACTGAGCTACCGCTCCCGGTCTGCCGGTGCCTGTGCAAGGGGCGACCGCCCCTCTGGACGAGTCTCTACTGAGATTAATTTTGGATGTTTTGTAATACGACGACTTGCTACTGGTGTTTTGTTTAATTCTATTTCAATAGCCTTTGGCTAGATTACAGACTGGATTTCGATACACAGGCTCACAATCTTATATTTTATGACGACATGGTTTGCATTTTGAACAATAAATTCTCTGTTGAAATTGTGAAGTTCTTGCAGTTTTTTATTCCATATTCTACAAAATGAGACCTTTTTGAACGTTCTACTGCATTTTCAGAAAATGTTTAAAAAGTGCGATATATTGGTCTTGTTATTATTTGGTGCGAAAAAAAGATATATATATATATATATATATATATATATATCTTTTATATATATATATATATATATATATATATATATATAAGGTGCATCTCTTATCTTAGAAGATTTAGCTCTTTCAGATAATCACATTTCCAAAGATGGATAATCCAAGATTAAAAAAATTAATAATAATTTATTGTATTATTGTTGATGCAACTTAAACGCATAGTTTCTCCCAGGCTTTCTCTTTGTTATTACACGTAATGCAATAGTAGAATGTTGGCCCAGGCACAGAACCATACCCGGAATATTCGAACATACTTCACTTTTAAAATTATTTTAAAGATCGGAATCTTTTGTCGAACTATTTTTTTTAATTTTCTTACCTCCCTTTTGAAGACAATTCTTTGTATGTTTTAATAACAGAAAATATTTTAAAACATTCTTTACATATATATGAACAATTGGTACTTACGTTTCCAACAAATGTTAAGTCTCATTTTTCAGACTTTTTATAATCTTCAATTGGCAAACAACCTGCCTTTCAATTTATTTTCATATAATCAAAAGTGATTAAAAATTCAACGAATATAATAACTTTCTTTTTATCTGTGAGATAGCACATCTGGCATCTGTGCCCAGAATGGAAATTTATAAATTTCTCATATACATGCTTTTTTGCTATAGAAACTATCCTAGAAACCTCTATATTGCATATTCAAATCGTGAGTTGTGAAACAAAGCTTCTATTTCTGTTTATTTCATATAAATGAATCATTGAATCACTGAAATCTACGAGTATAAACCAAAATAAAATCGTGCATGCTAAGCCATCATTGTACCTTCTATTGTACACACTCTCTTGATAAGTAGTGCCACAGAATCCGAAGTATCTACATGTAGTAAAATTACACTACCCTTGAGTTTTTATTTAAGTATTGTAAATCAACGTTTTTTTTCTCCGCAACACCTTCGATGTACTTTGCTGCTCCGAACACAAGCGGTTGTTAAATCCTTCAGAGGTCTAGTAACGTATGCAGAGTGTCAAAGAACACCAGCTGCAGTGCATGTGCTTCAAAACAGAACGGTTGCTCGTATTATCAGTCGTAAATCGAACGTCATATAGTGAGTTATAGTGAAATAATGAGAGTACTCTGTTCGCTGCTGACGCCAAGGTGAATCATAACCACAACCCGCTTTCCCGCTCCTTCGTCTCCTCTTGGACATCGAAGGGTGGAAGCTAAGAGAGGGAAAGGAGCGGCTGCGATGACTATCTATCTTGAAAGGAAATGCAGGAAAGTCCAGAGATATAAAAATAAAATAATTATTTATGCAACTCTGGCGAAAGGCCCTCAGACTTTATGTTGCTGCTCAATCATTAAAACCAGTTAACACCCGTGGTAGTATATACAGGGTTTTATTTTTAATCTATCTTGAATGATTCAGATTTACTTATTTACTAATTAAGTGGATGTTAACTTGACTCGTTTTGTCTTTTCAAATTTCCATCCCATAATTCACTTTCATAATTCCCTCTAATAATTCTCTCCATAAGAGAACATGTAGTATCTCTCAACATTCTCTCGTCACCACGATCCTCACATTCAAGTTGTCCATCGCCTCCGAATTTAGTACTCTTATAAAAGACTCAAAATTGTGTACTGTTTTCAAGACTGGGAGGGTAATTTCCCCCAGTGAGTGCATCAAACAGATTTAGGACGAAAACTTTAGAGGAGATTATGTTCTTAGGAACCCAGTAGGCGCATTTGCAACCCGCAACACGCGTGACTTGCAACGCACATTATTATCGTGTATAAGAAGAGAACAACATTTAAAAACTGGTTATGCTTCTTTTTGCCCCTTTGGGCATTCTATTACATTTTTGTGAAGAAATCACCTTCCAATTAGCACGGTTTGTAAAATATATTCCAAGGTGGCTTCCATTGCGAATCTATATTCACTTTTAAAACAACGATATAAAAAGTGCAACATGTTGTATGGGTCTAATTAATTTCATCAAAACTGAGTTTCATGCATCTGAATAATCGTGTAATTGTGTATGTGCCGAAAAGAAACTCTCAAACGTTATCAATCTCTTGACTTCTCCAATTCAGTACATCATTTAGTAATCTATTATTCTCATTAGTTACACATATAATTTGAACATTCCTTTGGTATGTGGATAGTTTCCACAATTGATAATCAATTAAAGCTCAATTAATTATTTTCTATAAAAGCTAATCATATGCATATATCTTCCGACTCGTTTTTATGCTAATTTATTTAAAAGAACTTTTTTCGACAATGATATTTCGAAATGTTTGCTTTTATACTGGAACTAAGACGAGAGTGCACGTAATATGTGATTTCGAATTGATGAAAAATTCATGCATGCAACACACTTTCAGATTGTATACTTGATGCCCCTAAGAAACAAGGTGCCTCGAGTAATTTTAAATAACACGTCACTAAACTTGTTCTTGACTGTTATACACTTACGCAACGTTGGACGTGTTGGTTCGTTCATTTATAATTCCTAACTTTTTCTTGCTCAATTATCTATGAAACTTCGTATAGTACTGTTTCATTACGGTGAAGAATCAAGAAATTCATCAGAAAGGTTTTTGAGGAAGTTCTGTTTTTGAAAATCCATTTAAATCACAATTACATGAATATTACTTATATTTTTAAATCATTACACCTGACATTTCTCAGAGATTCTATTTTGAGAAAATAATTCATTGATAAAATAGTGTCTTCAATAATAAAATTGTAGGAGGATATTGAAAGATTGTTTAAGTTTCGGAGTTTTCGAAAATTCAGAAATTTTAATGAAAATCGGGCCGTGCCCTTTTTATAAGAGAACTTTTCTATCCTGAAAAAAATAAAAGAAAAAATAGAAACTATTGTTGTGAAAATTTCGAAATTTTTGTTGGGGCTATAGGGAAAGAACCTCAAAAAATAAAATATCCATCACAAATTCGCAACGCCTTAAGTGCTGCTGGTGCTCATCTGGACATTTCATTATCATTTACGCACCTCTTTCTGGACCTTTCCTTCCGATCGAAACGTTTGTGTCCCCGTACCTGCTCTGAATCATATGATAATCACAGGGTGCAAAATTTGTTGGGTTAAGAGAATGAAGAAAACAATCAAAACCTAAAACTACTGTTTCACGTACTGTGAGAGATCTATCATTTTCTTGCTCAAACATGACATCAATTCATGTAGCTTATTTCCTATTAGTTCAGTCAAATGTAGAAAATAAGGGAAAGTTTGGGTGTAGTTTTGAACTTTAGTTACTCTATATTTTTGGGACTGCTGAACACGAATGTCAGGTTTGCCAACAAGAATTTTACTAGAAAACACTTTCGTAATGCAAAATTGTGTAAAACTCACGAACGTTTCAGAGTTTTTCAAAATAGCCTAAAAACCATTCATTTTTCGTAAATAATGATCCTATATGAAATAAAAGAAGATACAATTACCTACATTTTCTAACAGTAAACTTTTTTGGAGGATTTTTGACACTTGCTAAAAAACTAGGTTGAGTTCATCCAGTCTATGAGAGAATTCTAGCGGCCGATTGAACTGATCGATGGTTTTCCGTGATTTCTTCGATCAATATAGGCGAATGCTAGAGCAGTACCATATCAATTGGGCTCAGGACTGAACGCGATCTTTCCTCCCTCACACTTAACCGACCTCTCCCCTGCAACACGCACAATTACACTGAATTCACAGCCTCTGGGATGGCTCATGGGCAGCGTACTAGCATCTCGTGACAATTGTGTTCCCGGATACGATTCCCAGTCGCGGAAAAATAAGTTGTAGCTTCCCTTTAAAATCGTCCCAGTTTCTGTAGTTGTGTGGCGAATAAAATCTCAAGCAGGTGGATCTTGCTAGTTACGGTGAAGAGAATACGTTATGTTCGCCTCATGTCGCTCTTACCAGCAAGCATGGGAATTTAACTAGGCCCAGGTATGAGGGACACCGGTAGCTAGCCGGCAAAGTCGGACTACCGACACAGTAAAGCCAAATACATACTTGCATGTAATTCACTACAACACATGTCGAGAGACCAGTCGGGCGGTTACTGCTTATCCCGCCTTGGAAGGTACCCTACTGGTGGTCATATATGGAAGGGTAAAATCCAATGAAGGCGATGGTGTAGCGGTTAGCGTATCGGACTGCTATGACCAAGTTTGCAGGTTCGAAGCCGTCGATTTTTTTAAGGGCGAAAAAATCCTTCGTACGCCTTCCTTCGGAGGGGAAGTAAAGCCGGCTGTCTCATGTTAGTACATTTACTGCATGTAAAAGATCCTCAAGCCTAAATGATGCCTCTGAGCTAAATTCAAATCGCCTGTTTCGTCGCCCAAGTAATACCTTCTTTCTCCCATGACTGGTGAAAGGAGTGCAACGGAATTTGCGTGGTCAGACGGAAGAGCAGGCCTCATGGCCTGTCTCGCCACGTAAAATAAGGCAAATTCAATTCAATGTGTAGGTAGGCGCCGGATATCGGTTTCAGCAAGGAAGGAACACCGCCGTATTCCGAGATAACATCACAGGATTAACGACCGTGACAGTTGGCGCGCCTGGAAACAGCAATCAATCGGACGAAAAGCCCCTCTCACAGAGCCACACTTTTCGTGAATTTCCTTTTCCTTCACGCACACTCTTGCTGCGTCTAGCTTCCCTTCATTCTGATAAATTTCAATAGTTTTATTTCCTTCCCTTCCTAATAATAAAATGCTATCCTTGTGTGGTGCGTGTCTGAACTGGTGCGGCTATCTGCTACTGCTTTCTAAGGAGGAGCTATCTCATCTAAACGGTTCTGCCTTCTAAGTATATCTTCTGCCTTCTAAGGGTATCTCTTGCATTTCCAAAAAATTTCTTGGCCGCTTACATGATATTTGCGTCTAATTTCGAATATTTATGCCAAAATGCATGTTTTAATTTGTTTTCCCTTTCTAGTCCTCATCAGTTATGGATGCTGGAAAAAAGAATAGAAGTAATGTAAAATTTTTTTCTTGTCATTTAATCAGCTTACTGTTCCGTGATAACATTTTATCTGGCGAAAATAGAAAAAATTAGGACTTACTGGAATAATTTAAACTCGGAGCTGAGAATATATGCAAGGGAAAATAATAAGGTGCTCGTACATTGGAGCTGAAGGCTAATTCAGAAAAGACTATAGACTATTTATTGAATGTTAAGACATTAATTTTGCCATTAACATTCAATAAATCAAGTTTAAACAGCCATTAGACAATGAAAGAAGTTTATGGAATGCAAAAGAAATGTGCAGTATTTTGGGTTTGAGGTGTCTGATGAGATCAACATAAATTAATCGACGATACTAGAAATATATTTTGAAATGTAAATAGAGGTATGGACAGAAGGAACAATTTTTACTCAATATAGTAAACATAGGGATTTTGAAAACCTCTTGCAGCTCATAAGTTGTTTTTGTGCCACCTTCAGTGAAATAATCAAAATATGATAAGCAGCAGTACCTTTATTTGCATGAAAATATATTACATTCAGTGTTAAACCCCTTTTTCTTTAAATACTGTGAATAAAATATCCGACACATTTGTCTTATATGCAAAAATAGTTCTAATTTTAGTGTCAAATTCATAAAAAATAACCAAAACTGTGATATCGTTCAAGCAAAATCAGTGTGATCCCTCTGCTTAACATACAAAATCGTTATTTCTCTTTCAATATATTGCTCAATTAATATATTTCTGTTCCTAACTTGCATTAATTTCCAAATAGTACCTGCTACAAAATAACACGTCACATTGTTATTAATATCTTCAGATAATGATCAGATCTCTTCAGGAACAATGTCACTGAGCGCTTTTTTTTCTAGTTCTTCACTTATTACATATTGTACGTAAGTGTGTGGAAGCACATTTACGCTTGTATGGAAGCACTTTTTTTGCTTCCCTACAGGCATCATAAAACGTGCAAGATGTCTTGTTCTATAACTATATTGATACAAAACACTCAGTATAATTATATCAATTACTTGCTCCTACACTTGACACTCACAAATGTTTCGAGTCGGTCCTGTTAAGGTTTTAGATGTTCATCATAAAAAGTATAATGGTGTTTCTGTTGCGCCTCACTCTGTATTTGAAGCCTTGAGACTGGCGGGGTCACGAGAGCTCCTCAGCCCATACCACACGGCCTCGCCCAGTTCACCGCTTCGAAGACCAGGGCGCGGTGAGTGGTTTATGCGGTAGGAGCTTGATTGGATGCAAGTAATTACAGCGCTAAGTATTGGGTTCGAAATTATGAACCATCAGTACTCTTTGCAAAAGAAGCATTCCGAAATAAATTGCAAACTCAGTTTAATATTTTTCTCTCTTTTCATTCCACGTTATCTACTTCTATTTTCCTTTTTTTATTTATTTTATTAGAATGTTTCTTCTGTATTATGCATGGTATTTCCAATGCATTCGCAGACTTGATTGAGAGGGAGAAGTATTTCAAAAAAATTTAAGGCCATTATTTTAAGCCTGGAAATCCCCCATGTACGATATATGTTTCTGACGAAATGTGTGTAAGACGTGATAACTTGTTCGCTTTTAATAGCGAATTATTCACTTCTGGTTTTTATTTCACCTTTCAATATATTTGAAAAACTTGTTTGTTATTAAAAACTGACGAATTGATAAAATGTCAATTATTTGTCTCATCCAAAACGACTTGCCGATAAGTAATCCTTTCTCCCCTCATAATTACTTTGAATATATTCACATAGTTACACCATCAGAAAATGTATAAAATAGTGATTATTTAAATTTATATTATAGAATTTCGATTGCAAATGCCACATTTGTACTTATATTTGAATTCTGCTGAAGGAAGCGTCTTTGGATATCAACGTTCGAGAACGGTCATCTTCGAATATTACCACCGATGGTCTAATAAATACTAGTTTAAATGTTTGTTAATTATGAATGCCAGTGGCTCAGAAGATACCCCGCAATTAAGCTATCAGTTTGTCCACGAGAACAAGTTACCTCGCTAGAAAGAGCGAGTTGCGGTGCTTGAGGTCAAACGCCTCAGAACAATTATCATTAACCTTTCATGATTGTGATATTCCATTTTCTTGTTTCAACCTAGCCCTCTTGTTTCAACCCCATTTTTCATTTAAGATTACTCTTTTTACATAGAACGTTGGCAGATTTTTCGATAAAATATAAAACCCAACTCAAATTGAGATTCTCAACGGTCAATTCACAAATTCTTTAATATAATTCACATTAACATTGGTCTATTTTCTTTTCTGATATCTTTGTAAGTGACAATAAGAAACAAACTTTTTTCCTTGAAACGTTGTGGACTCTTCCCATGATCCCATTGACAGTTGTCACATGCCTTTGACGGTTGCAGTAAACCTATGATACAGAATGATTCATTCATTGTCTTCATAGTGAAATGACGTGCGTGAAAGTATGATAGTGGAAATTATAAATGGACTAATGAAGAAAGATCAGGTACGTAACCATCTTTAGATTGCATTTGACGGACGTATATGCAAGTGTACTGGATTTTAGAATGTGTTGAATAAGAGTATAAAAATATATTGAGATAGATGAGACAAGTTAATGTAAAACCCTCATTATCCCATAACTATGTCTATGTGGGGTATCCCTTGGTGCTACTGAGCCCTTCATATCTGTGCTTTGTATTTTGGTTTCTTTATCGCCTGCACTGTGCTACATACTAATTACAGTGGCACTCGTCCGTCATGACTTATATTCCACCAGGATCCTTTCCCCCTGTTGTTGTTTTCAATTCAGTTCAATTCCACCATGTCTTACTGTATGTGGCGAGACACAAGCCATCAGAAGTTCAGCCTGCCCACGTAAATTTCATTACCCTTCTTTCGCCATCTAGCAGCGAATGAAGGCATCACTCGGCCGGTGAAACCGGCGATTAGAATTTGTCTCAGGGACTTCTTTAGGCCTGAGGGTCTTTTACATTTTGTAAATCTACAACATGTAACTGCTAGCTTTATTTCTCCAAAGAAAGGAATACGAATAATTTTCTCACCCTTAAAACTTCGGATTTGAACCCGATAACAATCCGACACGTTAATCGTTACACCGAAGTTGCCAAAGCTGCTTTCCATTATCACATTCCAAGTCATTGTTCAAGTGTCAATTTATCAAGGATAGTATTACTTTATAGTCACTCTTAGAAACAAATTTTGTTTGTTTTGTAGAGATAAAAGAAACTATAGCAAATATCTGACATTTTATAAGGAAACTAAATGTGTTATCGTGTATTTCGTGCGGCACTATAAATGTTTCATTGCAACATCTTACAATTATCTTTATTCTCTCAGGAACCACGGAATGATATATCGGTAACGAATCTCAACAGCTGCTTTGAAACGTACGTTCATAATTAATATTGTTGGGAAGTCTGGGAGGAAACAGATTTAATGAAATATGCTCATTCTGAAAGCTGCTTTTATTTGAAACACTCAGTAATTAAATAACTCAATACTTTTTGTTGTGCATATTAAGGTTTTACAACGCGCATTTATTAATGAACACATCATACTGAATAGCTAGAATACCATTTAAAAATTATATTTTGTGATTGTAGACATTGGTTTGCAAGAGTTATTCATTAAATTCTGTTTTATTTGCAGATACAGCGATGAAAAGTCATGAAAAACTCTTTCTTTGGCATGTCTGGAGAATGAATAGCACAGTAAAGTCAATACTATATTCTTTGAAAATGTATCGTAGCCTCAGTTATGCTCAATAACATTTAACAATTTGTGGTAACTCATTGAATGCTTCTAAATATAGTCTTACATCATGTGTGCCTCGTAATACATGTTGGCAACTTCTACCAAGGGTCAAAAATATTTATATTTTGCCAGTCGACGCATGGTGGGGCATCTCATGATATTACACTTGTAATAGTTGCTCCTGATTTGCAGACAACTCATCGTTGATTGATGTTCGAAATCCCTTTGATTCCTTCAGAACATATAAATGTCAAACACCAGTGCACAATACGTTACCAACGTGTCAAGAACAAATGCCACATGTGAAACGTCGTTAAGCGAGAGTTCCTACCACAAACTCTATGAATTTTCTTGGCATTTTAGGATTAATCAGACTTGGCCTGCTAGTAGTATTCCCAGGCGTGGACCGTATTCTTTTGATTATAATAAAAAGTCTCAGGGTAAGGGAGGCTTGTGGCGACAATGGGGTATTCACATCGCCGTATGTAAGATATTTCTTCTTATACTAGAAACCGTACCTGTTCCATACCTACCATCCACACCTGTTCTTTCCTATCACTTCCTATCATACTTGCCTTGCCTGAGCTTTTCTTTCGTCAAGCACGTATACAAACTAATATAATTCTATTCGAAAGCTACAGCTCTATTTTTGCCCCGGGAATCGAAATTTTATGCCATATACTGTAAATTCTTATCACTAGAGGTGACTACGTCACTGTAGTTACTTTGATAGGCAGGTCCTAGGGTTGAGTGGCGGTTACACGATTTTCGACGGTAGCTACATAGCGAGGTCGAATTCAGTTGCTGGCTGGAGGATAATTCTAGCGACCGACTTCCCTGATTGATAGTCCGTTCTTCCTCATATCACCACCAGACGAATGCCGAAGCAGAATCTCTGCAAACGTGTCACGGACCATGCACTATCATTCCTTCCTCATCCTTGAAAGTTTACCCCTTACATACACACACTTACACGGTCTACACTACTGCACATGTCGAAAGACCAATTGCGAGCTTAGAGCTTGTCGCGGCAACGGTAGGACCCGTTGGTGGGAGACACCTGGTTGCGGAAACACCCCACCGTGTAGGTCGGCGCTAGATTTCACCAGTAGGGGGAGTGGGGGAAGATCACTGTTACATCTCTTAACATGAACTATATTTACGGGACTAATGCCAAAAGCACTTGACGCGCCTGGAAACACAAAATAATCCATCAATCCACCACAATCGACGATTCCTTCGTCGGACGCGTTCGCCGTTTCCACCGCCACCACCGCCGCCACTGCCGCCATCGCCGCCGCCACCACCACCACCACGCCACCGCTACCGCCAACACCTATCCGCCAGTCATCCAGTCCGCCAGTCTGCCACCGCCACCGCCCCCGCCACTGCTACCGCCTCCACTATCGCAATCGTCATCCCACCGCCAGTCTGCTGCCGCCATCGCCTCCGCCACCGCCACTGCCACCGCCACGGCCAGGCCGCCAGTCCGTCCCCCCCACCGCCGCCACCGCCATCGCCACCGCCACCGCCACCGCCACCGCCACCGCCACCGCCACCGCCACCGCCACCGCCACCGCCACCGCCACCGCCACCATCGCTGCGCCACGCGTGGCCGTGCGCCGCGCTAATAAAGCCTGTAATTAAAACCGCGGGGAGACGCGAGCGCGCGCGCGCATCATAGCCCGGCGGCGCCGTTGTAACGTGTGTACGGTATAATTAGCGGAGCTCCTTTCACTCATTCGGCGCGGCCTCCACGCCCCGCCCCTTCGACCCCCCGACCGGCACCGGAAACAAAACAACAACGCAGCCACTTAGCTCTCGAATTCCACATCTAATGAGATTTGTGTGTATATGAAACTAGTTATACACAACCCCTCAACGCCGTTGTGGCTACCGCCTTGCGGGCTACCCTCTGAGGAATCTCAGAAGTATTAGGCACAATTAGGGGAAATGAAATCGGGTGAGATATCTGCTCCGAGTATTAAACCAGGGTGCCAAAGCCAGCGGAGGCTGCAGAAACACCAATTATGAGAGCGTCTGCGGAGTTTAATCTATGTACGTCGTTTCGCATTAAATGCGCTACTCGCATGAAAACAAATTTAATGGGTATTTGAGAATACAAACCAATTAATTTGTTTCCTCGCAAATGGACACCCACGCACTGTCATGTGTTTTCGGTCGATGTTTAGTTGCTTGTGAACGGTCCCGAAAATTGTATCTTGGACGATGTGGTTTAAAATTAATAAACTTCTGAACGAGATTATTGTATGGTAAGGAAACTCGTATTTCAAGTCAGAGCTTTGTATCGCATGATTTAATAACTGGGTCCGTTAATGAAAAACGTCGAAGGAAGGCTTCTGGGGATCTTTTTGTGACATTCAGTGAACAGCTGACAAGGATAAATGAGCGTTGCCTGGTGCCAAGTTGGCCAAGTTGGTTTGTGAGAAGGATATGGATTTCTGACTGAGAAGGGCAGTTGTGAGAGGGTATGGAGTTTTGAAAAGGGGTGGGATTGTGAGAAGGTATCGGTTTATAAGAGATTATTTTCATTTACCTTGTTTGACACAAAGATTAAACTATTTTATTACATAAAAAGCATACTAAAAAGGAAGTAATTACCACGAAACCCATTTGTATTCATTAATATGTCATCACTTGTGTTTTTACGCACTTTATATTATTTTCGTTCCGATAATATCGAAAACGATATACGTCCTGAGTAAATTTCGTAAAAAAGCAAATATTTAAACCTTAATGTATTGCCTTTGACGAAAACTAAATAAAGTTCAACAAAATCAGTATTCTACAAATGGATATTGTATGAAAACTGTCAATACTAATGAATGGGAATTTGGAAACATTCCATTCGTTTTTCAAACATATCATTCCTTCACAACGTGACCACATACTGTTTTGGAAGAATTGTTTACCAATCTATGACATCCGTTTTACATTTACACGGAACCAGAATGCGTAAATACTCATAACAATGGAAGAATTCACAAAACCACATTCTAATTTGTCCTGCTTTATGCATTATTACAATGGCCACGACGTCCATTGGTAAATTTCGACGTAACTAGACGAATCAGCCAAATGGCATCTGAATGCGGCAATCACAAAAAATCTCATTCAAAAGGTAAAATTTTCAGTTACCATTCAAAATCATTGCTATACTGAAAGTCTGTCTCTACAGAATATGCCACCTATTTACAATTCTGTGAAAAAATTTAGAACAAAAAAATTTGGTTTGAGAAAATCTGAATATCGTAATTAAGCGCTTTGATTTCGTTTAAAAACACCGCTGCTGTTTCTTCTCATAATTTGTCAATTCTCTAATACCCCTTTTTAGTTTATGTATTCCTCTCTAAAAAATTCGGATATCTAAATATAAATAATATTAATGCTATGTAGCAAATAAAGAAACCTTTTTAATAAATCCTTGTTCAAATTTCCTAATGAAAAAGTGTCTAGCAGACCTAAACATTCACTACTAATGTAGAAATAAGTGTTTTTATTAACCACGTTGATGGTTAATGGGACATTACACAAATAAGGTAGATGCAGTCTTAACATGCAGCTTTACTGATCCAGAATGTGTGAACTCTCTTGATTCTTGGTGTAATCTGTTACGATATGTTGGTTGAGGTCAAAATGTCTGTGTTAGGGCTTTCAAACGAACTATTGGAAATAAATTTGAAGTAATCCCAGAAGATGAAATAAAATTTCTTCGTATATGATCCTCATTTTTAACAGTAAAATGATATAAAATACACTATTTTATGGCTCAAAGTTGATAATAATTAATAACAGAATATACGTGACACTTTGAGATACTACTTGTGAAGAATTGCGAAAACAGTTTATGTTTAAATAACAACACACTTTTCTAATTACCACAAAATTCAGATTATTTTCAAAATTAAAAGCAATAACTCCCTAGACGAGTATTTCTGAGAAAAAATAAATTAATCCGATCGTAAATTGTCATGTAGTTAGGAATGAACGAACAAATCATACGTACAAGATCTATAGACAAATACATTACATCCTTCTTGGAATGTACGCAAAATTTGCAATGAAAATGTGCATAAACCACCATGATTTATTTTTCTATAAGATCTTAAATTCATATTTCAATTACACACGTAGGGAACCAAACAGTTGAGAAAATGCCAAAAAATGTCTTTTATGTGCCAAGAGGTAACTGCTGGGAAGAAAATGGGGCGATACCAAAAAGCTAGCCCAGACGAAAGCGTGAGAGAAAGTCTGTGTCGTCCTTTAGTATCCTTAGTTTTATAATACAGCTGTACTTACGATTTTTCTTTGTTCTCAAAAATACCAAAGACAGAAAGTTTCTTTTGCAACAAAAAATTCATCAAATTAATGAATTTTGAAACTAAATTTTAAAAGTTCTGAAGTATTACACGTATCCAATTGACGAACAGATTGTAGTAGTTTGTATTTAATGAATTCTTATATATTCATCTAAAATTTGAATAAAAGTAAATGTCAGTTTCTTCCTCTCAACTCCTCCTCAAATACAGTATTTGTCTCTTATACATAATTTTCATCAATATAAATAAATAGATTTTGAGTACGACTTTTATTTGCAAATAAATATTATTCATTCGAATCTTTTACCTAGGGTTCGGAAGTTCAGGTTTTTATTTTACCTACGATAAGCAGACAAAACGGCATTCATTCTGTATAAAGTAATGTCACCAAAGGCTTGTAAACAATGAATAATCGCATTCATAAGGAATTATTGTAAAAAAATAATAATTAAAATGATTAACTTTATTTTGTATTCTAAATTCAAAAACCGACACTAGTACTTACGTGAAAGGAAACGATATTTTCTTTGTAATCTTGATTTCATATGATCTCCTAGTATGATGACTAAGAATTTGTGCTAATCGCCACGCAGTCTCTTCTATATATTGGGATTCCCATTGGAATCTTGAAATGGTATCAAAGAAAACAAAATTATAGGAAAAAATCTTTGTATCGTTTTGGTATATTCTTCCTTTTTCGCGTATATTTTTACATTTTCCAGCACTAAAGGCTCTGCTTCCACAGAAAGACAAGACACGATTGTGTTGCCCATGCTTCCAGTTTGATCGAGAACGATGCCAAAAGAAAGAAAAAAGTGTGACGAAAAAGCCTAACATAAGGCACAATAACAAAACTTGGCGCCAGAAGCTAAAAAAGGCAAAAATGTTAAAAATAAAATCTACAAAAAAACCCATAAGTAGAAAAAAGTGATTCCTATTGTTGAAAGTTGTAAAAATTGTAGAAATAAAAAATAGGCATATCGCTTGTCGTGCCAGTCGTCCGGACCCTACTTATAACCGTACTGAAGCTGACGCCTTTACAAAGAGTTTACTCCAACAAATATTTCACAACAAACGAAAATTTCACCATAGTCAACCTATTTGTAGCTGCGTTTATGAAATTTTATAATTTTAAGAAGAAATATTATTGCATTTATTTTAACTACTAAATAGCATTACAAATTGGTTACACTTCGTAACCACAAGTTACATGTACATAGTGGTACCGTACGCGAAGGTAAACTTACGGCACAAAAACTTGTGGAAGCGTCGTATTCCCGGAGATATAGGTAGCAGAAACATATGCAGTGGGTCGTTACTACGGCGCAAAGGGAAGAGATGTGCGGTGCAAAAAAGAACGAAACAAAGCTCTGCGGTACGAAACGGAACCGAACACAACAGAACGAAGCTGTGCGGCGTGGAGCAGTGTGGAATGCAACGGAATTCAACGGAACGAAGCCATGCGGTCCGGATCGGAACTAAGCTGTGCAATGTGGAGCGGTGAGGGGCGGTGCTCCACTGGTGGGAGATACCTAGTTGGGGAAAACCCCGCTAGTCTACGGTAGGTCGGCGCCGGATCTGGCCATCCAGCGGAGGAAAACCACCGCCACCTCCCGAGAAAAAGCAGGCACTACATGTACGGTACTAATGACCATAGTAGTTGACGGGCCTGGAATTACTAACAATCAATCAAAATGCAACGAAGAGAACTTGTGTTGTACTGTGCGGAGTGGAACGGAACGGAACACCATGGAACGAAACTGAGCAGTGTGAAGAGGCTGGGAATTGAATGGAGTGATCTTGTGATGTACGGTGCGGAGTGGTGCGGAACGAAGGAACCCACAGAACAAAACTCTGCGGTGTGGAGAAGCCTGGAACGAAACGGAGGATCTTGTGATGTACGGTGCGGAGTCGTGCGGAACGGAACGGAACACCATGGAACGAAACTGAGCAGTGTGAAGAGGCTGGGAAAACTCGCGGTGGGGGCCGGAACGGAACGGAGCGATCTTGTGATGTACGGTGCGGAGTGGTGCGGAACGTAATGGAACGCCACAGAACAAAACTCTGCGGTGTGCAGAAGCCTGGAACGGAACGGAGCGATCTTGTGATGTACGGTGCGGAGTCGTGCGGAACGGAACGGAACACCATGGAACGAAACTGAGCAGTGTGAAGAGGCTGGGAATTGAATGGAGTGATCTTGTGATGTACGGTGCGGAGTGGTGCGGAACGTAATGGAACGCCACAGAACAAAACCTGCGGTGTGGAGAAGCCTGGAACAGAAACGGAGCGATCTTGTGATGTACGGTGCGGAGTCGTGCGGAACGGAACGGAACATCATGGAACGAAACTGAGCAGTGTGAAGAGGCTGGGAATTGAATGGAGTGATCTTGTGATGTACGGTGCGGAGTGGTGCGGAACGTAATGGAACGCCACAGAACAAAACTCTGCGGTGTGCAGAAGCCTGGAACGGAACGGAGCGATCTTGTGATGTACGGTGCGGAGTCGTGCGGAACGGAACGGAACACCATGGAACGAAACTGAGCAGTGTGAAGAGGCTGGGAATTGAATGGAGTGATCTTGTGATGTACGGTGCGGATGGTGCGGAACGTAATGGAACGCCACAGAACAAAACTCTGCGGTGTGGAGAGCCTGGAACGGAACGGAGCGATCTTGTGATGTACGGGGCGGAGTCGTGCGGAACGGAACGGAACACCATGGAACGAAACTGAGCAGTGTGAAGAGGCTGGGAATTGAATGGAGTGATCTTGTGATGTACGGTGCGGAGTGGTGCGGAACGTAATGGAACGCCACAGAACAAAACTCTGCGGTGTGGAGAAGCCTGGAACGGAACGGAGCGATCTTGTGATGTACGGTGCAGAATCGTGGGGAACGGAACGGAATGCAACGGAATGAAGCTGTGCGTTGTGGAAAGGTGCGGCCTGGTGCGTCGCGGCGCGGCGCAGCGCGCTAGTCATGTAAATGTATTCGGAAATAAATACATCATAAAGCGGGCGCGGATTAACTCAATCGGCGCCTCCCATTATCGCGGCGAACCGATCGCCATGAATAATGGATCACCCGCGCTGATGATTCCTAATTAGGGAATTTTTTTAATTACGCTGCGTTCTATTCTTTACTTATAACGCACGTTATTCTATACTGGCTCTCGCTTACATAATTACTTCCGATTAAGTGATTATGCATCCCGGAGCTCTCTTCGATCGTGTGGGTGTGTGTACATACGGTGCTGGCTTCATTACCTCCGATGACGAGTACGTGATGTAATGAATCTAAATGAAATCCCGCATGTATTATACGGATTAAATTTGGATCATCATAATTAGACTTGCTTGATTCCATAATATTATTGGTGACGTGTGTCTGTTTGTGTTTTCAACCTCTGGATATTATCGCATTTTCTGTAGGGGAACTACTGGGCATGATAAATTATACTACATAAATGTAAATTACGTACTTACTACTCTAAGACAGGGAAAAGTAACTTATATGAAAACAAATAATAGGCGCGATATATTGGCAGAGAACGTTGAGGAAATTATTCCAATTATGTATGGTGACTCAGAATCAAAAAAAAATTACTGGAAATTACATTTATACGCACGGTTATTGCGCATTGAAAATAAAGAATTTCATTCAGTTTTATTAATTTTTTAGTCAATTGTAGTGAACAGTTTTTTTACAATCGAATCACAATAGCGTAACTCATCAATAGAAATTTTTCGACACAAAAGAAGTGCCGCCTACACGATCCATCATGCATTGGTATTAATAAATATAAACGTTTTATTTTGAACAAAGAGGACCTTCCGCAGTTTGTTAGAAATTATTACAATAATGTCTAAAGTCAGATGATTTTCGTTTACTCTAGGAAAATACCCTCGGAATCGGAAGTATGAATATTATTGAATCTGTGATGTTGCATTTTACAAGCAAGTGTATTATTGCATATCAAATCATGGCATTATTCCAAAACTGGAGTACAATGTTTGTCAGAAAGTGAAGATCATTTAAGATATAATATTTCATACAATTCAAGAATAATCTGCGAAACTGTGATCTCATGATTCATTACCTTCATTACATGTATTAATTTCACAATTGTATTTAGAGATTGTTATAGTATTATATTGCTATTGCTTTCTATTGTTATTGTATTTCTATATTGTTATTGTTATTGTATTCACAGATTATCAGAAATGAACAGCTGAAAGTATTATTTTATAAAATATTAGAACTTGGAGATGTACCAAGAGACTGGAAAATCAGTATTACGAAACCGCTCTTTAAAAACGGAAAGAGAAATGACCCTAACAACTACAGAGTTGATGACCCTAACAACTACCCTACTGAGTACCATATTAAAATTACTGACGAAAATAATACTGGCAAAATTGCAACCATACTTCAAAATCAATGAGGAACAATAAGGCTTCCGCACAAACAGACGCTATATTTGTAGTCCGTCAAATAGTCGAGAAAGCGATCGAATATGACAAACCCGTCTTCCTGTGTTTTGTGGACCTCGCGAAGGTATTTGAACGAGTAAGGCTACGTGACGTGATAACAATTGTGAGGAACAAACTAGTACCTAAACAATTGGTAGAAGCCGTTTAAGCTATGTAAACAGGCGTTTAATTAAAGTAAAAGTAGACCTAACTACAGATGAAATAGAATGTGCAGGTGGAATACGCCAGGGCGACACCTTAAGTCCAGTAAGCTTCAACTTGATAATGGATAAACCAATTGACAGCGGAAAAACAATGGAAGGCTATAATGTGTAATAACCAGAACCGGTAGCGGTAGCTCAGGGCATCAACTGATGTCACTACAGCGCCTCTGACCGGGAGGTCCTAGGTTCGAGGTGGCAGGATTTTCGACACTAGCTTTTCAGCTAGGTCGAATTCACTCGCTGTCTGGAGGAGAGTTCTAGCAGCCGGCTGCTCTGATCGGTAGTTTTCCGTGGTTTCTCAGATCAACACCAGGGGAATGCCCTACCACACGGGCCACGGACCGCACGCGATCAGTCCTTCCTCTTCCTTATCCTATCCTATCCTCTTACACTAACATACACTACACTACCGGATATTCCGGGCCACCGGTCGGGAGCTTAGAACTTGTCCCCACTGGGGCGGTGCCCCGCTGGTGGGAGAGTCCTGGTTAGGGGGAAACCCCACTAGCGGACGGAAGGTCGGCGCCGGATCTCGCCATCCAGCGGGGGAAGATCACCGCCATCTCCCGAGAAAAAAACATGCACTACACTAACGGGACTAATGACCGAAGCAGTTGACGCGCCCGGAAACACGAAAAAATCAATCAATCAATCAATCTTTCCGGGCCACTTATGAATAGTGAAGACTGATGGTGTATTAAGCCCGCTCGTAGGTGTTGACGTGAGGCGCAGGGCATTTCCGTTGCGAAGCGCTTAAAGCCTGGCTTACACTCGTCGGGTGAGGAGGAGGGGTGGAGGTGGGTGGAGGGGGAAGAGCGGGGAAGGTTGGGGCACGACAGCGCCCCCGACAGTGATTGGCGTCGTATGCGCGCGCCCACAGCTTTGTGAGCGGGACACAAAGTGCGAGTAGCTGCCGCCCTGCGCAGTTAATCCGGGGACTGTTTCGATATTTCGGACTGCTCTGGCGTGCTGGGTGGACAGATTGTTGTCGGTATGATGTGAAACGTGGTAAGACTGTCGACATGTGTGATGACTATCTTGGACATCTACTAGCTAATGTATATGTAAAGAAAAGTTTCTCAACAACTCATTTTGCTTTAGAACTAAGTTTAAAGGATTTTATGAATTAATTTGGCCAAATACTGCCGTTGTGTTTCAAAGTTGAAACAAGTGCTCCACATTTCTGCTTAGATGTCACATCATTCAATTAGCCATGATAATAGAAATCGTATTACCGTAAGAGATTACAATAACGTGCTCACTTGAGAATTCATGAGTGTCGACCCTTTAATTTATCATTACTGGTATTTAAACATTTGGAATAAATATTTCAAGAAATCCTACGTAAATATTTGTTAATTATATGGTACGTAATCTGTCCTTGTATTTTTCCTATCAAGATTTGGACCGAATTGCATGTAAAAATAAGTAAAGTGAGGCAGCCTCATGTTCCTTTACCGCTTGTAATAAGTATCTTATGGCATTTGTCGAAATGACGAAACAATATCTCAAAACTATACACTTTTTCTCATCGGTAAACTTTTGGAAGTTAATGATGCAATTAATGATTCTGAAACCCTTGCGGTTCTGATATGAAATAATTGCAATAAAATCTACTTGAATTACGATATTTAGTTTTCTTTACATTACTGATTCTTAGCTCCATATTTTAGTAACTGAAATAGAAACAATTTCTAACATTCGATTCATTCCATTCTCACAAATTTATCACAGAATATCAAAAACATGACTTTGCATGTTGAATAACTGTAAAATATTCTGTACGGTGTCTAAATGAGTTGCGATAATAATTGAAATAACAAATAATTTGGAGCAGATCAACCCAAATATTTCGTTACCAACAATGAAATATTTATACCACTAAAAAAAGTTCATCGTAAACAAGTTCGATACCAGAGTCTAAAGGCATAACCGATGTAAAACATGCAAGAAGTTGAGATCTACATAATCCTCGCCTCCCAGTACTTCAATTATTCCGTACATGCAACGAGATTCCCATCCCCTACGCCTCATCACGCACGGAACAGAGACAAGAGCCTTGCAGCAGCACGCGTGTCGGCTGCCCCCGCCCCGCCGCATGTGCAGATAATGAGTGTCGGTATGCACGCGCACGACCAGACACGACGAGATGCGCCGGCCGCGTTATGGCAGCTGCATTCAGGCGCAGCGCCGCCCCGCCGCCGGCCCGACCGCCGCCGCCGCCGCCGCCGCCGCCGCCGTCGCCGCCGCCGCCGCCCCGCCGCCGCCGCCGCCGCCGCGCCGCCGTCGCCGCGGCCGCCGCCCCCGCCGCCGCCGCCACCGCCGCCCGCGCCGCCGCCGCCGCCGCCGCCGCCGCCGCCGCCGTCGCCGCCGCCGCCGCCCCGCCGCCGCCGCCGCCGCCACCGCCGCCGCCGCCGCCACGGCCCCCGCTGCAGCAGGCGACTTCTTGTTCCTCGCTGTAAGCGCGCACACAGGCAGGGGGCCATGTCCGCACCCTTAACATGACCGTCCGTCACCCTCGGCTTTTGGAAGGCAGCGCAACGGCGCGACGAAACGAGGCAGTCGCCGGCCGGTTCATATCCTCCTCGCACGGTCCATTCGCATAATAGCGGCTCGTTCCGGGGCTTGTAGCGGGGGATGAGTCTCCGAATATTTAGCTGCGAAAATTAAATGTACTTGGCAATAGAAAACGATTTTAGAAGACGATAAAGAGATATTTTGTGCACAAGAGGAAAGTGTTACCTTTGTCCCTCCTTTGTAGCTCGTGAGATATTTTTTTCGATAAGATAAAGAGTATTTACCTCACAAGGGGAAACTTATTTTGATATTTTTCCCAGTTGTTTTAGTAAAATTCCGGGAAGTGAGGCACAGAAACCTAACTGAATTATTTTTACGGATTATTTTTACGACAATGAACAGACACCAAGAAAATACGAACGTATGGTTGAAGAACCCCCCAAATGGTTCATGTAGCATTTAATAAGACCTGATAAATCTGTGTAAGTAAAAATGAAAGAATGGACGTTTGATGGTGTGATAAATTCTCTAGAACGTTGCTCCAGTGATTTAATGATCATTTAGGCAAAAGTATACCATTACTCAACTTCAAATTTTATTCCATCACTTTAATGACTATCAATGCGCGGTGACTATCTAATACGGTCGTGACCGAAGATGGCGGAAATGCAAATAAAAATATTCTTATTTTACACTACACCAATAATATGTATATGTAAGTTTATATGTGAGTTAGCACGAACACGCTTAACACGAAATTGATCGTCAAATGAACAAAATTTCGTTTCCACCAAAGAAAATTCATTATATATATATTGCCCACTTTCGTACATATAATTGTCATCATACACACACACACACACATATATATATATATATATATATATATATATATATATATATATATATTGTGTGTGTGTGTGTGTGTGTTGTGTGTGTGTGTGTGTGTGTAGATGATGACAATTATATGTACGAAAGTGGGCAATACATCAGGCCTAAGGACCTTTCCAAAGAATTGGTTCTCTTGGTAACTTAGTGGTTAGAGCAACTAAGCGTAAATCAGAAGACCCGGGTTGGAATCCCGGTCGTTTGGAAATTCTTTGAATAAATAAAATTATTACTTGGAGACTACCCTCTCTGTATTTAATTTTTTGCGAAAATATGGGGGTTTCGTACAAATTATAAGAAACCATCCAGTAAAAAGCCGCAAGAGTGCTACTACACGTTAGGGAAATACTCTCAGTTCTGTACCAAAAAGATTTACAAGAAATAAATGTCAATGCAAAGATAAAGTCAGGTGTACATACAAGGTGCGACATCACGTTACACTGATATCAGACATAACTTGAATTCGATGTCTCCTAGACCCATAAAATCATGTTTTCGTCTCAAAAAACACGAGTTATGACAAACCTTTGATTTTCTTACTCGAATTTCATTTTCCGGGTGCCAAATCTAGGGGACGTATCGTCACTCTCTAAAAATGGTCGACGTCCACAAATGCAAATTTTACAAAAGAGGAGAAAAACTAATTATAACTGAATCTTTATCAGACAGCCGGAATAAAAGCACCGATCTGAATGATAATTAATAATTACTGTGAAAGGATGTTGTTACAATTATAATTTATTTTTCTATAAATTAGAGTCGAGTTTTTTCATTTCCCTCTATAGATGTTTTGAACATACAAATCTGATGTTCATCAAGAGGGTAGGTTTTTTCAGACATGTCGGACTTCAAGAAAGATGACATGTGTTTTCATACCAAAGCTACAGCTTTCCCTTAAAATCATCTGTTTCTGTAGCTGTTGGACAAATCAGACAGACGGAATTTGCTACTCGTAGTTATGGTGAAGTTACGTAATTTTTGCCACATGTCTCCCTCATCCCTCAAACCTGGGAATTTACCCAGACTTGGGGGCCCGTAAGCTAGCCAGCAATGTCTGGCAGTCGACCCAAAATGTCAAATATATACATACACAATTACCCGGACAAACACCTACTCAATTCCTAGTGAATAGCTGGCATTTGCCATAAGGCCAGGACTGAATCACCCAACGCATCTACTAACTCCGTTCGCCTTAGGCCAAACGGTATCACGGGAAATCTGGTCACATCGGCGGAGGATTTCGATGACCCGCCAGGGCTTCCGGTTGGTTGGTTAGTAATTCCCGGCGAGTCAACAGCTTAGGTCATTAGTCATGTAAGTGTAATGCTTTTTCATCGGAAGATGGCGATGATCTTCCGCCGCTGGATGGCGAGATCCGGCGCCGACCTACCGCTGGTTGGCCCATCAGAACTCTCTTGATCGGAGAAACCACGGAAAACTACCGATCAGAGCAGCCGGCCGCTAGAATTCTCCTCCAGATAGCGACTGAATTCGACCTAGCTGAGAAGCTAGTGTCGAAAATCCTACCGCCGTCAAGACTCGACCCTAGGACCTCCCGGTCAGAGGCGCTGCAGTGACATCAGTTGATGCACTGAGATACCGCTCCCGGTCAGGACTTCTGTATGCTGGTCTTCAACACAAGGAAGTAGCCCGCGGGCCAGCAATGTTGTGGTGTAACGGTGGGAGAGTCACGAGGTCGGAAACAAAGGCGAGTGGGGGAATCGAGTGGCATCCGCCGAAAACTACCACCGCCCGCAGCTCGGTGGTGCTAGTTGACGTTGTGGTGATTAATAGGTAGTTGCCTTGCGCTAAGATGGGCTATGATGGACGATGGAAACAAAACTGATGAGGGAAACCATAACATAATTGCTTCATATGTTACGATTTCAATCGAAAACCCACATTCAATGACACTTAGTCTCATTGCATTCGAAGGTGTTTTTTTTAGTGATTTTCCCGACGGTCGTCATTCAGAAATAGTTTCTTCCGCACGAGACTACGGGGCAAACGTCAAGCGTTGATTGCAGTAGTGTTGGGACGATGTAGACACGATAGCTTTTTACTCTCAGCAACGATGTCATCGCTGCATTGGCTTACACTCCATATCAATTGTCCACTCAAAAGCATGTTTTTAGCTTTGGCACCGTCTGAATGGATTTAGGGCAACAACAGTTGCCATTTGAGCATCCCGTGTCGGGAGACCTTAAGGTTTGAGTCCCTCCGGTGGTACAGTTTGGAGATCGCCAGATGAATAGGTCGAATTCAATTGCTCTTTGGAGAAACACTAGCGCCAGTTGCGGTGATCTCTATTTTTCAATGGTTTCTACAACCAATTCCAGGCAAGAGCCCCTCACCCTAAATAACAGACAACGTACTACGTGCGATGCTTTCTCATCCTTGTCCCCTCACCTCTCTTTCAACATTAGTGTTTACATACGCTACAGAACCACGCATACCGGGAGATCAGTTGGGAGCTTAGAACGTACTCTGGCTGGCGCGTTGGCCCGATGGAGGAGATATTTGGATGGGGAAACCACTACAAGCCTACGAGGAGATCGGATCGCCTGATCTCCTGGTAGAGCGGTGAAGAATACCACCACCTCCCGCGATATATTTTCATTACAATTACGGATGTTGATCATAGCAGATGATGCGCCCGCAAACACAAAGCAGTCAATCAATCAGCATTGCCAGTGGTCGGACGAAGTTATGTTCCTTGAAGGAGGCAGGCCAGCTCGCTGCAGCTGCTAATAGCATTGGAGAGAATGTCATCACTAGGGGCGGACTTTGATGACCGGAAACTTTGCCAAAAATGATCAATAACATGTTCTTAAAACATTTTAAAGGGACCGCAAAAGCAAATAAAAACGTAATACATTTTATCAAAACCAGTTCAGATGGCAATTCAAGGTGTTGGATATGTTACTGATGCAATCGAGGCTCATTGAAGAAAACTACAAGGGAACTCAGCTTGCAAACTGTTGGGTTGGACTGTTCCTTGCCAGGAAATCTCTGTACGAAGGCGTCACAGAAACCTTAAATTACATACTTACAACTCATGGCATGACAATTTCTGAGCGAAGAAATCGAATATGCTGAGTAATTCTGTGGAGAACATTTGTATCATCTGGTAAATATTATTTGTAGCAAGTACCATTAGAAAAGTATATTAAAATTGATGAAATCAGCATGCCTTAAAAATGAAAGAAAAAAGTAAAAAAAGACTTATTGATTCAAATCGTCGAAAATTACAAAAACTTCCATATAAAAATAGGTCATTTCCTTTTGTCAAAACATAAAATTAATGTCTGTACTAAAAGGCATTGTTCTAAAGTAAAAAAAATGTCATTTCTTTAAAATTCGGTCATCATTAATGATGATGTGGTAGTAGGGGCAATACTTGAAGGAAAATAATCACTAGTTGTTCCTAAGTGGCAATACTTTCAATGGTGTTCGATACGATGGCATTGTACGTTGTGGGTGGGTAATGATATAGATAGACAATGGACGCGGCTATGGGCAAGTAGTAAGTTTGGCAATCGTTGTCTGGCGGCAAAGCAAGAAGCAGTGGTGCCTATTTATAAGAAATATTTTGAGTGGCGGAATGGAAGTAAAGAGCAAGGGTTGGTGACAAATACTTTTCCATTGCAACACCGGTTGCAACAACACCTGCACCCAGCGATTGATCAACGGCAATGCTTTTAGTGTAGATTGATGGGCGTTGCCTAACTGCAAAATAGAAGCAGCGGCGTCTATTTAACGACAATATATCTAGCTGTGTCAGTGATGGTGACGAGAGATGAAGAACGAGGGTTGATGATAATGATCCTGCCTTCGCAGCACCGGCTGCAACTGCATTACCGGTAGTTCCCCAAGGCAAAGTTTTCAACGTTGGCAAGCTATAGCCTAGTCATAATAAGTTGGCGGTAGTTGGTTAACTGCAAATCCAGATGCAGCGGTCTCAATTAGCGTCAAGACACTGGGCTGCGTCTGTGACGGCGGCGGCCGGAGATGAAGAGCAATGTCAGATGATTGTAATATTGCAATTGCCGCACCGGCTGCAAAGACGCCACTGGCGGTTACTGAACGGTAATGGTTTTAAAGTTGGCAGAGTATGGTTGACTGCTAGATGCAGCGGAGTCTGTTTAGCAGCGATATATTGGTCTGCGTCGGGCAGATGTGAAGACCGAGGCTAACGACAACACCGCTAGCATCACAGCACTGGCAACAGCACCGCCGTCGGAGTTAATTCTTGAACGGCACCGATCAACAACGCCACCATAGGTTGCTGAACGACAATGGTTTTAGCAATGGTCTAGTTGGCAGAAATTCGTTGACGGCTTGATGCAACGGAGTCTGTTTAGCAACAAAATATTGGGCTGCATCAGTGACGCCGGACAGATGTGAAGTCCGAGGCTGATGACAACACCACTAGCATCACAGCAGTGACAGCCACGCCACCGCCGGCGGTTGCTGAACAGCAATGGTTTTAGCGATGGTCTACTTGGCAGAAATTTGTTGTTTAGCCAATATATTGGTCTGAGTGACGCCGGACAGATGTGAAGACCGTCAGTGACAGCAACGCCGCCGGCGGTTAACAACAATGGTTTTGGTTGGCCGACTACGGTTCACTGCTCGATGCGACCGTGTCTGTTTAGCAGCACACATTGGTCTGCGTCAGTGACGCCGGACGGAGGTGAAGTGTGAGGGTTGACGACCGCGCCGCTGGCGTCCCAGCACCGCCTACAACGCCGCCACCGGCGGTTGCTCTCCTGCAATGTTTTCGGCGGCGGGGGTCGACCCGAGCGCTGGAGGCGGCCGATACCGGCGGCGGCGACGCTGGGCGATTGTTGCACCCGTGTTTGTCTTTCAGCGGGCGCGCGCGTGGGCGAGGGCGTGGGCGAGGGCGTGGGCGCCCGGAGGCCGGTGAAGAGCAGCGTACAATGGACGTGTGGCCCCGGCGTTCCTTGTGGCTGCGCGCATTATGCTCGCGCCGTATGAACCGAAAGATAACAGCGGCGCGGGTGTTATCCGGGATGCGCCCGCCGCGCCCGACGCCCACGGGCTGTGCGCCCCCGGCGCATGCTCTCCCCCCCCCCCTCGTAACCGTCCGAGCGAAGGACATGCGGGTGATGGGCTGTCACATGCGTGCTTGATCGGAGCCAAAACTTCAATGGCGAATCCTGAACATTGCTGTAAGTATGCCGCACTTTATCGTAGCTACCTCTACCGTTATCTTTAATTTTGAGCTTTTCTAAAATGCCAATACTATGAAATTCCGTCATTAATACTTATTCTATAAGACAATTACACAAACCACTGTCTGGATCATTGACACACTCCATTTTTACAAATGCTTGAGAGAAGCCTAAGGCTATTGCGTCTTGCATGCGGTACCTTCGCCTCCGCTAGCGAATTCTCTGGACAGCATTAAGAACTGCTTAAAACTTCTCACTCTACCGCACTTCGTAGCACTTACGGATGCGGAAGATGGACTAGCGGTAGCAAATCAGAGTTAATTTTTGCATCTGTTTTAAACTTTTCAAAATCTTTAATTTTTTAGAGGATTATCAAATTTATGAACTATTTATTATACACTTCGAATTACTAGATTTACCAGTGGTACACGCGGTGTATCGGAGAATTCGACAGTGCAAACACTTGCTGGAGCACGATCTAGAAGGATTCGCTCGGCATTATTTCGTATCGTATTTTATTGCGTTGGAATAGTGAAATATGAATAGAATAAATTTTCTAAATTGTATCTAGTTCTAATCTTGCCTAATTTTGATCGTGCAAATAATTGAATAGTGGAAACAAAGATTAATTATCTCTGGGTCATCAATACTTGTTTAGATAACTTATTTTTGTTGCTTGACATTTGTTTTGTAATACAACATACAATATGATGGTGTAATTCTATTTTTGAAGCTCTATCTAATTCAAATTTCCTTAAGTGTTAGAGTTCTGCACATTTTTCTTCTAAGAAGCTCTTAAATTCTGCTTTCACATTCTTCAGAAGTATGTCTACTTCTTGGAAAAATTGGTTATGTCTTTTCTCCTGCTGAAAGCAATTGAAAGTAAACTTATTATTTTATTTCAGCTTTTAAAAATGATATTTCATAAAACAATTTCTGAGTGTTTAATTGAAACTAAGATTAAGAATTGAAGCTCTTTCTAATTCAAATTTCCTTTGGTGTTGGAGTTCTGCTTTTTCTTCTAAGAAGCTCTTAAATTCTATTTTCACATTTTTCAGAAGTATGTCTACTTCCCGCATATGATTTATCCCACATATAATCTATTCTTAGAATCTTTATCCAACATATAATTTATTCTTAGAAACACTTCGACATATTGTTTAGTTCACTCTTGTTATTTTGTCGTTATTATGTTTTCAATTTTTATGATTAATTTTTATTATTATGTTTAAAATTTGAACATGTTTGTTATTTTACACAATTTCATATTGAAGCTTCCTTGAGATTTCTAATAAAGGAATGTCCAACTTTATCTCCCTTCTTTCCAATGTATAACTCGACGTGCAGGTAGCTGCTCCCTACGTCACTGGGCCCACGCGGAACCGCAAATAGGGCGAGGCCCTCCGGCGCAGGAAAGGGTCGACGCGGCGAGGGCTGCGGTTGTAGAGAGGACTAAATTTAGCCGTCGCTCGCATGTGGAGCCATAATCAAAGCACCCCGCAAAGAAACGGAGGGTAATTGGCATCGCTTGCTCAGAGAGGGTCTCTGCACTGCCCTGCACAGCCCGCGCAGCCATCGAAGTCTCCCCGCCCTCCCGGCCACCTTCTCGATTTTCCGCTTACCCTCTCCTCTCCCGTTCGCTATCGCGTCTTTCTGTTAAACCTCTTGCCCTCCCCTCCACTATCTCGCACTTCCACCGTCATTCTCACCCTCCCATATGTCCGTTCTGCTGTCCTTCTCATCCTTGCATCCTTCCGTTCGTCCTATCGTTCTTCCACTTGTACGTTGCTCTCCTACCCAATCAAATGGTATCCCGCGAACGCTTTTGCCCTTCCGTTCATCCCATTGTCCTTTCGGACACTCCGTCGCCCTCCCGCCAGCCCTCTCATCCTCCCGTTCGGCCTCTCGTCTTCCCATTTGTTCTATCGGCCATCTGGCTGCTCTCTGGTCTTCTCGTTTACCTCCTCCCCACCCGTTTGACTTGCATCCTCTCCTCGTCCCTCTCGCCACCCTTCCCTCCTTCCCGTCCTTTCGCCCCCCCCCACCCCCCCCCCCTTTCCTCCCCCGGCCTTCCGGTCTCTCGCCCGCCCGCCTGCCCGCTCAGCACCAGCCGCGCCGCCCTGCGGAAGGAAGGAGAAAATTGGCGAAGCCCTCCGATTATGCAAATGAGCGCGTCTGTCTGTAATTGATGAACCGTCCCGTGATTAGCGCGAGTTTGCCTATCTCCTCGCTGCCGCCAATTGTCGGCTATTGTTCCTTTCGGAATAATCACAGAGAGCGCCGCCGCCCCTGCATTGTTCCAGGCGAACGCCGAGACGGCTGCCATCGCTGCTAGTTCAGAGAGCTTCCTCTGGAAGCGCTAGATGAATTGCCGAGAGTGCGCATGCTTGTTGGATGAATATCGTCGTTACAGGACGGCGCCATTTTGTTAAGGGTTCTTGTTACGATCTCAGAACAATGTGTCGTGATGCGACGAAATAGAGAGTAGCATTACGTCTTTGGAAGACAAAAAGATGCCCTACAATAAAAAAAATACGAATATGCCTGTAATTATACTGTAAGAACCTCCAACTAAAAAGAGTACCAACTTAATATAAAATATTAAAAGATAAAAGGGAAAATAAAAAAGCGTTTAGAAAGTATTAATTCATGAAATAGTTTTCTGCCTTACGATACAATTTCAAACCACCATTTTATTTTTCTATGCTAAAACATGTCTTAGTTGATATTTGTAACTATAAAGAAATAAATTTATTCTGTAATGTTCATACTTTTGTTTACAAATATAAATGAAAAATAATACCAACAATCTTTAAATAAAATATTATATAACCACCAAATCATTGAGCGTTTTCGTTTACCTCAATCTTCGAGCGCTCCCACGATGTAGTGTCACATGCGCGATCTCGGCGTGTTATTTGCCGTTGCCCAACATCCTTCCATTTTCTCAATATTACAGCTTATCTTGATCGTTCGTCGTGGGCAATTTATCAAATAACATCACCTGGGAGTAGTAGTAGATTGACAATTTATTGAAATAATTTTAATTATTCTGCAGAAAAGAATTTTTTGAAGGAGATAGTCTGAAAAATTACTCTTCTACTTTGGCTTCACAAAACAATGACAAATACATATACTGACAATAAAAAACTAAATTAAACGTCAATGAAGTAGGAAGGTAAAGATCTAATAAGTAAGATGAAAATAGTAAAGAGGGGAGAGAAAATTTGTAGGTAGCTAAACATATTACAATAAAACCAGAATAGTAAATATGAGGAATCCAGATTACTAAAATCTGCTGAAACCACCTACAAATTAAACGTAATGAATAATCAATTCATGTAATTTACACAATGATTAGCATAAGTGGATTATTATGACATTTTTATAATTATGTGAACTCATTATAAATATGTGATTCTTACATTTTCATCATACTCGTAAAAGAAACTAGATCAGGCGCGATCACGTGGCGGTGTTTATGTCGCGTACAGCGAAGACTGATGACGTTGGTCACTTTTGCGCGAATTTGGCGCAAATGTGATTGGGTCTTGGAGACGACGTTACCGCTATTTTGTATCTCAACAGATAACCGGGGGATACCTGATTTCCCGCCATGCTGAGTTCAAACATCAAGGCACAGCGCCGTTTTATTTTCAAAGACGGCATTTATATCGCCCACGTAATCGCTCGAAGGGTGACGTAACGACTACGGATGGCTTCTGTTGACAAACTTACGTATATATTGTAGGTGCTACTTAATTTCGGGCAAGGACCAATATCCGTACCCGTTAATCCGTGTACCGTTAACTCAGTCCTATAGGTGAATAATCCTCCGCCTCTTTAAGAAATCATCACGGAATATCGAGGATCTCAAAAAACTTTGATTTGGTTTAGAATACTTCTATAAACATGAATACACTTAGCATTATGTCCAAACACAAGAGAATCCGGGGGTTAGGGCTCTTTTCTTAAGAAGCATTTTGTTAGTATTCATTACCACACATCCAGGGCCTTCTGTAATTGAAACGAGTCGTAGGAAATCTTACTTCCTTTATGTAAGTGGGGAGAAGATGTGACAAGCGCCAAGTACTAAGGGGAATATTTTCCTAACATTCATTGTTAATAAAGCCAGTGAATATTGTTAGGTAATCATTTTGAGAGGAGAAGCCCCTCGAGGGTGCTAGCTTTCCTTGGTGCGATCTCGGGTTCGATTCCCGGTCGGAGCAACCATAGAGCTGTAGCTTTCTGATACAATCGGCTTATTTTCTATAGAAAATGTGAATAGAAGTATGACGAAAAGAAGTTCAGAGACACCAAGAATGTTAGACACAGTGATGGGAATACTTCATGCTTACCACATGCTCCCTCATCTGCAGGCATGGATAATAAATAAAAACAGAGCGCAGGTCTGGTAACACCGCTATTGAAAAAGTGGGATTAATCGGAACCTAAAATGCAAAAAATGGGGGTTGAGGTAGGAGTCATGAACCTTTTTTTTATAAAGAAATATTATCGGGTCACATAATTTTATTTCTCTCATTCAAGTAGCAGTAGTGTGTTCACTATAGATGATCCTTTGAGTGACTGTATTAGCAAAGAGAGAATTATACAATCAAAACCGGAAGCGGTAGCTCAGTGCATCAACTGATGTCACTGCAGCGCCTCTGACCGGGAGGTCATAGGTTCGAGTCCTGACGGCGGCAGGATTGTCGACTCTAGCTTTTCAGCTAGATCGAATTCAGTCGCTGTCTGGAGGAGCATTCTAGCGACCGGCTGCTCTGATCGGTAGTTTTCCGTGGTTTCTCAAATCAACACCAGGCGAATGCCGGAGCAGTACCCTAACAAACGGGCCACGGACCGCGCGCGAACTTTCCTTCCTCTTCCTTGTCCTCTCTTCTCCCCTTACACACACACACTTACACTAACATGCACGACACTGCCACATATTCCGGGAGACCGGTCGAGAGCTTAGAGCTTGTCCCGGCTGGGCCGGTGCCCCGCTGGTGGGGGAGTCCTGATTACGGGGAAATCCCACTAGCCGACGGTAGGTCGGCGCCGGATCTCGCCATCCAGCGGGGGAAGATCACCGCCATATTTCGAGAAAAACATATATTGTATAAACGGGACTAATGACCAAAGCAGTTGACGTTTCCGGAAACATGAAAAAATCAATCAATCAATAAAATCAAATGTCTGACTATCACCATGCGAGATGAATGTAACTCTTTTGACCAACGCTCCTACATCAAGACAGCCGTTCTCCGTGGAAGAGATTTAGAACGTCACAGAAAATTGGTGGAAACTGTTGAGACTAATGCAATTTCATATCCGATAGTCGCGAGATGACCAGAAGAGTTTCAGCAACGTCCAAACAAATAACCAGCAACGCGCGGGACGGCCTGCGAGTGTGCTGTTTTCGATACTTTTTGATTGATTAGTGATTCCTGGCGCGTCAACTACTGTCATTGGTCCCGTAATTATAGTGCATATTGTTTTCTTCGGGAGTTGGCGGTAATCTTCCCCCACTGGATGGTGAGATCCGGCGCCGACCTACCGTCGACTAGCGGAGTTTTCGCACATCAGGTATCTCCCACCAGTGGGGCACCGCCCCAGCTGTACAAGTTCTAAGTCCCCGACCGGTCTCCCGGCATGTGTGGTAGTGTAGAGCATGTTAATATAAGTGTGTGTGTGTGTGTAAGGGATAGGATTGATTGATTGCTTTGAGCGGGAGCACTCAGAAGAGATAAATCTCCAAAAAATGTAAACGAAAATACGAATGATATTATTGTGTGAATATGATCTAAGAAACATAACTCGGGCACCAACTGCCCGCCCCAAGATTCCTCGCGTGATTCCCGATATTCATCCCAAATAAACCCCAACCGACCTTTGCATATTTCCCACATGTTCCTCGAATGTTCCCTTTCATCTTTAAATTCAACCGAAAATTCCGAAATATATTTTCATTTTTTCAATTACGAAATTTCAAATACAATTACGATTTCTCAAACCCTTATGCTGGTGGACGGACTGTACGGCAGCCTCCCTAGCAACCTGAATCTGGAAACTATGACTAGCTAGAAACAAATTAACTATGTTAAAAAATAAAACAAGTACGAAGAGAAAGAGCAATTCAGAAGAATACATTTAAGTTACTACCTTATATCAATCCACGAGGAGTTGTTATTATGAAAAGTAATCAGTGAAGTCGAAAACGATACAAAGCATTCGACAGAAAATATCTAAATGGATCGCGCCAGTCCAAAAATTAATTTGTTATATACCCTGGGTCCTTAATCTTTCAACGAATATTAGTCCATGCTATAACATTACGCACTTTCATAGTGTTGTAAAAAATCCGTTCCACATGCTCGTCGAAATGAAATAGGTACAGAGAAAAAATACAACAAAGATTATTAAATACTTTAATTCACGACGTTTAATCAAAATAGTTTGAAGTGAACAATGAAAAACGAAACAAATCTTGACAGAGAAAACATCTAATATAACGGCGTCACCCGAAAAAAGTCACAGGGCCACGTGTGACCTCCAGCATTGTTGTTATTGTTTTGGTGTCGCACTCGCGCCTGCTCAGAGGCGCAAGCGGTTCATTGTAGCCCAAGCCATTATTCACGGCGCAGGCGAGACATTTGATACGGGCTTCACGGGGAAGTTCTCTTGAAGCCTTTATTCAGGGAGGAAGCCATTTAAGAAACGGTGGGCCTCCGGGGAGCCGGGAGCCGTGAAGCTCACGGCATTACGGAAGGCGCCCTTGCCCCGGACAAACCAGGTCGAGGGGTGCATAATGCGCGTGCGCAAAAACTCGCGGAAGCTCCACCAATCTCCTTGTCACGTCTGCCTGCTGCGTAATATCACGTAAACTGCGAACTCTTGCACGTTCCTTCTTTCTGAGGCGCCGCTTCCTTCTCTGCCGTGCCGTGCTCCTCAAGAACAGCAAAAAGTTGCGTTATACATTACCGTAACTACGGTCGTTTCTCATTGTTCCTTGCATTCTTCTCATGCAAATCCCCATTATCTACTCTCTCTTCTTCCCATACTTCCGTTCGTTCTTTTCGGTCTTCTCGTGGCTCGCTAGGGCCCCCTGCTGTCAAAAAATTTTTTTTTTTGTCCTCTCTTCTCTCTCCTCTCTCTCTCTCTCTCTCCCCTTAATTTTATTATCTGATTTCCAAAAAAAAAACCATTGGTTCTCCATAAGAAAATAAATAACCACCAAACAACAATTCTGTTATCATGAAGGAAAACCCTAACAAAAATGTCATTTATTCTTCTCAAAACCTTTTTCTTTTATTTTATTTTCGTGTGGGTATTATGTAATTAATGAGAATCGTGTGTCAGCATCTGATACTAATGGAATCTCTAAAGACGTTTGTACCATCGACGGCTGCTCTCTCGCCGATGCCTATCAGTAACGACTAGCCCCTCCATTTGCTGCGTCACTCCAAATATCTAAGAAACGGGCACGTATATCTTGGTACCACTCCCTAAGAATAGAAGATATGCCGTTAAATGTTTGTCATTCTCCCCCAATGACTCTGGTCTTTACGATAAATGTCACGTAGAACTTTAAAATAATGTATAAATACTGTTTTAATAATGTATTTAAACATCGAGGAATTTTATAATGAAATTGTTTAACGAAATATTTAAGTTGCTATACAAGCCTGAATGTTATAGTAAGATACTTTCATAAAAGATTCGAGAATTCATAAAAGAAAATTGAGATTTATACTTTGCAATAAAAATACACCTCCAAGAGAGCTTCTAATTAAATTAGACAAATTCTGCAAGTGTCTTTTACTGTGCCTGATACATAATTGAAATTATTGAAGGCGTTGTCATTGTCAACAATAGTATTTATTTCAAAAATAGCAGCTTTCGATGGTTTAGCCATCATCACCAGTTTTCTGATGTCTGGGAACTAGTCGTTTTGTGGCTATTTTTGAAATAAATACTATTGTTGACAATGACAACGCCTTCAATAATTTCAATTATGTAAATGTCAACTACAACTCACCACTGAATCAATAATGTGCCTGATACAACTGAATCGACAAATTTCGCCTTTAATCGAGTAACTGAGTCTCTGGAGTGTGCCATTACTTGGTAGCAATAAGCTTCCTTGAAAATATTGCTTAATGACGATCGAGGAGATTCGACAACTAAAACAAAAACCTACCCAAATTTACAGAAAGAAATACTAACGAGAAAATTCTAGAATGGCTACGATTAATTCCCCCAAGATTTTCGGCGGTTCGCGTAATAAACCGGGCACATCTTGCACTAAGCGTCGCCTGCTGCACGTGATGTTGACACAGGGAGAGTTGCAAGCCGCAGCGCTTCTCCCCTCGGGCTCATGCATGATGCATCTGCGCCCCCCAGCCCACCCACATCCCTTCGCCCGAGTGCTGATAATGGGCTTTCACTATGCATAGCAACTCCCTCTTTTTACCCTCCTGCACACGGGGGACTCCTAGAGAAGTGCTTGCAATCCTCTTATTTCGGAGCCCCAACTACACCCGAGGTAGATGACGAAGGGGAATCTGGACTCTTTTTCTGAGAACTATTTCTCCTAGGAGATCTGTATTTGCTTTTCGTAGTACTCATATATTCCGAATATTTTTTTATTATAAATTCACTATAATTTTTGTTAATTTTTAAATGATTTCTAAGTAATTTCGATCGGATTCTTCTTTCAAAATCCTTTGATACATTGAGCAAATGCTTAGATGTTCTTTAGTTTTGTCTCTGAAAACAAAATGTAATTTTTCTCACTTCAAAAGACGCTCATTTCGAACACTTTTAAGTATTTTTAAATTAAAAAATAAATGTAGTTCGCTTATTTATTTTGTATCTTTGCTTTAATTTTAATAGATGTTAAACTTCTTAACATTATTTGACGTGTTCTTTAATTATTATGCAAGTTTGTTTTTCATAGTTTAAGTGAGTAGGAACTCTAAAATTTAGGTGGTTATTGACATACATCACGTTCATATCCTATTTTATTACGTTATTATACAATTACGTATTTATTACGTATTATACAATCACGTTTTATATCCTATTAAATTTTATTTTATATTTAATTATATATATTACTAAGATTTGAACGTTGTCGATTAAGTACGGTTTAAAATATGGAAATTATTTTACCGAGGCATTACGTTGATCATAATGTGTGAAAATCAGTAAATAATTGAAAGATTTTCAATGATATTTTTCATCAAAACTTGAATTTATTTTAATGAATACAATTACATTTTTTCTGTGTCGTCTGGATATATTGCATTAATGACATCTTCGATAAACTGATTCATTTTTCAGTTTAATTATTCATTATCTTTTCTACATTTCTTTTGAGGTTTATTTTAGTAGACTATGAAAGTGAATTTTAATTTTTACCACAAAAAGATATTGTCTTCAGTTAATTTACGAAATTAAATACTGGAGTTAAATATTGTAAACTATTGTACTATCATCATTAGAGAATTTATTTAATAATTTATATGAACAGTTGCAGGTCTCAGCAAATATTGTCTCCCGTGAGCTCTGTTTCACATCCTGATCCCAAATCATTTTCGGAGATAAAAACCAAAAGTAGCCTTCGTGATCACTTTATTGCTACTAAATGAAAACTGCGGTGGAGGAGCACGCTGTTCTGTCACAGGTTATTGTAAGAAATAACTAGTGAGAATGTCTACCGAAACTTTTCCTCCTCTTTGTAAATGAAATGCATAATTTAGATATTGCAATGAATACTAAACTTGCTGATGGTGCCCCTTCTTCTCTAAAACAGAATGTAGGCTGAATACATTTTAAACTGAATACTGTAGACATACATTCCGCTCCTGTATTCTCCCGCCTGAAGAGATGTGGATTCTGTTTTGGGAAAAGGACCTCATTCCCTTCAAAAGTACTCATCAATTACTCGTATTATTCTAAAATAATTGTACATGACATCAAATAAAGATCTCAAATTGTGGGATACATTTCACAGAGAAAGAAATATGTAGCTTTAATATTGAGAGTGTATTTATGAATCACATTTTCCTATTCTAGCAACAACTTTAAAGGAAAAATGTGGCAACAATTTTGCAGAAAGTTTTTAAAATCACACTCAATATAAAGCACCTCCAAAATTAAAATATTTTCATGATCCCCGGAACGATACAACTAGATCTTACTCCTGGAGTATTTACCAAATCTGAGCACAAAATATATAATCTGATCAAGTAAGCGCGTCTCCGATCCGTAGATAGTCATTCTGATTTCAGAGTATAAAGCTGGGAGCATCTCTTCACCCCCTGCACCAATGTTAATCAATTTTAGTACAAAATGAAAACTTAAAAAAACCATAAACACGAACTTCACCGGTCGAAAATTCGACATTGTATTATTGATGGGATTCCAATACTTTTCTTTACATAGTATGGTATAGGTAGGAAACGTCAAATAACTAATCATCCGCATCAAATTTGCGTTTAAATATTTGAAGCTGAATTATAAAAGTTACAATTTGGAACAATTCAATTTTGCAGAAGAGGTAATCTCGTTGGAGGAGACAGACTCGCTGGACCCTAAGATAAGATATTTTTCAAATTGTAAAATTATATTTTTGTAAACCCAACAACATTCCTAGTGCGATAAAGCCAGTACACCTTGTACGAGTCGCGGACGCTCGCCAATTACTCGATTTTGTAGTGCAGTTAGATTTTTAATAGAAGAGGATTATATGTGTACATTTTCAAACAAAATAATTAACCTTACTCTATCGCTGCTGTTGTCAACATGGCATGCCCGGGCAATGGAAAGATGGCCATTTATCGAACCACGACACATGCTGGATTGTTTGGATTTTATAAATTTGACATTACATCAGCTACTCATAATACTGACTTGGATACATATGGGATATAATACATACTAATTTGGTCTCTTATTTTTCGCCACCAAGAATCAAAATGGTCTCATCACCTTTATATGTTATACCCATCGTCCTGAGCGGATAAGAAAGCTCTGTAGGACGCGAAACTTAGAATAATGCAATTATTCCCCACATTTAGTTAGTTTCTTTGACAAGACACAATCGTGACATGACACACAGGATGTTCTAGCCTTCGCAAATCCTTCAATTGCAGTTGTATTTGAATTTCTGAATCGGAATCAAACAATTCTTACCTATTCTACGTCAACCCTACTTTACGCATGCAATTTGCATTTCTTCTTGCAAAATAGCACCGATGTTTTTCGGGTGGGAATCGCTGCGGGATGGAGATCGTGCGTCGCCTCCTGAATCCTCCGCTGGAATTGGTCTCGTTGCAACTGCAGGCGTCGCGGCGTCGGGCGCGTCCCCGGGGGAAGGGGGGGAGGGGAGCCGGGCGGGGGGCGGGGGGAGGGGGGGGGGGGGGGGCGGCGGGGCGGGAGGGGTGGGCGGGGCGGGCGTCGCGTCGCGAGTGAGAGATTGCCTTCGCCGTCGCGTTTCGTCGCGACATCAAAGCGCCCCGCACCAATCTCCAGCGCCGTGTTTATTGAAGTCTCCGGCCCAGCTTTAATTTTTCCTCCTCACTCTTCATCCGCGAATGTAATTTGTTGCTTCTACTTTCTCCGTAATGAAGGGGTGGGGTTGTTAGTACTGGCATATTAAAGCAAACACAGAAACAATGTCGGACTGGCTGGTGCCATAAGGTTGCGCCAACTCGCTTTTTTTTTAATGTTCTCTCTACTCTTCACACATCGTGCGTTCGCGTTGGTTCATTAATGCGATTCAATTTTTGTTGTGTCTTCTTACAGCGTTTATACCGGCTGAGATGCCTCAGGAATGAGCGAATGTCACTGTAGTACCACTGCAGTGAGGTCCTAGGGTTCGAGTCCCGAGCAATGCAGAATTTTTTACACTATCTAGATTGCTAGATCAAATTCAGCTGCTGTCTGGAGGAGAATTCAAGCGACCGACTGCTCTGATCGGTAGTTTTCCATGGTTTCTCCACTCCAACACGATGCGAATAGCGCAGTATTATCTTATGGACAAATGGGGCTAAATGGGCCACGCGTAATATATTCTTCCTTTTCCTTGTTCTATCCTCACTCCTTAAATACACACGTACACGTGCATGCACTATACTACCACATATGTCGAAAGACCAGTCGGGAGCTTAGAGCTTGTCCCAGATAGGGCGGTGCCTCGCTGGTGGGAGATACTTGGTTGAGAAGACGGTGACAGCTAGCGTGAAGGTCGGCACTGTATTTCATCAACCAGAGGAGAAGAACATTCCTCGTGAAAAACATAAACTTCGCTTACAGAAATATTGGCAGTTGATGTGCCAGGAAACACGAAATAATCAATTAAGCAACAACGTTGCGACTATGTTATTTCATGGACAACCTGATGCCACAGCCTTTCGCTTCGTCGCAGGTTTCCCAATTTGCCAGGAAAATAAATTTTCCCCAACTCGTGCGCAAACGCTCTCGGTATTACAAGCGGCGCAAATGAGGGGAATGTTTCATTACCGTTTAAGCTCTGATAGAATTGTAGCAACTAGATGCCTCGCGGGTTTACTGCCATGTTAACTACTAATTAGTGCAAAGTGCTTTTTGCTTGAATTTTATAAACGTTAATTCCTTTGCTAATAGGAGTGAATTGCAAAATACACATGACCTTCTGAGTGTGTACAGCATAATTCGCCGTATTTATTACCAGTGTGTCACGAATTCCAAAGGGCGAGTGTTTCATCGAGATGGAGTTTTGCGACAAATGAAGAGTACGTGATTGTGGAGCGTATGGCTGAATACCATTCGTGTTCAGTTAAATGTGCAAATTATACTCAAAGATCCATGTAAATCAACATCAGAACTATTCTGTAAAGGTTACATTTTATAAAAAGATGATTGCTGTTTAACTGTCCAATTTTTTGCCAGCAAACTATAATTGAAAATCTCTGATGTAACATTTCTATTTTGTTTCCCAGAATAAACCATTTAATATTAAAATAACAAAAGTTAGAAAAAGTTTTACCATTCTAACATTTGAATTTGATACACATCTGCGTACATTTGATTTATCTTGCAAAACTTTATATGCTGTTCCTTGCGAAGCATATATATTTTTTATGAAGTGGTTCTGTCTGGGTTGTAATTTGTATCATTGCTTGGCGGAATGATACTTCTCTGTTATGTCATAAATTAGAATTCTATAAGATTACATATTCTGAAAGCTGCAAGAAGGTTGAAAGAAAATTGCATCAATATCATGGAAGGAAATTTCAGCGTACCAAAATAAAACAGAGATTTTGACCTGAGTAGCATGAGGCGACTGGCAGGTTTGGCGAGGACAGCTCGAAGGTTACGGATTCAAGTCCCACTCTGCACGTGGATTTTCTAGCATAACGGGACTCTCCCAACCCCTATATACCACTTTCGTTAGCCTTCTTCCTCCTTTTGCTTTCAAATAGCATCGTCATTACAATACTTTGCGAGCCTTGTGGCGGAAGAGCTTAGGGTAGCTCACTGAAATACATGTTACAATAAGATTGTGGGCTCTAATCCCGCGAAAGATATTGCTTTTTTGTTGCGGCATGATGCCCAATGCAGCCCAATCAAGACGTATAAACCTCCAAACTCACTTCCTTCTCATGCCAATCTGAGATACTCTTCCGAAACTGGCTATAACGATAATAGCAGAATGAAAGGTAAAAATGGAGAAGGGAAACCAGATAAAATGCTCCGGGAACTCGTGGCGCGGAAGACTTGCGCCGGGCTATCCAAATTGCTGAGATAGTAGATAGGCTAAAAATGATAAAAAAAACAAGTACAAATTTACACACAAAAGAGAAATAAATATTCCAATCCCTTCAAAAATATCTACTATGATATCAATCGTTGTTACATTATTTTTCATCTCTGCTCCACTTTTACTAGTGGGCTTGATTCTTCATTACGTGCACCAGCTAAAAGTGAGATCGATTTCTCATTCGTATGATTTCAGAAACACCTAAATCTTAGCATAATTAAAACACTAACAGCATTTGCTTTAATATTTTATTGGTATGACATTATTTAGTGGTGAAATGAGTGTTAAACTAATTTATTTTTTTAATTTTCTTTGAGCTTTTCTCACGTATAATGACACTAATAATAGTAACTATTGTACTAAAATTGTATTAATACATTTTTAGTTATTTAAACGTTATTAACATTTAGCACTAGACTTAGAATTCAGAACCCTCTACTATCTATTCGCATGTTCTACAATGTGACCGGCGGCTGGTGTAATAAATCCCCACACACCTTCTGGTGCTCATGTTCACTGTCGCGCGAACAATAGCAGTAGTTCTCCAGCACTCCAGAGGTCAAAGTGTATCTGCTGCAGCTGAGAAGGAGACAAATAACATATCACAGACGAAATGAATAGACCGCTCTTATGGGCGATGGCGATTTCCTAAGACGCTTGACAGTTTCAATTGACACCTGACTGCAGAACGCTTGAACAAATGACGCCTGACTCCCAAAAGAATTTAGAGCATTGGTCAATTCACGTGGTCAGCATGGTGGTCGCGATCAAAATAGGAGACAGTGACATCAGTGTCCAACACCAAAATTCAGGTCACTTCGACGAAACAGTTTGCTCCATGATACTGGACGTTAACACAGCTGTTCAACAATAGTAAATGAAAGTCACTAAAACTTTAGAAGAAAAAAGAAATTCTTGATATTGTTAGTTTAATAATTTAATATTTTACATCCATACGATCCATTTTTCAGGGTTATAGAGCGTTTGCACTCTAAAATGCGTACAAAGTCTAAATTTGTAAAATACAGTACTACATTTCTTCTCTTTTACTCTTGTCAACAACGCTCATTTTTAAATGAGTTTTTTTATTCCATATCTTCAGTAACGGTATTTAAAATTCCATTCCAAAGTAGAATTTCTGATCTGAGTCTATACTAGCGCAAAACCACATTGCAAAATTGAGGTATAATTGAACTCCCTAACTACTTATTGTGTCCTAAATACCAGTGTACTTCACCTAGCAACACGCATGATGATTGGAATCTGGTTGCATGTATGCATACTTGACCCTCTCTCAAAAGTTAGATCTTTCGTTGGTAACGATACTTCTCACTCATTTTTAAAGCTTAATCATGTAATACATTTAATATATTAGAGAATAATGTGATGAGATAATCGCAATCACACTATAATTAAGATTTTATTTATTATTTGAAGGAAGTGACTTTAATATTGCTTCTCACTACTTTCCACCTTCCTAATACTTAAGCCCAACACTTGGGCTATTGCAAATATGTTGGTGATTTAGCCTCATACACTTTAACTTTCACAATTCCTTGGACCACGTTATCTAAATGCTATATCTGTGGGACAACTGACGGTGGAGAAAGTTTCCCCGAAAATATAGTTCTAAGTTTTTATATGTAATAACAAATAAAAGTTTAACTCTATTGAGATCGTGATTATTTCAAGACCTCCATCTGTACTATGAATTACCTCAAGACCTCGGCTGAGACTACTGAATTATTTAAAATATATTCAATATTTAGGTACATTGTGTTTAAATATTAATGTTTAATCAATGTGAAATCATTTCGTATTGTGCCTATTGAAAACATTTAAGAACAAGAAAGATACAGTATTTTTTATATTAATAAAAAGTACTGTGAATTATAGACAATCATATTTAAAATAAAATTATGGAAGTTGGTTTATTATAATATTAAATCTTGATATCCCTTGGTACACCGTCTCGGAGATTTGTGCGTCTCCATTTTTCGTACAATTCTTGTGACAAAATACATCAGTATTCTAAATTAATCAATCATTATTAATGAAGACATCATGTAAGCAGTAAATATATTATTGGAAACTTACCTTTCATAGATATATTAACATATTTATTAACAATATCAATATAAACAAATTTCTCTTTGGAACAATCCAAGATTGCTAGGTCAAATGTAATAAAGAAATTGTTATAGACATTAATGATTAAATGTTAAAGTTACCTCATAGTTATTTTTTTCCTTAAAATTTTTAAAAAAAACATTTAATTTAATAAAATACTACAATTTAAATTACCTGGATATAAATATCGTAAGAAATAACAATATTATAAAAACCGATTTGTAGCAAAAAACTGGCGCCACAGGCCGTACTTGAAATTATAAATCCAAACACCCAACTTCAATAAAAAATGGTGTGATCTATGGTTTGGTGGATAGAATGGTTCATATACCACAGAAAGAAAATTACAAACATAATATAAGTAAAACTAAACATAAGATATTAATCAATGATTATCCTAAAACAGTGTATTACAAAATTTATTAAAAAACAATTAATGGTCCACAGTAATTTAAGCGTTCACTACAGGTCTGAGATTGAAGAAATTAATGACAATAATATTTCGAATACTCACATTCCCAATTTAGTTATTTCTCATGTTCCTGAGGTCACTAAGGAATTTCAAAATATGGCAAAAAATAATTTTCGGGAAATACAATCATATATATTTTGAATAGAATTAATGTAATAAAAAATGTCAAAGATATTATATCTTATAAGGAAAGAGAAAATACGGTTTATCAAATAAATTGTCAATCTTCTGATAAAAAATACATTGGTCAGACTAATGCTCTGATCGGTAGTTTTCCGTGGTTTCTCCGATCAACACCAGGCGATTGCCGGAGCAGTACCTTACCAAACGGACCACGGACCGCGCGCGATCTGTTCTTCCTCTTCCTTCTCCGATCCTCTCCCCCTTACACACACACTTACACTACCATGCACCACACTACCACATATTGCGGGAGACCGGTCGGGAGCTTAGAACTTGTCCCGACTGGGGCTGTGCCCCGCTGATGGGAGAGTCCTGGTTAGGGGGAAACCCCAGTAGCCGACGGTAGGTTGGCGCCGGATCTCGTCATCCAGCGGGGGAAGATCACCGCCATCTCCCGAGAAAAACATACACTACACTAACGGGACTAATGACCAAAGCAGTTGACGCGCCCGGAATCACGAAAAAACCAACCCAAACCAAACCGAATGAGCGAATCAATGTCTTACGATGAACGAGACTGTTATCTATTCGTCAGAAGGAATTTTCTTCATTTACTTAGCAGTATTTCTTTTCTAAGTATTTGCTTAAGTTTTCATTGTCCGACAAATAGCACGTTCTTCACTCTTTGAAAAAAAATATGATCTTAAACTATTCATGCCTCAAAAACCGTCTTCAAAATCGTATAATTAGCACTTTTCTGATCGTAGTCAAGGCACTGATAAGGTATTTGTCTTAATAATGGAAAAAGGTATCAATCTCACCTCGTTGGAAAACAAACACTGGCAATATATTCGAAGTTCAAGAGATAATTCTGTGTTTTATTATGTTTTTTAATCGTATCAAACGAATTTTTTAAATAAAACATTACCAACTGACGTTCGCGCTGATATTTGTGCACGCGCGCCCCCTCTCCCTCTCTCTCTCTCTCTCTCTCACACACACACACACACACACACACTCACACACACACACACACACACACACACTTCCTTACTAAAATCACTTTTATACCAAGCACTGTTGGAATTTTTTTACTTTGCTCATTTAACAAGGTAGCCTCAGAGAATAATTCAATTTAAATGCCTTGTAATGTTTCATGTATTGACGACTATAATATGCATTAAGGACTTTTTTACGCAATTTATATTCTCATTTGATTGTTATTTGTCATTTCAACAATAGTTATTGTTACATTATTTGTATTAAGCGATGAGGTGATTTTCTACTATTTGTTCCACGTGATAAAAACGTCGGACGACTTTCCATCCAAACACTTAACAAATAAACCTATAGTGCGACTTCTGGCACACAGTGAAAAGCAGCTACGAGCATTACCGTGTTGAAAGCGTCGTCTGAGGGGTCTGTGCGACAGGCAACAAGTGATCAGAAGCAGCCAACCAGCTCGCCCTGTGGTAATTTGTCGAGCAGCGGGGTTTCCGCCTGGGCGAACTAGATGCCTGTGTTTGCATCCGCCCTCTCGGAGGTATTGTACAAGCGCAGGCAACAATCGAATGCGCAGCTCGACCGTGATGGTATCGAGATGGAATTCCCAGAGTGGATGGTTGATTTGGAAGAAGCTTGCTTGAATGACTTGTGACTCGCAGATAGCGTGAGTATTCTCTAGGGACATGCCAACTTCATTAATCCTTAAGAGCAGTGAAAGTCATATCTTTGGAGAAGGCGGAGTTCATCGGCCGCTGGAAAGGGAGATCCGGCGCTGACCAACTCGTCGGCTTCTGAGGATTCCCCTCCAGCGTGTGGTCCCACTCAAGCCGGGACAAGCTCTAAGCTCCCGACCCATTTCTTACCGTGGAAGTGTTGTGCACGTACATATAAGTATGAGTGAAATGAGAGATCCAGATTGAAGAAGAAAAGATCGCATGTGGTCCGTGATCCATTTGTTAGGATATTACTCTGGCGTTTATAAGGGAAACCACGGAAAATAACCGACTGCAACCGGTCGCTAGAAATCTTCTTCAGATACTGGCAGAATTTCGCATATCAAACCAACTATTGAGTAAAATCCGCCGCCATCGTGATTCCCGTCCTAGGATCTCTCTTCCAACAAACCGAAAAACCAATATCCCCAAAATGAAAAGATCCACATCAAATTCGAGGAATCGCGGCAACTCATAGATTGATAGGGGAATATTAATTTCGCTGAAATATCTGTGTACGATTTAGGCGCTACTGCTGTTCACCTAAATACAATTTACAGCTTGAATACCTATCAGGAAGATGAATACGGTGCTATCTGAGAGCCCAGATGGTGTGCATCTCCATATATGCAGAGAAGTCATGTGACTACTCTGTGGCGGATCGAGAGGACAGGTGAGTCGTGTTACCCAATCAACATAGCTTTGTAATTTTATTCATTTTATTCAAAATATTTACCATATATGGATATCATCACATCCACCATAGGATTCCAATTATGAATAAACTCATTCATTTTTCTTATTTCAAACTAACAGTAAAAAAATATTTCAAAAATGTAAATGGGGTGTCCAGGCAGGAATTGCTCCCCCCTCCCAAAAAATATATTTTGGAATTGCCTCTGTGACTACCTGCCCCGTCGGCACAAAGACTGACCCGCTAGTCCATTCCAGTCCGGCACCGCAGCCCGCCACCCCCGGCATCATCCTCATAAGACATAAAGCCACTCGCCTCACATATACTTAGGACCAGCACCCTGGCTTAGCGCCGCTGTCATCTGATGTGCGACCGTGGTACAAGGAAAGCTTTCGTGGTTCGCCGCAAAGCGCAGCACACAACGGACCGTACGCTTGTAGCCGCTTTGAAATTGCATTTCTAAGAAAAAAAGATTAATATTTATAGCTAAAATATTTGTGTTTCTGCACACTTGAGAGCCATGATTTTTAATTTAAGACCATTTCTTGGTCACTCTGTTCAGTCGATTCTTCTCTCAAAATTAACAGAAAAATCGTACTTCGTCTTAATATAAAGAAGATATACGTTATAGCATCAAACATTATTGTATAAAAACCTCATTAAATAAAAAAAAATACTTGTGATGAAAGTAAAGAAAAAAGATCGCCAGTTAGATCAAAAAGTTATGAACACCACCGCACTGAAAAATAATATATTAAAAAATACAATATTTGTATTATAACTCCCAAACTTAGAAACTTTTATGTGAATAATAATGTGAATTATTATTATTATTATTATTATTATTATTATTATTATTATTATTATTATTATTATTATTATTATTTAGTAGAAAGATGGATATTTTTAAATATATTGGACCAAATAGGATCAATCCACGATATAAAACGATATACTATATAAAAACGGGATCAATAGGAATAATTCAACCATTCTAATATTGTTATTGTTGTTATTATTATTATTATTATTATTATTATTATAAATAAGTAACAGTGAACCTCTTCATTAACGATCATTTTCAGATCTTAAGTTCTGCCCTACCGCATCTTACATTAACAAAATTCTTTACAACAAAATCTGAAGTCAAAAACCCACATTGAATGACTAAACAATAGCTTCAACAGTAAACCAAAACGACTTGCCCACCGTGCCGTGTGCAGAGACGGTATCTGCGCAAGAAGGGAATGCGCGGTAGAACGCGCTCCGCACCCCCCCCCCCAGGTGCGCGCGGGCGCCGGTGGCGCTGTATGTGAGGGCTGCGGCCAAGAGCACTGGACCGCCCCGCGCCCCGCGCTGCCTCGGACGCCCCGCACAATGGGCGCCCCGCGGCGCGCGACGGAGACTGGAACGCGCTACCCCGCGGACCAACTATCACGATCGGGAAAAGTCGGGGGAGCTGCTCGCACTCATGAAACGATAAGCGGCGAAACCACATTAAACTTTTTTTTTTCAATGTTAAGTAGTATATGGCTTAGTGCAGGGATCACAGAATTTTGAAAATGTGCACACGATTCACTTTTCCCCATAGCACGTCATACGCAGTTTTTAACTGCTTTTTTGACTTAAAATAATTTTTTTTAAAACTACCGGGAGAGGTAGCTCAGTGCATCAACTGATGCCACTGCAGCGCCTCTGACCGGGAGTCCTGACGGCGGCAGGATTTTCGACACTAGCTTTTCAGCTAGGTCGAATTCAGTCGCTGCCTGGAGGAGAACTTTAGCGGCCGGCTGCTCTGATCGGTAGTTTTCCGTGGTTTCTCCGATCAACACCAGGCGAATGCCGGAGCAGTACCCTTCCAAACGGGCCACGGACCGCGCGTTATCATTCCTTCCTCTTTCTTGTCCTATACTCTCCCCCTTACACACACACTTACACTAGCATGCACTACACTACCACATATTCCGGGAGACCGGTCGGGAGCTTAGAACTTGTCCCGGCTGGTGGGAGAGTTTTGATTAGGGGGAAACCCCACTAGCCGACGGTAGGTCGGTGCCAGATCTCGCCATCCAGCGGGGGAAGATCACCGCCATCTCCCGAGAAAAAACATGCACTACACTAGCGGGACTAACGACCAAAGCAGTTGACACGCCCGGAAAAACGAAAAAACCAAACCAAACCGCATAAAACTAGTGGTGTAAAAACAGCATGTAAACCGTACTTACAGTCGCACAACCTAATATTCTACTTTAGGACAATGCTCGTATTCCACATTAGGGACATATCGGCCATACTGCTTTCAAGCTGTTTCACGGTCAAAACTACAACAATGTTCTTTATATATTCTGTAATATTTCCTTAGATATACAACTAACACATACTCTATAGATAATTATTCTAATATTAATGGCACAAGACTAGCAACAATTCTTTTGTTTACTGCCTCAATATTTTTTTTTGATACTCTGAAGAAAACACTCTCTGATACTTCACTCAAGAGCTTCAACTAAAAAAACATTATCTACGCTCGATCAGGGGCCTCTTGAAAGTAATTCCTAAATTTTGTCTTGAGACGTCAGATCAATGCAGATCCGATACTCTGGTATTGCACGTTAGGAGCATATTCTACATTAGGGGACTTTAACAGTTTGTCCTAACGGAACAAGTGCCCCCAAAGAAAGGAGAGATTCCTGTGGGAAATGCCTGGACAAGGGACTTTCAAGACAGCGACGTCGGTTTCTCAGGGGCGAGAAAATAAGTAATTCCTTTTCGCATACTTTCTGCTTTTGAATATAATTGAAGAGCTTATTTAAAAAGTGCCGCCTCTCCACGAAACACAAGTTCTCAGAAAATGGAATTTGTTGAACACAATTTTTTAGTCTTATAATCCAAGAGAGAATTGAATGGTTTTTGGACAATGATTAACGGGATAAAAATACCTTTTCATCACAATATTTTACAGCATGGTCGGCGTCATGTACGGCGTCTTAACATTATATTTATAAGTAAATATAGAAAATAAAACAAGAACGTAGTTACGTCACTTTGCAAATAGTCAATTACGAAATAAATATTTGCAATACGTTGGATGGAAAGCGTATTTTTTTAATTTATAGTTATGAAGATATTGACTATGATCAATGTTCAAAGAGAGACCTGCGTATAGGAGACGCGAAAACGATTGAAACTGCTTTTAGGAAGAACTCTCCATATTTTGTCCTCTCTTAAAGCAAAATTCAATTACCCACAGCGATCCTGCGGGCAGAAGTACTTTTTCAATGAGTGTTACACTCCAACAGGAGGATATCCTGCCAAACTGGCTTCTAGTGACTTCTCGATTAGATTTGAATGACAAATGAAGCAATGCAGAATGATTCAGAGGGGAAACGAACGAACTCCGAGAAAATGTGCAGTGAACACGCTTTGCCCACCACAAATTCCATATGGATCGACCGGGCTTTGAACCCCAGTGATCAGAGGAGGGAGAGAGTGTTCTGATTACTTTGCTACGGTTGCCCCTCCCTTCTCAACGAACAAATCCACGCGTAGCGAGTTTGGAGAACAAAAGCGGAGCGCCACGAGATCCAAGAATAAAATGCAGTCACTTAAAATGGATTGAACGTTATTCATTGCTCAGATTCATGGCTAATTCTATAATAATTGATGAAGCGAAGTGCCGGAGTCTCGTCACCAACTTGGACACGAGTAGTGAAGCGTCAACTGGGTCCTAAACCTACAACACTACAAGACATAATTTCTTTCTCTCGTTGTAGTGAATCAATTCCTCCACTGGGGTACGATAAGAGATAACAGCCGGAAAACTTACAATATTAGGGGGAATTACCACAACGTGAACTCAAAGACGGTTGACAAAAATATTTAGAGGGCTACTTTTTTTAAAACATTAAAGGAAAAAAGATTTTCTAATTAACTGACTTGATCGATACAATATCTCATTAATACACAATTTTCAATTTATATAATTTATTTTATAAAGTCTGAGAAAATAATTCAATATTTTATCAATATTTCGACAAGACATTTTAATATATCTTTTTAAATTCGGTTCCATCATTTAATAAATTTCAAAAGAATGTAATTAAAAATATTAGCACTAATATAATAAACCATGATTATTAATATTTTATATGATTATTTTTGTTGCAATTTTGAGTCAAATCCTCACAGTACCCAAATATATCTACATTATATTTTCTCGAAAACGGATCCCAAAGTTTTCTTTTTTTTTCGAATAGATCAAGGTGTGCTAATAAATACGACATAAATCGTCTGAAATTTGGAAAATAACGAAAGTTTAACTTTTTTATCCTGCCGTGTCTCTCAATATCAATAAGATTTTTCTTTATTAATGAAATATACAATATTCCTGAATATCAAAAATCTTTAAAAACATTTTATGTATTTATTCATTATTATAGTCATTTTTGCCTGGTTTGGTGCTCTGCCATGACAATTTTTCTCAAGATAGGTGTTATCATTATCTAAAGAATGAATGGAAGCAGCTAAATTAGCTAACAAAAATTGTAAAGGGCGAGAATTTGCCTTCAAAAACCAAAGCACCCTGCGCTTTTGTTGGTGAATTGAGGTGTTCAAGAGGTGGCTGAAGTAGTAATTTGATACAAATTACATTATTATAATATTGCGTAACCTTTACTACTAATTCGGTAAGTAGTATATCACCACCGATCTATTTTGTACTTTATCTGCAAGGTATCCTGTTATTCAAAATGTAATCAAAACCAAAAATAATAAAAATAAATAGCAATATTTTCAACAATGCCGCAAAATTTTAAAAGTTATAATAAGCATATTATGATTCTCAAGGTCCTGTTTCACTTTTTAAAGTAATTCTACAATATACAGGTTTAATTCTTTAACTATCAACTTGCCTACTTATTTATCGATTAATAAAATTAAAAATAATACTATTAGTACAATCAAAAACACTATGGTTTACATCACTATAACATTGCATGAACTCCCCGATGAATCATTTATTACAAAAAACAAATTTTAATAATATTAATTACATTTACATACTCCTCTCTAAATACTGATTTTTCAATAACTTCAAATTTTGTTCTCGTAATATGAGAAGGAACCCAAGATACATAATCAATAACTTAAATAAGAAATCATTATTTTATTATCTTCCATTTTCAGAGTTGTGTAAACAACTTCCAGTTTAAAAACGTCCACGCCTTATCCGGTTTCTCTGCTTCGATCTCAGTATCGCAATGCTAGTTATGGGTTGTGCCCAGTCTTCTTCGAGGTGCGCCCACTGCGTCGCCTCTGCCGCCGTCGCGACGCGTCGCTGTCGCCGCGGGCGTCTCTGAGGTGCGCGCGATGTTGCCGACTCATTCCACCCACCGTCGCACGCGCCGACCCCCAAGACAATGAGGCGCGAGCCGCTCACCTTTCAACAAGCCCGGGCGTTGCCCCTTGGCGCAAGAAACTTCAGGCGGCGTAAAAACTGTCTACATTCGCTAAAATGTGTAACATGTTCCGTCACATAGAAACTCAGTACTGAGCTATAGACACGATTTCACTTTTTTTAATCCAAGCATCATATTTTCATCTCTGAGAACCTGTACATGAATTTGCACATTCCGCTTGAGTCGTGGGTTTTGCGATCTATTTGAAGTAATGGTTGGTTTACAAGTTAAGCGTTTGAAAATTAAATTAAATTAAATTGAATACAACTTAAATGAATTTTTAATACCAATATTAAAATTTAAGACGTAAAGATGTTTCATATGACCTTCTCAACCGTCTACACATTGTCACCTAATACTCGACGGTATAATGAGATTAAAAGGACTTTCTTTTCACGAATGAACACGGAAGCTCCCAGCAGCTGCTGCTGCTTCTTCAAGGCGTTATGAGATCGTATTTGTATGTTTGCGGTAATTATGGATAAGATCCTAAGGCTAAAATGAAGGCTTCCGCGGCCAAAATCAAAATGTACTTGGGTATTTGGGAGACGTCGCTTCTAGGGAAAACCCCAAAATTTCTTCTGTTATGGTGCGAGTTCCCTCAGAGTAAACTGCGTGGAGGTGGACTGAGCGCGAGTTTATGTATCCGGCCAACCGGCTGGCAGGTAGAAAGAATCCCTGTTCTATATAAACCCGTGCACAGTACATCTCCGACGAATTTGCCCTGAGGAAGGTCCCAACATGACGGCCAAAACGTCGACATTTATGAAATGTCTCCGGGACAACCAAGAAGATTCAAGATCCTAAGGCATCGTCTGCAAGATATTTGTTATAAGCGTTCCTAATTTTTCGCTGTTTGCTTGCAAGCAATAATTAATATTGACTCCGACCTTAACAGCCTTCGATGCTTAATAAATTCTGGCGCTTCAGGTTCGGAGACATTTTGTTCCAAATTTTCTTTTCGAATGCCGTCAGGCGACCGGCGGGAAGTAATTGTAAAACTTTTAGTGCTTTATCAGAGGCTTGCCTATTGCTAGTGATATGAGTCCTGATGAACTATTGTTCTTGGAACGTTCTGGCACAGTTCTGGCGCAATAGAACGCTATCATCATATTCAGAGATAAACATGCAATCGTTAAGTTTCTGTGAGCACGCGAGACGTGGCCTAATAAAGGGAACTGCTCTACCTAGATATTTGTTACCGACTTGCTCAGCTCCTTAAATGCGTTACATACTGACCTAAGCCCGAAAACTCTTCATTAGTTTAATCAGGCGTCGAGAACAAGCTATCAACGGCAACAATGACAACTACAAAAGATTTATTATGATAGCACATTTTCTTCAACGTGAAAATAATTATTCCTTAGCACTATTCAGTGAAACAAGATGACATACTTGTAGTATCAGAAGTGAATCAATAAAAAATTAAATGCCCTTGTCTTCAAAATTAGCTCACGCATGATGTGTAGTTGCACTTTGTGTGGGAGAGTATGTGCATTTCTTAGCATAAATATTTGTATAACAGTATTAAAACATATTTTGATATTAATCTGACGTTGAATGGAGAATCACTTGAGAAGGAATTAAATAAAAATTTTAAGGATTAGTGATGAGTGTCACTAAACATGTAATGAAGTCTTAATATATATGTTTAAATAATGTATTTAATAATTAAATTAAAATATGTTTAAATAATAATGTATATATTATAAATGGTTTTCATTCAATTGCCTTTCTTAGTTTTTTTTTCTTTTCCCATTTAATCAATATCTCATATATCTACTTCTCATGTGGTACTATACTGCGCATAGTATCCTCCAGTGTCTTTAAATGGTCTTACTCTTAATTTAATTAATTCTTACTCGACTTGCAGCCCGAACTCATAGCTAGTGTTACAACTCGCACTAGAATTTCAATGTATCTTCACACGCATTTTATTCTACGTTTTTACATTATCATAAATATGTTCAAATTATTCTTTATAAACAGAATTATAAATGTGTCAAAATACTGATTATTAAAACCTTATTATATGTTAAAATTTTATTTCTAAACATTTGAAGTCATATTGAATCACTTCCTGGTCATCAAAGTTGTATTCCTATTGTCAACAAAGTACATTCCTACGTTAAAAATAATCGCAATTACAATGTCATTGTAGTTCGGAAAGTATACTTAGCGCAGAGACCTTATTCCACGTCACCGAATTTCTTTAACTCACGTACGTTGGGAAAGTTAGTTTAGTTTGGCCGTTAGTTTTTTCTTCCCAAAATTCAAAATTTGCTTTTGATATAAAAGTCAAATTAACAACAGTTTGTAGACACTATAGTGAAAAACATTCCCATTTTTATAGTTTAAAAGATTGTTTCAATTGTTTAATATTCACTTCAGTTTTCAGCATTTTAAAATGCTCCATTTTTATTAACTCTTCCCGATTTATTTCTTAGCAAAAAAACAAGTTATCGACAGTGTATAAATAATTCGGTCATTGAGCTTTACCTTATGTTATTTCCAAACAATTTACGATCGAATCGCAAACATGTTCAGTGTTTGTTTGCAAATACTGACCAACACTGAAATAACATAAAATTATTTAGGTTCTACAGTGGTACTTGTCTTCTACAAGCAAAATAAGGATCACCGCACAAAAGCGTTTATTGCAAATGAACCCTGCAATTTCTATTCTTCACGAAGAATGGAGGGTCAGTGTCAAAGCATTTCGTATGCAGTTCCTTGCGCTTACGCATGCAAGATGAAACGCCCGAGGATTCAGGCGTGCATTCGTTTTGGTGTTCGCACAGAAACCTCCTGAATAATTCAATAAAGTTCCCCTCGTAATTCCTGAGTTGCGGACGTCGTGACCTGTTCATTTCACGAAGCTCCAGGTTGGTGACATTGCTAAGTCCTCCGTTTTGCAAAGTGAAGGTTCGCGAGGAAAATTCCATTCCCGGACCCTCCGTGAAAGAAATGAGTGGCGCGGCGTGCATCTCCTGCAGCGAACGTGATCTCGCTTTTCCAGAGACGCGGAGCAGGTCGTCTTCGTCCGCCTCTACACCCGCTAAAAAAGAAGCTGGATTACGCAGGAGTTTCTATCCCAAAACTCTCGACCAGGTGGGAGGCCTCTCTTATCAATCTGAAAATACTCAAAAGACAACGAGGAATTACATGCAGAGGTATTCTAGGCGTACGGGTGTAACTAATGATATTCGACAATTTGAACAAAATCAAGGACTGTGTGAAGAAACGGTTTTAGCTTTCTCTACACAGACTTGGAATCGTAATATAAAGGCACGATATTTACATTTCTATGCACATTGGTGACGCTAACAAGCGAAGTCCGATAATAGATGGAGAGTTATAATTGTATTAGACCTAGCCTTCATTCTGCGCTGCGTCAAGGGCTTTCACACAAGAATTCTTTACACAGATATTTTTAAATACATTATTTATTTAAACCACTAGGGGGTTTTTGTTTATAAGTAAATTTCAGCTGACTAAACCGAATTTTGGCTCCCGCTGTTTAGCACATTGGTCAGCGTGCTCGCTGGTTGGTTAATGATTACGGGCGCGTCAACAGCTTAGGTCATTACTGCCGTAAATGTAGTGAATGTTTTTTCGTGGGGAATAGCGGTGATCTTCCCCTTCTGGATGGCGAGGGGAAGATCTACCATCGGCTAGCGGGATTTCTCCTAAGCAGGACTCTCCCACCAGCGGGGCACCGCCCCAGCCGGGGCGGCTCCCTACCAGTCTAAGCTCCCTACCAGTCTCTTGGCATGTGTGATAGTGTGGGGCATGTTGGTGTGTGTGTGTGTGTGTGTGTGTGTCTGTGTGTGTGTAAGGGGTGAGGATAGGCCAAGGAAGAAGAAAGAAATATCGCACGCAATCCGTGGTCCGCTCGTTAGGGTAGTGCTCCAGCATTCACCTGCTGTTGATCGGAGAGCTACCGATCAAAGCAGCCGGCCGCTAGATTTCTCCTCCAGACAGTGCCTGAATTCGACCCTGCTGAAAAGCTAATGTCAAAAGTTCTGCAGCCGTATGTTGATTATGACGAAGAGAAAACTAACTATTCAGGTGGAGAAGATCTGAATACGACGTGGGTAAAGCTTCGTGCTAGCCACACGTACCCCCTTAACCCTTGGCCGCGAAGCCGAGACACTGCTGATAGGCGGCGGGCACAGGCAATCAAATTTCGTATTTTTTCTCTAAATAAAAGGTAGGGACCCTAATGTGTGAAAACCTGTGCTTATTAACTGTTATTATGATAGCAGTAACAATAAAATTTAGTAATAAATAAAAACTAGGTGCCGCGGTGGCCCAGTGATCACTAGGCCACTGGCTTCCAGACCTCAAGGGCCCCGATTCGAATCCTGGCGTATCCGTCATTATCTGGTGATTTCCATTCAGGGCGGCTCTGAGGTCGACTCAGCCTCCTTTCCAAGTGAGTACCAAGATCTTTCCTGTGAATAAAGGCGGCCGGAATGTTGTGCTTGCCCCACAACCTCCTCCTCGCGCCACCGGCGACGAATTGGTGGAGCTCTACCGTCATCTCCCCTGTGGGCCACATCGGCCTATGTGCACAGGCATTACCTTTGGCTTTGACCTTTGACTTTGATCCTGCTAAAGCAGGAGGTCTTTGCCCTTTACGGGATGTTATGGGCTAATAATAATAATAATAATAATAATAATAATAATAAGAAACAATAGTCAGAATTTATCTCCGTGTTACCCGTTGCGGAACAAATTGTGTAGGTTACCGGCAGGAACTTTACAGAAACTTTTTGCAACAATTCCCACATCTCTCCCATCTTACGGAACAAAACATAGCCGACCGAAAAGCATTAATCTATAGGTCAGGAAAATATGTCTCGCACAGTCGAATACGGGAAATTGAGGCTGAAGTTCACTCAGAAATACAACAGCATGAGATTTCAGAAACTCCAGAATTAGCTAGAGCAACCTCTGAACCACCAATACAAGATCTGGAACCCAGCGTAGTGACACAGAAATCAGATAGGTCTTTAACCAACTTAAACAACAATATGAGCATGAAAAAGCCAGATACTGGGGATTGCTCTCATTTTAGACCTAAAATACCTAGGCAACACAATTAAAAAACTGGCCACCTTAACTAAGTTAGCAAATGAAGAAATACTTGTCAATGAAGTCAGACAAATTACGACCTATGAGCAACTAGATCAATTATCTACTGCACATCGCTAGCAATTGTGAAGTTAAGTGGGGGGAAAATCCTAGAATCCCAACAGCCATATAGCCATCGAAAAGACTTCACACCACCTTGGAAGAGACGGCTGGAGGGAAGAATAAAACAACTCAGATCTGACATTGCCATTATCGAAGCCTTTCAGAAAGGAAGCAAAAAGACGCGCATCAGAAGGAAAGTATCGAGAATCAGAAGGAAATACTGCAAACATGCGCAATACAACGAAAACCAAAATACATTTGAAGTAATAGATACTCTCAAACAACAACTTAGTGTCTATTCGCAAAGAATACGCCGCTACACCAAAAGCTTGAAAATGAAAAAGACAATTAGGATTTTATTAAAAACCAGAAGAGGTTCTATGAGAATCTGAAAAGAGAAATCCATTCAGGAAAGTTACCGGAGAAATCAACTGTGGAAGATCACTGGACCACGGTATGGTCAACAGAAAGTCATTTCCAGTCCCACGCATTATGGCTGCCAGAAGTGTCGAGCGTATCAAGCAAGACCAGGAAATGGAAGTTTCCGATATATCAATGGATGTTCTAAAGACAGCTATTAACAAACTCAAAACTGGAAATGCCCTGGACCAGATGGACTTCATAACTTCTGGTTTAAAAGATTCACCTGTATACATGAAATAATTCTGACTCTCATTAATCATTTTCTGAAACACCCTGAAGAACTACCGACGGCCCTGTGCGAGGGGATCACTTTCATGAAGCCGAAATCTAACAATGCCACAGATCCCGGACAATTCCGACCCATCACATGCCTCAACGGGCTATATAAAATCATCACTAGTTGTTTAAAAACAGTGATAGAACAACATTGTAAACAAAACAATATTCTTTCAGAGTACCAGAAAGGATGTTGCAAGGGTTCATTGGGGTGCAAAGAACAGCTTGTAATCGACAGTGTCATCATATCTCAGGCATCCAACAAAAAACGAGATCTGTATACTTGCTTCATCGACTACAGAAAGGCATTTGACATGGTCCCGCATGACTGGCTGATCTATGTTCTAAAGCTATATCGTGTTAACCATGCAATCGTAAGATTTCTTACGAACGTAATCAATCACTGGCAAACAACAATACATATGTCCTCAAGTAGTGAAAGAATTGTCACTAAGACACTGAAAATCCGCAGAGGTATATTCCAAGGCGACAGTCTCAGCCCTTACTGGTTCTGCCTTGCTATGAATCCCTTTCCTCCTTGCTGGAAAGCATGGGAGTTGGATATGAGCTGAAAGGTCAGAGCAAACATAATGTGAGTCATCTAGCATACATAGACGATATCAAACTGTACTCGGAACATTACAGGGACTGAAGAAGCTCCTTCATGTCACCGAAAGATTCTCAACCGACATAGGAATGCAATTTGGTATCGAAAAATGCAAAATCCAAAGTATAAGGAAGGGTAAACTCATCAGCGAGGTAGAACATGAAACGCTGACAAGGAGACTATAACAGCTCTGGAAGAAAATGAACTTTATAAATACCTGGGAATTCAACAAAACAAGCTGATAATCCACAGTGAAATTAAAGAAAAGCTGCAGGTGGAATTCGAGAAGAGAATGAAAGGTTTATTCAAAACCTTCCTCAATTCACGAAACCTAACTGCAGCGGTTAACATGTATGTAATACCAGTAATAACTTTCTCACTGGGCATCATTAAATGGTCCAGGACGGATATTGAATCCTTGGAAAGGCTTATTAGAGTCCAAATGAGCCGTTCCCAATACCACCACCCCAAAAGCTCAATTCAAAGGGTAACGCTTCCAAGGAAGATGGGAGGTCGTGGTATCCTGAAAATAAGTAATCTCCAATTCAAACAGATTACCAGTATGAGAGAATACTTCAGGAAGAAAGCGTTATCTTCTCAACTACACAAAGTGGTACTTGAAGCGGACTACAATTATACACCTCTGAGTCTCAATCAAGCTAATATAGAACTTCAACAGCCCTCTTTCCAACAAGAGATAGATCTCTGGAAGCACAAAGCAATCCATGGAAGATACCCAGCTGAAATAGCCAATCCAAATGTAGACGTAGACATGTCGTACAAATGGCTCAGCATTGGATATCTCTACCCAGAAACTGAGGGGTTCATGGTTGCCATTCAAGATCAAGTCATTGCAACCAGAAACTATCTCAAATATGTCATCAAAGATCCAGAGATGACCTCTGATAACTGCCGGGCCTGTGGCCAACGCGGCGAGACAATTCAACATATTACAGCAGGATGCAGTGTACTCGCCCCAACGGAGTATAAGAACAGGCATGATATGGTGGGTCGAATTATCCACGCCCAACTCGTCAAGATCTGTGGTTTAGTACCATGCCATGATACACCATACTACAAGTATATCCCAAAGAATGTACTAGAAAACAATAACTATAAATTGTACTGGGATCGTAGTATTTTGACGGACCGTACAGTACATCATAACAGACCGGATATAACACTCTGGAATAAAAAAGAGAAGAAAGTATGGTTTGTAGACATGGCAGTTGTGGACACCAGCAATCTCGCTACAGCATATCATACGAAGATCCAGAAGTACAAAGAATTGGCACATGTCGTGAAGGAGCAATGGAACATCTCGAGATCAAAACCGTTCCCGTGGTTCTTTCAGCAACGGGCGTCATCCCGAAGACTTTAAAGAATTCACTAGAAACGCTGAAAATAAACAAAAATACCATAATAAATATCCAGAAATGTGTCATACTTTGTACGTGTACATTGGTCCGAAAATTCTTGGGGAGTAATGAGTGTGTTTAGTTGCTATTTTAATCACATTAGACTTTATGAATATTATAAATGTTAAATTTTTATCAGTCTATTACTGTTGATTTTTATTGTTGTCATGCTTTGATGTATTGTATCTGTATGACTACAATCTATGTACCAGTGAACTGTGAATGAATAAATAATAATAATAATAATAATAATAATAATAATAATAATAATAATAATAATAATAAAATAAAATAATAATAATAATAATAATAATAATAATAATAATAATATAGCCGAGACCGCTAAGGCAGTAGTGCCGTGGCGACCTCGGACGGAAGGATCGCGGGTTCGAGTCCCGCCTCGGGCATGGGTATGTTTGTGTATGTCTGTTTGTGTGTGCCGTCCGTTCATCCTTTATTATTATTATCATCATCATTTCATCTTCTATCCCAGAGGACTAACAACCCTGGGGGTATAAAAATCGGATTCAGCCTAATGCTGATCCCCCTAATTAGTTACATCCAAGACTTGCAACGTGATAAAATGATACTGAGCCCGTGCAAGTGCATGTCCGGTGTGGTCCAAGATGACCTATTCGCGAGCAAATAATAATAATAATAATAATAATAATAATAATAATAATAATAATAATAATAATAATAATCTTTGACTTAATGAATTGAAATTAAAAGTGAACACTTATCAGACGTCATTTGTTTTTTACGTCATTTTCGACAACTACCATACAATTGTGATTGGTCTTGGTCGTTTGCTTTGGCGAAATCGTACTGTCGAAACCAGTAGATGTTTCATTAGCGCGAGCAAGCGTGTGACTGTGAGGTTACACATCTTTGCATCTCGAGGAAACGGTTGACAAAGCGAAGATAGTGAGTTCATGAAGTTTGTAGACTGTTTCGTGTTAATTTTGCTTCAAAAAATTGATAATGTGGCGTAAGTGCCTGATGTCTATGGCGCGTTTTGGTCAGGTTTCTGGGAACTGTTGAACCAAATCCTGAGATAACATCAAGTCTACATCTAGTCAGTAGGCGTAGCGCTTCTCCTCCCGATGCGGCATGCATTTTATGAGAACTACAATTTAGTTTCCAGTCGTATTAAAATAAAATCGTATAATTCATTTGGACATATATTTTCAAATATTTATGTTTCAGATTCCCAAGAAAATTTTACACAGTTGCAATTTTTGGTGATCAAGAGCATTGGTTTTAATGCTCATGTACTGCCAGTATTAAAAATATAATTTGTGAGGTCTGCAACTGAATTGTGACATGCTTTTCTCTTAGCGATTTTAGCTCACTTATAAGAATATATTAATATCTTCAAAGATATTTTCTGCGAAACGAACGTAGTAACGAGGTAGGCTATTTGGGATCGGCAAATTCTAGCAGTCAGAATACTGAGAAGCTTTTGAAGACATATTGAGAAATTCATTCGCAATCATTTACATTTCCAAACTTAACTTTCAAAAGTTAACTGAAATTAAATGATCTAGAAATCTCTCTAAAATAGAAGTGATCGCTTAAACTTACCATTATAATTTCAATCATCGTATAATCACGTAGCCAAATAAAAATTGCATTGCTACAAATAAACATGAAATCACATTTTTCAACACATTCAATAAATGTGCTGCTTTTACCCGAGATTTAGTGAAGAAAACATACAAGGACATTTTCAATATGATTGGGTAAGACTGAACAGACTGAACACGTCTAATCCTTGCAGTTGATGATGATGATTGGGTATGACGCAGCGAGATGGTCACTTGTCATTATATATATTGTCACCGGCAGCGCTCGATCGGTTGGGCTTTTCAAGTTCTATAAATTGAGAACGCGTGGAGGAGGAAGGATGTTGCCAAAAATAATTCAGAATTTAACGATAGGTTTATTTCTGGTCCAAAACCAGGGAAGTTACATGACAAAAGAAAGAAACTGGGTGAAGAAATTACTATCACCCTACCCGTTGAGCTCAACTTGTTAAATTCTTAAAATTAAACATAATTTGGGCCATGCGCGGCCTCGCTGACATTAACACAAATAAAAAAAAATTTAAAAAATGTTACAAGTCTGCTTGAAGAGCAATCTCTTGGTTATATACCCAATTGCGTGGGTCTAGGGCATACACAATTTAGTGATTGCGAGTTGATCTCTCGCAGGCTGCTGGAAGGGTCGGCAGGCAGGTCAATGGCCCCTCTCTAGGGCGTCTGGAGACAGCTGATGGGGGCGAAGTTTCCTGGGCAGGCTTGCAGGTCAATGGCCCCTCTCTAGGGCGTCTGGAGACAGCTGATGGGGGCGAAGTTTCCTGGGCAGGTCAACGGTAGCCCCGCCGTCTTGAGTCGACCGTCTCCTCCGCTCATTCACGAGATACTTCGCGTGACATATTGGCCCGGCCCAGACAGAAGCAGAGGGCCGCAAACACATGTGGGTGACTGGCCCCGATACACAAATGTGTAACGCTTCGCGATTGCGTCGGATTAATGTTCGTGAACGCTCACAGTTGTTCACCGCGGTTGGATAAGATCTGCTACTGTCCCTTAAGCAATCTTACGCACAGCAATCGCCTCGGCGGTCAGCCCCATTCCCAGAACACCGGTCCACTTCGCGACCCGTGGTGCTCTTTTCTACCACAATACGTCCTAACACTTTGACGTCTCTTTCCAATCTCCCTCTTCGAGTCTTCGCGCAGCGCCGCAGAGCTCGCCTCGCCCCTCCCCGAGTTACCCCTTCTTAAGAAAAACGCTCCCTCCCCATGTTCCTATAATTCTAATTGGTCAAAGTATACTACGTTCTAAATTTCTCTCGCCCAATCACCATGCGAGGATCTCTGGAAATTTCCACTAGATTAAAATGTTCTGTCTCTCTCTCACGCTGGGTGCGTGCACGTGTGAGGAATCTGTCAGAGTTTGTAATTTTGAAGTTATTTTTAATGATAAACATCGGCTAAGAGGCACCCTCTCTCTGGGACGAGCGCAGGTCAGGGGGTTTGTTTATCGCCACCCCGGCGCCGGGGTGGCGAGGATCGCGCCGAGGGCCAGGCAGGCAGCTGCCTGTCGTAAATTTTCCGCGGGTCGCCGAGAAGGGAAGTCCCCCGGACGAGTGGCGTCTTACAAAGGCTGCATTCAGTGACCGTTGTTTCTCAAAATGTCATAATCACATTTCAATAATTCCGTCGATTCGAAAGTGCCGCCACAATATATATATATATATATATATATATATATATATATATATATATTGCAATGAGGTCATTGCTAGTCCGGACCCAAAACTTCCCCCTCTGTCACGCCGATTAGGAAGGTCCTGATTTGACACGGCTCAGCGCAAGACGCGCGAACGCGTGCCAGAAGATTCAAAGATTTACGATTAGGTGCAATTGTCCCTCGGGGACAGCCCTTCAGGCAACCGGCGGCCAGTCCACGTGCACGGCTAGGCACCGGAACAAGCAAATTATAGAGATCCCGGCTACTGTTGAAGAGTTCCCGTAGGACCCATATAAGCGTCACGAAGACGGCAGAAAGGATTGCTTTGTTCATCTCCGGTGTACACACACGCACAACAAAGACCACCAATCAGGCGCCCAGAAAATGAGGTTAATTTGAAAATACCCTATCGGCTTCCGACTCGCGTCGAATATTTTGAAAACTAAGATTTCGGCCAATAATATTCAAAATTCCAATCACGTGAAGGAGCGATGGGCGAAACTTGGAAAAAGGGTGGGGATGCGACGCAGGAAGCTCGAGAGCAGCGGATTTTGGCAGAAGACGGATAGAAGGCGAGAGAACGACACAGAATTGAGACTGCAGTGTTGATGAGAGGTAGTGGGAGCAGTGACTTGGGGGTCGACCAACATAGTGCAGGCCGCCCAGTATAAAAAGACAATCAGAATTTATTCCGATTTCAACGGGCCGGCGCCTCCGGAAGGAATGATTGTGCAGCCGAGTCATTGAGGCTGGCCTGGTGAGGAGTGGTGGCGTCAGACGACTTCCTCCAATAATCATCGATCGGAGCCAGGAGCACTAGCACCGCACGCACTGCTGCTTCCGGTTGGCTGCGCCCTGCCGTGGTGCGGCTCGCGACAGCGACTGCTTCGAGGACGACTACGGATTGTGCAATCATCGAAAGAGGTGAACGAAAGACTTTCATTTTGTAATCATTCCAAAGACAGTAAAAAATAGGAAAGGTGTCATTTAATGTAAATAACATATAATTTAGTTTAAGGGGAATTCTTACCCAAATTGTATTATAGAATCAAATGCAATAAATGTGTTCTTGCCATTCAGGTGATTGACACTTAAAGTTACAAAACTTTGTGATTATTGTAAAGTAGTGGTAGTAATAGCAAACCCCGTGCATGCCCTCATTCAAGAGTGCCTGCCCCTGAGGTTCTCGAAATGCCGGTGCCAGCTGATAGGTAAGTGCCCGTTTGGCGCCCTTCATTGATAAATTTAACGCGCACACCTGTCAGCTGATTACCGACGCACTTCGGTGTGACGGTATCTCCCCCCCCCCTTTGTGAGGTGCCCAGACCGCGAGCTACGCGCATTGCGCGCATGCGTGTGTTGCCGTGGCGGCAGGTTGGGTTCATCACATATTTGACGCCCAACGTGTGTTTTTGTTAATCGAATGTTAAGCTTGTGTCTGTTGCATTAAATTTTATTTTACATAATTTGTTAATTTTTATAAATTAGTGCTTCAACACTTGCTTAACTTTACTCGTATGAGGGATGCACCTGGTTATTACATCATTTTATTTTAATACTGTTTTTTTTTTCATCATTGTTTAATGTTCTGTTCATATTGTTTTCATAGTGTACATGTTCATCTCACAGTGTTATGCTAAAACTTTTCAGTGTGTTTGTGTGATTTTGGTATTATTATTTTTGCTATTATTGTACTTTTGTGTAACGCGCTGTAGGCGTAATTATCATTCATACCTCGCTTCGAGAATTGCACAACCGAAAATGTCCGACGAAAATAATACTATTGTTGAAGAGGGCACTAACCTCGCCCTTCAATGCGAAACAACCCCCGAACAGGCGACGGCCGATCCGACCGTCGCAGCTGTGTCGGCTTTGACCGCGGTGGCTCCGACCCAGGTAGAGCCAGCCCCCCAACCTTCCACCGTCTCGCCTCTCGCTCAGTCCACGCTAACGGAACCTATCGACCAGACGACCCTTTTAATTACCAGCTTAATGTCTAAAATTGATGAAATGAGACATGAGCAAATTACTAAAATTGATGAAATGAGACATGAGCAAAATACTAAAATTGATGAAATGAGACATGAACAAAATACTAAATCTGTTGAAATGAATACTAAAATTGATGAAATGAGACATGAGCAAATTATTAAAATTGATGAAATGAGACATGAGCAAAATACTAAATCTGATGAAATTCATTCTAAATTAGATATACAAAATGCAAAATTTGATTCTTTAAACTGTAAATTCGATGAACAGCGTAAAGATTTTGATTCTAAATTTCTATCTCTTGAGACTAGATTAAATGAACAACGAACTGTTTTCACCCAATTTCAAAGTGAAATTTGTCAACAACTAGACTCCGTCAACACAAAAGTCAAAGAACAGAATTCTGAAATCGCTTCTCTCGCTTCTGCTGTTAACGCCAATTCGCTCCAGGTATCTGTACTTAAAGAACAACTATCAGGACAGATAAAGAAATGCGAATCAGTTCAATCAGACACTATTCAACAAATCGCTCAAGTTAAGATTAAATTACAGGGAGTAGATAATAAGATTGAAGGTTTTCACGAGATCGTGACTAATAAAATAGAAAAAGCAACAGTAATTCTGCAGCACCAATCCCTATTGGAACGGAAGGAGGTAGAATCTAAAATAGAAGAGTTACAAAACAAAGTGGCAGAAAAGACTGTAGCAGCTTTTCCAATTAGTCCAATGCCCCTGTCAATTCCCCCTAATTTATATTTCTCCGGCAATCGTCGCGAACAGCCCATGACGTTTTTACGTAATGTTGAAAATTATTTTGCTTTGGCACAACATATTCCTGAGTCTTCGAAACCGAAACTGATCTCTCAGATGTTAATTGATCACGCTCAGGAGTGGTATCAAACAATCGTCCCACTTCCATCTAATTATCAGGAATTTCGAAGTAAATTCATTGATCGTTTTTGGGACAGAAATACTCAATATAATTTTAAAATGGATTTGGCGAAAGGAAAATGGGATCAAAATGGGAATTTATCTATGCGTGACTATGCAGTATCCCACATTGCTCAGCTTAAGCAATGTGAACCGACTCCACCTGACGATGAGATTATGTGGCTTTTAACACGCCATTATCCATACGCCATTCAAAATCTCCTTAAAACTACTTATGTTAGGGATCTTGATCAATTTCAGTTATTATTGGGCGAATTTGACCAAACTAACTTGCAATTCGCTTCTTATCAAAATTCTTCACGCCCACGGAATGGTAATAACAACCAACCTCGAGGTTATTCATCGCGGCAACCACAAGGCCACGAACACTTCCCTCCACTCCCCCGCCCGGGTTTCACCAGGCACACTACAATGGCGCTCAAGGTCAAAGCGCACCCCTCCCGGCCTCTCAGCCCCCGAACCCGCCGCACCCTTCTGAAAGGTCGTTAAACCGGCCCGGTTCAGAATAGATAGTACGAAAGTCTGAACCATAATTGTATATATTCTTCAAATATGTAAAGTGTTTTCCTGTTGTTAAACCTACTGCAAAAAATTGTCTTAAACACTTAGTGAAAGGTTTCTTCAAAGAATGTGGAACTTACCAGCGTGTTCTTAGTGACAACGGCACGCAGTTTACGAGTGATCTGTGGCAACAATCGCTGAATGATCTAGGTGTACAGACCATTTTCTGTTCTATTAGGTCACCTAGATCGAACCCAAGCGAAAGAATCATGAAAGAACTTTCACGTTTGTTTTGTGTTTATGTGTCACATAAACACACCTGTTGGCCTGATCTATTACCAAAAATTAATATGTGGCTTAACCACATCCCCCATGAGTCGTCCAGATTCACACCTTTCGAGGCCCAATTCAATAAAAAGCCAAAACCTTTGTTTCCTACGTTGGCCAAATTAACCACCCAAATACATATTACCCCTGAAGATAGGTGCCAGATTATACTTTCAAATTTAACCAAAGCCGGTAAGGCAAGAAAACAATACCAGAAAAGTAAAACTCATCTGTTTCAAGTTGGTGACAAAGTTTTGATCAAAGCTCTCAGAGTATCTAATCAACCTGAAGGTCTCATAAGTAAATTTTTTCCCCTTTTGTAGGTCCTTACCAGGTTATTAAGCTTGTAGCGCCCAATTCATGCAAATTACGTGCTTCAGATGGTTCCGAGGTGGGACCTCACAATTTTTATAACCTCGTTCCTTTCAGAGAATAGACCGATTAAATGGCTAGAAAGAAAATAGGCCTCCTTTATGTCGCTCTGATTAGGTTAACACTAATTTAATTTACATATGTGTCGATTCCTCCCGGCTACCTCTGGCACGTACATTTAACATTAATTAATTTCATGGTACCGCTACTACTTGACTGGTTCGGATTGCAGATTGCTATAGAAGTACGGCGTTGAATAAGTTGTTATAAAAGGGAGAGAGAGTGATTATAAATTATTTATTTGTCTACTTGAGTCGTTATCAATGGAATGAAAGATCAAGAATTGAGAATTTTACTAATTGAATTATTGTTGAGGGTGAAGAAAACTCTGGCCTTTGTTTTATCTATCAATTTAGCTAACAATGGACATCGGAGACCTTAATTGTTCAATATTTAAGTTATTCGTTTAAACAAATTAATAAATAAAGAAGCGTTTTAATTATTATACCAGTAATTTGTCACATTACTATTCCTTGAAACTTAGTTAACACCGTGTGATTGAAATATTGTATTAGCCATCGATATGTAATTTTCTGTATACAACATTTTTAAACTCTTACGATGAGTCGAAAATCCCATTTATTAAACTTGCGTTGTGTTACTACTTTTTCCTTTATTTTAAAAAATCGAAGTGCCACCTAATTATACGGTTCCCACTCCTATTTGATTTCGCTTGCATACAACTTTTCACTCTAATTACTTTGCAGTAGTGTTTAACGATCAGTAGAATATATGTCATTGTCCAGTTTCATTAGTCTTCTTAAGTTTGTTTTGATTGGTTACTCCTAAATATTATTTAGTGGATAAGATAATTTTTTCCTTTAATTAGCAGTAATGTTCACTTTTGTCGTTTATGGCATAATATGTTACCTCATTCTAGTAGAGTAAGTTAGTTTTCGCAATTTTGTTCCTCAAATGTTGACAATGATTTTCACTTGTATTTCTTCAAACATTACATTTATTGTGTTTAAGGCAACTAAATACTTCGGGTTAGTGAAACTAATTAGTAATAATTTTTTTTTTGTTCTCAAAGTTTATTTTTAGGTTTTCATAATAATTGAATATTTCTCATTTGTTCCTTTCTTTAAGTACCTGGTTTGATTACGTCTTCGTTTATCAATTTAGCGTTCCTACCGTTGTGTTCATCACCCTTTCTTTTAGATTGAAAATACATGTTCCATACGTTTTTCAATCTCAATTTACGGGGGGGCAATGCAATGAGGTCATTGCTAGTCGCCGGACCCAAAACTTCCCCCTCTGTCACGCCGATTAGGAAGGTCCCTGATTTGACACGGCTCAGCGCAAGACGCGCGAACGCGTGCCAGAAGATTCAAAGATTTACGATTAGGTGCAATTGTCCTCGGGGACAGCCCTTCAGGCAACCGGCGGCCAGTCCACGTGCACGGCTAGGCACCGGAACAAGCAAATTATAGAGATCCCGGCTACTGTTGAAGAGTTCCCGTAGGACCCATATAAGCGTCACGAAGACGGCAGAAAGGACTGCTTTGTTCATCTCCGGTGTACACACACGCACAACAAAGACCACCAATCAGGCGCCCAGAAAATGAGGTTAATTTGAAAATACCCTATCGGCTTCCGACTCGCGTCGAATATTTTGAAAACTAAGATTTCGGCCAATAATATTCAAAATTCCAATCACGTGAAGGAGCGATGGGCGAAACTTGGAAAAAGGGTGGGGATGCGACGCAGGAAGCTCGAGAGCAGCGGATTTTGGCAGAAGACGGATAGAAGGCGAGAGAACGACACAGAATTGAGACTGCAGTGTTGATGAGAGGTAGTGGGAGCAGTGACTTGGGGTTCGACCAACATAGTGCAGGCCGCCCAGTATAAAAGACAATCAGGAATTTATTCCGATTTCAACGGGCCGGCGCCTCCGGAAGGAATGATTGTGCAGCCGAGTCATTGAGGCTGGCCTGGTGAGAGTGGGTGGCGTCAGACGACTTCTCCAATAATCATCGATCGGAGCCAGGAGCACTAGCACCGCACGCACTGCTGCTTCCGGTGGCTGCGCCCTGCCGTGGTGCGGCTCGCGACAGCGACTGCTTCGAGGACGACTACGGATTGTGCAATCATCGAAAGAGGTGAACGAAAGACTTTCATTTTGTAATCATTCCAAAGACAGTAAAAATAGGAAAGGTGTCATTTAATGTAAATAACATATAATTTAGTTTAAGGGGAATTCTTACCCAAATTGTATTATAGAATCAAATGCAATAAATGTGTTCTTGCCATTCAGGTGATTGACACTTAAAGTTACAAAACTTTGTGATTATTGTAAAGTAGTGGTAGTAATAGCAAACCCTGTGCATGCCCTCATTCAAGAGTGCCTGCCCCTGAGGTTCTCGAAATGCCGGTGCCAGCTGATAGGTAAGTGCCCGTTTGGCGCCCTTCATTGATAAATTTAACGCGCACACCTGTCAGCTGATTACCGACGCACTTCGGTGTGACGGTATCTCCCCCCCCCTTTGTGAGGTGCCCAGACCGCGAGCTACGCGCATTGCGCGCATGCGTGTGTTGCCGTGGCGGCAGGTTGGGTTCATCACAATATATATATATATATATATATATATATATATATATATATATATATCGGTATTATCATAGCCCTGAGGACGTAATAGCCCCATTAACCAAAAAACAACGCGACATCGCTCGTGCAGTTGAGAGCATTCGACTCTAGCCACGGAACCCTACAATTACACTTAGTAGTAAGTGTATTATATTATATTATTTATGGTGTTATCGATCTCCCATGTCGTAATAATTTTGTCGTGGTTTGGGAGAACACAACGACGCTTTTTCACTTTAACTTAAACTTTAATCAACCAGCGCCCGCTGAGAAATAACTTACTCGACGTCGCTACTGAATACCGATACTCTGTTTCTTAAGGATTCGTCTCAAATAAATAGAAACTATAAAGTTTCAATTAATGAAACGTATAATTTCAACCACGACAACATAATACAAGTATGTCAATCTACAAAATTTCATCTCTGTGTTTTTGGGATTTTAAGAGTTTACAACTTGATAATATGGTAAGTTTGCTTACCAAGTCCTTCTTTTTCTGTCGGCCACTTGTCGGCAACGCTGCTTTGGCCCACGTTTAATGCATTATTTGTGAAATCGTTCACGCAGACATATCAGCTTCTATCGACTTACAAACAAATTCTCGTCATCAACCTTTGGTGTCCATAGTAATTCGTTCTCCGACGAACTAGTCACTACTTTTCTGCTCTACAATATGTTTTTTAGATGGGAGGTCATAACCTAACAGCTGGAATTCATATTTTTATGTCATAATTAGTTCGTCAAAACGTGAAAATCGAGAGATTTTAAATTTCGAGAGATCTTGCATTACTTCCCTGGAACCACACAAACTGTACGCCAAAAGGTAAAATTAGAAATAAATAAAAAAACTTTCAAGATCTGATCATTTGTTACTCAAGATTATCACTTGCTAGCAGAAACATCATTGCGATTATACCCTCAAAGTTACTCAATTGAAATCCCGATTCAAACTCCATCTGCCTGTTTATGGCGGACATATAAGTCAATAACATATCCCAACAGTACCCATTATGTAATTTAGTATAAGGAATCTTTAAAATATTACAATATTATTATCTTACCAGCATGTCACATCAAAAGGGAATAAATTTAATCAAGGACGGTATTTTCCTAGAACACTCAATAATAATAATAATGATAATAATAATATTAATAATAATACAAATAATAATAATAATAATAATAATAATAATAATAATAATAATAATATAGTGTATAATAGTAATATATCATTGTCATGTACTGTACCGGACTATGTAACTCTACAAGTCTATTATTTACTCAGTGACGATGTGTAGCGTGCATATTCCTCCTATTTCACACACATTTCAACCATATCTCACGCAAAATCACTGCGGCAATTTAAGCCACCTGGCTATTATTTTACCTTTGGTAGGTAATTATTTCAGTTGTTACTCACACTACGGTTAAATACTTCTTATACGTCAAGAAACTGACCATTTTACCGAAACTGTCGTGTAAAGCCAACCCGTCTCCATCGCAGTACCCGCATATTTCAGTGGCAGCCGGGACGTTCTTGACGCGAAGTAAATGACGTCTCATTTCCATACCGGCCGGTTATCCGGCGCTGAATGGGCTCCGGTCCGCGCGCGCGATTCCGCCGATAACGTCGCCCGCGACGATTTCAGTCGCCGCACCGCACTCGCTGAGAGGCCTTGGGATATATCGCGGCGTGCATCTACCGTCAACCTACTCGCGAGCATGTGGATCTGCGGGCCCGATACGTTGAAAGGATCGATTTTCGCATGTCAAATATAATTTGCGGTCATGAAGCTTGACCCGTAGCTCGTGGTTGCTGGGTCGATTTATCTTTTAATCTGATCTGTTATTATGTTTCTCTTATTTTATTAATTTTCAATTTTAATTATTTCGGAATACATTTTTAAAATGTCCTATAATTATTACTCGAAATCAAGGCATTGTCTCTTTGGTCACCCGTAAACAGTGGAGAGAAGAAAGTCATTACATTTATCAAATGTTTACAAATTTGATTTTTAGTTCCATGTCTGTGGAGGAATGTCCTTAGCCACACGTTCCGTAGTCTACCACATAAAAGAGTGAGGAGGCTCGCTACCTCTTTCTGGCATGAGACTACGGTAGAGGTTTGCAGCCTTCCACTGAAAGTTAGAATGGGGATGAATGATAGTGGGTGGTTCAGTGGCGACTCCTGCGTAGTGAGCATGAGGATGCTATCAGTTTTACGGATTAAACAAGATCTTTTAATTGGAATTAAATTAAATTGCAATTAATTTAATTGCAATTAAAAGATCTAATCGACATCACACTAGGTGTTTTATGCATTGCATATTTCGATGTAGTACGTTGCTTTAAGAAGTAGGTGTTTTCACGCAAATAATCTATAGTAATAATGCGTTAAAAGTAATTATTAGCACATCCTCCCATTTCCAATCATTAAAAAGTGAAAACTAGACAAACAACACCCCCTGAAACATACTATCTAGGAATAGATTACTAATAATTACCGAAGAATCAAAAGATCTATACAGCACATATGAAAGACACCTTTTATATTTGAACAATTTCATAATTTTAAAATCTACATGATTTACGAGGTGTAATATACGAACACAGAAAAATAAATCAAATTATTTCTGCAAATATATTTACCAACTTAAAGTTTCTATGTAGTAAAAATAGAAAATAATGAGAATTTTAAGATTTTATTCGTAAAACTACTACGTAGCTATTACGTAACTACTACTTGATTAAGCAACTACTACGTAACTACTGCTTGATTAAGCAACATAATTGAAAGCAGCATTGATACAATATAATTAAAATCATCTTTTTAAGAAGGAGAAGCAGCCATTGTTTCCGTCTTCTCCATCGGCAGCCACTCGCCGTCCTCGCAGCGCGCGACGCACAGCGCGACCAATTCGTGTGAGGATGCTCGCTCGTGTGAGGCGGGATTCCACGAGGATGCATCCGCAACATGTTCTCGTTCTCTCTTATTCATCTTCATAGGTGAAAACAAACACCGCATAAATTTCGTTAAAGCACATTTAATGTACCCTAATTTTTCTCCAATTCAGAAATTCAAAACAACTTCCACAAAATAAATTGAAAAAGTTAAGTATTTAAAGAGTCAGAACAACATGACATAAACTCGATATATCCCTTAGTTCACAGACACCCCTTGCTGTGGTATTCACAACGTTAATTTATTTTCCTAATTTATATTTTATTATCTGTATTTTATATGAACGATTGAATATGGAATGACTAAACAAACGAGACTGAAATACCAAGTTAAAGACAAGAAAAATATATTCTATTATGAATAAAGCTCCAATCACTTTATCTAGTGTGTGGTTACTGGCGTTAGCGTCAGAATTCATGCCAAGAAGGCTCTTACGCGATCCTTAAGGGAAATTGTCTCATTAGTTCGGCGTTCATTGTCTAAAACAATATTTTCGGGGGTTCCATTAAGAAGTGTCGGGTGATTCCTGGATAGTATGATCACTGGTTCCTTTATTATTATTTTTCCGCGGAGGAGAATTAGGCGATGTATCAACCGCCACAGATTCATCTGCACTGGTTTTCATCTTCAAATGTTAGAAAATTCACATATTTTTAGGTAAAAGTAGAGAAAAGTGCATTGGTTTCACTACAATTCACAAATTTAAAAATAATTAGAAAACAAAATGAAGACAAATTTCAAATCAGTTTATGTCAATAAATATATCATACTTTCACTATATATACTTTTTGGGGAACAAATGTAAAAATCCATTATTTTGCACAAGACACTTCCTGCACTAGTATATTAGGAGTATTACTAGTTTAGTTATATTTTATAATTTGTACTGAAATTATATTAGTGAATCTGGATAAAATAAACTTCCAGGAAGGCTCAAAACAAAGAGTTAAATAACTGAGAAGAAATATGTTTTGCCAGAGTGTATGTCAAGAAGGCTCTGCAATGAGCTCAAGCGGGAAATTGTTTCATAGTTTACATTATGATGATTATTATTTTCACATTCTTCGCCGAAGAAAATACTATCAAAGATTAAAGTTTGAAAAAGGGCGATTCGTGGTCATTCTCTTCACAGATTCCTCCATTACCATGTTTAAGTGGAGCAAAATTATGCGATGAAGCAACCGGAACAGATTCATCTGTACTGCTTTTCATCTTTTCATGTTAGAAAGTTCATATTTTAGTTAGGTAAAAGTATAATAAAAGTGTTCTGGTTTCACTAAAATTCACAAATTGAAAAGAAATTCACAAGCTAATTTAATCATTCTGATCTTGTCAATAAGTATATTATTATTTTATTGCAAATATTAAATACATATGAAAATATTTTTGAGAAAAACCAATAACCCATTAGTTCCCACAAGACATCTTCTACACTATATCTGCGGCATATCATTATTATTTATATGTTATATCTGTACTCAATGCATATTAGTGTATATAGATAAATTACTGTGTCAGGAGAACTGAAACTAACTGCTAAAAATTATAGAACAGATAAATTGAAAGCACAACTTGCATGATCGTCACTGTGCTTGCGGGAATCGACGCTAGAGTGTAAGTCAACAGCTTGAAGAGTATCAAAAGTCACTTTAATGTTAGGAAGACGCGTAAACATTAAATGCGGCACGTTTTCAACGACAGGTGATTTAAGTTTTATTTCCTTTTTAGTTTTCCGTTGTCTATCTCATGTTATCGTAAAGCATCCCACTCTTTCATTCGGCTATCTAAATTCCAATGATTTAGTAATAAATTCGGCATGCTTGTGGTTTCTCGCTGATCATCTGCCTCACTGCAAAAGTTTTGGCATTCGAATAGGTTTCGAAGGCTACTCGTATTTGCTTTCTGCAGGCGTCGGACAAAATCAGTTGGAAAGAACAATTCGTACAAATCGGTGGATTGTGCAGAATTGCAAGACGCAAGGTAGTCATTGCTCTATTGCATTCCGACTAATGGTGGAACCCATACCGGTGGCGGAGTCTGATAAAACATGTGTCAAAACGCTTGTTTTGTTTTGTTTGTTTGTTTTTTTAACCTGAAAAAATGATTTTCGAAAAACCTCTTTGTCAATCCGTCTACTTATGAGTAATTCTAGATCCTAAAGTAAACAGAATTTTCACGAAAATGGATATTCCTTGAACGACCTGACTAATATTACGAATCATCGAATTTGAAACGAATCTTTTAATTTTAAAGTACTTTACACCAATTACATCATATTTTCCAAATTCTTTCAAAAAGAGATCCTTTTTTTTAAAGAAACTCTGGCAGTATTGTTATGAACTGAAATTATAGTCAACTAGCAGCCATGGAGAACATTTGTCGAACTTTCATCAATCATCGTTTAGGGCGTGAAGGTCTTCTTGAGGAATTCTATAAATTTTAGTGTCTTCATTTGCTAATATATCGAAATCATCGCCATCACTACACAATCATCATTATATTACGAGTCCTGTGCCTTGTTTGGTTTTCAGCTTACTCTGGAATAGATGATATGAATCGATGAGTGAGGATAAGAGGAATAACGATGAAGCGTTAACAGAATGCAGTTTAGGGCTAATACAAAACATCAGTTTTATAAAACAAATGAATGGCTGTAAAAAACGAGAGGGATTTTCTCACATCACTGCCACCCTCTAGAACGGTGACATCACTTCCAGCTGATTTGCACTAAACGGCCGGCTGATATGGACAACTGATCGGATCATTAAGTTATTACAGCACATCCCCCGGTTCGTGGGCACACGCGACGAGAGCTTTTCGGGACCATCAAGCACTCAAACATCAGCGGTCATTCCCTCGACCCGGCAGAGAGCTTGTAAATATTGCAGTCTTGCGCAGCAGTGTCAAAATGAACATTGCAAAGTGGATAGGTATCGGTCGAGGGGAGAGAGCAGACGTGGTGGATGGCGAGGGGCGGGAACGGAAGAGGGAGAGACGGAAGCTTGCGCGGTGGGGGCGGCGGGGCAGCATGGAAGGCGTCGGAGGAGGGGAGGCAGGAGAAGCCGGTGGGAACGGTGGGGGAGGGCGGGGCGGCGACGGTGGTGGCGGGGTGGTGGCGGGGTGGTGGCGGGGTGGTGGCGGGGTGGTGGCGGGTGGTGGCGGGGTGGTGGCGGGGTGGTGGCGGGGTGGTGGCGGGGTGGTGGCGGGGTGGTGGCGGGGTGGTGGCGGGGTGGTGGCGTGGTGGCGGGGTGGTGGCGGGGTGGTGGCGGGGTGGTGGCGGGGTGGTGGCGGGGTGGTGGCGGGGTGGTGGCGGGGTGGTGGCGGGGTGGCGGTGCGGGGTGGCTGGGGTGGCGGGGCGCGGGGCGGCGGGGCGGCGGGCGCGGGGCGGCGGGCGGCGGGGCGGCGGCGGGGCGGCGGGGGCGGGGCGCGGGGCAGCGGGGCGGCGGGGGCGGGGCGGCGGGGGCGGCGGGCGGCGGGGCGGCGGGTGGCGGAGTGGGCGGCGGGGGGCGGGGGCGGCGGGGGCCGTCCTCGTGCAGCCCAACACCAGATGTCTACGCGTCACGGCCAGATGCGATGCGACATGGGCGTCGAGAGGGCTGGCCGCCGCCGCCTCTGACAGCGACACGGCCAATCGGACGCGCGGACGAGTCCGCTCGCGGGACGACACGCGCGAAGAGAACTTGTCGCGAGGGACGCGCGTCGCGTGGCGCGTTGCCTGACGGATTCGCGCGTCCGCGAGGAGCGCCAGCTGCGCTCAACGATGTACGAAGGGTTCAAATTGCACATGATGCTTTTTAGCTTGTAGCGGTTGGGATGGATATAGCGGAGTAGCTAAGAGGTAGGGGAATGCGAAATGTCCGACTGCGGACTACATACTTCTGCAGGAGGTCGTTTTTGTACAAAACACCTATTGTACTGTTCATGTTGTTTGTATTTATTGTTTTTTTGTGGGGGAGAGGCTCTACCGAAACGGACGAGTGAGCATGTTCAGGCTTTAAGTAACATACATGATTGCTACACATCAGATTTTAAAAGAATCCAGTCCTTTACTCAGGGGAATAAAAATAACTTTTTTTGTGCCTCAAAATTTTTAATCTGATGAGTATTTCAGGGCCGCTGATTCCAAAAATGCTACCTGCTTGGCTGCACAAAACTGACTATACATATTAATTGATTTCGAATTAATATGTATAGTCTATTTCATTATTATTTCTTTATAAACAGACAAATTTAAATTCTCTGTGTCTTTTCAGTAATGTAATAGGGTTTACAAAGCATGAGTCAGATAAATGGCGACTTACGGTGGCTGCTTAAGGAGAAATTTGAAGTGTGTTCTCTTATACAATGGCAACAAAAATGGCTCTGTTCCATTTGGTCACTCATTCTGCATGAAAGGAAAGTACGAGACAATTTCTTTAGTTTACAAACGATTAAGTATTATGAACATCAGTGGGTAATTTTTGTTTGGGTGTAAAGTGAATTTTCATATTGGTCAACAATGTGACTGCACAAATTATCCCTGCTTTATATTTATGAGACTGCAGAGCCAACAGTGAACATTGGTTCAGAAAAACTCGGCCTCTTAGGAAAGAGATAGTTGTAGAAGAAAACAATGTGATCAGTTTACCTTTAGTTGCTTCAGAGAAAATTATTCTCTCTCTTTTGTGTATCGACCTAAGCTTGATGAAGCAATTTGTACAGTCATTGGGGATGGGAAGGTTTGTATTTACAGTGTATATTGTATACATTTCCGGTAGTGCCAACGAGAAACTGAAAGCAGGAATTGTTCATGTTTTTCAAATAAGAAAGCTCGTAAATGATTAAGATATTTTGGCGAAAATTAATCAAGTGCCTGGACTTCTTTTCTTATAGTTGTGGGAAACTTTCTAGGAAAGCGTAAATCAGAAAACTTTTCACAATTAGTCTAAACAATGCTTTCCAATTTCCTTGTGCTTTGCTACAATGAGTATTAAGGTTCATTACTTACTTGGATTGCTTTCCTGCACTTGATAATCTAAGTGAAGAGTAAGGTGACCCTACTGTTGGAACATGTAACAAGACTGCTACGACATTTGTCACTCCAAAAACTCTATTTAAAAACACATTTTGAGTCTAGAATAAATGGTATATTTTGCATATTTTTAAAACATTTTGTTGAAAAATTATGTGTTTTTACAGTTATCTAATTAATACATTTCATTTATAAAAATAAATTTATTTTATTTTACAACAAATTAACACCAGCAAAGTAAATAGTTTATGATCACATTCCATTGATGCCCCAAAACATACATACACGCGCGCGCGCGCACACACACACACACACACACACACACACACACACACACACACACACACACACAGTGTGGAAGTGGGGTATATGATGATAATTCTGTATTTACAAACCTAGAGCTGATAGGGCCAAACTAATGCATGTTTTGCAATCAGTGACATCTTAATACCAAAGAATAAGTTTAATATCTTAGACACCAAAATTTGTTTTGACCAGTGCTATTAATACACACAGCACAATGTGACCTATGATAATATAGCTTGGTAAAATTATTAATATCGCTCTTTTTTGTAGTGAATTGTTTTTTGAGCAAGAACAAACAATATAAATTTCAGTTATTTTTAATTTTTTCTTCAATAATATTTATGAGCAAATAATTAATATTTAAATCTTATGAATCTCAGAGGGATGAAGTCACCAGACGACCGGCGCCCAGCTGTCGCGTCAGTCACCGCCGGTAACTTGGCGCCCATCACGGGGCAATGCCTTTCGCCTTTCAGTCAAGTCTTTGGAACCCATTCAACTATCCTTTGTGACATCACGTTTGCCGTTCACGTTCATTAAATAACCTTCTAGTACAATTAGAAGCGATCTTTGAAACCATGCAGCATCACAGCAAATTAGGAAATTACAATGCAGAGGAAACTCTGGAAGAGTACGTGAACTTTGTACACCTTCACGAATAAACAAATATTGTATTTATTTCAAAAGTTTCCCTTGAAATACTCGTTTTTCTTTCCAAATATCAATCGAAATGTATATGTAAAGGCGTTTAACAGTGACTGATTTATATTTAAGGCAATAAAAGACTGATGACATTTCATGTAATTATTTCCATTTAAATGTTCTTTGAGCGAGGGAATAGTAATAATAAATGAGGAAAATATATTAGATAATTTAATAGAGTAATAATTCACACATCCTAATAGAGCAAGTGAGGGGTAGCCTGGAGAGAAGGCCTGGTGAGGAATAGCCTGGAGGGAACGAGCACGAACGCTCACCACAGTCGATCTTCCCCTAGCGGTCGAGCAGAAGCGGTCGGTTAAGGAAAGCGCTCGATCACCCACTGCTGGGCGGTAGGTTGCCGATCGGTCGCAGACGGTTACTTTTCTACAGAATGCAGAGCTCTACAGGCTACGTGTCATGTGATCAGCATCAAAATGGGGGAAACCAGGGTGTGTACCGAGAATAAAGAAGTATGTGAGTCACACGAAAGGAGAATGAAGTCGCGTCGCTTTCTATGTATAAAGCGTACACAGACTTTCGAGTGTGGAAAGAAATTCGAAGTCGATTAAGGAAACCTACAAATTTCGGAAGAGCGGATCACATGCACAAAGCGAATCTAACTATTAGAGATTGGAACGGTTTGCCTGTGACAATCTTTGATCCCTTTCCTTAAAGCCTGAGCAAATTTCAAAATAAAGTAGATTCGTAGATGTTGATAATTTTATTATATCTTTAATGTTATATATTTGGTCTATGTAAAGTACGTTGTATCATCACTATTATTATTATTAATATTAATATTATTGTTATTAATAATTATGTGCAGTGGCATGCAGTGCACTGTTGTGAAGTTGAGGGAAACGAGAGTGTTAGAAACACATTAAAACGCAGTAATCAGCAGTGTGGTGAAGTGAATTGTGTGGTGAGGTGGAGTGCTATGAGAGTTTACGCGATGAAATGTTCATGCTAATTTGTAAAGTTTTTAAATTTTGTAAAATTTTGAATATTTGTTAAGTTAAGTAATGTTACGTTAGTGTATTCTGCCAACAAGTTCTCAAACTTCTTCGCAGAATTAATAATAAATTTAATCTAATCTGATCCATGAATGTTTATTGAATGTTCTATTGGGAGATTCTCAACATTATGATACTTTCCTGTAACATGATAAGATCCTCTGTCTACGGAAAGGAGAGAAATCATAATTTACGAAACATTTACCGAACATTTAAACATTCAACAAAAATACAAACTGTCACAGGGGTTGCAAAAAATAAAACCTTCCCATATCTGACCAAATTATTTTCTATGCCCATTTTTACATACAAATAGTACGGGTGCAATACCCCAGTTTAAGGTTCAATGAAAATTGTCATCTCATATGAAAATCAATTTTTAAAACGTTTACTCAGTTTCAGACTTCGTCATCCGAAAACATTAGAAACCACTGAACTCATCAGTAGTTTCATTTTAATGAAATCGAGTCATAATTAAAAGTAAATATCATTTGTCAACTAAGGGGGCTATTAAGCTACTATTGATTCTCGGTGCAATCCATGTTCTTGCACATAGTAATTAGACTGTGCGAATCAATAGCTGTTTATATTGGATTTCAGAGTGCACCGACCAAATATGTCTAAGACTCGCCGTACATCTCCCGACAAATGGACTGGGTCTTTCCTTCATTGATGTGTATTTCCAGTTACAACAATGAGACAAATCGTTTAAACATACTCGTAAACATAAGTTCGTGATTTTGTCTTCTTAACGCCTCCACACCTTCACGTACATAATTTGCCACGGTTTAGTAGTTTGAACTCATACATTTACGTTTAAGTTAACACATAGTTCCGTTAGATTATTAAATACACTTTCAATTTTACTGAGAGCAATTTAATTTTTTTAACTTTATAAAACTGACGTGTTTCGCATTCCAGTGTTTATGGTATGCATTCTTTCTGCTGAACGGGTGGTGGGCAAGAAAATAGTATATTTGTGGAACGAGAACTTGTGACCAAACCCCTTCTCAGAAAAACTCCATTTCCTTCAACCTGTCACATCATTATTTATTTATTTATTTATTTAGTAAAAAACAGTCAAAAACTGTATGTGACGTATGGGGAAAAATCATCTGCGCACCTTTCTTGAGTTTCAGAATCCCTTCCCATTAGATTTATTTAAACGTGTAACACCTGTTTTATGTTATATTTCAATGATTAGTACGAAAAAAAGAAAGAAATATTTGATTTCTAGGGGCTCGACCCGAGGACGTTCGACGACGACCACGGCCTGGGCGCAACCTGACGGTGATGACGTCAGCGAGGACGACGCCCAGCTGACACGGCCCTAGGGCTCATTTACAATGGATATCGCCGGGCGCAGCAGCCCCGTCCGACCACGTCTGCTCACCACCGTCCGGCAGTCTGCAGTCCACCCGCCCATGGACTTTTTTTTTTGTCTGCGCCGGCCCTCGACCTGTCTGGGGCGGTGCCGCCAGGTTGACCTTCTGGCTGACATGTTCGCCGCTCGCATCCCTAGGCGAAATCGGTTGGTTTCCACCCATTGGAGAATCCCCAAACTGGCCGTAATCGGCAAGGCTCGGTTCACAATGTTCAGATGTTTTATTCCAATCATTTACGAGTAATGGATAGGACATCCACTACTTGTTTAGATCATTTTTGTTGTCGCTTATAGGGTGTGTTATACGAGTCTCTTCTCGTTTAGCGGGGTATTTAACTGGTGTGCAAACAATTGAAGTAAAGTTTTATTACTGTTAGATTGCATCGTTTTTCTTGTTTATTTTATTACACTTCCTCCTTCATTTCTTAATAATAAATGAGAAAATATATGAAAGCATTAAATTATAGATATTTGTCTCTCTCATTATAATATCAGGTGTATTTCAAACATCTTCACATCGTATTCTTTTTGTGAACTAAAACATCTTAAGGAATAGATACAGCTATCAAGCTGTCATTATTAATCAAATAATACCAAATAATTATTTCCTTGAAATGAACAAAATGAAACCAAACATGTGTTTTGAAAAGATGTATAAGCGATACGCGAAAGCCTATGCAAAAACATAACATTACAAAAATATTCCTAGACGAACGCAACTCCTGAATTGCATCATGTATTTCTATTTCTCCAAACATTTTTTTTGAAAAAATCACGAAGAAAATATAAAAAATCTGGCAATGCATTCGCTGAATTCAATCAATTTTCAATGACGGTTTTTCAAAATATTTAAGATGACATATTGTGAAAGAAACATAACAAAGTTAACGTAACAACGTAATATTCATTGTTATTATTATTATTCCACTATTTCACAACTAAATATGTTATTACTCGGTTGAATATAAAATATAGTCGGATTTGCTAGCAGCTTCTTAAGAAGCAGATCTAGGGACTGCCGGTTCCTCTAAAAGACTTTCCTCAAAATGTACTTTTTCCCCATTAAGCAAGGTTATGCGCTTCCCAGTGGTTTGAATGAACTGAGATTTTAACCTAGTTCTTACACAAAGTTTGCAGAACAACTCCCAAATCTCCGCAAACTGTCAGGACGACCTGTGCTTTCACGCACCTCATTTGGCTGCTATCGATTTCGAAACTTAAATTTCAGACATTCCGATATTTATTATTGTTATTATTATTATTACTCATGTATTTTACTAGTACTCTAACATTTCAAAAATACGTGAGCAAGGGTGCTCAGTTGCAACCGTGGTTATTTGAGTGGTTCAAAATATTTGAGGTTGTCAGAAGCGATTTAATGAGGTCAGCAATCCCCCACTTCTTCCTTCGGCTGTGCGTCAGTTCAGTGGCACCGTCCCCTTTCGCGGCCAGCGGTGTCCGCCCCCGCGTTTGGCCATGCTGTAACAGAAAGGAATGCGCCCGGAGTGTTGCGTGGCGCCTCGCCGTGTCAATGTTACGCGGCGTCGGTCAGTGGCACCGCCCTCTCGCCTCACACTCCGCGCCCCTCGCCCCTCATCCCGCGCCCTTCATCCCGCGCCCCTCATCCCGGCACCGCGCCCGCATCCGCGCCCGCATCCCGCGCCCCGCATCCCGCCCCATCCCGCCCCTCATCCCGCGCCCTCATACCGCGTCCATCATCCGCGCCCCTCATCCCGCGCTCCTCATCCCGCGCCCTCATCCCGCGCCCTCATCCCGCGTCCCTCATCCCGCGCCCCTCATCCCGCGCCCCTCATCCCGCGCCCCTCATCCCGCCCCTCATCCCGCGCCCTCATCCCGCGCCCAGCATCCCCGCCCCGCATCCCATGCCCCGTATCCCGTGCCCCGCTTACTGGTGACCCACACCACGCGACCCAGTATTACCCATTACCTGTATCCACGCCCCCCTCCCCCTCGCGTCCTGTGTCACGCTTTCCCCGGGGCGCCGGGTGACCCAGGCGTGAACCGACCAGACCGGACGGGACCGGCCAACCCCGACCCTCGCAAGGTGCCGATTAGTTTTCCGCGCTGCTGCCTCATTAAACACTAATGTTACACTATTTAGTACACATTATTACATGTTGGAAGTGTCGTACTGTTTCACAAGTATCTCATTTGCAGTTTTGATGATTAAAGTACGAAAGGGTCGATGGAATAGATGTTAGTAATTTTGCTACTCCCACGCTGAATAAGTAGAAAATTACTACTATAAAGAATTGGAGCAAGTAATTACCCATTTTTTTGACGAGTATGAAGAAATATACGAGCTTTCTTTCTGAATCCATGATTGTGAATTCGTTATGAAGGCAAAAGAGAATAAAAATCCAATCCTTAAAGTATTTTTCTTCTCATATTTTCATCCCTAAAATGTCTTGGAAAACTTACTATTTTTTTTAAATGATTTGAAAAATCCCCTTTTTAATGCAAAAGCTTTGTTTCTCAAATAGCAACAGAGAAAAATATAAGTGCCAAATACGTATTTGTCCAAATGTCTTCCTTGATTATGCAATATTTCACTGTCCTCTGAAAATAATTAATTGCAAGTTTGTTGACTCAACTATATTTGCTAAAAGAGTAACAATGACATACTTATACTTCTTTATTTTCATATGCTTGCATCACAAATTATTGGTTTGAAAATACCCGACCGGGAGCACATCTCAATAAAACCCAGCCACCCCGCAATTTGTTTTGTGAACGAAATAAGCTTGGGTCATACTTCCTGCACAAGGTTGAAAACTCAATTCTTGATGAGGAAATCTAAAATTGTGCCATTGTTTCGCGAAATACCAAAAGATCCGAGTTTCTAAACCAGAACGTTAGTTCGAAGTGATAATAAAACAAAATATAAGCAGCACATACATTTCATTGTACATGACTGTAGTCATATTCCTATGTTCCTAGGCAGATGAAGTATACATAAATAATTCTTTCTATATTCGGAAGGTACTCATATTCGTTCGTCAAGGAATCAGGTAAATTTTACAGATCCTTCATCCAAAACCAGACTATTACTAACACATTAGCAATCTCATCGATTTGGAATATCTATCTATGTAAAAATGGATGTTGGTAAGTACAAGAGCGGCTAACTCCGACACCGTATGATCAATATCCATGGATGTTGGCATATCTACGTTATTCTTCTCCGGAAAGGATATTATAAGATGTTAATTTTGTTGGATGTCTACTATATGGCGCTGTAGAACAAAATTAAATATTAATGTCAAATACAATCTGCAAAACTCGACAGCATTTTTGAATTTATATTGTTTAATAACTCCTAAACAATGCGTTCTAGGATATTAAAAACTATTTTTTTATGATCATGGACCTCAAAGCAACGATTCTCATACCGTAAACTTGTTTATTTAAGACAAATACTAGTAAGAAACTCATGAACAATTCACCTGCCTCCTACTAACAATTTCTATTCTATTAAATTCCTCAATATCATGTAAATAGTATTTTCAGTACTATATTTCATTTCTGAAACAAGAAAATATTTCAATCAGAAATTAAAGAACGCAATATCCCATTATTACCCGCAAAACGCCGCCATACAAGTGTCATCACATACTCCGATCCCCAGCTCGGAGTCTAAAAAGGAGATACGTGAGTCACTCAGCCATCCAACGCAGCGGTGCAATACTCCTTTTTCCACTTGCTGTAAAACACCGTGGGTCTCTATCGCGATGTAACGGAATGCAATCGGCCAGGGGGGACAAGAGGGGAGTCAAGCAGGGAAGGGGGAGGGGGAAGGAGGGTAGTAGAGAGGGGCAGCGTCGTTCCCCGCGCCACGCCGCCGTGTCAATGTTACGCGGTCGCCGGTCGCAGCAAGCCACACTTTCTCCCACGTGACCTTCCATTACAACGGCGGCGGCGGCGGCGTGGCATTTCGCGTCGCGAGAGCGCGAGCGATCGGTGCCTTTGGGCGCCCGCGACCCGCCCCCTCCCCCCCTCCCCTTCTCCCCGCCTCTCTCACCCCCGCCGCCGCAGACGACAGCCGCTCCCTTCACCCATGCCCTACTATTGGAGCCGATCCCCACTAATAGGTATATGGAAATGTTGATCGGTGGCGGAAACTGCAGAAAACCGGAACCGGAAGTTTCTCAGAACAGGAAGAACAAATGTAATGCATAGTTGAAAGCACAACTAATAGGTTTTATTTTGTTACTTTTCTTGGGGCGCTTGTTATATTAACAGAACACGTAACCGTAAACTCCAATTTAAATAAAGGTTTATTCAAATTTCAATGAAAACTATTTTTTAAATACAAAGATAATGTATATATTTCCCTCCCTTTCCTTCTTCACCCTCTCCGCCGTTACCGCCCTCTCAGATAACAGCCGCTCCCTTTACGCACGCCCCGCGTTTGGTGCCGATCGCCACTATTAGGGATATGGAAATGGTGATCGGTCACGGAACACCGGAACCGGAAGCTTTTTAAAACAAGAAAACCAAATGTAACGCGTTGTTGAAAACATAAGTAAAAGATATTATTCTCATACTTTTCTTGGAGCTTGTGTAATATTAACAATACACATAAGCATGCATCCAAAGTTAAATACAATTTCATTCAAGTTTCAATTTTTATTAGTAAACTATTTTTTTAATACAAAGCTACTCTGTATCTTCCCCTCCCTTCCCTTCCTCGCCCTTTCCGCCGTCACCGCCCTCACAGATGCCGCTCCCTTCCACGCATGCCTGTCGGTGCCGACTGACACTAATAAGGAATATGAAAATAGTGGATGGTCACGGAAACTTCCGGAACACCGCAACCGGAAGTTTTTCAGAACACGAAAAACAAATGTAATGTGTAGTTAAAAACATAAGTAATAGGTCTTGTTCTCATACTTATCTTGGGGCTTGTGTTATATTAACTCATAATCGTGCATAGACAGACTCATAGTTAAATAATCTTGTACTCGTTTTTAAATATAAAATTAATAAACCATTTTTAATACAAAGCTAATGTATGTTAATGAATAGCATTTAGTACTGTCTGAAAATAAAAGATATCGTCGGAAGAAAAGCACCTTCATTTGTATTATTTTCCGTCTGAGCTTGTGAAACAAAACTGGGAAAGCACATTAATATTTCTTTACTGTTGTTGCGTTATCTGCTCGCGTTCAACCGGAATCATTTTGAGTACTGCGCAAGAGTTCGTCGATCTCCTTGGTGGCCTTCGCTGTCATTGCCTGTCATTCGATGTGAATTGGTTTGGACTACTACCACAAGCACCCGCCCCCAACGGCGCACCCACAGGTCCCACCCGTGTACCCACCACCTTCAGAAACTTCAACTCCACCACACTCACAGCTGCCACCATAGCGCCACTTCAACTTCACCACCGGCAGGCAGAGGTTTGGTTTGTTTTTTTCGTGTTTCCGGGCGCGTCAACTGCTTTCGTCATGTCCCGTTAGTGTAATGTATGTTTTACCTCGGGAGATAGCGGTAATCTTCCCCCGCTGGATAGCGAGATCCGGCGCCAACCTACCGTCGGCTACTGGGGTTTCCCCCAAACCAGGACTCTCCCACCAGCGGGGCACCGCCCCAGCCGGGACAAGCTATAAGCTCCCGACCGGTCTGCCGGAATATGTGGTAGTGTAGTGCATGTTAGTGTAAGTGTGTGTGTAAGGGGGAGAGGATAGGACAAGGAAGAAGAAGGAAAGATCGCGCGCGGTCCGTGGCACGTTTCGTAAGGTACTGCTCCGGCATTCGCCTGGTGTTGATCGGAGAAACCACGGAAAACTACCGATCAGAGCAACCGGCCGCTAGAATTCTCCTCCAGACAGCGACTGAATTCGACCTAGCTGAAAAGCTAGTGTCGAAAATCCTGCCGCCGTCAGGACTCGAACCTAGGACCTCCCGGTCAGAGGCGCTGCAGTGACCGGCAGGCAGAGGTAACTTAGGCCCGTGAGCACTAGCACAAGGAACGTTGCCACTGCAGTATCTCTGACCGGGAGGTTCTAGGATTCATGTCCCAAAGGTAGGGGATTTTTGACACTAGCTATTTAGATAGGTTGAAGTTGCGCCTTCGGGAGGAGAATTCTAGTCGGCTGCTCTGACCGGAAGTTTTCCATTGATTTTTCATTGAATACCAGGCGAATGCCGGAGCAGTACCCCATCACGTGGATCTCGGATCGCGCGCCATCTTTCCTTCCTCTCCCTTTCACCCTTCCTCTTCCTTCCTTGTCTACATTATCACACGTTTGGAAATCGCTCGGGAACTAACAGTTTGTCGCGGCTGAGGAGAGTTCCGGTGACGAACTTACCTTGGGGCTGCTAATCCAAAGAAACGGACGTGTATGGAGTTGGCGTCGGAGATCCCGTAACCGAAAAAGAAAACAGTATCTTGTCTCGGGATATAACATGCACCACACTTGCGGGACTTAAGAGAATAGCAGTTCATGCGCCGAATACACGAAATACTCAATCAATCCACTTCCCCCGCCATTGTCGCCATCCACCGCCGCCCCCGCTGCCACGCCCACCGCTACCCGCAACTCCACCCACAGTGCCAACCGGGAGATGCAGCCCAGGGGAATCAACTGATTTCACGGCAGTGCCTCTAACCGAGAGCTCCTCTCGACAGTGTCAGGATTATCGACAATAGCTTGCCAGCTAGTTTAAATTCAGCCGCTATCTCGAGGAGAATTCTAGCGGCTGGCTGTTCTGATCGGTAGTTTTCCGTGGTTTCTCCAATCAACACCAAGCGAATGCCTGAGCAATCCTCAAACAAACGGGCCACGAATCACGCGCGATCTTTCCTTCCTCTTCCTTGGCCCATCCTCACACCTTACTACCCACTCTTACTCGAACATGCACTACGCAACTACACACTTCGGGCGACCGGTAGGGATCTTAGAGTTTGTTCCGGCTGAGGCGGTGACCCGCTGGTGGAGAAATCCCGCTAGTCGACAATAGATCGGCGCCGAATCTCGCCATCCAGCGGGAGAAGATCACGCCCCCCCCGAGGGGAAACATGCACTACGGTTACGGGACTAATGATTTTATCCTTCGATACGCCCGGAATCACTAACAATGAATCAGTCAACCACCCACCCCGCCTCCCCCGCCGCACCGATCACCTGATCAAATTACAGCCACTGCTGCTTGCGGCTCTTCCACCGTCTCCCCCGCCAATTACCGTACAGCCCCCCTCCGCCGTCACCGATCAAGCCGCGACCGCTGCCGAAAGCCCCCCTGAATTTGGGGCGCAGGCGTGCGGCGTGACCTTTTATTCCGAGTGAGGGTCAATGTTCCGAGATTACGCAGCTCGACGGGCTCGGATCCTGTTTCTTGGGTCGGCGGCCGACGGCGGCTACTTATCCTCGGTCATGAAACAGCCGGCGAAACAGGTACATTGGAGAGAAGGGGATATTGAATAACGCCGCAAATGCTTCGTGACGCCGCGAACGGAGGCCAAGTGCACTTTGCAGATAGTTGGCAGCTTGACGTAATTGGAAATTGCTGGTCAGTTCCATTTTTCTCGTTCGCAACGAAAAGTTCCAGGATGATAATAATAGTTATCAAACTCTCTGAAGTAGTTGACGATGAATAAACATGTCGTTAAGAAGAGGGATATTTATTTATTTAAATATTTAAACATTTAAGTTTCGAAACATATTCTAAGGGCTATTGTACGGACGCGCTTTAGTTTATATACTCACAGTTCATTTAAAACCATACTTGTTTGTGAGTATGATCGTAGATAATGACGTGCGCACTGTATGGTTTTGAGAAGGAAGATATGGTGGACGTTCATAATTTATCTGACGCAGCCCTTAATTGGCTGAACAACCTAAAAATATGTCTCTGATTTCTTTTATTTCTGTTGTTTTTATTTACTTATTTATATATACTTTTGTATGTATTATATTGTTACTATTACTACTGCATATTTTATGTGCTATTGTTTTGTATGCACTACTTTTGAAATGCTGTCTGGAAACTGAACGAAATATATATGATCGTAGACTATGCCGTGAAATTATGACAACGTTGAATTCTTTTATTATATGTATCACAACTCTCACTTTCAAAAGAAATGTAGTAGTTGCTGCTTATAGGCGGGGATTTTTCAGTATGTAAAAAAATCAGGAACAAAGACAACTTTTCATCCTTCAATGACTACTCACATTCCCCCGATTGTTTTACAGTACGTGTTCTGTTATACAAAGGATAAAACATAAAAACGTTGTTTTTGTGTAAACTAAAAACGCGTTGTGTTTACACTCCCTTCGGTCCTTTTACGGTAAGACACTCGATATTCATCCATGTTTGACTATTTCAACCAGATGTATGTTATTTGCGAAACCCTCGCTGTAAAAAGCTCTCATTCTGCCTTTTCGTTTTCATAACCCGCTTTCACTTCTGTGGTCTTGTTTCCAAAGAGCGAATACTTTTACGCATTGTGTCTTTTCACTTGATTGCAAGAGAGGAGCTGCCAGAAACAGTAAACTCAGTCGTAATACTCAAGCTTCATTTATAGGCAAAAATTATAACCCTACGAATGGCATAATGTTTTCTCCGGAGCTGTCTTACCCAATCACTACTTTATACACCTCATTCCCTTATTTCTCTGACGCTTGATCTCTCCTCAACTCTTCGTCTGTAGTTCTCTATGTCATGTCTCTGTGTCCTTCTTGTGATTTCTTCTCTCAAACGTCCTCTCGTTTCAATATGTTCTCTTTTTCACTTCCTATTCGATTGCTTCATCACTTTTTTCTTCTGTTGCTTTGCCTTGCTTCAGTTTCTGAAACGAGACTCTGGTCAATGACCCTGAGCCCTTCTCCGTCGGCTTCCTCTTTTGTTTTCTCTGAGAGACCGGTTTCTTCAGGCCGTCTCGGCATCCTTGCCCTCGCTCGCGCTCTTCATCCATTAAATAGCACTTGGTCATAAGATCCCAACTAATCACCGCATACCTGTCCCTCAAATAGTCATTAGTTTAATTAATAAACGCTACTACGCAGAGCAGGAGGATAACGTTTTTCAAGAAGTTTAAATACTCATCGTCACACATTATGCTGTATATTCCATTCTATCACTCAGAGTAGAGAATTAGTACTTTATCAGCATACTTTCTCTTAGCTATCACTATTGTTTTCCACCAAAGAAAGAAAGGAATATGATCACAGAAATTGCACGAGATATTAAAAACCGTTTCTGAAAAAATAAAAATTTTATGAAAGTGAATCCAAAAACATTCACCAAGATTTTTCAATTTTTCATTTTACAAACATTTGCATAATTGCAGCAAATTCATTACATTATTTCTATAATTATTTTTTAAGGTCCAACCATCCTCTGTTGTCGCCGCTTTACGATCCACCGTCTCCCAGACGGTGTAATAATTAGTCCGAGAAGAAAAATCCCTACCTGTTCGTCCGGGCACAAGAACAGCCTGTGAATGTTTCCCTTCCTCCCCGTACGGACAGAACAGCCCGTAAAGTCCTTTCCAGTCTCCACTGATGGAAGAACAGCCCGCGAAGGTAAATCGCAGCCTGCCCGTAAGGATAGAAGATTAGTCCGAGAAAGTAAATCGGTACCTGCGAGGACGGACTGGCGAACATGAACTTTTTAAAACTGCAAATTCATTAATGAGGTTAGGCGAAGGAGTAGACCTTAAGACCTGAGCCTCGCCATAAATAGAGACAATTTTGTTGTTGTTGTTATTATTATTATTATTATTATTATTATTATTATTATTATTATTACTATTATATTATTATATTATTATATTATTATATTATTATATTATTATATTATTATATTATTATATTATTATATTATTATATTATTATATTATTGTATTATATTATTATTATAACATTTCAATAAGGTAAATCTGCACCTCCTTGAACGAACAGAACCGTCCGAAAAGGTAATACATTCGAAAAAGTAAAACCGTCCGGAAGAGTCCCAGAAGGTAAATCCCCGCACAGAACAACAATCCAAGAAAGTAAATCCGTTAAGACCTGGAAGATAAATCCGCGTCTGCCGGGACAGACAGATGAACAGTCAGCGCAGGTAAATCCGTTCCTACCCGAAGGGACAGACGAACAATCGGAGAAGGTAAATCCGTGCCGCCGCCTTCTCTCCCACTCTTTGCCTCCTTGGCGTCACCTTCGACCCCGCGCGCGAGACCGGATTCTGCGTGAGTCAGCGCCATCGGAGCCGCCGCCCACTGCCCGCACCGCCCCGCCCCGCCCACCGCACTCTGCCCGCTCTGCCAACCCCGTTCCCTTGCCCGCCCCTCCTTCCCCACCTGCCCCGCCACCCCCTTGCCACCCCGCTCTTCCCGCCTCGCCCCCCCCCCCCGCTCTACCTGCCCACCCTCTAGGCCGCTAGCCCCACCCGCCGCCTCGCCCTCTACCTCCGCCTTCCTGCGGTTGCGTACAGAGCCCGTTCCTTCCAGGTGGCGCGCTCGCGCCTTCCTGCTTCCTTCGCTTCCTGCCGCGCGGTGTTGCGTCAGAGGCCGCTCGGCGGACCGGAACGAACGGCCAAGCCCGCCACTCAATGAAAGATGGACGAAAATCGTTAAGCCTACATTTCTGTGACGAACAACGTATGTCGCAGCCAGCTTGCTAGTTTTCTACTTCTGAATACCAAGGTTCAAATCCCGATTATTCCGTGAGGAAATGTGGTGGATAAGGGTGCTCGCGAAAGGTCCTCTCGGTATATTTCCGTTTCTATTGTTTCTTATGACATCTTTGACACATCATCATTTTTATTTATCATCCATTCATGGAGTCATCATCCATACCAAGAACGACCAAAGTTCTAGGTATTGGTATCACAGTAATAAAGAAGAGATGAACTTTAGGGTCGTGTCTATTGTTGTTCAAAATTTAATATTATCTGGTTACAGGTAAATTACAGACGAGTAGAATTTTCAAGCCTTCAGTCACATTATGTAGTAAAAGAAGAAAATGGAATCTCTATCGCTACTGCGATGAGAAATATTATTCACTATTTGTAACAGGTGATGTTGAAACATTTAGATTTCACTAATCAGTATTTACTCGTTTTTTTTCTCTTCTCTCCAGCATCACATTTCAATGGGCATCCTTGCCTCGTCGTGCATTGCAGTTCTGAAGCAACCATGTCTTGAATACGAAGTCGTTCGAAAAATCTACTTCCTTTTGCTTTTTGTAACTTGTTCTTCTTAATTATGTTTTCATTTTCATCGGATTTTCTTTCCAAGTGGTTTTCGCTGTCTCTTACTGTTACTATTCCTTTATTTTTGGGTCTATCGACTCTGCTGTCCTCATTCCTAATGTATCTCTCCTTTCTTCGTCTCTTCAATTCTCATAATATAAATTCACACTTAGAAAACCTGTTTCTGAAAATTGGTGAGACCTAGAAGAGTTCCTATATTACCTTGCAGGTACGACCTGAACTGTGGAAGGCTTGCTTGAGATGACACTACAGAGTAAAATATGGTGTTAAAACCTCAACGAAAGAACGTGTATGGTGATTCTTGTGCATGGAAAAATTGCCGCTTTCACTTTTATTCAATTTATCATGCTTTAGGAGGTGATTTTTTCTCAAACTGATAATGTCAACAGTGCAGGCTCGCGTTAAGTTTTCTGCATGCCTAGCGGGTTGCCTAACCCATTGCCGCTACTTCATCATTCGCTCTAATCTTCAACTCATTTCGATTGATTGATTTTTTCGTGTTTCCGGGCGGGTCAACTGCTTTGGTCATTAGTCACGTAAGTATAGTGATTTTTTCTCGGGAGATGGCGGCGATCTTCCCCCGCCGGATGACGAGATCCGGCGCCGACCTACCATCGGCTAGTGGGGTTTCCCCTTAACCAGTACTCTCCCACCAGCAGGCCACCACTCTACCCGGGACAAGCTTTAAGCTCCCGACCGGTCTCCCGGAATATGTGATAGTGAAGTCCATGTTAGTGTAAGTGTGTGTGTAAGGGGAGACGGTAGGACAAGGAAGATGATAGGAAAGATCGCGCGCGGACCGTGGCCCGTTTGCTAGGGTACTGCTCCGGCATTCGCCTCGTGTTAATCGGAGAAACCACTAGTCGGCCTCTAGAATTCTCCTCCAGACAGCGACTGAATTCGACCAAGCTGAAAAGCTAGTATCGAAAATCTTGCCGCCGTCCGGACTCGAACCTCGGACTTCCCGGTTAGAAGCGCTGTAGTGACATCAGTTGATGCAGAGCTACCGCTCCCGGTCAACTCATTTGGAGAAAGAAAATGGCGAACAATCTCGCACTCTGCATCTTCTGTCGAATTCTTCTAGGAGCATCGTTTTTAATGTATTTTAAATGAAATGCTTGCTGTTTCTTTTCCCTACCTCCCTTCCGTATTACCCTTCGCATTCCTCTTCTATTCCGTTTCCCTTCGTTCGGCCACGTTCGTGACCTCTCGCCCGCGGGATCCGGCACGTGAGGCGTGACGTGGGCGAAGGAGGCGGTTGGCGCAGGCGCGAGTTCCAACACCTGTCGCACAGGCGCGTCACGGACCTGCTCTCGCGCCGGCCCTCGCATTTTCAACCGCGCCCCCCGCGTCGCGCTTCGCTGGCCGCCACGCCGCTGCAAGCGCTCCCGGTTCGGTGTACCAGACATTACGACTTTTTCTGGTTGCCTAGGTACATACACCTTTGTTTAAAGGCGACCTGCTCCGCTTCCACTCCTAGGTTTGGTCAGGGCATTAACTGATATCACTGTAGTGCCTCTGTCAGAGAGCTCCTAGGTTTTTGATTGATTGGTTAGTCATTCCGGGCACCGCAATGGCTAAGGTTCTTAGACCCGGATGTGTAGTGTGTGATTTTGCTTGGTAGGTGGCTGATGATTTTCACGCTGAATGGTGAGATTCGGCTCCGACCCATCGTTGGCTAATGAGATATCTCCAACCAGAGATCTCTCACCAACGTGACCGCCCCAGCTGGGACAAGCTCCCGACAGTCTAGCTCCTGACATTCTAGTGTTAGTGTAAGAATGTGTAACTAAGGGTGAGGATAGGAAAAGGAAGAAGAGAAGATCTCCTGCGGTCCGTGGCCCGTTTGTTAAGACGCAAAAGGTCGTGCCATCTTGGAGATACTACTCTCAGATGCCGCTTTAGAAAAACCCAAGTATAGTAATAACAGTGTTGGTAGGAGAATAAGGTGTCCATTAGGATAATTCTCTTTTTTTCGTAAACTTGACGGTATTTTATTTTTACATGTATTTGTTCATTATGTACACTATTAAATTACAAATTACTCCCCAAAACCATACAAGAGGCACAATTTTCTTGAATCAAAATGGTCGAGTCCACATGACCCGACTTCAGTGTAAGTGTTATAGATCTCACGTCAGTACTGATCGATAAAATATATACATTTTTCCTTAAATTATTGAGTTCCACTGTTATAGATGTCACGTCAGTACTGATCTGTCACGTCAGTACATGTCTGTGTTATAGATCTCACGTCAGTACTGATCGATAAAATATATACATTTTTCCTTAAATTATTGAGTTCCACTGTTGACACCTTTCCACATTGATGTTCTCTGGGTGCTGGGACCGACACCAGAGAATTTTTTTTTTTACTCACCACCGCGCGCCGGGCGCCGCCATCTGCGCACGCGCAGCGGTATATTCCTAGACTAAAAACATCTCTCTGATCTCTCTGCGCTATCATGAAGAGTCTCCGTGATAACAAAGATGTTGGATCGAGTCGTTGCCTTGTAGCCCCGTATCACTATGCCTGTGTTCTGTAAAACGATTTATTCTGAATTGTTAATGGCGTCGTGTCTCCTGTACTACTTACGTTCAGTGCACGTCTGAAAATGAGAGGCACTCTCAAGAGGAATAGAACAGTTCATAGTAATAAACCTAACAATGTGGTGGATTTTCTTTTACTCCCGAGCGCCATTTTCTGAAAATCCCGGCCTTGTTGAACATATCACGAACACCTTAGTGTCATTTCCTGTCTAAGCGTCAAAGTGCAGCGGTGATGGTGTAGCGGTTAGCGTATCGGACTTCTATACTCAAGTTTGCGGGTTCAAACCCGATCGAAGCCGTGGATATTTAAGGGCGAAAAAATCCTTCGTATGCATTCCTTCAGAGGGGAAGTAAAGTCCCATGTTAGTACATTTACTGCATGTAAAAGATCCTCAAGCCTAAATGATGCCTCTGAGCTAAATTCAAATCGCCTCTTCCGTCGCCCAAGTAATACCTTCTTTCTCCCATGATTGGTGAAAGGAGTGTAACGAAATTTACGTAATCAGGCGGAAGAACAGGTCTCATGGCCTGAGTCTCGTCACGTAAAATAAGGCAAATTCAATTCAATTCAAAGTTCGACCAGATCAGGGACTCTTCTTGCTGGGATAAGTGCCAGTCGTGATGAACTAAAATATTGACTGAAGGAAAATGAAACATCACAGTTCACAGTTTTCAGTTCGACGCTAAGTGTAAGTTGATTCTTATTTTTAGCGCCAAACCGCCAGGGGCATTATCTAGTGAAGAACCCTATGCAGTGATGACTCTCATATGAGACTGATAAATTTCCTAGGTATGACCCGGGATTTTCTGTCAATTTGCGTTACCACTAACTTTGGCGATTTTAAACACTAATTATGAACAAAGAGAGGGCACTATGTGGCATTCCCCTCACTACAAGAAACTGCTCTGCACACCAAACCTCGGAAGCAGCAACAGAGCTGCAGCGGCCTGGCGGCTGCGGAGAACGTTTAAGCTGCAATTTATGCGAGGTCTGCGATAAATCAACAAATTTATGTAGAATCGTGTGGTTTGCGTGAAATAAATACGTATATGCGCTGTAATTCCAACTGCCGCCAAAGCATGCATCAAACTCTTTGCAAAGGACGAAATAACAATAACAATAATAACGATAATAACACGATTAATTTCCATAATTTGTTGATTTAATAAAATTATGAAGCTCGCAGTTGAACGCGCAGTGAGTACAGGGAGGCTCCGCAAACGAACCGCGGAAAGTGGGTTTCATAGTTGTAATGCGAACAAAGGATAATCACGAAAAATTTTAATTAAGGCTTCGTAATTCTGATATCGCATGCGAGCCGATTTTGATAAGTATGTAAAATATGAAGATTGATTACGAGACTGTAATTAAATGTCATCCTCGTAACTGTTAAAATTAAATTATAAATTATTTGCGAAATTGTGTAGGGGGAACGAGAGCACAACAACAACACTATATAATACACGTGTTTTCAGGGCTCTAAATTTTAAATTTTAACTCGAAACTGATTTCTAGAAGAAAATTCGAAGTTGTCCATTTTTTCAGATTCTGTTTTTTCTTATGTTACCTTCTATAACACAAGCATTTTACGCATATTTTATCATTAAATTATTCTGTAAACAAGTTGCATCCTTTAGTGCATATCCCCATACAGTATTTGAGTAACTTCCGAGTGTGCATATGTGCAGATGTGCGGATGTGCGGATGTGCGGTTTCGTCATTCACGAATACCACTTCCCGTGTACCAATCGAGGCATATGAGGTTTTATTCGACGCGTTTCGGTCTCCTGATCGGAACTGATAATTTGTTTTAGGATCCGGCCAAAAGATTCAAAGAAATTTTCAAAAACGTTTTTTTGGCGCTGAGTTCTTCCCGAGTACGCTGAGAATTAAACTAACACCAACAAAATAGATCTATGTAGGTAGCGTTGATTAAACCCCAGTACCCCTTGAATATTTTCAGTCCACGGCACCATAATGATTTTTTACGAGTTTGGGACCCTGGCTGTTTACAAACCAGCCATATAAAATGAAAATCGCGCGGCAGAATTTGTAAGATTGGAAGTACTTCGTGGGTATTTTTATAACAAATTTTCAAATTGCCTCGGAACGTTGAATTTGAAGAATATGAAATAAATAAGAAGAAAACCAAAAATGAAAGTACAACACTAGAGAAAATACATTTCTTAAGAATGGAAAGATCGATTTTCAGTTTAATGGGACAAAAAATATTCACCTTATTCATACAAACATACAAAATAGCAAGCTTTTAATGCTTATATATATTTGCCTTCAGAACACAAATCAGAATGAGTTTGTGGAGTTTCAAAATCTTAAAAAATTAGGGAACAAAAATATGTACGTGTTAAACAACTCGGGGGAATCCAATGTAGTTGTAGAAGCTTTTGCGTCAGAATTTTTAGTTGAGAATAACGCAGAACAACAACTTACAAGTGATCTTTTACGGAGACAAAACATAAAAATAAAGCTATGCTAAATTCTAACTATTAGCATTATTCATTCCCACAAGTTTTTTACGGCCATTATAATTTTGAAATTGCAATATTACTAGTTCATATTCCGTATGGGATCATTGGACCGCATACAAGGTATTCGGTAAGGTGTTCGGAATTTTCGAACAGAAGTATAACATTAACAGCTACTACGATTCATTGGTAAGTCCAATTGGAGATACTCTAAGAAGGTATTTGAACAAAGCTAGGCAGGAAAGAAATGAAATATTAAAGAAATTTTCAACACATGAAAATACATTTAAAATTGTTTACAGCGTCGGCGAGGCCACACTCAACAAGTCTGATGTAATGCAATTTCAGCAAAACTAAACGATCTACGTTCCAAAACTTTTTGAATTAATCATAGTCGTGTTGCACGTGTTTAAAAATTTAATTATATAGTATGTAATTTTTGTAAACGATTTCACCCTAGAAACTAATAATATACATATATTAAGAGAAACGTACTATGTATGTTACAGTACAAATGTAATGATCATAGAATTCAAATTTTTTATGAGATACAAACAAACGAATACCATGGTTTGAAATTACCGAGAGCTTTTAATTTTTTCTGGGAATTCTAATGAGATTACTTGAACATCATTGCAAATCCAAAAGATCAATCTCACATAAATGTAAAATCAAAATCTCAAATAGAAATTAAAACTCCATAGCCCAACATTCTCTTACATTACTTCAAAACAATCGTAAATGAATATTTGATGAATACAATATAAAAAATTAATCACACGCATATGCAGAAGTAGTTCTCAATTTATTTTAGAAGTTGACAAGCTTTCCCGTGACCTGTCTTCTGTTCCTTTGAAAGGCAAAAATGCCTTTCAAGGTCTAAAAAATAAATAAGCCCCTTCAGAAGATTAACATTCTCTGATCAACTATTTTATCATTCAACATTATAGTTTAATAATTTTGTCGTCCAATAGAGTTTTAACCGGACTAACAATCGTAGCTCAGCATTTCTTTCTAGGTGTGATCATCATCTGTAGCAGCATTATCGTCATCATCATATATAGCAAAAATTAGCCTTCTTTAGACTTTTCTCTCTCCAAGTTTTTTGAACGGGTTCTTCCATCTCTTCTGTAGGCATCGTCTGTTTCTTTTTCCTATGGCTCCATCTGTATTCAACTTTTTTGAAAATCTTCTTTGATCCAAATATTGAATTATCTGGTTATTTATTTTTGTAACAAGTGTAGTTTATTACTACAACAGTGTGGTTCACTGACCTCTCCAATCGCAGATGACACTTTCCATGTTCGCCGAGTAGTGAGTCACGAGTTGGAATTCGACTGGTTCCGTGGCGCCGATTCGTTCGGTCGACGACGCCTGCTTTGGGATCTCGTTGCGTGAGTAAGATCGCGGCGCGTTGGCTCGGTGCGGGTATTAGGGTAAAATCAATAATCCTAGAAGTGTTCTTAATCAATTTATAGGGATATTTAAAATATTAGATGTAGGATCAAATGAGGAAAATAAATTGGTTATCATTTTCAATTAATTGAGTTGATTTTGAAATGTATTTTTTTGGTAGATAAAGTTGGTTGAATTAAGAAGTAATTTATCGTTATAATGATAATTAATGTAGTAATAAAGAAAATTAGAGTAATGACTGTCATTCCGGAGCGCGACCCAAAAACCCGCGCGGCCTGTGTTGTAAACACGTTATCGCATGCGCTCTGTGCGACGTGGGAGGCGCGAGCAACAGCAGGCGTTGGAACAAGCGCATGCGTTAGGAGCACTTGGGGATGGAGGGGCAAGAAAGGGTTGTAAACGAGACGTATCCTCAGATATGTATTACTATTGTTGTACATATGCTTTGTTGTTAATTATTGTTAATTGTTAATTGTTGTTAGTTCATATGTTGTTAATTATCAGATAAATTTAGCTCAAAGCCAGCTGCATTGCCATTGTCTCTGCCGTGACTTTGACCTGCAGGTCCTAGGGTTCAGGTTCCGACAGTGGCAGATTTTCCACACTAGCTAAATAGCTTGACCAAATTCAACCGCTTCTCTGGTCAAGAATTCTACCAGTCGGCTGCTCTGATCGGTAGCATTCCGTGGTTTCTCCGATCAACGCCAAGCGAAGACGGGAACAATACTTTGAACTAACGCGCAACGATCCCATCAAAGCAACCGGCAGCTAGAATTCTCCTCGAGGCAGTCCAACCACTGTCTGGACGGACTCTGGCATGGACGGCACTGGCTGGATTCGATATGGGTATCTAGCTAGTGTCGACAGTCCTGCTACCGACGGTACTCGAACCCTAGGACCTCCTCGTCAGAGGCGCTGCAATGACATCATTTGCTGCCCTGAGCTACCGAAGTCAATGTTTGTTATAGTACTGTTACACCATTGGCCTGGTATTGATCAGAAAAAACACGAAAAACCACAGATCAGAGCAGCCTTCACAAGTATTTTCTTTCAGAGAGAAGAAGAGTTTGTAACATCTATGTAACTATGGTGTCGAAAACATTCGCCACTGTCGGAACACGATCCCTATGTAGCGTCATGACGCTACCAACGGAGTTGGGCACGTGGCATGCCCCAGGCTCGGACAATAGCAAGCTATGACGCACCAGGTTTTTCCCGGCGTGCGCGTCGCTTGGGTAAGGCAATGGAGGCGGCGGGAAGCGTCGCTAGAGGGCTATTTAAGGGCCGAGCGAACAATAGACGTTCTTCTTGTGTTCCTGGCTGCGAGGTGTTAGGTCGTTGCAGGTGGTGCTTTGGGCACGCGGCGCAAGAAGCCGGCCGCTAGGTCGTGACGAAGGAGACATGTAATTCGGTCTCAGGGCAGGTGAGGCTACGCACAGCGCACGTTAGTAAAGGGGGCGGTGTGGTAGTCGTTCAAATATCATTTCTTGTAGTGGGGTCAATTTAGTTTGTTAATTGTACTGCAGTGTTTTGATTGTTTTGTGACCACGGTCGAAGTCAGTAATAAATCAGCTGTGAGTACAACCCACTCTCGTCTGTGTGTTTATTACATCCTGTATGACGCCACAGACGAAGGAGTGATTAAAATGGTGGCAGCGGATAACAAGAACCCGGTAAGCATCGCTGTAGGCCGTGATTAAAATGGTGGCAGCGGATAACAAGAACCCGGTAAGCATCGCTGTAGGCCGTGATTAAAATGGTGGCAGCGGATAACAAGAACCCGGTAAGCATCGCTGTAGGCCGTGATTAAAATGGTAGCAGCAGTTAACGAGAAACCGGTAAGCATTGCTGTAGGCCGTGAGTAAAACGGAGGCAGCAGATCAAGTGAACCCAGTAGGCATCGCTGTAGGCCAAGATTAAATTGGTGGGCGTTGTTGCAGTAGGCATTGGTTTAGGCCGTGATAATTAAACCAGGAATATCAGCAGTAGGGCTCGAGCAAGCCAAAAGTAGTGTTGTAGGCACCGAGTAGCGGGGCCGAGGTAATGCAAGCGTGTATGCTTTACCTAGCATCACGTGGTGCGGTATTTTAGAAGAGTTGTTAGGACCGGCGTAACAGTAAATAGCAACCGATAGCAACTCGGAGTGATTAAAATACTGCGGGCGGAGCGACGCTTCAAGAAAGAAGTAGAAGGAAGGAAAGAAGTCGTACGGGACCGGTACGAGCACGCACGAGGACTACGCACGAGCACCAGAACGAGAGAGGCAGCCGGCAGACAACGCACGGGGTAAGTACGTTTTTCTGTGAGGCACGGCACTGGTTGGAGCTATGGCGTACTTAACTAGATTTAAAAAAGAAGGGATGATCAGAATTGCTAATGATTTGGGTATTGTATTAAACGGGACGGAAACCGTGATTAAATTAAAAGAGTTGATAATCAGTGTTCAATCTCGCGATCGAATTTTCGATCTTGCCACCAAGGCGAGCCCCTAAAAGCTCTTCCCGCGCGGCCACCCACTATTAAGAGCGTACTTTCACCAACCTCCGCAAGTCGCCTCTGTGCATTCCAGCACGCAGCGACATTGTCTTCCGCGCAAACCGCCGTTCTCACGGGCCCACCCCCGTCGAGAACGCTGACCGCCGCCACAGCTGGGGACTAAGCCCTCATTAGGCTGGGGCTGGGCCACCCCGGCGCGCGGCGCCCTTCACCCCATCGCTCGCTACCTGACAAGCAATGTATACAAATATTTCTGGGAATCGCTTCCGGCCTCCCTCGCCCGTCAATGCACTGCCAGCGTGCCGCCCCGCTCCTTGTCCATCTGCTAGCCAGATGCCAATTTCCGTTGAAACCTCGAATGCAAACAGGCTGCCGTCGCGAGCACTTCACGTGCCACCGCCTTCGCTTCCGATCGCCGTCAGTGTCACGTGACACTCCTCTCCCCTGGCCCGAAGGCGCATCACGAATCGGGAACCGATCGCGGGCACTTCCAACTTTCCCGCCTTACCATAGGCCAAGTTATAGCCACGTGACCCTCCCCTCCACGGCCTCAAATCACACCCGCGACACAATAAATACTGAAACTTCGCTCCCAAAGACAGAATTGAGAGAACAGAATCACAGAATCATGAACAGTTCTCAGAATCACTGACAGAATCATGACAGAATCATAGACAGAATCATATACCAAACAGTACCGAGAACTACAATGCTCCGAACTGGTCAAACTAACTGACCGACAAGACTCAACAGAGTCGGCTGTTCCTGCTTCGCCTATCAAGGCGATTAGTACGGCCACATCTAGCCTGCCTCAAATTCGTGCCATTCGCGGGCCGCAGCCGCCACCTGGCCGAATTCACGGCAATCTCCACCACCAGCTCCGGTCGGCTGAGTCCGCGCCCATGCCAGTTCGCACCACCGAATTGCCTGGAGCCAACCACAGCCCGGACAGCGACACACTCAGCCGAGTGATTTGGGTTGGTGCCTTCCTTTCAAAGTTGTAAGTAAGCTAAACCCGCGCACTACAAGAAAGAAGAGCAGCAGTAAACTTTGCAAACTTTGTAAACTTTCTATGGTCCTCCGGTAAACAAAATCAACTGTATTATACTTTGCAATTAAATTCATATTCATTCACGTTGCATACTGTTTATCATTCCCCTAAAGACAAACAATTCCCTGAAACCCGTTCTGATCCCCGTATGTAGCCGCACTCGCAGCACGGCACCTCACACGGGCTGCATCTGCTACAATCAGCCAGGAGGATTATGAGCAGGAGTTTATTGAGGGTTTGGGCGAACAACATCGTCAGGATATCGAGGAAGAGAGGGCGAGGGTGGAACGGGAGAAGGCGGAAGAGAGGGCGAGGGTGGAACGGGAGAAGGCGGAAGAGAAGGAGAGGGTAGAACGGGAGAAAGATAGGGAATTAGAACGATTGAGAATCGAAAGGGATGCTGAAAGAGCAAGCGTAGGAGGGAGCGCGGAAGCACGTGGTGAGGCACGAGTTGAATCGCATCGGGAAAGTATTAAAGTAGGGCAGATTATAGGTCGATTTCGTGATGAGCAGGACGATATCACGACATATTTAAGTGCCTTTGAAAGTCAGTGCAGACAGCTGAAGGTACCTGAAAGCGAATGGGCTGTTCATATAATTGGATTGTTGCCGTATAATGTGAATAATTGGATTACGTTAGATGAACAGGAGGACGAATGGACTTATGCAACCTTAAAATCAAAATTATTGGAGTTATATAGATTTGATGCGGAAAAATTTCGTCAGCTGTTTGTTAAACACAGCAAAGGTAATAATTCCACGTGGGGTATATTTGCTCGAGAATTATTAAATTACGCGAGAGAATGGGTGTCCGGATTAAGTGTAAACACGTTTGAGGAGCTATTAAATCTGATAGTTACGGATCAGATGAAGCGGAAGGTTTCATGGGAAATGCGCGATCATTTTGTTGATTCGTGGGCGGAATTTATCAATCCTTTAGATTTTGCGAAGAAATTAGACGCGTATGAAAATCACAGGCAAGGGTGGAGGAAGTCAGGACCTTTTCAGTCCAAACAGAAAGAGCCGGTAGAAACAAAGGGCGCAGCAGGGCCGGGAAGGTAATTCCGAGTACGAGCGAGAAGGACAAGGTTGTGGCGCGGCCTGAATTCGAGAAGCGGTTTGTTAGGAAATGTTTTGTATGCCAGTCGCCACAACATTTGGCTAGGCAGTGTCCTAATAAAAAGACCGAAGCTGCGAATCATGTGTGTGAGCCGGAAGCGAGCGAATTGTTTCGTGAACATACCATTGTTGGAAAAATTAACAGCCATACTTGCCGGATTTTAAGAGACACTGGGGCTTCGTTTGATTTAGTGGGTGAAAATTTAATTGATGCAGCAGATTTAACTGGAGAATCAATTTGGATTAGTCAACCCTTAGATAAATTTCCCAAGAACTTACGTGTGGCGCAGATCGTCCTAGAAATACCGAGCGGGCGTGTAGTTACGCGGGCTGCTGTGGTACCTGGAGAATGCGAATTACCTTATTACATTCTCAGCAATCGAACCATGTTATTATTACAAGAGGTTAAAGAGGGCTTTGTAGAACCGCAAGAAATTAATTTAGTGGTTACTCGCGCTAGTGCGGCAAAGGCAGATCAGGTGGGGCCGGGAAATTCTGTAGAATCGGTCGTACAGCCGGTGGAGACGGAGCTGAGTGAAAGTATTGTGGAGGTAGAGGGAGACACAGGGCGACATGTGCCGGGAGCGAAAGTGAAGTTGAACTCTCGGGTGAAATCAAGAATTTGTTGCGAGTAGACGCGGAGCAATTTCGTACGGCGCAGCAAGAAGACGAGGAGATCAGGCAGATTTATGAGGCACATAAAACCGTAAATCAAGCTTTAGGAAAAGATTCTTATTTTGTTAAAAATGATATTCTCTTCAAGAATCGGCAAAGTAAGAAGGGAGAAACTTTCGAAATGTTAGTTGTGCCTAAGGTTTATCTGGAGAAATCTTAAAGGTTTGTCACGAAACGGCCTCGAGTCATTTAGGTAGCTCGAAGTCAAAGCATGTATGTCGCGATATTTCTACTGGCCGAACTGTTTCCAGGAAATGGAGAAATTTGTTAAAACTTGCAACAGTTGCCAGATAGTAGGTCATGGTGGGGATAAGAGGAAAGCACCTTTAGTTATTGTGCCTACAATTAGTGAAGTGTTCTCCAAATTAAACATTGATACTGTAGGGCCGTTTACGCAAAGTAGTTCTGGGGCGAAACACATTTTAACTGCAATTTGTGTAGCTTCACGGTACCCCGAAGCCATTCCTATAAAGGATTTGCAGACGACCACTATCATAGAGGCTTTATTAGAATTGTTTAGCAGGACCGATTTCCGCGGAAATTCAAACGGATCAGGGAACATGTTTTACGAGCAACTTGATGGTAGAATTCGCAGAAAAATTTAGAATTCGACTAACTTATAGCTCGCCGTATCACCCGCAAAGTAACTCGGTAGAGAGAATACACCGGACGATGAATAGATTATTCAAGGTTCTAGGTTTAGAGGCAGGAGGTGACTGGGAGACGAACCTTCCGGCAATATTGTTTGCCATGAGAACGTCGGTTCACGAGTCTTTAGGGTATACGCCGGCAGAGTTAGTATTTGGGAAAAATTTGAGGACACCTGTGACACTTTTGTACGAAAATATTGTCGAAAATGAATCAGAGAGTAATTCTGTGACTGAGTATGTGTTTGAACTCCTGAATAGGCTGAAGCATATTAGGGAAACTGCGCATCAAAGATTAGAGGGCGAGCAGCAGAAAAGAAAGGTTGCGTATGACAAGAAGGCAGTTGTAAGAAATTTTAGTGTGGGAGACAAAGTATTGATCTTTGCTCCTAATAGAACAAAAAAACTGTCAGTTCAGTGGATGGGACCGGGGGAAGTCACAGAAAAGGTTTCAGATGTAAATTATGTTGTAAGATTACCTAATAAGAGTTCCGGGAAGGTTTATCACGTGAATATGATGAAACCGTATCATCAAAGGACGGAATATGTAAATTTTGTTGCGGAGAGTAGGAATGAAGAGGAGGCAACTGATGACGCGATTGATAAATATGCGCTAAGGCTAGAAGCGGGCGATTTCGAGGTTGAGTCAATGCTGGTAGGTACAGATGTTGCACCGGAAATGCATGAGAAATTAAAAGCATTAATTGTGGAATTCAGGGATATCTTTTCTGATAAGCCAGGTTTGACCGAGAAAGTAGAAATGGATACGAACTGATTGACAATACGGCGAAGGTTAGGAGTGCGCCTTATCGCACGTCTATGAGACAAAGTAAGATTCTACAAGAGGAGATTGCTAAAATGTTAAAGGACGGAATCATTGAAAGCTCGGATTCTGATTTCGCGTCGCCCATGATTTTAGTAGAGGCTCCTGGCAAGAAACCCAGGCCATGTATTGATTATCGCAAGTTGAATAATATTATTAAAACTGAATATTTTCCACTGCCTAGTTTAGATGAGAGAATTGAAACGGTAGCAGCTGCGAAAATAATATCCACTTGTGATTTGAGCAAAGGTTTTTGGCAAGTTAGGATGACAGAAAGGGCGCAGAGATATGCCACTTTCTGCACAAATTTCGGAAGTTACAAACCATTACGTATGCCTTTTGGGATTAAGAATGCACCTTATGTGTGTAGTAAATTAATGGCGGCATTACTTAAGGATTGTTCGGAATTTGCTATTCCTTATATGGATGATATCGCAATCTTTAGTAACGATTGGTCGGATCATCTGCGTCATTTACGCACAGTATTTCAAATACTAAGGGAGGCGAAACTTCACGTTCAGCCGGCGAAATGCAAGTTTGCTCGCGGAACCGTAATGTTTCTGGGCTACGAAATTGGCAGTGGTCTTATGAAGCCGAACGAGGTAAAAAGTACGCGCGATTAAGGAATATCCGAGACCGAATACAAAAAGAAATTAGGAAATTTCTAGGATTAATTTCATATTACAGGCGTTTTGTGCCGAGATTTTCGGAGAAGGCTGCGCCTCTCACAGATTTATTAAGGGGAAGTACACGACAAGGGAAAATAGCATGGTCGCAAGTGTGTGAAAAAGCATTTATAGAACTGCGGGAAGCTCTGTGCGGTGAACCGGTCATTCATGCGCCTGATTTCAGCAGGGAATTTTTAATGCAGTGCGACGCGTCAGACAGAGGGGCGGGATTGTACTCTCGCAGTTAGACGAGGAAGGGAATGAAAATCCCGTGCTATTTCTTAGCAAGAAGTTTTCTCCTTCAGAGATGAAATATTGCGTGACAGAGAAAGAGTGTGCGTCGATTATTTGGGGGCTACAACGATTAAAACATTATTTAGATGGGAATGTTTGCCTAAAGGTAGAAACTGACCATAATCCTCTGGTTTGGTTGCAACAATGTTCCGGGAATAATCCCAGATTGATGCGATGGTCATTGGCAATTCAGCATCTGAATATTAAGATTAAACATCGGAAAGGTAGTCAGAATGTGAACGCTGACATTCTTAGCCGTATATACGAGAATCAGCTCCAGGCAGAGTCGGGCTTTGCAGAGAGACGTATGTCCCTCGGCAACGCGTGTGATGTGAGTGCGCGACAAGCAAGTGCCGACACAGTTCACAAAGGTGAAACTGTTGCTGTAAAGCAAGTGTCTCTTGATCGAAAACACGAGACAGCATCTGTGACATAGTGTGTTGTTGTGTGAGGAAGTGAAAAGAAGAAATGAAGCAAGACGGACTTGCAGGAAATCAATAATTTATGACTTTTGCATAATTATATTCACGCAGAAGATAAAAAGAAATTGTATATTATTAAAATCTGAATGTGTAAGCAATTAGTAAGTATTTATGTGTAATGGATAGAGACTCACAGAAGAATTGAAAACTGTATATAGTTCGTGATGTGACGCAAGTCAAAGTGTGCATGTTGTAAATTTGGCGAAAAGGTATATTGCAGATTTGTTTATGTAATGTTTTGAAAGGGTTATACGGTGGATTTGTTTTTTGTGATATTTTTTGGAAGGGTATCTGGTGGATTTGTTTTTGTAATATTTTGGAAGGGAGAAGAAAAATCTTGGCTACGGGTAGTAGATGAGTGTAGTTGGTGTTATTGTAGTTATTCAGCTGATATAAGGAATAGAAGGTTAGTAGGGTTGGAAAAGACAATGTAGTTGATGTAATTAGTTAGGTTAGGCGCAGTTGTTTAAAATGTGAGCCAACTGGCCTAGGGCATTAACTTTGGGGAATTTTGTTCTGTGTTATTGGCAACTGCAAAAAAATTCCTGGGGGGGTATATAGGAGTTTGTAGCGTCATGACGCTACCAACGGAGTTGGGCACGTGGCATGCCCCAGGCTCGGACAATAGCAAGCTATGACGCACCAGGTTTTTCCCGGCGTGCGCGTCGCTTGGGTAAGGCAATGGAGGCGGCGGAAGCGTCGCTAGAGGGCTATTTAAGGGCCGAGCGAACAATAGACGTTCTTCTTTGTGTTCCTGGCTGCGAGGTGTTAGGTCGTTGCAGGTGGTGCTTTGGGCACGCGGCGCAAGAAGCCGGCCGCTAGGTCGTGACGAAGGAGACATGTAATTCGGTCTCAGGGCAGGTGAGGCTACGCACAGCGCACGTTAGTAAAGGGGGCGGTGTGGTAGTCGTTCAAATATCATTTCTTGTAGTGGGGTCAATTTAGTTTGTTAATTGTACTGCAGTGTTTTGATTGTTTTGTGACCACGGTCGAAGTCAGTAATAAATCAGCTGTGAGTACAACCCACTCTCGTCTGTGTGTTTATTACATCCTGTATGACGCCACACCTAGAACCTCGGGGTGAACGATTTTGAACGTAATATTACGTACATTTTACAGGTTGCACAATAAAAAAAGTGAAAAGAAAAAAGGAAGCCTAAACATACAGTTTTGGCAAAATTATTTTCATTACAATCTGTTCGTAATTGGGTTGGTCTATTGCCCTGGTGATTTACTGGAAATTTTTCTCTACATACTATTTCTTATTCATGATTTTTGTTAATAATCTATGATTAAAATATTCTCAACAATGTAATTTATGTTTATTATATGTAATATATGCTTGTGAAAAATGTTCTTTTTATAAATAAGGGAACCATTCTGATTGAACAACGCTATTTTTAGATGCGTACGTTGAACTTAAGTACTATTATTCTTAGTTTTAAATAGTTCGTTATTTGTGTTGATTGTTGATCGTTATGCAATAATACCGAAACTGTTATCTATTAAAAATAATATCGTTTAAGAAATAAAAATCCCCATTAGTTATCACACGAACTTCTTCAGGGAAAGTCATCCATTTTCCGCATATCCTTATGTATTTTTTAGCAAGCATTAAAAGTTAGTACTTCATTATTTCATTCAGAAAAAAGTGTTGCAATAAATCGTTTGTGGTTATCACTGAGTTCTGAAAGGACACAACTGGAAAGAAAATTGCTGGTGTTAAAGAGTAACTGGAACTCGTAAATATCGCGTGTTTTCCAATGACTGGTGAGGTTTTCTTTCTTTTCGACACGCAATGGGTTTACTCTTTTGCACTATGTTGTCTTACCATAGAGTGAAAATTCACCTTTTCAGTATATAACCTAAGTTTCAATGACTTTCGTGGCGCAGTTGACGACCTCAAGACTTACAAGAAAGACGAAACAGGTAAAGCAGTTGTGGGCGCCCAATATTTTGAAAGTAACAGACCAGGCAATAAGAGTCTCAAAGAAGTGTCAGAGTGCGTTAATGTTGTAAGTATGAAACTTTGTTTAAATTTTAAGTTCAATACCAAAATTCACAGGGAGAGGTTTAATATTTTTCTTGAGTAATCCAATATTTCTTTTTATTTAACCCACACTGAAACACTATCTGTAATTAATGTGAATGAAAATGAAAAAGGTATTATATTATTAATAATATAATTAAAATATTATTAAAAATATAGTTACCATAGAAAAATTTTATATGCTACACATTTGAACTAATAATCTGTTATTTTCATTCTAAAGATAGAATAATTAGTGATATTGATATAGTGATAAGGTATTGTCAACATTGTATAAATAACTCATATTGATGTCTTTCTTTCAGTTAGCATTGAATTGAAAAGCAGCTTTCGATGGTTTTGTCCAATGATCACCGCAAAACTGACCAAAAGATATTGACAAATCCATTGAAAGCTACTTGTCTGTAAAGATAGCAATGTCAGTTATTCAACTTATACGAGTCTGGATATTGAAATGACTATAAAATTAATCGCAATTGTTGTGCGCGAATTGTAAAATGAAACAAAATAAAAATAACTTCGTATGGCGAGAATATTGTGGTAAAAAATACTTAGATGATAATGCCGCGTTTTCAAAGTAAGAATATTAGGCCTAGGTAAAATGTTAATCTACACACAATACCCCCTCTCGTACAAACCTATAACCGATACCAAAGAAAGGGAGTTTTACAAAAAACTCAGTCGGGAGAAGAGGGAAACCCTAAGAAATGCAGCGCATTCCTTCCGCCCCTCGGTGGCCTCCAGTCGCCCCTTCCCGCGCTCCCATGCAAAGGAGCGGCGGCGTGGGCACCTGCGGGCGCCGGCCATCCCTTGAGCCGGGGCTGGGGGCTCAAGCGAACTGCGCACCGGCGGCCCTTCCCCGACCCCCGGCGAGTCAAGGGGACTTGCTCAACTTTATCCCGAGCATGAATCACGAGGGGGCTCCACCCGCTTGTGTCTCCGCCCGCGCCTCCGCCTCGCCGGGTCACAGAGGGCTCTGAACGGCGCATAAGGCCCTCTGCTCCGCTTGCGCGCGCCCCCCCCCCCCCCCCCCCCCCCCCCCCCGCCCCCCCCCCCCGCCCCCGCCCCCGCCCCCGCCCCAACCTCGCCTGGCTCCGCTACCGCCCAGGCTTGCTAGATGTGTTGCGAGTTCCTTCCTCACCCCATAAACGGAATTTCCCCAAATAACCTCTCTAATGAAACAAAATTAGTCGTCATTAAAAAGAAAAATATTCTAGAAATTATAGACCTATCACGTGAGCTGTCTCTGACAATTGGTTTGTCTGTCGACTTAAATTCAGATAATTCAACTCAACCAATCATCCTCCTCTAAGTTGTTCCAAGCCATATATTAACTTCGTTTTCCTCATTGTTTTCCCTTATCTATGCTTGTCGTTTACATTTCTGTTTTTGATAAATAAAACTGAGAGAGAGAGAATGACGTCTACTGTTTCTTTTTTTATTCATAATAACTGAGAGAATGGTATTTCTATCTCGACTCCAGATAAATATTATTTCCCCAAAAATTGCTAAACATTTCGCTGTCAATTTATGTTTTCTATTCTTTCCCCACAACGAAAAAAGGCCACATTTGGGGGGAAAATTCCTCAATCTGGCAACCCTGCTCCCGCCGCTCCGTTGTCTATTATAGATATCCCCATTGTTGCAACAGCTATTTATTTTCAAATTCTCTTCAATTCCCTCCATCTCCACATAAATTATTAACTATCATCTCTTTCACTTCATTTTCATCTTTTGTGACCAACTCATCCTTCGACAGTTTCAAAGTCGGCTGTTGCATCTTCTTCCTATTGAAATTTTAGTTCAATTATTTCTCATGCTCTGACTATTTTATTGTCTCTCACATCAACCACCTCCTTTAGTCGCCTTCTTATAATGTCCTCAATCTCCAACTTTTCTTCATAGACGGCTCCGAACGGCCCAAAACGCGTTCTCACTGCGATATACGAGTTTTCCGTCGCTGTCCTTGTGTCCGGCCGCGTTCCCTCTTCGTATTGTAACGAATATTGCGTGACCGGCCGGCAGCATCATGAACTACCTGTATGCGAGGATTGCGTCATCTGCCGGCGCCACCACGAGCTGCCTGTGAGCGCGGGTTGCGTCATCTGCCGGCGGTCTCTGCACTAGATTATTCCAGAACGTTCGCGGGGTTCGGAAATTTCTCGACGGCTCTCACCGAGTATGAATACGCGGCGGCCGGCGACCGCGAGTATCTAGTCCGCAGTGGAAGCTGAACTGTGAATTTTTCTGCATCGCGGTGAATAGCAGTGCAGTGATTGTGCTCAGTGAGGTGAATCGTGGTGGACTGTGGTTAGTAATAAAAAGTGAGTGTAGATAATATCAAGTGTTTTCAGCGATTGTGTTAAGAAACAAAATAAACGTTTTTGTTAAAATAATATCGGACTTTTAATTCACTAACTAGAAACTTAACAGTATACTATTCCAGGTGTTTTTTCAAATGTTTTACTTGGCATTATCTTCAGAAATTAAGATTTCCTCTCAGCTTCCGCCACATAAACCACCATTCTATCACTTTTTACACCTAGTTTCTCAACTATCGTCTTTTTCATCTCCTGATTTTCTTCCTTCTTTTGTGATCGACTCCTCCATCAAATTCAAACTTCAACGTTGCACCTTCGGCTGCATCCTTCTTAAAGTCGAATCATTATTTTGACATGAAATCTTTATCTCCTGTCCTTGTCGTTATCCTATTTAAATTGTCTTTTTATAAACTCATTCTCAATCCTAAAACCTGGTGGCTGGAAGCCCCTGCAATTTCCTGCCAATGTCCGTCTCCAACGTTCTCCCATCTACGAGCGTTCTGCCATCTGTCTAGTATTGATTGATTGATTGATTTTTTCGTGTTTCCGGGCGCGTCAACTGCTTTGGTCATTAGTCCCGTGAGTGAAGTGCGTGCTTTTTCTCGGGAGATGGCGGTGATCTTCCCCCGATGGATAGCGAGATCCAGCGCCGACCTACCGTCGGATAGTGGGGTTTCCCCGTAACCAGGACTCTCCCAACAGAGGGGCACCGCCCCAGCCGGGACAAACTCTAAGCTCCCGACCGGTCTCCCGGAATAGGTGGTATTGTAGTGCATGTTGGTGTAAGTGTGTGTGTAAGGGAACAGGATAGGACAAGGAAGGCGCGGTCTGCGGCCCGTTTGGAAGGGTACTGCTACGGCATTCGCCTGGTGTTGATCGGAGAAACCACGGAAAACTACCGATCAGAGCAGCCGGCCGCTAGAATGCTCCTCCAGACAGCGACTGAACTGAAAATCCTGCCACCGATACGACTCGAACCTAGGACCTCCCGGTCAGAGGCGCTGCAGTGAAATCCGTTGATGCACTGAGCTACCGCTCGCGGTTCTGTCTAGTACGTATCACCTACTCTATCTTCGACACCACCTCCCATTAACATTTGCCTCTCTATTGTCTATACCTGGCTGTAGCAACAGTCATTTGTTCAATCCCCTTTATTTGCATTGTCTTTAGCAATTAGTCTCGTCTCCAACAGATCTCTCGATTTCTCTGCGTAAACTGCTTATAGAGTACGAACAATGCCTCGGCCAGCAGCCAAGTCTGGCCAACTGTTGCCCGGCAAACCAACTGGCAACCAAACCAACTGGCAGCCGTTGCCCGGCAAACGGCAACGCGCTTCTCAGCTCCCGTGCTGAGATGAGGGTCACTTCTGCTCATCGATAAGACAATCTCTCTTACATCATGTCAGCGATCAAAATGACCTGTAATAGTTCTTATTCGTTAGCTCTCTTCATTCCCAGGGGTCGGCGACGCCATTCTGCATTGCGATTGTCTTGACATAATCCTTGCTTCTACTGCCAACAATCGCTTTCGTGTACGTTTCACGTCAATATCTTTCGTTGTAGTTTGCACATTCTCCTGAACTACTTTATTTACGATTCTATTTAGAGTATGAAAGGCATTGCCATTTCTACGCCTTCATCGGTCAATCTCCAGCCACTCTGTCCCTAAACGAAACATTTATCGCGTAAAGAGAACGCGGCCTGAAGAAAGAGACGGCGAGGCCCGGCTTTAACACTCCGTTAAACTGCACCTTACGTTCGGTACCTCCCCGCCACGCGGCGCCACCTTGCTTCACGCCGACCTTTTCCCATTGTTTCGAATGCTCCATGAGCCGTGACAGAGGTGCCTCCCGTCGGATATTTAATGCGGCACGGCGGACCCTCCCTGCTCCACGCCTCCCCGCCGCACCCCACTCCATTTTGATCCACATCGCCCCTTCTCCAATCTTTCATATCTGCCCCGCGTGGAATCTCCCTGTTTCGGTTCCCCCCATCCTCCCGTACCGTTCCGTTTCGCCTCCTCCCGTACCGTTCCGTTTCGAATCTACCCCGCTAGTCGACGGTAGATCGGCGCTGGATCTCGCCATCCAACGGGAGAAAATCACCTCCATCTCCCGAAGAAAACCATGCACCACACTTACGGGAAAAATGATCTTAGCAGTTGACACTCCTGGAATCACTAACAATTCATCAGTCATCAAATCTTCCACTCCAGACCCGTTCCGTTTTGTTCCTCCTCTTCCCTTCCTTTCCGTGTCACTCCTCCTCCCCTTTCGCCCCATCACTCCGTCCCGCCCCACCATTCCCAACTCACTCCACCTAACTCTGGCCCGCTCGGCCCCGCCCCCGCCCCCTCTGTCTCACCTCACCTTGCTCCAAACTGCCCTACCCCGTCTCTCCCACTTCTGCCTGGCGAATCGCCGCCACGCCTCGCTCCTGCCCGTTCACCCCAGCCGAGCTACGCCACAACGACACATTACCCAGGGATTAACCCGCTGCGGGTTACTGGTGCGATGGGGCGATAACACCGGCGGGCGACGGCCCGCAGCCAGGAGAGCGGCGATGCTGGCGGAGATAAGGAGCGGCTTATCCGTCAGCGGACTGCTTTGATGGGATTATGGGCACGGGCCCTTTGGCATGCGTGGGCGGGCGGGCAGCCGGGCGAGAGCCAGGCGAGCACGCCTCTGAAGGCAGGGGGCGCCCTGGTGGCGCGAGAGACGTTGTTTCGCTGACGGAACTGGAGCGGGACGTCTTGGACAAAAGGCCATCAACGGAGGCGGCGGCTCTAGCAAAAATTAGGAGAGAGCACTTGAAAAATAAAACCGACAATAATTAAAAATAAATTTGTTGACGATGGCACATAAAGCATGTTCCGAGGAAGGGTGCGGAATGGAATTTCGACGTGGGCCGTTTTTCCTTGTTTTTTGCCTACTACATTTGTTTATCCGGCAATAATCACGTGCAGGGGGCGTCCCGAAGTATAGTTGTTAGACAGCTTGCCCTCAACGGCCGAAATGGCCCAGATTGTTCCACGTAGAACTTTTGCTGAGTAATGCGGACTTGATTCATGTTTTCTCGGGACCTTCAATTTCCCTTGTCTCTCTTTCCACAATCACCAAGAAGTCATTTCTTCAGAACTAGTATCTTAATTAATAAATAGGCCGTGTAAATTCACTTTCTACTCATCTCAGAATTGGTGTATTCATAAGTGTGTGCACACTTGAGTGTTAGTGTAGAATAAGGTACTTTAATATTTTTTTGAAACTTTTTAATATTTCAGGATAGGTTTGATAAAAATTGTTGATGATTTTAAAAGAACACAATACATATTCATGAAAACAAATTCTATTTATTCCACAATTTTATTCATAGCCTTTTCAGAAAAAAAATGTTGCTTTGATGTAGGAAGGTATTGGTGAAAGAAACAGCCAATTTTGTTATACGAGATAGGTATAAAGAAGAATCGTAAAATCACTTTCATTCTCAAAGAAATTTAAGAACCACACTCATTAATTTTTAAATGTTATATAAAAAAATTTTTTTTTTTTAAAATTCTGAAATTAGAAGAAATTATTGTCATATGATATGCTAATTGAAAAATATTTCCTTCTTTTCTTAGGAATTCATCAGTGTAAAACGTATTATTTAATTATTTTCTTACGTATGTACAAGATATTAAAGATCTAATTTTGGAGAACAGATTTAATTTACAAAAAAAATTAAATAAAAGGATAAAGTTCAAAAAAATTCATCTTTGCAATTTTCGAAAATTGGGAAATTTGAAGGAAAAAGAAACTTGCGCCATTTTTTCGTATATTTCTGTATTCGAGAAATTAAAAAATTGAATCATTTTTTAGGACGTTTTTGAAATATCTATGGAGCTGCATGAACCCTCTAATTAAAAATATCGTTTCACATTCAAGAGGCCATGCCTTTAGCCAGATCGATCAGGTAATGCCAAGTTTGGTGAAAATCCTGGGTACAGTTATGCGCTAGCATTGTTCACATAGGCATACGGACATATGTCTTACTAAAACCCTCTTTTCCAGAATCAGTGACCAACAAAAAATTGATTGTGAGTACCCAACGTATTACAAAAAGTGATTTACTAAATATAGAAGCAAGGAAGAGTAAGTTATTTGGTATCAAACACCAATAAGATGAGTTTTTCTTATCGAAAAATCGGTCCTTTTCGCAGCAGAATTTGAATATATTCTCTATAAAACTTATATACGAAAAAATAAAAATATATTGGTCATCAAGAGCGCCACAGCATAAATTTAGTTGTGCTTAAAGTTTCACAAAGCTCTTAACTATTTCAACGGGCGCAGTAACAAATAGTACTAGCTGGACAGCTCCTCTAAGCGTGGCAATAAGCGAGTCGAGAGACTCCATGAACCGACAGAAAATAAATATTTAATCAACCCTATTGTTGAATTGAGAACGACTTTAAAAATGATGTTAGCTATACATTGTCATAAACTCTATTGTTACGATTTTAAAAATGATGTTAGGTATACATTGTCATAGACTGGATGAACAAGGTCATCAAGAAGGTGATGTCAGGAATGAACGTAAACAATGAACAATGTAATAAAATAAATATATCATTCGACTGAGTTACTTACAGAAAAAAATTAGACCTGGAATTCGAGATAGATATTTTACTAAGAGCATAATGTCGTAAAATATATAGCTTGTAAGAACATATTACGAGTACAAAAAAGTTTCACTGTTCATCATATGATTAGCATATTTATTGCGTGTATCATGTGGAAACGTGACGTCTAACCTGAATATTCGAATAAACTGGGTATTCTGTTTTATATGCTAAGTACGAAAATGCATTTAAACTGATTAGCTACTTAATATATTGTAAAGTTTTATTAAGCATAAATTTAAGTAATTTTGTCTTGGAATTAGTTTCTAGGAATATATATTGTTTCGCACGTACATTGAAATTAATTAATCACGTACAATCTTAATTGCACTATGAGTATACATTATTTCTCTAGGTTCCAGTTTACTTATAATTATAATGTGACTTCTTCACGCTTATTAATCGTACTGACGAAATTGAACATAAGTTTTTGCTTTTGTGTACAAATTCGAAACATGTGTGCTGGAGAATTCCTAATTTGGTACGCTTTTATTTACGTTTACCTACAAATACTTCTGCGTCATTTTCCTTGATTTGAAAATACTTGCTAAAAGAGGAGAGTGCCTCACCACTTGAGAAGCAACATTTCATGCTATTAATTTTAAATTTACTTTACTCTGATTAGTCTCCTTGCACCTGTCGCAAACGCGTTATTTATTTTTATGTTCAACCGAGACTAACGCTACCTTAATAGACTTCACTTAATCAACACACTCTATCTAAAAATAATATGCATTTAAGAGCCTCCATTTGGTTAGAGCAGATTATTTTCAGAAATGCATTGTTCAACGAGAACGAACAGTAGAAACAACTCATACAAAAGCTCAATATCAATGCGACATCTGTACACAAACCGACCTCTACTGGCAGTTATACATATGTTGTAGTTGTACAATGAATCTGATACAAAATTCAAGATAAAGTGCCTAATGTAACTACTTCCTTCTTTCTTGTATGTTTAATCAGAGGCTTAGCACAAGCACAAAGCGTGTGTAGCAAATGCTTATGCACAATGTGTTTCGAGATTTTCGTATCGGTCCATGTAACAGAACTAGCTTTCAGATGAAAGCGCAAACAATTCTTTTTCTTTGCTGATGTATTTGGATAAGGTATGAATTAATAACACATTCACAATCCGCCGTGGCTGCAGTAAGTGATAGACTTCGCGCGGGTGGGCGATATAATGAGAGGGCGATGGTGCAGGCGACAACGCTGGAAACGGGGGACAGGTGGGCGGGAGACTATAGGGCGTCGCCGGACCGAGGCTCTGGGCGGGGTGTGCCAAGCTCGAAAATATGGGTCGTGCACCTCGTGTGGCACAACCTACGAAAATGTCACGCCAGGATCCGAACACCGAAAACGTTGAGTACAAAAACTTAGTTCAATAATAGAAAAGACATTCACTCATGAATGTGCCCATCATGAGGTTGGGTTGTTCGATTTTATGGGCATGGGGATTTTATGGGCATACACACTTCAAAAGTGATAATTATTAAAATATAAATATATTTGTATGTATAAGAACATAAAATAAATTGTCATTGAATGAACTTCCAAGCAACTGAAAAGAAAGAAAACGAAACTTTAGAAAATATGATTTCTAAATACTTCATTATTAAACATTAAAACTGCACGAATTGTAGATTATTTTTTACAAAACATGGTAATTTGATTTGTATTACGCAGTCTGCTTCAAGAAAAATAATACCTTCTCGAGATAAACGAAGACACAAATTTTATAATTCACTATTATTGACCGGAAACGGTGGTTCAGGGAATCAACTGATATCACTGCAGTGCCCCTGATCGGCAGGTCCTTGCTTCGAACCTCGACGACGGCAGAATTTTCGACACTAACTTGTGAACTAGGTCGAATTCAGTCGCTGTCAGAATTCTAGCGGCCGGCTGTTCTGATCTGTAGTTTTCCGAGGTTTCTCCGATCAACCCCACGTGAATAACGGATCAGTACCCTAACAAACGGGCCACGAACCGCGCGCCATCTCTTGCTTGTCCTATCCTCACACCTATCCTATTACTTACACTAACATGCACTACACTACAACACATACCGGGAGACCGGTCGGAGACTTACAACTTGTCCCGGCTTGGGCGGTGCCCCACTGGTGGGAGATACCGGCTTGGAGAAAACCCCGCTAGTCGACGGTAGGTCGGCGCCCGATCTCGCCATCCGGGGGATCACATTCCGATGAAAAACATGCACTACTCTAACGGGACTAATGACCTCTGTAGTCGACGCGCTCGGAATCAGTAGTCAATTAATCAACACTATTATTATATGATAATATCGTGTATATTCATGGAGAAATCAAAGGAAATGCCAAAATCTGGATCGTCCTTGGCACTGAATACGCCTGTCCGAGAGGATTTCCGCGGTCCCCTCAGCGCGTAAGCCCCAGGCTTCGCTCCGTGAAGCACCGGCGCGGAGCGCTGGCGTCGCGCCTCATGATTAATGAAGAGGGGATGGAAGATTAATGTGCAAACGAACGTCGCTGCGAGTGCATAACGTCTTGATTGGCCGCGTCGCGGGACGCGCAACAAAGCTCCGCTCGCCGCACGAAAAAGGGAGAAAGGAATCATCCGAGAGGAGAAGGTTCATTCCATTTTACAATCTGATTATAAAACTGGGTCTTCGTAATATTGTGCGCGGGTCGCGGAGGGCCTCTCATTTCGCCAGACGGGAGAGGTCTGCTCCCCAGAACGGGGCAACGAACCGGGTTGCGCCACAGGATTACCTCACTTCCGCTACCGTTGCTGCGGCTGTTGCTGTTGTTGGGTGCTTGGCAGCTGGAGAAAAAAGGAGTGTTTCGCTCCGGCATTTGGGCAAAGCAAAGCGCTTCTCAATTTTTGATCGCTTCTTCAGATTCGATACTGCGGTTGCTGAGGCAGCGGGGAGCGTGATGGGATGCTCACGATGACTTCGTGAGCATGCTGTCCTCAGCCGGATTCGCCTCTTGCTTACTTGATTATTTTTTTCGAGCACGTCAACTGCTGCGGTCATTAATCCCCTTTAGCGTAGTGAATGTGCGTATACTTAGAGGTGGCGGTGTGACTCCCTCGTTGGATGGTGACATCTAGCACCGATATACACGTCGCATTGTACGTGATATTAACTTCAGGCGCTTCCAGCATCCGGGGTATCGCCCCAGCCGGAATAAGCTCGAAGCTCCCAAATGGTCTCTCGACATGTGTGGTAGCGTACTGCTAGTAGGTAAGTGTGTGTAAGGGGAGAGGATAGGACAAAGACGAGAAAGGAAAAACCGCGTGTGGTTCGTGGACCATTTGTTACGGTACTGCTAAGGCATTCGTATGGTATTGATCGTAAAAACCACGGAGAATTACAAATCAGAGGAGCCGACCACTAGAATTCCTGCAGACACGGGTTGAACACGAGATAGCTACGAGTATTTAGCTAATGTCGGAAATACTTCACCGTCGGGCAAAGATCTCTCAAAATACGTAGTCTTTACAGTGATAGCTGGATCTGAGCTAAGCTCAGCCAGTCGCCGTCTTACATTGCCTGTTCTCCGGTAATTTTCCACGCTCTCCTTCTCTTTACTACTTCCTTCCTCTTCACCTCCTGCTCATCGACAATTTCTCTTCTTGTTTGTTATGAGATCAAATAGTGTTAGAACACACTACCCCTTTTGAATGTCTTAAGAAATGTAATATGTATCGTAAAAGTTATTTTTAGAGAATTTAATGTGTGTGTTTTTATATAAGATCTATTGGCCTCCAGCAACAAAAATGCTGCTGTCGAGTATATAGAAAATGGAGACCCGGAGTAGCAAAACTCTGATGGCCTGAAACGTCTTACGTGAATACACGTTTTTCTTTCTTCCTCTTTGCAGGACATTATCTGGGTCGTCAGTATTGACGTATTGATTAAGAGAATATAAGGCTAGTCGTAATATCATATATGACAAAATGCAGATTTTTGAAATATACTCACCTGAATTTCGACACGATTTCTTCTATAACTTAGTAATTAATTTAGCTTACGGATTTCATACAGATAAAAAATTAGATAATAATTTAATATAGTACTGTTCATTTGTTTACTCTTTCCTTTTTTCGAGGTGTCACATTTGTATCCTTCATTTTTTCACTCTTCTTTTCCATTTCCTTTTCTTCATGCAAAGCCTCCGTTCCTCTGCATTCTAAATTAAATTAACTCACACTTCTTTATATCCATCCTCATTATTTTTTTTCTCTCGTCCAACAAGTTTTTGCTTTTTTTTCATAAATCCCCTCAATGATTATTATTACATATCATTTATTTAACGTCAAAAACATTCAAAAAACTGTGTGTGACCAACTATGAGGATAACAGCAACCTGGGTAAGTTTGCTTAAACTCTGCGTTCTCGATCCTAACTCATAACCACATTAAGTTCAAATATTAATACAGATAGCTACGAGCCATCTGTTCGCCATAAATTCATTGCGACCTGAATTTCATCGCGTATTTTTTTCATGCCGGAGAATTCTCAAGACTCTCGAACCCCGTTCTAGACATTTTCTCAACCCTCGTCTCCTCCCAATTCTTACACAGTAGTTCTGAACTTCTGAACCATTCATCCGCTTCGTGAGGCTTGCCTCCGCCACCTCCGCCCGCGCCCGCCCCTCATAAGCAGCGGAATGCAGCGGGCGGGGCGTTCAACTCACTCGCGCCTCCGCCGCCGCAGCCCCGGTGCCGTTCCGGTTCGATCGAATTTTTTCGCCATATAGTAATCAGGCGCGCGGACTAACATTTGCGCAACATAATGAGGGAATAGTACATTTCACCATTGGACGTCCCACATCGAAAGTAAGCGGCGCCCGATCAGCTGAGCGCCCCGTTGCGCAGGCGGCGGCGGCGGCGGCGGCGGAGACGGGTTCAAGGCCTCGCGGCAGGTTCACCGACGCCCATGCGCCAGCCGCCGCCGCCGCCTCACGCCCCGAGCCGCCCGGGCGGGCCCGCCGCTTCCCGCCGCCCCCCTCTCCTCCCCCACTTCCCCACCACCCTCCCCACAGATGCTCGCCCGTTCACGTACGTTACTCCCACTCGGCCGCCCGTATTATTCCCATTTCGTACTGCTCTTCCAGTACTTCTCTTCCATTTACTTCGTGGCTAGTACCTGAAAAGCTTATCTCTTACTTCATATTTGAGTCTCTCATTATATTAGTCCCTTTAACATTGTGCTCCCTTAGCATCTTAAGTCTCTTAAAATCTTATTCCCTTAGCACTTTACCTTCATGATATTGCACCTTCATCTTCTATCGTTCTCGTATGTTCGTGTCAGTTTCTTCTGCTATTTCTCCAGCTGGCATTCGCACACCTATCATCACTCGCTCATTTCACAAGCAACCCCTCTACCTTTTATTCTACAAGCAGCCCCTCAATCATTTCAATGAGACAGAGAGAGGGGGAGTGAGGTAGAGACCGAGGGAGAGAGACAGGGAGAGAGAGAGGAGAGAGGGCGAGAGACAGACGAAAAGAGAAGAGGGAGAGAGACAGAGGGAGAGAGACAGAGGGAGAGAGACAGAGGGAGAGAGACAGAGGGAGAGAGACAGAGGGAGAGAGACAGAGGGAGAGAGACAGAGGGAGAGAGAAGGGGAACGGAGGAGAGGAGAGGGCGCCGGAGTGGGCTAGACAATCGTACGTGAATGAGTCCACCGAGAGGGAAAGGTTGCGCCCGCCCGGGGGCTGGGGGCCCGCCCGTGCTTTCGAACGGCGCGGCGCCAGCAACTTGAACTTAGAGACGAAGCGCCGGCCGGGGGGGGGGGCGCGGGAGAATGGGGGGGGCGGCGGGCGCGCAGGGCGCTATGGGGGCGGCGGGGCGCCCGCTGCGCAGGACCGGTCCGGTATTTGGAGTGAGGTCACGACTGGTTTGTAGCACGCGCGCGCGCGCGATCGCGCTGGCGCAACCACGGCGCCGCCGCCGCCGCCGCCCACGGCACGCCCCCGTGCCACGCCGCCGCTACTTCCTTCCTGCTGCAGCCGGCAGCGTTTCCGTCTTCCGTGTTTTGAAAGCGGCGCGTTGCCCCGGCGCCTGCGCGCGCTCTGCGGTCGGATTCGTGAACTAGGTAAACACGTGCTTATAACTCTTTTTTTTTTTTTGTTTTTGTTTTGTGGGTGATTCACGAATCCTATTCACAATCTTTCGTTGTCTGTAGTTCTTTTATCTACCAACTTTAGGTTTGCAATTTTGTATAATGAATTAAATTAATTTACTAATCTTCTGGGTATTTGGTTAATGTCATATATTTAATTATGCTTATGTAATGTTATAATTAGCAATTATAAAATCAAGTCCTAAGCAGCGGAGAAGATAAAAGCTGTGTTTAGTTCATAAATGTATATCTTTTTTAAAATTTGTCCGAGTAGTTTCTTGACACGATAACTATGAAACGATAACTATAACACGATAAATATGAATGAAATAGAACGGATATTGATCTGAAAATGGTAATAAATAAATGTATTGTGCATTAAAGATAGGTAGAAGTGCTAGAAGTCAAGATTTTCATTTTTTGAGAGGGTGTAATTTTCTTATATTCGGGATTTTCCGTCGTTAAAATGAAGTTTGATGTTAAGACAGAAACTAGAAAAGATGAAAGGTAATGAAAATGTTACTGGAGAGTTAGTTTGGAAGAATGAATATAAAATTTCTACCATTATCTGAATTGAAGTCTCTGTTATTTTGTATTATATTTTCTCACATCTAATTCTCTATTTTAAAAAAATGTGTCCTTTTGTCCACTTTCACGTACTGATCATCCCATCTTCCCACTATTACGCGTCTGTATACTATAGTATAATTAGTGTAAGGTAGATTTTTAATTATACATCATTTCCATTATTTCTCCACATCTGTTTTGGAAATAGCAATCATTATGGGCATATTTTTATTCTAGAGTTTGTATTATTAGCCTCTTTTCAGTTGAATTATTTTCTCGTTAATTATTGTTTAAAATTGTATTACCAAATATTTCACGTGCACGAACCGAACTTGTTTTCATTTTCGGTCGACCTAAAAAAACAAATATATTGAGCCACATGAGAAACAATAGCTTAATTTAATTGAAAATGTTGACCTCAATAGATACGAATAACGAGCAAGTGTCGCAACTAAAAAGTGAGCACTCGATATCTCAAAAGCATAACTATTTGACTTTTACATATACAATATCCTTGCAATTAAAAACAATTTCGTTGGATGACTGACGCAAAATATTCACACGTTTTTTGTTTCGAACACATTTCCCGGACCTATAATTACCAAGTTCCATTCAGGTCAAGAGCACAAAGCCTCGCCCAAACGTGAACACTGAACTCGAAAAGAATTCAGGCGCTCTGTGGTGGAATCCGGAAGACTCCAGCGAAGGACGAATCCTTACTTAGCCGCGCCCTCTGCAGCCGACACCTCTACCTTCACCAATACCAGCACCGCCGACACCCATGTGATGGCTATATGGTCACTATACCCTACTCGTTCTTCAATGCTGCAATTATTTTACAAAATCATCACATGCCATCTTCATTATCAGAAATATGTTGACATAGGTTATTTAAAAATGCTGACAGTATATAACTATTACCATGTACTAATTTGTGATGCCAATAAATACGACAAGAGTATTTTAAACTAGTGGTACTACAACAGCACATACACTCTCGCGTTATTGGAAACAGCTAAGTAATATTGAAATATTTTTCTACGCTACTAATACCTCAGCTATTGCTTGAAAACGTTCAAATTAACTAAGAAGCGAGCAACGCACTGTTACCAGCGCAGCGTTGTCAAAATTATCTTCATTCGCTTGGCGAATAATATCAATTCTTGGCACAAACTTTATTTCTGATTTCAACTTGTGTATCGGTTAGTCATAGTACATCATACACAGTTGATAAATAACTCTAATACTTACAAACTAATTAAATTACTAATATTATACGATTGGTAATATTAAGTTAATTTATTAGCACATTTGTATATATGGCCCGTAAGAGCCTAAGTTTTTAATAAAAGAAATTTAAATTAGTATAGGCTCTTGCGGAAAGAATTGCGCGGACATCGTTTTCATATTGAAGAAGTTATACGGTTAATGCACCTTTTCCTTTTATTCAATACGTAGTAAATTTTTTAGAGAACTGATAATATTAAATAAATTTAGATACAGTTAATATTAAAATAAATACATCAATACATTACGAATCTAGATGGACTAAAAAGTAAAAAGTATAAATCAATTAAAATTACATTTTCAATAGTAAATTATAATTGAAATTAAATTAATTATTTTTATATAATTCATTCAATTTATCTCGTAGCCCATAGTTGATGTAAAATCTATTTAATTAAAAATTTTTTTTTTTGATTTTTAAAGGCTAATTTTGAACAACGGACTTAGTCTGAGGCAAAAATCTTTATCTTTAGTTCTGTAGTTTTTTCTTCTTCTATTTTCAAACCATCGGGGATTTTAACGAAAAGGAGACCTGCCCATTCTCTTAAACATCCTTTGCACTATTCAACAACAAAATTAAATCAAAAAATTTGGATCAATGTTTTTTTAACTTTGAAAACGTCGGAAGGACTTCATACTAAGTACCCCCAAAATTAAAATACCGGTTTCAAATTCCAACATCAGACAGAAGAATTGGGGGATATCAATTTTGGAGAAAATCGCCTGAACGACTTATGGATTCTGGCTACATAATGTTTTTTTTTATATTTAGCAACTGGATTTATCTACTTTTTCGTTAGCTGAGCTCGACAATAAGAGTGTTTGCGTCGAAAATTCGCCGTTTTTCGGCGCACGATTACTCTATTTTCTCTTCTTACGATAGTAAGTGCGAGAAAGTACAAATGACTAGTTAATGTGCTCATGGTTTGTAACTTTGAGAAATTAACCATCTTTTTAGTAATAGAATATTATTAATAGCCAGCATAGACAAAAATTCTGCTGGGCGAAACCACACAGTTCTTTATATTACAAGAATATCATAAAAGTTGCTGTTCCATTATACAGTATGTGAATAGCAAATATTTAATAGCTGCCGGCCTCTTTCTTCGAGCCTTGCAGATGCATGACGTCACCAGTGTGGTAAGCTGTTATGTCTGACTACGAGAAAGCAGTCGATATACGCAGTATGTGAATCGACGTAATAACAAAAATGTTATCATTTTTCAGTCAATAACGAAACTGTTTAATCGTTTGTGCATTTTTTGGCCGAGATCTCGGGTACACACCCAGACCATTGACCGCTCTCATATGGCCATAGGTTGCTTGGTTTTCTTTCAATTTCGGTGCGCATATAAAATTAGTGATATAGATTTCATATTATACAGTGCACTAGCAAAGAAACAGAAACTGATAAAGAAATAAACATTGTATTACAATAAAAGTCTTTATGTGAACGTTTCCTATTGGTTTCTCTTCTTTATTGCTTCGTACAACATACAAAGGACTTATTTCAAACCTCTATCGAGGTCTTAAGAATTTGTTCAACTTCAGAACCATATTCACGAATCAGTGTCAATAAACAATAATACCATTTTTTCCTTAAGAGCCTTTAAAAAAAAGTAAATTAGAGGTGAAGAAGACATAGTTGAGATGAAATAGTTGATATTATTAATAGGTAAGAATTTACCGTGTTAAAACATTTTGAGGTAAGATAAATCATAGTAAAGGACACTTTATTAGTAATGACCACAGAAGACAATTACATTATTGATAGTTTCTCTTTATAGCTAGCTACAAATTATTTCCCAACACTACCCACCACAAACGTCATGTATTTCTCCTAACATTCAAATAATAAGGTCCCAATTCCTATTATTTGGAGATCTGCGCAAATATTAATTATACGAGTAACACATATCAACATATTAGTTCCAAAGTGGTTTGGTTTTACGTTACAATTACCACATTAAATTTTTTTTAAATATATATATATATATATATATATATATATATAAAAATTATATTATACTATATAATCCCTGCAGCGTTTCAAACAAGAACATCGCCATATTGATTTCCAGTTTCATTTTACTCGTATATAGACTTATATAGTCGTATATAGACTCAAATCAAAATCACCGAGTCCTACTGAAAACGATTTCACCACCCTTAAACCCTGCCGATGGGCGACCCTGTGCATATGAAAAGAGAGTAGGTCACAAAGACAGGAGAAAGTACAGAATTTTCGAAGTAACCAACAGGGCACAAATCTACAGACAAGATTTACTACTGCGAACACGGCGCACTCTTCAAAACGTTCGGTGTGACCGCGATCCACAAAGCGCGTCAAGTAATCTGGAGAGTCAGCAAAGAAGGGGCCGCTCCCAAACACCGTCCTACGCACTCGCATAACCCAGGATTACCTGCGCATTCACTCGCTTCCGATACAAATTACTCCCGAGGATTCTGCGCGATTCGGCTGTTCCGCTCCCTTTCACTTCGCATATCGAAGCCCAGCCGGATTATCCGGCTCACGGCCCCCGCCTCGCCCTGCGCCGCGCGTCCCCGCCCCTCCCCTCCCCGCCCCGCCCGCGCGGCCCGGCGCTGCCCGCGGCGCGACGGAAGTGTCTTGGGTAATAAACGGACCTGTTTGCGCGCTGCCGCAACGCCTTTAATGGGAGCGACCGAATTCTACACAGCGAGCGAGCACCACGCGCGAGTCCATCACGTCACGCCGCTCTGCGCGCCGATCGCAATCGAGGTGCGGAGCCGCCCCAACCCCGCCCACGCCCCCTCCCAACCAACCAACCGCCGCTCGCCGTTCTCGCTCTCGCCGGATCTACCGCGCCAACCCTTTGTTCCAGATCCACTACCGTTTTATTCGTATTCTATTCGGATAGTAACATTTCTGACGTTCGTGAGCCCGCTCTGCGACTGTGTGCTCTTCACCTTCCTGTCCTTCACCTCCCTATTCTTCACCTCTCTGCCCTTCCTCTCCAGTCCCTCGCCTTCCCACCCTTCCTTCCCACCCTTCCTTTCCCTGCCTTTCACCTTCTCATCCTTTGCCTAACCGCCCTTTGTCCCTTCACCCCCTGCCTTTTACCCCTCTCTATTTGCTTCCTTATCTTTTTGCTTCCTCTTATATTCCCATTATTCTTTCCTCATTTAGCGTCTCCTCTCTCACATCCACGTACCTCCGCCGTGTGTCTGCACTTCCCTTGTCTTTCTTGGCGCCTACATCGGCTCCGTTTCTAGCCGCCCCCGCCCCGCCCGCCTCATGCCTCGCACCGTCGCCGTTCCGCGCGCTCCGCTTGGCTCCTGCGAGAGCCCTGGGCCGTCGGTGCGGAATTACGTCTCCGTAACGAATTGTCTCGCGATGGAACTATGTCGCTTGTAGCAAACTGCTCTGTCTCCAACTACGGGGTACAACGCCCGCGCTGGACTTCGTCGATTGCAGAGCTTCACTGTGGAGCCACACTATTCTACTCGTGCCGCAAGTTGTGCGCTCCAATTACTTTAAATAGCCTATAAAAGAAAATAAAACGCGAGGACTTGTAATTTAAAGAATGTCGTTCGTACTGCTGTTGGGAGTGAAGAAGTTTCAATTCTGTAAATTTTCAATGTAACATCATTGGTGCTATTCTCTCGCTGCTCGTTTTTACATTGATGCACGATATCCTCGCCGTTTTGTGTTCTCTTCGTAGCTGGTATTATGATTCCGGTTTCAAGCGGATTTTGTGCGATATTTTGTCATCGGAGTTAGATTAACATTCGACACCTGCTCCCCATCCTTCCTGGAAATAAAACTGGAAACGCACCTGTGTAATAAACTCTAAGTCACTAAAAGGTTCTTCTAAAAGGCTCACTAACTTGGTTCACTAAAAGTCTTTCACATTTAGTGAACCAAGTTTTTCTAACACTCACGAACTAGTTCCTGAGAGTTAAAATTATGTCCCTCAAAACTTACAATGACGTTCAATGTGACTTAAATAATCCATAATTTTATCACATTTCGGTGCCTCATCAAACATTCCACTCAAAAGGTGCGTCTTGTTTCTTCAAATTGTCACTTAATTGTTTATGTTATTTCCTTCTAAGATTTCGTCTAGAAATTAAAATACAAATAAAACTCAAAGAGATTACGTATCAACTTACACATACTGCGAGTGCGTTACGTTCCACTTTTTTTATAATAGTTCTCCGTCACCTCACTATCATCCGCAATAGCTTGTATAGTTCCTTACGCTTTCAAACTTGGAAATATTATTTCACATCCATGCGTCTGGGCATTTAGTGTGAAAACTGGCTGAAAACCTCAAACAATTACGAACTTTTACTTTACCCAGGCTCTCTCTCCTCTCTCTTTTACCCGTCTTCTTCTCGTTCCAACTTCTCCTGTTTTCGCCGCCGCTACAGGTGCAGCATGCCAGCGCTACCATTACCACGCAAATTTCGGAGCTGGGCGGGCCGAATCACGGAGGTCTGAGCAAATTCCATTATCTAACGAGCACGGCGCATTGGGTAACGTCAATAGGCAATTGTTTCCTAATGCCCCGTCCTCTCCGCCTCCAACCCCACCGCCCCGCCGACAGCCCCTTCCACCGCGGCCCCAGGGGCGGAAAGCAGAGATGCCTTCGCGTCGTGTTTCGGGAGCGAATGCGTTCATGTTGGAGTTTCTCTCCCGCTGCTGTATCCCCAGGGATGTCTCTCGTCGCTTACCCTGCGAATAAACTACGGCCAGGAAACATTGATTGATTGATTGTTAGTGATTCCGGGCGCGTCAACTGCTGAGGTCATTAGTCCCGTAAGTGTAGTGTATGTTTTCGTCGGGAGGTGACGGTGAGCTTCCCCCTGGATAGCGAGATCCGGCGTCGACCTACCGTGAACTAGCTGGGTTTCCCCAACCAAGTATCTCCCACCAGCAGGGCACCGCTCCAGTCGGGAAAAGCTCTAAGTCCCCGAACCGTCTCCCGGCATGTGTGGTAGTGCAGTGCATGTCAGTGTAAGTGTTTGTGTGTGTGTGTGTGTGTGTGTGTGTGTGTGTGTGTGTGTGTGTGTGTAAGGGATAGGACAGGTGCACTGACATCGGGAGCTGACTGCAGTGACATCAGTTGATGCACTGAGCCACAGCTTTCGGTCCAGGAAGCATGTATCCGATTTGTTAAACCGGTTGAAACGACCGTTTTTGCCGGGTCGTCTGCACGGTAGCTGACCGGAAGGTCCTAGGGTTTCAGTCCTGACGGATTTTTGAAGCTAGCCGCAGTGCTAGGGCGACTTCTTTCGCTATCTGGATTGGAATTCTAGCGGCCGGCCGGCAAGCAATTATTGGTAGTTTTCCATGGCTTCTCTGATCAATACCAGGCGAATGATGAAACTATACCCTAACAATAACAATTTTTTATTTGCTTTCTTTTTCTAGAACCTTTATATTATTATGACCCGCTTCACTAAATTCATCAAAAAGTAATAAGAACGACTAGGACAGAAAGGGACAATTTGCGATTTTTTTTGTCCTGAACAACTCGCCATACGAGAAATAAAATTGTAGGCGTAACAAAATATTATCTCTGTCCGGTAATTCCACTGACATCGATGTAAGACTTGTAACTAAAAGGTGTTCCGCATAAACACTTTTACGTCACATTTTCTGTGGTGAGTTAATGTCAGTGCAATACCGTACGTATTACTTATAAGCAGCAATCGTATATCCTTTTTACTCTTTTGTTCTTTTCTACATCATCAACATATCACCAATAAAAAGTTATTATTTTTCTTTGTGAACTCTATGTACTGCCTCAAATTCTATGAGGAAAGTATTATACATAAATTTCAGCCCTCCTAGCGTTTGTTCTTTGCTAGATCTTCCTGGAAGAATAAAATAGCCAATCGTGGCTCTTAAATAATGATTCACCGCATTTTGTTGCTCTTTTATCTGCAGAAAGGACGAACAATAGAACCATAAAGAAAATTCCTGGCAAAGGAAACGCCATTACTTCTGGCCTCGGGCGCCAGGCAGCGCCACCTGCTTTACCGAGACTTACCGCACCTCGGGCTGTCGAAGTATCACGAGTTGGTAGAAATTCGAATGCAACCGAAGTTATATCCCGTGCCTCACTAAGAAAACTGTTGTTGGAAAGAATTCCTAGGTAAATTGTGTTTACTGGATAAGAAGTACACAAAAGAGTGCTGGTGAAACATGACAAAAAAAAGTTTATTTGAGAAAGTCAGTTATTTCTCTAAGTCGATTTTATTTATATTTAAATCGATTTGAGTGCTACTAGTTCCCTTTTATCAAGTTCTCATCAGAGTTATTTACAAAAATTCAGCCTATCAGTCAGACATGAATGACGTACTCTATGTTAGAAACTCATCTCCCCTATCTTCTTTGTGAGCTGCTAGTCATCCTACTTATTTATCGTTTTCAGTAACTCCCTGACGTGTAATTGTTTGTTCTTAACTTTTTTCCATTGTTTTTATATATCCGATACGGGAGAAATAAAATTAAATGCGCGAATTGTTTGCATATTTTCAGGAATTCCATCCAATATTAAACCAATTTTCGCTATTTCGCTACGTGCATTATTTACTGATTTTCTTTCACACAAGTAATGCTCTATATAAGACATGCTTAATTTGTGAATTTTTTTCTCTACAATACCTTTAAGAGATAAAAAAATCCTTAACTGTTCAAATAGTTTGAAATCTATGTCACCTCGTTTCACCACCACAAGATTTTCATTGAGCAAACTTCTCTTATGTCTTTAGTTTTCATGTTAGAAGTAAATTATGCTCAGAAAGTCTTTGTTTTCCTCTTTATCCAACTGATTATATTATATACTCTTATATTTACGAATTAATTCAAAAGATCAATAGCAATTACGAAGTGCTCTTTAAACTAGTTAACTTTCTTCCAGCATGAGTTATCAGAGTTCCAGGCAGTATCGACTCAATCGTTTGACACTCATGGTATCGAATTCTTCCTTGAAGCTCAAACAAGAGGGGGTCAGCGCCAAGTTTCGACGAGATCTATTCGGAAACGGGGCCCGTACGATGACTCCGTTGCGCGCCATTAGCCTGTCCCTCGCCCCGGGGCATTGTGGGCCGGAAACAAGGTGCGGCGCCGCCGTGCCCTGCCCCTTCCTGCGGAGCCCATCGCGACGGCCGATAAATTACCCGGCCGCCTTTGTTTTCGTTTATTGGATCCTTGCCCGATCCGAGGCCGCCATCTTTTATTCATCCTCAAGTTGATCTTTGCATAACCTGACTCGGAACAAACGCTTAGGCTCGTGCTTTTGTGAGAAGTTAATCTATGGAAACGACTCGATAAGAAAATACGTTGTCGGAGATCAAACACGCATGTGCTGATTGATTGAATTAAGAGACGAAAGCCCCATATTTCGTGTAAGAGCACGAAATATGGGCTTCTGTGTGTATACGCACAGATTTGATGTTTAAAATTAACATGTGCATATTTGAGAAATCTTCGTGTTTTTTTCTTAATAATGAATTTATATTAATATTTATACACGATTTGGACACTTAAGGGAAATAAAATAATCGTATAATATTGTTAAGATTGCTTTTGCTAACAGAATTTAAATTTTTTTAAATAATTACTTCAGTTAGAATTCAAATTACATTTTCCTTTTGATCTTCCTTAAGTGATAACTTCACATTCCATGCCATTACAGGTCTCCACTGTCTGTATCTCTGAGCTGAAACAGCAGCGTACGCACAAAGAACAGTAAAACGCCTACGAAAATGAAACTTGTTACGTCACACATTCTACCGCGACTTTTCAGAGAGGCCATTTACCTTGCTGCACAGTCTTTCTGAACACAACAAGCAGTTGCGTGAACCTTGCTCTTTACATCAATAACAATGGCCAAGGTATTTCAATTACGACCAACGAGCCTTGCATAATATATTGGACCGTAATTAAAAATAAATAGAACAGATTGCTTCGGACTCCCTTGTTCACCGACGCTCAGAAAGGCGATAATCTGCCGCGATTATCAGATCTTCACCAATATCCAATTACGGACTCCTAACTGTCGCGCGGCGCGACCGGCTGTTATTACCGCAGGTGCAGCGGTCGGGCGCTGGAGGGCGTGGCGGGAATTCGATGGAGAGCTAGGAAAGGTGGTGCGCTGTGCTCTCTGCGTCAGGACGAATTCTTCACATCTGCGACCCACCCAAAGGGCTCAGTTTGATCGTTTCTTCCTTCCGCCACATCATTTTATATATTGGTGTCATCGTATGACTCGGTAGCATTTGCAAATTCAAATGTTAAGTAACAGCAAGCAAGAGTAATCTCTCCATCATCCAGAGATTTCAGTCCAAGACCTTAAGAATGATCGCGGCAGCGCCTTCGTTCATCACAAACACAGCATTGCACAAAGACTTAAAAATGCACACGGGCTTAGAAAAATAGAAATAATCAGCTCAAACTATCTCCAGCGTCTTGAAAACCATCCAAATCACTTAGCTCTCAACCTCCTTGACAATAGTGCAGATATCCATCGTCTAACCATAACCTCACCCATACAACTCCTATACAGATACTCAAGAAGTAACTGAAACATTATCACCACCAAATTATCAATTCCAATTGCAGTCAATCTCAAATAATAATATTGCTTTTTGTTATAGTATGAAGAGTACCGATGGGATACGTTCATTACTAAACATTGTTATACTAGTTCTACAATAGGCATTACATTTACTTATTATTTTGTAAAAAATTGATTTTAATTTTTAACCTCGTTTTGTCATAGGTTAATATTTATATTATTGTTTAAATAAATGTCCAATGTGAATTCTCCAATGTTATTATTATTGCCCCACAACATTCCGTAAAGGGCAAAGGCCTCCTGTTTAGCAAGGTTACAGTAGGTTGATATTCACAAAAAATCACCAAAGTAAAATAATCAAGACAATATATAGGCGAAACAAAATAGTAGCTATGAGAAAATGTACAATAAAACAAACTAGAAGACAACGAGTATTGAGCAAAACAAAATAGTAGCTATAAGAAACACTAGTTGCACTGGGGATCATCAAATGTATTATACTTATTCTATTCAATTTCATTCTGTTCATTAGTAGTTTTAAACCGATAAATGAGCAAAAGAGAAAAGTAGTTATAAGAAACACTAGTTGCACTGTGAATATCATCTTTTTGCTGTTTGAATCCCAGTTGTCTTCATGTTGTCCTCTCTTGAGCCACTTTCTTTCAGGTGGGACCAGCTGCTTTCCTTAGCTCGTCTGCCCATCTTTTCCTCTGCCTCCCTTGATTCCTTCAGCCATTATGTTAGGTAATTCTAATGCAGTATCATTATTGTTACCATTAAATTATGCCAAACATTTTTTAATAAAAATATATCCTGTTCATATCAAAGCGTTCAATATATGAAAAGATAACATACAGTTTCCTTCAATATCAGCCACCTGTTCGTTCACAAAGTCTGTTACACGGTAGAGGGCTACAAAATCGGCTTGCATTCTTCAACACATAAGGGGCAAAACAAATATGGAAGTCAGAAGGCGCAAACTCCAGACTCAAGGCAAAAGACACCCCAAATCAGTCGTCAATTCGGAGGAACTCCATAGAATCATTTCTAGAGTTCGACTTATAGCCACGATCACGACCGAGATTCACAAAAGAGCTAAGCACATTCATTCAGCACGACGATTTGCACACTTCTTAAGCGGCAACTTCGACGTTCATGGGATCGGGTCTTCTTCGGATTCGCTTTAATTACGAGGACCCGAGCGGGTTTTCTCAAGCTGAGTGCCAATTGTCGGACGTGACGTGTCTTAAATATCCTCTCCTCAGTGCGGTCGAGACGAAAGGGCGGGCGCCAGGACGGGAGAGAGGACGGCAGCGCAAAGCGTCGGAATGAGCGTTAAATGACCCGTGAACGACGCTCTCGCCGCGCGCCGCCGTGCCGCCACCGTGCGTCTTCGGGCGTCGCGTCTTTTGGGTGATTCAGCACGAAGGCGGGGAAGAAGGCCGAGTTTAGCAGTGTCGCCAACTTGCAAGATTTATCGCGACCACAAATCAATCGATCTTTCTTCGACGAAGCATTATGTTGAGTTCTTGGTGGAAGGGGTTCTCACAAAACAAAATAAAGGAAAAGTTGTTTTACTGACGGTACACATTTAATGATAATTATTTTCTTTAATACTTTTATTCTTTAATCTCATGTATCTTCTTCAGTCTTCTGTCAGATATACAGGTGTCCGTTTACGTTCGTGCTTTTTGAGAGAACATATCAAATAAAGACGAAAACATTATCAGAATTTTCTCCATATTTTCCACGCAAATGCGTCTTGAAAACACGCAAAACGTTTCAGTCACCATTTTGGAATAAACTTTATTTAACATTATGTTCGGCTAATTCGATTACTTAGCATCGGAAGAGCCACACGGTTGGGATACTTAAGAAAAATGATTTTGTTCAAGTATTTTATCAGTAATTATTTTGGTAGCGCGTTTAGTTTGAATACTGCAGAAATATTGCACAGCATTACCTTAAATGAATATTGCGATATTTATCATGTTTTCGGCGAATGTCATCGTAATGGTATTACTGCGAGTCGTGAAGATTCTCCGCTCTATCTCACGTATGTTGCACCGAGACCTGCAGTGATTTTAAAATTTTGTGACAAAATAAGAATGACTGGTAGTAGCTCTGCACCTACCCAAGACGAGTTAGGTTTTCGATTGATATAACAGTGGGCTACACAGACACTTTAAAATAATTTATTATTTTTCCGGATTCTTGAGACAAATGAATGCCCTTCCCAATAATGTTGGGTTTCCAATAAATATTGTTTACTTTAAAAGATAATTGAAGAAGGTTATCCAGAGTTACAAATTCGTTTAATCCGTTTAATTGCAGTTGAAGAACCTGAGCTGCGATTTGTTTCACATTGCGCTATAAGTTACTTGCGTTTCATTTTTGGAAAGCAGTTAAGGGACGTTACAGGCACTATATACTAAAATTGTTAGAAGAAATGTTATTGAAGCAGAGTAAACTAATTTTAAAATTCTGTTTAAAGAAATGGAAAGCAGTTGCCCCGTGCAAATTTAGAAAGGAGATCCCAAGCCTTACGTAACAAATCAGTATTTTCCGTAAATAAGCCACTCCCTCATTTCTACCCTTTTTAAACTTCTTATTTAGGTAATTGTTATTCACCATTTCTCACCAAGACATCTGGAAACCCTATAAATGATTCAACAGAAAGACATTTTCATTTACTGATGTGAATCGCGCTAGGAGTTGGGTCGTAAAATGTGACGTTTAAGCAGTGTTGAAACTTATAATTGAAATATTTATATTTTTAGGAAAATGGGTAGCAAAAACACTTTGCAACTTTGAAACTTTTGTTTAAGAGGGAACGTGAGTGAGATTCCCGCTGACGTTTTCTTATACATGATAGGTAAGAAAACAAGTAAATAAACGCACTATAAGTAAATAAGAAACCTGTTTGTGAGTAATGTGCGAGGGAAAGTGACGTAAATTGAAAATTGAATGGCGTGGTACAGCTTCTCGCCTTTTTCGAATAACTTCTATACACCTTTTATGTTATTACCCCAGAAAGAAAAGTTTGATAACCTATGCGGAACACTTTCTAAGGTATCTATTTAAAATGATAGGTAATATAACAGTTTACATAAAGTAAGCGATAATTACACGCAAGAGAGTTATCATCTCTATTTATTGTCTGTTCTTGTGTGAGTCTATTGTGAAAAATAGAAAGAGATATTTCCACTTCATAAAAATGAATAATCTTGATTTCGATCAAAATGTTACGAATTACAAATATTTACACTCGAACGCCCATTTATCTACTTTCAAAACAAAAGAACTAAGTATATACGTATCGGTCTGTATTATGCAATGGAATGGAATATTCCAAAAGTTCTAATACCTCGTTTCAATGAAATGATCCACTTTGTTGTTGTTGTTGTATTGAATGCGTAGAATTGACAATAAATATCGGTGATTTTCAATTAATATTATCTTTCACCTCTCTCAGTAAACTCCAGAAACAGTTGAATGCATAGCCGATTTTTGAGATTTTCTCGTTGCTGCAGCTAACAATGAGCATGTAGAGACACAGCACATCAAATTGACATCCTGTCCAATATCGGCGAACGTAAGGCTCTTGTGAAATAGGAAGTTCGCCAGGCAATTGTTCGTTTTGTCCTTTCCACGAGACGTGTTTGCGCTGTTTCGATTTTATCAACTGTTTTAAATGGGTTCTCCCCTCTGACTCACTTTATTATCTGCGCTCTAGCCGAAGGACTTGACAGAGCTCGCCCAATACTTGCTAATGGCACTCCAATCACAATTTTCCTTTTTTAGTTCCGTTCAAAAGGAAGCTACAATGGGTATAGAGATCTTTGAATTAAATGTTGAAATCAGAGTATCGACAACTTAATTTTCTCACAAAAGGAGGAAAATAAAAACGATCAGACAAAGAGGCGGGCCGCTTCGTGCACTAAAATAATGAAAAAATGGAGAGACAGTTTCCACAAAGACTGAAAGAACTGAAAGACACATAATCAAAGTAGGTTAAAATCAAAACGCAGAATAGTAAAAACATTTCCGAATATATTGACAAAACAACGATGCCGATCCGGACAGGTAAATGACGCAGAAACATCTTTCATTATCTATACGTAAGAGTCAAGAATTCTGATGATTCACATTAATTCACAGCAATCGCTAAATGAGCGAAAATTTATGTTCAATAGAATTTTGACATTTCAATAGTTTAAAGACAACAGCAAGTTGCCAACTTGACTATTAGTATAAGATTAGATCACAAAGAAAAACTGTTTTGAAGGCAATATGAAATTAGGATTTATTTTCATTGTTTAATATTATATTTTCAAGTGAGCTTGAAAAAAGAAAACCTTCATTTTGTAAAATGGGAGATTTCTGCCCTGTAAAAGTGACACAAATTCAAAAGAACCAATACGCTACGAAACTATTGAGGAAATATAGTATTTTCAACTCATTTAAAAGCAAAGTCTTAAAAATATTTTCTGGAAGTACAATAACTGGCAATATGTTATTTTAAGTGAGTATATTTTGGATTAAATATCGAAATCCTAAACAGGTATAGTTAAATATCAACGCTGCACTTTGAGGTTCCACTATTGATAAATAAATCGTTCTTTCAGAAATACTGGAGTATAAGAAGAAAATTGAATTTCTTTTATGGTGTCATACGAAATGGAATCATTGTTTTCAAAGGGAAAATATCATCATAATGCAGCCCGATTAGAGAAAAGTCTAAACGTGGTGGCAAAAAGTGCAGTTTTGGAGGATACATTGCACCCCAGCTGTTTATGAACCCATAAATATTCTAAAAGTTTTCAGATTTTAAATTTGCTAGAAAAACTATTCAATGCAGTTTTAAGCATTCTCAATCAGCTTTTTTATCCATATGCACTTCTTCAAACTTGTCTTTAAAAAGTTTTCTGATATAAAAACTCATGAACACTCCTCCTGGCTTGTTTTTTTCTTCCTTGAAACAGTATCTCAAGAATTTTTAAAGCAAATAAGTGAATGCAGAACCCTTCATATCTAAAGGTTTTACTAAATTATTCACAGACCTCAGTTTGATATGCAGAGTTGTGAGGACAATTTTAGATCACTCTATCAAAGTTTCAGGAGCTACATTTTTTAAGTTATGGTGATTATTTTTGTTTTGAGGATCAAAATATTCCCCCAAAGTAGATGGTCATGACGCGATTGTATCCCAAATGAAAAGGAATTAAGGTTTTTATTCACTTTAGATCGAAATGCCACTTTTAAGGAAAGATGTAGTTAGTTAAATTAATGCAGTCACAATGACGTTAGCTTTGGAGTTCATTTTTGTGAACATTGTGAACATCGAGAGATAAATTGTTAAGTGCAGAAGCTTAATTTATTGGTCCAAAGAATATGAATTATTATTAACTATTATTATTATTATTATTATTATTATTATTATTATTATTATTATTATTATTATTATTATTATTTAATCAAAACGAGTATCTGCGCTGTCTTTAGCATCGATGATGACATCTGTCTGTCAACGGAATCCAATTCCTGACCGAACATTTCCGTGGTTACGCGGCTCACTTCCAGACGAATGCCGGACCACAGCTGTGTGGTCACACACCGCGCGATCACCCAACGGCCCTTCCTCCCCAGACCAAGATATAATACCATAAGATATGGCTCAGGACATAAACTGATGTCACTGCAGTCTCTGACTGAGGTGTCCTAGGTTCGAGTCCCGGCGAATGCCGAAACATTACCCTAACAAACGGGTCATGGACATAGCGCAAACTTCCCTACCTCTTCATTTCCACTAACATGCACTACACTACCACACATACCGGGAAACCTTTCGGGATCTTAGAGCTGGTCCCGGCTTGGGCGTGCTCCATTGGTAGGAGATACCTGATTGGGTTGATTGATTGACTTTTTCGTGTTTCCCGGCACGTCAACTGCTTTGGTCATTACTCCCGTTAGTGTAGTGCCTGTTTTTTTCTCGGGAGATGGCGGTGATCATCTCCCGCTGGATGGCGAGATCCGGCGCCGACCTACCGTCGGCTAGTGGGGTTTCCCCCTAACCAGGACACTCCCACCAACGGGGCACCCCCCCCCAGACGGGACAAACACTAAGCTCCCGACCGGTCTCCCGGAATATGTGGTAGAGTATTGCATGTTAGGGTAGGTGTGTGTGTAAGGGGAGAGGATAGGACAAGGAAGAGGAAGGACAGATCGCGCGCGGTCCGTGGCCCGTTTGATAGGGTACTGCTACAGCATTCGCCTGGTGTTGATCGGAGAAACCACGGAAAACTAACGATGAGGGTAGCCGGCCGCTAGAATTCTCCTCCAGACAGCGGCTATATTCGACGTAGCTGAAAAGCTAGTGTCGAAAAACTAGTGTCGAAAATCCTGCCGCCGTCAGGACTATGACTTCCCTGTTAGAGGCGCTGCAGTGACATCAGTTGATGCTCTGAGCTACTGCTCCGTGTACCTGATTGGGGAAAACCCTGCTAGTCGTCGGTAAGTCGGCGTCGGATTTCGGCATTCAGCGAAGAACACCGCCACCTCCAGAGAAAAAGACGGGACTAATGACCGAGTAGTCGACGCCACTAACAATCAATCCTAGAGCAGTCTCCCTCTAGTATCGGAGAGAGTCCACTCAAAACTAGTTCTGTCGCACCAGAAGAAGAAGGAAATATTCATTATTAAGCCATTGCATGATTGGTGATTTTTAAATTGGTTTATTGGCATTATTGAAAATATAAATAAATACGTGCAATTGACGGCTGTGATAAAATTAATTGAACCCTTCCAGTAATTAAACCCAGGGTGCTTTGCCGCAAACACCGCACTTGGCGTTTCCGCTTTTGATGAGCTATAATTGTAGCGCTGTGCTTCATCCGGCGCAACCGCCGCACGGCGTTCCTTGCGGCGACGCCAGCGCCCCAGCGCCGGTGGCAGCGGCGGCCACTGCGCCTTCCGCACCGCGTTATGACGCCATTCGGCGAACGCCCTCTTGTTTAGCGCTCCCCGCGAATTTAAGGAGCAGCTCGGAGCCGCACAACACCGCCCGCTGCCTCCGCCTCGTTGCACCCCTCCCTCCACAAACCGTTCCTTGCAAATCCGCTCCGTTCCTAACCGATCCGACCGGGAGCGGGGGCTCAGTGCAACTGCTGACACTGCAGAGCCTCTGGCCTGGAGGGCCTTAGTTCGTGTCCTGACGGCGGCGAGATTTTCGACACTAGCTTTTCAGTTACGTCGAATTCCGTCGCTGTCTGGAGGAGAATTCCAACAGACGGTTGCTCTGCCGTGGTTGCTGAGATGAACACCAAGCGAATGCCTAACAAACGGGTCATGGACCGCGCCCGATGTTCCTCTTCCTTGTCATACCCCCCTGCCTGGCCTATCCTTTTCACACACACACACACACACACACACACACCTACACTAATATGTACTTCAATACCACACATGCCGGGAGAACGGTCGGGGACTTACAACTTGTCTCGTCCTCACTGGTGGGAGACACCTTGGGGGGAAACCCTGCTAGTCGACGGTAGGTCGGATCTACCAATCTAGTGGAGTAATATCAATGCTACCTGCAGATGAAAAAAACATACACTGCACTTACGGGACTAATTGCCTCGTGAGTTGACGCACCCCGAATCACTAACAATCAATCCATCAACCTAACTGATCAGACGGGTTAATCTCCATCCCGCTTCGCCCGGCTCTGCCCGCTATTCTTCGCCGTGTCTCCCCATTCCGATCTGCTGCTCGCGCTCCGCCCGGTTCCTAACCGACCACTTTTCCTTTCCCTCAGCCCACTCAGCTGGATCCTTCCTGCCCCCCTGTGCCGCGCCCAATCCCCATTCAATCCCCCTGCAACGTTCCTTCTCGCACGTCATGGCTGCACCTCGTCTCTCTTCTTGGTCTCACTCTCGGGATGTCCAGTGACAAAGGCTCGTCTCTCTTCATCTCGTCTCTCTTCATCCCATCCTGGTCATCTAGGTTTAGACTCCGCCGGGTAATAATCGCGCAACAATAATCTTGAACGATAGATTTAGGAAATGCGGGCGGAGTGGGGGCATTAGTTACAAAGTTGTTAGTTACTAGAGTATTTACAGTAAAGCCAACCTCTGGAAAATCAAAGTGAAACGTTTGCGGCCAGGTCATCGCTCGGGGTAAGCAACAGCAGGGACACTAAAAGAAGTTTTAGGTGCCTCCTTGAAGGACCTGGATCTGCCTCAGCCATTTATTTAGATAATAGTAATAAAGCTGAACAGAAGTTCTCGAATATGAAAGCAAATTGCTCTGAATGGCTTCTGTTTCGGGCCAACAAAGTTTGAATGCTTGGAATTTTGTCATTAATGCTTTCTGCGAGATTTTGCCTTCAACTGTTTATTGCTCAAGGGAGGGAGAAGCAAGGTCATCGTTCAAGCAAAGTTGCGCGAGTAGTACCTCTCCTCTTGGTTCCACCCTCCCCGATTCGTATGTTCTGCTCCTCCCAAACCTGCCACGCCCTTTTCCTCCACTCCAGTACTGCCATGCCTCGCCACACCTCGCCATACTTCGCTCGATCAGTCCTTCCCACTCCTCTGCAGTCCTTCCCGCCCCTCCCGGTTTCTTTTTCATCCGCTCCTCGCTTCTCCTCTCAGTTTGCTCAGCCCCACTCCTCCACGCCCTGCATCGCCCTGTTCCTCTCCGTCCCATTCAATGCCGATCTGTTTGGTTTGGTTTGTTTTTTTCGTGTTTCCGGGCGCGTCAACTGCTTTGGTCATTAGTCCCGTTAGTGCAGTGCATGTTTTTTTCTCGGGAGATGGCGGTGATCTTCCCCCGCTGCATGGCGAGATCCGGCGCCGACCTACCGTCGGCTAGCGGGGTTTCCCCCTAACCAGGACTCTCCCACCAGCGAGGCACCGCCCCAGCCGGGACAAGCTCTAAGCTCCCGACCGGTATCCCGGAATATGTGGTAGTATAGTGCATGTTAGTGTAAGTGTGTGTGTGTAAGGGGAGAGGATAGGAGAAGGAAGAGGAAGGACAGATCGCGCGCGGTCCGGGGCCCGTTTGGTAGGGTACTGCTCCGGCATTCGCCTAGCGTTGATCGGAGAAACCACGAAAAACTACCGATCAGAGCAGCCGGCCGCTAGAATTCTTCTCCAGACAGCGACTGAATTCGACCTAGCTGAAAAGCTATTGTCGAAAATCCTGCCACCGACAGGACTCGAACCTAGGACCTCCCGGCCAGAGGCGCTGCAGTGACATCAGTTGATGCACTGAGCTACCGCACCCGGTTGCCGATCCGTCTCGATACTCCGATCCCCTTTCCGTTTCCCATTCCGTTCCGCCATAGTTCGCCCCTCTCCCTCCCTATCTTGTCCCACCACTTCCCATCCCACTCCGCTTCGATGATCTCCGCTCTTTCCGGTTGTTTCTCCTTCCCACTACACCTTGATCCGTTGATTCCTTTTCGACCTTGCTCCGCTCCATTCCTTCTCGTTCCGACCCATTACTCCCCGCCCTGATACCATCCCTTCAAGACGAAGGAGGTAGAGTTATTTTCTCTATGCTTCAAGCACTGCCCTAATCCACATCTCCCTGCTTCCTCCCCGCCTTGCTCCATTCCTCTTTTCTTACTTTCCCCTTCCGACCACTTCGTTTCTCCCCGCCTCGCCCTATTCCTCCCTCACATTTAATCATAAATTACGCGAAAACTACTCACCTTATCAAATAATTGTGCATGAACTTTTTCAAAAACCTGATTTTTAGAAGAGATTTTGTTTAAGGAAAATTTTCTATCTTCAACTTTCCAGTTTTAAAATGTTAACTTTCTGCAATTTTCGAAAATAGAAATAGTTGGACAGAAACGAGACTAGAATCAATATTTAACCGTTCGTTGATAAATACGAAGAGAAAATATAAGAAAACGTTAGTAGCCGTTATTAAGAAAAAAATTGATTATTTTTTTAATTCTTTAAATTTAACACAAAATTACGCGAAAAGCCCTCATTTTCGAAAAATTGTAAATAACATTTTTTCAAGATCGTCTTTTATGAAGATTTCATTAAGGAAACAATATCAATCTTCAATAGGAAGATGCATAAAAACATTAACGTTTACAATTTTAGAAAAATCAGTGATTTCAACAATAATGGGACCACTAATTCTCTTAGGCGTCCTTTACGCTATCATAGGACAAAGTTTTCGGGCGCACGATTACAATACTTTCCCTTCCTACGAATTAAGCGGGAGGAAGTAAAAAGTGTTAGAATCATTAAAACATCGATATTTTAGAACTGGAATATAATAAAAGGATTGCCGCATGATATCTAAGCCTTATAATGAATAATATCCGTGAAAGTGACTGAGACATATTAACGTTCATTGCTTACGTATTTTTGATTGAGTAATTCCGCATCACTGGAATTACGTATTCCAATATATTGCATGCGTAACGGAGGGAAATGCCTAAATCCTCCCATAACTCCTGGAACTACAAACCCCTCCTCGCTAGCGTTCTGCTCCTCCCCCTTTCAGTATCAAACGCACTCCCACAAGTGCCCACAAACCCGCATCCCAGCTACCCGTCTCCCCTTAGCGGCTTCTCTAAGAGCTTCCTGGAACTCGGTCGTCCATGAATTGTAACCCCTTCCTACCCTCCCTCCCCCCCCCCTCCCACGCAGACAGCGCTCCCGCTGTAAGCCCGTAGCGAGTAATTGAGTGAGCTGCCGGCAACTGCGGTGGAGGCAATGGCAGCAGCAATGGGTGCACTTCCCCGCGCTTCATTCGGAGGTTACGAGTTTAAGAATTGTTCTTAGGGCTTCGGATTTATATAAAAACATCTTCCAATCAAACGAGAAATTTTCTAAAAACTGTAAAACTCTATTCGTTCAATTTCAACGTGCAATGAATGACATTAATATCTCATTGAATTTAGTTCTGTACATACATAAACAGGCAGTACGTTCACGTGGATAATCTAGAAACAATATTTATTCTAAGTAATTCTCTTTTGTAAGTTCTCCAGTTTGCACAATAGTATATTAATATCAATACTATAGATTAATTACAATTTTTCTCATTGTGAATATTGTCAAGACACTAGACTTTCCGCTCAGAAATTGCTTTATTCGTAATGACGATTTTGACTGACATACTCCTCAACTAGCAAAGTGAAGAAAAAGGATTAAGCCATTATAAATGAAATAGCTTTTTGAAATTATAAATATGAATATCATTTTTCATTTTGAAGTAAATAGCAATTTTATTTTATATTTGAATTTATTTTCGGATCAACGCTCTCATTCGAAAATATCCGTGTCCCGCGCTTTAAAAAGGTGGCAGCAGGATTTTAGACGGATGTTGACCTGCGCCTCGCGCTCAGTAATTTGGAGTTCCACAACGAGGTCAGCGCATTCACGATATTTCAATCCCATTCAATTTTATTCGTAATTTGTTCACAGGATTTACCTACAACAAATTGCCGAGTATATTCACGGCGCGAATAATTTCTAATAAATAGCTTACAAATAAATTCTGATAGAACAGATAGCATAAGATACAATGTAAATAATACAAATAATACAGAAACACAATAAAAAATAATACAATAAAATAAGATACAAAATAATTGAGACAACAGAACATACATATATATACAAAACAAGCTGTATCAAATGAGGTTTGACCCATCTTAGAAATATGATCATTTATTAGTTCTTGTGGAATTTAGCTTGAACTATTCATTTATAAAGAATGCCCATAATATCAGAATTGATCAAATAAAGTAGTACTGAATTTTAGGTCTTTCAGAGTTTAGATTAACCAAACAATTGGAAAATTATTATGAATCATTGTGATATGACCCTGATCTTTATAGATTGGGCACTGACATAAAATATGATAAAGATTTTCTTGAGTAATCATATTACATATCAAGCAGATTTTTTGAATTTATTTTACTTCAAAAACAACAGTTAAAAACTGCATATGACGTGCTATGGGGAAAAGTGAATTGTGTGCACATTTTCAAAATACTGTGATCCCTACACTAAGTCATATACTACTTAAATTTTCGAGAAATAAAAAGAAAAAAAGAGAAAAGAAAAAAAGCTCCTATGTAATAAAATCTATTTTCAAGGATAAAAAGGCAATAAATTTTGGCTCTTATCCATGTTGTCCTTCGGAATAATACTTCCTGCCGCGACAACATGGAAACTAATTGAATGTATTTTGATTGAATTTGAATGTATTTTGTACCACATATTTCTACAATTGATGTTGATCTCTTTGTCACTGGACATCCCGATTTGGGCGACTACTCTAGTAATGGAAGTAGGGAGAGCCAAAGTTAGATATTTCTCTGCTTCTGTAGATTGCAGATTCGATTTAGTAGATTCCAGATCCAATTTCTCGATATATTGTACAGTATGATAAATTCATGCTTCGACGTGTATCGTCCACAAAGATTTTACTTACAATTGTTGCAACAATCGAGGCTCATTCCCGATATTAATAACCGAGTTAGCGCGTGGCCACAGCCACCAACGTTACCGCCGCCGCCGCGGACACGCCGTAACAAAAAAACCGGCGCCCCCAACGCCACCACCGCCGCCGCCGCCACCGCCGCCCCCCCCCCCCCCGGCCACCGCTGTCCCCGCTGTCGCCGCCACCGCTATCGCCGCTGCGAGGCGTAACAGAGAGTGGAGGAAAAAGAGGAAAGATCGCTAGTTTGGAAGCAGGTTTCGTTTGGGTGCTGCGGCCGACAAGGGTTATGCACCCACAATAGGGAGAGTTAGGGGACCTGCACTACTAGGATTTGAGAAAAACTCGTAGCGGGCGGCCACAGTGTTTGCTTTTTACCTCTGTGTAACCATGTGGAATTTGTGGTGGACGGAGTAGTTTCGCGTCAGATTTTCTTGAGATTTTTGAGATTCCTTGGCGTGTAATTCCTCTATTGCTTCATCCTCATTTACTATCCCCATCAGCATCGTTATGCTGATTTCAATTTACAGCGTAAGAAAGTCAGACACATGGAATCATAAGGGGCATGATTACTTGTGACAAGTTGGTCACGTTTCTACTTCCACATCTGGACTTACATTCAGATCTTCAGCCCATCCAAGCTGAATATTGGTAGATTTTCTTTGGCTTCTAAATTGCTCCTGCCTCTTATTAAATATTTATTCACCAACATAAACATTGACGAATTTATAATATTCTTTCAAGTCATTTGACTCTGACGCAGTCTCTTAACATACATTAACTTTCTAAAGAAGATCGTGCTGATTTTAACAGAATTTTTTTCCACACTCCAATTTGCACTAGTATTCTCATTTGCATTAGCTAAATTGATTGCAAAATCTTAATGGACTTCTAAAGCAACTGATGTATACTGGAATTGTGCGACAGAAATGAGCACTAAGAAAATGGTGTTTTCCATCACAAAAGCTGTATCAGTTACTCATTTGCAATTGTATTCTTGTAATATTAGCTCCATTGTTCAAAATAATTGTTCTCTCTTCCAGCCATAGATTACGACGCTCAAATTGAGATTTTGCGCTTGACATTCGTATATATGTGTAGCGTGTCGTCTGTTGTTCTAATTCCCATTAATACTAGGTACTATTACAAAAGTCATATAAAATTAATATATTAATGTCCGCAAACTCAGAAATTCCCTTTTAGTGTATATATTTAATGAAGTGAAACGCATGTTCCTGCCGGATTCTCTCGTAAGGATGTTATCTTCAAACCCTTCACTGAAAGAAAATATTCTGCTTATATTCCTCAGGTACGATACCTTCGCACACGTCTTAGTCAATTTAACTCTCCACTCCTTTTCTTCCATTGAACTGGTTATATTACATGCATTATTTCAAATTCCCCCTGAGCACAGATTTTGATAATAGTAACCAATATCCCTGAGTCACGAAATCCCTTGTCATATTTTTTTAAAATAAACTTAAGATTGTCACCTCATCTTCCACAAACATAACATCTCTACAAACAAAAGTTTCCTCATCTGCCAACGGAGTGTATCCCAAAGTTTTGATCCACATGACGCGACAGTTTCGGTGTGTAGTTTCCTACTTCCTTGTCCCTGCTTCATCTACTACATCATTCATCTTGTCTCGGTAACAAATTTCCACCACTGAATTCACGATTGCCACACGAGTAACCAGCGAATTTTGCCGCGCCGCCACGTTCGCCGAAAGAGGAAAGCGCGTAGCGGGTGGAAGCAGCGGCGGCGGCGGCGGCGGCGGGAGAGGGACCGAATGGAGATCTGGAGCAACGAACGTCTGCGGTTGGCCGCAGTTGCGGCGGTTCGCCTCAGCGAGTCAAGCCGCAGTCGACAGCGTATGCCGCGCTGTATACTCTGTTGAAACCCTCAAATTATCGCAGTAGGTGCGCGGTCGACGCCGTAACCGAAGGCTCTCCATCGTCACCACTGCTGCTACTGGCTCCGTTTCTGTCTGGTTGACATCGCGTCCCAAGCTTACCGCCCCACCAACTCGGCGTATTCTGTCTCTTGGACATCAAGCATTGCGCGAGCGATAGTATTAACTCTTCAATATTAATCACTATCAGCTCCAAGGGGATTTATCAGCCTCCACAACAATATTGTCAGTTTAACCTAATTTCATTTCTCCTACATCACCTCCTCCACAAGCACTACAATACTACCAACTCAATTACCGCTACTACTGACCCCACGACAGTGAGACATATGGAGAAAGGTCAGCTCGTTCGTTTCCATGCCGGGTTGTAGCTAGGCAACTCCATATGGAATTTGTGGTAGATAAAACTGGTTTTCTTGCGGTTCTCCTCATCTTATCTCTCGTTTCTTCGTTCTTCTGTCATTCACGGCACCATGATTACCAACTGCCCAACATATTACTATTTATCATCAGTGGTAGTACATATTTTTGCCCGGGAAGTCGTTACCGTCACCACATTCACAACAGCACGTGACATCACCTGACATCGAAGCAACATATTTTCCTCTAGTCATCACTACACCGCCGAACACTCAACTGCCATCACCACGCGCACGCCCTCGCCCCCACGCCCGCCCCCGCGCCCGCCCCCAAGCTCGCCTACCAGCCCGCTCTCGCGCCCGCCCCAGGCCCGCCCCACGCCCCACGCCCGCCCCATGCCTGCCCCTGCACCGCCCGCGTCCTCCCCGCGCCCGCCCCACGCTCGCCCCATGCCCGCCCCATGCCCGCCCCATGCCCGCCCCATGCCCGCCCCGCCCGCCCCAGGCCGCCCCACGCCCGCCCCACGCCCGCCCCCGCCCGCCCCACGCCCGCCCCATGCCTGCCCCTGCACACGCCCCGCGTCCTCCCCGCGCCGCCCACGCTCGCCCCATGCCCACCCCATGCCCGCCCCATGCCCGCCCCATGTCCGCCCCACGCCCGCCCCCAGGCCCGCCCCACGCCCGCCCCAGCCCGCCCCATGCCTGCCCCTGCACACGCCCGCGTCCTCCCCGCGCCCGCCCACGCTCGCCCCATGCCCGCCCCATGCCCGCCCCATGCCCGCCCCATGCCCGCCCCATGTCCGCCCCATGCCCGCCCCATGCCCGCCCCATGCCCGCCCCCACGCCCGCCCCATGCCTGCCCCTGCACACGCCCGCGTCCTCCCCGCGCCCGCCCCGCTGCCCGCCCCCATGCCCGCCCCATGCCCGCCCCATGCCCGCCCCATGCCCGCCCCATGTCCGCCCCACGCCCGCCCCAGGCCCGCCCCACGCCCGCCCCACGCCCGCCCCATGCCTGCCCCATGCCCGCCCCATGCCTGCCCCATGCCCGCCCCCGTGCCCGCCCCCATGTCCGCCCCCACGCCCGCCCCCAGGCCCGCCCCCACGCCCGCCCCCACGCCCGCCCCCATGCCTGCCCCTGCACACGCCCCGCGTCCTCCCCGCGCCCGCCCCAGCCCGCCCCCATGCCCGCCCCCATGCCCGCCCCATGCCCGCCCCCATGCCCGCCCCATGCCCGCCCCATGCCCGCCCCATGCCCCGCCATTTTCGGCTCCCTCCCGCTGCGCCCGCCTCTACCTGATTACTTTCTCCGATGGTGACCATTGTCTTGTTAGTCGCGCGCCACGCATGCCTTATAAATCATACGTCGCCCTAGTTAGCGCATGATAGGATTGGCTTTAAAGCGGTCATAATGTCCACTTACAAAATCACTTGCAGTGCACTTGTAAAAAAATTGGCGGTCGTGGTGTTGAGAAAAAATGTTAAAGTACTTCAAATATTTCTCCAGTCATTTATCCAATGTGGTCTTTTTGTAATAAGACATTTAATGGGCCATTGCTGAACCGCTGGCCAAAGATTCTTATCGTGGCCTGGCACCAGGATTGAATATGACATTAAAAATGTTCCGCCAGGTGAACAGGTGTTAAGATTTATTTTCCTTTCTTTTGAAATATTCCAGTAATGTTTAATGTATTTGTATATTTAATAATAGAATTTATTATAGCAATACAGCTGTGTGTCAATTGATTGCGTCATTCGTTTGTATGATTCAGTAAACTTTAATGTGAGCATTTACCGAAAAAGTAGTGTTTTTGTTAGTTTTTATGTGCTTCACCTAAAATTTATTTATTTTTTCTTCTTTTAATCTACACTAATCTACACCACAAAGAAGTACTGAAAGTTCAAAAACCTACTTCAAAAGCTTCACAATATACCAAATTATTATAATTAATAAAGTATAATTGTTCTCGTAATTATTAAGTAGATTTTTTCTTAATCTTTAATCAGGTTAATTTTGTTAGCATTTTTTTTCTTAGTTCCCAGATTTTGTTGCCTTCTTCTTCATTCCTAATAACAAGAAACATATTTACAAATCAAGCGTAGAAGTCGAAACTGTAGCGTCAAAATTTTATCATTTTGTAGGTGAAAAATCTTTTAAAAATATTTAATAGTCTGGGTCCAACTCAACAATTGCTACTTACAACGCGTTAATGATCATAACGGAGGCACAGGTGCAAGTTGTAAAGCTCTCAAAAAGTAGCAACTTGCAAGCCATAAAAGCACTAGAGCGTGTAAAAAGAGTTCGTTTTTTTGTACCAGAGGACACTGAACTTCCTACTTACACACAGACAATATCTAGTATGTAGTAAAAATACCGGTCGTAATTTATCCCCTGGATATATCGCAAAGGAGCGAAGCAATTTCACGACCGGTTCCGGGGCTCCCGGAGAGTCTATAAACGTAAGTTACCGGTGTCTAAATTCTCCCGTGGGGCGATACTTATTTACTTTAGTAGATTCTTTGAAATACGATTCTGAATAATAAATTATGTAATCGTGTTGCCACCTGAATAAAATCAAATTGAAACGTTTCTTTGAGAGATGTCTAAGACATGAAGGTATAAACCTGTTCAACGAATTTATGCTATTATGTTTTTGAACTTCATAAAGATCTGCTGGTTCCAAAATCTATTCCAACAAACTTATTTTGTCATATTCGAAATATTTCTTTGATATTTTAATTGAAATTATTTACACGATTCAATGGGTTATTTTCAAAGAGCCAGTAATGGCTTTTGGTGAGTTCATTTTATACCAGCGGAATCCCTGCGAATGTTACGCATTTTGTAATCCACTGCTTTACATGTGAAAACTGATTCATACTAGTAACCAATTTCTACTGACCTGGCCCATTGGTTTACTGAGATTTGCTTTACATCACTATAGGCATAGTTTTGTGCATGAGAAAGAATTATAATATTACTAAGCATTTATTAATAAACAAACATATTAAGTCCCATGAGATTAAATTGCACAAACTCTGACACAATCAAAAAGTGCAAAAGTAAATTTCGACATTCTGCTCATTTGTGATCTCACAGTCTATGGAGATAAGGTAACCTAAAGATATAAACCTCCAGGAATGTAATGTAAGGTTCAAAAGAAGTCCTCATCTGGAGGAAATGATATTAGAAACAATTAGGTCCCCACCTAAGTAATACCTCTGAGTTGCTCCCTCATGTTCCTCGCACATTCTTCCTTTGTTGCGCCCATATTCCCCACACGTTCGTCGGTTGTTCCATACCTATAGCACACTTACGGGGTTTTGAGTTCATGGTTTTTGTAAGTAGTACAAAATCCACCACCTTTCGCTTGGCGTTTTCTATATTTTTATAGTCTCATAGACTGAGTCACTAGGAACTTTACAAGTAATGGTACACTTATTATACCTGGTTACACAATGATATTTTACACTATTTTTTGTCTTTTTACAGAGAGTCGACTAAATTTATATAAATAATTCATCTCATATTTAATTATGCACCTCACTGATTTTAAACATTTGTAATACCTCCAACATCCTTTTCATGTCACCAAAATATTTTTATATTCTTAAGCAATTATTTCGCGTGTGGACGAGAAATTATTGCATTCTATTAATTGGTGAGAAATAGTGTTCACAGTTTCACTTTTAGGACATCTAATCGTTGGATCCTTTATGAACTTTTGGATTTTTATGAACTTTTCGGATGTGTGAGTTCAAAGATGACAACTTAATGTCAATGAATATGTTGTGGAAAATCTTATATAACGCTGGTAAACACAGTGACAGATCCAGGGGGGCATCGAGGCCATGTCCACCCACAAAAAAGGCCTAGAGAAAAAATGTTGTTATCTTTTTATTTGCTATAATTTTTTTAAAATATTTATTTACATTGGAATTATGTAATTGTTTAAAAATAATATTGTATAGTATTATATATACTACAAAAATTTACAAGACAATAACCAATTGTTTATTATTTAGCAAAAATCTACGATGCCTCCCCCCCCCAATAATCGGCAGGATCCGCCCCTGTTTACACAAGAGACATTTCTTTCAAAACGTCCCTGATTCGAAGGTATCCCTCCTCCACGATTGTTTTGATAGGTACAGGAGCTCTCAGGAGACAACACACCCACTGGCAATTTCAATAATGAGTATTTTATCTGTTCAGTTTCAACTTCTACAATTCTATTGTTCAGCATTGACTATAAAAAATGTCGAAGTGACGGTCATGAGGTTTGATGAAAGCGTAGAAACGGTGATGTATGTTGGATTATTCGATTGATTGGTGATTTCGGTCGCGTCATCTAATATATTTTGTCCCCTAACAGTAGTGCATGTTTTCCCCTCCGGAGGAGGCGGTGATCTTTACCCATGGGATGAAGAGGTGCCGACCTTCCCAACGGGTAGCGGGGTTTTCCTCAACCAGGTATCTCCCACCAGCAGGACACCACCCCAGCCGGGAGAAGCTCTAAGCCCCCGACATGTGTGGTAGTGTAGTGCGTGTAAGTGTATGTGAGTGTGTATGTAAGGGGTGAGAATGATAGGACAAGAAAGAGGAAAGAAATACTCACTTGGTGTTGATCGGAGAAACTACAGTAAACTCTAATCAGGGCAGCCGGCTAGAATTCTCCTCCAGACAGAGACTGATATCAATCTAGCTATGTAGCTAGTGTCAAAAATGCTGACACCGTCGGGACTCGATCCTAGGACCCCCCATCAGAGGCACTGCAGGAATATTACTTGATGCCCTGAGCCACCTCTCCCGGTAAAAGTGTGTTCGAGAGCAGTCAAAGCTAATCAACTAAAACAAAAACAGTATGGTCATTATGAGAAGGCAGGTCGTGCAATAAGAGTTTGTTATACAAGTACTTTCTAAACTCCGGTGCAGTCTAAGTTGCCTACAAATCCGGGATGGAATGCCAGAAATGTCGCTTGCCTGACAGCGTTATAGAAATTTCCCACCACACGTACTGAGGAAAACATAAACCATTTTTGTGCCCTCAATGTCCTAGAAGTTTATAACACTTATTCTGAACCATCCTGAATATAAACGATATTAACATTTAAAAATAAGTTACTAAATGAAAACTCCAGACAAAACGAATGAAGAGACAATGTTAACAGGACAAATTCTCGCCCTTCCAATATTTGTAATTTAGTGTTCTTAAACTCGCTTGAGCACCAAATTTACAGCAAAAAAATCGAATGAAAGGAAAATAATGCGCCATTTTGAAGCCCAGGAAGATTCATTTTCTCAATTGACTTTCAACAAAGCTCTCAGAAGAAACTGACATCATTTGAACAATTATTGTTGTGTAGCTTTCCCAACGAATATTCAACATATTGTTTCTGCAGGGGAAAAAGTATTTTGTGTCTACTACAGTTGTAGAAAAGATAATCATCTCTTTTACAGGTTTTGACCTGGAGGCAGCGCTCATGTAAGTGGAGGTGATGGCTTGGAGTTCGAGTTCCGTGTTAGGCATGGGTATTTCCATAATGTATATGTGCCTCAGGTGAGCATTATTCCTTCCAAAATCATTTATTTAGATGATAATTAATTTATATTGACAAAATAAAATAAACAATCTTAACAGTTAACGAGACAGCCTGAAAGCCTGGGCGCTCAGGTTTTCTCAAGGATCTTCTTCAGTAGAAGTAGAAGAATGTGGGAAGAAGTGGGGGGGGGAGAGCTGCGGGTACTGTACATTTGTTGACCGCCTCACCACGGTCGTAAAAACAGGGCAAGAAACATTGGTGTTAAAAGCACCGTCTTCATTCATTGTATAAAACATCAAATGTTTTTATGGAAAGATTGATGTTTTGGAAACATCGGCGTCGATCGGATCTCTTGTTCCCCTGGCCTTCGCTCAGAAAATAGTAAATAAATATTACCTTTAACATTATCATCATACTGTTCAATTTAATGAACGTCTTTCCAAAAAAGACCAAACATTTTTTTGTATTCCAGCATTATAAACGACCTTTTCTGCTGTCAAAATTAATAAACAAGGGCATTTTACGGCATAACTTATGAGATATTTTACGGCACGAATAATTGCCAATCAGGACGTTAAAACTTTGTCCCGCCAGGGGTGGTGCCCGGCTGGTGGCATTAATACCTGGCATCCCATAGTCAGCCAATCGCACCGAGAGAATCGTGAGGAGGTAGCGGCAAACGGATCAGCCGACCACAGATGTCATATACCCGAGACAAGAAAGTTGTTTCGCAAAATTATATTTGATTCTCTCATAATTTAAATGCTGTTATACAAAAAAAACTTATAAAACTCGCTTACACATTCCTACAAATTTGAAAACTCGCTTCTAATGTCACTCGTTTTCAAATTATGTACTATGGAATAAAACTTAGAATTACAAACTAATTGCATAAACGACTATTCTTTTTAAATCTTCCATCATTTAACACCTTAAAATACCGCAGCGGAAACTTCTGTTTCGTTGGCCTCGCTCGGGCATACCAGACGGCATCAGAGGTGGCGATGGCCAGGGCGGGGAGTGGTGGGGTGCGGTGGGCGCCAACGAAAAACACGCTGCCGTGTGTCAAGTGGCATAATCCCGGTCCAAGTTATAAGCGCAGTCTTTCTCCTGATATTGCGTTAGCCTTGAGTAACGTCGCGTGGAAGACATTAAAATATCAACTGAGATTATCTCGTTCCCGCGGGGAGCGCTTTCTCCGCCTCCGCGACGCGCGACTCCTCCCGTTTTCTAATGTGCTCGCCCGCTCCACGCGGCAGCGGTTGCAAGGTGGCAGCGGTTGGTAACACTGACGACAGACATGGCACGAACTCAAAAGGGAGTTTTGCCCGCTTTAGTGCACAATAATCGACTGCAATATCGATTTTCTGCGGATGCGCAGATGCATCAACGTGATGCGAAACTTGAACCGCGCATGCGCAGAAGATTTCGATTGCTTTAACGTACGAGGGTGGAAAAACTCCCTAAATACGTTGGACGGTCCTAGAATTCGATTTACCATGGTGGTAGGATTTTCAATACTAGCTAGGTCGAATTCAGCGGGTGTGTGGAGGAGAATTCTACCGGCCGACTGCTCTGATCGGTAGTTTTCCTTGGTTTCTTCGTTTAGTACCAGGCGAATGGTGGGGTAGTAACCTAACAAACGGGCCACGAACCGCGCGCGATCTGTATTTCGTCTTCTTTCTTCTGACCTTACACACACTCTTACACACCCTTACACATACCCATACACACTTAAACTTACATGAACTACACTACCACACATGTCGAGAGACCAATCAGGACCTTAGAACTTGTGCCGGCAGGGGGCGGCGTCTTTGTTCAAATACGTTCTTTCAGTATGTGGCATTGAACTTATCAATGATTCGTTGGAGCTGTTAATCTTATTATCCCGTTCAAAAGTTCCCAACATTCAATGGTCTTGTATTACCTCCGTACAGGATATGAACTACTAATATTGGAATTTCAAAATTATAAACATTGAAACAACAACTTGCGGGTATTTCAAACGTGAGTAGTTAAATTTAAGTAAGGCCACATTTTGACGCTTTGTTTGCTAATATTTACAAAAAAGACATAGCATATTTGCATTAGAACAAATGCCAAATGCAAAAATGCATACCATTCGAAGATTCTCGCAATTTTGCATTTGTATCGTAGGTTTTCGCAAATTTATTTTTAACTTTCTCATATACATACGTATATGTACTATAGAGAAGGTTATGTAATGCTCCGGAATATCAATTTCAAGATTTTATCGGAAATTACGTTTTGGGGTCCCTTGATACCGAAAAATTGTATTTATTTCAAAACGTCCGTCCGTCCGTCCGTCTGTCCGTCTGTCTGTGTGGTGTATGTGAACATCACTAGCATCTTAACTATGCATAGGACTTTTTTCCAAATTGGAAAACCCCTGTCCATCTGGTCTGAGTCGAAGCTCTACTATTTTGAAGAACATTAATTTATGGGGGTATTTTACATGAAGTCCACGGACATTTTCATATTTCTCTCAAAAAACGACTCCAATTTTTATCTTTAAACTTTTCCGACGGGTAGTGGTAATTGTGCTGTTAAAATGACATAAAGTTCATTTTGATTTATTTTTTCTTCAAAGATTAAACAAGTGATATTTTAAAAGTTCTCTCACTCCGTTAATATGCACATTTCCAGCAATTTATAAACACTCTAGCATTTGTGAGTAAAAGTGCTTCAAATGACTTAAAATGAAGTTTTTCGAAAACTCAAAAGTTTTTATGAAAAGGAGCTATAAATTTTGCATATACAGTAACGCATAAACGCCATTTTAATAAAAACCGCTCGAAATTTTCTAACGAAATTTGCCATTTACGACTCTTCTTTAATATTCTTAAAGTAACATCTCGGTTCTACAATTAGGAAACCGAAAAATTGTGAAAATGTCAAAAAACTTTACTTCGGGCGGTGATAGAAGCTGGGAAGAGGATGGGGCAAGATCGTAAAGACAGTCCACACCAAGGAAACGTTACTACGAGAAAGTCTGTGTCATTATGTAGCACGACTAGTTAGAAATATGTTAATTCGAATCAAAATTGAAATGTAATCTGCAGTGCGATTCACTTGGTAATTCAAATGTTCACTTAAAGATGACAACATCAGTGTTTAGAGTGAAAGTTGCCTTTGCGTACTGGAGTTAAATCAACCTCACCTACATAGATCTATTTAGGTGACGTTGGTTCAATTTTTGACATACTCATGAAGATCATAGCGCCCACACGTTTTTGGAAATTTCTTTTAATCTTATAGTTGGATCCAAAAACAATTTATCAGTTCGCCATCAAGATACCGAGACGCGTCGTCTGACATTTCATATGTCTCGATTGGAGTACGGGAAGTCGTGTAATCTGAGTTCTGGATCCGCACACTCGGAGTTGCTCAAATACTGTATAGGGATTTATAAGATCTGTTCATGTATGTTGCTGTGGACTATAGCAGGAAAGCCTACTTAATATCCACTGTGTACCCAATACTACATAATAACTGAACATGTTTTATCAAGTCACACGTCAGATGATTGCTGAACATTGCGTTTATATACCCTCAGTAATCTTAGTATTTAAAAACGATCAAGTTTTTTTTCGATACAAATTTGTGAATTGACAGAAGGGGTGTAAATGACAATAGATCTTTATTGTGCCCGACCCTGCGACAGTGTCATTGGAACCTTAGTTCGCGGGCAGTCACAATTACAGTGCATTCCCTGCTTACAAAAGATGCTCTGGAGTCTACAACAACGTTACGAATCTTGAAAATGACTAGAAATTTTCTGTATTGCTTGGGCTGCAACGATATCGAAAAGTTACATTACACATTGCACGAGAATTTACGCATCTGAAGTCATCATGGTAAAATAATTTTTAATTTCTCACTTCCGCTTACGCAGTAGAAAGACAGTTGCCTAATGATGCGCGAAAAAACGGTAACAAAAAAGTGGATAAATCCAGTTGGTAAATTTAGAAAAAATGTTCTAACACGTGGTGTAGCCAGAATTCATGTTTTATGGGTCTTTGACGGGAAAATGTCCATTCCTTCGCACGTCTGTCCGTCTATCAACACTAGCGGCTAAATGGTTCAACCGATTTTCTCCAAAATTGATGTTACTCAATCGATCTGGCAGATGTCACAGCGGCTTGACTTTGAAACCGATATTTTAGTTTTGAATGTACTTTATATGAAGCCCCTGGGACATTTTCCAATTTTTCACAAAAATTCCAATTAAATTTTGTTGTTGGACTGATGTTGGATGTTTTGTTTAAGAGAATGTTGCAGGTCTCAAGTTTGCTGAAAATTCAAATTTTAACTTTTTCGGCGTCTTCCTACAACTATAATGTCCAAAAGAGAGATATTTTTCCTAAATTAAATCTGTTTCTTAAAGATAGATTTTGAAACAAGGTCATATATACTTTTTCGAAAATTTGAGTACTTTTAGAGTAATTTTGCGTGAAATTACGAGCGCGAAATTTCGTGCTCTTTTGGCACCCCTAGTTTATTATTAACATTATGAGGAAGAAGGTGGTGTGTATTTATTTTACCTGAATGACTTTAAAGCTGCGTTAATAGTTCTCCGCCTCTGCAGAGCAATAGTTTTCCCGTTTTGCAATGCGCAGGTCTGCTGATTGCTGAAGTATTATTAAATCGATGTTTGGAACAGTTGCAGTTATTTTGTCGTCATTCGAATTATATTTATAAAAAATGCTGGATGGCTGGGGTTTGTAGTTAGAATGAAGATCTTTTACTTCCAATTATTTTTCATTCGTAAGTGTTCACTTGTTCGTTAAATGCCATAAAATGTTGAAGGCTGATAGGCATGAACAGTAATGTCACCTTACATCCATGTATTATTACAATGTTTCAGAATTAAATAAGATTATTTCGTTTTCATTGGACTATTCACTTCCTTGTATTGTATTTATCCTTCGTTTAATATATTTCTGAAAAATATGTACATGTGTCAAACACCAGATAAAGATACTTCATTGCGGTATTTTCTTCCAATACAGCGTTAACGAGGGGATACAAACAATGGCGGGTAGCGACCACAACAGCCTAATCAGCATCAGCAATGAAAACTGCGCAACCACAGGGCGGGCATGACTTCTTCGCTCCACTCTCCAGACCCCGCCCCCCGTCATCACCCCCTCCCCATCCCCCCTTCCGCTGAAACTGTCGTTGTCACCGCCACCCACATCCGCCCCTCCACGGTGCCACGTCTCCTTCACGATCACCGCCCAAGTCAGCACCACCGACGCCACCACCGCCAGCGTGACCGCGCGCATGAAGCGGACGCCGCCGCAGCCAAATGCCACAGGGCGCCTCGCCTTGCGCAAAGGGCGGTCGGCGTCGCCGCCACTCGCCGTGGGACGCATGGGCGGCGACGCGGCGGCGCTGGCGACAAAGAGCGCGGACCGATCACGATGTGCGGGAAGAAATTCAAGCGACTCGCGGAGACTGTACCACGTATGCATTCAATGTTAAATTTGTCTCTTTCCGGTGCATTGTCTAAAAAAAGGTTACTGCAAAAGTTTGACCTTTTATATACTAAAATATACAGTTACCATTTTGACATTTTTGGTGTTGATTAAAAAGTATTTAATTTTCAGCTCACAGCTTCTGGGATCGATCTTAGGCAGTATACTAGCTTCCCGTTCTGTGTTCCCGAGTTCGAATTCCGGTCGAGGGAAAATAGAGCTGTAGCTTTTCCTTTAAAAATCGTACCTGTTTCTGTAGCTGTGTGACAGAGAAAAGCTCAAGAAGGTCGATCTTGCTAGTTACGGCGATGAGAATACGTAATGTTTGCCTCATGTCGCTCTTACCCCCAAGTTTGGGAATTTAACTAGGCCCATGTGTGGAGGGCACCGGTAGCTGGCCGGCGAAGTCGGACTGCCGACCCAATAACGCCAAATACGGACACACACATTTTTACTTTTCTAATTTCAGTTTTTGGATCACATTTTTCCATAAACGTTTGTATATTTCTTTTGTTTTAAAAAATTGGTCTATAAAATTAGGGTTCATTTTCATTACTCCTGTAAAAATTAATCCCGTGGATTGTATTTAATAGTAAATAATAGTTTTCGAAAACTGGCACAGTAATTACATAATGAACGGATAATGGCAATTGAAATATTACTACAAGCACCTGAACGTTGTTTAATCAACACAAAATACTAACGAATTCGAACGAAAATCCATGGAAATCCATGGTTGTTAGAAGTGTCAAAATAGGTAGCGTCGTTTGAGGGCACTAGTAAATTTATTTGAGAATTAAATATATGGGCTGGAATGTTTTCTGTATTATTATTATTATTATTATTATTATTATTATTATGGCGTGTTAGTTGTTATCTCGCAATAAACATAATAGCAATATTCATGGTGTCTATAGATATTTTAAATGAAATTTACCTATCATGTATTATGATAACGCGATCACCAAATAAAAATGCTAATAATACAATTATTTTGTCGAGTGAAATAATTTCTTACATCTTTAGATTTTTCTGGTATAAAAAATAACTCAGAATTTCTATGTTAGCTTTACGAGTTGTATGTGAAGAATGGGAGAAAATATTAACAGGATACCTTTTAAGGGCTATGAAGTGAAATGGAGTAAGGAGGCAAGTTTATTAAGAAAGTGTTATTTTTCGTGTTATTAACGAAATATTATGTTGGTATTCCATCAGACACGCTATACATACGAGAACAATTATCAAGTTGCATAATATTATTACGATACACTGAATATTAGAACAGAGAATATAAAATATTTTCTACACCAGAAGAAGATAATTTTACAGAACTTGTATTTCAGAAAGTAACAGTTTCAAGTCGGTTTCTCCGCAAACGAGAAATACTAGAGAATTACCTATGTCAAAACACTCTCACAAAATCGTGCAGGACCACATTTCCTCATTCTTTCCCTGGCCATTATTTTCTCTAAGTTACCTATCATGGGACTATAAAGCATATCTCCAATAAAAAACAATATTACTGAATATTCTCGACCTTAGCTGCAAATTGCTTTTGAGGATAATGAGAAAGGATAACGATAACTACAGCACCGATACGAGCGGTATACAAAAGCGTGTGCTGTTGAAAAGCTCTAAGTGAAATGATCATCGTTAACGAGGAGAATTAAAGATAAGTAACCAGAGGAAGGAGAGTTTAATGATGCGAAACTAATTCTGGTAAAGATGTAGGCTTAATTTCACGAGTTTGCCGGCACACGTCGTTCGGAAATAAGCTTATAGCTTCAAATAAAGTGTGGTTGACAGAACCATATTTTAAGCAGTTACTTCATCAATGTTTAAATAGAATATTTTAAATAAAATGTCGCTTAATGACGTGTCTAGTCACATAAATAGGCAAGAGAGGACAAGAGTATGTATTATTCAGAAATCATTCGAATTAAAGGGATGGTAATACACAAGTTTCAAGTGTTATTTTTATTGCTCATTGACTTAGATTATGAATACATATCTTCTATTCACATGCGCACTTTACATAATTTCACTTTTCATTTAATATATTAAATTGAAAAAGAAAACATTACTAGATTTAAGCCCAAAAAACAGGAAATATTTCAATAGAATAAAAGCAAAATTTACGTGATGATTCATGATGATTATTATGAATTTTTCGAAGAGATCGTGTGACCATGATACACACAATAGACGTACTATTGGTTAACCTTATTACAAAAGAAACTAAACACCAATTTTTCAACTTCGTAAAAGCCATAAATATACAAACTTAATATCGAACTTGAAAACGAATCATAATAGTGGATAAACATTCAAAACACGAGAAAGGATGAATTACTCGAAGATTTTACGACTGAACCAGATCTGGAAACAAATCAAGGAAGTTAAAAAGCGAAACAGGACTACAATCAGTAATAATTATACCTACGTGAAATTGCAGCCTCTGAATCGAAGCTACGAGAGAACGGCAGCAAGGAGCACCCAAACTCAGTCGCGAGGTGGCGACACTCGAGGGATAGGGGCGGGCAATCACGCGACGAAGCGATGCGGGGGTGAGATGGGAGTGAGGTGGGGTGGGGCATTGGTCGGGCATTCACCTAAAGACGTCGTGAGCTTGCCATCAGCGAGCGATAGGGCGACCGCAGACGAAATAGACTTGCACCATCCGCCGCCATCTCCGCCGCCGCCGCCCCCTCCTCCTCCGCCGCCCCCGCCGCCTCGCCCGGCACACCGCCTTCGCCGCCACCACCATCTCCCCCCCTGTCACCTCCTCTGCACTCCTAGGTCACCTCTACCAACCTACCCCGCCCTCTTCCACCATCGCTGCCTCGCCCAGCACACCGCAACAGCGTCCACCACCCCCTCCTTCCCACCTCCTCCCAGCTCCGCCTTCCTCGCCATCACCACCTCCTCCATCACCCTTACCACCATCTCCTCCTCGCCCAGAGCAGCCGCCGCCTCTGCCTTCATCACCAGCTCCTCCGAAGCCGACGCCTCCGCCACCCCTACCGCCTTCTCCGCCGCCTTCGCCGCTCCGGTGCAACGACCCCGCACAATAACCTGGGCGATTTGGCGTCGCAACCGACGCCGACCGCCCCGGCGAGGCGCTGTGGAATTCACTAATGACCCAGTCCCGACGCAGCCCTTTGCTCCACCGCGAACCATTCCCCGCGAAATCTGGTTATTTGTGCAATCGGCCAAAGAACCCCTCGGCGGCACACGGCCGTTGTTTCCGCGACTGACCTATTCGCTCGTTTGCTATGTCATCGTTCGCTCGTCTACAGTAGCTTGCAGCTCGCGCCGGCGCCGCCGGCGCCGCGTCGAGTGAAACACTGAGATGTCCCGTTGCCCTACGTCGACAGCTCGGCATTTGCGCAGGCGGCTGCCAATCCCAGTAACCTGATTTGGATGGCGTAACTCGCGGTGGCTTTAAGATGATGTGGTAGTCACAGACCAGTGATTTCTATACGTCACCACTTCATATAATTTTTGGTCATATCGCCGGCGGCGGCGGTGCGATTAGCGTATCGGACTGCTTTACTTCGCTATACCCAAGTTTGCGGGTTCAAACCCGATCGAAACTGTGGATTTTTAAGGGCAAAAAAATCCTTCGTACTCCTTCCTTCGGAGGGGAAGTAAAGCCGTCTGTCCCATGTTAGTTCATTTACTGCATGTAAAAGATCCTCAAGCCTAAATGATGCCTCTGAGCTGAATTCAAATCGCCTGTTTCGTCGCCCAAGTAATACCTTCTTTCTCCCATGACTGGTGAAAGGAGTGTAACGAAATTTGCGTGGTCAAACGGAAGAGCAGGCCTCATGGTCTGAGTGTCACCACGTAAAATAAGGCAAATTCAATTATATCGCCCGCAGAAAATTCTCTCATCTGGAATCTACGTTTACTGTGAATGAGATCAATTCACAAATTCATGATTTTATTCAACATCAAGTTTTACAATGCGTCATAGTAGATAACATCGATATACTCATCTCAAGTGCAATTAAATAAGAGTATTACAATTGCTACAAATAGCTGTATATTGGTATTATTTCCCTTAATTGATAATTAATATTAATTCCCTTCATGGATAAGGGTATTATTTCCCTTAATTAATTACTTGTTCTTTCAATGTTAATAACACTAAGACCTTCAATTCGAATAAATCTGACATCGCGAAAAATCCTTCCACTAAGATAACTTTATACCAAAATTGTGTAATACGTTTAGCTTAGCATGTAATAGTTATTGGCGTGATATTAGGTAAATAACGGATGAGATTGAAGTTCGTAAATCGAGACCGTAGCTGAGAATTATAACCAACCAAGTACATTATTTCTTATATTGGCGTGTGTCCTACAATACTTTTCTTCATACTATCACCTTATAAGAAATAGTACTGTGAGTACTCATTGCGCTTATTTAGTCAAAAATCCATTTTTTTTTATTTTCGTAGAGGTCAGATGACTTTTAAATACTTAAAGAGAGAAATAGGTTACAAATGCATATATTTGTCATAGGATCCTTTTCATTTTTTTTTAAAAAATTAAAAATTTAAATTTTTAAATTCGCAAAATTTAGAAGTGAAGTAAAGAATAGTGAGTTAAATATTAACTGTTAAAACTCTGCCTATATTTGTTTTAGGCTTGTATCCAATCGCGACAGCTGGCTAAACTTTACGTCCCGATGCGACGCCTATTCGACCAGAGACTAGACACTAATACACTTACCGAGAGCGGTAGCTCAGTGCATCAACTGATGTCACTGCAACGCCTCTGACCGGGAGGTCCTAGGTTCGAGTCCTGACGGTGGCAGGATTTTCGACACTAGCGTTTCAGCTAGGTCGAATTCAGTCGCTTCCTGGAGGAGAATTCTAGCGGCCGGCTGCTCTGATCGGTAGTTTTCCGTGGTTTCTGCGATCAACACCAGGCGAATACCGGGGCAGTACCCTACCAAACGGACCACGGACCACGCGCGATCTATCCTTCCTTTTCCTTGTCCTATCCTATCCCCTTACACACATACACATACACTAACATGCACTACACTACCACATATTCCGGGAGACCCGTGGGGTGCTTAGAGCTTGTCCCGGCTGGGGCGGTGCTGGTGGGAGAGTCCTGGTTAGAGGGAAACCCCAGTAGCCGACGGTAGGTAGGCGCCGGATCTCGTCATCCAGTGGGGGAAAATCACCGCCATCTCGCGAGAAAAAGCATACACTACACTAACGGGACTAATGACCAAAGCAGTTGACGCGCCCGGAAACACGAAAAAAACAAACCAAACCAAACCAAACCAAACCAACACACTTGCGGACTCCTGTGATTTGGGGTAACCAACGCGAGGCCCTCCGCAACCACACGTACATGAGAGACAAGGTGCAAACGACCATGCCAGTTCGGTCCTCGGTACACGTCCTTTGCCACCTCGGCCATCCAGATCGGCTCCACTCATACAAACACATTATCGCGTTTAATTAATGATTCCATACTCTTTTCAGATCAAAAGAAGAATAGAAGTAGCTCTGGAGTTTCTATAAGTCGCACTTTTTTCACAAACTTCGAAAGATTCGAAAGTATTTATTGTTTATAATGTGCATTGATAACCTGTATTTATACTATCTGCGCGCCTTCGTTTACATTATTACACATCTAAGAATCATATATGCTCCGAAAATCTTTGAAAAAAACATACGATAAGTTCGTGTTTGAAATATAAACATATTTTTTTAAACGTACCTTTAAATCTTCTTTGCAATTAAAATTCTCATTCACAGAGAATATTCCTTGTAGTTTTTCCAAACGACTCGAAAGTCGGGTGATTTCTCTTAGCAACCAATACAAAATTAAAAGTGTAACAATACATTATTATCGAAAGAAGATTGTTGCAAAACTGTCAAACATAAAGAAATATACTGCAACGCGTTTTGTCAGTGAAAATTAAAAATTCCCTTTTTGCAATGATCAAAAATATTTTCTACATCCGCTAGCAATATTATTATATTTTCTTTCTCTCACCACTCCGTTTGCTTAATTCTCCAATAATAAGAATATGAAAGAGAATTTAACAAAATATTTATCTTCAATTATTGATTTTGGACAATTCTTGAAACGCAAATAATAAAAAAGAAATAAGGCATGTCATGTTATGTTATCCTTACCTTTGCAATAACTCAAAGTTTATTGTATAAGTGTAACTTCTTATTAAATGATTCTTATAACTTCCAATTGGATCCAATCACGGGGTACCGCCTTAGCCACGACAAGGTCAAAGCTCCCACTGGTCAGCAAATGTCGAAAATCCAACCATCTAGACTGAAACTCCAGGACTTCCCGATCAAAGGCACTACTTTGATATCAGTTGATGCGAGCTCAGCCAGGAGCAACTCGGTAAATAATTCAACATAAATCTATTGAATTAATTAATTGTAACATTAAAATGATTATATCTCTCTCTTTTAAATATGTTTTATTTCCTAGAAAATAAGTCGTGTGTAAATATAAATGTTTCTTGGAAATGGGGGCCCAGAAGGGACTAGTAATCAAGCTTACTCCCCTCTTATTTTAGTCTGCGTACGCTTATGAGTAATGGACAATCACATAAAAAGAATTTACTTGATTGGAAGCAGTATCAATATGTTGTCATTCGTTTGTATAATGATAATGAAATGAGAGACATAGAATCAAGAAAAGCGTTGCGGGATCAGTCTGGGTTATGGAAGTGTTAGTGATCAGCTAAAAATAATATTTTATAATCTTTTGGAATTACCCTTCCTGCCAATGTCATCACGTTAATGGAAATTTGAAAAAAACGTTTTTATCTAAAGCTGCTTTGTTGATGGTGCGTAGCGACGGGTGGGGCCTTTGTGGAAACATGAAGTAAGGGCAAAATAAACTGAATTGGTGTTTCATAGAATTATCTACCAATATATTTACCAGAATTTTTCATAATACAAAGGCATACATTGTAATCATCTGCTTGGATCGGCCAAGTACGACCATTTTATTTAAAATGTAGTAACTAATCAGAGCATGATTAAGACTAGACCCAAAAGATATTATGGGAGCGATGTCACTTATTACATTAAATGTGACAGTAATGTACAGGCCTGTCCTTAAAATAATGTCTTCCAAATCAATTATTTTGTATTTGTCCCAAAAGAAGTTTGGGTTCTCTTGAAGTTAATAGAAATTCTTTAGTAACACAGCCGTGATTTTGCATCACACGCACATATATCTTTATCTAATTAAATTTCCTGAATTTTACCCTGCCTGAATTATACTTCAAAATCAAATTACAAGGAATACTAATCTGCTCGGCTGTAGAACATGCGTAAAAAACCGTAAAATCACAATCCCAAAATGTGCCAAATCACCAAACTTCGTCACACCGCAAAATTGATGTTAAAAATGTTCCTCATGGCAGCGGCATTGTAAATGGGCGTTGCCGGGGGAGGCAGACAGAGCATGTGGATTAGTAAACCCCGGATTCTTTTACATTTATATATTTTTTGTCTTTCTACGTTCATTCCTTAAAACTGAGATCGTTCAGAATCATGGCAATTCTTAAACAATATGCAAATATTTTGTCACATATTTTTACATATTTCGAAATATATTACATATTTTATGTATTTTTCTTATATTCTACACACTTTTCAAAACTTTTTATTATTCTACTAATTTTCTTGAAATTTATTTAGCAAAAATTAGTTAATGGATTTGAAAATATAGTTTTTATTTATAAAATCGCCATATATTTTTGTTACACATATTTACAATTACGTGCTTGACGATGTTAGATGCCCATGCAGTAGACGCGGCCAGACGCAGTCAGATGCAGTCTGTTAGGTTAACCTCCGTCTGCACTGCATATATGTTGCGACATGGGCGGGAGAGCGCTGATAATATTACCTTTAAGTGTAGATGACGTGGCGTTTCTTGATCTTAACCCGACATTGCACGAAGTATTGGTTGACGCAGACTTCGAAGAGAAAACTGTAGGGATTGCTTGCTATTGAGCTCCCTCGTTTGTACGATGGATATCATTGCTCTTAAAGTTAAAAATGTTCTAGCTAAAAAATTAATCCAGTAGGTCAACCAATATTATTTCTAAAATTGCTTAATAAATATTTTATTATTGTAATTCCAAATTATGTTAATTTATTTGGTTTGTTTTAAATGTTCTATAAAATGAGCGTATTTTTGTATTTTGTATTGTATCCTTCTTGTATCCCACGTACCATTGGCTACATGTTCTCATCGTTTTCATTATACAGAGTGTTCAAAAAGTCTCTCCGCAAAGACTGTTTCCCTACTCCACCATCCTTTATGCGGAAACAGCAACATTGCGGTGATCACACAAGAATAAGATCACTTATTTTTATTTCGACTACTGCTTGTTTGCAACGAGCGCGCTTCTGAGAATAACATTCGAATATTTCCATGCTGACTAAGCCCACGATGTTGCCGTTTCCACATAAAGGATGGTGGACTGGGGAGACGAACATATTTATGAACAAATTTTGACCTTTCTTACTATATATTTTTCTATTGATTAGGCATAGCAGGTGGGGTGACAGAAACGGCTGGCAGGACAAGAAAGCGTCGGGGTGAGGGAGTGGGAGGGAAGGGACGGTGCCCTAAGAACGGCGGAGCAGGCAGGGCGAATAGAGCTCGTTAAGTGTGAAGCTTAAGCTCGAGAGTTAAGTGTGAAAAATAAATAACCAAGCATTGCCTGCAAAATCAATTTGAAGCTATCAATGCACGATCATCTTAAAAAATCAGAGTAAACGATTTTAAAATTGTAAATACCCGATCAAAATTAACTGCGCGCTGTAATGTTGGCAGAAAGGTCTTTCAACGCTCCGAGGAACGTTGAAAAGCACATCAGACGCCACCTTATGAGTTTCAGAAGGTTAATGGCCGCCCAATAACAGAGAGACAGTGAGGAAGAGGTGTGGCGACAGGGGTAAAGAGCAGCTTAGTGGACTGGCGAGGACAGCCGTCAGCATGAGGACATGGGCACGCGGGTGGCTGGGCAGAGAAGCATAGGGTGGTTAATTGGAAGACATATTTGGAGATCACGTAAGTGGCATGTATGTAGCTTCCGTGTCGTATGGCGTTGGTAGTAGGTAGTAAGTGCAGATTGGACGGCGGGCGGCACGAGGAGACTGCTGAAGGCGTGTGCGGTGGGTGGAGTCACTGGCGTGCAGCGTGAGCGTTGGTTTGGTTCTGAAGGATGGTAGTCGACACGAACAGTGGAGAGACAGAGAGGAAGAGATGTGGCGAGAGTGGTAAAGAGCAGCTTAGTGGACAGGGAGGACGACCGTGAGGGTGAGGGCGTGGTCAGCGAGGGCGACTGGGCATAGAAGCAGAGGGAGGTTGATTGGAAGATCTATCTGGTGGTCGGGTGGGTGGCGAGTAGCTCCCATGACGAACGACGTTGACGGTAGGCAGTAAGAGCAGCATGGGCTGCGGGCAACAAGAGTAGTCTGCTGATGGGGGAGTGGTTGGCGAACAAAAAGTTATAGTGGCGGGCAGTGTCGGTCATGGGAGAAATGGGGTAATTGGCGTGGGCGGTGTCTGGCTGCTGGCGAAGTGGACGACGGGTAGCGTGGTTGGCAGAGAGTGTGGGCGACAGGTGACTAGGACGGTGGGTAGCAATAGAGACGTATGGTTTTCAGCAATGGGCAACGGCTGCCGGAGACGGCAATGGGCAGCGTGGGCAGTGGACGACGTGGGGGGGTTGGCCGAGAGGCGTTGGAGACCGGGTGTGTGGCGGTTGGCGTAAGCGACGGCCGGCGTGGGTGACGATTCGCGTGGGTGACGGCCGGCGTGGGCCATGGGTTTGATTGATTGATTGATTTTTTCGTGTTTCCTGGCACAACAACTGCTTTGGTCATTACTCCCGTTAGTGTAGTGCATGCTTTTTCTCGGGAGATGGCGGTGATCTTCCCCCGCTGGATGGCGAGATCCGGCGCCGACCTACCGTCGCCTAAAGAGGTTTCCCCCTAACCAGGACTCTCCCACCAGCGAGGCACTGCCCCAGCCGGGACAAGCTCTAAGCTCCCGACCGATCTTCCGGAATATGTGATAGTGTAGTGCATGTTAGTGTAAGTGTGTGTGTAAGGGGAGAGGATAGGACAAGGATGAGGAAGGACAGATCGCGCGAGGTCCGTGGCCCGTTTCGTAGGGTACTGCTCCGGCATTCGCCTGGTGTTGATCGGAGAAACCACGGAAAACTACCGATCAGAGCAGCCGGCCGTGGGCCATGGGCGACGGGGACGACCGACCGATGTGGACGACGGCCAGCGGTGAGAACGTGAGAGAAGGGCGGCTGACGATGTGGACGACCGGCCAGGCGACATGGACGGCCGGCAGCGGGAAGGGTGTGCAGCGGGAGGCCCACCACGCAACGGGGCAAGGGGTGTGGCGTCATGGAGAAAAACACACTGACATTTACAAGTATGTACAAGTTTATTTACATGTATCTACAATAACCAACTTCTGCTCCGAAACTACACCCTTGTAAGTGTTTCCCTGTGGATACCCCACATAGCTAGGGAGGCCCCGCTTCCTCTGACGCTACTCCCGCGCCACTACCGTGACCTCGTCACCCGTGCACTAGGCACGACACGCTCCAGCCTGGGCGTAAAGTTTCGAGCGAGGTTTCCAGAATTAAAACCCACCGTCTGAGCTCGTCGGCTCAATTTTATACCAGCCGTCCGTGACCGTCCTAGGTGTGGGAGGGAGGCTCGCGTTTACCACGTGACCTTCCTGGTCAAGCTGGCGTCCCCTTTGTCTAAATGTATCCCAACGCCGGGGCGCCAAGCTATTCATGCCCGCAGGTATGCGATACTTCCGCTCCTCTTCCCACCCACGGCCGCCAACGTGACGCTACAGGGGCAACGGGCAAGGGGGCAGGCGGCTGGAGTGCCACGGGACTCTCTGCCTCTCTCGCAGGCGCGCGGGGAGCCATGCGGCGTAACGTATTGACTTCTCATTACACGTGCCGTTATCCGCGGCTGACAGCGTGCCGCGCCTTCACGCGAGGTGGCCGTGCCAACACCTGCGGCGCACGCGCGGCTGGGGCTCCTCGGCACGCCACGCAGCCAGGGGGCGGCGCCCACACGGGGAGCGGAGCAAACTGGAGCAATTGGCTTCAACCAATTGGCAACCAAGTGGCTCGCCGCAACTTAATTGGGGCACCAATTTTTTTCATCCAAAGCTAAGAAAAATGAATTTAGTCACAATAGAACTAGTTTGAATTCCTTCTCATAAGAAAATTACTGGAAGTGAGAAGGCAGACATTGCTGCAAAAATGGCAACATCATTACCAAAAGTTGAACCGCAAATCCATGGCACACAGAAAGATAGAAGAAACCTTTTCAAGGACTCCTCTTTAAAGTATTGGAACTCACAATGGAAGATGGAGTCTACAAAGCTAGATCGACTAAGAAACTCCATTCTGGAACTAAGTCTACCGAAATCAAATTTCAAAAGAAGAGAAGAATTTATTACAAGATTAAGGATCGGTCAATTTAACCTAAATTACTGTCATCTGTTCAAAAAATCCAACCCCGAACCCTGTCCTAAATGTGGCGCTACCGTGTCTACTCCTCATTTTATTTTTGACTACCAAGGACTTGTTAATATAAGGAAATCATTGAACATAGAAGGCAGCTTACACTCACTGTTCAAATCAGAAGAAGGTTGTAAAACAATTTTGAAACTACTAGAAATAAGTAAATTGTTGAATGTAATATAATAATGTTGCAATTTTTGTTACGATATATTGATATAATGTTTATGGTGTAATGATTCATTTATTTGTAACCTTGAAATGTAATGTACTGATGTAAACACAATGAGGTCGCTGTTGACCCGAGCTGTTATAAAGCGATCATAATTAAACAAATTAAAGAAATGAATTTACTTCTTATTCAAATTAACTGCTATTTTCTCCTCCATAGATTTATGGATTTATGTATGGGGGCGGTTTGGATTTGTTTTGAATAGGAAACCTCGTGAATCTACAGCTTCAGGTATCTTGTTTCCTCTGATTCCCTATGTCAGGGGTGTGTAGGAGTGGCGAGTATATATTGTGGGATACGGTAAAATGGTGTTGTAATGGCAGCGTAGAATAACGCAAGATGATGTTAGCGGATACGTGTCTTAGTGGCGGAAGCGGCAAGTACGTTAACACGGATTACGAATCCGAAGAGCAATTAGGGGGAGGGGGGAGAATAGTGGATATAGTGGAAATGGAGAATGGCACTAGCCTCACTGATGTGATTGATTGATTGATTTTTTCGTGTTTCCGGGCGCGTCAACTGCTTCAGTCATTATTCCCGTTAGTGTAGTGCATGTTTTTTCTTGGGAGACGGCGGTGATCTTCCCCCGCTGGATGGCGAGATCCGGCGCCGACCTACCGTCGTCTAGTGGGGTTTCCCCCTAACCTGGACTCTCCCACCAGTGGGCCACCGCCCCAGCCGAGACAAGCTCTAAGCTTCCGACCGGTCTCCCGGAATATGTGGTAGTGTAGTGCATGTTAGTGTAAGTGGGTGTGTAAGAGGAGAGGACTGGACAAGGAAGAGGAAGAACAGATCGCGCGCGGTCCGTAGCCCGTTTGGTATGGTACTGCTCCGGCATTCGCCTGGTGTTGATTTGAGAAACCACGGAAAACTACCGATCAGAGCAGCCGGTCGCTAGAATGCTCCTCCAGACAGCGACTGAATTCGACCTAGCTGAAAAGCCAGAGTCGAAAATCCTGCCGCCGTCAGGACTTACTGATGTGTGTCACCCACATTGTTGTTCCGGAGTGGATGCCGAAAGATGCTGGAGCAGTATTAGTTAATGGACAGGAGGAAATGCCAACAGCAGTGCGGGTATCTTGAGTGTGAGTAGCGGTAGATGATGGAAGTGTCTGCAGAATAGTTTTCCGGGTGAAGAACAAATTTGAAGGAAGCATCGATGAGAACGAAGACATGTATGAGAAATTTGGAGAAGGAAGCAAAAGGCCAGCGAATGATGATCAATAATGATCACGGGGCGACAATTGAAATACTACAATAAAAATTATAGATGGTATATTGTGTTATTTTTAACAACAAAATACATTTGGGTAAATACAATAACATAGCCACTAAAAATGATATAATCAAGGCAATAACATTTGTTTTAGAACAAGAAAGTCAACATTAAAGAAAGAGAAATTAATCGTTTGGTATTAAATGACGTTGGTTTTTAGGAATGTAGAAACATTTATTGATTTTGTTTTTTTATAGTTTATTGATTTAAAGTTATAAGAAAATCTATACGCACGATCCATATTTTAATTGTGTAGAAACCTGAGGAGGGCCACTAAAATACAAGTAGTCCAACTCCTGCCGGAGAGCGGTGACGGCGAAGTGTTCTATGCGTAGTGATGGGCGTGGCAGTGTCGATTGCGGCGGGGGCGTGTCGCGATGCCGACGAAACGCGATGGCGCGGGCTGGAGCGGTGTGCGTAGGCGCTTACGCACATCCCGCACGCGTGCGTTGCGCTTGGCCGCCGACCAGCCGCTTGAGTTCGCTTATCCCAGCGAGCCCCGCTTCAGCGCCCGCCACCGCGGCCCAGCTCGCCGCCGCCGCCTCTCTCGGGGAATTGCCGGGGGCTGCCTGCCTTGTTGCCACAGGCGCGCCTAGGCCTCGCCGACGATCTGTGGGTATTGCCACATCTGCGTAATTACCATCACGACTTTGTAATGCTGAGAAAGTATTCAGGTCCAGAAAAAAGAGTCTCGAATTTAACGAAAATGCAATTTTTGGGAGTCCATACAAAGATTTTTTTTTCAAATAACAACACTAGTTCCCAAACCTTTTGCCGGATTTTCAATACATTCGATATTATTTGTTTGTTTTGGCTAATGTTGCAGTCTATCTAATTTGAAACGATTTTTTTTGAGGGGAGGAACTGTTACAAGAAACACCGACATTTTCACGTTTTCTCAGTATAGCCAATTTTGTTTCTTTAATGTCTTAATGGAAAAGAAGCAAAGTGTTCATATAAAATCTGCTTAAGGCCGATTTTCATTAAAATCTCATAATATCTCGAAAATTGAAAAAAAAATTAAATAATGTTTTATATCTTCTCCTACAACTACATTTTCGAAGATATTTTTTTAAAATAAAATCTATTCTTCAAAATTAGATCTTTAAATAACTACTTTATTCAAAAATTTCTATTTAAACAAAAAGATCTATTTCTTTTTGGCATTTCCCGTGCTTGTTTAAGAGTGTTTCGGGAGATGAGTAAACAGTTAGTAGGACAGAAGTTAACAACAGTAACAGTGTAATACTTCCGTAACAGGTACAAAATGTATGGGAATGCTAAAGTACCTTTACCAGTTTTTTCAAAGAGTTTTTATGTTTTCAAATTGGCTCTTTAGATGTTGTTTGCCACGTCTTCCAATTATTCAAAATACTCAGCTCTTGTCATTCTACCTCAATGTACTGTTTCAATTAGGCAACAACAAAGGTTTTCCTAGGTATATGGATGTTAATATTAATTATTTAATATACTCTAGCAATTAGTTCTAAAGAAATGTTCATGTATTGCATTTGAATTTTTTATAGTGAGTGGTTGATACTGATATCTGAATCATATGATTCTCACATTATGTGTTACAATTGCGGACATCCGTAATAGATGAAAATATGTTCTCATTCTTGAGTTTGTCAGTTTTGACCAAAAGAAATGATTTGTAAACGAGTAGATAAGGTAGAATTTGTAACTCAGATAAAGGGTTACAGAAACGACGTGGCTGCTATTTGCTTATAATCGTACAGTACTTTCCTGAATTTTTAAATTTAGCAACTGTAGGATGTGATCACTGCCAAGTTCGCATAATAAATTCCACGAATGTATCAAAATCTACAAAATAGCTTTAAAGACAATTGGAAACTTTTCTAAATAAAATAGAATGATGACGTAAAAGATACAGTAACCAACCCTACTTGTTCATTCGTTGATTATTGTTGGCCTCGAACATGTTGGCAGTGTGAACCCGAAACGTGTGTCCATATTACTCGCGCAAGGCAAAAATTCTTGATCCGCCTGGTCATAGAGAGCGCGGGCTATATCTCACACGCGCTGACACGCGGCCCCCGGGGACGCACCGTCGTGTGTCCGCGGACGGCGGTCGCGCCGCTCCTGACCGCCCCCGCGCGCACGCGGCGTTTCCGCCACCGCAGCACCTCCGCCCCCTCCGCCCCCCACCGTCCCCACCGCCGCCTCGCCGCCGCGCCGCGCCGCCTCGTAATTATCAGCACCGGCGGAGAGGCTGGCTGCCCTATAACTCAGGCAGGTGAGCGCGGTGGCGGTGTAGCGGGTGGTAGTTCGGGACGATGGAACGGCGGGGGCGGCTCACAGTGGTACAGAGTAAAAGACGAACAGGAAGAATTAAAAACAAAATCTTTTTCACTGCTAACTACCAGATAAAATTAAGGGATATTAACATTGATTATTTCGTGTTCCCGGGCGCGTCAACTACTAGGACCATTACTCCCGTAAGTGCAGTACATCTTTTATCACGAGAAGTGTAAGTATTCTTACACTTCTGGTGGTGGTGGCGGTGTAGCGGGTGGTAGTTCGGGACGATGGAACGGCGGGGGCGGCTCACAGTGGTGCAGAGTAAAAGACGAACGGGAAGAATTAAAAACGAAACCACATTTTCACTGCTAACTACCAGATAAAATTAAGGGATATTAACATTGATTATTTCGTGATCCCGGGCGCGTCAACTACTAGGACCATTACTCCCGTAAGTGCAGTACATCTTTTATCACGAGAAGTGTAAGTATTCTTACACTTCTGGTGGTGGTGGCGGTGTAGCGGGTGGTAGTTCGGGACGATGGAACGGCGGGGGCGGCTGACAGTGGTGCAGAGTAAAAGACGAACGGGAAGAATTAAAAACAAAACCATCTTTTTCACTGCTAACTACCAGATAAAATTAAGGGATATTAACATTGATTATTTCGTGTTCGCGGACGCGTCAACTACCAGGACCTTTACTCCCGTAAGTGCAGTACATCTTTTATCACGAGAAGTGTAAGTATTCTTGTCCCGCTGGATGGGGTCAAATGCCGATTACATGTCTGCATACCGTATTTTCGTCGACCAAGTATCTTCCGCCATCGGGGCACCGCCCCTTCCGGGTCGAACTCTAATCTTCCAACTGGTCTCGCGACATATGTGGTAGTGTAATGCGTCTAAATGGAGGTGTGTGAAAGTAAAGGCTAAGGATAAGAGAAGGAAGAGGAAAGAAAGATCGCGTCCGGTCTGTGGCCCGTTTGTTAGGTTACTGCTTGTTTTGTTGATACCACGGGAAAATACCGATCAAACAGCGACTGAATTCGATACACCTATCAATCTAGAGTCGAAAATCCTGCCACCGTCGGTATTCGAACTTAGGACGCCCCGGTCAGAGGTATTTTAAACGTTACCAAACGAAGAGATGAATAGTACCAAATTCAATTGCTACATTAAAAAAATTAACACAGGAGAAACGTAGAGTTTTTAACATTATTTTTCAAAATTGCCACACTTCGTTTATGTTGAAACTCAAAATCAAAACATGTTTCAGTTGAGTAACCCTCCGACAGAGACCTAGCAACATTAAGCTAGCATTATTTGCATGACTAAAATTTGTATTGAAGTTGGTGTGGTCGCAATTCGAGAATTCACAGTTGACAATGTTCACAAGCGGTTTCCAACATTCATTGATGCATCTTTTCGGTGACCTGACGTAAAAAAGTATTGCTTAGTGAACAGCGTTTCTACGCAGCAATATGTTGCAATCACCGCTCACGAATGTAAAATGTTTGTGTAGTAGACAAATTCTTTGTGTAGTAGACGAATTTTTTACATACACTCCACATAAATCTTAATGTAAAATATATAATATATAATGTAATATATATTATATATTCACCGTATTGTAAATATTTACACAACTCTGCGAAGTTTGATGGTTTCTTATGATCATACCTTATACTTTAGAGAGTCATGGGCCTCAAGCGAAACATATGGCAGAACCTTCAATATCTTTAATTTTATACGTTCATTAATTGTTTTTAGATTTCTTCTTAATTTATGTGTATCAGTGGTGCTTTACAACGTCAACACAAACCATTTTCATATATAGTAAGGCATGACATTCTACAAATGATGACCTAAACTACAATTCTGCGTTCACGAAATGAATATGCAAGTAGGTTAGACCAGGTAGACTATATAGTTCAGTCGTGACTGGAAGGTTACTAAACTCATATCCATTACAACCCCATACTATATTTGAAGCAGTAACTGCCTTTGCATATTTTGGCTTCTTTGGAAATTTATTTAATGGTGGGTTCTTGATATAATGTGAAATAGGGTGACGAAAAAATCTCCAATTAGAAGCTATCCAATTAGAAGAAACGATGACTATGATATATTGAAAAATACAATATACGCCATGCGATATATTCCTTGTGATTGATGTGCAATTATAACATAATATTATAATTGAGTCGTCTCAAAAAACAATACATCATTGAACACTTTAAATGAAATGCATTTTCTAAATCGTTTTTGCGCACTCAATTTAATCTGTATTTTCAAAATCTGAAAGTGAGAGGTGGGTTGGGAATTGACCAAAGCCCAAAATCTACTAACATAGTTTTGAAAATGTATCCAAATAACATTACTGTATCCTTATTAATTTTTTTTGGATATTGAAACACAAATAGCTAGTGAACGCAACAGCAGCGTCACCAACAGCTGTTCCGCCCATTCTCTCTTTTAAAATTAGACGTGTTGGAACCCTGAACAACAAAGCCTGTGAGTATTACGCCGACTCAAAATAAACGCGTTTAAAATGAAGCTACTGACATATTTTCTGAGTTTCGTGCATTCTGAACCACTGTGTGGCGGTGGCGAGAGCAGCGAATCTGGCGACGGCGTTGGCTGCGATGCCAGTGACTGGGATGGAGGTGGTAGCGACGGGAAGTGAGCGAGCGGTTGGGGGTACGGGGAAGGGCGTGAGCGGTGGTGGGGGGGACGATACCAACGCTCTCTGGATTAATGCGAGCTCCCGCGCCCACAACTCAGCACCATACGCCGCCGCCGCCCCCGCCTCCGCCCCCACCGCCGCCCTCGCCGCCCCCGCCGCCGCCCCGCCGCCGCCGCTGCTGCCGCCCCTCCCGCCGCCACCGCCGCCATCGCCGCCATCGCCCCGCCGCCACCGCCCCGCCGCCACCGCCCCGCCGCCACCGCCCCCGCCGCCAGCGCAACCGCCCTCGCCCCGCCACCGCCCCGCCCCTGCCCCCGCCCCGCCCCGCCCCGCCACCGCCACCGCCCCGCCACCGCCACCGCCACCAACGCCGCCGCCGCCGCCGCCGCCACCGCTGCAGCCACCGTCACCCCCGCCCCCGCTGCCGCCGCTGCTGCCGCCGCCCCCGCTGCAGCCACCGTCACCCCCGCCCCCGCTGCCGCCGCCGTCCGCCGTCTGCCACCCGACGCGACGCGCCGACGTGGGCGCAGGCGCCGGGGCGGCGGGTGCAGGTTCATCTCCCGGCCGCGGCACGCCTGGCGCGCCCCGGGCCTCGAGCTCCCGCTGCACGTCGCCCCGTCAGCCGACTTCATTAGGCCGAGCCCCGCGATGGGGCCTGCGATTACAGTATCAGCACAGTGCAAGGGCTAATTGGCTGCAAGTTGGTGATAGACAAGGAATTGATATAATTGCACATTGAAATTAGTGTTGGAGAGTGAGATAGTAGCGCTTACTACTATCGCAATTCTGATTCCTGGTGGCTTGATCATGTCACATTTTTTTAATACAAAAAATGAGTATATGTGTCTGAGTATGTTGTCTACTGGCAACTTAGTAAAAGCGTAATGGGTGTTGTCTCACTGGAAGCCTGTGCGATTTAATTGGCTGAGGAGATGCAATACTTTTTAAGACAGTGTATGGCATTGCGACTCTACAGAACAAAGGTACAGATTAAAGGAAAATTCTGATTTGATTGAACAAAACACACTTCATATTCGCATTCGAGTATTAAGTAACATAAGTCTACACTTAGAACAAATTTTTAATCCTCCACTTTTGTTTATTTTCTAAGACTATGTTGAACGTTGAACAACACGTTGAAATTTTGTTTTTTTTAGAACATGGTCGATTCCTTTTTAAAATATTTATGAAAGTACATTTCATATAAAAAGGGGAAGAGGATATTCAGTCAAATGGTAATTTCTTTGTAGGTCTTTCAATTATTATCTCAATAAACAAATAAAAACAAGTTGATACATTGAGATGCCTATAGATAATTAGGATCTAACTGTGAAAATTGATTAATTGGTTAATTTTTAATTATTTAATTATGAACCGTTTTCAGAACATCTGTTGGTGAATATCCAAAAGCGACGTTGTGTTAACATACCTCAATTACCATAGAACACCGGTAACCTGAGCACAAGTGCCAAGGCTCCTTGCTCCGGATTTGGAAGTATTCCTCAATCAAGACAAACTGGATATTCTTATTTCCATTCTTTTGCATTCCATTTCATAATGTTTTGTGTTATTTCTAACTCGTGCCTTTCATCCTAACGATCTACTTATAACAGAAGATCCAGGAGAATCTACGTAATTGTTAATTCGAAATACAAGTCCACTGCGCAAGCGAGAGTTTGGAGGCTGAATGTACCGAGAAGAAAGAAGTCGATCGAACTCATTAAATCATGTATCTCTGATTCAAAGTCGTTGATCCTAAGTAAGACAAAATAAGATGAAGTTCACTAATTGGATATATCTCTTCATAAACAGTATTCCCAGAGAAAAAATAAAGGCCATAGGGGCCAATGTATTTTAGCATTCTACTTCACTTCATTTACATTAACAACGTTGCGACTATATCTACACAGCTCTCAAAAGCTTTCACCACTCAGCTTTCAATATTCAGAAAAACTCAATGCACTATATGCACCTAATCCACATGAACCACATATTACTTTTTAACATTGTGGTATTTTTGAGGTTTTAGTATTTAACTCTAGCGCTATTTACATTTAAAAACAAGCGAATAAAGTAAAAATATGAAGACAGCTGCATTCTAGCTAACCCGATCTCTGTGCTATAATGATGGTGAAGCAAAACAATTGGAATACAACGCATCACTAAACATCGAAACTAATGGGAAACAGTGAAAACAAAATTGCTGCTCTACAAACGTATAAATAACCCTAAAACTACAGACCATTATACTAATTGAACCGTAGGCTCCTGAACTTTCAAAATGAAAAACGGTAATAGCATTATTAACATACATTTAGGGAAATTTTCGATTTTGCAGTAATCTGTGCTTTTATCCCACTTGATTAAAATTATATACTTAAATGCATCTCGTTACATGTCATAAATGTTTCCCGAGAGGGAAATTGAATTCAATCTGTGTATCAGAGAAAGAGAACTATGACTCTCCTTCTGATTATTGAATTTTTACGAAATTTGAACGCAAGTACATTTAACAGGACTGTTTCACACGTGAAAGTAAAATCAGTAGTGTTTAATTACACATACAAAATACCCCAATAAGGGCGGTGTATCTCGAAAAGTTTATCGCTTTTTCCATTCGATTTTCTTATCTCTTTTCCCAACTGGCCAAGCGTAAACTGTGACTTATCTACTTTAGGAGGAGACGGTAAACATTGATCGCTATGTCGGTGTCCTATAAACCGCATATGTACTATAACCTCTTTGATTTTAGCATAGCTTTCAGTTATTTTCAATAGTTGGATCATTTTAGAACTCTATTGGACATAGTTCTATAGTGGAATAGTCCTATTAAATGCCACTGGTGTTTAGGAAATTCTCAGATAAATCCCTTCCTCGCTTTGTGAGTCGGGGATTTATCTACCATGCTTCATTCGTGGTATTTGCTATAACAAATCCACCGAACATATTAAGTAACGTCTATAAGATTTTGTAAAATGTTCAGTTACACAAAACATAGCGGTTAAACACAAAGAAGTGCAATTTATTGATTAAATATTGAGTGATTCCGGGCGCGTCAAATGTTTAGGTAGTGTATGTTATATCGCGAAATGTGGCGGATGCCTTCCCCATCGGAACGTGAGGTCTACTTCGACTTGCTCTAAAGATCCCGATTGGTCTCCCGACATGAGTGGTTGCGTAGTATCGAGGAAAAACAACGGAAAACTACCGATCAGAGCAGACGATCGCGAATTCTCCGAACGGACTGGTACAAACACTAGCCACGAGTATCTGTGTCGAAAATCCGTCACCGTCGGAACTCAAAACCTAGAACATCCTGGTTAGCGAAGTTACATAGGCAACGGCAATTCTGCCACGGAGCAACGATAGCCAGTTAAAGAAGAACAAATCCCACCTCCGACACCATTGATAAACCAACATACGCCATCCCAATCGGTCCTGTCTGGGGCTGGAAGCAAGGGCGCGTATATCAGGTGCGGCGTGGGCGGGGTGTACCGGTCGGTCCGGCGCCGCGCTGTCGGTTTAAATTGAAGCGGGGGTGGCGGCTCGATATTTACGATTGAAAGGGCTAACTTAAGCCGAGAGTTTACTTTGCCCTGTTGCAGAGGGCGGCTCTTGGGGGCAGGCGAGGGCGCCGGGGCGCGGAGGCTGGGCGGCAACGCTGCACACGTCCGCGGGGAGAGGCGGATAGGACGTGGGGGACGGATAGGGGCGTATCAACTAGTGGTGTGGGTGATGGTGAATGGAGCGGATATAATGGCGAGGTCGGACTGAGAGCGGTGGCTTAGTGCATCACCTGATGTCACTGGGGTGCCTCTGACCTAGGTTCGACTCCCGATGGCGGCAGGATTTTCGACACTAGCTTTCCAGCTAGGTCGAATTCCGTCGCTCTGTGGAGGAGAATTCAAGCGGACTGCTGTTGTAGATTTCCGTGGTTTCTCCTATCAACACCAAGCGAATGCCAGAGCAGTAACCTAACAAACGGGTCACGGACCGCGCGCGATCTTCCCTTCCTCTTCCTTGTCCTATCCTCACCCTTTACACGCACACATTAACATGCACTACACTGCCACACACGCCAGGCGACCGGTCGGGAACTTGGGAGATACCTGGTTGGGGAAAACTCCGCTATCCGACCGTAGATCGCCATCCATTGCGGCAAGATCACAGCTACCTCTCGATGAAAGAATGCATGCATTTCACTTACGGGACAAATGACGTCAGTAGTTGACGCGTCCGTAATCTCTTACAATCAATCAACCATCGGGATGTCGGTGGTGGGAAGGTCGAGACAAGGGAAGTGTGGACGTCTGTAGCAAGGGGGCGGGGGCGGAGTCGATGACGGTGGCGGAGGTGGTGGTCAAGATGAGGCAGAACAACGGTAGCGGGATCGGTGTTAGGAATACTGTGTGGCAGTAGGGACGGTGGCTATAGCCATGGTAGAGTCCAGGGGCGGTGACGAGTCGCCGGCGGGAGTCAGGGCTGAAGGTCGACGGTAGGGGTTGGGGAAGTGGCAAGGGCGGGGGAACTGCAGCGGGGTTACGGGGTGGGAGATGTGGTCCAAATGGAGGCGAAATCAGAGCTACGCTAGCGACAAGGGTGGGGGTCGTGACTGGGGTCAAAAGCGGGTAGCGGGTGGGGTGAAAGGGGGAACGACGGCTAGAGCGGAAGCGGAGGTCGACTTTGCAAGCCTCGCCGGGGGCAGCGGTGGCGAGGTCGGAAGCGAGGGTGTCGCGGGTGGTGGGGGGGGGGGTTTATGGGGGTAAGCGTGAAGGACGGGGGGATGGCAAGGGCTGAGGTAGGGAGGGGCGAAGTAAGCGATGTGTTACATTGGACACCTAGAGCAAATTGTGTCTCGACGAGAGAAAAAAATCCTTTTGTTTAACCTTCCAATTGGGATTTTACTGTTTGAGGTGGGAATACGATATGCAACCAAAGTTCTTCTATTTTTCATGTTGCTGAGGTTTAATTTACCAGAAAATTATATAATATGTTGCTTCTTTCCGATTATTGTCATACCGTGTAAACATTAAACGTGTTTCTTACTATAATTTTGTTTATAAGGTTTCAAAAGACAAAATATCAATCACACCAGTTATTTAACTTTACAATAATCGATAAAATATTCATCTTTAACTAGTAAAAAAATGAATTGCTAGTTTGGAAATTGAAACAAAAATTGAGATTCAATAAATAATGGGGTATGATATCAGTTTATCAATAAATTATTCATTATTCAATTTACTGATACTTTGAATCATTTGGGTCATCTTCAATTACTCAGTTTAGTATGTGTATGTTAATTTCTTTTATATTTAAAAAGGTCGCCTCACATTTGTCCTTGGCTCTTTTCAAAATTAAAGGGCGGTATGACATTTCTCTATCAATACGTTTTCTCGACGTCGTTGTGAAAACTTGCAATGGAAAAGAATTCTCTTACGTTCCATTATTTTCTTTTCCTCCTCCTTTCCGAAGGCTTGAAATAGTACAGCAGAGCAACTTTACACGGCTCTCTCGACAAGAGACAATCGAGTAGAGAGGACGGAGGGGAGAGGGCGATGGACGACGCAGCCATGTTGTAAAGAGGACGGCGCGAACGTCCGGAATCGAATTTCCAGCTTTTAAGCTTACTCCCGTCGCCCGGGATAGAAAGCTCTAATCATCAAGTTACGATCTCGATAGCTCGTTGTGTATTGGCCTCCAAAGCGTTCAGAGATCGTTCCAGATACTTAAATTTATTCGTGTGGCATATTGAGTCTTATTTTTTTCACGTGTGTAATGTTTAGAAAAGATTAACACTGGTTTTCAATGTTTACATTTTACATTTAAGTATAATATTAATATATGTTTAAGGATATATAAATACTTAAGGAAGCTTCTTAAATATTTCATTGAAATATGGAAAAAATTACATTATAATAACGTTCTTATCATGAGAATGTCATACAAAAAAGGTTATTTCGTAGTATCAAATTAAATAATTTATCGATGAATAATTCTCTCCACGATATTTTACGAGATACACAATACGTCACATATGTAACGGTATTTCATATTCATAACTCAAAAGTACCTCCATTTCTTTTCATCTTCAAGACTTTATTTTCGTGAATGATTCTAATCCTAATTTTCCAGGAATATTTTCAGGAGGGAAAGCTTACTTTTGAAATTATTACCTTAATAGCCCGTAGCATATTTCTTTCGACTAAGAAATATTTTCGGAAAAAACAATTATGTTTTACTTGTTACCATATTCGTTTACAAAACCGCAGAATGAGGAAGACGCATTTTATGAGTATTGCACCACAACTTTCTTTAAAAACCACTTGGCACTCTAACCCAGGAGGAAAGGGGAGTTACTAGTAAAGATGAGGCTCCTCTCCCTCACCATATGAACGGTCTTCGGCGCTCTGGATCCTCAGACAGCCCGATTTTTTTGTCGATTGGCGTTTATTTTATTGATTTAATTTAGCACTTACCCACAGAAAAAATACTTGTAAATTTATAACTTAACACTATTTTGGTTATAAGCTCATATTCTGCTCACAATATGAACGGAGCTGTCCTCGACGAGTGATATCATTATTTGTATTGTCAACACAATTTTTCTTACCGAATACGAAGTCTGCAGCAATGTAGCCAATAGATACTTTGGTTTCAAACTAGTTTTAGATGTACATAATAAATTTTCTATAATTTTTCAACGGAAATATCTAGTTTTTGAAATGTTAATCCCTCGCTTTTTTAAATTTGTTGTTGTTATTATTATTATTATTATTATTATTATTATTATTTTCATCTTCAAACTATTAATAGTTAAATTGTTGGGAAGGGATTCTAAATCTCAAGGAAGCGTGCGCAGATGGTTTTCTCCCCTATACGTCACGTACACTTTTTTACTGTTTTTGACTAAATAAATAAATTAATTAAAAAAATACATTTAGAAAAGATTGAAATTCAAAGAAAAGTTATGACGCGAATTACGTACTTTTGTTCGATCACAACGAGAGCTGAGATTTTTTTTCACCGGGCGGGAGTTAAGATTTCACCAGGCAAGCGATAACGCCTGGTTTAAAATAAATGAAAATAATTGAGGATACGAAAACAAAGCAACAAATTTTGAAAACAATTACAAGGTGATACAGACACGCAAATGTTCGTTTTTTTTCTTTCTGTGTGTCTGGTTCTGTCTGTCCGCCTATGTGTCCACCCTGCGCCCAACTTGCGGTTTTCCCACCCCATTGTACCTCCTTATGTCCTTAAGTTCACCAGTACGTTTTTCCGTCCACCTGTTGAGGCTCGATTACCTCTCACTTTGACAACTAAATCTCGAATGAAAAATAAACCCAGCACTCACTTTTAAAGCGCCACTCCCCGCACGACCCCACGCGGCGCGTTGGTGCGGTGCGGGGGAGGGGGAGGGGGAGGGGAGGGGAGGGCAAAGGACAGGGGCGTGTCGGAGGGGCGGCCGCGCGCCGTGTCGGCGGCCACGTAACAAGCGGCGAGGCGCACGCCACCGCACGGCGCGGGGCGCACGGATCGCCGTAATTATGCATCTGAATATCTGCGTGGCGTGCGCGGCGGTCACGGCAGCGCGGCGCGGCGCGCCACAGCGCGGGCGACCACAGTGGGCCGACTCGTGGCGCGGCGCTTGCACCGCTCGCCGCAGCGATTGGAGCGCGGCTGAATTCCGGTTGAACCGCGTGCACAATGCGGGTTCGCGGTTGGTTTTGATTCTACTGTTTCGTTCTGTCCCTCAATCCACCATTACTCCGCAGAAGGATTTTCGATACCGGCAGGATTAACGTGATAGGATTTTCGACACTAGCCTGAGAGTAAAGTCGAGTTCTGTCACGTCATGAGGAGAGTTATAGTAGCCGGCTGCTCTTATTGGTAGTTTCCCGTGGTTTCTTTAATCAACACCAGCAGTACCCTAACAAACGGGCCAGGAACCGGCGCGATATTACCTTCCCATTCCTTGCCCGACCTACCCCTTACTTACACACACACACACACACACACACACACACACACTTGGATGCATCACATGCCTGGAGACCGGTCCGGAGCTTAGAGCTTGTCCCAACAGGGGCGGTGCTGCGCTGGTGAGAAAGTCCCCAATAGGCGACGGTAAGTTGGCGCCGGATCTCACGATGCAGCGGGGGAACATCACCGCCATCTCCCGCGAAAAATCATGCATTAAACTTACGGAACTAATGACTTTAAAAATTGATGGACCCGGAATCACTAATCAACCAACGATGCAACCAATCCCCCATTATTCTCTCGTCATTTATATCATATATTTGTTTATAATTAGCTATCCATTAATAATACGCACAGGCTTAAGATGTACGCACTAGTAGGAAAATTAATTGTGAAGAAATCTCCGATGAGAATATTTTCGGTAGCTTTCGAGTACATTAACCGAGAAACCGTAAGAATACAAATGTAGATAAAAATAAAACAACAAAACTGTTGCTCTACTAGGTATCTGAAATGGTAATGACACGGTCGTATAGCGCCTCGGTAGGAAGCATCATGTTCCAGTTCCTTCGTGGAGTGGATATTTGTGCTTGTGCGTCAATATTTTATAACCACCCTTTGATGTACTATAATTCACCTTTATCGTTTACAACTGCAGCTGGAATCATTGAAAATGCCTTTGAAAGCCTCCACCTCACTCACGAATATTCAGGACTACCTGCCTTAGGGAAAAATATATCTAGGCACCTGCGCCATGTAGAGCGCCACGACATATTTGTCACAGTTCACAGAAATTATTGAAAAAATGGATAACCCGCTCTTCATTAACTTATTCTATTAGAATATACGTATTGTTGATGTGGTAAACTTTTTACTTTCATAAACATACTCGTAGCATCTCAGAAAACATTCATATTCTGACTTCCTATCTTCAAAAGATTATCATATTTATTTTACACATTTTTTATTTTATTTGCATTCCCCCCCACCCCCACCCCCACATTATGCACGTATTTTATTTTATCTGCCTTCAGTCTCTCATTTAGTTTCTTCAGCTTTTCCCTATTTTATTTTGTTTTTATTTTTTATTTTTCGTATTTATTTCCTTGCAAGTGAACCTTAGTTCTCGTTTGGACCCACCGCGCGGCGCTGGCGGCGCGGGCCTTCTCGTGACCCGGCCCCGCGCCGCCGCCGGGCGACAAGGCGCCAAACCGCATAAACACATTGTCTATCTGATTAGGCGCCGCCGCTCCTCCCCCGCAGCAATAAAAGAGCCGTCGCGTAGCAACGTGCACCGAGGGCGGTGCCGGTGTACCTCAGGGTGAGAGGAAGATGCAATAAAAAATTGCAAGGTATATTTCACCGGCTGAGATTTCTCAGGGCAACAATTATTTTCACTGCAGTGTCTCCGAGGTTCCAGGGTTCGAGTACTGATAGTGGTGTAGCGTAGCTGGTGTAGAATTCTAGCTGCCGACTGCTCTGGACGGTAGTTTTCCGTGTTGGGGAAGCCCCCGCTGACGGAGATACATGGAGGCGGGAATCCCCTGCAAACCGACGTGTAAGTCAACGACCGAACTCACGTTCTAGCGGGGAGGATTATCACCACCTCCCGGTACATAACATGCAACATTACGGATTAAAGACTAATGAACATAATCCCTGACCCGACTCAAAACACGAAATAATCAATAAATCATTCGAACATACAAACAATTTTTTTTATGTTGGAACATACAAAAAATATAATGCATGGTGAGCTATCTGGAATCATTGGAAGACACATGCAGAGAATAACCCTCCATATCTGTGTGACAGAATGTGAGAATATATATTGTGAGCGGAACATTTCAAGTAGTGGTTAATAATATACATGAAAGCGGGTCTGACGACAGTAAATGGATTAAGAAATGAGTGTACTCTGTGATAAATGCTGATATTCCCCTCGCAAATTTCATATGGATGATAGTGGATTTCCATACTTGCACATAGATTTGGAAAATAAAAATCTGTATATATTTTTCAGCGAACATCCTTGGATACGAAAGTAAACTCGATCTATTTACATGTATGGACATTATTTATCCATCATGTGTTTTTCAGTATTTGTGTCTCCCTCTCATTTTTTAATTATTAAGATCATGCTTTGAAATCGCGTTTCCGTTTGCCTTCCTTTTCTCTTCGTACGATCAGTCTTAGTTCGTTGCATATTTTAGTTAAAATTATCACTGAGTGCGAGCGAATGCCATACTGGGAACCACAACCTTACTTAAGCATCACGCAGTCGCCACGTAATTCTCGCTGAGCAGACGTAAGCTTTCATTTGGGAGAAAGCAGGGCGACATGACAGCTAATATCTCTTGAATTGGGAATTATAGCACCATTGCCAAGGTCAGTGCAGCAATTTTCAATCTAATCAGGCGCACTGATGAACAGAGAATCGTGGACAAATAATTCGCTTTAATCAAGGCAAACTGTTATGATCAGATGCACATTGTATCATTATCGATCATATAAATCACGATTTAGAAACACTTCAAGAAAGTAAATTTTTTTTCTATAGAATTAATTAATTTTGTTTAGATAACTTTTAAATAAAATAAAAATAGTGCATCATGAGTAATATTTTGTAGCGTATAATGGTAATATCTCACAGGAAAATAGTGTGAGTAAGATTAATAAATTAATGGATTATCTTCATAGACTGGCAAAGACAAGTAAATTATCTAAAAAACTGAGAAATATATTTAAATTGCTAAAATTACCGAATTCGTATATTCTATTATATTGTTTACTAGTTATGCTGAATGCTAATAAATTCTGTTTTCAATATATTTTTACATTGTTTAACGGGAGGTGTTACACTTTTTATACACGTATTTAAAAGTATTTTACATTTACTGAGTTATTTTCAATTTAGAATTCCAAAAATATTTTTATGCAGATTTTTTAAAATATTATTTTAAAATATTTATAATTTATTATATTTTTAAAATATTATATTTATCAAATTTTATTCATTGACTGTTTTCTTTACGCGTGGTTTAAAATAACTCAGTAAATAGGTTGTTGTAAGCTTAAAATGTGGTAAAAATTGCAGATACATCTTCTAAATAGTTTCTGAAAAAATGAACTTTTCCACAAAAAATGTAAAATCTCGGAAAACTGTATTTGAAGTTTCAGTGTAACCCAACCTCATATTCTGGATTGTCAGGGTCATCATTTGTCTTTCTCTTTATTTTTTTCGTTTCTCCTTTTAATACGTCATCTGTTTCTATTCTTTCACACGCAGAGTGTCAATTTTCTGAAGCAGTTGTAGAGGCTATGTCCAAATGTTGCAGAACTTTAACTCTGCCAATATTTCCCAAAGAAGCTAAAACAGTATCATACTCACCCAAGGAAAATGGAACAAACCCAACATATACAGTTTCGGAAATCTTATTCCAAACACTGTTGAAACACTCGTTTGGGCTTTGAGTTTTACCATGTAAACATTTGCACCTCATTGTCAACTAGAACAACTAATAACCACTACACAGGAAAGAGCACTCGAAACCACAAAAAAAAACAATAACAATCTGCAAATTTACTTATAACCTGGAACAAAAATTCAATCTCAAACAGAAAGAGGAAAATTTAAAAATTACGAAACCGAAGCAACAAGACATTAGACGTGAGCGTGGAACAAGGACACACATACCTTTAAATGGTCGTAAGTTTAAAAGTCTTTCAACGCGATAATCGCTCGGATCCATATAAAGTAGACATAAAACATTAAAAAAAGTGAAAATCTGATTTTTGAACCCTTGAAACCCTAACACCGCCCCTTAAGAAAATCAGTAGAATGTAAAACAAGTTATTTCTATAATTAAAATTACATGAAATACAATTTACTGATTACGTATTAAATATTTCTACTGATTTCCTTAAAGCATAAGGTACTGAAAATAAAATAATCATATATTCTCTGTTTATAATACGGAATACGAAAGCAAGAAAATGTGCATTCTGATGTTTTACTACTTACAACAAAGCGTAAAAGTAAATAATTGAAACAATCGGGCAGTATCAAAATAGTGCCAAAACAAAATATCGTTTATCTATCAATCTGTTACAAAATCCAAAAGAATTTAAGGGATTTCGCTCCTCCCACAGCCGTCTTTGCCGCCATGAATAGATTTGGGAAGGATCATAAGGTATTAGATATTTGGATTGCAATTGCAGATTTTTAATGGAGTATTATTCTTTAGAGAAAACCACATATAAGTATATCGACAGTACACTTTTAATACGTATAATAATCATATTGCAAATGAGTATAACTTAATAACAAACTTGCTGATTGCATCAGATCAATGTCAATTCAAGTCTCTTTTCAATTCATCTCCTTTTTTTTCTTTTCATTCAGTCCTTTAAATTCACACTTTTATCACGTAATTAGTTCGTCATAATCAGTTTGTCGGTACACTTTTAGTACAAAACTATTCTACGAACATGCCAGTTTCTGCGTGATTTTCCCTTTACAGTTCCCAAACATTCCTCAGCTTCATTGCAGTCTTCACTTAAGAAATATTTTCATTATCGACCTCCGTCCTTCCGCAACATCCCAATTTCTCACGACATGCGGCGTCCTCCCGTTCCGGCGGCGATAGTATGGCCCCGAGAGAGAACACTCCAGGTCTCCGGTTTAGGTGCGCCGCCCCGCACTCTCCTGTGCTTTGGAGCAACGACATTGTCACTGAATGTGCCCACTCCCTCCCTCGCAGCTCTTGAAAGCGAGAGCACAGCCTCACACACACTGTGTAGCTGTTTGTATGTCCTCGAATACACGTCCACGCGACTCTTTGCGTCAGCTTAAGTCCCCTGATTCGTCTAAGCGCGCCGTTAATCTGCTTCACCCGCAAAATGTGTGGAAGATTGCTCAATGAGTTCTGGATACAACCACTACGCCCCGCGATTATCCACGTAACTGGCCACACACATGCACCTAAGACCGGCAGCGGTACCTCAATGCATCAACTGATGTCGTTGCAGCGCTTCTGACCTAGGTTCGAGTCCTGACGGTGGCAGGATTTTCGGCACTAGCTTTCCAGATAGGTCGAATGCTAGCGGCCGGCTGCTCTGATCGGTAGTTTTCCGTGGTTTCTGCGATCAACACCAGGCGAATGCCGGAGCAGTACTCTAACAAACGGACCACGGACCGCGCACGATCTTTCATTCCTCTTCTTCGTCCTATCATCTCCCCTTACATACACACACTTACACTAACATGCACTACACTACCACATATTCCGGGATATCGGTCGGGAGTTTAGAGCTTGTCCCGGCTGGGACGGTGCCCCGCTGGTGGGAGAGTCCTGGTTATGGGGAAACCCCGCCAGCCGACGGTAGGTCGGCACCGGATCTCGCCATCCAGCGAAGGAAGATAACCACTATCGCTTGACGGAAAATATGCACTACACTGACGGGACTAATGACCTAAGTTATTGACGCGCCCGTTATCACTAACCAACCAACCAACTGGAACCATCCCGCTCCATCTTAAAAGCGCACTTTTTAAAGCGCACTAAAACTCTCCCCCGGAGGCGGCGTTCTTGAAAACGATTGCGCTCGGTGCTCGCGAAACTGACAGAGGGCACAGATAACGCCCCTGCGCGCAGAGAGGAGCAGCCACTGCCGTGCGCAGCTCTCGTTAGCGTCCGCGGCCACTAGAGTCTGCGAGTGCCTCTTGACGGCCTTTACTGCGAAGAGAATAAGCCGGGTTTTATGTAAACACTTCGTCAGCTGTTCTGGCGACGAGCTTACTTTAAATGGAGAGGAATTCTGGGTTTTAAGAATAAAAAGCTGGTAATTGCTTTTGTGAAAATGTTGCCGCAGTCTTCTTTGCGAATGTTGCGCTGTCATGATAGGTCGTTTATATAATTTGTACGTAGTTGCGTATCTAAAGTAAATATGCTGAGTAAGGATTGTATTTCTCAAATATCTCGAGATTCATCAGTAAATACGACTGAGGACATTTTTTATTAATTAATTTTATGTCGTAATGCAGGAGACATTTTAAAATTGGAATGATGCATTTCATTTCGTTATCGAGCCAATGGTGAAAACTTTCTCAACGTTTGCACAATAAATGACAAAATTAACAAGAATGCTTTCTTTTTCCGGGTCATTGATCTTAAGAAATCTAATGATATTTCTTAAGTGGTCATTTAAAATACTCGTACATCGACGTGTTCGTAAAAATGTAGCTCTTTGATCCTCTCTCCTGAAGTAACAACTGGTAACATTTTCGAATCCCTCATGATTTAACATTTAACATAAAATAAAATTTTCGAACTCCCTACAAACCCATCATAAACAAAACTTGTCTTCATCAAATATTCAATGAAATGTCATATAGGCATTAAATCATTGTTTGTATACTCTGAAATATTAATTAATGGTCTTATTAATGTTAAGATTATAATTTCTAGAATAAAGTTAACAGTACAGGAACATCTCAAAAATGTTGCTTGAACGTTCATTTTTCATCACTCACACATCGATCGTTCTTTTTGTCACAGTTGTGAGACACCCTTAAAAGTGAACATGTATGCGATTTCAAAATAAGGATTAAAAGTTGTCAAACGTGTGTGTGTTCAAAGTCACAAAAAAGGATTCATTAAGTCGGTGCTCAAGTCATTAACCAACTTCCTGGATCCATCCGCTCCTCAAGAGCGCCTCCAGCAATTAACTGCCTTCCTCTTGCAATTGAGGCAGCCGCCGCAGCACACGGACGCGTGACCGCGGCCCCTGATTGGTCAGGGTTCATGTGATCCATACGAGGCCCTCCCGGGATGGTGAGTTCGCTTTATTGTATTCTGAGAAAACGTGACATACAGTGAAATTACAAATGTTATAAACAACGAGATATAAATATTTCAAACACATGAGAATGGCATGCAAATTATAAATTACGGCTATATTGTCAACAAATAAATAAACATTATCATCCCTAAAAATTAATAAAATGTACATTGCTGCGTACAATTTATTTTCATATATATTTTTGGTTGGGACCTCCTGGAGGCGGTTTTTTCTTAGAAGGCACATGTCCAGGGTTCCGCATCCGAGTAGACTTCGATGACTCCACCCACGAATGGAGCGCAGGGGCTACAAGCGGATCATCCGTGCGAGTGGAAATGAAGCACTTGTGGCGACTGATAGCTACTCTACCATGCCCGCGTTCTAGCGGGCGCAGTGGGCGTGTCGAAGCCAGCGAGCTGGGACCGCCAGCACCGCCCGCAGGCACGTGGGATCGGCGATGCTTGTAGCTCTTCAGCCCGACCAGACCCCGAGGTATTTCAGACAAGCCCGGGGCTGCATCGCACTTTTCTCCTCGTTGATGTCGACCCACGCGAGCTGGGGTGCTGCGATCTCGCGGAGCACGGCCTGTCGGTCGTCGTTGAGAGAAAGTATGTCGTCATCACAAAAAGGTGGTACTGAATAGCTGCGATAACAATGCGCGATTGTGAGAATTTTTCTGTACTTTTCTGTAAAATACTGCGAAATAAGAAAAATTGAAAGTCAGTGAGGAATTTTTCAGTTGATTGCTTTTACTGTTTATATCTGGTCAATAGTTTCTTTGGTTGTTTAGTGCAGGTAATAACCTTTAACTATTGACGTCTTTATCGAATAGTTGCTGCGTAAAGCTTTTATAACTTTACTGAATCAAAATGAGCTTTCATAATGTCCTGGTATTGCATTCAGACGATTGGTTCTTGCTTGGTTGTTGAAACGGCATATTAGAACGTTTTCATGTTGAATTACAAATACCGTAATTAGCCGCTCTAGAAATAAATGAGTAATACTATTGTCTAGTAACAAGATCTTTTAAAATAATATGTTGCAAAAAGTGTTTAACAATAAGTGCGGCTCCAAATCACTGTACCATTGCGCTGTTCTAGCTCTGGTATAAACTTGGTTAGTTCGAGTTTTGTATATAACAGTATTATAATTGACTATGATTTTGGGTGCTTCAACTGCTAAGGTCATTAGTTCCGTAAGTTCAGAGCATTTTTGTCTCGGGAGGTGGCGGTGGTCTTTCCCGCCGGCTGGCGAAATCCGCCGCCAACCCACCGTCGACTAGCGGGATTTTCCAACCAGGTATCTCCCACCAGCGGGACACCGCCCCAGCCAGGACAAGCTCTAAGCTTTCGACAGGTCTCCCGGCATGTGTAGTAATGTAGTGCATGTTATGGTACGTGTGTGTAAGGGGAGAGGATATGACAAGGAAGACGAAGGAAAGATCGCGGTCCGTGACCAGTTAGTGTACTGCCCGGCATTCTCCTGGTGTTGATTGGAGAAACCACGAGAAACAACCGATCAGAGCAGCCTGACGCTATAATTCTCACCCAGACAGAGACCGAATTCCACTTAGCTGAAAGCTAGTGTCAAAAATCCTGCCACTGTCTGGACTCGAACCTAGGACCTCTCGGGCAGAGACGCTGCAGTGACATCAGTTGATGCCCTGAGGCATCTCCCCCGGTGTAACAGTATGAATTACTGCCATTTGTAACTTATAGCAATTGAAATGTGACATTTCGCAAAACTCTTCCTTGAGAACTGTAAAGTACAAATTATCAAAAATTTTAAATAATTTTTAAAATTTAGTTGCATTTCCGTTGAGTTATAGAGTTATATTTTTTTAATCAATTTGCGTAAAATCCCGTATTTTAAATTGCATGTTTGAAAAATGTGAGGCGGATAGAACAAACGAATTCTGTTCTCGCACTTGTAAATATTAATTAAATAAGTTTAACTGGAAAGAATAAAAAAATATTTAAAAAAAATTAATTTCACTCTCTAAGCATTCCATAAATATTTTAGTATATTTTACAAAAATTCTTTACAGACATCTAAAAATAGGAATGTGTTTTTCTGTAATATTTTTATGGCATGAAATATTAAAAAAATGTATATGATAAAATTAGAAAATCGCTCATCTACATTTGAACACAGTTTTCCTTGTGAAGGCAATGTTAACAATTCGAAAAAACTGTTCTTGATGAGCATTTTTAAGCGCGGCAATATTTCACGATATCGTACAATGTAGTTAGCCAATTATTCAGTAACTCAAAACAGACCTATACTGCAAGCCAGTTGTATCAAGCGACGAGCGGGGCCTGTAAAGAAAGGACCTAAGTGCTGCTGCTTTCACCCTCACTGAAAATTAGAAGCAATGAGGAGTCCTTTAAGAGACATCAAAAGACACGGTAAAGTTCCCCCTCGTTCCTTAAATACTCCTCCCCTCATTATCGGAGTACTTTAATATTGAAATCCGTAATTACATGAGTCCTTGTGTTTAAACGTCGTTTGAACAATGCCACTCGAATAATTCCCTTTGATGTCGCGATACTTTGAAACATTGCGGGACGTGCTACGTGATCCGGATGGGTAGAAGGGCAAAAGCTTTGCGTTCCAATACCTGTTCCTGCGCTTTCTGCTCTCTGGAGCTGGACGGTGGGTAATTCAGCTCATCTGAAGCGAAGAGTTGCGTGAGTCACTAGCGGAGCGCCGAAGAACGGTGCTGACGGAAATACTGAGCAGAATCAACCAACATTTAGAAATATAATGTTCAATGATAAACAGGGAGAAATGTGCAAACTATTATTTCATTATATTTTATTATAATTCTTGTAATATCGAGTTATACAAAATTTTGACATATACTACATAAATTTATTACATTTAATTCGGAAATTTTATATTCATTATAGATACTCGAAAGCAGATTCAATTTTAGGAGGTGTTCCTCGTAATTTAATGTAAATTATTGTAAATATGATTCATGTTTTAACATGTTTTAGTAAACAAAATACGTACAATCGGTGATAACGTTTCATGATTGATGGTAACTTTTTCATCCTTGATAAGTGTCACGTCAAACGAAGAGATGATAATTAGAATAAACAAGCAGGAAAAATATAATTATCTCAGAATGCTAGAAAAAGTGTCAATGATATCAAAACTTCCCCAGGTGAGGCTCGAACTCACAACCCCGGCATTTCTCAGCTACTGTCCTATAAGTACCGTGCGCTAACCAATTGCGCCACTGGGGAGATGTTATTTAGTGAATATTAGAAGATATTTCGGATAGTAAAGGACTTTGTGGTTCATGAAATACTAAACTATACAAAAAGAAAATAAATTGAAACATTCATAATTTCCACTGTGTTAATTAAATTAAAAGCCTGCTTCTAATCAGGTGCTTAAAACCAGCAGCCCCTGAACAGAACTTTATCTCTGAACTGTTTATTTAACTCTTATAAAAGCATAGATTCATTTACGACTGAACTAGCCGGCCTCACTGCATAAAGTAAATTCTCACTTTCTTAATTCGAAAATTCCTGTGACGTTTAAAGTTAGCAAATAAAAAAATCCAAGTAAGAAATAAAATTCCAGGAATCTGCCTAATACTAATCCATATTTTTTCTGAATATCAACTTGAACTTTTTAAAAAATTCCCCAGGTGAGGCTCGAACTCACAACCCCGGCATTTCTCAGCTACTGTCGTATAAGTACCGTGCGCTAACCAATTGCGCCACTGGGGAGCCTACCAAACTCCAATGCTTAAGAAATTTAGTTGTTCAATGAACATTAGCGTATTGCTGGAGAAAATCGATGGCATACATCAGCGAGTAAAGAAGGGTGGTTTTTAATTCGAATTTTTGATACACTGAAATGTTTATTAAATTCGACTTCATTAAAACGTTTCGCCTGGACAGGGACTTGAACCCTGGAGCCTTAGGTTAGGTTATGTCATTAGGTAGGCCTAATGCTCTACCGACTGAGCTATACGGGCTCAAGCGGTAACCTTGGGTTAGACGCTCTTGTCGTATTTTTTAAAATTAAAACTTCAAAATAATCAAGTAAAAATACGAACCAAGATATCATCTAAGTATCGAATGCAAAAATTCATGGACAAATGGACATATTCCCTGTACTGATTCACTCGTGTATGATTCGATTCATTCACACGATTCCGAGAAAACTACAAAGAACAACAATAGGGCGCGCCCAGAATTGTGTCTTATATAACCTAATACTGGAAAGAATCACACGTCATTTCACCGTGCGTTTCCTAATCAAGGGCGTGGAGTTGCCTCAGATATACGCGAGTCCTTTGAAGAGAGTTCTTTACGAGAAAATGTCCTTTAATCTATTCAACTCACGGATTCTAACGCGTTGCACGGAAAAAGATTTTTTTCTGACAACGGTTTGTTTTGAATAATTATTATTCCTACAGTAAACACAAATTTAAAAAGTGAAGGAATATTTTTTGTAGTGGCAACAGAACCCGTTACGGAAAACTCCTACAAAAGCGTGAACTCTTTTATGGGACATGTATCTTGGGACATGTAACTCTCTCTCTGTTTTATGGGACATGTAACAGTCGTATTGTTTATAAAAGAAATTTAAATTCTTGAGCACAATAAATCCACAAAAGTATATTAAGCAAATGTTTCAAATATAACTTCAAGAGAATCTATTAGAACAAGTTTGGAGTGTTCTTCACAAAGATTGTAATGCTGGCCACAACACATCGCTCACATTTAATTTGCATGAAAGAACTCTCTTCTTCTGGAGACTTCTCTGAAGTATTGCAATATAAAATGTATTTCAATGTACTTAATAATCTTTATTTAATATTATATTAAAATAAGGGCGACAACAATGTACCAGAGAGAGAAATATACGTACGTTATTCCGGGTCAGCATTTATGAGAAATTAAACGCAATATCTTTAAAGATTAGGATAATTTGATTCAAACAAATATCCGCACAAAGTCAACATAAAGTAATTCCCCGTTCTCACTTGATCTGTTTTATTTGTAAAGTTCTAAATATCCTGTCATCTCATGTAAAGTCAGTGCCATATGCAATACGAGTATCATAATCATGGGCAATAAATTCTCAGCAAACACATTTATCTCTTCCATGTATTCACATTGCTTTAGAATATCTAAATTCCTTATTGAGAAAGCTTTGAAGTTATCTCGTTATTTTATATATCTTTTCCGTTGATGTTAAACAGAAAAACAATAGATTTATCTTTCAAAACTCCATATTCCCATGTCTTATTTCTTAAGAGCATAGTTTCAAATAAAGTTCTTTTGTTTGGGAAATGGGAAGGTGTCCGGATAACTCATTCGCTAGAGCATCAAACTTTTTACCTAAGTGTCCAGGATTTAAGTCCTTATCCGCGCCGATTGATTGATAAAATCAGAACATTCTAAAAAAAAGTTACACATACCAGCAAGTCCCTAATCACTACGTTATCAATATCATAAATTCTTCTGAATATGCAGTCTACAAGATAAACTATCCACTACTGTTAATGGCTCGAAATAGAGGAAAATTTCGTCAAATATTCAGCGTCACAAAGAACAAAAATTATTGATGGACCTTCAGGTATTACTAAAGCATTGTATGTTCGTGCATTTGTTCCGCTGCAAGCTGTACGAGAAGAAGGTAATGTCCAGGGAACTTGACACTCCTTTGTCCTGAACTCCTGTCTGACCATCGAGGTATCGCTTCCGCTGCGCAAACTTCATTTGAGCGTAATGAACGAGGTTTGCTCGCCTGATGAAAATGATCCCTGGTCCCTGTCGGGGCTTGACCCCGGCCGTCGCTCGTTGTCAGTTAACTGTAAGTTTCCTCACTCCGAACGTAAATGAATAGTTCACTTCCTAATTTCCCGAAACAACTTTGCCTCTATGCAACGAACGGGCTATTGGGTTGTTGAGTGTGAACTGTTTGAACACAGTTTATTGTTTGGTTGATTTTCTAAGTTAATAGGTTTTTACCATCTTATCTCTATTCATAAATTGGCATATTAATTCAACAATCTGTTACTTATTAAATACCACATTCTAGACGTGGCTAAACTTTAAAAATGGCTAATAATTATTTTGATTATAACAGTAAATTTGCTTCATTAAGTCAATCGATAAATCGTTCAGGTCATATTAAGGGAATGTAATGCAATAGTACGCGACGTTTTATTTCCTATCAATTCAAAGGCGAATAATTTATGATGAGCTCTCTATAGATGTGTGAAATAATCGGATCAATAAGCTTCCCACAGGGAAAATAATAAAAAAAGCAAAATAAAACAGAATGCAGTATTTTAATCGACGAAATAAGATAATTATTTTGGAGTCGTGATGAAAATTTCATTCAATAATTTCTCAAGGGAATCTGAAGATCATGTTTCCCTTCACATAAGTATTGAAGTTTATCTGGCTTGTTTAATAGGTAGTACTTAGGACCTAAGGGCGGCAAAAGAACGGTGCATGCCAAACCATCTCCATCTAGTTGCAAGGGAGTTTATAAGGCAGGTCTCTAACCTTTCTCTTTCTCATGGGCGCACCTGGGCTTGTGTTCTTATACACGCGAATTTTTTAACATACGATTTGTATGTTAAGTCAATCTATTCAATTTTGATTGATTCATTTATTGATATTTCCGAGCTCGTCAATAGCTAAAGTCCTTAGACCCATCAGTGTCAGTATAGTGCATGTTTTTGCTCGCAGGTGGCGGTGATTTCTCCCGCTGAAAGGTGAGATCCAGCACAGACCCACTCGTCGGTAGCGGGGCTTTCCCCAACCAGATATCTTCCATCAGCGGGACACCATTCTAGCCGGTAGAAGCTCTAAGCTCACGACCGGCATGTATGGTAGTGTATTGCATGTGAGTGTAAGTGTATGTAAGTAAGGGGTGAGTATAGGACTAGGAATGGAAGGAAAGATCGCACACAGTTCGTGACCCATTTGTTAGGGTACAGTTCCGGGTCGAAACCTCCGGCATTCGCCTGGTGTTGATCGAAAAACCGATGGTAAACTACCGATCCCAGCAGCCGATCGCTAGAATCTCCTCCAAACAGTGACTGAACTCTACCCAGGTATCTGGTTAGAGGCGAAAATCCTGTCACCGTCCGGACTCGAAGGTAAGACCTCTCGGACAGAAGCACTGCGTTGTCATGACTTGATGCACTGAGGCACTCAAGTTGGTTCTATTTCATATTATTTACCGGTAGCGGGAGCTCAGTGCATCAACTGATGTCACTGCAGCGCTTCTGACCGGTAGGTCCTAGGTTCGAGTCCTGACGACGGCAGGATTTTCGACACTAGCATTTCAGCTAGGTCGAATTCAGTCGCTATCTGGAGGAGAATTCTGGTGGTCGGCTGCTCTGATCGGAAGTTTTTCGTGGCTTCTCCGATCAACACCAGGCGAATGCCGGAGAAGTACCCTAACAAACAGGCCACGGACCGCGCGCGATCTTTCCTTCCTCTTCCTTGTCCTATCCTCTCCCTTTACACGCACACTAACATGCACTACACTACCATATATACCGGGAGACCGGTCGGGAGCTTAGAGCTTGTCCCGGCTGGGGCGGTGCCCCGCTGGCGGGAGAGTCCTGGTTAGGGGGAAACCCCACTAGTCGACGGTAGGTCGGCGCCGGATCTCGCCATCCGGCGGGGGATGATCACCGCCATCTCCCGAGAAAAACATGCACTACATTAACGGGACTAATGACCGAAGCGGTTGACGCGCCCGGAAACACGAAAACATCAATCAATCAATTCATATTATTATTTCTAACACTCAACTATGATGACCTTGTAAGAACACAGTCATTTTTATCGTCATCCTAATAACTTCTGAACGAACGATATCTCAAGTAAGCGACGACCTATCAAAACAAAAGCCCAAGACGTAATTTCTGCCGGAAGAGAAATGCGCTCGTGGAGAAGCACCCCGGCCAGCGCCAGCAGAAGAGGTTCAGAACAGCCGCCCCGCCCGGTATGAGATGGCGCTAACGTCGCTCGTAAAGAGTCAAGTACTCTCAGAGGGAGAAACTCGGCTTGCAGCGGGTTCCCAGGGCACCTTGCACCCGACGGAAAGTGCAGACGCCAGTGCACTCATAAGGACGCGCGGGCTGAAATTCAGTGGCGGGCTCGTTTGCGAATCGGTGGCAAGGCACCTAAGATTGTTGATGTTATTAACAATCATTATAATACATCGTATAATCAACAATCGTGTAATTATAGGAAATATCATTGCCTCTTTTGGCTTCAATGAAGAGGCTGTATTATGTTAGCATACGTCGCCAATCAACACATTTCCTAGAGAACAGTCCAAAGTCAGGGAACTTGTCCAAGTAACTTGTTACGACCAGTCCATAATGTTACCATCATATAGACCAGTGTGTAATATGTAACCAGTCCAAGGAACTTGTTACATATTACGCACAGTGAACAGAGCAAAGATAATCACAGGCAGATATTTTACTATACCCGCGTTTTGTTTGCAAGTTTCTTAGGTAAACATTATCATTCAGGGGAGAAGGATACACTTTTTTTCCCATTTCATGCGCCACTTACTTGAAATTCCTTTAAATAGGAAAATCGTGTATTTACCGCATCAGACATATATCAACCACATAGAAATTTATAATAATTATTATACATTTCAATTAATACAATAATTTGATGAGTCACAGTAAATCTACATTTACTACAGCAAATAAAGGTCGGAATCTATATTTTCCCACACAAACATGCATCTCTAATACACACTTTTTCTAAGCAATAAACTCGAATAACAGTTTGACTAAGCATTCATTCCAAAGACTGTTCAAAAACTGGTTTTATTGACTGATATTGATGTTTCCATACACTCCATTACTCTCTTTATAAGAGTCATGTTAGAGTAATGTGTGTTCTTTATGCCTAGAGGTGGCAGTGTTTCTCTCTAACTGAATGGTGAGATTCGACGCTGACTTACACTCAATTAGTGAAGGATTTCTCCCCCACTTATCTCCACCAGCGATGCAACTCTAAAGAGGGTCACCGCGTACCATTAATACAAGCTCTATAACGTCTCTCGACATGCGTTATAATGTAGTGCGTATAATGTAGTACGTATATGTAAGTAACAGGAGAAGATAGATGAAGATAGATGAAGGAAATATCCTGTGAGGTTCATAGCCTGCTACTGCTCCAGCATCCGCCTGGTGCTGATCGGAGAAACTACGGAAAACAACCGATCAGGGCAAACTGCTGCTAGAATTCTCCTCCAGACAGAGGTTGAATTCGACCTAGGTAAGTAGCCTAGTTTCGAAAATCCGCCACAGTCAGGACTCGAACTCTTGTACCCTACGGCCAGAGTTGCAGCAGAGACAGCGGTAATGCTGGCTCTTAGTCGGGTTTTTGAAAACTGAACGAAAACCACAATCGGTTTAGAACATCCAAAATCAGTATTACGTTATCCCGGTGTTTGTAGTTGGGTTAAACTCTGCTATGCCTCATAGAGAAAATTTCAGACTATTTAAAGTGAAAATGCCTTCAAAATGAAGCCGAAAGCACTGGGAAGATTGAATTACTGATCCTTTTACTAATCAAATTGTTATACAAATACACTACAATATTTTCAAATATTTACTCCTGCACTTCCCTAACTTTCTGTTTCGAAACATTTTAAGATTGGTCGTCAACCGTGGAAAATTATATTTGAAAAATGGTGGATACAAATAAGTTATTTTCAAATCTTCCTCTTTTAAAGATTTTTTATTTAAAACAAAAGTAATACATGATAGATCTCGGATGCAGTCAACGTGTTTTTAACCAATACATCTGCGAATAAGTACAGAAAGAAGCAAATTTCTACACGAGAAAATAATAACGAAAGTAATAGATAATAATATCGGACATTAAGTTAACATTGTATCAGTCAAATTATTGACAATCGTAAGAAATACAGTACACATTTACATGATTTCTAAGGAACCGGAAGCAAAATTTTGTTCGCGTTTTCATGAAGAATGTGTTAAAGGCGTACGTACTAATGATGATTTACTGTAACAATGTTCCAAGAGCAAACTTTGAAAAACCCGATCTAGGTAGCTGTGACGGACGAGTCTTGGGGGTGTCAAAGCAATGGACCGGCAATGTTGCATCTGGAAATCAACTCATGTCACTGCAGTACATCTGACCTTGAGGTCCTGGGTTCCAGTTCTGACGGTGGCGATCTTTTCGTCACTAGCTGTCAGATAGGTAGAATTCAGTCGCTGTCTGGAGGAGAATTCTAGTGGACAGCTGCTCTGATCGGTAGTTTTACATGGGTTCTCCGATCAACGTTAGGCGAATGCCGGAACAGTTCCCTAACAAACGTGCCACGAGTCATGTGCGAATTTTCCTTACTCTTCCTATGCTCACCTCTTACACACACACACACACACACACACACACACACACACACTCACATGCACTACACTATCATATTTGTCTGAAAACCAGTCCGGAGCTTGGAGCTTGTCCTTGCTGGGGCGGTGCCCCGCTGATGGAAGATACCAGGTTGAGGGAAACCCAGCTTGTCGACGGTTGGTCTGCGGAGGATATCGCCATCCGGCAGGGAACCACCGCGATCTCCCAAGGAAAAAATCCACTGCACTTCCGGGGCTAATTACCTTAGCAATTGTTGAAGCCCAAATCACTAATCAACCAATTCAAATCGATTTCAATTCCCTCTCCGATATTGACGTGGGCTTGTGTGTTGTAGTGCTACTCTCCCAACCACCTGTAACATCTTTCAAAGCACGTTCCTACCATTCCTTACATATCCATCGACATCTGTCCCTTCTCCTCCACCCTTTCACCATCATCGTCATCGTCATCATCATCATCATCATCACTACCGTAGAACGAAAAATAACTAAATGTTGTTGGAGAGTATGAGGTAATGAGACAGAGAAGGACGCGGAGAAAGAAGAAGAACACGATGTAAGAAATGTAAAAGTGGAAGAAGGGGAGAAACAAGAGTTGTGAAACGACGGTGGCGGAAAAAGTGAAGGAAAAGTGAGTTTGAAAAGGTGAGGAAAAAGAGGAAAATAGCGTATACATAACATCAAATGGGAGATAATATGTAATAGTAAAACTCTTAATAAAGACTGAATTGAATACTGCTGCCAACAAAGTAAAAACTAACTAAAATATTAAGAAACTTAAGCGAAATATTTTGATGTTCCAATCTAAAATAAATCACCAGTAAACTGCTAATAGATTATTTACTTTTCCTAAGAAGCGTTATTGGTTTGAAGCTCTATTTGCGAGACTGTTGTTAATGTGTCGACAAACATTATCAAGTTTTGGAAAATCAATATCGTGAGCAGATCTATTAAATTCAAAAGTATTTAGAGGCAATTATTAAGCACGAGAAGTTAAAAGGTATATTTTGCACTGTCTAACATGTGTTTTGCATATTAGCCACTAATGCAAATATACATCAAATATCATTGAACATAACGGAAAGACCATTTTTATAAAAGTGTAATTTTGGAATACTGATAACAGGCGTGTGAAGATGTTCAATTCTACATTTTTAAAAGGGGATTAAAAGTTTCTATTAAAATTACACAAACCATATTCATGAAAAAATCACATTCTTAAAATACCTGAACAGAAAATAATCTAAGAGTTGTGTAGTGTATTGCCATCAAAAAATAAAAGAGAAGAATGCTTACTTGATGTCAACTGCAATGACTTGCGAGGCCATTTGGGAATTGGAGCCACTGGGAATTTAATCATTGGATCACATGACCAGGTCCTCGCGCCGTGCTGAGGCCAGGGGCGCAGGTGCGTCGTCGCCCCGCTCATTGCGGAGGGCGCTGGCTCCGCGTGCAGGCGGCAGAGGGCGCGAAACGTGCGCAGGTGCGGGGTGCGACGGGGGGGCGCGGGTGGCCGCATCCGTCGTAAAGGAGTCCACGTGCGTCGGGGGGCGACAACTGCAGCGCCGGTTTATGGCTTGGCAGCGTCATTTCCTCCTGACGTGACGGAGGGCGTGGCCGACCCTCGGCGCACCTGCGAAGGCGCCGGCCTCCTGCTGCCCCGCCACCCCGCCGCCCCGCCACCCGCCGCCCCAGCCAACCCCGCCGCCCCCGCCACCCCGCCGCCCCTGCCACCCCGCCGCCCCCGCCACCCCGCCGCCCCCGCCACCCCGCCGCCCCCGCCACCCCGCCGCCCATGGCGGCGTGGCATAATGGCGGCGTGGCACGGGGGCGGGCGCCGGCGCCGGAGGCGTCGCCGCGGTAGCGGTCGAGCGATTGGGGGCGGTGGGAGTGGAGTGTGGTAGGGGTAGGGGCTTTGCCGGTGGCGGCGGCGGTGCGAAGGCGGTGGCGGCGATAGAAGTGGCAACGTGGGTGGTGACGTCGGTGATGGTGGCGGAAGTGGTAGTGGTGGCGGAGGTGACGATGGTGATGGGGTGGTCGTGGTGACGGTGGTGGTGGCGGAGGCGTTGGTGGAGGTGGATGCGGATGCGGTGGCGTTGGTGGTGGCAGGGGCGGAGGCCGAAGCGCGGGGGTGGCGGCGGTGGCGGCGGTGGTGGCGGCGGTGGCGGTGGCGGTGGCGGTGGCGGTGGCGGTGGCGGTGGCGGTGGCGGTGGCGGTGGCGGTGGCGGTGGCGGTGGCGGTGGCGGTGGCGGTGGCGGTGGCGGTGGCGGTGGCGGTGGCGGTGGCGGTGACGGTGGCGGTAGCTAATAAAACACAAACTGACAAACTTAAGGAAACGCCGAACCCATATCCGGCGCCAACCCTGCAGTAACTCACGCGTCGGCCGACGTGCAGGGGAGCGCAGAGCCACCTCTCCCGCGCCGTGTTTGGCCAGCCCTGCGTGCAGGGGCGGCAAACTTGCGTGGAGTTTCCCCGTGGAGGGTCACTCTTCGTTGTGTAGGCTGTGGCTCTGAAACTTATGCGATCACCGTCTCATGAATCCTTAAACTACAAAATTACTAGGGGGGAAATGTATTTGTATGTGTTCTTTTTAGTAACGAACGAAATCATAAATGAGAGATTGTGGACAAGGACATGGGAACCCAAATAACCTGTTGAGAATAATGATGAAAACTGCCTGATAAATGTGTTGTGTATATATCTACAGGTTTGATATTGGGAGAACGTTGTTCACAAAACTTTGCTAGGAAATGATAAAATCAAATTTTAAATAAAATTAACATTTAGAGGTAATTATTGTTGATTGTGTCAGCACTCTTTTTAAAAGGTCATTCTCATGTGCTAGCCCAGGAGACCTCAAATTTGATCCGACAGTAATGTTAGTTCCTATTCAAATACCTTCAGACGTGAATAATAACTAGATTAAAAATTGTTGTCACTCGCTATTCAAATAAAATAATTTCTATAGCATAGTTTCAAATATATATATTATTAATTCCGGATAGCGCAGGTACCACAAAGTGATTTATTACAATATGAATTTTAATAAATCGAAAAGACAAAGTACATAGACCAACTGCTTGTCTTCGTACAAAACGTTTTTCTATGTAGGCCTACTTCGTAAGACTTTCAAGACGGCGCCAAATTCGAACCTACTATGTGTTTAATCCATTTTATTTGTTGTAAACTATTTTGTGGTTGATACCTCCCTGTCCTTAATTAATAATCATATCTCTACAATATCTCTGCTGCCACTACGGCAGTCCTCCGCCTCTCGTGTCCTCGCTCTAACTCTGTCCAATCCAAGTTTTCGCGTGTTTCTTCCGTTTTTTCTATCGCACGATTCTCCATTGTTACTTTTCCATTCGCCTGTACATCTTTATAGCTATAATCTATTAGATAATCATCATCAATCTCTTTTACTTCAGCAGTAAAGAAGGTTCCTAAACTTACATAAATAAATGCGGATCATTGAATGTTCTTAACTTCAATCATACATTGTCTGACTGATAATACCTTACGTTAACATCATAAATTTCTACATATAAATTTCATTTCTTAGACCTTAGCTACGAGCTCTACTATCTAACATTCTATAGTACTTGAAACGTTCCCATCATTAGAATTGTTCTTCAATGAAATGAATATGTTACAAAGCAGTATTTAGTGCGTTATTTCACTCCATTCTTTACTCTAAAGTTACCTAAGGAATGCTGTAAATTAGTTTGTTATTTCTCTGAAAATGGCGGAATGTGAAACTGGAGTGAAGAGCATAGGGTCCATGCAGCCTTTACACTGGCTGAGTACTTCTTGGCATTTGCCCCTGCAGTTGGTGACGGAGTAACGGAGCGGAAAACCCTCCGCAGCTGATGGGAAGTCCCTCAGACAGGGAAAATGTTAACCCTTTCTATTATTACACATACAGATTTGAATTAATCTACAGTTTCCTAAAATTACCTATAGTAGGCTTTCGTTTCACAGGCGTATGTTTATTTTCTCGGTCTTGAGCAGAAATAAAAACACGCAGTGCAATGAAGAGCAATGGCGCCTATAAATACTGTCCCCCTGGCAATTCTTATACCACGCGGACATAATTATTCTTTGGAGCCACTCGCGTGAGTCCATTTCCTCCAGCGCGCGCTTCATGCGCGGCCGCCAGCGCAACCCTCCGCGGGGCCCTGCACCCTTTCCCACCCGCGTCGTACGTCAATCGTCCTCCTGCCCTTCCCGCGCACAGCGCACAGTGGCATTCACGAGGGCAAAACGCGCAGATACGCCCATTTTTACTTCCTCGCTACCGCTAACGCAGTACACAGAAAGTTATGTATTGCTGCAAGGAAAAACGAAAAATGTTCGGCAGAAAAACTCTTATTACAAGGCCCTGGAAATGAAAAAGTGGAAAACTCCAGTGGCTAAATGTAGAAAAATCTTCTAACACTTGGAATAGCCAGAATGCATGTTTTGTGGGTCGTTGGTACTAAAAAATCGAATGACAACCAAACGTCTGTACGACTGTGAACAACGCTAGCGGCTAAATCGTTCAGCAAATTTTCTCCCAAATTGATATTCCTAAATTGATCTGTCAGATGTCGTGATCCTTTGAATTTGAAACCGATATTTTAATTTTGGGAGATACTTAACATGAAGCTCCTGGGACATTTGCAAAATAAAAAAAAAATTGCTTCAAGGATTTTAATTGAACTTTGTTATTGGAAAGTGTGGAAGAAGGTTTAAGAGAATGTGCAGGTCTCACGTTCATTCAAAATCCTGATTTTTCGAATATTGCAAAAGTTCAAAATTTTTTCGGCGTCTTCCTACAATTAAAATGTTAAAGATAGAGATTTTTCGCTTAATGAAATCTGTTCCTTAAAGATAGATTTTGAAATAAGGGCATGCACATTTTTTTGAAAATTTCAGTATAACAATAAATAATGACAAATGTGTTAATTCGGAGCGAAATTGCGGTATAAATAATATTATGTAAGCATTACTAAGGGAGAGAAAGAATGTGCTGTTTTAGCACCGCTAGTTTAAATGTTGGCTCTTTTAAATTTACATAAAAATGTTTTAATCTGGCTAGAAATAAAGGTTTCCTTGATAATATAAATATATTTTTAAACATATTTTATGGGCCAAAAAACAGAACATGCATCCCTGACAATTCACGACACTTTCATGTCAGTGTAATTAAATTTCGTTTGCAATTTTCAATGGAACGGCCGGAGGAGTGGTTTTGAACGGTAACATATGTGTTTATTGCATTTTATTAAATAAATCTTCTGTTAATTGTACGTAATTTTACTGTTTCAAAAATGTATTTCCCCTTTAACAGAATTCTTTATATTGCGCTTGAAACAGTTAAGTAATAAACTATACTCTGCCAAAATCGCAACTAGTTTGTACTTAATAAATTGAAGGAGAATGCTAAACCTGGCACGTATTTTTTATAAAATTTTTAAAATTCGAATTCATTGGTTTGACAATAATTAACCGCTCTAGATTTCTAACAAAGCAAACAATTTTTTTCACCAAAAGAAATTCACTGAAGATGCCACACAAGCCATTTAACTAATAATTGTTTTCAAAACCTTTTCCTTTCTACCTACGTGCATTTCCGACCGATTTGGCCCAGTGTGCGTTGCTCCCCTCGACAGCGCCCGCCTTCGCAGCGGCCAAAGTGATGGCGATGGCTTCGCCACGTGGTCTCTCGGGGGTTCCCCCGGAGGAATTCCCGAAGGCCGGGAGCACGCAGGGCGCGAGCGTTCGATACATCGATGTGTGGGGTCGCCGGCGTCGATGGCCCTGGCGGGGAGGGAACAGACCGCCCCGGTGAGAGTTGTGGGATGAAGGAATAGGCTAGTGCAAGAGAGGGGATGTGTTTGGGGACAATAGCAGTCGTAACAATTATAACTTTGTAGGTGACTTCTTGAAGTCATTCCTTAACTATGTTCATCTAGCAGTGTTTCTATAAAACAATCTTAACTTTAGTCGCGTTTCTAAGGATAAATTGAAGTTAAGGCCGAGGTTTACGTTCATATATGTAATTACTTATTAACTACAATAGAATAACTAGCAACAAATCTTTTTCGCATTATTTTCCTACACTGAAAATATCCATTTTGCAATAAATATGAACATTTCTTTCTGCATAGTATTACAGGTAGGTGCAATAATCTGTCAAGTAGTGGTAGTAACGATGACTTTCGTAATTATACGGCATAATAGGATTTTACACTGACATTTATTCCGAGAAGTCTCGGAGGAATTCATTTCCCGTAATACCAAAGACATCACTTAATTACTGTCATTAGCATTAGATAAAAGGGAATTGAGGATGGTGAATGGCGAGGTGACGTAACTAGTTCATACAATACTACAATAATAAAGGTAACTGGCGCAGAGCGTGAAGAACGTACAATAAAATTAAACGGAGTCGACCACGCAGAATTGTTACAAAAGTTCACAACATAATGTTAAAATTACTCCCAAAAAAGTGAAAATTTATCGGCGATATTCTAGAAGTAACTGGTAAACGAAACAAAAGGTTTTTGATTTTTCGTTAACTTTTTAAAACGGTACAGAAGAATTTGAAAGAAAACAAAAGTCATGCAACTACATGGCCGATGTTTGGGATTACTTTTAATCAAATCTAACAAACCGCTATTTAGATTTTTAAAATCATTCCATTGATTCAATTGATAATTCCATTGAGGAATAGAAAGTACACGTAAAAGATGCAATTTCGACAAGCAGTTTGATGTTGCATAGCAACGAAAATATACACGAGCATATTTGGGGAGGTACAGTATTAAACCAAAAGGAGAAGGTTGTTGACAGTTGTTAGTAAAACGCTGACTACACAGCAGTTGGTAGTAAATAGTGGTGTAAAGTCTGTGAAATGGGAATGACGTACGGCGGATGTCGCAGGGTGGCTTTTAGGGAATTGTCGCGCGCGCCGGTGTCTGGCATACGAAGGTAAACAGCTCTGCTCTTATTTGTGCAGTTTGGTATAAAAACATAGGTAGAAATCGCTTAGGAGAACGTTGTCGACGGTGCATCGCGCGCACCGATGCTACCGGTAGAGAATGGGGCCCGCAACTGCGTTCTTATACTTCGAATATTTTAAAGCGGCCGATCACATTAAATCATTGTTATATCTCCTGCCTTATACAGTGAATCCTTTTAACAGTGGTAAGCACATTTCTGTGGCCACGAGCCCTTTTCAAAATCAAGTTTGCGAATTAATTGAAAAGATTCATTTTATAAGGAAGGAGGTGTAAAAATGACTAAATGTCATCAGCCATTTTTAAAAAATCGAAGTATAAACATCCAGCGTCAGATTCAGAAAGTATTTCTAAAGTGAGAGGCAATTTCAGTTAGAACCTCCCCAAATATTTTTCAGTCATTTTTAATTGTTAGTTTACATTAAAAAACACGGAAATATATTCGTAATGACAATGGTGCTTTAGATGTGATAATCTATATTTGTAATTATTTTGAATAAATTGAGTAAAAATACTGAAAATGTTGACTTTGGGGGTGACTGTTGCCCCCTCAGGTTACGCCATTGCAAACATCGAGCAATACTTTTGATGTCTCTGTCTTTTGAATTTTCTCATCATTGCCCTACAACCAAATTATGTGCTACAGTATTGGGCACTTTTCTAAAATGAACACTCCTAGGGAACACGAAAATGTTAACACGAGGTTTCACTGAACTTTTGTTATACTGAAGACCATAAAAATACACTAATACTTGTCCAATCAGGTTGCTGTTTCAGTTGTTGTTCTACTGTTAAATAATTGTAACAACAGCTTAGGACACTGACACGAAATTTGCAGTGTTCTTTACTTCGTGTTTTCGCCGCCTTATTGTCCACACACTTCTATCTTTGTCCCATTATTTTTTTGTCATTTTATTCGTTCTGAAAGTTGCCTAACATCATGCCTGTTTTTTAGACCTATAAGACGTCCTTTTACCCGCCAATTGAGGCTCCCAGACATCTATAGATTACATACCACAGAACACCTGTTATCTATTTTAACTTCCAGGAGTGTCCGCTGCCATCTCTTGCTTCCTTAGTCTCACTACGGTAGACCCATCTCAATCAGTTTATTTCTTTATCGTTGAAGAAGCTCATAGATTCTTGGCAGCATTTCTTTACTCTACAGAGGAACGATTGATGACTACGACTGAATGACAGTTTAAGATGTGATGCAGGTAGCTATACGTAAAAAGCCTCAATGATATGATAAAACGCCTTTCCTTATGTGGAATCGAAACCTACTCCTACCTTATAATGGCAACTTAATCCATTGCCCACAAACGGAGGCGTTGTTCCTTTAGGAAATAAGTTATATAATAACCACACAATTCATTATCAGTATTGATACTGCACCGACTCAAAGTTCGTGTCACACACACGCCGCCTTCGTCACAACGTGTTTGTTAATTCAATCTTCCTTCATCAGTTCAGTCATTCTCAGCAGTAATATTTCTAATTCTATTCCTCTCAATGATGATCGATCCTTCAAATCTCCAAAATATCTCCCACATATGGAATCATCTACTCATTCGTCACTTCTCAGGTCACATTGAAAACCGACGCACTGGCTCACCGAAACGGATGTTCTTTTACACCTCATTTTTGCAATTTTCCCATTATCATCCAGTCACGTTTCCATCCTGTCCCTTTATCGTTCTACTTCTTTAAGGTTGAGTAAACTCTTAGATCTTTGTGAGCACTTCTCTGTTTCATCAGAGAAAATGGTGCTGATTACGAGTGAATAGCAGCTGAGATTAAGCTATTGGATGGAACTATTATATCTATCTTTATCAACTTTCTCTGTCTTTTCCCTCTCTTTCTCTTTCCATCTCTTCTCTCTCTCTCTCTCTCTCTCTCTCTCTCTCTCTCTCTCTCTCTCTGCATCTCACAAACAAACATATACATATCAATTATCTACTCCCTGGTTCCTTCTTAGAATGCATCCAAGACCGTCACATTGGCTCACCAAGACAGGTTTTTCTCTTCCACCTCACTTTTGCAATTTTGCTTTTCCAGCATCCAGTTACTTTGCCCTCCTGCCTGTGCATGCCACCCAACAGCACTTCCGCCCTGATCAGTATCCCATTTCCTTCACTTTCAACTGTCTCGGTTACCCCCTGTCTTCACGCACCGGGCCATGTCGATAACTCCATTTTCCACTCAACCTGCCGCTCCAGATACTGGCATCACCTTCCAAGGGTCTGCACCTGCCACTCACCCTGAGACTCAGCCTCACATTTTCCTACATCCTCTTCCCCTACTCTGCCTTAGTCTTTCTCCTGTAGTCACTCCTTTCTACTTCGATTGATTGATGTTTCCGGCTACGTTAACTGCTACGGCCAGTAGTCCCGTTAGTGTAGTGAATGTTTTTATGTCTGAAAGTGCAGGTGTTCCTAACCACGTGGATCCGACCTACCTGGATCTGGTAAGATCCGACGCCGACACACACGGCAGTTTTTTAGGTTTTCCCCGACCAGGTGTATCCCAGCAGCAGGGACAAGCTCTAAGCTCTCCGTTCTTCTGACATGTGTAATAGTGTATTGTATGTAAATGCAAGCGTAACTGTAAGGGATGGGGATATGTCATAGAAAAAGAAAGTGATTAGGACCATGAGCCGTTTGTTAGGGTACTTCTACAACATATGCCTCGCATTGGTCGGAGAAACCACGGAAAGTTACCGATCAGAGTAACCGACCGCTACACTTCTCCTCCTGACACCGCCCGACTTCGGCCTAGCTATCTAGCTTCGGCCTAGTTATATAGATAGGTGATTTTCTATGGTGGCGGTGTTCTTTCCCCACTGGATGGCGAGATCCGGCGTTAATCTCTCCGGGATAAATATGAATGAGCCTCAATGGTGCGTGGTCCGAGATGACCGATTTTCGCATTTAGGAACAAAAGGTGGAGAGGCTCACGGCCTAAGGCCTGTACTTCCACCTGATCACTATAGGGGTTCCACTTATCATGGTTCAAGTAATGTCCATTACCACACCCGCCGCCTCGCAACTTGCACTCCTCGCTTCTTCCCTTCCCCTTCCCCTCCACCCCCCCGCACGCACATGCTTCGCAGCGTCCCTCTCACGGCCTCTGAATATTTTAAGACGCCCCCTTGCGCGGGGATGTTACTCATCGCCCTGTGGACATATCTTAATGTTCCCCTTTACCGGTAGAGCGTGGAATAACGGTGCGGGGGTCGTCTAGGGCGGAAGGACGCCAAATACCCCCCCCCCCGTCGACGACGACAATGCCACCGGCGCGGAGCCACGTCGTGCAGCTCGGAGCGTCACCGGAGAAACAGGCCACTGCTCGGGGAGGGCTGCGAAAAATATGAGTGACTTCGAGGCGCTTCCTGCGAAACTGGTCGGAAGCTGTAACTCTGCGCACTGTGTCCTTGGCAAGGCTCCGGGCGTTTGACAATTGGCAACGCACGGCGTGTTCCGACATGTCATAAAAATCTCCAAATCGTTCTGTTGTAAGTTCTTCCTTCTAGTGATGGAGCCCCGATTCAAAAGAGAACCCATAAAATTGAGAATTTACGGAGTTTCTCCTATTTTAAAGAGATCGAAACAGTGTGTAGTAGTAATACTGATGTAACGCTCGTTTTGGAAGATAAAATACCCAACAATAATAGAGTAGATCGGTACATTTCTTCAATTTTTTTATTGTTATAGAACGAGTTACGAATTACACACGAGTTACGAACGTTTTGTGGACTTTAGTCAATTTGCAGGAATTGAAAAGAAAAACAGCACGCAGTTAATAATGCATACGGCATAAAATCTTCGTAAACTATTTTGTTCTCAAAAATTCAATGTTTGTAATTCATAGGATCTTTTGAAAAAAGTTGGATAGCATTTTATGTCGTCCGTCTTTGTGACAGGCCAATTATTATTAACTACAACTCTCAAATGTCTAATATGATAAAATAAAACGTAATCAGAAGCTTTTTAAAAAATAATTCCTTCATATTTCTTCCAATTGCGCCCTAATATCAAATTTCCTTAAAATGTATAAATGTAGCCCGGTTGACATTTTTGGCAAACTTGTCAGCACTGAAGCAGATATCAAAACCTTCCACAGGCTCTCTGTTGGTAAGAAAATATAACACTTAATTTATCAAAGTTATTCAATAAATCGGCGATTATTAACTATAAATAACTTCCATGATTTGTTTAAGCACTTGTTTTCAAAATATCTAACTACTAATTAATCGAATTTCATACCTAAAATTCCAGTATCAGACAAATATTCCATAGAGTGGTTGACTGCAAAACATTAACTTCTTACAACACTTTCCTTTGCCAAAAATCGTCCTGATCCACTAATGTTGTCTCGAAGGCCTTCATCGATTCCGTGATGTTTAAAAGTCGAATAACGGCATCGTTCTTGGCCGCGGTGCTTGTTCGGCAGACGCCGTCCTTTCGGCGCCAGCGGTCGCACGCACCTCTGCCAGACCAGGGCGAGCACCCGCACCGCGGTGCCAGGCCCCAAGCGCCAGGACCGCGCGCGGCCCGCACAGTGGGCCCAACCAGCACGTACCCACACTAAAGGCCTCTTCGGGCTCCATTCGTTTGGTTTGGTTTTTTCGTGTTTCCGGGCGCGTCAACTGCTTTGGTCATTAGTTCCATTACTGTAGTGCATGTTTTTTCCCGGGAGATGGCGGTGATCTTCCCCCGCTGGATGGCGAGATCCGGCGCCGACCTACCGTCGGCTAGTGGGGTTTCTCCCTAACCAGAACTCTCCCACCAGCGGGGCACCGCCCCAGCCGGGACAAGCTCTAAGCTCCCGACCGGTCTCTCGGAATATGTGGTAGTATAGTGCATGTTAGTGTAAGTGTGTGTAAGGGGGGAGATAGGACAAGGAAGAGGAAGGAAAGATCGCGCGTGGTCCGTGGCCCGTTTGTTAGGGTACTGCTCCAGCATTCGCCTGGTGTTGATCGGAGAAAACACGGAAAACTACCGATCAGAGCAGCCGGCCGCTAGAATTCTCTTCCAGACAGGGACTGAATTCGACTAAGCTAGAAAGCTAGTGTCGAAAATCCTGCCGCCTCTGAGGCTCTAGCTCTTTCACTTACGTACAAGCACTATACCACACTCACCAGAAGGTGAGCTCCCAGTTTGATTTGGCATAAATGGATGTGGAAGTAATTAATCACGTGACCAAATTGACTAAAGTTCGAGAAACTAGAACTCTCCCTTCGATATACTTACGTTTTTCGTCGATTGCGACAGGAGCAGAATTGTTGATTCAGTGGTGAGGTGTAGTTGACATTTACATAATTAGAATGATTGAAGGCGTTGTCATTGTCAACAACAGTATTGTTGTACAATACTATTGTTGACAATGACAACGCCTTCAATCATTCCAATTAGAAGCAGAATTGCCAAAAATTCCGCAGTGTACAGGTTTGGGTAATAAGAGGAGTATATGCAAGATAAGGTGACAGTGACTTAGGTATTGATAGTAACTATAAAGCATAATATCAATTTTTAGATTTTTAAGATGTGTCATGATACATTTATTAAAATGCATGTGTGATGAGTATGCAATGTGATTTTTATTCTGCAATATAAATAACGGAATGCAGAGCAATAGTGTAATTTACGTAATAATGTGAAAAGAACAATACGTACTTACTATTTAACTTAAAGCTTCTTGGAAAGTAGAAAAAAAGAAAATATTGGTTGGAACATCTTTAAAACGGCGTTAATGTAATTTCGATTTGCACAAAATGCAACTTGGAAAAAAGTGAAATAAGAAACCATTAAGTACTCATTTAAATAAGGTTATGTAATGTAATATGAATGTTTATTTACCTTTTTTAATATTTTAAAACTTTTGCTTACTTTCCATCTCTATTATTTTTTTAAATAGGGAAAGGTGAATGTCTCTTGTACGAGTAGTTCAATAACAAATATTATAAGTTTTACCTCTTTTCCGAGTGTTACCTTAAACATGATTCATTAAAACATTCACTTTTATAGGTTATGCATTAAACTTATAATTTTATCAACCACATATGATGGAAGCTAAATATTACCCCACATGAACACTCATTCCCAACTTCTCCATCTCCAAACGTATTATCTTAGTTTTTCTCCAAAACGTGGCACATCGTTAGTTAACGACTATTGCATATCAATTGCTTTTCCTACACGCGTGTTTCTACCAGTGCGCGAGGCGCATCTCGCAAGATCAATGTTTTATTTCGTTTTCATTTTATTTTCGCGGGCCGTTTCCGCCCTCCGCCCCGCCCCCGCAAAGACGGCGCTCCCGTGATTCATGTAAACGGCCCGCCCCCTCCCTCCCTCGCCGCCCGCCACCACGGTGTTCCGTTTTCTCTCTCTCGAATTTGAATAAATCTGTCGCGACGCTCGTTCAACAACGCCGCCTCCGCCCCCCCACCCCGCGAGACTGACCTTGCGGCTGTAAAACTGTTTACTGCGGCGCCCCCGGCGGTGGCGACGTGCACTTCCAGAAACGCGACGTTCTTGTGTCTCATTGGGCGGGGCTGAGGTGCCGCAATGGTGGAGGTACGGGATGAAGTTGAGGGTGGAGCTGATAGTACCAGTGGTACCGAAGAGAAATTTGGACTTTTTGATTGATTATTTCGTGTTTCTGGGCGCGTCAACTGCTTCGGTCATTAGTCCCGTTAGTGTAGTGTATGTTTTTCTCTCGGGAGGTGGCTGTGATTTTCCTCCGCTGGATGGCGAGATCCGGCGCCGACCTACCGTCGGCTAGTGGGGTTTTCCCCTAAACAGGACTCTCCCAGTAGCGAGGCACCGCCCCAGCCGGGACAAGCTCTAACCACCCGACCGATCTCCCGGAATATGTGGTTGGGTAGTGCATGTTAGTGTGTGTGTGTGTGTGTGTGTGTGTGTGTGTGTGTGTGTGTGTGTAAAGGGAGAGGATAGGACAAGGAAGAGGAAGGACAGATCGCGCGCGCTCCGTGGCCTGTTTGGTAGAGTACTGCTCCGGCATTCGCCAGGTGTTGATCGAGGAAACCACGGAAAACTATCGATCAGAGCAGCCGGCCGCTAGAATTCTCTTCCAGACAGCGACTGAATTCGACCTAGATGGAAAGCTAGTGTCGAAAATCCTGCCGCCATCAGTACTCGAACCTAGGATCTCCCGGTCAGAGGTGCTGCAGTGACATCAGTTGATGCATTGCAGCTGGTAGATGTGTAGATATTGGTGGCTTCAACGGAAAATGTTTCTGGAAATGATGGTGAATATTGGTGTGGTGCAGCTAAAAATTACGAATTCTAGAGGCTTGGGAAATAAGACGAGTAGGTGAAAAATAAGGTGACAGAGGCTTAGGTATGAAAATGCAAAGCAGCGTATCTGCTTTTACATTTTCAAGAGGCACTACGATAAGATGCATTAGTTATGATACAACGTGATTTGCGTTCAACGATATAGCTTTTGGAAGGCGCACTAACATCGCGAGACCAATGAAATAATGGTCTGTTTCAAATCTCCAAATTGGATATGACAACGAAAACGTTCCTTCTTCTATAGACAAATCAGAAGAAAAGGCAAACTCGTTGTCAAATAACAGGATAGACTGGTTGGAAATAGGTCGTCTGTGCAGACGACAGCTACGAAAACTCATCTATGGAAGAGCTGTGGCGCCTCTTCCCGCGAAAAATAGAGAAACATTTGACCTCCACACTACAGCGTTCTCCAATGTCTCCCCAAAGATGTTTTCTCCTTGGTCGTCGACGACCATGTTTTCGTCCAGTCGCGCCCGAATGGAAGCCTAGATTCTTGTTTTCAAAAGAAAAGAGAGCTAGAGAGCGTTCTCTTCGCCAGAGAAGTGGTAGGGTTTGAGGTCGAATCGGAGATCGTGTTATTGTCAAGAATTCCCCAGACACGTCGTATTTTATGATGAATAATTGTATTACAAACATGTGCAGTGGAATAGTGAGAACCATCGCAAAATTCTCTCTTCAAAAACACCCTTGAACGTATGGTATGAGTGTAATTAAGAATATGGAATTTTTTTGAGTAAGAGGATAAATGATCTGTAGATTAATTGATTATTAGTGATTCCTGCTAAGACTCCTTCAACTGCTAAGATAATTAGTAGCGTAAGTGTAGTGGATTTTTTTTCTCGGTAGTTGGCGGTCATCGTCCCTGACAGGTGGTGATATGCGACTTCGGCCTATCGTCAGCTATATGGCTTTTTCCGATCCAGGTATCTCTCACCAGTGGGACACCGCCCCATTCGAAACAAGCTCTAATCTCGAGACGGATCTCCCGGGATATGTGGTAGTGTAGTGAATGTGAGTATAAGTGTGTGTTTAAGTAAAGAGTGAGGATAGGAAAAGGAAGAGGCAGGAAGGATCGCGCACGGTCCGTGGTCCGTTTCTTAGCGTAATGCTCCGGTATTCGCCTGGTGTTTATCGGAGAAACCACAGAAAACAAGCGATCAGAGCAACCAACCGCTAGAAGTCTCCTCCAGGCGGCGACTGAATTCGGCCTAGCTGACAAGCTAGCGACAAAAATCCTGCCATTGTCGGGATTCGAACCTAGGGCCTCCCGGTCACAGGCACTACAGTAACATCAGTTGATGCCCTGATTCACTTCATCCGGTAATCTACAGATGAAATGTCAAAAGCTTCCTTATGTAGCTTAATAAATGTGTGCCCTAATGTGCCTTGTCACTGGCAGGTGGCTCAGAAAGTAACCGAACTGCGCGGAACCAATATTTGCAAGTTCACAGCCCGCATCAAGCATACGTTATTTCACCTTGTGATTGTGATTCAGAAGGTAAACCAGTATGGATTAAATTGAAGAGCTTGAGGTAGTGACAAGATAAGCCACACTAGCCGTAGAATTCGTAAATGTTAGTATGTCGATTTTGGTCTAAGGATCTCATCTTCATACTGTCACAATTGAATCATAATTGTTAACCAGACATTTGGTAACCAGATAATTCACACTCAACAAAATAAAGAGATTTAGATTTACAAATAGCTGAAGAATTGTTTTGTTTAGTGTTGCTTATCTTGTTACCACCAAGAGTCCTTGTTTAATATTTCCTAATCCCCCAGGCCACATGTTTAATTCTCCGGTATGAAACTAAGCTATTCTGGTTTCTGAGGATATAAATTTGTTAATACTTTCTGTATTTTAACAATCTGCAGAGCATTTTATTTTATTATGTACTCCTGTATTATCTCATGTAATGATATCACATTAAATATATTACTTTTCAAAGAAAGTAAATCCGTTTGTATATGTTTCATAATAAGCATGATTTTTGTGAAAAGCGAAAGACGGAAAGTTCACACACTTTTATCCATAAAGATAAATAGTGACACGGTGATCGAAGTGAGTGGCAGAACATAAGAGACTTGAAATGTCTACAGTCACACGAGTAATTAAGATGAAAAACAACTGCAAGAAAAAAGTATGTAAAACATGGAATGAAGGCGGGAAGCACATCTTTTAAAGAAAAAGAATTAGATGGCACCATGCCAAGTGTCGGCGAGAGATCTATATAAATGGGTGTTCCAGCATTCGACACTGCCAGGTACAAGCACAACACGATAAGATTTGTCTAGAACATCCCGAACTATTTTCAGATAATTACTAGCACGTACCGTGAATTTGTACAGGCGCCAATGTAACATTTTCTTCTCAACTTGTTCATTCGCGACGAAGAAGTGTCGTTCGCCTTTAATGTTTTTAACAAATGAGAAAGCCATTGAGACAATGCTTCAAATACAAGATACTTTGAATATATTTGAAAGGACAGGTAGCAATACAAATGTATGAGTGCTGATACTTATATACATAATAGCTCGTGCTGCCTGCAATAACCATTTGCGATATTGTAAGACAAGCATTTAATTTGGTCGACGTCGTGCGCCTCATTACAGTTTTAAAGGAGAGGTCGCAATTAGCGACAAAATACAACAGATTATCGTACCTATCTAATAAGAAACTCAGAAAAAAGATAAGGTTCTCGGAACGGATGAAAAGTAGTTGATCATTCCATGCGAAAGTGTATTCATATTTATGTTCTATTTATGTATGTGTATTTTCTAATTTTGTACAATATGTTCGGCAAATAACACCTGAATAGGGTTATAGAACGATTAGCTCCTTTCTATATTAACTTTTTGTTTTACTTGCGGATAGGTACGTATACTGTAATATAGGATAATATGTGTTCGGGCCCACACGCAAAAGCAGAAAGGGACGTATAAATATAAAACGCTTCCTACGCCCTAAGCGGCAACACCGGAAGCGCGGCATGGAAAGTTCCATAAGCCAAGCGGCACCACTGCGCCGCGTGATATTCGCTTTCGCGACCCAAATCTTCTAAACCGCTCTAGAACATTTTCAAATTCTAGCAGTTGCCTATTGGACTGTTCAAATTCACCCCACCTCGCCATACTGCAACCGCTGGGAAAGCAGTCGCTAATTGGCCAGTTCAAATCAGTTCAAATCCCTCTTCGCGTGCCCGCAAACCGAAAAGTATGTCAGTCGCTCAGAAGCAGCCAGTGCGAGATGCATGTCTCGGGCTCCGTGTTAAAGATCACGTAAATTCTTATACAGAAAGTAATATTCTGTGCTTATGTTGTGGCCAAGTGAAAAGCCACATTGTTTCAATTTGTTGTAGTTCAGCATTGTGTATAAATCAGTCGCTGAGTAGCACCCTTGCTAGAAGCATGTCTCGGGCTCCGTGTTAAAAGATCACGTAAATTCTTATACAGAAAGTAATATTCTGTGCTTATGTTGTGGCCAAGTGAAAAGCCACATTGTTTTAATTTGTTGTAGTTCAGCATTGTGTATAAATCAGTCGCTGAAGTAGCACCCTTGCGAGAAGCATGTCTCGGGCTCCGTGTTAAAAGATCACGTAAATTCTTATACAGAAAGTAATATTCTGTGCTTATGTTGTGGTCAAGTGAAAGCCACATTGTTTCAATTTGTTATAGTTCAGCATTGTGTATGTATTGAACTAATTAATGTATTTCACACGAAGTTGCAAGTAAGTTGCCAGGCGAGCACATGTTCTCGCGCTTCTGATTCAAGATGGAAAATTCCTGTATTCTCACATTGAGAACAATAATTTACGTGTATTTTTATTGTAAAGAACAATTGTGACAACTCCAAGGTAATTAAAATCATTCTGCAAGGTGAAAAGTGTGTTTTCATGATAATCCATATCATCACAAAATTCCTAACGAGCGTCGAAAGGGACTGAGTGGATTGCCTACCTACTTTCAACAACCAATAATACAGTCCACTACAAGCAAAGGTAACCCGGAGCAAAGGTAAAGCTTCGGATATCGAACCAGCGACCTGTGGAAAGCAACCCGCTCCGTCCAATATGTATGTATGTACTTTGGCGCAATAGCCGCTTACCGAAGCCTGGGCCTACCAGCGGCGTCCCGGCCTTGCGGCCATGGCATCCCTTCTCGTCTTCTTAACCTGAGAAGTGAAGTTTCTCATCGCACACAGCAACATATACTGGGACATTGCAAGGAAACCGCACACTATAAAATTGCTCGTCTGGGAATCGAACTCAGGGTCGCGTCGTGGAAAGCGAGCACGCTACCAAATGAGCTACCCGCGAGGGCGGCAATACAAGTAGTGTAGAGCAAAAAAATTTTCAAAGGATTATCGTAACGAGATTTTACGTTTTGGGATTCCAAGATACTGAAAAAATGTTTCTTTTCGAATAGTCCTTCCGTCTGTCTTTCCTTCTGCCCGTCCGTCCGTCCTTCCTTCGTTCCTTTCATCCAACCTTCCATACATCCGTCCGCCCGTCCTTCCATTCGCCCTTCAGTCCTTCCGAACTTTCTTTCAAAAGGCCATCCTGACGTCCGATTACCGGCCAGCGATCCTATCGGCCGTCAGTCCTTTCGGCTGGCCATCCATGCGTCCGGCAGGCCATCCTACCAGTCGAACGTCCTTCCGGTCGTCCGTTCTTCCAGCCAGCCGTTCTTTCAGCCGTTCTTCCTTACGTCCTTCCTTACGTCCTTTTTTCTGCTAAGATGACTAGTGATAACATTAATTCCATCTACAATATCGCGACCATCTACAACAACCGAAAAATTGTAAAGTTCTAGGCTGTTGCCAAAATTAGCTACGTCACATCTGCGTCGATTTATTCAATTTTTTGTAGGAGAATTCTAGCGACGGCTTGCTCTGATCGGTAGTTTTCCTCTCCTGGTATTTCTCCCATCAATGCCAGGAGATTTGTGGAACAGTTAACAAACGGGCCACGGACCACCTCTTTCCGTTCTCATCGTTGTCCCCTCCCCTTTCGTTACACCCACATATTGTAGCGTCATGCACAAACGCAATTGTACGAACGGCCGCGTGGCATAGGCGACGCTAAGGCACCACGCGGCAGCCTTTGTTACGAGCGGATGTGACGTCGGCGGGAAACCCTAGGAGGCAGTGGTGGGGAGGGGGGCCCGGACGGATTAGTAATTACGTTATTTTGTAATAAGGTGGTGGTCTGTTAATAAACCTCTAAATTACTAAACCCACACTCGTCTGTGTTATTATTGCAAATGCATGACGCCACAATATACACTTGCATGCTCCACACAAGCACATTCTTCGGGAAGCCTGTAGCAAGCTTAATCTGCCCTGGATAGAGAGGTACATGAAGGGAGAAACCCGCAAGACGAAATGTAGTTCTGCATAGTATCTCACGCCCCCCTCCACAACCCGGGATGTAACATAAAATAACTGCAGGGCTAATGTAGTAGTAGTCACGCCCGGAAACAGTAAATACTCGCTCACTCACTCCCAAGTCACTTACCTTCACTTACCCCTACACTTGGTTGAGTATTTTGAGTTTCAGGGAACATCAACTGTCTTAAAAATTAGCTCCGTAAGTGGAGTGCATGTTTTATTGCGAAAGGAGGCAGTTCTACTGCCGCTTCCTGTGAGCCACCACCCCAGCCGATACAAGCTCAAAGCCCCCGAATAGACTACCGTCGTCTGTGGCAGTGGAGTGCATGAATACTTGTACGTGAAAGGTTAGAGGGGACAAGGAAGAGGAAGGAAAGGTCGCATGCGGTCCGTGGGCCGTTCGTTAGGATACTGCTCCGGCATTCGCCAGGTAGTGATCGGAGAAACCACGGAAAACTACCGATCAGAGCAACGGACCCTAGAATTCTCCACACTATGGCTGAGCTGGACCTGACTGTCTAGCAAGTCCCCTGTCACCTGCGTCGTGCACCTGCGTGTCGCCTGCACCTCCGCCCCGCCCCCATTGGATCCGCGACTCGGAAACGGCACGCGCGCTCGCTTTACGACCGCCATTTCCTTGCTGCGATTCCGCTCCGATGGAAATCAAGATAAATACCAATAACAAGAGACGCAATAACTCGGAGCCATTCCGCGAAGCAGCCCCGCGAGCACGGCAGCTCTGCGGTGACAACCTTGACATATTTCGAACGCCTGCGAAGTGCTCACTGGCGACGTATGGTAATGTCACTATAACACAATGTATTATATTAGCCTACATGTGCCATTAGTTATGCGAATGGAGAATGTGACATTTACACACGGTGATGAAACGTTGACGTAGGGAACAGCGGCCCGCTAGGGACCCACAGAGGGTGCATGGTTCGATTCGAATGCCTGCGGAGGGGCAAGGAACGCAGGACAAGTGCGCTCAGATTTGGACAAAAAGTTACGGGATTGAATTCGTGTTATTATTATTACTATTGCTATTATTATTATTATTATTATTATTATTATTATTATTATTAAGAAAACGAAGATGGTCCCAGGTTCGATTACCGGTCCAGGCAAAAACAGAGTTGTAGCTTTCCTTTAAATCGTCCCAGTTTATGTAGCTGTGTGACGAAGAAAAGTTCAAGCAGGCGGATCTTGCTAGTTACGGTGAAAAAAATACGTCATGTTCGCCTCATGCCGCACTTACCCCGTAGCGTGGGAATTTAACTAGGCACCGGGAATTTAACTAGATACGGGGGACACCGGTAGCTGGCCGGCGAAGTCGGACCACCGACCCAATAAAGCCAAAGACATACATACAAGAAAAAGAGGAAAAAGATGATTATACATAAATACTGCATTACCAGCAAAATGTAATAACATCGAATATGTCCAAGTATTGTTTGTAGTTTGTTGTTTGTGAGTCGAGAGGACACCACGTAATCTTCAAAACAATAGGGAAGACGTTGAGAAATATCTTGCAAACTGCGCAGAAAACGAATAATTTTACCGTAAGGGTATCTATGAGAGTACCCGATTGTCAAAAGGGCCGCTAGATAGCATCTCCGCAGGAGCGCCTCTTTACAGACGCTCCTGCGTTACTACCCAGCGACCTTATTTTGTTGTTGTTGTTGTTGTTGTAAAGTGACATAGGATTCCAGGCGACCTTATTTTGTTGTTGTTGTTGTTGTTGTAAAGTGACATAGGATTCCAGAGCATTGCTTTTATACCTCCTCACTAATCTTTGCATCTAATACAGTCAACATTCCTACTTAAAACGTCTCGTTCATTTCGCCAATATTCTTACGATACATGGATAGCATGTATAATCTCACACTCAGGATTCCTCGCGCTAATGACAAAAGGCAACTGTTTTCGAAAAATCAATAACAATTTGCAACATGATTGTTGCAACATAAAACAACCAACATGATTGTTGCTAGTCTTGAAAACGACCTAATGTCCAAAAGATGGCAGATAACAGTTCATTCTATTAATTTTAATATATTATTAAAATTTAGTGTTTTACTAAAAAACTAGTGATACGAACTTCTAGTTCCGTGGGCCACAGCGAGATCTAGTGCACAGCTTAACTGGCAAGCGACGCCCTGAAAATCGCTTTTTCCAAGTCAAATACCAAGATGATTTCTCTGAATTGAAACCAATGAGCGCAGGTGTCCCTCAAGGAAGTTTTCGTAGACTAATACTGTATGAATTATATACTCTGACCTATTACCAGCGGAATGCACTATGATGACCACATTTGCTGACGACACAACTATCGTAGCTGCCAACGAGGGTTCACTTCGAGCTTCACAACATCTGCAAGCGCACCTGGACAAGATGGAAGAGTGGACGAATCAATGGAGAATGCCTATAAACACAGCAAAATCAAAACATATTAACTCTCACTGCGACAGGAACGATACTCAAAAGTGATCTAAACTCGTCAAAACTCTCAGTTGCAACTCTTGGTTTACATCTAGATAACCACTTCACCTAGAAACCCCATATCATAAAAAAGAGGAAAGAATCACAAATGAAAATAATCAAATTATCATGGCTACTTAATCGACGATCTAAGCTCTTCTTATACAACAAAATATTGCTGTACAAAGCAATAATCAAGCCATCATGGACTTACGGAATAGAACAATGGGTACAACCAGCAAGTCAAACCTGAAGATTCTGAGAAGATTCGATACAAAAACATCAAGATATTTATGCAACACGCCGAGGTTCGTAACTAACAATAATTTGTACAAAGATTTGAACATTTCAACTATGGCAGAAACTATCACTGAGCGAAGAAAGAGGCATCAAACGAGACTGAGCTACCAGCCGCATCAACAATCAGTGGACATGTTGGAAAACAGTGAACATAGAACAAAACGTGAACTTATTCTAGATTTATTCTTTAATTCTCTTAATCGTTACACCTTGTATACCATTTACTAATTGTTTTAACTGAACATATTGTAAATTAGCAGTATAGAAAATAAAAAAATGTACTGTATGTACTGTATGAAACCATTTTCAAAATGTGTGAAACATTCAAGGAATATTCTTAGAAAATATTGACAAATATTAATTCTCTTTCAAATACGTTTGTCTATAACATAATTTAGGTCTGAGACTGTCGGTAATGAATGAAAATGGCCCCTAAGTCATATCAGTTACCATTTTCATTTCGAAGGCAATCAAAGCAAAATTTTAAGCAATACGCAGAAGTGGTGTTTGATTGGAATTTTCAACACAATAACACATTGTTTCTTTACACTGATTGTCACAAAATTAAACCTACCAAACAAACAATTCTAACTGTAATCATTAGCAACTATTTCCAAACGGTTATGAAACAATCATACTCAATCGACGCGTACCGGGTCACATATTGCAAACGACACAATAAAAAAGCCTTTAAAAATAGCTCACATTGCTCCGAGTGCGAAACGCGAAGTGGGGAAGATGGGCACGTTTATGACAGCTTTTGAATCCCGCAAACGTGAATAGCAGAGAGGCGAACGCCGCTACCGGGAATTAACGGGAGCTATTAAAAAGCAAACACGAGCGGGCGTGCGGGCGCGCGCAAACGCACACGTGCCTATGAGAATGCGTGTGTTTGCGCGCGCGTGTGTGTGAGTGCGTGTGTGGATGGAAGCGGCAGCAACGGCGCAAGTCGCACGCAGCGGAGTGCGTCCGCATTGTTCGAGCTGCCATTGTGCGCACAAGCGCGTAGGCAGCTCAAGGAGCCATCAGCGCGCGAGTTATTCTTGTTCTCAACTCCGCCGGGGCTGCCAAATGCGTCTTTCCATTGCTAGACGAACAAGTAGGAGGCGACGATGTAACTCGCCTGCGAAGAACTGAATATGGATGATGTGCTAAATAACTGAATGCAGCACGTGATTGCGTCAAAGTACATTCCTTTTGTTACCCCATTATGCATTCCCGTTTTTCAGTTTTGGCGCCTAATCTCTAACGCACAATCGTAAGCCCTCATTGGACAAATCCGATATAAGTTCGTGCATTTTTGATTGGTGAATTGATTGATTGTTAGTGATTCTGGGTGCGTCAACTGCAAATATCATTAGTCCGTAATCGTAGATGTATCTATGATGTGACATCACCGTAAGAGTAGATGAGTGTAAAATTGTATAATGTGTTTATCTTGCTGCGTACATTTTATATGCCTTCTGTATTACATATGAAAGCGCCTGCTTCCTTTAATCGCTAAGGACTCGTCTACTGCACTCCCTTGCTTTCAACCCACTTTTGGATTATATTAAACGTTTGGAATTGTCTTTTTCGTATGGATATCAGCATGTGGCTTCGTTTTCTAAAATAAGGCGAAAAACGGAAATAAATACTAGGAGTCCAACAACTGTTTTTAAAAATACGAATTACAAAATGTATGTAGAATATTTGAAAAAGAAGAAAACTTTTTGAAGTAAATAACTGAATATGGTGTGCCAGGAGAACTACAACATTAAGAATACAAAAAGCGAGAATTAAATGACAAGGTCAAGCGCCAGACACTACGCAATGTAAAGAGATTTGTGAAGTCAAACGGACGATTCAGGATCTAACACTGGCTGAGATGAAGGAGGACATACTGCTATGTATCGAAGGACTTGGGATCCAACTGCAGACTCTAGTGCCTAAAGACAAAATTGGCCAAAGAGAATTCCTGAAAGATATCAAAGGAATTATTGTACATAAGCTCACCTTTTTTATTGATTTTGTTGGTTGTCCATAGGTCAGTTTGAGTAAAAACTTTACATATGTTTGATAGACTTACATACTAACTTATATTTAGAACTTATTTCTAAGACGTAAATCTAACATAAGGTTGAGGATGCCATATTGGGTCCTCTATTCTGGTTCAAATTCGGAGAAGGTTTTGAGGAATATATTTAGGGGTATCTGTTTTTTATTCTGGTATGGTTCGGGTTTTTAGCGAGTCTAAAGGTTGCAAGGGAAGGGATTTGAGGTAAATATTAATAAACGTTGGTGGCTAAGTAAGTGATGTGATGTTCAATGAGTTCTAAATTGAGTTCTTTGTGAAGCTGATGATTGACATAAGCTCACCTGCAAACAGATCCTTGTTCTTTCTTAGAAAAAACAATTTTAGTTAAGTTCTACGTATCTCTCTGAGATTATCCATCTGTTCTCTGTTTACCTAGTCATCTGATGATCGTGATCGTATTGCAAGTGATAATACTTGGAAAACGTTGATCTCGTAAACTCCTGTAGAATGCCAAGAGAAGAAAGTAAGCAATATTAACAGGTAATCAAGCTTAAATGTTGCCCATATTGCAATAACGTGTCTCAAGTATGTTTCCGCGGCAAATTATTGAAATCTGTTAGTTATTTAAAAATAATTTATAACACATCTTCTCCAACATTTTCTGTAGCCCACCATAAAGTTTAAGATTGATGGTTATTTTAGTCTTCCAATAAGTTGTTCTTGTCTACAACACCCACAGACCCGCTCACATCATAACTCCCCTCCCTACCTCAACCTCCCCGCTAATCCGACATCCGTCAGCACAAACCCTGCCCCCCCTCCCCTCTCGAGGCCTCGCCCAGCGCCCTCTCTCGTCTCAAGAGGCCGTCACTCCGCCACCAGCACAGCGGCGATGTAAATCGCGGGAATATTCCACAAATACGTTCCCATTACAGCCGTCGCCACGAGTCAGCGATTTTCAATGCGAGCGCGCCATTCCGTCCGGCTGCCCGTGCATTTTCCTCCCTCCCCAGTTCCCCGTCCCCTCCCCTTGCTCTCCCCCTCCCCACCCGTCCCTCCTTGTCATCCCCCAACCCCTGCATCTCTCTTTTCCTGGACCCCCTACGCCACCCTCTTCCCCCCCCGCCTCCCCCCCCGCCCCCCCCCCTCCCCGCCTCCGACCGCCCCCGCCACCATCGGCGGCGGCGTCCCGCACAACACTGGGAAGGCGCTATTAAAATTGGTTTTCAATTCTCCGATATCCTCCCCGCCTCGCCCACATCGCCCCGCCGCGCCGCGCCGAGCCGTCTCGCTGCAAACGAGCAACGGTGGCCGAGGAAGGCGCGACAAGGCAGGCGGCAAGTGACACCTTGGTGTTAATGCGACTTCCGACAAAGAGAAGGAGGGTCAAGGAATTTGAAGAGCTAGGGGAGGGAAAAGGATTACAAGAGAAAGAGGAGGAACAAGGCAAGGAATTTCATGTTTGTGATGTTAAATAGCAAGAGTAAGGTATCGATCCAAAAAAAAAAGGAACATCTCTTATATATTTCGGCCATTTATAGAATCTGAATAAACTGCGTGATGGGATACTCAATCATTCAATGTATGTATTGCAGTTTCTGCTTATAGTTCTTATCACATATTCTACTCTAACATATTAAACATATAAAATATATTAAATGCCTTTGAAATTCAATTAGAAAGTATCGAAAAAATTGAAATGAAGTCGTCGCAGAAATCCATATGTTGAGTCCATATCCATATGAAGAGTCACATAATTTCATATGTTGTGCATATTTTAGTAGCAATTTGTGTTTTTTTTTGGGGGGGTAATAAAAGGAAATGAAAGATTGTGTAAGTGTACCAATAGAGGGTCTCAGAACAAAAAACAGGGAATTCACAATATTATAAAATGCAGAAAAATCCAACGTTAAAATGTGAGTAAAAAGTCAGGGAAGTTCCCTCAAATAATAATAATAATAATAATAATAATAATAATAATAATAATAATAATAATGATTTACTGCATAGAAGGCCTTATCAATTACAGTTGCCGACAATAGGTGCGGCCATTTACAGAGTTACTCTTACAATTATTTCTGGTTGGTAGAATTAGAAAAATTACACTTTTAGAAGTACCATCAACTGAACTTCCAATTCAGTTCCCTCAAATAAAAAAGTGAATTATACTTATTGATTCGATGCCTGCAGAGAGGTACATGATTGCAGAGTGGTACTAAGTATGTACTGCATACACAAAGTCAAAAATGCATACCTAATATTTTCTTACAGAATGCTTACCTTCCCTCAAACTTCGGACATTCACAACAAAAACCAGGTAAGTGCATTCATGTTGCATTTAGGGAAAAACAATTATGTAAAAAAAGAATTATTTATTCTATAATATTAGGACTAATCATATACAAATTGAAATATATCCTGATAAAACAAACCAAAAATAAATTCACTTGACACAAGGATATCTTTATTAATAGTTTCTTAATGGGTTAGGGTTAATCCAGCTGGAACTGGATTCTCGTTGTAGGCAAGCATTTACCCATTAGAAATATTTTCGAAAAAAAGGTGATGAAACAGTAGAATAAGCTCTTTCAACTACTATAGATTTTCATATTTTGTTGTTTGTTTTCACCCCTGGATAAACTTTCTTTGAAGATTTACATTAACGGGTCTATCTTCTTCAATTTTAGTAAAGTTCACTTTCCTGAAAGGATTCAGCTTTTCAGCTCATTGAGCATTTCCATGAGAATAATTGTGAAGAATCTTAGTGTTTTAATGCGTTTTCATCATATCCCCCACCAAGAGCTTCTTAATCTTTTGGAATAATGAACTTCATTGACTTTGCATTCAGTGCATTCACTGATAAAAATATTAGATTATTTTCTTCAATAATGATTTTTTTAAGTTATCACTTTCACCCATCAAGTGCGAACATACACAGTCTGGATCACTTACAGTGGCACAACCTTGATAACACTCCATACATGCACTTCCAGGCTGGAAAAATGACCATGTAAAATGTAACAATTTTTTATTCAATTTTTAACTTCGACAACAATTACTGTTCGCAATCACGTGACATGCTGTTCTTTTATGACTTAGACAGTATTCTTTTTTAAAAGATCCAATCTCTTGAGACCACCTTGATTCTACATTTTCCCTTAAAAATTGTCGATTGCCCACTTTTTACGTTTTTATAAAAAATGACTAGACCTAATTAACACAAAAATTAAAAAACTCATATTATTCTAGTGGCATATTTATTCTATAAGCAGAACAATCAATTATCATTCTCACGTGAAACATCCGTCCCCAAACAATGAAACACTATCTAGCAACTTGCTCAACAATATCGCAAAACTTTTGGGAGTCCAAATTTTGATCCTACATTGAGCGTACGTGAGCTCAAAACATTACGAAAATATTTTCTTACGAAAGATAATATTCGAAACGATAATTGTCTGAGATTTCAAGAAAATTTCATTACCTGCTTTTTCTTCTCACCCCCATTTTCAAAATGAAGTATTTTAAAAGAAGAACAGAGGGCGAGAACGAAGGTTGGAGAGTCATAAATGTCAGGAGCACTGCAGCACACCTCCAGAACGGTAATTTGTTTCAATGGTAGGTGAAACTTCGAAAGCACCGGGAGGATACGTCGATTATTATAAAAATATCAACTTGACACAAGTTTTCATCTCTTCCGGAGTGTGAAATTGACATTTAGGTTTTTGTTAAAATGCTCTTGAACAAGAGCTAAAAACGAAACACAATCAAGCTTTAAAAGCATTCAAGAGACTTGTGTCACTCGTAGTTGACCTCTCTGTCTTTCACATTCTGTAACGCGAATGGTTTCGCTTTAAAACCCAGTCCTACATCCTTGATATTTAAAGATAGCACAATAGCACGTATGTGCGTGAATATAGAAAGTGATGTTTTTATTATGTCAGGTGACAGTTTTCCCTATCAGCCTCTCAATTCATTTAAGGGTTTGTTTCATAGAGGTAAAAAACAGCTTATAACATTCACGTGAGAATAGGCGAACAGTTTGCTGCCTTGCTTGTTGCAAACATTCTGTTAGAAATAATTGTGTCGTTAATATAATATCATAATCGCAGGAATACAGAGTTAAAAAACGAGAATGAATGAATGTAGGTACTTGGTTTAATTGCAAATAATATTTGCAAAGAATCCACAACAACCCTCGTCGACCAGAGAAAGCATAGGTTCAAATCCTGACGGTGGCAGAGTTTCTGCAGTTAAATGTTCCGATGCCAGTCGTTGCCTGGAAGAGAATTCAAGCATTGGGCTGCTCTGAGCGACCATTTTAGAGGTATCCTACGATCAATCCCAAACGATGCCGGAGAAGTATCTTAAGCGACATACAACGGATCGTATGGAATTCTCCAGTCCGTGTCCCCCATCGATCCTTACGGACGCGTGAGAGCGGATACCTTTATATTTGTTCCATAGAGTAACAAAGGTATTTTATCTTTATTCCATAATATACGATTTATCAATCATCATAGTTAAATTCAAAGGCATGTTTATATTTTCCTACCACCACCACATACGTTCCGTGCCCCATGACCTAGAAAAGATTCCAGTAGTGACATGAGAACGCGAATGCCAAAGTTAAAAAAGAAAAATGTTGTGCTAAGCAAAAAGAAAATATTTTTAAAGGTTAACTCACGGCAGTATCGTCGCGAGTGGACAATTAACGCAGCTCATAACAGGTTGTGTAAATGACAGAAAGAATGTAACGACTGCTACGATTATGACTAAAAACATTAAATTAGACGTTGCAAAGAAGTAGACGAGCTGCAAATGACATGGACACAATGACTGGGGATTTTGCCGTGAAGCACGCAACACCGGTAGCCATTAAGCGGCGCAGGGAAGCGGATTGCAAAGGGTGCTCGAGCGAGGACTGGGTATCAAGGTGATCCCAATAAGGGCGGGGGCGGGGTCGAGTGGGTAGCGGCGAGGTCGGCGGCGTCTACAGGGGGCGGTCCCGATCCGTCGGCAGCCGACCTTGACCTTCTGCGAATCGCTCCTTGTTTGTTCTGGCTTGTCAGGCTCACGAGGGCTGCCGTCGAAGAGTTAATGGAAGTCACGACGGGGGAAGTCGCTCTGCCCTTTTACACATCACGCGGGAATGCCTTGATTGACAGTTGCGGAAATCTCTTCGGTGAAGTTATAGTCCTATAGGCTTTCTGAGTTATTTTTTCTTGATGAACAAATTTATTCATTTCTTGTGTAAATAATTTAGTAGCTTGAAGTATCCTGACAAGCGGGTCAAGGACTGCGCGCAATATTTCCTTCCCCTTCCTTGTCCTATCATCACCCCTTACACACACATACACTACACAAACACACTAGTCGGGAGACCAGTTCGGGAGCTTGGAGCTTGTCCCAGCTGTGGCAGTGTTCCGCCAATGGGAGATACCTGGTTAAGGAAATCCCGCAAGCCGACGTATGCCAGCCATCGAGGGAAGATGCAGCCACCTCCCGGAATGAATACATGCACCACACGTACGAGACGAATGACCTTAGTAGCTGGCGCGCCCGGAATCGCTATTCAATCAATGAAACAACGATGTAATCCTGGTCATGTACTAGTATTTCTACAATCCTTGAATGTCACTTACCACAGTGGTCGACCCAAAGGATTAAAACCTGTGGCGTTTGAGAATCATCCCTTACCTGTGTGAATACGGACACTTAATAACAAAGTTACATCGAGATTCTAATCTTAACTCATTGGGTCAACACTGTGCTACCAACACCGTTTGCACCATCACAACTTCCCCTGTCAACATCACATTCACTGCTTCGCTCTCTCTTGGTCACTCCGACCATCGCCACTAGCTTCCTTCATTGCCTCGTCTTCTCTATCACCACTCACCCTCGAGTTCCTAGCAGCCTCATTCATTACAAATAATCATCATCCGTCACATCGAATGCGCACGGACGCTTGCGTCAGGACATCACCGCAATTTTATTTACGGATATTTTTAATATATATATATATATATTATATATATATATAATATATTTTTAATAATTTTATTACGCAATTTTAGCTTCCTCAAAACCTCAATGAACCAATTAACAGAACTTATTAACATTTCACTGATTCTTTTTCTCCTTTTCTTTCTTTTTCCTTTCATTTCTCTCTACCGTTCCATTCATCCCGATTCTTTTACGATTTCCTATCAAACTCGTCCTCCCTCGCTTTTACTCCTGTCACCCATGTGTGTATCTTCATCCAAATTGCGTGCGTATTTTTCATTGAATGACTCCCTTTATTATGTATTATTGTAATATAAATTCTAAATGTGGTCAGGCGGAAGAGCAGACTAAATGGCCTGAGCCTCGCCACCAATAAAGACATTTATTTATTTATTATTTATTTATTTATTTATTTATCACCAGCCACCGCAAACTCCTTGTTCCACCCGACCGCACAACATACACGAATTGCTGTGAAGCGTTAAAATAGTCCTTGACCATTGAGAGTTAAACCACATAAGACTGTCCAATTGCTACTATTAATCAACGAACGCCTTTGAACAACTCTGCGACACCTTTACTCTCTGTGCATTCAATTCTGTCATCATCCTCACCCCTCTGAATGCTTCGCTCGCTCTTTGAAATCTCTGCCTCTGGCGCCTTCTCTTCCATTATTATCTCTCCCACGACGATTGAGCCCTAGGAGTTTTAAATACGACGCGGAACATACTACTATCCAATAACCACCTCAAATGCGCATATGTCGTTCTGTGAGATCGCTATCAACTATCACAATCTGCTTAAAAGAATAAATTTCCGTTTCCTCGCCATCGATCCCTCTATAGAAGGAGGTATATAGAGTTGCGAGCTATCCAAGTAATACCTTTAATCATCGCATCGAATTCAATGAGATAACTATGGTGTACGCCTTTGGTACTTTCACTGCTAAGTGAATAAAAGGCTATGTCATTGTCTACATTTTCCTTTATTAGATTATCATACTTCAATGGCTTAGCCACCATCATCAGATCTACGGCCTCGGTCTACATGCCAGAAATCCAACTGTCAGTTTCTGGGGGCCAGAAATTCGACTATCATGTAGCAGATCTGATAATGATGGCTAAATAATCGAAAGCTACTCAAATAAAAAAAAGTTTTGTAATGACAATGCGTTTTATTCAAATACCAGTGGGTCCGGCAATGCTTTCCTATTGCAGTGTATTAAACATCACACACCATTGGTCACGTGATTGTTAATCACGTTTTAAGCTACGCTGTTAAAGAATTCTAATAGATGAAAGACTTTCTCCCAAGTATAGTTTTGTTCTATGTCCTAGTCTGGACATGGTTGTCAAATATCTTATTGTTAAAACGTACCTTGAATTTGGGCATGCGTTCGCTATGACACGATCTTGGAGGAATTTTATTTACTTGACCTAGATTCAAGTAATAATTCCGGCCGATATTTCACAATCACAGGGCAGAATACTTGCACTTGTATGCAGTGAATATGCGCTTAATCCTTGACATATCGCAAGGTTGCGTAGAGTTCAGGGACGCATCAGTCGTCATAAACGAATAAATCATCAACACGTTTCCACATGTATGATTTAATTCAAACTACTCTTTAAACACTCGCATTACTAAGAAGAACAAACCGGGAGCGGTAGCTCAGTTCATCAACTGATGTCACTGCAGCACCTCTGACCGGGAGGTCCTAGGCTCGAGTCCTGACGGCGGCAGGATTTTCGACACTAGCTTTTCAGCTAGGTCGAATTCAGTCGCTGTCTGGAGGAGAATTCTAGCGGCCGGCTGCTCTGATCGGTTGTTTTCCGTGGTTTCTCCTATCATCACCAGGCGAATGCCGGAGCAGTACCCTAACAAACGGGCCACGGACCGCGCGCGATCTGCCCTTCCTCTTCCTTGTCCTATCCTCTCCCCTTATACACACACTTACACTAACATGCACTCACTACACTATCATATATTCCGGGAGACCGATCGGGAGCTTAGAGCTTGTCCCGGCTGGGGCGGTGCCCCGCTGGTGGGAGAGTCCTAGTTAGGGGGAAAGTCCACTAGCCGACGGTAGGTCGGCGCCGGATCTTGCCATCCAGCGGGGAAAGATCACCACCATCTCCCGAGAAAAACCATGCACTACACTCACGGGACTTATGACCAAAGCAGTTGACGCGCCCGGAAACATGATAAAACCAAACCAAACCAAGAAGAAGAAAGTGTGAACATTTCAGCAAAATCAGTCGAGTAGTTTCGCGCCTATGTGCGACATGCATGCGCATCTTCCATTTTATTTACGTATATCTTGATATGGAATTCCAATATACATCACCAATAAATCACTACACACTCCCTTCTGCCTGCATCATCACTATATTGATTGTTTCGCTCCCACTTTGATATCTCTTCCTTCTCTATCACGCATCCTTCAATACTACAAAACTCGACCACTTATTCCGCAGCGTCCCGCCTTCGCTACCACAATGTCGACCATGACTATTCCATAACTACCGGCCCCTAGTGTCTAAAGTGGCCTCAATTGCTACGCACAACGCTCCACCGACCCCCACCTCAGGTGCAGTTCCGTGGAAGGGAGGGTGCAGCTCAGAATCTCACCCTCCTTCCAACACTCACGAATGACAACGGAGCGTTGAAACGGCGCGTGGCGGCCGCAGCCTCTATTGAAACGCGGCCCGGAAAGGGCACTCGGAGAGTTTCCGTGACAGCGAGCGCGTTCTGCGGCCACTCGGCAGCCACTCGCCTCCGCATTGACGGGCGCCCGCCGACCGTTAAGAAGGAGGAGGCGCCCGCGCTCGGAGGCGGGCAGTGGACGCATGGAGTGTTCGGCCGGACGATCCTTCGTCAGGGGGAGTTCGGACGCAAACATTCGGTTACGGCCTTCTGTTCTTCACCTGGACATCTTTTGCGTCCACTTCGCTTCTTTATCTTTTCTTTGGGGCCTCTTGTGCGCCGTAAATCTTGTGAGTTAAGGGAAGAAAATCTTCTTTATTAAGAATATCTTCTCTATCTATTAAAGGAAGAATATATTCTGTTTCGTCTAATAATTATTTAAAAAAATGTATGAAACACGTTGATTGGATCAGTGCCCAATAGGCTTGAATGAATAATAAAATCTTAAGGAGCACGTCAAATATTAATAATGTAATGTATTACACTTATTTTGAAAGCAAATGTATTTTATATAATTTCTCTATTTACATTAATCTTTCCAAGGATATACTATTTAAATACATTTAGTTTTAAGGTAAATCTGTAACATCTATAAGAAAAAGATGTGTTTGCATGAAAAGCACTTCTCATTTTCATGCAAACATATTTTTCTTCCGTCCAATTTTCTACCGTTTCCTTTATCTTCCTCTTCCTTTAAAAAAAATTCTTACTTTTCCAATTCCTTTTTCATTTTTCCTTTTCATCTTCCATACTTCATTTTTTTTTTTTTTCCAAATATTTTATCTTCCTCTAATGTTTTTGTTCTTGCCTTCTCTCTACTTTTTTTAATAGCCATATTACTCAGACACGTGAGATTCCTTATATTTGTTAGCAGCAAAGAGTTAATATGTAAGATTTTCAATTCATAAATGATACTCAAGCTCGGTAGAGCAAAGACATTTGGCTGCATTCGAGGGAAGTTAACTCTTAGGCTTTTGCTTTCCTATATCTTCTTTATTTCCCCTGAGATGGCTCATGCACAGCGAGCTAGCTTTCAGTGAGGCGGTCCCGGCTTCGATTCCCGACCGAGATAAAAATGTGATTAGTTTCCCAACACAAATTGTGACAGTTTCTATTGCTGTGGGACGAATGAGAAAGTTCAGGTAGGCCACGCAAGCTCGATACGGATATGAGAATACGTCATGCTCGCCAGATGTTTTCCTTACCACAAGCGTGGATAATAAAGGCAGGGCCTAGGCTTGAGAACACAGCTAGCTGGCAAAAGCTGGATTAATCCAACGCTATAATACCAAATACATACAAATACTTACATATCTACCACATTCAAAATCAATCTTTCCATTGGAAGAGATGACGTCAGAAATTGAAAGGAAACTTTCGGAGGAATTTAATTTTTGAGAAAGGCAATGAATGTATGGTCCGGTTGTCAGAATGAAAAAGAAAAGAATTTCTAAAAGAGAAAATATTTCCAACACATGAAATACGAATATTTTCTTTCGAATTTTATCTTCCTAAACAGATAAATGAAAAACTATATTATTTTAATTTTGTATTTCATATCGCATGAGTCTTTCGGGGAAAAGAAGTATCATCATAACTCAATTGACTATGAATTTTTTTTACTTCTTTTTTGTTAAAATCTTCAGTTCTATACTAATCAGTAAGTTTCCTGTCAACCAAGTTCCCCTAAATCTGAAAATATTACTTGGATTCCAAATTCGGTATCGATTATCCGGAAGAGTTCAAGCACGCCACTTAATGAAGGACTCCAAAACTTGAAAGAATATGGAAACGAAATCCTTTCGCTCTTACGGCAGTCCTCTTAACGAACATCTCTGAGTGTGTCATTTCAACGACAAGTTTTTACGAGAACGTACCACAAAAAAAGACAACGTCCTCGTAAATTACTTCACTTGAAATAGGGCAATAGCAAGAGCTTTATGTAAATCCTTCCTGGGAACAATACATATTTATCTTGTTTCAGGCTATTTACAAGAAATGTTCTAAATCAAAGTGATTATTATCGAGTAAATGAAAATTAGAGAGAAAAGTGAATGTGACAGGCTTACAGTCAATCCTCATTAACACGAATGCCAAGGGACCGAAATAATCGGAGTTCGTGTTAGAAAAATTCGTGTTATCCGAGTATTATACATGTCCGTATTAACGAAATCCCTCTCCGGAATCCACGTTTGGTTCGTGTTACGGCGAAATACGTGTTAAGCCACTTCGTGCTAACGAGGGTTACTGTAATAGAAAAATTTTCTGAATTATAGACGATAGAGAAAAGAAGCTCTCTTAAGATCTTCACTGTCAATATATATCGACGTGAAATATTCGTTAAAATAAAGGTCATAAATAAGAGTAGTATGCAAGATAGGTTTTTCACGATTGGCTCGCTATAAATATAAGTAATTTAGATTGCAAATGCTTAGAACCTGCCTGAATGTTCTTGAAAGGGTTTAGAAGCAAGCACCCTAAATCTAATACACAATACACTCAGAAGCGCAACATTCTTTTAGATACACAATATCACATTTACAATTGACTCGTTCTAAGTACTTTAGATTGCAAAATGCTTAGCACATGTCCGTATATTCTTGAAACGATTTAGGAAGAAGCATTCAAACTCTAATGCACAACACATTCAAAAGTGCGACATTTCCAGAAGGTACAAGACATCACTATTTCACCAAATTTGAAGATTCTCCTTCGCCCCTGTAAACCGTCATCGGATTTTCGACCAGTGCGGCGCAGTCACTGCGGGGCTGACGGCGGCGGCGCGGAGGCGTAAGGGGGTGACGCGAAGCGCGTCGAGGCGGCGGCGTCGAAGGGGCGAGGGGCGGGGCGGGGCGGGCGGCCCGTGGGAGCCGGCGCGGGCTGCCAGATCGCGCCAGCAGAGCGCGCAGCCCGGACACGCTCCCGCACTCAGAGGACCCCGCGCTGCGGCCGCCCGGCCCCCTGCACCCGCACCGCACCCGCCCCGCCACGCCCAGCACCCGCCCCGCCACGCCCCGCACCCGCCCCGCCACGCCCCGCACCCGCCACGCCCCGCACCCGCCCCGCCACGCCCCGAACCCTCTCTACCCCGCCCCGCAACCGCCACGCCCCGCAACCGTTCCATCCCGACCCCGCCCCACGCCGGCGGTCTTCGGTCTGTTCGAGGCGAAGGCCGCCCTAGCTTCGGACCCTTCGCAGACCGGGGGCTAAGGAGCCTCGTGAACCCCAATGATACGTTGGGACTTATTCACGACTAACTGATTCCTGTCTGCTGCATACAGGAAGCTAGAGATAAACGGTCCAAATCGCGGTCCAAATATGTGTCCAGTTTGATGCAGGCAGGCAGTTAGAGCTAAATGGTCAAAACGGGTATCCAGCTTGCTGCATACAGGCAGTTAGAGGTAAATGTTTCAAACATTTATCCACTTTGCTGCAGCAACGTGGAGTTTATTACATAATTCTACACACAGCTCAATTAATCAGGCATCATTTCAATGTAATATTTGCATTTTCAATACAGACACGTTCATTTCAACTACACTAACGTTGTTATCAGTTATAAGTTACTGAAACATACCCCAACTGCTAGAATTATTGGGCTATACGTCGTAACCCGTTCCCAAATTTCTAATAACATGGGCGCCATGAAAAAGGTTACGATAATATTTTAACTATTATTGCTCTGATAAAAAACTGAATATTATCCCGCTAGCTGGGTCGATGGGTCACGTCAGAAGTAATCGCCATTATCTATTAATAGCCGATTACCCGATCTGCCATCTATACAGAATGGCGAGGAATCTCAAAACAGAGATTATTTGATCTAGCTACTTATTAGCTTGAATTGGCCAATGTAAATCATTTTATCTTTCTTTCAAGAGAAACTTAATGTTTATTTCTTATCAATGCAGCCAATCAAAATGAAAAAAAAATTACATTGAGAAACTTTCTTAGTCATGACTTGGTTCGAACCTTATACGGCGATTCTGGTCTTCGCGTGCTCTTGATTGGTGCTACTTCGAAAAAACGCCTTCCCTTCTTATATTTGAAGCTCCGAAGTCCCGAAGTCCAATTACCACGAATCTCTCTGCTCTTCTTTAAAAACGAACACCACCGATTCACCGCTTCGCACCACTCAAATATTTGTTCCAGCTCCACTCTATTATGTCTGATGTCCGTTCTCACCGTATAAATATCCAGTGCTTTTATGATTACTCCGCAAAACAAATCTCTCAGTTCTATCTTCCATTTATAGCAAGAAAATAGGCAAAGTCCGGTATCGTTTGTAAACCGCATACATTTATAAGTTCAAGAATGATTAGAGTTCACTCGCGAAAAAACTCCAAGTCTTATTTTGATGCACAGCAAAATATTCGGAACTCGACACGTTCCCCAAATCTCAGAAGTATCACAAGTTCACTTCTGGTCCTGCCACGAAAATATTCAGGGTTCGAATATGTCCCTCAAGTCCGATTCTTACTCCACCACACGAAAATATTTCAAAGTCCCAACACGTATTGTAGGACCCCGAAATTTTTATAAGTCCTAACATGCACAAATTAATCTATTCACGAGCGAACTGCTCACCGTCACGACACGCGACCGAATGAATCTTATCCTCCCTTTTTTAACCCACAATGCCTCGCCTTTCTTTTATTTCGACAAAATGCCCAAACTTCCGTTTTAATAATCAGTCGACGCTTCTTCAACCAATCCCCAAATATCTTATATTTCCTCCTACTCACGCCGTCACCTCACGGTCAGATGAATGTTTGTTTATCCTGACAACAACCACGACGTCGTTACTAAGGCGCCATATTGCCTATTATTTGCCCTAACCATTTCGCCCATTTACGACAAATATTCTGTAATAAACCATGTCCCCATATTGGTATGTCACATTACTTTTCTCAGTGTAATCAGGAGATAGGAACTGTAAACCTAACAATTGTTTTAAAAAAATTATGTGTCCTGCATAAATAATGGAATCAGGTACTTGAAGCGAAATCGATGAAATAGGCTTTGATGAACAGGCCAGAATATTTGTATCTACTTTTTTCCATGTGACTTACAGAAGAGGCAACAAACGGCAATATTTCACTGGTATTTTATGGCAGTGTAGCTCATTTCATGTCCAAAGTATTAAATTTTTCTCTAGAAAACGTGTTAGGTAACATAATATATTTATATCCCAACGTCTAAAATAGTAGTGATATGAATAATAATAGTTGCTGTATAAGAGTTCTATACAAATGTAAATGCGAGGTATTGAAAGAAATGTGAATTTTTCCCTTATTCATTAATGTAATGTCGTTTAATCATCAACCATAATGTATATTGCCCAGTATATTGGTTTTCAAATATTTCGTTTCTTTTGAACTGAAACGTGAAATGACGCTGGATGTTGCAACATTTCGTTGCATGTCACAACAACAAAATTGATGAACATTTGAATACCTTCGACCGGACAGGTGCCTTTCATCGTATTAGCTCTTTTGAAATAGTACAGTTTCAAAAGTAAAAAGTTCATGAACATGTAACATTATGTGAACTTGAAGCTAAATGTGAAATATTTTAAAAACTACAATGCTAATTAAGGTTTTTAGAGAATAAAACAAAATAAATAGCAGGAAAAATTTCAAAGGTGAATATATTTTACGTATCATTTTTATACATTTACATGACAACTAATTATTTCATGATCTCATTACAGTTATTGACCGTGTTTCTTGTCCTCTTCACATACATCCAAAAACAATTCTAATGGTGTAATGAATGATAAACCTAATTTCGAGGAGAAATTTCATGCGTTAAATATAGCCTCTGCAAAGTGTTTGGACTCGTCCCAGTAACTGAGGTGCTGGCATTATCACGATGCCTTTATGCATCCCTGCTCCTTCCTACAAAATGTTATTTACAAGCAGCGATACTTCGACGTAGTCGGACCACGCATTCGTTGGCGTTCGCATTGTTCATTTCGCCTACTCACGAAGAGTGAGTAAATGTATGAGAAGCAGTAATACATCGTTAAGTGTTGAAAACTCTCATGCGGCGAGATGCGGGAATGTTTTTGTCAAGCCATGTAATTCTCTCTTGAATGTCAAATCCTGCAATTCAATATTTTAATATTTCAAATATAACATTGACAATAAACTACTATTGCAAAGTAGGTGAATTGCTTGATCTGCACTGCCATTCCAGGATTCAAAAATATATTAATTTGTAGAATTGGCAAAATGGATGACTGAATGAAAAATCAATCAGTGGTTTTTTTTTAATAAATTAAAGTTTGTGCAATGTAACAAGCTCTCTTTCATAAGTTCTCATGACCATTTACAAGAATTTCGAAAGCGGAAATAGTTCCCTCTGAAGTAGTTTTTCTTTCATTTCTCGAGTTTCGTAGAATATTTCTAGTTAGTTAACAATAACTATACATTTGCAACTTTCGAGTTCAATCTACTGTAAATTAACTTATGCACTAACATAGGAGGAGGGTCCAGTTATGGGTCCTCTAATCAGAGTTTAGGTCCGAGAATTTTCTTAGGAAGATGTGAAACGTGTTTCTCTAAGAGGGATTTCTGGCTAGTCTGAATGTTGATAGTGTAGGGATTTGGTGTAAATTATGATAGCATCTAGTGGCATGTGCGATTGACGGATGAGGTAGACGTGTGTAGATTATCATGTACATTCATCAGCAAATCAGTTATAACAAATGGTCGCATAGTGCCGCACATCCTGGTTATAATTTCGTGTAAAAGAAGAATAAAAGCTCTTAGAAGCATCATGTTTCATACATCTCATTTTGCGTGATCAAATCATTTTTCCAACGCGTAACAAAGTTACTTAGCGGTATAGCTGTTTATGAGCTATTCAGTAAATGGTCTTGTTGGCGCTATACTACGCGTGAAAGATAAAGAAACTCTCTTAAATTAAAAGGCGTGACACGGCGATCTCAATTCTTGATTCAATCTGATGTTTAATTTTCATAAATATCTCGCAGACCTCACCTCGTAGAAATAGCACTTGAGCCGGTTAACTAGAGCTGGTTAACTCTGCATACGAAATAACACGCGTCGTTTCACGGTCTCCATTGTAGTTTAAAATATGCACATTTTTTCACTCTCATTAGTTTCTTTTTGTTACGTAAGCTGGGTCGTCTTGGTCTCGTTCAGACATCGGTAACAAATTCAATTTTAAGTATTTACGACGGGAGCCAGTTATACACAATTAAAGCGCATTCCGAGGTGGGTGGGTCACCCACGCCCATGTGGGCTATAAATCGCGCGCCAAAGACAGCGCGATCGTGACTGGTTCCCGCTCCATCAGCCCCTCCGCCCGTGAGCACCCGCCCCGTAGCGCATGTCTTCATCGGCTCGTTGGATTCCGCGGCGCGGCGTCCCGCAGAATGCAAAGGTGAAGCCAATTCCCCCGGCAGCGGAGCCTCACGAGGTCACTGGGCGCCTTCCGAAATGTCTGCGCTGGGGAAGGAACGCCCGGTTGGGAAAACGGGTAGCAAGTGGGGCAGCGAAGTGAATACGTGCAGTTAATGGGACGGCGGTTGCCACAGAATTGGTTGCCTGTGGTCGGGAATAGCTTCGTCGAATGAAAGTTGCGGCTTCGATCCATGTTGAGGGAGTGGGTTTTTCCGAGGAGCGATAAGAATGGGATTTGTATCGGAAGTGAGTGTGGAAAAGAGGAAAGCGATTTGCTTCAAAAGTCTGAAGTCTTATGTAGAATTAGGGGTGAAAAATAACTCCGATTACACTCAGAGGAGAAAATAATATTTCGGTCATGCTCAACTTAATCCTTTCTTCATGTTCCTAAAATGAAGGTCATTGTTATTAGTTTTAGTTGTATCACAAAAAAATCAGTTAGATTTGCTAACATGAATGATAATGCAAATAAATGTTCAATAAGACATAACGAAGCGCGTGAATAATTGTGTCAAGCGTGTCAAAGAATGCCTTACTCTCCTAAAAGCGTGTCGAAGAATGCCTAAACATTGCACGAATATTCAGAAACCGAAAAAAAAACATTTACCTACTTTTTCGTGGCATTTTAAGTAAAAACGACGACTCGTACGCACGATTTCAGTTTCAGCACATTTTTCAAATCAAAAATTTAGCGACTTCTTTGCATCATTGTCGAACAAATCAACTTCATTCTGTATACATTCAGGTATACACTACCTTTTATTCCCAATTAATGTGAATATACTGAATTTGTAGTATTTCTTGCAATTTTAATAACTCTTGCATTCTTGTCTTCTTTGAACTATGTTACACAGTGATCCTCTGGGGACTCCTAAGTCACATTTTCAGCTTTGTAAATGGAAGGAACTAGTTAAGGAACCTTGCCACCTTTTTGTTTTCAAGCTCCGCATTTTCTGAAATATTATGTAGCAAAAAACCTACATGTAACATAAACCAAGTACATTCCAAAAATAACACATTGTGAGGAGTATAAGCGCACTATTCATTCACATCAGCCATTGCCTTCTCGAGGGAAAATGTCCTCGTTAAAACTAAAGTATGTTCCCGTCTTCCCAGAAACAAAGTGTTGTGCGGCTTCTCCCCACACACCCTATTGTTCTTAGGGTCTATCATTCTCCCGTCGCGAATTTCCAGACTATCTTGTGGCGGACATCCGCGATTGGCACCTCGTTGCGGGCGTCGCGTCGCGACATCCAAGGCCGAGCACCGCGTCGTTTCGTCACATGTGGGCGCCCGAGGTGGAGGGGTACGCGGGGCGATAAGACTTGTGGATGAGGAGGAGTGGGACGGGGTGGTAGGGAACTGTGGGACGAGAGAGCACGGAGCGGCGGTGCAGGCCAGGAAGGAGCAGAACAGTGCGAAAGAAGGGAGGAAGGGAGGCGGGAAGCAGGAAGGCCAGGGAGATCGGAGCCAAAGAAAAGCTGGAACGGACATACCGGGCCAGGAAGGTCACATTGGAGCCTGGAAGAACACGACCATGGCCAGGCAGGGTGGTGCGTGGCCAACCATGTCGTCAAAGCACAACGGCCAAGGTAGGACAGGACGGAGCAGTCCCGGACGAGAAGCATTGGTAGGTTGGTTGTTAGTGATTACGGGTGCGTCAACAGCTTAGGTCATTAGACCCGTAAGTGTAGTGTATTTTTCCTAAGAAGATGGCGGTGATCTTCCCCCGTTGCATCGCGAGATCCGGCGCCGTCGGCAAGGGGAGTTTCCCCCTAACCAGGACTCTCCCACAGGCGGGGCACCGCCCCAGCCAGGACTAGCTCTAAGTTCCCGACCGGTCTCCCAGCATGTGTGGAAGTGTAACACATGTTAGTGTAAGTCTAAGGGGAGAGTATAGGACAAGGAAGAGGTAGGAAAGAGCGCGCGCGGTCCATAACCCGTTTGTTAGGGTACCGCTCCGGCATTCGCCCAGTGTTGATCGGAGAAACCACGGAAAACTGCCGATCAGAGCAGCCGCCCGCTAGAATTCTCCTCCAGACAGGGACTGAATTCGACCTAGCTGACAAGCTAGTGTCGAAAATCCCACCATCGTCGAGACTAGAACCTATGACTTCCCGGTCAAAGGCACTGCAGTGACATCAGTTGAAGCCCTGAGTCATCTCTCCCAATGGCGAGAAAGAGCGGGACGGAGTTTTTGGAAGAGTCGGCGCGGGAAGGTGGGGCTCGGGTGCGGCGGGGCGGGACTCCGGGGCGTCGCAGCGCCACCCGTCGGAGGCGGCGCCGCGCCGCTCCATCGGGGCCAGGGACACAGCGCATTGCGCCGCCCCGGGATGCGTGGGTTCGGAATTTTGAGCAGATCTCACCTTGCATACGAGGACGTCCCCGCCTCGCGTCTAACAATAAGACGACCTGCTGCTTAAGTCAGGGGGCTCCAAAACGCTTCCCTGTCACTTTCAGATGGTGAGATCGCTTTCAAACAGCGATTCTATTTAAAGGAAGAGCCAAAAAACATTACTTTAACTTTGTCTTGTGGATATTTTTATGATAGGTTTAATATCGTAGTGCGTCTTGAATTTTATTTCGTTCAGATGATCATTTATTGCTTATTAAATATATTAAATGCACGTACCTTATAAGACACGCACACACACACTCACACCCGCATACAATGAAGAAATAGCACTATGCATATAAAATAAATATTTTATAATTAACTCTAACCTTAATTAACAAAATGTATGTTCTTATGCAACTCACTATTATTTCACTCTTTCTCTCTCTCTCTCTCTCTCTCTCTCTCTCTCTCTCTCTCTCTCTTTCTTTATCTATCCCGATTTTGAAGTATTGAACTAAAATTAGATTCCTCTTTAACCTCCTCTTTAAGCAGTCGGTTAAATAGAAAGCATCCTTGGCTCAATTCCTAAAGCACTTAGTGTGAGATTGATAAGTTCTAGTTCACTTAGTATTCTCGTTCATGCTAATCTCTGAATTTCCGTTAAAGTATTTCAACGATATTTCATGGAGTACAGTCTCATTCTAGAAAATGAAATTTTGATTCATATACTTGTTTCATCACTTCCTTTCAATCAAGACGAATATTTGTGTATTTACTCCTATAACGTCCAAGAACATCAATGGTGCGTGTCTTAGTATTTATTAGATCATCACAAACAGCATTCTTTTTCATGAATTTTTAGGAGTAGCCTTATTTCAACAACATTCAAATATTAATTGTAAATGCTGAGCATCTTTCTCTGGGTACAACTGTACCATTACGTTCATTATTTGGAGAATGTTATCGGCGGTTTTTGTGTATGATTATACAATGAGTTATATCCCTATTTTGTATGCATCATATTTGGAGTGGATTTTATTCAGATGCCATCATGGATATATTGCTGCTCCAGTGTACTGAACCAGCACTTGATTTTCATCATTCTAAAACGTCGATATTGCAAGATATTGCTTCCATCAAAAGTGGGTGCAACGTGATATTATTCCCAGCTCTCCATCAGTATCGCTTTCACAAAATTTCCTTTCACAAAATTCCGGCACTCCGCGACGTGTCAATTCAATGCCCCAATATACCAGACAATAACTTGAATTGAGGCCTGCTATACCGTAACTAATTTGCAACAAGTGAAAACTTCCCTTCACGTATAATATATTTCAAAGTTTTTAGTAATATTGTTTGATTGTTTCTGAAATTATCTTGATAGTTTATCTTACATGATGAGTTGCCTCCTTATATTGTTTACATTATTTAAAATAATGAAACATACTTATTCATTAACTACGTGCATGAAACAGTCAACATATTTGTGCATAAAAACTATAATCTTATACGTTTGCTCTAATGAGGTTGGTTGTAGTATATGACAACATATCTTAGACACGATAAAACTTTCATTGGCATGCTGGCATCCCAGAAAACATCAGCTCGTCTACCATCTTCCTCGTGAAGGATACGATTCCTCGATTTTTTATTAACTTAGTTTCTATCACACAAACTGGCTTAGATGGCTCTGGTCTGGTATAGCTTAAGAGGCTCGGGAAGTTGTAGGGATTGAGATCCGACGGCGGCCGGATTTTCGACATTCGCTAGATAGCTAGATCGAATTCAGCCGTTGTCTGCAGGAGAATTCTATCGGCCCGTTGCGTTGATCGGTTGTTTTCCGAGTTTTCTCCGATCAATGCCAGGCAAATGTCAGGGCAGATCAAACAAAGGTGCAAGGACCGCGCGCGATCTTTCTTTCTTCTTCCTTATCCCTTCCTCACACCTTACTTACATACACGCTTACATGCACTACACTACCACGTACGTCAGAATACCAGTCGGGAGCTCAAATCTGGTCCCAGTAGGGGCGGTGCACCTCTGGTGGGAGATAACTTGTAGGGGAAATCCCCGACTCGACTTGTAGGTCGGCGCCGGATCTCCAGCAGGGCAAGTTTACCGCACCCTCCCGCAACAAAAAATGCACTACTCTTTCAGGATTAATTACCTTACAAGTTTATGTGCCCGCAATCATGAATTAATTAATCAATCAGTCAATATACCACAGAAATAATATCTTCAATCGTCTTCAACCATCTTCAGTTCAATCATATTAATCTCATCTCACATTTCCTCCATTTCATTGTTGCCACCAGTTTCACCTTCACTTTTTTTCGATTTTCCCCTCTCCAGTTACCCTGGAGAGTCAGGAATTTAAAGTCTACGGGTACATTTTTCTCCAGCATTGCTGCTTGTGGAGATCATGGAGGGCAATATCTTAAAAAGACTAATTAAATCTAACTTAATACTAACTTAAAACTAGGACATCAAGCCTCTTTGGGCGATAAGTTTTAATATAATACATGTTTTGAAATTTGGTTGATAGTAAGTTCTTAAGATTGCTCTTTATTCTTATGTTTTCTTAAAAAAATCATTCGCGCTCTCATTCATGCTTAATCTATATTTACAAACATATTCACTCACGCATTCATACCACTAACACTTCACTTTCCACTTGTCACTGTACACTGTTCACCTTCACACATTGTGAGCCTCTGGTGCACGCACGTGGATTTCCATATCCCAACGGCTCGGCCGCGCGTGGGTCGCCCGGCACAGAGGAGATTTTCGCAACGCGCCGCTCTGGGCGGGCGCCTTTTTGCAGGTCTTCGTAGTTTCCGATTCGCCTCGCTCGTTGCCGCTCGCCCGCCACCGCCCTCGGGGCGTGCATCGTTTCTCAACGCTGCGCGCGATGCTCGGGCGCTGCTTCCAGGGCTCATGGGGGTGTCCGTGGAAGAACAGCCTCTGGACACATGTGTTTCATGGAAATTTAAAGCGTGATTGAAAACGTGTTATAAGTTTTATTTTGAATCTTCATTTAGTTTCTCAACACTGCGCGAGATCCTCAGGCGCAGCTTCAGGGAATGAGCAGTGTTTTCCTTGGAAGAGTAGCCTCGAAAGTCTAGTCTAGTGAAATGTATTTCGCCGAATTTTTACTCGTAATGAAAGACGTGTTATTCGTTTCAAAGTAGATTTTCGTGTACCGTTTCTCGAGGCAACGAACCGGTAGCGGTAGCTCAGTGCATCAACTGATGTCACTGCAGCGCTTCTGTCCGGGAGGTCCTATATTCGAGTCCTGGTGGTGGCAGGATTTTCGACACCAGCTTTTCAGCTAGGTCGAATTCAGTCGCTGTCATGAGAAGAATTCTAGCGGCCGACTGCTCTGATCGGTAGTTTTCCGTGGTTTCGCCGATCAACGTCAGGCGAATGCCGGAACAGTACCCTACCAAACTGGTCACGTACCGTGCGCGATCTATCTTTCCTCTTCCTTGTCCTCTCCTCTCCTCTTACACACACACACACACACACATACACTAACATGCACCACACTACCACATATTCCGGAAGACCGGTCGGGAGCTTAGAGCTTGTCACGACTGGAGCGGTGCTCTGCTGGTGGGAGAGTTCTGGTTAGGGGGAAACCCCACTAGCCGACGGTAGGTCGGTGCCGGATCTTGCCATCCAGCGGGGGAAGATCACGGCCATATCCCGAGAAAAAACATGAACTACACTAACGGGACTAATGACCGAAGCAGTTGACGCGCCCGGAAACACGAAAAAAATCAATCAATCGAGGCTACGATGGATTCTTGGGTGCCGCTTCCAGGACTGAAGAAGGGTTTTACTTGGAAGTGCGGCCTCTAGATGAAAATATTACATGGAATTTTAATGCGTAATTTAAATTGTGTTATGCCTTTCAATTTTTATTTTTTTTTACCGTTCGTCAACGCTTTGTGTGGTTCTCGTGCGCTGATTTCAGGACTAGAAATAGTTTTCCATGAAAGAGCAGTCTCCAGAACAATTAAATTCGTGGAATTTTAATGCGTAATAGAAAATGTGTTATGTGTTTCAATTTCAAGTTTCGTTTATCGTTTTTCAACGCTCCAAATGGTTCTAGGGTGCTGTTTCCAGAACTGAAAAGTCTTTTTCATGGAAGCGTAGCCTCTAGACGAATGTAATTCATATAATTTCTAGAGTAATGGACAATGTGTTACCTTTCATTTGAGATTTTTGTTTTCCGTTTCTCTATTCTCTGCGCAATCCGCAAGCGTTGCTTCCAGAACTGAAAGGACATTCCATGGACGAGCAACATCTGAACCAGATGTTCCCAAGGTGTCCAGTGTTTGGGAAACGTTGCAGTTTTGAAGGGGGTCAAAGATGGACAGGGCTCAATAGCCGAATGAGGACTAGCGACCGATCCTTGTATTAAAAGTAAAGATCGCTTTGATTACAAAAACATGCATGAAGTTGAAGTTTAATTTTTTTCTCATATAAAACTACAAAATACCTAATAATCAGTAATTGTAAAATGAATATAAATCATTAATCAATTTTTGTAAATTGTGAATTTGTTCAAGTTCAAGGTCAAGCAAGAATACAAATTAATAACAAAATTGTAAATGCTGTCCTCGTCTTTCGTCTTTATTTTTTATTTGTAGGATGTTTAAATAAAATTATAACTAAATATTCGCATCGTTACTAAAACGCACTGCACGTATGCAATGACCATTTCTTTAAAAAAATCCTCAACATGTATTGTATTTTGTAAATATTACACCTCAATGAAGGTTACAGTATAAACAATAAATAACAGTGTCTTTTTTTCGGTTATTGGAAAGAGAGATATTTAGGAAAATATGCATAATTCTTATCTGAAAATCGTTTCTGTGGAATTTTGTTTTATAATATTTAAAAACGTTTGTATGCGTCTCAATTGAGATTTTCGTTTACCCATTCGTTTACTTGGACGATGCTTGAGGAGCGAGAAAACGTTTTCAATGAACGAGCGGCCTCTGCACCAGGCACGGGGCACGGGAAGGTAACTAACGTGCTGGAGTTCGCGACCTGGCGCGGGATTTAAAAGAGCTGTGTAATTTGCTCCGGAATAGTGGTTATTCATTGGATACTGACCCATGACATTATTTTGGAAAAGTTAGATAACAGTTATTGCCCCAAAAGCTAAAATAATACACATTTCCTCTGCTAAAGCAAACACATGATCCATTAAAATGTAACAATATCAGATTTCAATGAGATTTCAAATTTTCAATTGAGAGTAAAATGAAGCATTTTAAATCTAAAGTATTTTGGTTTTGGAATGTTTTTTACTTAAAAATGCAATAATTAAATTAACTTCCTAACATTCAAGTTAGGAGGTTTGGTAGACAAAGATTCTTGTCCGTTGAAAGAGATATCCAGCTGTAAGCAAAAACTGTTAAGTTTTAGACACTTGTTCATTTAATTTACAATTGCTAAATGCAACTAAAAATGAATGACTTAATAAAACAAAACAAACGAAAACAAGGAAAGAATTTTCCAATCATATTCATGTTCCATGATAAAATTGTTCAATCAATGCCGAATTTGAAGAGAAAATAACATAAAATAGTAATAAGTGTTAAAGAATAAAAACAATACAAACCTGGGTTGTTTGATAGCATAAATCGGACAAACATTTTCGTACGAAGCCGCTTAAGCTTGCGCGTGTACACCCCTCTTTGTGAGGGACATGAGTGTGGACATGCCTGCTTTAGGGTTTAGCCGAATACATTTTCAAGTTTATGTGAAAGCGTCAATGTCCAATAAATTCCATTGGATGGAATGCATTTTATATAAGTTGATATTTTTATCCAACATTTTTGTAAGCACTTAGTACAGTCTTCATCGGCTGCTTCATTGGCACGAAAAAAGTTTCCAAGATTATGCAGTATGTGGACAAATGTACTTTGGGAAGGTATAATAAATTGGTAATGGAACGTAATATAATTGTATACATCTGAATTGAGTTTTTCGTTCGTTCCGCAACTCCGAGTACGATTCTCGTGCGCTGGTTTCTGGTTAAGAAAGGCCTTAGACCATGTAAAAGTGGGACGAATTGATCTCTAATTTGTTTCTGGAACGAATAAGGACAAATCGCAGTAGCTTCCTATCGCACCGCTGGTGTAGTGGTATCATGCGAGATTCCCATTCTTGTGACCCGGGTTCGATTCCCGGGCGGTGCAGATTTTGAAATGATCGAATAGTTCAGTTCTACAAAGGTCTTACTGAAGTAAACAATATCATTTTATACATTTCAGTTCAGTTATTGTCGATCAGAGAATGATTGAATATGATTTCATTAACGAAAGTAAGAAAATTTGCATATTATTGACCAAAAATGTTGAGTTGAATTTTATTGAAATCGGTCTTTTGAGGGAACACTGGTTTGACGAAAACTAATTCCAAATGTGATGAAAAATTAAATACAGTGCCATGTATCATCCAATTTATCACCTTACTGTTATCAATGATCGTTGAACCAATTAATTTTGAAAATGCCTTGCACGATCGATATGACAGACACAAACGAAGATGTAAAAAGACACACAAATATGGGAAAACAAGTAACTCCTATTTAGTTCTGCCAAAAGAGCTCACATTAACTTCAACTTTACATTTCCTCTCACAGTTCACTGTTTGTCAATGAAATTTATTACGAACATTTTCTTCGTTTTTAGATCGTAGTTTGTGTTGCAGCATTGTAGTTTATGCAATGTGCTCTCTCTCATTAGATGGCATGTTAGAAATCTGGAACTTCTATTTTGCATTTGCAGCATTACGTTTTATACCTCCTCAGATCATTTCAAGATTATGCTAGGTAAAACATTTAGTATAAAGCGCAACCTGCTCCGTTGTCGTTTGAACACGCTACACGCAGCGAGTTACGGCCCTGCAATAACAGGACAGAACTGGGAAGGTACTAAAGCCTCTTCAGGAACATGTCGTATTCAGAAGTGATTTGAACGATTTATTGAAAATAAATTAAAAACTAAAAAAATAAATATTTAACTAATTTTTATCATATAATACGGAACATATAATAGATTCCGTTGGTCCAGTGTCTTTTTTACCCGGAAAACAATCTATAAAAGTTCATAAAACGCAAATGTACTCGAAGTAACAAAAGGTTCTTCAAAATGTAAATATATATTGTATATGTAAGTATATAATGCATATATATGTAAATATATATTTTGTCTAAGTAAATCCCTGCAAAGCTTCCCTGTAAAGCTTCACTTATTGTGTTAAAGCTAGGTTCTTTATTTTATATGTTCACAAAACCTTATAGTGTAAATGTTAAAAAATAAGAATATTGTAAAAAACACGCCGCAGATAAAAAATACTATGTAGAAGTAGATAGATAATAAATTATAAATTCAGTATTACTAACCATCACAACTGGTTATCGATAATTAGTAATTCCAAGAAACAACGATGTTCATTATCTCTGTAAAACAAGTTGGGAATAAATATTATTATATCATTATATTATTATTATATTACTATACGTTGAAGACTTTATTTTTATTAAGCTGTGACCATGGGTACGATAAGGCTGCAGGGTATCAAACATGCCACATAGAGCCAAATGATGTAGATTCGATTTTTACAGAAAACATAAATGAATATTTATTATCTTGTGAAAATAGCGTTGAAGTCAAAACTTACAACACTATACACAGCATTTACATCCATCTATTAATTAATAATTATTCGGGAATGCCCAATGCAAGACCCACGATACTTTATAACCCTCCTCATACATTGTAATGGATCACAAAATGCGGTATATTATATTTTGAAATGATTATTTGTGTTGGAACGGAATATAATGTGAATGATGATAAAAGAAAGTTGATGGCATGAACCAATATACAGATGAAGAATTACATGTACCTAGAAGAAAGGAAGTCTTTCACATGTTGCATCGAGTCGTCAAAAGAAGTACGGACGTTGATTGGGGTAAGTACATGCAGAGTTACAAAGAAAGAATATTAAAATCAACAAACACGTTTTGAGATGCCGATCTAGAGTTCGGACGTACTCTTAGATTGGTTTGGTTTGGTTTTCTCGTGTTTCCGGGCGCGTCAACTGCTTTGGTCATTAGTACCGTTAGTGTAGTGCATGTTTAATTCTCGGGAGATGGCGGTGGTCTTCCCCATCTGGATGGCGAGATCCGGCGCCGACCTACCGTCGGCTAGTAGGGTTTCCCCCTAACCAGGGCTCTGCCACCAGCGGGGCACCACCCCAGCTGGGACAAGCTCTAAGCTCCCGACCGGTCTCCCGGAATATGTGGTAGTGTAGTGCATGTTGGTGCAAGTGTGTGTGTAAGGGGAGAGGATAGGACAAGGAAGAGGAAGGACAGATCGCGCGTCCGTGGACGGACCACGGTCCGTCCACCGACCGACAGTCCGTGGCCCGTTTCGTAGGGAACTGCTCCGGCATTCGCCTGGTGTTGATCGGAGAAACCACGGAAACTACCGATCAGAGCAGCCGGCCGCTAGAATTCTCCTCCAAGCAGCGACTGAATTCGACCTAGCTAAAAAGCTAGTATCGAAAATCCTGCCGCCATCAGGATTCGAACCTAGGACCTCCCGGTCAGAGGCGCTGCAGTGACATCAGTTGATGCACTGAGCTATCGCTCTCGATACGTACTCCTAGATACGCCTGTCTAAAGATCGAACGTCAACTCGCGTAAACACGCCAACTTGTAGTTAGGATATCCTAATTAGTCGAGGTTGACAAATCAATAAGTAGCCGACGTACTGACTATACTTACTATTATACTTTAATTAATTAATGGTGTTTATACTTGTTAAATGAAGCATCGTGGAAATGGTCATACATTTGGTGGGATTCGGAATTGGATATTTTATTTAAACCTGGATCGGATAGAATTTATTACGTAAGTGGAGATCAAATGAAGAGTAGACTTCGATGATAAATAAAAAAGACGTTAAAGAGAATGATTAAATAGTATTATTATCTAAAAACAAAAAAAGCGTTCACATAACTTACATCTTGAGAGTCAAAAGAAAAACATAGTCATTATAGTCGTGTTGGTAATGAATAAAACACCCGTAATGATATAATTTGATTGATTAATTAATTTTAAAATTGATTTGTAAATAGTCCTAGTTTTCATGTATTTGAGGGTTTTAATTTGTTATATTTATATTGTTTGTTTTTACTATGGGGTTTTCTTTTTATATAAATTGTGTTTATTAGAAACGACTGTATTGAATAAAATTTTCTTACATTAATCGTTACTCTCATGTGATAATTCTGAGGACCATCAGAGGTGAATACCATGATAAAATCGCGTCATCAATTTTCTTGAAACTTTAGTTTTCTTTCATTTTAATTTATTAATCTCGAATTGAAAAAAGTGAAATTATATATCTTAATCTTATATCTTAGAATAAGTTACTTGAAAGAAGAACTATTGATTTCTCTAACATGAACTATTGATGAAACTAACACATTGAATTCACGCGTATTGAATTTATAACCTCACAACATTCCACCACCAGGAATCAATATTACATATTCAGATTTCCTTTTTTATTAACAGGTTCCTTTCAGAAAGAATCCCATTCTTAAAAAGAGTGTAGACAAACTGCTTTTAGTGTATGATGATATTATTTATGAATAGTGTGGGACGTGTGAATTGCTAGACCGACAGATTATTGAATTCAACTAGCCGAATTCCAATGACTTAAAACACTCTCCCGTTGAATAGGTAATAAATCCTACGAACTGAAACCTTGATTTATCGTCCACCTGAAAACGTTTGAGCAACGATGTTCTTTTGTTCTGGATTTGAGTTACGAAAGGAGAAGTTGTAAGATGAGCCAATGGGTTCTCCACCCTTTTAATGTTCTTCAACCGGTTGCAAAAGATATTAAGGAGAATTCAACATGTCTTTTGCATTATTGATATACCTTTCGCAACACAGATTCTCTTGACGGAAGTCGCTCTTGTAAATGTTTCCCAAACATTAATTATTCACTATCACCAGAACTACGTCTGAAGAAAACAACCTCAATGGGGTTCCATTATGTCACATGCTTTTGTCCATGGAATGGGAAAACTGAATAATTGCTCCAATTGTTACTTATTTTCTTGTTAAGCAGATGGTTAGTTATTTTTAATTTTAGTATGCTCTTCCATATCTGCAATTATTTTCGGCTTCTGGCTTGTATATCAAGTTCAAATTTTACTTCCGTATTTTTCTAGCAAAATCTCATTAAACAGGACTCCTCAATTCTTCGTGGTTGTCTCTTCATGATAATTCATTGTTTACCACTTGTTATCTTGGACTTCTTCAAAATCCAAATTTGAATTCAGTGGAGTACCAAAGAAAACTGACTAAACAAATTGAATGACAGTGGGAAGGTGTACAATAACAACATTTAATGTAGTACATTAGATAGTGTCTTACATTCACTACTCTGAACAGAGTTCTCTTAGGTGCGTCATTTGTTGATGTAGATTAGAATTGCTGATATGAAACAAAATTCAGGATAGAGTAATTCAAACTTGAACTCATTTCTGAACTGGAATTAACAAGCAAATGAACTAAAGAATGTATCAATTTTTACACAATAAACTTAATTTCAGTTTTCACTATCCTCCAAATTTGTTTCAGTCATTGTTGTCATTTTATTCTCGGCGTCAAAATCGGGGATGTGACTTCAAGGAAAAACATCATTCACTTTTTCGCAGATGATAAAAACGAAATTGAATTAAGAAGTTGAGAAGTTTTTACTGTGTCAAATATTCAAATTGAATAAAAACAAACTAATATTCGTAAGTCTTTTGCACACGGTCAAATTTTATATGATACTAGTTTTACGATCCGTGTCTTAACCGTTTCATGGAGCGTTTCATGAAACAAGAGTGTACGGATAAATATTTTGTGCATATTCAAATATTTTGTAAAATGATTTGACCCACCACCAGTGAGGAATATCGTTTACTAAAAAATAAGAACTATCCAAATAAGTACGTTCTCAAAGATAAATTAAAAAAACAGACATTTTTAAAGACAAAAATTGTAACTCAAAGATTTGCACGTTAGAGCATTTAAGTTCATTATTATTATTATTATTATTATTATTATTATTATTATTATTATTATTATTGGTATGTCTGGAGTTCAGAAAGAAAAATACAGAAAATTTTAAAAGGGGATCAATTTGTCATCGTTTGAGCTTCGCTGTTCTCTATCAGTGGCGTTTTTGTCGTTGACATTGGTGAAGGCTGATTGTTTTTTGCGTAAAATTATTTGATAAAAATAGGACATGATCGACTTCATATTTTTTTATAATACTCTGAATTTGTGAGTGTGCAAGATTTTATAAAACATACGTTGCATACATTTTAGTTAAAAAAATACAAAAAATATTACCGCAAGTATTGGCGTGGGCTTTATAGAATGTAAGTACTAATGGGAAAGGGAGTTACGTTGTCATTTTTAGAGGCGCTGCTTTGCGTGACCTCACCTCTCTCCAGTTCCCGGAAACGCCGACAGGGGTGACCACGCTAGAGCTGTTCACAGACTTCCTTAGGAATACAGACTGTTTTAAAGCCCCCTCCCCCCCCCCACGCACACACAGTGCGTGAAACGAGGCAGAGCGCTGCGGAGCAGGACAGAAACTCCGAAAGCCTAGGCCACTCGGAGAGAAAGGATATGCAGCTGCATACGACATAATCTGGATGGCCAGGAGAGAAGGAGGCGGGCATAGCTTAAAGGAAGAATTCAGCTTTTTTTGTTTCAACCAACCCACTCTGCATGCAGAGAATTTGAGCATGCAGATGAGCGCGTATGTATGTGTAACACAAAAGGAAATTTAAAAAACAAATAAGGGAAATATGAAAGAGAATTGATGATAAATAATTTGTTTGTTCCTTCTTTTTCGCGCTTACATGCCTATACATTCCTTTTTTACTTCATCAGAATCTGAAATTCTTAGTGCAACTGAAATGTCGTCCAATGTGAATTTATTTCCATATGTGTGTGTGAGTATTCAAATGTATCTGTATGACATATGTGAGGGAAAAAACAGAGAAAGGCGGTGGAAGAAAGAGAGTACTGTGTTAGGATGAGGAACAAAAGAGGAATGAGCAAGCTTACACGTGTATGCTGTTCGCTCTTAGCTGTGTCCAACTGAAAACGCTTCTCGACCCGTTCAACGGAACTTTAAACCTCCCAGCTCGGGAAACCTCCCAACTTCCGAAAAGCCGAGTCGGACTTCAGAGCCGGTATTCGAACACTCGTTCTCCTGGCTATTTAACAAACTCGGCCGGAGCTCGAGCATCGCGTTAGAGGCCGGCGCGCCGTCGGCACAGAGCGAACGTGGAGTTTGAAGCCGCGGTCCCTCTCAGAGTTGTGGCGGCGGCGGAGGAGACGCAAATGGTGGGGGCGGAGGGCGACTGAAACGTTGGGGGTGGTCAAGGTGAGGGTGGGCGGTTGGGGGGTGTGGGGCGGGGTTGGCTAAAGCGATGTGGGAAGGGCGGTGAAGGCGACAGGGACGGCGGGGACGGCTGGAGCTATGAAAGGGCAGCAGAGGCGGGGACGGGGAAGGCGGGGGCGGGGCGGCGGGGGCGGCGGGGGCGGCGGGAGCGGCGGGGGCGGGGGCGGCGGGGCCGGCGGGGCGGTGGGGCGGTAAAAAGGGCGCAAGCGATGAAGGCGGGGACGGAGTAGGGTAGCGGTGATGGCACAGATTGGGGCGTGGCGAGGGTTGGGGAGGCGGCGGTGACTGGAGCGGCAGGAACGGCGGCGGGCAACTTTCCGCAGGCACTAGGGCCCTTGCGGCGCTCTCGAGTGGCGAACGGGTCGCTGTTTGCCCTGGCCACGGCCGGGACGACGCCGGATTCGTTCCGCGCAGTTCTGTAGGACGTGCAGGAATGCGCCCTCGCGACCGACGCTCGCAGGGCTTCGGAGCAACGTGTTTTGCCTGCTCCCCTGCGAGTGGACGCCGCCCTGGCGCTGCATTCCGATACGCGAAGATCAGACACGCACTCGGGAATGTCCACTGGTCTTCGCACGAGTCACAGGTGCTCCGGGTCTGAATAGGAACTTTCATCTCGTTAGCGACCGTGAACCCCGCTTGCTACCCTTACGATATATTTTGCCTTCATGCTATACCTGTACCTCGTTTACGCTCTCAACAAGTATCTTGAGGGAATTCACTACTAAAACGATATATGTGACCTTGATTTGACGACTTGTTTTGCTAGGGATGACAGAAACTAAGTTCGTGGTAAGAAAAGTGTGTGTGTCAACCAAGCTCGTGGTAAGAAAAGTGACGGTATCAACATGGCCGTAATGTGGCCATGTACCTAATTCTGAATATTTATACTCTACTAACGTAATGATGTATTGAGATAATGGCTCACAATGCGTTATTTTATAAGACTAGAAAGCTCGTTTTGAGCTCGTTATTCTGCAAAGGATAGCCAATTTCATTTCAGATGGTATGTGTTCCTAAAACAATTTATTACGCTTCACTCAGAAGCAATTTTCCGAAGTTTGTCTCCATAGATTTGTGGGAACAATGCATTTTATTGCAAGGGTAGTAAGGAGCGAGATTGTACTATCGTTCATGAAGAATGTTTTCCCGATTGTCTTCACACTCTTATTGACCACACACTTCAATGACGGAATGAATTGTTAATTCAGGAAAATATTTCTTCAATGTAACATTTAGACTCCATCTACCAAGTCTTAGTAGCCAAACTGTTAAAATTTAGTAAAATTTTTTCACATAATCAAGAAAGCTCGTGAATGCACTTATACGACTATGGCAACATAATGTGAAGAAGAAGAAGAAGAAAAAGAAAGAAGAAGAAGAAGCCTAACAGCTTCCTTCTAAGACTGAAGACTGAGGGAGATGTTTGCTTCTCCTACCAAAGGTTCTTTCGCCGTTACTATGACAAACGTCCTTGGAAGACAATGCTTGTCAGGTTGTAATTCTTCTTGACCCTTTACGATCTTTACAGCTCGGAATTTTCCTTAAATTACGTTTATAATTTAATTTGCATATCAAAAGCTACGCGCTTACCAATTTGTCTGTCTCTTGCTTCATATTCTTCTTCCAAATTCCAATTCAACTTATTTATTTCGTAAGAAATTTTCAACAAATTTACATATTTTGGGAGAGGCTATTACATTGTCTAGGACGTGATAGTGTGATTATAGCGTATCTAATTGAAAATATCGTTTGAAAGAATTTTGAAATCCTTTCATTGTCAAATGAACACACGTTCATTTGGCAACCATTAATTTTTCCCCACCCCACGAACAAAATAATGTACTTCAGTTATCTCCAAAATTCAACGGTTCCTCAACGTATGGAAGTATCATTCAATTCCACTTTCTTCTTCTTCCTGAGCTTTTTTCACCTTTCAGTGCTGGGTAACCACTATGTCTCTCATGGGGACACCTTCTTAGACTTAACATTAACACTGTCATATTTGCAGGCTCTTCGGACTCTGGCCAGCAGGCTCACTTCCACGACAACATACATATACATAAAAAAACAAGGGACAAACAACCATCCCCATGGCGGGGCTCAAATCCACGAACCTGCAGACAGAGGCGCTAAGTCTAAGTATGCTGTAGCCACCTCGGCCATCTAGGTCGGCATCATTCAATTCCACCATTTGCGCTTTTCTAAAAACTTGATTACTTGAAATTTTAAATAAAATATCTGGTCATAAAATAATAAAGATGCAGAATTTTTTTGACAATTTCTTTCTTATAAGCAGTGTTTCTTTCAAGACTTTTCCTACTCAAACTGGAAATAACCAAATTCTCGATTACGTTTTATTTTTGTAGAACTTTTTACTAAAGTTGATCAGAATATATTTTACTCAGAACGAAGTGAATTTGAGTTTTCTTCGCATGTTAGGCTTTCATTGATTCAAATTTGGTTGGAGAACTTTGATTAAGTCCTAGCACCAAGAATTCGAAGTTTCTCAATAATTTTTGAGAAAGATGTCATTTGTAGAATTTTTTGTCAGCATTTGGTTAGTGTCTTAGTCTATGTGCTAGTTCCTAGATTTCAACTTTGACTCAGCTTGTGACTCTGTAGTGCCTAAAGGATGAATAGCTGTACTTTTCCCAAGCAAATAAAAACCTCTAAATCTCTAAAGTTCCTCAAACTTCTCTAATTTGTAGATCTTTTAATTTCGCAGGCACACAAAATTAAAAAAGTTGTCAGACCCAAAGACTTGTCAGACGGTTCTCTCTATATGTCTACGCACTGAATCCGAATCTGAAGCCAGAATCGTGTCATCACCCTCCAGACTTTTTTAAAACGCGAAAAACCACCTAGAAATTGTATTTTGTGTTTTCGAGGATTGTTGTCAGATCCAAAGAATTTTACCAATGTTTCTTCAACGCGCTGAATCCGAATTTGAAGCCAGAATTGCACCACTATCATCCAGTTTGTTTTCATGGTTTCATGGAGGGTAATGGCGCAATTCTGGCTTCACATTCGGATTCAGTGCGTCGATATACATAGAGAAACATGTGTCAAGTCTTTGCGTTTGACTATTTGTGTTTGTGTGCGTGTTTGTGTGTGTGTGTGTGTGTGTGTGTTCGCGCGCGCGCGCTGTTTTTTCTAAGCAACCTGCAATCCACAGACTTCTTTCACTTCTAACTTGAAATGGATAGATGGACGACTGGATGGACGGCTGGATGGACGGCTGGATGGACGGTTGGATGGACGGCTGGATGGACGGCTGGATGGACGGCTGGATGGACGGCTGGATGGACGGCTGGATGGACGGCTGGATGGGCGGCTGGATGGACGGCTGGATGGACGGCTGGATGGACGGCTGGATGGACGGCTGGATGGACGGCTGGATGGACGGCTGGATGGACGGCTGGATGGACGGCTGGATGGACGGCTGGATGGACGGCTGGATGGACGGCTGGAAGGACGGCTGGAAGGACGGCTGGCTATCTGGCTGAGTGGCTGGGTGCTGCCCGCAGGCGTTGATCGCGGGCGTTGATTGCGGCCCACCTGGCACTGAGACGAAGTTTCGTCTGCGTAGCGGCAGAGCGCGCGCGCTGCATATGCAAACGAACGCAGGGCGGGGCCAGAGGCGATGCAGCGCAGTGGGCGGGAAAATGGCTGCGACTGCGATTTCGTCTTCATCATCTTATTTTCTTCATACCCTCTTTTGTTCCTTGCCAATTTTCAAGCCACAGTGCCAATTTGAGCTGAGCTGCAAGGACGTGAAGATGGTTGGTGCGTTTGAGACTCCCGTCAAGTGCGAGCTACCTTATGTTATTCGCTAAGAAGGGAATACTGCAGCACAATTTCAACGATGAACGAGCCGAGTATACGATGTAAACTTTCAAACAAAAGAAGAGGAATGCTAGTTTCGGGAGATGTTCTCATTAACGACAACGCCATCTCTCACAGTACTGCTACAACCAAGCAACTTCTCAAACATGCGGGACGCGCTTTATCACCCGTGTATAGCCCGACTTAGCGCAGCATGGTTTTCATCTCTTCCTCGAATGGAATTATTGGCTAGGAGACATAAACTTCCAGACCAATGCGGAACTTAAAAGGTCAGGTATATCTCACTGGCGACAACATTCGTCGAAGAGGGTGTAGGAAATCTCATCTCAAGATACGACAAATTCCTGAATCTTCTCGCCGATTATGTAGAAAAGCCGATGGGTAATATTTTTTTCATTATTCTTGTCTTTTTATAGAACCATTGGGAGTTGAAACGAATTAGCCTTCGATTTTTCCAAAGGTCTCGGAGATATTTTTAATGTATATTACAAATCACCAGAAATTTCACCAGAAAATGAGTGTGGTAATGGTTTATTCCCTTAAGATGGATCCCAAAAACAGAACCACGTATTAAATTGTCAATATTTTTTGTCATAAAGAATCGATAGTCTTAATGTCGATTAGCACATATTTATCGCTTAGTATTATCATTTTAATGATGATTTCATATTATGAATTCACCAGACACAATCGCGAAACCGGTAATTATGTAATACTGAGGACCAAAATTGAAAGGTGTTTCAAGACACTGGTAGATCCAAGAAGACATGATATACACGTAAACTTCCGCGGCTCACGTCGATGGCTTCTTGGCTGCCCTGAGGAAGCCTGTGACATGTCAGGCGAAACGTCGGCCTCTCAGCCCACTACGCGGCGTCACCCGGACAGCCAAGAAGCCAAGAAGTCATGAGAGTCATGCTCCCCCCTCTCAAACACTCAGACACACACACACACACACACACACAAGAGAATAACTTTTGTATCAGTCAGTTTATTTAAGACAATTACCACATGTAGAGTACATCCAACGGAGTATATGTATTTTTTTAAACAATTAAATTTTTCTAAATTGCAAGCCAACAATTTTTATTACTTTTGAAGTTTCAAAACATTTATTGGAGAAACGAACTGAAATTTACCTTCCTCCTTGCATACGTTTTCTGTTACCCGTACCAGGAGAGCCAGCTCAGAGCATCAACTGATGTATGTCAACTGAAGAGCCTCTGACCGCAAGGTCCTAAGGTCGAGACCCGACGGTGGCAGGATTTTCAACAATAGCTGGTTCACATTCAGTTGCTATTTGGAGGAGAATTCTTGCAGCCGGCTGCTGGGATTGGTAGTTCTATTATTACCAGTACTCAAACAAACGAGATCACGGATTGCGCGCGATCTTTCCTTCTCCTTTCTCCTATCCTCCCCTCTCACTTACACACACACTTACATGCACCACATTAATACATATGCCAGAAGATCGGTGTGAGATCGGATAAGAGCTTGTGCCGGCTGGTGTGGTACCCCGCTGGTGGGGATATCTGGTGGGAGAAACCCCTGCTAGCCGACAGGTAGGTCGGATCCTGATCTCACATCCTGTGGGGGATGATCGCCGCCACCTTCCCAAGGGGAGCATGCAGTATATTTACGGTAATAATGATCTCTGCAGTTGACGCTCCACAAACCATCAATCAATCAATCAATCAACATTTTACAAATACCCTTTTCCAGAAAGAAAGAAAGAAAGAATGGAAAAAAGAGAAAATGATGTTGACAAAAGTATAGCAAAATGAACAGAAAAAAGATGAAGGGAAGAATTTAAAATGATGACACAACATTTGAAGGCCAGTAAAATTGGAGAAAGCAGACACAAACAAAACAAGTTCACCAACAACATGATAAAATTTGTACGAGATCATCTGTTGGCCAAAATCGAAAACAGAAAAAAGAGAGACAATACAACACAAGAACGGTGATTTATCCTCATGGAAATGAACGTTCGCCCACCGCAGCGCGGCGCTCAGCAGGGGGGGCGTCGTTGGAGGCGGCCCGAACGCCCCCCCCCCGCCGGCCGCCTCCGCCATCGCCGGCTGGCGCGCAGACGCTGCGGACGACCAAGGTCATCCAGCGGTAATGAACACCCCGGAATAGATTATCTCGTGAATAAATTATACACATTAGAGGGCTGGTTACCAGGCGAAATAACGCTGGCGCGCGACGGCCACGCGCGCACACGGCCACGCCCGCGCGGATGAGCCGGCGGGGGCGGCGAGACAGGGGAAAGCAGGGAACGAGAGATGTAACGAAGTGTAACGGAAAACATGTAAAGTCGGCCCGGTGGCCGAGATCGCTAAGGCAGTAGTGTCGTAGTGATCTCGGACCGAAGAGTCGCGGGTTCGAGTCCCGTCTCGGACATGGGTGTATTTGTGTTCGTCCTTTCACCCCTTATCATCACCATTTAGAATTAAATCCTATAAAAATTATTTAGTAGTAAGATACAAGAAGTGAGAGGTTATATTCTCAAACGTGAATGCTTAGAAAAAGATGTAAAGTCGGCCCGGTGGCCGAGATCGCTAAGGCAGTAGTGTCGTAGTGATCTCGGACCTATGGGTCGCGGATTCGAGTCCCGTCTCGGACATGGTTATATTTGTGTTCGTCCTTTCACCCCTTATCATCACCATTTAGAATTAAATCCTATAAAAATTATTTAGTAGTAAGATACAAGAAGTGAGAGGTTATATTCTCAAACGTGAATGCTTAGAAAAAGATGTAAAGTCGGCCCGGTGGCCGAGATCGCTAAGGCAGTAGTGTCGTAGTGATCTCGGACCTATGGGTCGCGGATTCGAGTCCCGTCTCGGACATGGTTACATTTGTGTTCGTCCTTTCACCCCTTATCATCACCATTTAGAATTAAATCCTATAAAAATTATTTAGTAGTAAGATACAAGAAGTGAGAGGTTATATTCTCAAACGTGAATGCTTAGAAAAAGATGTAAAGTCGGCCCGGTGGCCGAGATCGCTAAGGCAGTAGTGTCGTAGTGATCTCGGACCTATGGGTCGCGGATTCGAGTCCCGTCTCGGACATGGTTATATTTGTGTTCGTCCTTTCACTCCTTATCATCACCATTTAGAATTAAATCCTATAAAAATTATTTAGTAGTAAGATACAAGAAGTGAGAGGTTATATTCTCAAACGTGAATGCTTAGAAAAAGATGTAAAGTCGGCCCGGTGGCCGAGATCGCTAAGGCTGTAGTGTCGTAGTGATCTCGGACCGATGGGTCGCGGGTTCGAGTCCCGTCTCGGACATGGTTATATTCGTGTTCGTCCTTTCACCCCTTATCATCACCATTTAGAATTAAATCCTATAAAAATTATTTAGTAGTAAGATACAAGACGTGAGAGGTTATATTCTCAAACGTGAATGCTTAAAAAAGTTATGTGTTGCAAATAAAAAATGTTCAAACCCCTGAAAGGCAAAACTGCCGAACAGGAAGAAAATAAATAAAAAATAATAAACAAAAAGAGGTAAATCCACGGCATGTTACGGAAGAAGTGATGTAGTGGAGTGGAAGAACTGGCAGAGTGTTACAATATACGTAAAGGGTGTAGGCGAGTAAGTTGGTGAAAACTGCCCCTGAACCAAATCGATAATCGCGATGCTCATGTGAAAGAGAATAAAAAATGTAGATTCTCAAAATATCAGCCTCCTAGGGCAATCTGTTTCAGAGATACGAGAAACGTGTTTTTCATGTTTTATTTTTTTCTCAGCTTCTATTGCATGTATGAAAAAAGGAGACGGGGAAAATAGTTGAATTTTAAGGTATTTTTGTCAATCAATTCTGACGCCAAATTCAAATAGAAAAAATTTGAAGTGGATTTTCGACGTCATAACGTTACAGTACTATCTCCGTTTTCCCCCTAGAATGTGCCTTATTCTTATTTTATTCTATAACATATTCATTAATATTATAACATTTAATGTTTAAACAATGTGGAAAATTGTGAAAGAAATACCAGTTTTATCAGTACAAAAATTTTAAGTACGCGCATACGGGCAAATCTCCAGCCGGGACCAGCTCTAAGCTCTCGACCGCTCCCGGCAAGCGTGGTAATGTAGTGCGTGTAAGTGTGTGTGTAAGTATAAGGGTAGGACAAGGAAAGGAAAGATCGCGCGCGGTCCTGTTGATTAGGGTACTGCTCCGGCATGTACCTGAATTGATCGGAGAAGCCCCAGAAACTTATCGATCAGAGCAGCCGGTCGCCAGAATTCTACAGACAGTGGCTGAATTTGAACTAGCTTCATAGCTGATGTTGAAAATTCGAACCCTGGGATCGCCCGGTCAGAGTCGCTGCAGAGGCTGCGCCAATACTTTTTCTCATCTAAACTCAGCCGGCGAAAAGAGAAGATGCGAGTAAAAGATGACAAAGAAGGTTGGGGGGGGGTGCGAAAGACAACGTGGTTGGGAAAGGAACGCAATGGAGGATAGGGTAGGATGAAGGTGTGGGGAATAAAAAGTCGGAAACGGAAGGGTAAAAGGAACGAAGAGGTCTAAGTGGTCAGGATAAAAAGAGTGGATGGGCGGCGGCAAGAGAGAATGATGATGGGTGGAGTGGAAAATACTGTGAATGTACGGGGAAACGGAAAGTCAGTGTTGTAAAGACGGTGGATGGGGATGGAATAACAAAGATGCGTACTGTACGATCGAATGCGGACGAAGCGATGGGAGAGTGCAACGTAGCAACCGAGTAGAGAGCAAAGTGTAAAGTCAAGATTTGGTCAATGAGTTACCGACAACAAAAATGTGAAGATAATAAAAAAACAAGTTTTCTCTTGAAGCCACAATTTTTGCAACCAATGATTGGCAATCGATCTTATAAATACCCGAACTCTTACATAAAATATACGAAATAAGAGTCAATAAACCAGTCCGGTGAGATAAAAAGTATTCAACAAGGAGTATGGACAAATGGAATAATAGAGGAAAATGTGCGTCATTTCCTTGAGAGTCGCTTGGTGATATGGGAAACGTCGTTGGTAGACGACACTGATTACAATCAAAGAAATGCCTTTGTATCAAATGAAAGCCACGTTATTGGTTTCAGTGGAATTTGTTCCTATTTGTCTTCCTGCTGCAATTATTCGTATTTCATGATTTCTTAGGAATACATTGCTAGAATATGAATAATATAAAGTTATGGCGCATTTGTCAATTCAGTGGCAAATATAAAAACCATTATCATTGAGACTGGAGAAGTGAAAAAACTTGGAGGTATCTTCAAACAAAAGGATTTTTTTAAATAATTTCAATTTGCTATAAATTATTGTTAATAATTGTACTACTGCTAATATTCTACAACTAATTTCACAAATAAAATCTATAACAAAATGTAAAAGTACTTCTTGCGTTACGTAGTGCATGTGTTTCGTACCAGAAAACAATCCAAATGTCGCGTTCCTGAAAAGAATCAAGACTTGCTACATCAGTTAGATCTCAGAGGTCGTAAAGAAGGGACGGGCACACAAATGAAAGAAGATAAATAAGATAAAGGCAAAGAGAGAGACTATATATATATATATATATATATATATATATATATATATATATATAGAGAGAGAGAGAGAGAGAGAGAGAGAGAGAGAGAGAGAACTCAAATGAAAATTGCAATACGCGAAGAAAAAGATGGAATTAACAGAAGAGATGACTCGTTTTTAACGAAAATAATTATGAATTTTGTATCACGACCTTCACGTATTTGGATTTGAAGTGCACATTAACGGAGGAAATCGAATAAGTCTACTGGCAAGCAACTCCAGAAGTTAGAACTATCATGATTGCATCAGCGTTGAAATTAATAGAGGTAGTTGTATTTGCCTTAATTCCGTGAAAAGGAAATGAAATAGATGTAATTGGCAAATAAAAGACTAGATGTGATAGAGAATAGAAATAAAAATGTGTTTACTAGTGTCACTTGATTACACGCAACGTTAACCTGGATCTAAATTAATCAAAACTAATATAATCAAAAAAATAATTAAAACATACCTAAAGTTGCTTTTAAGGAATTCGAATGTCAAACTTATTATCATCAAAGACCCAAAGCATCCTTATTTATCACTTTGGTAAAATTCAAGTTCAAGAACCATTCAAAACAAGATATATGTTTGCTTACAATCTGAGAAAAAAATATCTGAGACCCCATACTGGAGTATGACATCCTTTAACAAGCAGAAATTTCCTACAATGCATTTCATTGTCAAAGTTTGTTTTTCACTATCTACTCTGTATTTTACTTAGCTTTTAGGCTGCATGTTTCGTATGTAAAGTAATACGTCATTGCTATTCAACACTCACAATCATAGTTTTGGCTTTTTACGTTTGCGTGAGAAGAAAGATATTTAGAACGGATTTTATAGGGTGTTACTTTTCTTGCAACATAGCAGTTGAACATTCTGTGACAGGTCTAGACTTTCCATGAAACAGCGCAACTATGCTTACTACAATTATTACAACTCCTAGTATCTTTAATCGCAACATTCACTTTTATTTGCAATGTAATTTCAGTAACGTCGATCTCACGACGTCTCTTGAGAATTGACATACTTTCCCGTTCAGAAGTGAAGGGTCGCAAAAGGGAAAGCATCAACAAATTGCACGTACAAAACGAATGAATAGTCTAAAATCAAAACAAATATGGTAAAATTTGTCAGAATATTCTTCAAGAAGACTTGTAGCAGTAGATAACTTAAACATGAGTAAAATCGAGGATGGGCAGATTTATACTCGAACTAAAAGAGTAATTAAAAAATTGTCGTATCATTCAAAACTTCAATTAACCAATAAATATTATTTTAGAAATATCAATTTTAATACTTTCATTTTACTACCTCGCTACCAAGTAGTTCGTATTCGTTTTACATGTTTCATAGTTTACTGTTATCCATCTTTCTATTGTCCAAAGAATTTCAACTATTTCTGGGAAGTGTCAACTCCAGTATGCTCAAAATGTTCGTGTGAACGATAGGAACTGAGCACATGAAATACATCAACATCGTGATTGAAAATTTCTGAATGTCCTTTGCCCAATACCTTTTGTACAACAAAAACGTCGTGTTATTTCCTCGACAATTTCATCTCTTCTATTAAATGGCGACTTTATATCAATAATAGATGTAAACTCTTTTAGAGTTGAGACGTAAGATATTTTCCTTTTTAATCCACTTCTAGAGTAAGAAGTTTTACAACTTGTCATATATTTTTTTCTTATGAATGTTCAGCCATAAATCTTGTAAATATTCCTCTATTTATAGGTTTTTTCCTTTACCTTCAAGGATAGCAGGTCACGACAGTAGCATGATGATTTAATGATATTGTAGTAATGGGGTCCAAATGTATAGTAATAAATAACAAAGCGGTGCAACACTTTTAGTTTACAAACAATACTAGGGCCCAAACCGTTCATAAGACTTTTTCCAAAATTGATGTTCTCCGATGTGTCTGATTAACTTAATATCCTGCGAATTTGAAACAAGGTTTTGGACATATTTGAAACGGACTTTTCATTTCGGGGAGTACTTTATGCAGAGCATCTCAGAATAAATGTTACTAACTTCTATAGCATGGAGTAAAGTTGAAGACAATTACTTTTTGTCAATAAAGTGCATGTGGTGAGACGTTTCATATAACAAATATACGTATGTTATATTCACCCCTGACTGTTAGACAACTTCTCAAGTTTATCTCCTATTACCCAGCTTCATATTACGATAATTTAACCCTAATCAAGGGCAAACGCACGTCAGTTCCACCCCAATGTCAGTAATATTTCCTTCGCTAGTTTATCAAGTCATTTCTGTTTTGAGCAACGACTTCTAAATCTTTTTTCCCTTACTCCTTAATCCCATTATCCTAAGAAAGAGTTTTCGAAACAGGCATTATCATCAATTTTGATAACATTAGTATATATTCTAAATACAATATATCCAACATTACTGCAATCCGCACAAAATCCACTTCATCATTCAGAAATACAGTAAATTCACGTAAGCATCATGCCCAACAACTTGCAAAGAATAGAGCAGGAAATGATACCACTGAGCCAAGGGTAATAGAGTCATGATCATTCACAAAAATATAGTCAAATAAATGAATTTCTTAACCAAACCAATGTCGATCAACTTTCAAATGAGTAGAAGAATTCTCATGTACTTGAAACATATTTCATCTTAAATACGAATTTAACAATTCCAAGACCCGTTTCATTACACCTAGCAATAAATCGCATTTAAATCTTTATCCCCGTAATTTTTATGGTCTTGCTGAATTACACAAAAAATAGCTCCATCTGAGGCCTCTTACATAAACATTGAGAAACAAATTCGCTCAGAAATTTTGAATCTTAACCGCTTGTTACTTTCTCGGCTTACGAAGTCCTTCATAAGAAAAGATAGTTATCTAATCATGCGCCGGCAAACGATGATTTTTGCCAGATAAACTCTTTATTTTTGAGTTCTGTTATATTGTGACAGTTAAGGAATGGAAATAAATTTTATTATGTACTGTCCTAATATATATATATATATATATATATATATATATATATATATATATATTTGTGTGTGTGTGTGTGTGTGTGTGTGTGTGTGTGTGTGTGCGTGTGTGTGTAGGTTTGTATATTTAGTTGGTGGGAGTCTAAACTATTTTTAACACAGATGATCCACACAACCCAAAAAATTAGGGGGATTTCAAAATCTCTTCAGTATATGCCTGGACCAAAATCACTTCATGTTTGAGAACAAATTTTACGGACTTCGAGATTTGTTGTGGGATATCCCTCTGTTCTGTCCTTGCAGACTTATTTGTGGATTTCCAGACCGCCTTTGATTGAAACCATTCGCTTCTCAAAATGGCGACATCCTGTCCTTTGGCCCTGCAAGTAAAAAGAAATTTACATGTTTGGAGACTTTAACAATAGGCATCCAACAATACAAACAAAAAGAAATAGACATAGTTCCTGAGTTTGAATTACTGAACCTGAATTTAAATAATTTGAATTTTTTTTCGAAGTCGCCTTCAAAAGAAACATTTATTTCCTCAAATTAATCAACGTTCACTTTATAAGCGATTGAATACTAGTATATATTTTTTAAATATCTAAGAAAAGGATATTTCTATTTCCTTAACATAAGAGTAATATCGATTATTTACTTCCTTTGCCGCTTTCCATTCGCGTGCCATAGCAACGATTCCTGCTTGTTTCAAATACTAAACTGTATAAATAAATACTCTCCAGTACATAAATCGTTCGATGATGCATATTGCATTTGTTTCTGCATCTTATTTGATTAGCATGTGAAGGAAGGCTTCGTATTTACACACAAACGAGAACAAGAATGCAATTGCATAGAATACAACGAAATATTCTACCTCAGAAGCCAACCAAGGTGACTGTTGCGGCATGGTCATCTCTTTGATCGTGATTTTGCATGCCCGTCGTGTGAAGTGCTCTGCAAGAATTTCAAAGCAAGCATTAAGCTTAATGTATAGTCGCATTGATTTTGCTTTTTATAGGGTGTTTCTTCACTGTACACTATCTACATAAATTGCTTATCTCATAAAAGTCTTCTGACATTAAAGGTACGGTATTGCTAGTGTCGGCGGTTGTGTACGTCCATAAATTGTGAATATTTTTACTCAGGGAAATCTACATTTTAAGGATAATGACTTGTACTCATGTTTCTAAACTAATTTTGACTTTCTTGAAGCATGAACGGGACCACAAGTGTTATTGAATATTTTGAAGACCCATTTGTGAGATGATCAAATTATTTGATAGAGCACCCTTACTATACTATAGATGCAGAAAGTACTGCTTGTGTCTTGAATTTAGAAGAAATAATTATTTGTATAGGAACACTACCCGATATTTTACATACATATTTAGTAAAAATCATCTTTATGAATGAACATATTTCCTTATATTTTTGACAACGCTGGCGGAATGCACCAAGAGATTTGATAAGTTCTGACAAATGGATTAGATCATTTGAATGATTCTCAGGTTTCGTACAGAAACTTCCCTCTTCTTTGGAGAACAACATTAATGTTGGTTTCCAGCATCTATCTATATAATGAGAAACCCTCACGAAACAGAAAATCCCTTCAAAAATAGCTAATAGCAGTTAAATATTAAGAATTATTTAGTAACTTTTATAGTGCTTCATCTCTTTAACCGGTATATTTCCAATAAAACTTCGGTAAGTGAAGAACAATGCATTTGAGACAAAGTACTATTACAAGACCTCCAAGCAGATGGAAGAGAAAATTAAATGACTTTTCTCCCTGTCGTATTTAAGAACATAAATAAAATTTTGTCATCATCTATCTATTCTATATCTGTACTAGTATATACAGAGAGAGATCTTGCAGCGCGGTAATCTCTGAATCTACAGAACTAATACCGATGAAACTTTTGCACTCTCTTCCTTTAAAGGTTTGGAGTACTACAGGCTATGTTTTACAGCCATATATCCTAGTATATTTAAAATAATTACTTTCTGGACATTCTTCGCCTAGCTGTACATCACAGATTCAAGAGTGCATCAATAAGTAGTTTAGCTGTGTGCCACGAGAGGATGACCTCTGAGATCTACTACTGATTTCATTAATGTCCAGAATTATTACGACATTCGTAAGGGTTTGAATAAGGTAATTTAATGTCCGTGTGTGAACATTAGTGCTTTGTTCTGAACGTTTCCGGAACATTTGAAAGAAAACCGTAACTAAAGTGGTAAAGAATGTCAATGTAGTACACGCATTGTCCTCTGTTCATGTTATACACAAAATGGCAAGAAAACATTGTGAGTTTAAAGTGATTAAAAATTAAATAATATATAAAACTCCACAAAAATAATATACGTGATTCTACAAGTATTTTATTTTGTAGTTTAGATTTGTTTATTGTTATTAGTCATCAATTGAAGAATGTTTGTGAGCTCGAAATCCAAATTTTAAAAAATTAATATTTTGTGGAAAAGTGAGCGAGATATATTTCCAAATAGGGTTCAAGAGAAGACAGGGCTATCGGGGCTGGCAGGGCAGAGCATAGCAAGAAGGAATAGGGCGGAGAAGGGATACAATGGAGGAGATAGAGGTAGTCCCCGCCGCAGGGCATTAAAAGATGAAATTCTTCTTCCTGTCTAATAATATACTGTAATAAATGCCCGAGCAACGCCGGGTACTTAAGCTAATTCTTTCTATTTTCAATAAATATATTTTCAATTATTTCCTTTTCATAAAAATTCCATTTACTTTTTAATGTATATTTTATTGTTGTCTTGAATTATATTTATAATATTAACTTGTTTTCGTAAATATGAAAAAATTTAAGAGTGAGTTAAAAAACAAAAATAAAGAAACAACAAAAATAACAACTTGTATCTTACTAGGAAATGCATGAATATTATCGTGGATTTGTCCTTCAAGAGCTCTACGATGAGCGTATGGCGAGGATCGGGTGAGCATATGGTGAGGATCGGGTGAGCGTATGGTGAGGATCGGGTGAGCGTATGGTGAGGATCGGGTGAGCGAATGGTGAGGATCGGGTGAGCGTATGGTGAGGATCGGGTGGCGTATGGTGAGGATCGGGTGAGCGTATGGTGAGGATCGGGTGAGCGTATGGTGAGGATCGGGTGAGCGTATGGTGAGGATCGGGTGAGCGTATGGTGAGGATCGGGTGAGCGTATGGTGAGGATCGGTGAGCGTATGGTGAAGATCGTGTAGGCATATGGTGAGGATCGGGTGAGCGTATGGTGAGGATCGGGTGAGCGAATGGTGAGGATCGGGTGAGCGTATGGTGAGGATCGGGTGAGCGTATGGTGAGGATCGGGTGAGCGTATGGTGAGGATCGGGTGAGCGTATGGTGAGGATCGGGTGAGCGTATGGTGAGGATCGGGTGAGCGTATGGTGAGGATCGGGTGAGCGTATGGTGAGGATCGGGTGAGCGTATGGTGAGGATCGGGTGAGCGTATGGTGAGGATCGGGTGAGCGTATGGTGAGGATCGGGTGAGCGTATGGTGAGGATCGGGTGAGCGTATGGTGAGGATCGGGTGAGCGTATGGTGAGGATCGGGTGAGCGTATGGTGAGGATCGGGTGAGCGGATGGTGAGGATCGGGTGAGCGTATGGTGAGGATCGGGTGAGGTATGGTGAGGATCGGGTGAGCGATGGTGAGGATCGGGGAGCGTATGGTGAGGATCGGGTGAGCGTATGGTGAGGATCGGGTGAGCGTATGGTGAGGATCGGGTGAGCGTATGGTGAGGATCGGGTGAGCGTATGGTGAGGATTGGGGCCGGGGGCGGTGATTGATGGGGGGGGGTGGGAGGGGTAGGGACCGACGGGAGAGCGGGAGGTGAGTGTATGTTGAGCTGCGAGTGAGTATGTGATGAGCGACGTGCGCAAGGTGGGTGAGCAATCGGCGGAAAGCTCATGAGTAACAGGTAACTAGCGGGTCAGCGGCGGGAGAGAGGCAGGAGAGCATATGGGGAGCGGCGGGTGAGCGTTTCTATGTTGAGCGCGGAGGGAGCGTATAGTAATGAGCCAGTAATCGGTGTATGAATGATGAGTAAAAAATGGGTGCGCGGCGTTTGAGTTTAGTAATCGGTGAGAGGCGGTTAATCGGCAGGTTAAGAAGCTGTTTTTGTTGTTTTTCCTGGTTTGAGAGCCGACGCGCTGGCCCCTCGGCCATCGGGAGGACTTGTTAGGAGTGTGGAATGGGTTGTTCAAGTTCACTTGGAGGCAGAAAAAGCAGGTGATCTCGTTTTGCCAGGTTTTCACAATATTTCCCAAGTCTTGTCGATATATTTTTCAAAATCACCGGATTTGAGTGGAAGGGAAGTTGTGAAACTGTTTTTTGTAGCTATGGGGTGCTTGTTGTAACATTTGATGCTGTTGCAAAAAGCGAGACGCAATTTTGACACTGATTCCCCAGTCATAAGACATATCCATATCAAAAGAACCTTTAGAACCTGGAGACTTTCAAAATACCCGCAGCCGTGCCCAAACAAGGAGAAGTGAAAGAAAAATAAAACGCAAAGCGCAGGTCCTTCGACTCGGGGTATCTCTATGCCGATCGCGTGCCGCCTATGCACCTCCGGAGAATTACGTCTAATAGGGAGCGGAAGGCGCAGCGGCGAGCGCGAGAAAAAAAAAAAGACAGGCGACTGCAAGCGACGGGTGACGGACGCGCTCGCCGATGGCCGTAAGGTCGCTCTATTAAAATTCTCCAGCGCCCGAGCGCCTGCGATCCTTCATCTTGACGTCACACAACGCGCCCTCCAGCCTTGGCCTTCCGGCGCAGCGAAGGACGGGCGGCGGCGGCGGGCGCGGCTCTGCGACGCGTGCGGGGTCGCAGCGCGACAGGGGGCGCGCGCCGCACAAGGCGCAAGGTCACGTGGCACGCCCCCCCCCCGCAGCCAAGGGCGAGTGCCTGCTGCTGGTGGGTAGGCGGGGTTGCGTTGATTGATTGGAAGGTGTTTCCGGGCGCGTCAATTGTACACGTAGTAGCATGTTTTATCCCGAGAGGTGGCGGTGTTCCTCCCTTGAAGTAAATTGAGATCTGGTGCCAGTCTACAGGTCGCCTTGCGGGCAGTTTCCTCCTTCATTAATGTCCCCCAGCGGGGCACCACCTCAACCGAGGCAAGCTCTGTCAGTGCCCATCAGATTCCCCGACCTGTTTGAAAGAGTAGTGCTTATCATGTGTGTGTGTGTGTGTGTGTGTGTGTGTGTGTGTAAAATGAGAAGGGACAAGGATGAAAAAGAAAAAATTGTGCACAGTTCGTGGCCTGTTTTTTTTTCGGGTACTGCTCTGGCATTCGCCAGATATTGATGGCAATAACCACCGAAAACTTTGAATTATCGATGAAAGCAGCTGGTCGTAAGATTTTTCCTCCGAAAAGTGAATGAACACGAGCTATAAAAGTGAATGATACAGCTATTTAGCTAGTATCGAAAATTCCGCCAGCGTCGGAACTTGAATCCATGGACCACTCGGTCAAAGTCACTGCAAAGATAGCAGTTGTGGTCCTGAAGTAACTGTCGGTTCCATTGGAGAATTTTGGTGTTTATTTAGATTGATGCGGGTTACTTTGAACAGATTGATATCTGTTGAATAAAATTGGTAGCATTAAAGAGCGAAATCATTTTTATTTGATGTGATTGACTGGAATCAGATCAAATCGCGTTAGACTGAATTAAAACATTTTACATGATATTTTTATAGTAATTTTACTCTAGATTGTAATATTTAGAACTACTTTGAATTGTAATGAAAAGGATATGATAATGTAAATTAGATTGTACTGGATTAAATAATGTCACATTTGATAACACACAGTGAATTGCATTAAAATTATTGCGTTCGAACATATAGCACAATGATATTCTACTCAAATAGACTTACAGCACTAGATTGTTTGAACAGTAATAAATGACATTAAATTGCAGGATAACCAAACCTTCTTCTCATCAAAAGTAGTTAATTCATTGCAGCATTATATTTACAGATATTCAAATGTGTTATCTTGTTTCTCTCATTCTTGGAAAGACTTCGTTGATTTTCTTTGACCCAAAGGCACGCCTATCCGCGCATCTCAATTAGTTTAATGAGCGAACCAGACGTTTCGATGTACTGTGCCCTGATTTAGCTCCTGAAGTTCTCTGATGATTGGATGGCTTCAAGCAAGTAGCATTTGTAAGGGGCACATGCAACTAACCCTGCTAAAGCAGGAGATCAATTATTACAATTTGCCTGCCATATCTATTGACATCTGTTAGACTGACCTCATTAGTTAGAGTGGATTTGAAATAATACCTCTCATAAGCATTGCGTGCAATCGTAGTCAAGCAAGGTTAAATTTGCACTGAAACACAGTTTCAAAATTCTAAATGAAAAATAAAGAGTTTTTCTAATTCTTTTTAATTGAATAAACATTAATGCAGGTAATTTGAACAACCTTTTTTGTTTAACATGGTCTTTACAATTATTTCCTGTGAGTGGCAAGTTTGAGTGCGAACGCTTGTTCAGTATCCAGCGTAGCTGCATCGTTCATCAGAGGGGAGAATAACATAGTAGACTTTGTTAAATAGTGAATGCTTAAAATTTTAATAGCTCACGAAAGCAGTTCCTTCAATACCCAAAAGACGAAAGGAAAGGAATGTAATTAGCGTCCCTCGAACCCGAAATTCAGTCAGGAATTCGTGACTTCGCGTCAAGTGAAATGGGTAGTTCACGGGCATACTTAGTTCACATAAAAATCACAAAACCTCCCTGCGTAATTTCTTTCCTGAAATTAGATCGTGCCCTTAAGAGGGTTATATTATTTCCCTCATTTATGTCACAGAAAAACCTATATGTTATCATGAAATAATTTTAAAATTCATTTTCCTCTTGTTTTTTTCTTTCAGAGAAGCAAAACATGTTTGTATAAGATTTTCTAAATTGTTTAATAATAGTACTATACAAAAACTGCAGTCGTTCAATTCAGCACGACAAACCAATTACTTGAGCTTCAAATAACTTCTATGGAAATATTTTGTACTCCGAGTCAATTCAATCTCGCCCACTTTCGATTGTAGTGAACTGGTATATTCTATACTTGTTCATCTCTATAAACTGTACAATATTTATATTAACATTCAATAATTTTCAAAATACTTGAATAACTGATCGACATTTCATGCGAGTACTTTGTAAAAACGAAATTCACAAAGGATAGAAAGCAGTCATATAAAATAATACAAATTTCTGGTATCACGTACGACTGGGTGAATTCTTTATGAAGTGCGTACATTGACCAGCAAATTCGGAGTTCAGACTCAACACATAAGATATTAAGATCATTTCGATTAATTTGCGAAGAATACGATGCTTTAAATAGTAAAGATGTAAGTAAATGAATCGAAAGTGATCTCTCACTTCACCACTTTGAAAACCAACCTTAATTTTTATAATGAAACAATTTCGTTGCGTATTGTTGATATCACATTTCGTTCACTTAAAACTGAAATTTATTAAAGATGAGACAGTTTTCAATCAACAAAAAATTTCGCAAAATTGCTTGCCTTCAATGTATTACGCTCTTTGTCAGTCTTCCCGATCTCCACACTAGAGGTCCAATAAATTAGAAAGCATGTAATTCTCTCAAATGCAGCATTGGGAAGCGATCCTCCCAGCCACTGAGCTAATGTATGTCGTACGGGAAACATCGTGATGCCCTCAAAATGTAAATCGCCAACTTAAAAATTGGAAATCGCGGAGCATGAAATGTGCGATGATGGGTTATCGAATCCGCCGAAGGGGCCTTGGCCCACTTCACTGAACAAGGGTATTGGTCGGGGTGCCGCAGCGAAGCGAATCTGATTATACGGCACCAGCAGCACCATTGTGGCTTGGAGTCGTGTCTGCACCTGCCCGTCAGAGTCAGTCAGCATTTCTCATTCCCGCCTTCCCTGCGAATGTTCCTCCCTTTAATGATTTGATTTGATTTTTTCGTTTTTCAGGGCACGACAACTGCTTTGGTCATTAGTCCCGTTAGTGTAGTGAGTGCATGTTTTATTTCTCGGGAGATGGCGGTGATCTTCCCCCGCTGGATGGCGAGATCCGGCGCCGACTTACCGTCGGCTAGTGGGGTTTCCCCCTAACCAGGACTCTCCCACCAGCGGGGCACCGCCCCAGCCTGGACAAGCTCTAAGCTCCCGACCGGCCTCCCGGAATATATGATTGTGTAGTGCATGTTAGTGTAAGTGTGTGTGTAAGGGGAGAGGATAGGACAAGGAAGAGGAAGGACAGATCGCGCGCGGTCCGTGGCCCGTTTGATAGGGTACTGCTCCGGCATTCGCCTGGTGTTGATCGGAGAAACCATTCCTCCCTTTAAAATCTATTTAGTTTCTCTACACAATGAACTATTGTCTCTGGCTCTAGCGTTGGCCTTAACGTTTTCCTACTCTTCGTGCATAATACGCATCAATCGCGGCTAGAAATTTTCTTGTGATGACAAAGCAGCTATATAATAATATGATTTCTTTGCGCCTCATATAATAATATGAGGCGCTACGATTCGTAGATATAAAGGTGTCTACAGGTTCCCGTTTGTACAGTTATTTAAACTATTATTCAAGCTTTACATACAACTTTCAACAAAAAGAGTTGGCGCTATCTACTCCCATATACGCATTTTCTGTGAGACCAATTGCAAATTGTGCTTTTTTAGAATTCTATACAATGAACTAGGGTCTGCAATTACCGTTGAATATAACTCATGCAATTTTGAATCTCTCACCCATATTTCCATTGGATGACGGGTAGAAATAAACTAAAAGCATGTCTCGAACTTCTTCCTGTTTTTTCACTCGATCTGCTCCCATACTTGTTTTTCCGAAAATTTTACAAACAAATCTATTATTCCGAAAAAACTCTGGATACATTATTTAGAAGTTTAAGAGGTCTAGCTAAACTCATGGGAATGTTTCACACTTATTAAATAACTGTTTTAATAGTGAAAATAACTTCGGCAAATTCAAACGACCGATTCTGAATTGTGCGTTGTCTTATAGGTTCGGTATTGTGCGCGGATTTGAGAAATTGCAGAGCACGCCCTTCTTTAACTTATAGTCTACGTACAACAATTTTTTTTAGTGCCGAGTTTTTACATCGCACGTCGACAAATATTCTGCCACCATCGCGAGGAAACTACGGTGGCACGCGCTTCAACACCATTACGTGCCCTGCTGAGCGAAAAGACAGCGATACCTTGAAATAATTTGTTTGTCGGCATCGATTCGTTTGTCATTGCACGTGCGACTATTATTTCAGATTATATTTCGCTGTCGCTATATTCTCTCCTTGGGTCGAGTAAAAGAGCTCTGTTTTTCTATCTCGTAGTATTTCATTCTAAACTGTGTGCCTCGCAACTTAAGATACGTGCTGAGAACATAGCTCTCGGTGAGTACATTGTCTGCAAGACCGCAAAGAAATAGACTGCAAAGTCTTGACGGGGGTTTTCGTGACCCTCCAGCGACAGATGCGAACATTATACAACTCTTGTAAGGCTATAACAACAAACAGATGGCCATGTATGGTATCGTAAAGAGCAGATGGCTGCCCCCCCCCCCCAGGTTTCCTCGATTGAGAAGAAATAAAAGAGGTCATCTTCGTCAACAAATATGTTGACGAAGATGACCTCTTTTATTTTTTCTCATAAGAACGTCAACAACACCACAACAGAATTCCCACAAATTCCTCGATTGGTTGATTAGTGATTCCGGGCACATCAACGGCTGAGTTCATTTGTCCCGTAAGTGTAGTGCGTTTTTTGTTCAGGAGGTGCCGCTGAAGATGTTATCGGGTCTGACCTACCGTCTGCTAGCGGAGTTTTCCCGAACCAGGTATCTCCCACAAGCGAGGCACCTCTCCAGGCGGGACAAACTCTACGGCCTGATCGGTCTCCCGGCATGTGAGGCAGTGAAGTGCATGTTAGTTTGTGTGTGTGAGAGAGAACGGGATGAGGATAGGACAAGGAAGAGCAAGGAAAGTCCGCGCGCGGTCCGTGGCCCGTTTTTTAAGGTACTGCTCCTGGAGTTGATCGGAGAAACAACAGAAAACTACCGACAAGACCAGCCGGCCGCTAGGATTCTCCTCCAGACAACGACTGAATTTGATTTAACTGACAAGCCAGCGTCGAAAAAGTTGCCGCCGTTAGGACTCAAACCTCGGATCTCCCGGTCAAAGGCACTGCAGTGACATCAATTGATGCCCAGAGTGAATATTCCGAGCGGTTTCCTCGATGTGGTGGCGGATTATTAGTTGGTATGGATTTTAAAAAATCTCTACATTTCTCAAACATATTTTATGTAACATATAGCAGCAAATATATGCGTTATTAGAGCTCCATTTAAAAATCGATGTTTCGTCAATATCTCTTTATGAAGAGTTCTTAACGACCATAAATTAAATTTTTTGCAGGCAGGTTAACGAGGCTTGGTCAGAAAAATTTGACTAGTTGTTTGCCAACGTTTGCAAAAGTTTCCGAAACGTTGGCAAACAACTAGTAAACTTTTTCTGACCAAGCCCCGTTAATCTTCCTGTAAAAAATATCTCTTTAATTAAAATATTAGATAATATTTTATACTTCTAATATTCCCCGAGCATAAAACCATTTAAGTGAAAAATGCATTTGAATGTCTTCCAAGGGTTTGTCAATAGAGTTAGAAAGTATGTGCACCGTTATATGATAAACGCTTGTTGTTATAAATGCATTTCGCATTTTAAATTTGGAGCCACGTATCTAGGCCATCGTTATTGAAGAACTCCTTGCACCTAATCGAATCTAAACTCGTGCATTTTTTATTTCCACCCCTCTCAGATAGTTTCGAATTCTCCCAAAATCACTGATTAAAACGCAAAAAATCGAAAGCAACGTAGCAAACGTATGCAATATACATGCTTCGTCACTTGGCCAACAGACAGCAGGTCAGAGCAGCACGATTGTGAGGCCTCTCAAATTCCAGGTAGTTTAAAGGACAAATTCCCGAAACTCATTGTGGTTCTCTCTCAAGGCTTCGTTGAATGGTGGAAATACGAAGCGAGCCATTGCAAGTGCTTTCTGTGGAAGATGCAGTTCGGGTGATTTATTAAATGTCAGTGTGTGAGAGCCACGTGTTGCAATCTCTGTGCTACCCACTATACCGCCCGAAGGCGATTGGTGCCGATCAATAACATAGCTGTTCCGCACGAAATTATAAACTCTAATAGTAAATGAAAAATAGACAGTCGATTTCTGAGATTATTATTAATGTTTTTTATGACATCTCTTCTTGCATTTAGGAGCCGAATTATGAGAATAGGTGAGAATAGGTTTCGAACGAGATCATAGTGTGCGTCTGCGTTTGTTGACCGTTTACCTCGTGTGTACGGTCCACCAATCCTATCATGCTGACTTTGAAGATAGACTTGCAGTTTTACTCGCGCGTTTAATGAAAATATCGAAGCTGGGTAATTGAAAAAGGTTAGAATAAAAATACTGATAAATAGTGAGCCTATATTTGAATAAATAGCACCAACCAGGGTATTTTGTGTAAACGGATCACACCTTGAGTACAAATTCTTGCCAGCTTGCCATCTAACATTCGCTTCCATTACCCTACACCAGAGGAGACAGAAGTTACATTACGGTCGACTTGCTAGATGATTGAGAAACAGGAGCACATAGATGTTATTCAGGAAAAGAGACTTGCATGCAAAGACAAACATTATTTTAAAAAATATTAAGTAGAAGAAATGAATATTTGAACAAAAAATATGAATTGTCATGTTAAATATTACTAGCGTACCGGTGCGAAAACTCTCGCAAACTTCCCTATTTTTCCATTTCCATGTTAAGCCATCTTTTCCTTCAAGACCCTCTTATAGTCCGTCACTACGTGTTTCCTTGTAAGTGGACTATACAATACTATAGCCCCTTGTCAATATAAACTATTCTTATTTAACGTTATTTTCGGCGAGCGATACGCCCATGTATTTCAGAATATCAAGTAATTAGTTTAATTTCACATATAGTTGCAGATTGTACAGGCTCTAAGCAGGTGGGCTAGTATTGAGGAGCACCAGGCCAACAAAAATGTAATAGAATTTTCAAGAAGATCTCATTCTATAAATTATGATAAGCAAAACGTTCGTTTTAATCCTTTGCTTCTAAAATGTTAGTTTCAAGGTCCTAAAACGCTTGGTTTAGAAGTTCTTTAAAAATATATAGATTCAGAAATGCGGCTGTGTGTTGCGAGTTTCATTTGACATGAATATTTAGATGCGTTTTTTAAACAAATCCATCATATTTTTTTAAGTCAAAGTGCAATTCATCACGTCTCCCTGTAATTCTCTTTCTCTTTCGTAGACCTCGTTTATAAAGGTTGTTCGCGTGCGAGAGTCGCAAAAGATATGAAATAATACAGGAGACAATAATTCAAAAGTCTAACTCAGTTGTAATATAATTCATTAGATCATTACCTATCCGTATCGAGCGGTCACTAACTACTCTTTTTTTCTCGCTAAATATTTAAGATGCAAAATATAAATAAATAAATAAATAAATAAATAAATAAATAAATAAATAAATAAATAAATAAATAAATAAATAAATAAATAAATAAATAAATAAATAAATAAATAAATAAATAAATAAATAAATAAATAAATAAATAAATAAATAAATAAATAAATAAATAAATAAATAAATAAATAAATAAATAAATAAATAAATAAATAAATAAATAAATAAATAAATAAATAAATAAATAAATAAATACACAAACAAACAAACTGTAATCTGCTGCACCGTGATTACACAACGTCTCTTATTCTTCCTCCGTCATTACAGTCCGTGATCAACCCCTGCCCTCACCTAGCTACACGACCTCTGCCTTCCCCGACCCCCCCCCATGGCCAATCGCACAACCTATTGCGACCGATCGGTATCGCGTGCACGACTTCGTTGCCGTGAGGGAGGGTGTTCATTTGTTCTGGCCGTTCCATTACTCACTGGCAGGTTTATAATTTTTCCTCGTACTGCCGTCATTAAAAGCGCGACGCGTTAATAAACGATATGAATTAATAAGAAATTTCTTCATATGCAGAATGTGAAACGAGGAAAAGAAAAATCGCCTAATTTTCCGTTCTTCCATTTGAGGCGAGCGCAAAATCATTAACACAGGAAACTACAAGAGAATCCCGTTCGAAAGGGACAGATTTTGAGAAAAAGTTGGATGGGTAGTAGACATTTCACTGTACCAATCTGGATTATTTATTAGTGATACCGGGCGCGTCAAGTATGAAGGTTATTATTCCCGTAAGTGTAGTGTGTGTTTTTCATCAGGAGGTGGCGGTGAGCTTTTCCCACTGAATGACGAGATCCAGCGCCGACCTACCGTCAGCTAGCAGGGCTTCCCCCTAACCAGGACCAGCCGGGACAAGCTCTAAGCTCCCGAACTGTATCCCGAAACATGCTGTGTAGTGCATGTTAGTGTAAGTGTAGGTGTGTGTGTGTGTGTGTGAGGATGGGACAAGGAAGAGGAAGGAAAGGTCGCGCGCAGGCCGTGGGCCGTTGTTAGGGTACTGCTTCGGCATTCCCTGGTGTTGACCTAAGAAACCACGGAAAAGTACCGATCAGATCAGCCGGCCGCTAGAATTCTTCATCAGACAGCGACTAAATTCGACCTAGCTGAAAAGCTAGTGTTGAAAATTCTGCCGCGGTTGGGACTCGAACCTAGGACCTCCCGGTCACAAGCACTGAAGTGACATCGGTTGAAGCATTGAGCCACCATTCAAGCGGTGGCTCAGTGCATCAACTTAATAGCAAGTGAATCAAAATAAAATTTTATGATCAATTCGTACCAGGAGGGCGCTCCCGGTACGAATTGATCATAAAATATTATTTTAAAGAGTCGCTCTAAGAATCCTAATACTTGTGATACGTTTTATGAATCAGACAGTATTTTCCTAAAGAAAATTCATCACCATATGGGATACTGAATCTTTTTTTATTTCTTTTTGCGATTTAGAGAATACCTTATCGTAACATTCTCTTTGTGAAATGGACTCCATGAAATATTTCCAAGTTAATGTGAGCTTCGAATTGAAAGTGCCAATGAAATGTCTAAAGATAAATGTATGATAATAGTTAAAACTGTCACAAGAATCTGTGCCCATTTTTTTCTAGTGAGCAATTTACAAAATGCAGTTAATGAGTAAGACAATATATTACATTTTGTGAGTTCTAACATAAAATTTGTCACACACACCGATTGATCTCATTCTTTTAAAATGTCTGATACAACTTCATTCTCCGGAGCATCACTCAAAATTAATGAATTCTTTTTTATAGCTCGGAATTCGCCGATACGTTTTCTAGATAATTGAAAAATCCAGATAAGACCATTTTTCATTATGCTGAAAAAATTCTATTGTTTCCAAACTAAGTTTTCTCTCATGAAGACTGGAATATCATGCCGCATAATTGAACACACAAGATCTACTAAAAGCGGCAACACGATTTGTTTGCTGATCTGGTGCAAAAGAATTGTGCATCCGAGGGGTCAGGATCAGTCATTCACACCAAGTTAAATCTAATATTGAGCTATTTTTTAAGTATCCATAATAACGGCCGATACCTTCAGTACCCACGCCCAAAACTGTATTGCATTCTCATTGTTAAACGTCCTTACAACACCCCACTTCTATTATTCCTTTCATTGAACTTATTGCATTTGTTCATGAGAGTCTTCCTTCCAGTCATCTCTTTCTCTTTTCGTACCCTGTACTTTTCCCGGTCTGTTGCTATCTCATCACTTTGTCGCTATATAAATTAAACTGGCTTACCATCAACCATTCTGATATTCAGATTTCCAGTGCTTTTTTGTTTCCAAACTTACACCAGCAGCAGACCGTTCGTGAAGAATTTTTCATAAAAACCACTATCTCAATGTGATTTAGAGTCAATAATAAGTTCACATCAGTATATTCGTTCTCACTGAGAAAATTCTTAACACGTGAGACATTTTACAGCAAACAGCATCACACTATACTTCCATAATAATAAATTCACAAAAACTGTTCATCATACATGGATGATTCTGGTTTTCAGTAATATTCCTAAAGATTAGCTGGAAAACGTTATCATTGCAAGAACTAGTGGAGAAACGTATTGTTAATCATATTGTTAAAAATAAATATTCGTCTTCAGATAAAGATTGACAAATACGTATACATTATTTTAGCAGTTTCAGTTTCTTGTCGAGAGAGATATAATATGAGTGGTCTATTTATAAAATTCTTTCTCTCCAATCTCTCAACAACTCATGTTGAAGAATTGTGCGAATAAGCAATATTACCCTCTTTTTGTGTCTGTACGGCTGTTTCTATGTTTTACCCTTCGTCACCGTTGAGCAGAACCCTATCGAACTACCTCCCCGTCGCGTAGTTGGCCACTGCGTTCCGCGAGTCGCCCCCGCCCCGCTGTCCCCGCCCTCCCCCTGGGCTAATTGGGGCCGTGGCCACTTTGTTTACGGCGGCGCTATGCCGCCCACGTCAGACGCTAAGCCGACGGCTTCTCGGGGCCGCGCCCCCGAAGGTGCCTCGATCCCGCAATCTCGTGTCGCCCCTAGGCCGCCCACCCGCCCGCCCGCCCCCGCGCCCGCCCGCTCGCCAGCGCCCGTGCCCACCCAACTGCCCCTGAGCCCGCTCGCCTCACCAACCCTCCTGCCTTTCCTACCCGCACGGCTGCCTTTACACCCTCTCGCCATCCCCCTACCGATATCACTAGGGGCGGATTTTAATGAAATGTCATTTTTTTCTTTTCACTTTAGAATAATACCGTTTAGTATAGACATTCATTTTATGATATAACAAAAGGAAATGGTCCATTTTTATATGTATCTTTTTTTAATTTTTAATCGATTTCAGCTAATGAGTCTTTTTCTAACTTTTCCTGTCGTTTTTAATGTATTTTTTGCTGAGTTAATCGATTTTAATGTCATTTTAATGGAACATGCTTGAAATAATATTTACAATATGCAACAAATATTTTTCCTAGAATTCCTGAGTACTTAAACCTGGCAGACTATTCGATTTTTTCGCTCAGAAGTTGTAATGTCAGCCATTGTGAGTATGTAGTCTAAAGTTTCTGTGACGCCTCTCAGCGTCATTGGTGGTTCAGGGTAAACTCTGATTTTGGGATAACTAAAATCAGAGATTTTCTGGTAAAGAACAGTCCAAACCAAAAGTTTGAAAGCTGAGTTCAGTTGAATTAATAGAAGACGCCTCGATTACATCAGTCCAACAGCTTAAGTTGTTCATCTGAACTGGTTTCGATCACATTTTTTACTTTATTTTTCTTTGCTTTTAGGGCATTTTAAAACATTTCAAGAGCATTTTATTGATCATTTTAGGTGATGCTTCAGGTCATCAAAATACACCCCTAGTTATCGCCCACTCGCAAACATAAAAAAAACTGGCAAAATATGTTTTGTATATCGCACGAAATATAATACATGCTTATGAAAACTTTTAATCACAAAATAATTTCTTCATAAGAATTCTGATTTAATGCTTATTTGTGCATTACCGCTCAGTGGGGAATCTTAACTCATAGCATAAACACAAGGTACTTTCTTTTACTATAGAACATTTTTACTCTCATTAGTTTATGTGAATGGTTACACAGTACGTCACAATAGTATTACACTAGTTTGTAGGAATATAAGACTTTCCGTCAACTAGACATTTTTATGTGAGTTGACTAGCCATTTCACTTTTCACGGATTTACCGGATGATCTTACTTTTGGAAAGTGAAAACCTTTTGAGGTAAATACAACTGAAAACGTAGTCCGCTCTAAATCGCCACATATAACTAAAAATTATTTCCATTTAAGAAGACAAGATTTTAACATCATATGTTTTAACATAAAAATAACCGCACAATGATACGCACCACGAAAATTAATAACTATGTCAACAGATTACATGACCTTTCTATGAGACTTTTTCTAAATGTGAGCATGCAGCATAACACAAAGCGCAAATTATATCTCTTCCGCTTGCACACTTTTCTCCTTCTAAGGGTCCAGTGCCCGTACTACATGGCGAGGATCTCGGCTACCTCTGACGTTCCATGAAACTTGGCCATCCCTTTTGCACCTCAAGCGCTGGCATGTCAGTATCACGTATGCAAAAGGTCATGTTCGGGTTCGCCTGCTGTTAGGTCGTAAAATCGTAGGTCGTCGAGATTGTTTCTGGAATTGATGATAATTCTATGCCACGCTCTGCCGTTTCTCCCAACCAAATGTCTCGTTTCTTTTATCTTTCTTCGTTTTCTCGCAATAAAATAGTCTCTGCCATTGACATTGGACGCCATTCTTTGTTTCAAATCTTGAATCGATACTTAATAGACAGCACCCCCAAATCAGGTCATCTCCAATGTATTATTGTTCCTTTAAATTCATTCATTACTGTTATTATTGCAAATACAAAGGCGTGGATGAGATCCACATCGTTGATCTGTGCGGTGTAAGACAGCAAACAAGTGTCTCTGACTAATCGGGGCTTTTGGAGTCAGAAACCATTTGGTTTAATGGTGCATTCAAAACCCGTGCGAATCCTTATCTCCAAGTGACCTTTCCCGTATACAAGGATGAGAATGGCGCGCGGCTAAAAAAAATATATATCCGAATAAACAAATCCTTTGACAGAGGCAATGGCATGTGAAGGAACTGGACATTCACAGTCCTTCATGGATTCATTTTCAGTAGTAAACAAATAAATAGTATATACTATACTATTAACGTTATAATACAATATGATCAAGACAGAAACACAACAAACAATATATAAATACATTTACATTTTTGGCAGTCATGAACATAATTATGTTTTAACAAAATTATATTATTCCAAACTGTTTTAGTTAATTACAACATAATTTTCTACAGTAATACAATATATATCTTGCATTTAATGATCGAACCTATTTAAGAGATCCAGAGTATGAAATCTGCACTATCTTCTTAAGTCTTGGCTATTGTCGAGTAAGTTTAATGCTAGGTAATTTGGGTGATTTTTTAGGGGCTCATAGTATTTCTGGAAACTGAATTGAACTTCTTGGTATATTGTGAGTATATGTATGTCAATGTACAATGTTTTATTTGCAACAAACCACGGCTCATTGGCAAGCAGTCTTAAGATTTTTGATAGAATTCGCTGCAGTATTTCTAAGTTTGAATTGGCCGCAATGCCCCAAAGTTGTATCCCATTGGTCTATAATAGTTTTAGTGTTCAATTAAATATTAGTAGTTTATTGGTCAATGAAGGAGACGAATTTTTCCAAGAAACCAATATTATTGTTTGATTTTCATTTAATTTTCTTTTTTATGACTCACGTATGTGTGTTCTAGATTTGATGTAGCTGTTCGAAGAACGATAATCATTTGCCGCTTTAAGAAGAAACCATATAATTTTTCGATCATTTCACATATGTATAATAACATTTTAAACTTGATTTGACTGTTTCACTCATGTCTGTTCGTGTCGTAAGTTACAAACGCTGAGCAAGTAATTTATTCAAAGTAAACCAATCCCAAATTCCTTTCGCCATATGATTATCAACTTTGTACTCCACGGTAATCACTGAATTTACCTTTTTGTTGTTATTGATAGCGATTTTCTATGTACATAGCTTATGAGCATTAATGTATTAAAATGATTCGTCTTGGCAACGTTTCAAACTCTGAAATTGAATCAGTGTCGAAAACTGCAAAAGAATCAAAGAGAAAGTGTATGGAAGCAATTTCTAGAAATTTGTGAAGAATGAAAATACAAATTGATAGCACAGTCTACAAAGCAAGAAATTACAAAGATTTTGAAAGGTTGAGCAATCAATATGCGAAGATTAAATGGTGAAGCATCCAAAAAATATGCTATCAAAACTATATGGCTCGTCGCAATCAAAATTATACAGGATAATACTTTAATGAGTAGAAACGAATATTCAATCCATTCGAAAATGTCGCGTCCCGCTGCTAATATAGCTTTTCCGTTTCCATGTGAAATATTTCCATGGAACCCCAAGAGAACTCAACTGCCTACAACTTTAATAATTGTGTTTTTAATAAATGTTCTTGTAAGTAGTTTTGTTTTAATTGTTTTTTGAAAGTTTTGTTACCATAAATTTGAAACATAGTTGAAGATTTTCTGCATTGACTCATATTTTCAACATTAATTGGTATTGTACGAGACTATGATAACACAGCTGAATGTAAGTGTCACATAATCCGGTAGCAGTTTTCAGTAATATTTCTCCTTTCCGTAATTCCTGTGTCTTTAATTATCCATTCGATTGATGTAATGTGTTAATTCCTGAAATAGGCATACTAAATATCATTCGAAATGCTGTGATATTACATACGATAATTTATTTACATTTCCTAAATATTTTTTTTTTTAATTAATTTTAAAAAACCAATTGGTTTTGATAAAATCGCAATAAATTTTAGGTTTTTTTGTGGTTACGATTTGTGATTATATAAAGAGAAATAACCTCCATTTTAATATCTAATATTACTAAATCTTGATACTATTTATAAGCAATTATACAACTATTATAAAGGGATTACTTCCTCTGCTATTATCAATATTATTATTTCTTCTGTTGCCCTGTTATGCTCATAAATTTTCTCTATGTTAAACTTTATTTTATTAATTTCATTTTCAATTATAATCATGGGTTTCAATATACAACACTTAAGTCCTATCTATGGCATATGGATGTGAAATTCTGTACAGAATGACGATTCCTGGTAGCTCTATTGATTTAAATCAATTCATAACTTTTCCTCTGTACAAATATTAAAGCCCCGTACGGTCTTGAATAAAGTTCGTAAGCTTACTGCGATGACTTCTTACAAAGATGTTCTTCTCGGGTGATTTTGGGCTCGATGATGTCCATGGAATGCCTTCGATATAATTATTAACGCGTTCTTTCCTATCATAATAATATATTAAAAATAATTCCGAAATATCCTCAACTATTTGATCCCTTATAGGATTCAATAATTTCTATTAAATTAATACGCGGTCGTGACTTGCCCAGGCTATGCTTCGGATGAAACACGTACGGGCGACTTTCTCCAGTCGACATATTGAAAATTCCTCTCATCTAAGGACCTCTCCTAATAGAAATCTCTTCGAAAAACCCAGTCTATTTAAATTCAAATCCCAAATTACAATAGAAATTACAATTATAATTTAATGCTAATAACTCCTTCGATTTTTTACTGTGCACAATGCCAAGTTATCACAACTAATCGTAAGTTACCTAGCTCACTATCATTTAACTAATAACGTAGTGTATACTGAAAAAATATTCGCACCGCACCGATTGATTTCGATGTGTGCTGTTCGGTTGCTTTGAAGAGAGTGATTATTTCCACTTTCCTAACTTATGACCACAACAATTATCATTTTAATTAACTATTTTCCAATACTTGTTATATTTCATTCAGTACTGAAATCTCAGCAGTACGATCTGGAATTTTTCGTTTATAAAATCCGTGTTTAAGATTATTTTGGGCTGTAAATTCGAACATCCGTCAGAATTAATGACTATTATCATTGTTCCAAGATGGTTCAGGTTAGTACCAGTGGCAAGACTACACACAAAACTTGTTGCCGAAAATAGAGACATCTGGATGTGGGAAGTGTCATGAATAACTCTGTGAGATTAGAAGTTTTGAGCTGAAATTTGATAAATACGACAGGAATGAAATGTAGTTGTCCCATTTCGAAGATGATTAAAATAATTTAATATTTGGGGATACTTCACCTGAACTCCATGTAACCTTTTGAAAATTGTATAGAAAATTACTGCAAGTTTAGATCTTTGAATGATGTCATGCACTTTTTAAAATAATATGAGTAGTTGTTTATTAATAACATAGAAGGAGAAAAAGTTTCTAAATGCAGAGCATTCTCACTAGATTAATTCATTTTTCTAACAAATTATTAAAGTAATATTGAGTAGATCCTGTGAATTGTGCCCCCAAAAACTTTTTTCACGAACCTAAAAAGAATATACAATGCTAATGGCATGTAAAAGAACTTATATTAGCAGAACCTTGTATATGTTATAGATTAGATTATCTGACGACAGCTACATTGTATCACCTGTAAGTTCAGGTGTCATGGAATATTGCTTTTTTTCCTTCTTTAGTAAGAATACTAGTTTACAATTAAGTGCTTTCCAATGTAAAACCCTCAATTTAGAACGTAATTTTTATTCTTTAAAACTAGTTTGAACAAAATATGATAGTTCAGGAGACTTTTGTTTTCAAATGTGTATAGAATGGAGAATTGAAAAGTCCATTGAAAGAACTGAATTTTGTATCGAAAAAAATACTACACACAGAATAAATATTGCGAGCGCAATTTATTTTCCTTAAAGGATTTTTCTCGTATGATTTTTTTTTTTTTTTTTATATTATTTATTTAAGGTCGCCTTAAAAAACATCTCGGTCATTGGCGACCACAGTTACAATAATACAGTAGTTACATATATACAAATATACATTAGTTGCACAATTTCATGGGATACACACATAGAGCCTTAATATTAATATTGTACATGGGACAATGTATTGTCACAATCTAAATACTATTTATGAGATTAAATTTGGTGAGGAGTTCTATAATTTTCATGTGGCCTGCGAATGAATATAATTGTGGAGATTGTCATTGATGTTGAGGTATGTTCTGACAGCCGACATTGCCTGGCAATCAACTATAATGTGTTTAGTTGAGACTGGGAGGCCGCAATTTGGGCAAGGGTCAGGAGTAGCCTTTTTTAGCAGGTAGCTGTGACTAAGTTTAAAATGACCTATAAGATTGTCATTGATGTTGAGGTATGTTCTGACAGCCGACATTGCCTTCTGCTAAGTCTTACGGATGTGGCAGGAGATTCCTCAATACTCTTCCTAACTGCATGTAATTTGGAAGTCAACATTTTCCAGTTCCGGTCCCAAAGTTTCTTAACCGCATGTAAAAGGTAGTTTTTGAGGTCAGGAAGTAAGCCGCCAGCTTCAGTTTCAATTTCGGGGAGAGAGATTGCTGCTTTCGCTGCTGCATCAGCTTCTTCATTGCCTTGGATGCCTATATGAGAAGGAAGCCAGGCTATTGTAATGCGGTAACCTTTAAGGAAGGAGTGATAAAGTTTTTCTTGGATTTCTTGAACCAGGGGATTTAAGGAATGACTGTTGCGAACAGAGGATAGAACAGATAGTGAGTCAGAAAAAATAACAATATCTGAGCTAGATGGTCTTTGGATGCTAATATCAATAGCTTTGATAATAGCCCAAGCTTCACATGAGAATATGGAATAGAAGTCCGGGAGGCGGTAAAGATACTTAAGGGGTGGGGTAATGGAAATAACAGCTCCACTGGATCTTGATTGTTGTTTGGGATCCATCCGTGAAAAACTGGCTATGATTTGCAAATTTATGCTGAAACTCCATGATTAATTGCTTTATGATAGGCTTAGGGATATCTGGATGCGTAAATTTGGTAGCTTCGTATTGATTGGCGGGAGAAATGTTCCCAAGGGAAGAGGGTTGAGTTTCCTCTTGATGATATCATGAGACTCAATGCCAAGTTCATCACGGTACTTAGCAAGTCTAACACACAACGGTTTAGGGTAGTTAGGATGATTTGCAAAGTGGAAGGACTTAGAGAGGTTACAAATATAATTAAGTGTGGGATTAGGAGGTGAACAATGGGAAGAGTAAGCAAATTGTAAGCACAGGAATTTTCTACGGGGGTCTAGAGGAAGGAGGCCCGCTTCGACTAGTAGGCTAGTACATGGGCTGGTGCTGAAGGCACCCAAACTTAGGCGGCGTGCAGAATTAATTATAGGGTCAATGTTCTTAGTAAATGGTTGCTGGCTGAACTATAAGCCACGACTCCATAGTCTAACTTTGGTTGTATCAAAGATTTGTAACAATTGATTAGCGAAATAACGTCCGCTCCCCACTTGTGTGAAGATAACATTTTAATTATGTTAAGTCTAACAGAGCAATCCGCTTTGAGGGAAGAAATGTGGGATTTCCACGAGTGCTTCTGATCGAATGTTAGACCCAAAATTTTGCTGGTATTCGTTCTTCTTAGGTTATGATCACCAATTTTCAGGACTACTGAAGACGAGTTCAATACTTTCCGAGATCTCGTGAAGACCATGAATTCTGATTTTGTTTTTGTAAGATCGACTTGGACCATTCGTTAATTGAGCTGAGGATTCTTGCATTATAGTAGTGATTAAATTAATATCTTTGCCACTACAGAGGAGGGTGATATCATCAGCAAACATAAATATTTTCACAGGGCTTTTTACAATATTGCTCACTTCATTTATGGCGATGAGGAATAATAACACACTTAACACTGATCCTTGAGGAAGGCCATTTGACATTTCAACTTGCTGTGATGTTTTATCTTGAACGCGGACTTTGAGAAATCTGTGTTCAATAAAGTTCATTATGAAAGCAAACATATTGCCCTTTATTGGCAATGTAGAAATGATAGATAGTAGTCTGGATTTGTGGACCATTTCATAGGCCTTTTCGAGATCAAGCGAAACAACCATCGTATGGTGGTGCCTGCTAAGCGCATCGCAGATTTCTGAATCAATTCCGACTAAATGGTCATTGGTGGAGCGAAAAGTTCTAAATCCACTTTGGAAAGGAGACAAGAGGCTTTTCGATTCTAGTAACCATCTTAAACGGTTGCATACCATCTTCTCAAGAAGCTTACACAGATTGCACGTTAAAGATATGGGTCGATAACTAGCTGGGTTGCATCTGTCCTTATTGGGTTTAAGAATCGGAATAACTATAGCTTCTTTCCATTGGTCCGGAAAGGTCTGAGTGGACCATATGACATTGTATATCTGAAGAAGATGGTCCAGGGCCTTCGCTGGTAGATTTTTAAGAAAACTGTTGGGGATGTTGTCAGGGCCCGGAGCAGAATTGTTACTTTTCTTCAGCACATAAAGCAGTTCGTCTAAGGTGAAAATTCTGTTATAATGGTCATTGTTGGAACCAACCAATGAAGAAATAAGTTTTTGAGGCATAAAAAATGTTGAATCAAGAGATTTCAAAAGCTCGGATCATAGTTGCAGTGGCTGGAATTCTTAGCAAAAGATACCGCAAGTAAATTACTGGAGTCTTGAGGTTGTGAGTATTTATTACCGTTTGCGTCTATTAGCATGAATGGGATGGAGTTCATCGGTGTGCCACTAATGGACTTGATTTTTTGCCATAACAAAGAGGAGGGAGTCTGTCTAGTTATTGATGATGTAAAATTATTCCAAGATTGAAGTCTTGTTGTTTTTAAAATTAAGCGGGCTTTAGCCCTAGCTTTCCTAAAGAGTATTCCGTTTTCAATGGTTTTATTCTTCTTATACTTTCGGAAATATCTCTTCTTTTCTTTGATGACCGCTGTGCATTCCTCGTTCCACCAAGGAACCTGGTGTTTCCTTATTCTTCCAGAACTTAGAGGGATGGATGAACTGGCAGCTAATGTCAACATATTAGTAAAGTCCTGAACTGTTTTATTAATAAGAGGAGGTGGATACGAGTCTGGTTTAGGAAGGTTATCGACATTATTAATTATGATTTGTTGGAATTGTAACCAATTTGCGTGGTTAATCAACCATTTAGGGTGAGTTTTGAGATTTTTTGCCAATTGTCGGTCGGAGAAGTTGATAGAGATGGGATAGTGGTCACTATCATAAAGTTGATCAAAGGTGCTCCAAGCACATTTTGTAGCAATGTTACTAGTCACAACACTCAAATCTATTGCACTCTCGGTGCCATTGCTTGTATTAAATCTTGTAGCACTTCCGTTGTTCAGGAGGATTAAATTATCATATTTATCGAGCCATTCTTCTATTGATTTGCCCCTTCTGTCAGTTCTTCGAGAGCCCACATAATATTATGCTGTTAAAATCACCCACTATAATAAATGGTTTAGGCAGTTGCATGACAATGTTGTCAAGTTCGAGAATATTTAATGTTTGGCTATTCGGTAAGTAAATATTTCATACAGTCACCACTATATTAAGCTTGATCGATACGGCCGCAGCTTCTAAGGGAGTTTGTAGTGGAATATTATGAAGAAAAACATCTTGTTTCACAAATGTCCTTACTCCCCGCTTGCAATTAGAGAGTCTCTTCTGTTGCAGAATACACTTTTATATCCACGTAACGGAGCACATGTATTGCCTTTAAAGTTGGTTTCTTGTAGGCAGAGAACTTGGGGACTGAAATCATTGATGAGAATTTTAAGAAGGACATTCGGGGTAGAATCCATTGCAATTCCATTGAATAATATCCATGAGGAAATACAGGAAATATATGGCCGTAGTATTACACTGTAGATGCCTGGGACGTATCCATATCAGAATCCAATGCACTTTCAAGTTTTTGATTATTCTGGAACATCTGTTTTTAATACCTTTGTTAGGAAGGGTGGTATAAATATCCGTAACATTGAAAGTAAAGGTGAAATATCTGGAGAGAAGTCTTTAGCAATTTCTGCAATGTTCTGGGAACCTTTAGATTTGTCAAAGAAGCTTAACAATTCATTCATCGATAACGGGTATTTAATTGGGCTCTTTTCAATCTTTTCTTTGGTCACTGACCATTGAATGTCTTCTTTACTATCTGAGGTGGTTTTATTTTTTTAGGGAACACTATTTTGTTTCACAGGGGGGTCTTCTAAGTCTAAAGATATCTCCGAATCAGAGAGGACAGTCTTTTCCGTAACGAGATCTCTTGACACATTAGCGGGAAGAGGCGTCGCTTGGGAACTACTAGTAGAGAGTGGCCTTTTAGTTCTTGATTTTACCGTGTTTTCCGTTGGCTTCTCTGTCTTGGATTCCGAGACTGAAGTTGTAGGAATGCCGGTAAAGGATCTGGTTGTGAAACACTTGGGAGATCAGGAATTCGTTCTCGTTAATGACAGGAGCGGGACCGGGGCAGGAGAAACGGAAGGTCGCCGTCTGATAAGGAAAGGTTGTTACCTTCGGGCTGATGGCTGCTTGCGCAGGGTGAGTTGCCATTTGGGCAGTTCTTAGCAAAATGACCTTGCAGCTTGCATTGAAAGCAGGTAGGGATATCAGATGAGATGTATATCCAATGCGGTAAACCATCCAATGTTACTTGGAAAGACTCCGGGAGTAGTTCTTCATGTTCCGGTGCTATGTAGGTTTGTCTTCTGAAACTCATGATATGGTTTAAGTTTGGGTTAGAGAAACCTGCCCGAATAAAAGACATTGATGCCACAGTTTTAACGCCAAATTCTAATAACTTATCTTCTAGTAGATTGTTAGGGATACTCGGGCAAACATTGGAAAGAATTATTCTTTTGTTGCGTGAAATTAGCGGTCTTATAGTAAATTCATGGTCAGATACAATTATTGATTTAACTTTGAATACTAGATCGTCAGCAACTTCTTTGGTGGACAAATAAACACACAGCCTGTTATTAGAGATCTTTGATGCAAACCGAATATGAGAAGGATTAGTTTTTCCTGCAAGGGCTTCAATGAAGTCAACTGTCGGTGCATAATTTGCAGAGTCAATCACAATTGCATTTTCTTTCTTAGGAAACAGGGAACTATTACAAGCTTGAACATAACTCTTACTTGAAACAATACTTGGTTGTTGATTGGGATGGAGGACTTCCATGATGGTTACGATGTTGTTGCTCGGATGCCAAGCAGCAACACGATGGTCAGAAACATACGCACTTCGAGCTTCTCGGTGCGTGAAAATGAAGAGAACACTCACTAAAACAATTGTTAAGGAACAACTATTAACCACAAAAACAAAAAAAACTATAACAGCTTTCGTTCTTGACGCTTATCTAGAACGGCCACGGTCATAGCGCGCGAAGGAAGCACAGCGGAGCAGCGGACGTCCGCACACCGCCGAGTCTCAACAAGCACTGGTTCAGAAACTTTGGCGAGCTAGTGCTCGCACTATCCCGAGCAGCTGACGTGTTCGGCGAATGTTCGCTCCCTTTGATGTGTGTCTCGTATGATTGTATCCTCTTGAAATAATTAATTCTTATGACATTGCGATTCATATATACGTCAGTTTCAGTAAAAACATTTTCAAAGGATGACAACTATTCCATTTAGAGATAAGAAATTCTGAATAATTGTTTCTTTGTGAGTTTATTAACTCAACATTCTGAAAATATTGTCAAACAAATTATCTTCTAACTCGCCTATTAATCATTTATACATTTTTATTTAACAGAGCCACTTAATGGAAATAACACATTTTTTATTTAAAATCTCTGAGTCTAGTTGGAAACAGAAACGACGCGATCACGTACGCAATGACTACTCACATTCGCTCAATCTATCCTACAATTAATTCAGGAACCTTGGACGTTGGAAAGAAGTGGAGAAGGATATGCTTCTTCAGTTAGACAATGTAGTGCAGTCAGGAGTGTGGGTAGTATTTCTATTAAATTTGCATAACCTCCTCAAACACATAAAACATGTCATGAAGTATTTCTTCTTGAAGGCCGGGAGCACTTCCTTCCTCATCCTTTCACTTGTCGTCACATTCTTGAGCGCGTTCTTATGGACGCTCCTAACCTTCCTGTGCCGTGCACGCAACCCAACTGTGGACAGGCATAGAAAGAAACAAATACAAGTATGCGGATCTGCTCCAAGAAGGTTATTTACATATTTTTTCATTTCATTTTTCTGGCTTAAGATTAATGTTTGGTTATTCTTTTTAGCATTATCGGTTTTATCACTTCCTTATGGCGTTGCTGTCGTTTTATGAGACGATCAATCATTTCCCTAGATGATATTAAAACACTTTTCTAATTTCAAAATTACTAATTCATGTAAGTGTAAATCTATCAAACATTTACTGATTTTTTGGGTACCTTTCGAAAAATGAGAAGAAAATGTAGTGATTGTATTCTCGGGTCGACAGGCAAAATATTTTTTTTTAATCGTTACATTTTCTTTGTAGGGCATACAATCACCTTTAAACAAATATAGTCAAGAGAAAGGAAGCGCGCTAAAATTACATGGGTTTCTCCGGTATCTTAGTATCTTATGTTAGTTCATGGTACGTATGTCTTGTAAAATAATGTCATCCTAAAAATTATCTTTGAAAAGCCAATATCAATTTTTCTTACAAATAACATTTATAAGAGGGGGTAAAGTATTATTTTAGTGAAATCTTTTGACAATATATAATATTCTTTATTTACTGTACATTAAAATATGACATTTTTTTATGAAAAGGTTTAACAGATGAAATTCTCATCCTACGCCATTTGCCAATAACAACCTGGTCTCGTATTCGTAAGCTGTTCGTTCGTGTTTGTATTGAGTTCTCAATTTCAGTGAGTAGAAAATTTCAAGTTTACGATCTCTAATACGCTGAAGTGAAAAACCCTATCTCATGCTTTGCCAAAGCAGATACTCTTTCCATATTAATTCCGCTCACTCTTTGAAAATCGCTTTCCCTTATTCCGGCGAGCTAAGCCTTCTTGCTGAAACTGCGTCTTAGACTCGCGTTGCGATTACTGGCTCGTTGAACCTAAACTGAAAAGAAACTGCCTGGTGTCTCCCGCAACTGGCCTTCCTCGCAGCCCACTGCCGCGGCCAAGCGGTGCCCGCCGCGGCGTCGCTCTGGGACATGTTAAGCGCAGCGCGCGGCTAAACCTGTATCGTGACATTCAATCTGCTCGCGGAGCCCCGCAGAGATAAAGGCGGGGACGGAATTGGGTCGGGAGCCAGAAAGCCGATCTCAGAGGGCCGCTGAGACCGTGCCGCTCTTGGAGACATTCGCCGTCTCCCTCTCCAGGCCCGCTCTTGCAGTTCTCTGGACTCCTCTGCTTTCCATCCTCGGCCCGTCCGTCCTGCTAAGTCACAACTACACCCATTGGCATCCTCTATGCTATGGGAAACCACTTTTCTCATATAACACGCTATCTTATGAACACTCACCCTCTGTTCACCTGCTACCGTCTGATCATCCGCTACTCTTTGACCATCCTCTACGCTATAGGCAACCACTTCCCTCTTATATCCCGCTACTTCTGATCACCGGCTATCTTCGAACACCCTCTACCTTTCGATCATCCATCACGGTCTATACCCTTATTTGATTATCAGTCCCCTAATCATCCTCTACCATCAGATCGCTCCTTTTACCTCATTTTATCCTTCAATTATCCTCATCATCCTTCACTATATCTCCTGTATTATTAACTGCCCCTACCATCTCATTCTTAAGCATATTACACCACATTGCAGGTCACATACAATACTCCAAAAAAAACCTACAACTCAGTGGCATCCAGGAAACTATAAGCAGTTATTCCACGTTTCTCCGCAATTGAACTATTCCACAATAGCTTTCGATCTCTCTCTGGGTTTTCTTCATTTTCTACCTTTCACCTCCACGTCTTTTACCTTTTCCCCCATTTCTTCCTCTCGAACCTGCGGTCCAACCAACCTCCCAGCAACCCTATCGTCCCCGATCGCACTCATCGTCCTCATCAAGCCCAACCCCCTCCCAGCGACATCGCTTTCGCCACTGGCACCGGATGTAATCTTGGTGCGGTCGCTTTGGAAGGGCCTTTGCTTTAGCATAGTAATTAAACCGTATCTCAGCCGCAAGAGCTCGTCTGCGGGCTGTTTGAGAAAATCAGAACGCAGCGAAACAGTGCGAAAGCCTCAGAAGCATTTGCGTTCGCTTCTATTACTGTCCAATAATTTTGCGAGGAAAGTAAATGCAGTTTCATTGTAATGGAAATAGTGTTAAGAACAAAAATTCTGCTTGGAAATGTTGGCTGTGAAATCGCAAACCAAGAATAGATATCAATGTAAAAAATGTGGCTCTAGATTTAGATGGATATCGCGTTCAATATTTTTTATAGCTCAAAAAATGCTTCAACTTTGTTTGAAACGTATTGAGGATTATGTGAGTTTTTCATTTGCATTGATGTTAAATATCAATGATGATTTTAATGAGATCAACAAAAAATTTATATACTTTGAAAACAAAGTTGCTCAACGCAATCAGTATGCAATCTTAATGCAAATTGTAAATGACACAGAAAATCGAAATGTGACATTCATTGGACTTAATACCCCTACTCAGTTTAAAGAAGACCGCTTCTAATAATTTTCAAACGTTTGAATCATGGAAGATTCTACGGATTCTACAAATTCTACAAATGTTTACAAACTCTAATAAAATGTTTGATATTCTTACATTCTAGAATTAAATATCCGTAATTTATAATGATTTTTATTTTTAAATTTATCATCATCCTCGTCATCTTATGTCTCTTGAAAATGTCAGACAGAATTTAATTGTAATGTTGAAGTAATAAAATATCTTCTAATTTCTCTTGCAATGTTGCAAATATTATTCCTTGATATAATTATTAATTTTTATTTTATACATTAATAATGTTTTACAATATTTTTCTTTATGTATGGTCTTCTCATTTCTACTTAAGAATTAATATTCATACCGTCTTTTTCCCAGCGATTTTATCCAGCCGATCTCCAGTTATCCTTTACGTCCCGATGGGACGCATATTCCAACGTACACTAAACACGAACACACTTACGGGCTCTTGTGACCTGAAGTCAGCAAAACCTGAGGCCCCCCGCGACAACATATACTACATGAGAGACAATGGACAAACAACCATGCCCAAGGCGAGACTGGAACCCGTTACCCTTCGGACTAAGGCGCTGAGTCGTTGTATGCTCTTAGCCACCTCGGCCAGTCAGGACTGCTCATATCGTGTTAAAATGCCAATTATAACGTATACTTAACCTCTTAAGATGGAAATGGTTAAAGAAAGGAAAAACGATGCTCCTTTTCCCCCTTGACCCGTCATTGCCACTTCTCAATGCTTCAAGAGCATGGGGCAGGAGTCTCTTTCATACAACACATAAAGGACTGCTTTTGAAAGTACCAGACTGGCGTTTTGAAAAAAGCTCGCGCAAAAGATTATAAACCAACGGGACGAAATGGAGTTCATTTTTATGAATGCAGACTGCGTTGAGAGCATCAAAGGCGGCGACTGGAGCCGCTTCATTTCTAGGAATTCAACTTCGCTGCGTCGAGAGCGTTGGACAGTGGGTGGAAACGAGATTACCATGACATAAAAATGCACGCGATGAAAATTCGTGTTACAACATAACTCTGGAACGTCAGGAGAAATTTACCCAAACGTCAGGAGAAACCAAACTTATACAGAGATGATTTAACCTTAAAACCAGACTAAGGATATAAGTCAGTCCTCTCTTCCATCGCTTAATGCAAGAATCGACTGGGATTGACAGTTCAAAATGAAATAGGTGTGCGACCCGCAAATACAACTATTGCTTCCGGGCCTGTTGACCGAGTTGAATGGGGTGGATGAAGTGGACGTGGAGGGGGAGGTTCAGCAGAATGGGAGGGGTAAGAGAATTCTGGAAAATAAATACTCTGGTAACACTGGGTTGGTTGATTGTTAGTGATTCTAGGCACGTCAACTACTGAGGTGATTAGTTCCGTAAGTGTAGTGTATGTTTTATTGGGAGGTGACGGTGAGCTTCCCCCGCGGGTTGGCGAGATCCGGTGTCGACCTACCGTCGGCTAGCGGGGTTTCTTCTCAAACAGGTATCTCCCATCAGCGGAGCACCGCCCCAGCCGGGACAAACTCTAAGCTCCCGCCCGGTCTCCTGGCATGTGTGGTAGTGTAGTTCATGCGAGTGTACGTGTGTGTAAGGAGTGAGGATAGGACAAGAAAGAAGAAGGAAAGATCGCGCGCGGTCCGTGGCCCATTTGGTTTGGTACTGCCCCAGCATCTACCTTGGTGTTGATCGGAGAAACCACGGAAAACTGCCGATCAAAGTAGCCGGCCTCTAGAATTCTCCTCCAGACAGCGACTTGATTCGACCTAGCTGACAGCCGTGTGGCGAATATCCTGCCGCCATTGGGAGTCGAACCTAGGATCTGCCGGTCAGAGGTACTGCAGTGACATCAGTTGATACACTAAGCCACCTATCCTGGTGATAACATTGGGTTATTAGCCAGTTAAATCCCCATACCTGAAACCCTTTCTCAATAATACAATGTGGCAATAGAAGTGTCGAATCAAAGAAAGAACTGAAACTTTTGGAAAGCGCATATTTCATTTTTTGCGAAATTTTATTTGTTAGTCAGAATCTGGCCTTCGTAATATTCACCGAAGAGAAATTTTCTCAGCAATGAATGCGTAAAATACTGATTATGTTAGCTTACATCATGTAACATCATATTTCATTGCTCCACATATGCAAATTTAACAGAAAGCACAACAGCGTTATCAATAAATATACAATAAAAATACGGCAAGAGAAATCTGATAAATATTTCCCAAGTGCAAAAATGGCAAGAATGAGGTAAACATTTGAAGTTATAAATAACGAAATACGTTATGTAATATTGTATTAATGAAAAAGTATTTTATGTAAAATATATACAAGGTTTGGGACAGAGGTCATTGCATTTTTTTCTAAAAGAAATGTTATCGAATCTCACAATTTCATTTATAGCTTGAAAGAAATGCTGCAGTACGGTGTGTTGTTATAAACAGATGGCTCTGTGAGTGTCAATATTAGCACAGAGTAATGTGAAATCTGTTGTCTGGCTACTGCCGTGCTAAATTCATGTAATGTGTTTCAAGCAGCGCTCATGATCCAAGACAGCCGTTCTCCATGGGAGAAATGCCCGAGAATGTCACAGAGAAGTCCAGTCGGTCAGTCCAGTCGGTCAGTCCAGTCGGTCAGTCCAGTCGGTCAGTCCAGTCGCAGTCCAGTCGGTCAGTCCAGTCGGTCAGTCCAGTCGGTCAGTCCAGTCGGTCAGTCCAGTCGGTCAGTCCAGTCGGTCAGTCCAGTCGGTCAGTCCAGTCGGTCAGTCCCGTCCGGCCGGTCCGTCCGGTCCGTCCAGTTAGACCAGTCAGACCAGACAGTTCAGTCTGTTTCTGTTTTTTTGCTCATTTCATCGATTCTAATGTCATTTTAACGGTATTTGCTTCAAATAATATTTACGAGATGCAACAAATGTTCTTCACAGAAATACTCAGTAGCCTATTCTATTTGTTTGCTCAGAAATTGCTTTGACAGCCGTTGGAGTATGTAATTATTGTGACGTATATCAGCACCATTGCCGGTTCGGCCGAATTCGGGAAAAACTATAGAGAGAGATTTCCTGGCAAAGAGCAGTCCACACCAAACATTTGCAAGCTGAGATCACTCGATCGAATGGTAGAAGCCTCGGTTACATCAGTAACGGATCCAACAGCTTGAGGTGTTCATCCGAACTGGTTTTGATAGGAGTTTTGATTTTAGGGCCTTTTTACAACAATTTAAGATCATTTTATTGATCACTTTTGGCGATGTTTTTGGTCATCAAAATCCGCCCGGTAGTCATCAGAAACGCACGTGACGATCTGTAATGTTGAGATCGATATGGCACGTGCGGTAATCGAACATCTGCCTAATCAGGCCTTTACAACAAACATGTGACGCTTTTGAAACGATGTGATATGCTAAAATGCTTTGGAATATGAAACTAGGACTGCAATTTCAAATACCTTAGTAAATATGAAAAAAAAACAATTTTAGTGTGTCGTTAAATGTCCAAGCACTTAATTTATAGCTAGTTTTTTCATATGTGAATTTCATATGTGAATCATTTTCCATCCGTGCTCGTATTCTCACCAAAAAATAGTTGCCATGACTTATGACCCAACCCTGGTCAGCCCGTTAATTAACATAATTAAAATTGGTACAGCCGACCTAGATGGCCGAGGTGGCTAAGAGCGAGTACCGACTCAGCGCTTCGGTCCGAAGGGTCGCGGGTTCGAGTCCCGCCTTGGGCATGGTTGTTTGTCCCTTGTCTTTGGATGTATCTGATGTCGCGGAGGGCCTCGCGTTCTGCTGACCCCAGATCAGAGGAGCCGGCAACTGTGTGGGTGTTTAGTGTATGGTCGAATATGCGTCCCAACGGGACGCAAGGGGTAACCGGCTGTCGGCTGGTTAAAAACCCTAGAAAGAAGAAGAAGATACAACTGATCCTTTCATACGCAAAATTAGAGTTGAATAGAAAAATTGCGTGCAGAACTCACTTAGAGTTACGGATTGGCAAAGGATGATGCTCTGAGGACTGGGAATGCTCCTCTACCACAAACACAATTCAAAGTATCCATGACTTACGCATGATCCTTCATGACTTACTCGCTCTTATTTTTTTCGCACCTATCTTGAGTCACCAGGCCGACTGACTTTGTTGTCCTATGTGAAACAGTTATGAAAAATAACTATAATAACTAAACTGCGAGCTATGTACTTCTTATGATTCAGATATATTTTAAAGATTTCTCTTAATCAAACGAATTTAAACACCACACCGTATCTGTAACTATGTACAAGTGTTTTCTAAAGCCCTCTATATAAATAAAATTAACCTTTTTGTTACATACCGCTATCCCAGTTTTCATAACCTCTTGAATATATTTATTTTTGTCGTCATTCAATTTTATTTCAATTTTATTATTGGTCTACGCGTTTTTGACATGCACGAAACCTCATGTGGTCTACAACACCACAACTCTTTGCTTGGTCAGGGGGACAATTCCCCGGAGTGGGCACCTTTGCCTCTTGGGATCTAATCCGCACCCCCACCGACGCGCGAAACGCCGATGGGCTGACGTCCAGATCCAGGCGGAACCCACTTTACCCTCACGGCAACCTCCCCATACAATTCCTGGGTATGAGCCACCCTGCTAGCTCAGAGCTCCTAGCTTTCTAGGCTAGTACCGGAGTCTCGACAATGCGCCACTCACATGCGCCGGGAACAAGCTTCCTCCTCTATGCTCAGAGTATGGGGCAACTGCCACGACGAATCGGAGAGCCCGACTACGGGCCACATGAACTAAGGTCTAGGCGGCTCGGAGCCCCCATCCTGTCTCCCCAATGCTTACCGCCAGCTCTCGACATGGGTAACGCCAGTACCGGAGCAACTCCACGGGTGGTTACTGGATTCCCCGCCGGACTTTAAAGTGGGACCCAAAACACCCCGAAAAGCATCAATCACCCAATGCTGCTAGAAGATCGACGCGCCATAGACCTAATTGGTGGGTACCGAATCCGATTAACAGGAGTATAGCAACGCCTTCTCGCTGCCTGCACCACCAAGCTAACGACGTGAGCGGCGCCGCGAGACTCAGGATTCGGGTGGTCGTCTACGACACTCCACCAGAGACCACGATAACCTACGCCATCGTGATCACCCCCTGCGGAGATGCGTTTTTTTTGACAGACAAATGAACCTATATAATTAACAATTATGTTTATTTGGGTACATGTTGTTCTCAGAACTATGCCCAAGGAGGGACCGCGACCCTTGACGAGCAAGGTGCATTATTTTTATCAGCCACTTAACACCTTAGCATCTATGACGACAAAGTAAGTTTTCACGGACGGCATCGATATCGATATTGGTTATCGAGCTAATGGGCCTTGGACGAGTAGAAAAAGTTCTTTCGGACGTTTTGTCTGCACTTGCGGCAGTAATTTTTAGTGTCATTGGGACTAAGGTCGTAATACCCTCCTTGTCTGTGCCTGGTGGACAAGTGACTCTGCGGGACTTCTAAAGAGAGGACGGGCGGACAGACGTTATTGAAAATACATTTTTTCGGTATCAGGAAACCCGAAAACGTGTATTTGCTTCAGAATCACGGCATGCACTTTTTGCAGCATTTCAATATTCTAAATTACATGGTCACGAAAAACGGTAAAGGGGTTCTTATTATTTCTCTACCTCAACTATTCTTGGACATTGAGACATTCGGTCCACGAACGTGCGATCCAAAGACGAAGTTTATGCCTGCAAATTTCCCTTTTTTTTTTAGTATAATTTCAATATCGATTTAGCGATAATATAATCTATCATAAAAACGGGTGGCATTGTATTTTATTCATTTTATTCAACGGCCTGACAAGTATAATAAATTACTTTCGTCCAGAGATTTTTAGTATTAAAGTAACATTTGGTTTTATATTTTACAATATATTTCCATTGCAACTTAGCTAGTGGTACTGTTGATAGCCCTGTAAATTATACTAATGTTATTTACTTATGTGGCTTTAGAAGGGTAAAAACTCGTTGTCCTGCATTATCTTCTTCGACCTTCTGAAAGTGTAAAATCAAATTCTCTGTAGTTTAAGAAAAATAACATTTTAAATTACTTTACGCAATACTTATAACTACTTTCAAATTGTTGAATGAAGGGAAAATGTAAAGTAAGGAACATAGACTGATCTTGGTTGTCGTAGCACGAGCAAGCAGCTAAATATTTTGTTAGTGAAAATGTATTTGAATTTTTTTTTTGTATTTATAGTCATGCTACTATGGTAAAATATCTCGCATCAATTATTATCCTATTCCAATGTGCTACTTGTGATTAGTAGTTTCATTTAATTCTGGAGTTATAATATTTCATTTCGTAGTGAAAGTATTATTTTAAAGAGCTTTTATTTTTCTGTTGGTAGCGAAACTGGGACTGAAAATAAAATCACAAAATTATTGCACTATTTAAATCAATTATTCAATTACATACATAAGATGATTGAAACATTGTCACTACTATGTATTTCATTGTTAACATAATTACTAATTAATATTTCTTGTATTCGCCTTTTAAAATTGTTAACTCTTGATTGAGTAAATTCAATTTAATCGGTGCATTCGAATGTAGTGAAATATAGTCAGTATCACACGGAGCGAAGGGAGAGGAATACAACGCATATATCTTCAGGTCCACCTAATTCGGAATAATCAATACATTAAGTAAAGGGATTGTGTCATATTACACGAGCTTTACGCTTTGTGCAAATGAGCACGCGACCAAGTCATCAATTGTTCGTCGCATTGGAGTGGAACCGAGTGCAGCTCTAATTCAGGCACACCGATCAAATCGTTTTCCTCCCGATGTTATACATGCTGGAACATTGACTTTCCCACTACGTCTCCTCTATCGCCGAATCCGGGAACGGTCATCATTGACGAACGACCTTCCACGAACGTATCCTCGGCTTCCCCACTGCCCTCATCACCACCACTTCTGTCTTTCGAATTACTCTTTAATGTACTCCATCAAAACTACTATCAGGCGATTCTCATAACCCCTTACCTTTACGAACACTACCACCTGAATGGCCTCTATCGGTATTACTACAACTCACCACCATTATTTTTACAATATTCAAGTCACTACTGCCACATTTCTGTAATTTGCCAATCATGTATCCCTGCCAGTTTCTCATTCTTTCACTCCAATATCCCCGTCACCTTCACCATCACACCCATCTTCTCTCACCGTTGTCATCCCCATTACTCCGTATCCTAGGCCGCCCGCGCCTCTCATTCCTTTTCCTTTATTCCGTTTCCCATCATTTCTTTACCTTCGCCTCCCTCGTCACCCACGTCCATTTCATCACGTCAACCAACCCCGTCAACCTGCTACTTTCAAGAGTCTCTACCATCACTCCACTACCCGCTCTATTCCGCTACCATGGCCTCCCTCGTCACCCACGTTCATTTCACACGTCAGATAACCCCTTCACCCCTGCTACTTTTAAGAGTCTCTACCATGGCTCAATTCCTACTCCGTTCCGTTACCATCGTCTCCCTCGTCACCCACGTCCATTTCACGTCAGCCAACCCCATCACCCGTGCTCCTCTCAAGAGTCTCTACCATGGCTCCCCTTCCTGCCCAGTGTCCGTTGCCTCCTCAGTTCTCCCCCGCACACAGTTACCCTTTCCACAGCCCCCACTGCCGCTAATGCCGCAGCCGACACAGCAACAGCCAACGACCCGCAATAAAATCAGAAACCTCATCATCGCCGACCGCCACGCCGCCTGCCAATCAACATTACGTCAAACATAGCAAAGCAACGGGGCGTGCTGTCTCCCCTGCTAATGGGATTCCGATTCGCCCGCTTTGTATTTCGCATCCGGCATTTATTTATTGCAACATCGCGCTTTTTATCGCCGCCCTGTCACCATACCTCGCGGGCCCTCTGCCGCCACCGCCTCGCCTATCGTCATGTAGCGGGGGGTGTGGCGATCCATCAAGCGGTTAAATCCATTTAACCAGATTAAAGGTTTAATTAACGGAGATTAAAGCGTTAATAATTAACGAGCGCGTCGCGCGGCGGTGCCGATGACGGCGTGGCGCGGCGGCGGGCGCCGCGGCGTTGGCGGCGGCCGCGCCGGTCGTCACTTTGCCGATCAGTTCGCCCGTCCGCGACTGCCAAGTCCGCCCGCCACGCTCATTATGCAAATGAGACGGCGGACGCTGACCACAGCGGCGGAGGCGTGGCCTGGCGGCGGCGGCGGCAGTGAAGTCGGCGACAGAGGGGCGGTAACGGTGGGGCCAGTGGTGCTGGTGACGGTGGCGTTAGAAATGGCGACGGTGGCGTCAGCGAGGGCTTTCGATTCCAGGTGGCAGTAGGAATGGCGTGGTAATGGTAGGAAGCATGCCTCGATAGAGGCAGAACAGGGTGGTGCCATCGTTAGAGGCAGAACAGGGTGGTGCCATCGATAGAGGCAGAACAGGGTGGTGCCATCGATAGAGGCAGAACAGGGTGGTGCCATCGATAGAGGAAGAACATTGGTGTTCTTCGGAAAAGGGAATCTGGTGGAAAAGTTCATTGGTGGGGATAGTGGTAGGATTTTTTTAAATTATTTATTTAATGTCGTCTTGTAAACAACTCGATCATTGGCGACCACAGTTACAAAAATACAGTAATTAAAAAATACAGTACTTACAAATACACACACAGGTTACACAATTTCATGGAATGCATATACACATAAATCCTTAATATAGATCTTGTACATGTAGCTGACAATGTATAATCAGTAGCTAAATAATATATTCAGATTAAATGGTGAGGAGTTCTATAATCTTCATTGACCAGAATAAGAATTGAATATACAGTGCAGATCACTATTGATGTTAAGGTTTGCTCTGACAGCCGTCATCACATGGCAATCACATTGCGCTTCATGGAAACTGGAAGACCGCAATTTGGGTAAGGATCAGCCAGGAATAGCCTTTTTAATCAGGTACCTGTGACTAAGGTTAAAATGTTCTATACGGAGTCAAGTTATTGATATCTTGATATCTTCTGCTAAGACTGATGTGATGGGAGATTCCTCGATATTCTTAGGATGGCTTTGATGATGGCAATTCTGGCGTTAGAGATGGCGAGAGGCGGAGGTACGTTGGCGGAATGGCGGAGTGGCGGAATCGGTGGTATAACGGTTAGCGTATCGGACTGTGGTACCCGAGTTTGCGGATTCAAACCCGATCAAAGCCGTGGATTTTTAATGGAGAAAAAATCCTTCGTACGCCTTCCTTAGGAGGGGAAGTAAAGCCGGCTGTCCCATGTAGTAGATTTACTGCTTGTAAAAGATTATCAAGCCTAAATGAAGCCTCTGAGCAAAATTGAGTTCCACCTGTTTCGTCGCCCAAGATAATGCCTCCTTTTTCCGATAGGTGGTGAAAGGAGCGTAGCGAAATTTGCGTGGTTAGACGGAAGAGCGGGCCTGATGGCCCGAGTCTCGCCACGTATAATAAGGCATTAACGAACTAACGTTGGCGATGGGGGAAGGAGCGGTATCTATGACTGAGGCGACATTGGCTGCGATAATTTCAGTGATCGCGAGTTGTTTGAAAGAGGTGCCAATCGTTGTAGATGTACACAAGGTGTCGTATACCGGACTACAGGATGAGTCCTTGACCACTTGATGTAATTAAGGAGATTTCTTACCCTAAATGAAATAAAACATTAATTAACATTAACATTAAAACATTAATTAACATTAACATTAAAACCTAACGTTTTATTTGAATTTTTCAAATTTTTAGAAATTAATCGCTTTATTTCTTTGGTTAAAAATAATGGTTTACAACCGAATGTGAATATTAAAACCTTTTCTAAACTATACAATCTAAAAGCATTCTAGAAATTATTTTTAATTATTGAAATCAATAATGTTACGTTTCACGTCTTCTTTTTGGAAACAACTCTCCTTTGTTGTAAAAGTACGTTTATTTCGTTTACCGCAATAGCAAACAGTGATAGTAAGCGCAGTGATTAATGTGAATATCTGTGTTCAGTGTAAACATTTTCAGATGTAAAGTTTGCAGTCGCCGTGTGTATTCAACATAAGAGAAGTAGACGGAAGAGACGCAAGAAGTAGAAATTTGCAATAGACGACCTTCAAATAGTAATGTTCACATTTTCAGTACTCGTGAAGACAATGGAATCATTTCCAGCACCATCCAGATAAGACAGTATTTTGTAGTAAGGTCAAATTGCTAGGGACGATGTGGAGCGACAGTATCGAATGCAACCACCGGTAGCGGTAGCTCAGTGCATCAACTGATGTCACTGCAGCGCCTCTGACCGGGAGGTCCTAGGTTCGAGTCCTGACGGCGGCAGCAGGATTTTCGACACTAGTTTTTCAGCTAGGTCGAATTCAGCCGCTGTCTGGAGGAGAATTCTAGCGGCCGGCTGCTCTGATCGGTAGTTTTCCGTGGTTTCTCCGATCAACACCAGGCGAATGCCGGAGCAGTACCCTACGAAACGGGCCACGGACCGCGCGCGATCTGTCCTTCCGCTTCCTTGTCCTATCCTCTCCTCTTACACACACACACACACTCACATGCACCACACTATCACATATTCCGGGAGACCGGTCGGGAGCTTAGTGCTTGTCCCGGTTGGGGCGGTGCCCCGCTGGTGGGAGAGTCTTGGTTAGGGGGAAACCCCATTAGCCGACGGTAGGTCGGTGCCGGATTTCGCCATTGAGCGGGGGAAGATCACCGCCATCTCCCCAGAAAAAAACATGCACTACACTAACGGGACTAATGACCGTAGCAGTTGACGTACCCGGAAACACGAAAAAATCAATTAATCAATTAATCGAATGCAACCAGAGGAATAGTTAGAGCAAGAGCAGCAGCCGAGAAAGTGTTGCGGAGCGAGTGGTGATGGGTGTGACTGTAAATGATGATTGTGGCTGTGAAACTGCCGATAACAATGACGTTTTATAGAATTATTTATTTACCAACTAAGAGCAACTACTACATTACGCTGCAAGCGGCGACAAAGCGCGGCGTAGATATGAGCGTTGCTCCAACCTGTCTGTCAACGTCGCTTACAAATACACTGTCGTTCATTTAAAACTATTCGTAACATATCATTAATTCAAAAAAATTAAAAAATTGATTCATATTAATTTGCTCATATTGTGACATACCAGACTGTCACACAATATTTTGATGGGAATTGGGGACAAGAATTTATTAAATTCTTCGTAAAAAGTGTAAATGTTGAGGGAATAGACATGCAGGCAGGGCGTTCCTTAGCAAGCAGGGAAGCGGAAGTAAATAAACATAGCACGGCAAGTAACGGACAGAAGATTGTGATATAATGGCATGTAGGATTGGTGGTAAACTAGTAATGGGGTATGACGTAGAAGGAAACTGGAGATTGTTTTGTAAAACAAGAGACAAGAATATATGAAAGTTATAGAGGGTTGAACTTTGTAATATGAGAGAGGAGCTTTAGACCGCGTACCGTGCACATCGTACTGCAGAGGTCATTGTAAATGATAGATGCGAGACTTAGTGGAATTTTGCGGGAAATAATTGAGCAGTGAGGTCTTATATTTTGTGTGCGTAATTCTATTTAGAACTTTTGAATAATTCTGGCACCGGGAGTAGTAAGTGAAACAAATAATATGTTGAGGAGGACATTGACCCGACAGCGGACCGAGAACAAGATACAAGAGAGAAGATTGGTCGGAGCGGTGGATTCTTCCTGGCCTCATCGTTCAAGAGCGCATGGATATCTGGATATATCTAAAATAGTAAGAATAATAGCGCTATAGACAATTTTTTCAATCGGTCTTGACCAAGTTGACATTTCAAGTCAAAAGGAATTAATTGAGAAATAAACTTACAACGTTCTCATTCTGAAAAGGAAATGCTGATTATCATTTCTTTAGCATCTTGTGCAATCTACAGTTAAATAATTTCTTTCCAGAAACAAATTTCAGATTCCTCGCTTCTTCCGTATGGAGAGCGGATCAAATGATCGTTTGCTAGGAAGAAAGTAAGTACCGGCGACGATTATTTTCGTAAGAACCCAACCGGCAGAGCTAGTACGATAATTATTTCCCTTTAGATGTGTTTGCGGGAAATTTAAAATCGCAACCCTTTCCTGGCGCCCAAAAAAATTATATAAATTCGGAAACCGTTTGCAGAAATAATTGACAGAAACAGAGAGCGTTGCAATATAAATCTATTAAATAATAATACTTTGGTATAATTAACAACAAATTATTTTTGTATTATGTATAAAATGTATTATTATCAAAATGCAGTATAATTCTATGAATTTGGCCACAAGATTTAGACAGACAGCTTTATACAAAATATCCTATTTCCCTTATACAAAATATCCCCTAGAAAATTTCGGAGCGACGTTTCGGAGAACTCATTTTCCCCTTATTTTTTATAATATATTAGTAACCTCTCAGTAATTATGTCATATTTTTCTCTGTTACACAGTGTTGCCTGAGGATAGGGAAAAATAAGTTCCCCGAAACGTTGCTCCGACATTTTCTAGCAAACTCTGTATGGTCGTTGTATACATGTATATAAATTAATAATAGGATAGATTTTCTGTCAAAATATTGGAGCCAAATTCATAGAATTATACTGAATTGATGTGAACGACAATTTCCAGTTTGTGATGTTCACTAACAAAATGTTTTTTTAATGTTTACATTAAAAGAGTATTATACGAAATGTTTTTGTATTGCGCAAATGTATTATTAACAACAAAATTAATAACAATATGTTTGAGTAGTCATCTTAACTTATCAACTATGTAAACAAAAACAATTTTTACCATTATGATATAACTTAACATGAAATTGGGAAGAAAATGATTCCCCAAAACGATGACGGTAGCGAAGGAAATTATGGCGATGAAGATGGCGGATGTAATTCTGGTGGAAATGTCGTTGACCGTGGCAATGGAAATGCTCGCTGCAATGACAGTGTCCGTGGTGGTGGTGGTGGTGGCGAGGGTGGCAAGAGGCGATGCAGCATTGACCGCAGCGCTGGCGGGCAGTGCTCGGTTATCGTGGGAACTTCATTGCCCTGGCGTAATTGAGTGGGAGGATGCGGCGAGACCTGCTTCCCGTAGTTTTATTGCCTCGTCTGCCGCGCGATGTGCACGCTGCAATGGAGCAGGGGCAGCGCCGCCGACGCTCCCGAGTTGTCATTGCGTCCGCCGCGGCGCTGCCATCATCGCGTCGTCTAATGAACAGGACCGCTCGGGGCTCTTAAAGGAAGCTTCATCATGCATTCGTGTTTCTGAATTTTGTGATTAATTCCATTCATAGAACACTGATTTTCGGCAGTGCGTAAACTATATGAATCGACTGTGTGTGTGTGTGTGTGTGTGTGTGTGTGTGTGTGTGTGTGTGTGTGTGAGTGTGAATCACGAAAACTCACATTGTCACATTTTCATGAGAGGTCACATTTTCACAATCACAATCACAAAAGGTCACATTTTCATGAGAGTAAAGTTAGTTTGTTTTTTATCTCATTTTGTATTAGTATCGTATTTATTGTATTAAATTTCGTAAAAGTTGTGTTTTAAGACGTTTTTGTTCTTCACTTCGTTTAGAGTACATTAACTTACATTACACATACAACAGTCATTGAAGTAGTAACTTACTACACTAATATCTTTCTTTTCCTCGTCACAGTGAATGTGTCAAGTCTCTTAGAACTTTTCCATACAATAATTTCTTTAGTTTATGAAATGGTTTTAAAAGTAAAAAAAATATTCGCCTAATTCATATTCGCCTACTTTCGATGTTTCTGCATATCCTCATTCGGTTAGCACGTTATTTCATTTCTGCAAGAACAATTAGTGACCATTCAAGGACATACCAAATTCCCTAGGCTTTTTTTTAAGATTTCATTATAGCAATTATAGATTATATTTCAAAAATCATAAATTACAATAAAAAATTAACGCGTGATTGCAATTACTGAAAATAATGTTAATTACGCTTTTGATTTAAGTTTCTCAGAAATGTTAACCTATAAAAATATATTCGCTTATAAATTGATATTTAATTGTTGTTTCCTGGGAAAAGCCATTACTTAAAAGAAACTGCTCTGCATTTGAATATAATGAAAATTGCTAGCAATGAAATAATATTACTAATATCACAAGTATTCTTGTCTGACTGTGAAGTATTTAATTGACAAGTATTGCTTGCAAATTTTTTGATAAAGTAGATAAATTTTGATTTTTTTTGACAAATGTGTTTTGGGAAATAGAAAGTGGTTCACCTGTTTAAAAGACTCTCAAGTATGAAGTTGCCACTATCCCTCGGAATATATTAAAAATCTTAACGCATCTTATGAGAATTTTTAAAAACCTTTTTTCATGTAGGGTGCACAATAGTTGATGTATTATTAATCTGAGAGAAAACTACAGACATTTTTTTTTAAATAGTAGGTCCACTGTGAAGGGCTGAATATTTTTCAGCAATCAGTCAGAATAATCAGGGATTTTATTAATTTCATGAATTTTAATAAATCAACGACTTTTTTCAGCCTTCAAAGTGAAAGTAATATTTTAAAGATTTTCAATTAAAAATAGAATAACACATACATAAAGAAATATACCATTACGCTCGTGGTGCAGGAAAAGCAGGCGTCTCGTGTAAGCAAAAAGGAACTGTTTATACGAAATAGATGAACCACGTTGTTGAGTTCTGACTACGTCGATATTGCGTCAAGCTTTTTACGAGAATTTCTGTCGGGAATCGCATAAAAACGTGTGCTTTCTAAAAGGCGTTACGACGTAATTGACGCGAAATATGACGCCCTGGTCGACTGTTATTTTAGAGCGTCATATTTAATGAAGGATTAACTTAGAATTACAAATCTTCTCGGTTGTTTGCAAACACCCAAACACGAAGATCAAAGCTATAAAAACAGCGTGACGCCAAGAGGATTATGGTTTGTAAGAAACTGCTAATGGATGCGTAATCCTCACCAAACTACGGGTATGTGACAAGTATTAGGTGTTGATTTTTTTATTAGCCCCAAAGCACGTCCGGCATCTCGCAATGTCGTCGGCGCTGTCGCCGTTTCGTACGACGGGAACGACTCCGTAAAACCGGTTCGCGGAATGAAACTGCGATGCACCCGTAGCCGGGCGACCGCTGCGCCGTTCGTTCCCCGTTCAACCGCGCGCACGCCAACAGTCGAAAAACACGCGGCGCGGCGCGGAAACAGATGAATGGAAACCGCTGCGGCGTCGACGCCAACGGTTCTGCAACGATCGGGGCGTAGTAGGGTGGTTTTTTGAAGGAATGTTTGTTTTACACGCGCGACTTCAGTACTTTCGAGCATTACGTAAAGTCATTTCGAATATCGCAATGACAATGACGACAAATAAACACGTGCTGTGGCTTCCTAATAGAGCACGCGCGGTTTGCTGCCAGGACGTGCTCCGCGGTAATGACTCTCGGGCGATGAGGTTCGTTTCGCTGCTCAGTAGGCGAAAGTGCAGTTCTAAGCGATCATAAGCTCCTACCTATAACCAGACGCATTTAATTAGGAGAAACGTAAGGCTCCACAGAAACGTTATGCTTCATTCATTAATATTTGGAATTTTCTACAATTTCAATATATTGAAAGAATTAAAAAGCACGTTATGTTGTTTCCCAATGTTGATTTTAATAATATTGTCAATTTCTCATACGGTATTTTAATGTGGGAAAACCAAAATGTACAATCTACTAAATGTGTCCACAAAAATATTTTAGATTTAATTTTGGTTCATTTGGACATCCTGCTAATTGTAAAGCTTCAAAATAAAAGTTTCCTTTGTACGTACATGGATAGTTTTTAAGGGTGATGCTCATGAGATATCCCTGTTATCGTTTTTAAAGGAATTAATACTTTTAACTTTGATGTAATGGAATGTCGTAACATTTCTCGCTTTCTCTCGTATTGAAATGAGGTTAATACTATCTGTTCCATCTATCTGTATTAACACTATGGGTAAATCTCCACACATCTAGTTTTATTGAGATTAAGATTCAAGCGTCCTAATCAGAACGAAAGGAAGACTAACAGATTAATCATTTTTTAGACTCATAAAGGATAAGATGGGAGCATTTAACTAAAATTTTATTCTACAGTGCTCATTCCCCATTAGCTTTCACGAATCTATCACGTTTCTCAATCGTCAGTTTTAATAACCAAAGACTGAGCAACGTACAATAAAAAATGTAACTTTCATTCAATGTTTAATGAATCTCAAATCGTAGTTTTAAGACCACATTAAATATGCTTTACACTGATTAAGTTTTAATCAATGAATATTTTTTCTTCGTGAACAGACATAACAGTTCTCTTTCCTGGTCAGTAACGAGGTCAACAGAACTTCACCACATCTGCCTCCAGGCAGTTGCCTCGCCGCCCACTGTGAGGCGAGCTTCGACCTGCCGCACACAGTAGCGATGCTGCATCGTCGATGGGTCAGTTAGATGTAAGATTTTATTGGGCAATACAAGTACAATGGCCAGTCACTCGCAAGGGAAATGGGGCCCAATAAAGGAGAAATACGCGATGCCAAAGACTAATGAACGGCAACGGGGACAAAGCCCAGGAGAGCCGCTGACGAAATTTGCGTCATCGTTCAGTAGCCGGCGAACGGTGGCAATTTCTCGCGTTTTAAACGCAGCACGCACACTGGTCTGAACCGACTCAAACGCGCAAGCAGACACAAAAAATCTATTCTGATCGTCTCCTTATAATGTACTATAAAATAAAGCTTTCAAGAAACTCAAACGCGCAAACAGACACAAAAAATCTAATCTGATCGTCGTTATATGTTGTTTAATTTTCTGTTTCGAGTTGATTAAATGACTCCTTATAATGCACTATAAAATAAAGCTTTCAAGAGTAGCAAATATGGCTCATTTATCCGATGTAATAAAATATACTGAAGAAAACAGTGCAATACCTTTAATGAAATGGACAGATGAACAGAAAATATATTAAATTGTTAAAAACATGATCGCAGAGATGAAACGTTGAATATTACACATGGATAAAAGATCATGTCCTAATAATACACAATCCAGCTATCACGTTTGTGAACAAGCAGTGCCCTAGTAAATGTCGGTCTCTTGCTACTATTTGTAAAATAAATAACTATAATTAATGTTTTAAATTATTTTTAACCGAAAAATTAGTATTTATTAATGAACATCAATTCTGTGAATTTCAAATATGAAATTGTGACTTATGTCTTCATCTAAGGGACGTTCTCAAACAAGACGTTTAGGTTTCTGTTAAAACACTGTTAAAACTATTTGTTCAAACAACGAAAATACACTAATTATCTATTTATTTATAACTTTAACGCCTGAGAAACTTTCGATTAAATGAATTAAATGCATATTTGTATACTATCTTGTAAAATGCTTTTAATATTTAATTGTAAATTTCATTATTAAACATTTTTTTAGAAAATGGATTCCTTACGCACGTTATACGGAGTGTCATTTCAGGGAGAAAAGCACTCCAGCGTATTTCTCACAAAAATAGAAAAAAAATCCTTTATAATTTTTATTACAGAAGTACAGACTCCCGTAGAAAGTGTTTCTTTGAAATTTTTCGATTTCGTCTCAGCCTCAAAGACTGGAAGGTTTGTTGCTCAGGAGGTCGTTAGTGTCTTTTGTGAACAGCGGGTATACTGAAATTCTGTCGGCCGGTTGGCGAAACCCTTTTTTAACGACCTAAAATCAAACACGATTGCAGGGCCAGTCGTAATTTGCACCTCAATTCCGTTAGTTCACAAAATTGTATTTTTCTTCAGTTATACCCGAAAACAGTAGATTTTTACTTCGGCAGAACTTAGAACTCTCCTCAGAGCTCGCTGTAAGCACAACTTTCTGGTGATTATATTAGAATAGCAATCGTGACAAAACAGCAGGGTAGAAAGCGTTTCTCTGCAGAATTACATTAACAACAATTGTTCGCCTAATAAAGAAGACGGTGGTGGTTTTCTCGCACATAAAATTACTTATTCGGTGTACATGCCTTTAGGCCCTTTTCAGAACACTGTGCAGCGTGCGATTTCTCGCGTTAAATGCTGCTGGTAACCTCGATTTCTAAGCGTTTCCAGCGGCCCTCGTTAGGTCCTAGTTCCCGCAAACCGCAGGGTGCGTTTCAGAAGTCTCGTGGTTCGAACCCGTTTGAGGGCGTGTCCGAATTTATTACTGACACACGCGCGGGGGCAAATGAGATCGGTGAAAGAACGATACAGGTCGCAAATAACGCCTGGCCCTTAAAAACGTCTGAAAGTGGCGCAAAACATGCAAATGGTGGCGTGTGAAATATTGCGGTCCTATCTAATGGAGAGATCTAGGATGCAATACAATGTGATGTATGCAAGCCATAAAAGTATGATGTATCGGCAATTATTTCGCATAGAGACAGGTGTTTTTGCGAAGGTTGGGTTATAGTTATCTCCATTATTCTAGCATATGATTGAATTTTTCCTCTTTACAATGTTGGCTTGAATCTGACCTTTTCTGAAAAAAAAATCATGCTCTTCAGTAATTTCAAAAATTTTAATGAAAACGAGTTTATCTCGATGATTATGACACTAAAAAAGAACACATCTTTGAAAATATTAATAGATTGGCTAACACACCGAAAAGGCATACAACGGATTTAAAATACAATGAATTTCTGTGTCAATTTTTGTGGCTACAAAACTCGAATCTCTTGGCCATATTTCAATCCTTTTGATATTAATTCGTCTCCAACTTTGACACGTTTTTCATCTTTAGTATATCTATTACGTCTTTTCCTCTTTTTTCACCTTTTTCTAAAACTTACACGTGGTTGTAAAGTTATTGGTTTCTCATGATTCCTTCGTCGTTTTGTGTTTCACTCGTTATTAGAATGTACAAATATCACACTAAGCATTTTGATTTTAGAAAGTTATAGAATTTAATTTATATATAATTTTCTCGATTTCCAAACCGAAAGGCAGACTACTATTTTTGTGCAACCACAAAGAAACACGATGAATAATTGAATCATACATGAAAAGACCAACTGGTCGTTTTGACCTCCTCACGACGATAGTCGAAGTCGACCTCGATCTAAACATTTGAATGAACGAGTAAGAATACCGATCAAAATAAATCCCATTAAACGAGCAGAGATTGTACCTTTTTCGCAACTTCAGCACTGCTCTATTGAAATATTGCCCCTCACCCACTCCGGTCCGCGACCACGGCAATTGACCTGTTACTCCAATTGATGAGAAAGGCCGCGGCACCAACCTAACAAAACGATCCACGGAGAAGGCGCTTCGTCTTGTGAATAAAATCGATAGTCGCAGCCTTCCTCCGTCGGAATCCGAACGGCCAACAACAAAAAAGGAAGGGGCGAACGGACCTCAGGGACGGAAGATGGCCCTTTCAAGGCGGCCACGGCCCAGTTCTCTGCACGAGCGTGAAGGCCCCGCTGGGCGGCCGAGGCCGCGGCCCGCGGTCAGCTCCAGTGCTCCGCAGGCTTTTGACGGACGCTCCTGCCCGCGACGTGTGCGAATCTCCTCGCACGACTGCGCGCGTAAGGTGATCGCGGACCACCCTCGCCGATGCCCGGGCCAGGGCAGCCAACGTTTGAGCAACGAACTTGCCCCATTTGCGATGGTGTGCGTGGAATCTTTCGTGGAGACTTTGGTGCTTTGTGATGGCTCTTTTTGTTCCTCTGATCTCTTGTGTCGGTGAATGCTGCGGTCTTACAAACGACGTGAAATGTATTTCAAAGATTGATTATATCTCAGCGGTTTCTGATCTGTTTCAAGAGAAGAGTAAATGATGTGTAAATGAAGTTTGTGTTTCATTTTAGTTGTCTATATTTTGATTACAAACCAAGAATGTTATGGATATTGTCACTAAGAAATTTGATTTGCATCTGGGAATGAATTATACAGATAAAACGCTAACTTCATTAACGCAATAAGAATCAATTATAATATGCATGATGAATTCCGAGGGCTTTTTCCAGCTTCAAGAGATGCCGATTTTTACCTTTCCGCGCCGAGTATCTACTGTCTTTCATGGGGACAGATATTAACCTTTACACTGGACACTGACAAAATTGCAGGCTCCTCGGAATGTGGTCAGCAGACTCACAAGGTCTTCCGTGAAAACAACAGCAACAAACATGAAACACAAGGGACTTGAACCCGCGATTCTTCCGTCCGCGGCGCAGAGTCGGCACATGCTCTAGCTGCCTTTGCCATCCAGGTGGCCATCCATCGCAGTAAACATCACAAAGCAAAATGTAGACTGTTCTTCATAAACCATCTCCCTACCTCATTCGGAGTCAGGATTATCTGATAATGTCGAGTTGCGGCGTAAGATAGCGAGTTTTCTTTAAATGGCATTGGCGCATCAACTTTGGGTAGTAAGAGCATTTATCAGAAAACTAGCATTGATGCACTCTTGAATCTGCGATGTAAAGCTAGGCGAAAAATGTCCAGAAAAGTAATTATTTTGAAAATATATTACTGTTTATGTTTATAAATCATAGCCTATAGTACTCCAGGCCTTTAAAGGATGCTAGCACAAAAGCTTCATCGGCATTGGTTCAGTGAATTCAGAGATTACCGACCTTAAAGACAACGCACGTCTGTCTTTATATATTAGTATAGATTGTGTAGAAGTTAGCCATATTTTATTGCTAATGCGAAGAATTATAATTACAAAAATAGAAAGTATATAAAATGTTAAGAATCATACAAAGACGATAACATTCACAATTGGACACGTTTAATTTGATTTGGCACTCATGTTTTGTTCTATGTACTTTCCAGCGTCTCCTCAAAAAAATCCTACAAAATGATAAACATTTTCTTGTTTATATGAATTTTTTTTCTTTGTATATGAATATATTAATTCACTTCTACATCATTGCTAACATTCTCTGTTGTCAACAGTTTCCGAATCATTTGTTATGATTTTTCTAATACCAGCAAGTAAAAATGTGTACATGAAGTATTAACGAGTATAGGTTTACTTCACATACGTACTGTATATACAGTATTGACAGTTTTCTAATATTCAAAACAATCATTTTTCAACTTTTGACGTAAATACATGTTTTTGGGGGCTTTCAAACCGAATAAATATTTTTTTCTGTCGGTCTGTCTGTCCGATGACATCATGATTGACGAGTGGTTAGATTATTGCGTTGTGCATGTCCGTCCGTCCGTACACAACACTGGGGTCAAAATGATAATCTTATTAAAATTGTTCATTTTTGTGTTCGAGATTAAAGGTTCTAAAGTCATGAGACTTAGATGCAATGTTCTGGGTACCCACCTCAGTTGGCACAAGCTCTAAGCTCCCGAATGGTTTCTGACGTGTGTGGTAGTGTACTGCATGCAATTGTGTGTGGGTGTGGGTGTATGTAAGAGGTAACGATATGACAAAGAAGAAGAGAAGACCGCGCACTGTCCGTGGCCCGTTTGTTAGGGTACTACTCCGGGATTCGCCTGATTGATCGGAGAAACCTCAGAAAACTACCGATAAGAGTAGCCGGCCGCTAGAATTCTCCTCTAGACAGCGAATAAAGTCAACCAAGTTACGTAGCTAGTGTAAAAATTCTGCTTCCGTCTGGGCTCGAACCCAAGGACCAGGAAGGGTAAGAATGAGATAGTTATCATGAGGATAGGCACAGAACTGAGTTGGACCTACGGCCTACATAAGCTTGATATGACAGCACAACAAACCTATAACGTAGAGCAGCACTAGTTACCGCGGAAGACCCTCGCGGTCCCTTACGCGCCAATAGATGACTACCTGGAAAGGGGTGTGACAAAACTGAAAAGAGAGCTCTGGACCCAAACAAACGGATCTAAGAAATACGACAATGCACCATTTCGTAACACTACTATTTTTTGATAATTTTCACAATTGGTTGGCTTGTTGGTTGGTTAGTGATTCCGGGCGTGTTAACAGCTTAGGTTATGAGTCCCGTTAGTGTAGTGCATGTTTTTCCTCGGGAGATGACGGTGATCTTCCCCCGCTAGATGGCGAGATCCGGCGCCGACCTACCGTCGGCTAGGGGGGTTTCCTCCTAGCCAGGACTCTCCCACCAACGGGGCACCACGCCAGACGGTACAAGCTCTAAGCTCCCAACCGGTCTCCCGGAATATGTGGTAGTGTAGTGCATGTTATTGTGTGTGTGTGTGTGTGTGTGTGTGTGTGTGTGTAAGGGGTGAGGATAAGACAAGGAAGAGAAAGGAAAGTTAATGCGCGGTCCGTAGCCCGTTTGTTAGGGTACTGCTCCAGCATTCGCCTGGTGTTGATCACAGAAACCACAGAAAACTACTGATCAAAGCAGCCGGCCGCTACAATTCTCCTCCAGACAGCGACTGAATTCGACCTAGCTGAAAAGCTAGTAATCTTGCCACCGTCGGGACTCGAAGCTAGGACCTCCCGGTCAGAGACGCTGTAGTGAAATCAGTTGATGCACTGAGCTCCCTCTCCCGATGATAATTTGCACAAACAACTCCTGTTATAGAGTACTAATTTATCAGTTTATACAATGAATGTCATTTGGTGCTTTGTAGAGATAGTAGGGAATTTATGTTCATTATAAAATAAGATAGAGATAGAACTCTGATTTGCGAAATACAAATCACCAACATAATATCAAATAAATTCTGAAAACGCACTATGAAAATATCAATAAAACGAGAAAATTGGCAACGCTGGCGGAGACTCGAGGTTTGACCTTAATTGCCAGCAATTAAATGTGCGTCACGCTGCAGAACAATCGCCGATGAGTCTGATCCACTTTTAATTCGTACCCAGTCATGGCTTCAGACATTACCGTTGCACATCTCTACAGCCGCTTGCTTCAAATTTGCGTCGTGAATTTAGCTTGTGTTCACAAGCAAACTAGTAAGTCATGTTTTCTATAACGGCTGAAAACAAATTATTGTGTTTGTTATTTATTATTTTTAGCGGTCTTTCATCTTTAAACATTCTAACGGATAGATTAAAGTAAAAGTGATAATGAGATGAATGATGATGGGGAAACGGCAGATTAAGAAGCATGTAAACTGGAATTTCCAGAGGAAATCTGACATGAGATTCCTTCGTTCACCACAAATTGTACGTGGATTGAATAGCTTCTTCTACGAAACCTGACCCAGCGGCGTATTGAGTATGCTCTAATCGTTACAGGATAAGTCCCTCCCACTACATCTTTTGTAGAACTGATTAATATAAAATAAAGAAATGTTGAATATTATTTCATTACTCGAAAGAAATATTTATCTAGTTTTTGTACTGTAATTCATTGATGCTGATTCAATCATCTTCAGAAGATACAACATATCTCAAATAGTTTAACATTTCATATTTTGGTGTACTATTTCATGTCAACCGTTGATGCCTATTAACAATAGCGGAATACTTAATTACCCATAGTTTAGTCATACGATCCTAAAACATTGATGTTTACTCTTGGAGAAATTGTGAGTGTCGATCGTTATAGCAGGTATAGAATAATTCACAAACATCCTCTCAGATCGTCAGAGACCCCTTTTATAGATCATATTTTCATTTTGTGAATTTTCTATTTTGAAAATAGTCTTTTGTGTTTCTTGACATCCATAGATGTAGTTTGCAATTTAATGGTCCAAATTATTAAAGCCTTGTCATAAATAGTAATCTTAAAGTTAATAAAATATCGTGTGCACCATATTTGTGAAATTTGAATGTAACTAATTACTTCTCTATTTTCTTTCCATTTGCTTATTTTTTATGTTTTTACTCTAAAATAATTAGGGACATTGTATATTAAGCACATATGAAGTTTAGACTAATTTAAACTATTTTCGTTGTCTTCATGAAGCACAAAATTGTAAGCTAAATGTGAAATACAAGAATTCGATTAAATTGTAAACAACGAAACAGAAAAAAAACTAGTGTGTCAGTTACAACAGCACTAGGGTGCTTTCTCCCCAAATACGTATGAAAGATACTGTTTTCATGTACAAATAATTAGATTATTATCCGCCAGTGTTCATCAAATAAATACGTATAATCAATTTCGATAGAAAAAAGTTTAATGCTTCCAAAACCTTTTACGGATTCACTACTGCAATATTTTTTCTTCTGAATGTTTTGCTTTGTGTCAATCCGTTTCCTAATTTTTCTTTAGGTGCACAGTGATGGCATCACTGTAAATATCAACGAAACGTTTTGATAGCATACACAACAAATTAAACTTCGAGGAGATAAAGTCTTCTACAAGTGACCATTACATTGCATTATCACATTCTCCCAAGAATGTGAAGGTGTTAAGACCTAAAAACTGCAACGACGTATTGCTCTATCACGCATTGGAGTTCAAGACTGAGCTGTACAAGCACACACGGAAGAAAATGCTAAACATTCTTACTTTCTCATTATGTAGCTTTCATTACACTTCAAAAGATTGTGAGAAACTCACATTCCTTTTTCTTCATTTTTTTATTTCATTTTGTGATCACTAAATTTGTAACACAGCAATTGAATTCAATCTGCATTTGATTCTATTCCGAGAAGCACTACTGTCCACTCAGTGACTTGTCGAACGCCGAAGAAAAAAATACGAAAAATAGAAACCACCAAACGATCAATCTGATTGATCAATCTTCAGCATTAGAGGCACTTTGTAACGCCTTTCAAAGGTCTGACGCAAGGCAGCTCAATTCAGGAAAATCTATTGAATCTTCAAAAGCGCGAGGATTTCAATAAAACGGATTCATTATGTAGATCCGCCGCCTGAGCCTTTGGCAATCCCGACGTAGCGATTTAAATCCCCGTTACACCCGACAACATCTTAACAACCCGTGACTATTTCCCGGCCATCACCTGCGACCCGTCCATTCTTAGACGTTGCGGCGGTCGTACGGGCGAGAGAGAGAGAGAGAGAGAGAGAGAGAGAGAGAGAGAGAGAGAGAGAAGAGAAGTGAGGGGCATTGTTACGGCGGGACGGGTACACAGTAGGGCAGCAGAACAGAACATGTCGTGAGAAGGAGAGGGAGAAGAAGAAGAAGAAGAAGAAGAAGAAGAAAGGGAAGAAAAGAACTTTTGTTTAAATAACTGAGCTTATTTGTTAGAGATAATTTCCCAAAAAATATTAAAGCATTCACTCGACTTATATTAAAAAGGAAGTTTTTTCTTTCTAAAATTTGGGCTATTGGGACAAATCAACAAGTTTACGTTCAATACTTAATGACACATTCCAGTTGAGCAAACCAGTTTTTGCGATTTGTAAGGAAATCCCACTATAATAGAATTTAACCATATTAATAACAAGTTCTGATAAAAAAAACATTTGCAGAATGGCGCATACTGAATTTTTTCAATTTTACAGTGGACTGTTCAAAACAATGAAAACAATTACGACCGCCACAAGTTAGCATATCTCCTTTTCCTTCTCCTCTACTTCTCCTTCTTCTCCTTCTCCTTCTCCTTCTTCTCCTTCTTCTCCTTCTCTCCTTCTTCTCCTTCTTCTCCTTCTTCTCCTTATTCTCCTTTTCCTTCTTCTTCTTCTTCTTCTTCAGTTCCACATAATTTTCCTCTGTACAGAGGTGTTCCTGCTCGATCCGTATCTATTAGCTTCAGGAAAATCATTGTGATAATATCAGTCTCTCCACACAGGTCATGCTCTCTTCCTTTCTTCTTTTCTATACTCCATTTTTCCCCGTATTGTTCTTAGAAAATATTTTCGTTCATTTTTTTAAAATTCTGGACTATTATCGACTTAACGCAACCAAACAGAGGAATGAAAACCACTATTAACGGCTAGCATCTGTTAAGTAGTTAACCGCTTGCCAACCGTTAACAATAATTGAAAAAAATGGGTTTTAGCTAACGATGGCCTTTTAGGCATCTAAATAGGCACTTACTGCAATAAATAATATTTCTTGTTTATACGTGTATGATTTGTTTCTTATGAGATGGTATTATGAACAGTATTATGACATGGTATTATGACACACGGCGGATAACAGAAATAACAGATTCGGGTGGTTATAAACATTGACTGTCAACTCGGTCCATACTGATTTGTAAATAATAATAATTATAGGTCTAGATACGCACTTATATAATTTTTGTTTTGTTTTCAGTTCGAGATGTAGTGAACAAACTTTTTTTCAAGTATATTTAGAAAACATATTTTAGTACATGATGTGTGCAAGGTTTTTCTTGACTCACATTTTTCTGTCGTGATTTGTGCTTTGTCGGCCTACTGTAACGCTGAACGAAGAGCGAGCATTGTTACGGCGTCCGGCGCTGCTTAGGAAGTCAAATTAGCCCGCGATGGGCCACCGCCTTGGAACAGGACGGGTTTGTTAGGAAAAGAACGAACGGATAAAGGCGGGGGCTGGAGGAGCCCGAACAGATGAGATGACGAGAGTGGGTGGAAGCATGTGGTGGCGGCCAACTAAAGAGAGAGAGAAAGAGACAAAAAGAGCGAGAGGGAGAAAGAGACAGACAGACATAAAGTGAGAATAAGGAGAGATTTTTTTATGAGAATTACAAAAACGATGTCTTAGAAGCCGAATTCTTTTATTCTGAACAAAGTAAATTTACAATCTATTTTGTATTAAAATAATTAGTAAACAGGATAAAATTGATAGTTGACAATGATAAATTATTGCAGGTGAAGGTATCCCAGTGGTACATTTCACCGTCGTCTTACGTCTAGAACAAAAAGAGTCAACTTAATGCTTTTGGATAGGTGTCAAACTTGAGGAATATATATGATATATATTGTGTCTAATTGGAAAATCTATAATGAAATTTTAAGGGGGTAATTCTGAGTAATTTGTACGAGAAAAGGATTTTAACATCAGATCCACGTCTACGTCTCTTAGATTTTGTAATATTTTTAACACTGTTTCCCCTATTTGGGGCACAGTCTATAAATTTTATTGCAAAAAATCCTCTCATTTCAAATTCATGGAGTTCTTCGATTTCTCGAGTCTAAAATTTAAAAACCTTAAAACATATATCTTAGTGATATTCTTTATTTTCAAAGAAGTTATTGTTCCATTTATTATTAGGGGTCGTGTAGAAAATATTAGAATGATTATTATAGATATGAATTGAAAATCTGCTTATGAAAAAGTAAGGAGCGTCTCTTTACATAGCTTACTTTACGTTCTTGCAATACAACTTTAAAAAAATAATGGTATGCATTACATTTATCAGAAAAATATCCCTGTAACATTTAAAATGTTTAGAATATTCGTAAACTGCGATTATTCGTAAAGTACAATTCATCATTCCCGAACAGAATATTCCAGATCTGAAAAGAAATTAAACATGATCTCTTCCATCCATCATATTGTTCTCTAAATATGCATTTCCGTGAGAAGCGTATTGCGTACTGAATTCCTATATCAATCACCGAGAGCAAACCAGGTCGAGCACTCAGGAAAAGTTTTAATTCAAGTACAATCCCTGCCACAACGAAGTTTCTGAATGCTGGAGCAATTAAAATCTGCAGGGCGGACGGAATTGACGTTTAAAGCACGTCATAGTTTTTAATTAATCACCTGCGGAAACAGGCTCTGGCAAACTGCTATGTAAAACAATACGCACTGTTCACCCAACCTGTCGAGAACCTAAGTCGCAGCGATTTAACGTCAATTCATCATTGGGAAGCCGACGCAAGTTCAGTATCCGGTCAAACGCAATCACGAGAAGCCGGATAGCACCGTTGTGATTTACTTGGGATCTCTTTCACGCAAAAATAGACCGAAAGAACCGGGAATCCTTTTTTTTTATCATCGTATATCCCACAAAAATGTTCCGAACCTCTCTCCCGCACTCCGTCCTGCATGTGGTACAAATTAACTTGCACCATTTGAGAAACGATTTATAGGATTCAGTTTGAATGCGTTTTATAAACGGATTCATTTGTCACCGGGATCCATTTAGAATCCACTCCGATAAAAATCGCAACCGAGCCAGGACTGCGGAATGTTTTGATAAATTTGACAGCTTAAAGTTTCCACAATCGAGATTCCATAGTGTCGTGAGGGAGATTTTAAAAACAGTGAAACGTCGGCACAGTTTGAAACAACCTCAGCACGAGAGTCGGTGCTCGCAAGGAGTGTTGCGCTGATTTTTTCATAGCGATTGGGGACTCCTAGTCATAACTTCTCACTTTCAACGTGCTGCTACCGAACTTATCGGCAAAGTTTTATTCGACAGTCAAACAATCGAACAAGCAGTATTTTTTGAGATGTCAGTCCTAACTCTTGTGGTGAAAGATTCCTTCAACGGTCGAGTAAGAAACGAAGTAAGAAATTTATCTGATATCGAATTTCATCTAGTACAACGTGATTTCTCGGCAAAGATGATTCTTTTCATCTTCCTAAATGGAGAACAGCCAACTGACATGTTTGTGAACACCATATTCAATGCCTGCTAGAAATAGCTGAAACCATTGTTTGCTTCTGTTGATGTAAACATTTCAGCAACTGCACAAAAGAACGAATCTGGCTTTCTTACATTGGCAACGCAACTAAGAATCCGTAAAATATGTTTATCTTATGTTTAAGATAACATGTTTTACATCCTCGACTTAGAATTACAGTTTTCATCTACTTTTCATTAATTTATCATTAATGAATCTCAAATAACAAAAATTTAATTAATTCCTTTAAGGAGAAGATACAGCTTATAAGAGTTACATTTTTATTATTTTTCCACTTTTTTTCTCCTTTAAAATCATACTCCACATCAGTGAAAATGAACTGACACTGAGATATCTTTCTTCTGCAAGAAAAAAATTTTCTTTTAACTTAATTTTTTTTTTTTGAAAAATCAAAATTGAACCATTTTTTATGCGATGACTTAGTGTTTTCCTGATAACTGAAATAATTTTGAATATTTTTACGAATTTCTTCTTTTAATTTGTTGGTCATACTCACAGGTGCAAAACCATGCTCTTTCATTTAGATCTGTGGATAAATAAATTTTTAATTTGAATCCAAAATTAATATATTGATTATTAATAGTTTTTTCAGTTTTATATTTTTTCTCAAAAAACTATTGATCTAAAGTGTAAGATTTAGCATGGTTTTGTAGATAATACTTGATAAAATCCATCCTAAAAATGCCATAGCTTTAAAATGATTAGGTTTGGAGTTATAAGGAAAACGGGTCTTAAAAACGGTAATTCTGTAAAACAGGGGACGAAGTTAGATTCATGAGTTTTGCTTACCTTACTACTCTAATATATGTATGATCCAGCGACATACCTTTTAAATCGTAACTCGAAAACTATTACAGATATCGAAATATTTTTTTACTAAAACATTCCCGAATAATTAATGCATAGGAAAAAAATGTTTTCAAAAATCGAATTTTGTAAAGTTTTAAGGTGCATCTTTCCCCTTAAGTACTTTCAACAAAAAGGTTTCAAGCCCCTATCATTTCAATACCGTATATTAACGTTGTAAAATGCGCGAAAATGCAAACAGCGACTAATCGAATGTTTGTAAATAAATTGCTCATATACTGTGACGGTGCCACTAGAAAAAATATGTTTTCAGAAGGCACGAGTGAAGTTTCGAATTGCTTCTGAAATTAAAAGATTTCTTTTAGGGAAAAAAATTGAAGGTGGAATCTTTTGAATTTATGCGTTATACGATAGTTCTTCGTACTTACAGGAGCGATGAGTGAGATTATTCTCTTTACTCACAAAAGAAAATTAAATTATATTTTAATTTAATTAAAGAAAAGAAAGATAAAAACATTTCACAAACCTTATTTACCCTTGCAAACGAACCAAACACATTTTCAGTTCAGAGTTTATCTGCTAGAGAGGATGTGAAATATAACTCCAGGGGACGTTTAATGAGTCACACATTCACTTTCTGTGTTTTAATCATCGTAAGAACGCAGCTCTCATTAAGAGATCTAAAACTTTTTCAATGCCTCATTCGAGCGGTACTTAATATTCATGTCAGTACGTGAACTGCTCTCTGACTTTCTCGGCACACTTTCAGCAGAAAACCTCTCGGAAATTCGTTACGAAGTAGGAGTCGAAGCGACAGAGGGAGAGAGAGTCGTTAAGAAATAAATCGGTGCGCTTAGAGCAAGATCAAAAGACCGCTTCATTCAAGTCCCACCTCCGAACTTCCGCGCGCGGCCCCTTGCGATGAAATACGAACTCCTCGAGGACACAATTATTTTTCCGCCGCCGCCCCGCGTGCAGCGCACTGGCGCAGAACCAACCAACCGCCCGCCCACGCCCGCCCACGCCCGCCCACGTCCGCCCGCGTCCACCCGCCCGCCCGCGCGCAGACAAGGTCTCTGGGCGGCCACCCACCCTAGCGAGGGAGGCAGGGGACGCAGGTGGCTTGTCTCCGGGGTGCAAGGGGTGACACAACTCCCCACTTTGCCTTGTTTCAGTGAGTATGATTTCCGGGCGCGTCAACTACTCAGGTCATTCAGGCCACCCACCTACCCAGTCAACTGCTCAGGTCATTCAGGCCACCTACCTACTCAGTCAACTTCTCAGGTCATTCAGGCCACCCACCTACTCAGTCAACTAGTCAGGTCATTCAGGCCACCCACCCTAGCGAGGGAGGGAGATGACGCAGGTGGCTGGTCTCCGGGGTGCAAGGGGTGACACAACTCCCCACTTTGCCTTGTTTCAATGAGTAAGATTTCCGGGCGCGTCAACTACTCAGGTCATTCAGGCCACCCACCTACTCAGTCAACTGCTGAGGTCATTCAGGCCACCTACCTACTCAGTCAACTACTCAGGTCATTCAGGCCACCCACCTTCTCAGTCAACTACTCAGGTCATTCAGGCCTCCTACCTACTCAGTCAACTACTCAGGTTATTCAGGCCACCCACCCTAGCGAGGGAGGCAGGGGACGCAGGTGGCTTGTCTCCGGGGTGCAAGGGGTGACACAACTCCCCACTTTGCCTTGTTTCAGTGAGTAAGATTTCCGGGCGCGTCAACTGGCTTCCCCCGTCAACTTCAGGTCATTCAGGCCACCCACTTACTCAGTCAACTACTCAGGTCATTCAGGCCACCCACCTACTCAGTTAACTACTCAGGTCATTCAGGCCACCCACCCTAGCGAGGGAGGGAGGTGACGAAGGTGGCTTGTCTCTGGGGTGCAAGGGGTGACACAACTCCCCACTTTGCCTTGTTTTAGTGAGTATGATTTCCGGGAGCGTCAACTACTCAGGTCATTAGTGAAATGTATAAAAAAACAGAAAGACTGTAGTACCAAATAAAACAGTTTATTGAGCTTTTGGCTTTACTAAATGTCAAAATCCAAATTTTTCAACAAACAGAATCAGTAAGATTCTGTATCGCTCACTGTCAGAATCTCTAGGCGCTAGGCCGCCCGTTATATAGGCGTCGCCCCTGCTGGCCTAGACTCACTCCGATGGCTAGGTGTTAGGTGGAGCGAATATTACGCTGACACACACACACACACACACACACACAGAAAGTGGCCCGTAAGAGTAGTGTATGTTGTGTTTCGGGACGTGGAGGGGTCCTTCGGTCACTGAAACTTGGGGTCCGGGGCTGACCTGCACGTCAGTGTGGGATGTTTCCCCCTCACGGTATCTCCCCCACGGGGCACGGCTCAATCTGGAGCAAGCTTTCAGCTACCGACTAGTCTCCCAACGTGTGTGATTGAGTAGTGTATGATGAAGTGTAAGTGTATGTAATGGGAGAAGAAGGATCAACAATGAAAAGGGAATCCCTAGTCTGTTTTGTAAGGGTAATGCTCCGGAATTAGTCTGGCATTGATTCCATCAACTACAGAAAAATTACGAATCAGAGCAACCGGCCGCTACAATTCTCATCCAGACGGAGGTTGAATTCTACTCACCTAAGAAGATAGTGTCAAAATCTCTCGGTAAACGATGAATCCAAGAATCCAATAACCTGCCCAAGCAAGTGTTAACATTGCGCCAACGCAGCTTATCACTCACTAGGGATGTGATGCAGGGGGTTTGTACCCGGGATGCAAAACATGCCATTTGCCGAGTTTCATGATGATCAATGATTTCCAAAGTGTTCCGATCCGATTGTACGCAGCAGTGCACTAGGGCACCGAACATCAAACTGTGTTGAGAAATAAATGTATATTTTACGTTAATGTGTTGCCTACAATACGAAAGAAAAATTCTGAGACACTGAAAACGTTTCCGAAGTACATCTGGACACACGTGCTATCATCAAATGGCTGCATAACATGCCTAATTTACTGGTACTTGGTGATAAGAGTGTACGTGCATTTTTAAGACTAAAAATATTGAATACTCTTTGATCTGAGTGCACTGTTCTTTCAGAATAAAGAAATCTAATCTAAACAATTTACGTATAATACGTTTGGGTACTCTTTGTTTCAAAGGCAAGCGATGTTGCAGTTTTTCACGGCTATTATGAACTATAAGATATATTTTATATCAAATTGGTACTCACTTATGTTTTCGACTTATTTCTTAATGGAATTATTATTCTCAACAGAGACATTTACATGAACAATGTGAACTCATAAACTCAAAAGAAAATTAGAATTTGAATTTCCATTTAGTTTCATAATTGAATTGATTTATGCATGACATTTCTCATTTAAATATAAGCTCACTGTGTTAGGGAAGTTGCAGTTTGCATACGTTGCAGTTTAACATTTTTCATTGGAGACGGAAGGGTTAAAGTTCATTATTAATAATGCAGCAGATAACATGCATTACACACAAAAGTAAATATTTGAACTGTCGTTCTCAGTACATGTAAGGTCTTCCTAAAATATACATGTTATTAGTTGATAACACTGGAAAATCAGAATATTACTTTCTCCTGATAAACATCAGGTTTTGAGGATATTGTTTACACCAAGTTTTCTAATTAAGAAAATATTATGTGGTATTTGTTGTTTACATTTTAGTAAACAATCTTGATGAATCACAGACAACTATTTTCCATTGCAATTTTAGATTAATAAATAAATCTGACTACAGATTCTTCATTTTTTTAGATACAAGAAATAAACATCTTTGTCTTTCCAAATATCGAGCTTCATCTTATAGGAAGATTATAAACATTTTTTGAGCCTGCTCTGTGCTTGTATAGCAGAATATACAAAGAAAACTTTCCATCTCAACAAAAATAATAGGCTGTACTTATTATATCACAAATTATTTTTATGCATTACATATTTCAAAAACCTATCATTTTCTACGGATGACAAAATAATCATTAAAATGTTCCTTGATTTTTTTATGATACAAATTACAGGAAAACATCCAACAGTCATTCAGCCGTAATCCGACCTACTTACGTATTATCACCTGCTGATATGATGTCATTGCTCACAAATGAAGAAACGGCCATCGTTATACTAGTCACGTTGTAAACGTTGTAAACGGCCATGTTTATACAACGAAATGTAGTTCATTGAATTTACGAGAAGGATACCAAGTGTAAACAAATTTTACAACAAGAATTACTTATCAAAACATGAACCCAACATATCAAGTTGTACGAAAGAATGAAGAACTTTTAAGAACTAAAACCTTTTCATTATGTTACAGCTCCAACAATATATTTTATGAAAAATAACGATTTTAGTTTAATTATTGAATTAAAATCTATCGATAAAACTGAACCACCCTTCCTCTGACAGATCGCCACCTGTCGGGAAGGATCTGCAGTAGCACCCCTGTGGCTGCAGGCGTGGCCTTCGGGTTTTATCGCGCAACTTCTCGAGTAACGACTTGATTACAACGCGGTCTCCGCCACTCGGCGCGTCCGCGCCTTGTCAAAGGGGCTCTAAATCGCCGGCGGGCCGCCACCGCCGCAGCCCTCGCCGCCCTGCGCCCTCCCGCACAGTGGGCGAGAGCCCCGATCTCGAAGGGGCGGGAATTCTACTAGAACTGGATGGGTGTTAGTTAGTTTAGTTAATGCCTTATTTTACGTGGCGAGACTCGGGCCATCAGGCTAACCACGCAAATTTCGATACGCTCCTTGCACCACCTAGCCACCAAGGAGGTATTATCTTGGGCGACGAAACTGGCGGATCTCAATTTAGCTCAGAGGCTTCTTTTAGGCTTGAGGATCTTTTACATGCAGTAGATCTACTACATGGGGCAACCGGCTTTACTTCCCCTCCGAAGGAAGGCGTACGAGGGATTTTTTCGCCCTTAAAAATCCACGGCTTCGATCGGGTTTGATCTTTTGACGGGTTTGAACCCGCAAACTCGGGCACAACAGTCCGGTACGCTGACCGTTATACCACCGAATCCGGTGTTACATTTCGAAACGCGAGTGCTTGCTCGAGCTACAGGTGTAGCTCAACATAAAATTATACTTTTTATCCATTATGGATTTTGTAAAAATATTTGAACAAGTGTTCTGTTACCTAAAAATGTTTATTTGAATATGATGTTAAAGTCATTAAACTTTAATGTATGGTGTTCAAGTCTACGTGGGTTGACACCAAGTTCAAAAATGGGAATTAGCGACTTTTATTATCATACGAAATATTTTATTTCTCCATTGATAACCCATCACAAGTCATTCAGCAGTAGTGACAGTAGTACAACACTAATGTTTATGTCAATAGTAAATGACGGTGACAATAGTATATCGTGCTTCGGATATCCTGCAGGGAAATTTCCTGACACCGATAACAGTAGTGTTTGCACGGGCTATAATTCTGGCCCTATCGACTTTCAATCTATCTGACAAAAACATTCTAATACTGAAAAGCTTGGAAGCTGGATGGTAAGTGTAACATGTTATCTGAATATATGCTACTAATACCCTCACCATTCTAAAATTCAATCAGTAGATGTTGCGCGCCAGCAAAACTAAAATGGCTCGGCTGTTCCTGTAGCCGGCATGAGTTCTCCAGCGTTAAATTCGTCTTTTGACGGCAATATTTTTCCTCTCAAGAATTTCGCCGTATCACGAGATCTCTTTTCCGCATATTCGACGAGATGATGAAAACCTTAGAGATATATATAAGAACGATTATGTAAAAAATGATGTATTATTTGGAATGTTACTGGCTTAAAGGTTTCTGATCTATTCGTAGAAAATTACAATCACAGTAAACATTTATAACAAATAATCTATCAAATAAATAAAGTTTAAATTGGACAGATTGTGTAAAAAGTGTCAAGAACCTCTGAAAGTAAGTAGGTTTCTTCCTAAAAGAATTTTCAATTTACTTCTACTACATATTACTGCAACTCACCACATGCTTGGAAATTTGGTTTACAAGCACTCTAGTAAGCAGAGTAGATAATTTAAGACTGCCGCATGTATGGGTGTAATTAGGAACTTTTTATAATCATTGCACTTTCAATCGAGAATTCCTATTTAAAAATTACTTAAGTTAGTATGCGGGAACATTTAGTATTTAAAGTAGTGAAATAATATCTGTCTACCTTGAATTAAGAAAATATCATCTGTTATAATTGAGAGAGCTTAAAAGTTTGAATCGCAAATTATTTCATAAAATTCTTTGCGCAGACTATTTATTTATGTATTATCTTCCCCAAATTTTCATTTTCAGTTGCAACTAAATATTGCGCTTCTTTGCAATTTCTCTAAAATACGATGCGATTAGCTGAATTGAAACTGAATGCATTCTAAGAGATGTTTATACTCGTTTTACAGAACGGATTGTTTTGCTCAAGGTCTACTTTTTAGAATTCTTTTCTTTTGAGTTTTCCTTACTGTTTGACTTTATCCACTATTAATGCAAGCTAAACATGTTTTGAAAACTTAAGTTATCCACTTGAACACGAGTGTTAGCGTAAGAAAATATTTCGAAACTGTACATGCCAGAAATCAATTAACTTTTGAAAATTAGAAAAATTAAGACTACTCAAGCTCTCAAACAGATATGTAATTTATTATTTTAATAATAGTATAAGCCTTCCGTCGAAATTTCTTGCATTGAAAGCGCGATAATCAGCACACTCGGCATAAAGTGAGTGAGACAAAAACACACACAATAGATATAGTCTCATCTTTATAAGTGTATTTTCACTATATTCTTACAAATAATTTAAAGGAAAAATTTGGAGTCATTTTTGAGAAAATTTTGAAACTTTCCCAAGGGCTTCATGTGAAGTTCCTCCAAAATTCTTTTCAAAGTCACAGAGCTTCGAGTCGGCCAGATCGGTCGGAGAATATTCATTTTGAAAACATCATGTAAATAGTTTAAACGCTAGTGTTGTTCACAGACTGGCGGAAGCTTTGGCGAGTTTTCGGTGTCAAGAACTCAAACATATTAAAATCTGATTATACGACATTTTAAAGGAAGTAACTTGCTACATATTTTTGAACAAGATGTATCCAATTTTTCTGTATCAGATCCTCATATTATCAGTTTTTCTACCGAAAAATTGCAGTTTTTTGGCGCAACATTACATTACTTTGTCTATACTAGAGCACGTATATTAGTCTGTACGTATATGAGAGAGTGAAAATGAGATAATAAAATTACCTTTTTTATTTCTAGTAGACAAAAATAGGTTATTTAACTTCAAAAGATGTATATGTAACATTTAAATGTCTTCTTTTTCTTTTTCAATTCACATGACTTAAATATCTTATCAAATGAGTGTAGCTTTCTTAATAATGATAGTAATTAAGACACATTTTCATTATAGTAAAGATTATCAATCACTCAACTGTGTTTGAAAAGCTTTAATACAGTAAATAATAAAGTAAATAAATAATTAATCGTTGGGCATCATTCTAGTAAATATTTTGACATATTGACACGACCCATAGGTAGGTGACGGTAAATTACCAGTCACAGATAATACTAAAATGTGGACTGCGAGTGAATCAGACATGGAATTAAAAGAGCACGAGAAAAAAGTAGAAGTGATAACTGGACTCAACCTTCATTAGCCGTAGAAGAACTCATGTATGAAACTCGATGTAATGGGTTCTAATAGACTCTCAAGTTTACGACGCTCGCACGTTCTTCGCTCGTGTCATAACACGCTTCATGCTCTTATATTAATACCCATCATTACGTCGTTTTATAATGCGAGTACAATATTTTCGACATTACGCAACCAACTAACAAAATGCTTCAATCATTAACGGTCAGTTTTCATTAAGGATTTTAATAGTCCGCTTGCATCTGCTAAGAACAATCGTAAAACTTATTTAGTTGCATCACAAGACGGCGTATGAGTGCTATTCAAAAAAAAATCTTATTTCTATGAATTTTTCTTTTAACTAGGTGATAATACAAAACAACAATAATGTTGAACGACACATGGCCAATAAAACAAATAATGGGCTTCATTATAATCCTTGGCTGGCGCCTTGGTTTACAAATTTCAAACGCGTGTTATTTGCTCTATCGGACTTACGACGTTAACAATATTTGCATTGCCGATACCGTGGCCGATATTGCTGTGGCAGTAGTGTCGTAGTGATCTCGGTCCGAAAAGTCGCGGGTTCGAGTCCCGCTTCGGGCGTGACTGTATTTGTGCTCGTCCTTTCACCCCTCATCATCACCACATTGTTTTATCTTCACTGTTACCATAACGTTAACTCCAATAGTGGCCGCTAATACCTAGATGTTTATGCGACCTTAAATAACAAAAAAATATTTGTATTGTGTTTTCAGTTGTTATTTGTATTGTTTGCATTAGAGGTTCATTTTCCATCCACTGATGAAGTTTTTTGAGAGGTTAAGATTCGCGCAAACCGTGTTCCTATTTCGACACTTTCGTCCAAGTGGTAAGGCCTTACCTTTTCTCTCGTTGTATCAGATGAGATTCGCGACCACTGCGGCGCGTGAGCGCGGCGAGCGGAGGTGGGGGCGGCACCCGACGCCAGCGCCCCGCGCTGCCGCGGCTAATTGCCGCCTCCGCCGCCGCGAGAACAAAAGGCGTCGCTGACAAACGAAGAACGACGCCCTTTCGCGCCCCCAGAAGGTCGCGGTCCCGCCCGCGACAACGGGGCTGCAAACGGCGGCGCTGGCGAGGGGGGGGAGGAGAAGGATGGCGCGGTTACCAGAACGAGTGCGGTGGGGAAGTTAGGACGAGTGGCGTGAGCTGTAAATAAGGCGTGGAAAGGGTTCGCACTAATTGAGTCTAACGACGAGGTTTTAACTCTAAGTGGCGGTTGTAGAAAGATATCTGATCGCATTCCAAAGAACAAACAGTTTGAATTAATGATCTCATCTGAAATTGTAATACCTAAGCAAAATTAAGTTACGGATATTAATAAAAATTAATAGAAATAAATTACACAATAAACATTACTTTCTAATTAATCTCACATTTTTAGTAATGTATTAAAAATCATGAGACGTCTTTGAGGCTGGAGATGAGGCTTTCGTTTATGTGTATGGTCACATTAACAGACTGTATCGAAAATAACCAGTTTCGATATTATTTTTTCAAACGTAACAATAATTTATGAAATCAACTGAAGGGGTCGGTCAACTTAGCTTACTTAATAGCCACGGACTCTGTCGAACAAATCCCTACTAGGAGCACGCTGTTCCCACCCAACTCCCAATACACCCACTCTTCCTTAAGCTTCCATTACCTCGTATGCACCAGCAACGGACGGACTCCCGATAGTCCACGATGCTACCCATTCCAAAAACATTTATCTTTTGCATAATTGGGCACTTAAAAATAAATTCATCCTCAAATACTGCGCTGAGGGTTTGCACAAATTAAACGAGCCGATTTATCGCAAGTTTAATACCTTCTGCAACTTTTGCCGAGGTTTGCTTTTCTGGGGAGGGGAGGGTGCGGCTCTAGAGCCTTTAAGAAGCATCCACCACTGCCTCGGCCTCCCGGCCGTTTTTGTTCCTCCTCTAAGAAATCGCCACCGACAGACCTACTGCATCTTTGTGTGTTTAATAAATATTTGTCTGCCATCTACTTAGACTCATTTGTTGCAATACACAACACTATCAATAAGCAAAAATAAAAAATGCCACTGATCCTTCGACATTTTCAATATCTAATCTCAAAACTACAATGAAAACACGGTGCTGAAAAATAATCCAATTCAATATTTGTTTATTTACCCCAGTTCTCAAATTCACATTTCATTTTACTGGTTCGCTGTAACTTCTCAAAATCGAATCATATACTGTGAGATCATCCACGTAACATGTAGTTCTAGTTGTAGAATATACGTACATGAGAATATAATTTGGGCGTACATGCGTAGAATTCGAATAGATCTTTATGACATGAACCCGGTTATTACTTTAGAAATATGGATATTCAGACCTTACGTTTCCTCACTCCTATTTATTTAATTTCTATTTATAATACATTTCCTGGCCCGTGCCTAGCTCATTGATTTATTTACAATTTAAACTATTGTTTCCCTACTTCAATTCTGAAGTGCAAATCGCTTTTGATTCCAAGGAATCTTCATACAGCTTGGGGCAACAGACCTGCTGTTCTTCTCTCTCTAGATTTTTATTATAACTTGTAGTCTTTCACGATCGAATACCTTCTTTAGATCTACAAAATATGAAACGGCTGGATTGTTAAATGCAATCGCCTTCTCAACTACTTGACAGATCACAAATATGGCGTCAGTTGTAGATATATTTAAACAAAATCCTTGTTGTTCTTTATTTGTCTGAATACATGACTGAATCTTTCGTAGTATCATTTTTTAGGGTAATTTTTGTGTCGTATTTAATAGAGTGATGTCTCTATAATTTTCAGGATTATTCTTGTCTCCTTTTTTGAATATGAGCAAGATTATGCTAGATTTCCATTTAATGATATTCTTTCTTCTCTGATTATAATATTAAATAATGCAGTCATTTGATCTACTAAATTCTTTCCACCATATTGTAATAACCCATTATTTATCCCATCACTACTAATTGCTTTTCTGTTCTTCAAAGTTTTACCTTCTCTTGCACTTCTTCTGAGATAAAGTTGACATTATCTAAATTAAAATCGTCTTTATAACATATCTCTAGTTTATATTCTGTATTTTTGTACAAATCTGCAAAATAGTTTCCCATGCTTCCGTGTCTATATTATTACTAATCTTTATGGTTTCAGTAATTTCAGCTTTTCTGTTTCTCAGCAATGTCCACACACTTTGTGATCCATAAAGGTCTCTTTCAAAGTTCTTCGTGAATTTTTCCCAATACTTTTCTCCCAATTCTTTTACCTAACGATTCTTCAGTAGATATTATAATATTACCTTATAATATCTTCCATGCATCTTCCACTTTCTCTTCCTCTTTTATATGTGGATTATCGATTAGATTATTAAGTTTCTTGTATTAATATCTCCTATTATAAGGATATTTGATGTGATGGTATTATGTCGATCAAGTTTTGAAGTTCTTCATAATACAACATTCTTTGTCCCTTGTTTTCGTGATATCCGGGGCAAAAACACTAATTACATGTAAGTGTTTATTGTTAAACTTCAATTTAATCTTCAAATGCCTTTCATCAATGTAGTCAATTTGTTCGATATGCTGTAAAAATTTTATATATAGGAGCACTCCAATACCGGCTTTGGCGCTTTGGTCTTTTGGGGTGCTACTGTATACTAGTACATTATTATTTATTCTACATGGACCGTTACCCATTTTCTTAGTTTCAGAGATACAACAGTTGTCGATCTCCTTTTCTTCTAATTGTATTATTTCTTGTTCCTTATTCTGCCACGATTTAACGTTCCACGTTCCTAGTCGTAATATCTCCTTTCTCTCCATCAATTAGTCCTTTTTCGTTACCGAGTTTACAACTTGTTTGGTCAAAATCTGAGGCTACGCGTGGTTCTATGATCGGAGGTGTGTTTTTACGATGGGTAGATTGCCAGTCTGGCCCACTAACCGTCCTCCTTTGTCCGGGTTTGGAACCGGCAAGGGCATCAGCTTGGATACTCCATCCAGCAAACATCCGCCACAGGTGGAATTAAACAATACTCTATTTACCATATTATCGTAGCTCTGCAGCTAACGCTACTGATTAACACATAACAGATAATACCCATAGATAAATTTACCATAATTCAAATAATTGACAATTCATTCACATACATCGTTCACACTTCTCTCTCTTCTATCATATCTTTGTATGTTTTTACATATCTTTATCCATTCTTACGTTCTCCAAAGGATTATGCATGGCCAAGGCTACCTTCTGATTCTCTCTTGTACTTTAAAGCTTGTTGAAAGTTAACTGGCACATGACTTCGTCTTCCTACATTTGATGCAAATATTGTCAACTCCCTTTCCTTTCATTGATTACAGGGAGCTTAATCGTCGAGACTGCTATTGGAATTCCTTTCTATCTTCATGCATCTGTAACGTTTTTCGTGGCATTAGATCCAGTTCGAATTCAAAAATTTAAGTCCGAATTTTCATAATTAATTCTTCCAAATTCTCACCAAACATTATTAACTGTTCTTTTCTTCCACTCTTTAAATGTTACTCCGGCGTGAAAGTTACTGAACTCACAATTTTAAAAAATATCTCGCGACGCCGCGCAACCATTTGCATTTTTTCTCTCTCAAGGCGACATTTGTCCACTCCATTCAATCATACTACCCGCCTTTCAACGGTATTCTGCTCATCATACCCACCCGACAGGACGCGATTCTGGACATTTGCCTAATTAGACCGAAGGACTTATTTTTGTCGTGTGACGTTTTAGAAGGCATAAGTGATCATAAAGCCGTTTTAGTTGATTTACAGTTAAGTATTTCAAGGAAAAATATTGCGACAGGTATTCTAGTGAGGAATGAAAGGAATGTAGCAGAGTTTCAAAATTACTTAAGAGAACGGTATGGCGAATTCCTTAGTATAGGAGGAGGAATGGAAGAAATATGGGAAGCGTTTAAAAATATTCTAGTAAATGCCGAGCAGGCATTTGTACCAACTAAATTGTTAAAAACAAAATGCGATCCGGAATATTATAATGCGAAAATCAGACGGTTGAAAAGAAAAACCAGAGAAGCGTTTAGCAACAGACACTAGTGAAAACCATATGACATTATTTCGAAATTATTCAAAAGCTTTGAGGAAAGAAATGAAAATCGTAGAGGAACTTCATTTAACTCATATTCTTGATGCGGAGGGCAGTAAAAATTTTGCGATCCGGAATATTATAATGCGAAAATCAACAATGGTCGGCATTTTTAAATACGTTCGTAGAAGGAAGGGAAATAAAGATGAGATTCCAGTTGTTCGGGTTAATAATTCGCGAATATCGGACGATTGTGAAAAAGCTAATGCTTTTAACGTGTATTTTAGCTCCGTTTTCAAGCAAAAGTCAAATTGTATTCAGATACCATCACTGTCAGATAGAAGTCTTTTTCATATTAATGTAAATACTTTGCGGAAAAGAATAAAATTAATGAAGAGAGGGAAATCACGGGGCCCCGGGATTCTATTTCCACGGACGTCATTAAATTAGGTGGAGAGGCTATTATACCATATTTAATTAGGTTATTTCATGTATCGATAAACAACGCTTGCGTACCGGAAGATTGGAAGCTGGCTCTCGTCGTACCTATTTTTAAAAGTGGCGACAAGACATTACTTAGTAACTATAGACCGGTAAGTCTTACATCAGTCGTATGCAAGCTTATGGAACATCTAATTTCTAGCTATATCAGGAAAGAATGGGAGGACAAGCAATGGCTTTATCACGGTCAACACGGTTTCAGGAATGGTTTTTCAGTGCGAAAGTCATCTAGTCTCACTTTTACAGTACCTAGCAGACGTAGTTGATGAAGGTGGTAGGTTCGACGCGATTGTAGTTGATTTTTCCAAAGCTTTGATGTTGTTCCACACGATCGTCTTGTAAAGAAATTAATAGATTCGGGTTTAGACACTAGAGTGGTAGCGTGGATAAACGAACTACTTCGTGACAGGACACAAAAGGTTCGAATCGGAAATTACTTGTCAACTTCGAGAAACGTCACGTCAGGAATTCCACAAGGGAGTGTCATCGGCCCACTCATGTTTCTTGCTTTCGTAAATGATTTACCGACAAGTTTAGTTTCTAATGTACGACTCTTTGCAGATGACTGCGTAATTTATAGAATTGTTAACTCGGAGGAGGACGAGAATATTTTGCAGCGAGACTTGGAGAAATTACATATCTGGGCGGATACAAACGGCATGGAAATAAATAGTTCAAAGAGCAAATCCATCACGTTTGGTAGGGGTCGAAGTTACAATGAAACTGCGTATAAATTGAATAATAATGTTATACCTCGAGTCACGTCTTGCAAATATTTAGGAGTTCAGCTAGACAGTAAATTGACATGGGAAAATCAAGTAAATTTCGTTGTAGGAAAAGCATGGAAATCTTTGCATTTTATTATGGATTCTCAAAAAGAGTTCAGTGAGTGCCAAAGAACTGGCATATATATCATTAGTGCGACCCATATTAGAATATGGCGCGATATGTTGGGACCCATACAGACTTTTGCAGCAAAGAAATCTAGAAAAGGTTCAGCGTAGAGCTTCAAAATTTGCTTTCAGGGGTACCAGGAATAAAGTATGGGAGTCACTCGAAACAAGGAGAATGAAATCGCGTCTCTATGCTATGTATAAAGCGTACACAGGATTTCGACCGTGGAAAGAAATTCAAAGTCGATTAGGGAAACCTACATATTTCGGCAGAGCGGATCACATGCACAAAATTCAGACAAGAATTCAGAAAACTGACGTTGGGAAATATTCATTCGCGAATCGAACTATTAGAGACTGGGAATGGCTTGCCTGTGACAATCTTTGATCCCTTTCCTCATGATGTCAGCAAATTTAAAAATAAATTAAATTCCTAGATGTTTATATGTGTCTTATTATTTTCTATGTAAAGTATGTTATATTATAACTATTATTATTATTATTATTATTATTACTATTTCTATTTCTATTATTATTATTATTATTATTATTATTATTATTATTATTATTATTATTATTATCATGTGCAGTGGCGTGTAGTGCAGTGATGTGAAGTTGAGGGAAACGAGTGAGTCAAAATCACATTAAAACGTGATTGGCAAAAGTGATTGGCAGTATGGTGAGGTGAGACGAGGCGAGGTGAAGTGAAGTGAAGTGAAGTGGAGTGCCATGGAAGCTTGCACGGTGAAATGTTCATGTTAATTTGTAAAGTGTGTAAAATTTGTAAAATTTTGTATAGTTAAGTTCTGTAATGTTTAGTTAGTGTATTCTGCCACCAAGTTCTGGAACTTATTTGCAGAATTAGTAATAAATCTAAAATCTATATCCTTTTGTCATGCTACTCTTCATTTTGGCTGTCCACTCGCTACACTTACTAGCTTGTTTTCCTTGATAATCTGTAGATTTACTTTTATAACTTATTTCCTACGCACGGAAATTACTCAACGTGTCCAAGCAATAAACATGTACTTATTTATTAAATTTCTCTCACTGCTTTTTTGGCCTCTTTTGTTTATTTTCTCCTAATCAACGTTATTTCTTCCATTTCGAAATTCGTTTGTTTTCTTTCACACAATAAATCTTCCAAATTATTTACAATTGTCTACATGGCAACAGCGTTCATTTTTTTAATTTTGTGATGGTTCCAAAATAAGGTCAGAAACAAAATTACAATATGGACGTATAAATGCGTTTCTCCACTAAGTTGTTTTGTATAGAATACTTGCTCGTTTGCTTTGGAAGGTAAAGGAACGCGAGAATTAATTTTTCTGAAAAAATGTGGAATGGAAACGTAATCTTTTATGTCGGATCACATAAAAGACTGACAATGAGTCGTCACTAAGTTTTACAAGAGAAACTGGCTAGATGAAGCTACAAGTAGCTAAGATTGATTATTATGTTATATTATATATATTATATTATATATTATATATATTATATATTATATATTATATATTATATATTATATATTATATATTATATATTATATATTATATATTATATATTATATATTATATATTATATATTATATATATTATATATATATCTTACAATAGTGTGACCGCCCGTTTTCTTAGATTCCGAAAACGTGTCACATACCGCCCTAAGAAAGCGAGGGAAAAGAATATTTTGAACGCGCGCCAACGCGGATGGATATTTGGAATGATAATTAGAATTTAAAACAAGAGAGACCGCCACCTTAGACCAAGGGCGAGGCCGGAGGTCGGATGAAAGAAAAAGTTCTTTCTGAAGGTAGCAGCTGAACTGGGCGGACGTATGGAAAACGGTACGCCAGGAAGTGACATTGCAGCAAACTTCAGATTTGCAACTTTTTTGAGGAAAACTCTTCTAGAAGACCCGAAGAGGTAATTATTCTGTTATAAATTGATTTAAACATAATCTTAGAAGAAAGGTAATAAGAAACGTTATGAATTTATAATGGAAGAATTAGGGAGTGGAGTTTTGAATAGATGGCAGTAATTAATAGCTTGCATTCATTTCTCTTTCCAGTTTTTCTCTCTCTCTCACATGCTTTTCGTATATTTAAATACTCTCTTGAAGTTGGTGTTCATATAAAAAGGGGTGATCTCTGGATTCATTTTCACTCTGAATATCCAGTGGGTCATTAACTGTAATCGAAAATAAAGTAAAATACATATGAGAGTATTCAAGCATATAAAACTTGAACGAGAAGAAGAAGGCGATTTCTGAGGGAGCAACGGCGTTCTCAACCCGAGGCCACGACGCTTCAAGGCCGAAGCAGCTCGGTGGAAAGGTGTAGAAGGAAGCAAAGTGGACTGCTCTACGCGGCCGAGAACACAGTAAGGTCGTTCCAAATAAAATGTTTTGTAGGATAGGAGTGATTCAGTTTAATAAGAAAGCTCATTCTGTATCTATCACGTAGAAAGAAAAGGGAGGGTAACCGATTTACCAACGCTTAAAAGATAAGAAAAGTAAAAGTACATTTGTTTCCGACTTCTAATACGTGAGAACAGAATCAATCTTTTCTTTCAAAAAGGATTTCAAGATCAAATATTGTAATATAGTGATTAAGAGTTTGTTGTAAGAGTATAATTATAATAATAGTAATTCTCTGGATTTTAGAGAGAGAAAGAGTTTCCTTTTGTTGTAAAAGTAATGTTAAGGGAAAAGTATTAATTTTTGATTTTCAATTTTGTTTCTTTCAAATTTTGTAAAGTAATATTTTAACGATTCTTCTGAATTTCTGAAAGTGTGTTTGTTAAACAATTGGGTTGTAGATGAAAGTAGGAAATTGTGTATTGTGTTATTAGTGTGTTTTTTTCAGTCAAGAGTATTCTGTATTTGTTTTTTTCGTGTGCCATTGTATGTATTTTATTAGCAGCAAATATTTTTTGAATATATTCTGAATTTAGTGAAAAGTGATTCTCACCCGAGTTGTTTTGTAATTTTTGCATCCAATCCATAAACGATCTTCACGACCCTGCCCCCTATTTTTTTTTATTGTGTCCACACTGGGACGTCTATACTGAGCTAGTCGACCATCTGGTGATTTGTGTTCGACCCCCAAGACGTCTCAGGTCGGGTGCTGGCCTTACGGCTTCCCGCCACGACTGTGGCTCTGCAATTGGCGCCATAGCGGGCTCGATTATTGATGCATTTACGACAAACTCGATTTAGGTATAAATGAGACCAAATTTGGTGAAAACAAAAATTACTAGTACAATTGAATCACGTTCCCTAAAATTTCTGACAAGGTTGCAGAGTACAAGTGTGTTGAGTAAAGTGTTTATTTCAGGAGTGTTTTTTTTGAAAAGGATATTTATTATATGAGTTTATCAGTTCCCAAATTGGTCGGGTATTTCTGGGGAAATTTTTTTGTGAGAGGTGTATGGTGTCGGGGAAAAAGAATTGATTGATTCTAGGAAGAATAGATTCAAAATGGCAGATAAGTATAACGTGGCTAGAATTTACCTACGTGGAAGGAACTTCGAGGAATCAGATAGCGATAGGGAAACTGGGGACAAGCACCAGGATACGATGATCGTGAAACGACGGGAGTAGAACTAGGAACGGCAGGAGAAACTAGTGAGACGTCGCCGACAGAATCACAGCCAACGCCAACACGAGATCAGGATGAGGAAGAACGAAACCCCCGAGGGCTAATTCAATGATGCAACGATTAATAGGTCAATTTATGCAACAATTAGATGTGAGGTTAGTCATGCAGGGGGAAAAAAACAGGGGAAACCATAAAAATTAGTTATTTTGGAAACTAAACTAGAGGAGAACAAGGCTACTTTGGAAACCAAATTGAGAAAATAACTCGGCAATAAATGCATTGGAAACTAAACTAGGGGAGAAAACAAAGTTACTTTGGAAACTAAACTAGGAGAACAAGGCTACTTGAAACCAAATTAGGGGAAAATAACTCGGCAATAAATGCATTGGAAACAAAATTCACGGAATTCGACACGAAATTGGAAGAAAATAATGGAAGAAGAAAATTTAAAAGCACAGTTTACTGAATTAGCGGAGCAGGGGAAAGGTCAATTTAGGCGAGGTTCAACAAGAATTAGACAGGAACACGAGAATTTAGAAAAAAATTCACGGAGCTGGGACTTGAATTAGAAGAAAGGTTGATCAAGTAACGAAAGAATTTGAAACTAGGATCGAAACACAATCGGATCTTATAACCGCCGTATCCGACAGGCAGATTGAGGTAGAACAAGGAGTAGAAAATTTCCCAGAAATTGGTTACTGAACAAGTTCAGGTTCAAGCTAATAAATTAGATAGAGGAATAAAGGCTCTTTCTGAAAGGATGGCGTTCTACAACATCAAATTAATGCATATATGAATGAAGTAGTAGAACTGAAAAATCAATTAGAAAATTTACCATCAAGTGGGGGAAGTGTTCAGCCCACGTATGTTTCATTACCGTATCTCCTAATTTGTGCAGCGGGAGATGAAAATCATGTGTATTTATGAAAGAAGTAGATAATTTCTTTCTTTAAATTGTGTTCCGACAGTAAGAAAACTCGAATAGTTTATCAGATGTTGCAGGGTAATGCACGAATCTGGGCAGATAGTTTAGGAGAGTTTCCAAAACTATGGCCGAACTCAAAGAAAATTTTATTCGAGATATTGGAATAACGAAACTCAAATCAATTTTAAAGTTAACGTAATGTATGGTACGTGGAAGAAGGGTACGATGTCCATGCAGGAATATGCAACGGAGAAATTAGCTTGTTTCAAATTATGTATCCGACGATACCGGATGAAGAAATTGTCTGTTTATTAATACGTCATTTTCCTTCCTCGACGCAAAATTTGTAAGAATCTCTTACCAATGTCCACTGAAAAATTAAAAACGCAGCTAGGATTGTATGATGCCACTTTCGTGTATAATGAAAGGTTACAGAAAGCAAGGAAAATGCTAATGGTCCGTAAAATGGTCAAGATAGCGGGCAGCAACAACATAATGTAAGCAAACCAGAAACAGGAGAAACTTACAAACCGAAACATTCCCAAGAAAAACAAACTATGCTAGACAAGACAGGACCTCGTCTAGGATAGAAATAGAAAAATTCTATTGATAGAGGATTTTTCCAACCCAGAAATACAGGACCAAGTACACCCGCGGACGGGGTCGGAAAATTAGAAAGGTTTGTTTCGACACGCCATCCCCCGCAAACCAAATAGAACAATCTAGTGAAGAAGGGGTGGCGATATTATCAATCGAATTAATCTCATTTGATGATGAACCGTGGAACGAAGAAGAACAAATGCAGATCGGATCCAGGAGGCAGTGTCGAGAATTAAAGTTAAATGTGGGGGTGTTGATATTCGGTATTAGTAGAACAGGTTGTGCAACTTCGTCATAGCTGAAAGTTTGTTGCATGAATTAAAGAACAAAGGAGTGGAGGTACCTACATTCCCGCTCGTGAAATCTTTCTGATAGGTGCGAATCGGAAAAAAATCAAAACCAATAACAAGACAAGTTTATTTGGAAATAGAGATAGGCAAGAATAAGTATCAAGTTGTGTGTCTTGTAGCGTCAGAACTTTTATATCCACTCATACTGGGAGTCGTTTTCCCATGAAACAACGGAGGTTATATCAACTTAGAAAACAATACTTTAACTTTGAAACCGAATAATCAGCAGGATCTTGAATTCGATTCATTCACGTGGAATTATTGGGAGGCTAATTGTTTGGAGGAAGAAGATGTGAACCTACAAATTCGTTCAGGTGCAGAGAAACGATAATCTTAATGCATATCAGAAAAACAGTTGACTGAAGTATTGCTTAGGAATCAAAAGGTGTTTGAAAAAACAAGAATCCAGAAAAAGATTTTCAATTTGAAATAGAATTAACAGAAAAAACACCATTCACGGGTTACCAATATGTCATTCCAGAAAAACATAAGGAAGAGTGGATAAGCTCATTGCTACCAGGGTCAAAGATGATATCATCATGAAGTCCAAAACCTCTTATCTAAATCCGATAGTGCTCTGAAAAGAGTAATGGGAAGATAAGGTTGTGTTTAGATGCAAGGCGATTGAATCAAGTTACCTTACCGTACAGAGACAGACCGTTGCGTGTAGAGGATTTAACTAATCAATTATCCGGCATCAAGTGGTTGAGTTCAACCGACTTCCTGCATCGTATTGGCAAATAGCGATAGCACCTGAATGTAGACAATATACAGGTTTATTCACCGGGAATTTCGTATGTCTTCAAAAGAATGCCTTTTGGGACTCAAGAACAGTGCATCTGCTCTTGTACAATGTCTAGACAATATCATTGGCAGAGATGTCCAGCGATGTTTTTATCTATATTGATGACGTGCTTGTGTATTCTAAGACATTTGAAGAACACATGACTAAGCTAGATATTTTGTTGAAACGTCTGATTGAAAATAATTTAAACTGAATTTGGAGAATAGTAATTTCTGCACTAAACAAGTTAAGTTCCTGGGTATGATGTGACAGTTAACGAGTCAAAATGAATATGGAAAAGATGAAAGAGATAGATAAAATTGCACCGCAAAAAACGAAACAACTTAAAAGTTTGTTAGGTTGCGTCAATTATTACGCCAGATTTATTCCTAATTTCGCCATGCACATTGAAATATTTCTTCCGGTGCGAAAGCACACTAGATGGTGGAATACAATAGGAAAGAAATTTCCACAGTTTCGACCATTTAAAGAATGAAATAAGGGGGCAAAATGATGAAACAAACAAACAGATAAAGTAACCGACAAGAATCATGTAAAAAAAAAACAAGAGGGAGAAAGAAGGAGGAAAAAGAAGAAGAAGATGAGAAGAAGACAAGGAGTAGGAGTACAAGGGGGAAAAAAACAAGATTGCTCGACGTTCTAGAATCAAGAAAAAGAAGAGCATAAATTTTAGGGGAAAGATTTTGAATGAAATCAAATCCCATAAAATCTTTTTTTCGAAAGAAGGGTTATGTGACCGCCCGTTTCTAGGGTTCCGAAAACTGTCATACCGCCCTAAGAAAGCGAGGGAAAAAAATATTTTTAACGCGCCAACGCGGATGGATATTTGGAAAAGATAATTAGAATTTAAAAAAGAGGGCCGCCACCTTAGACCAAGGGCGAGGCCGGAGGTCGGATGAAAGAAAAGTTCTTTCTGAAGGTAGAGCTGAACTGGGCGGACGTAGGAAAACGTACGCCAGGTGACATTGCAGCAAACTTCAGATTTGCAACTTTTGAGGAAAAATCTTCTAGAAGACCGAAGAGGTAATTATTCTGTTATAAATTGATTTAAACATAATCTTAGAAGAAAGGTAATAAGAAACGTTATGAATTTATAATGGAAGAATTAGGGGGTGGGGTTTTTAATAGATGGCAGTAATTAATAGCTTGCATTCATTTCTCTTCAGTTTTTTTTCTCTCACATGCTTTTCGTATATTTAAATACTTTAGTTGGTGTTTTATATAAAAGGGGTGATCTCTGGATTCATTTTCACTCTGAATATCCAGTGGGGCATTAACTGTAATCGAAAATAAAGTAAAATACATATGAGATATTCAAGCATATAAAAATTGAACGAGAAGAAGAAGGCGATTTCTGAGGAGCAACGGCGTTCTAACCGAGGCCACGACGCTTCAAGGCCGAAGAGCTGGTGGAAAGGTGTAGAAGGAAGCAAAGTGGACTGCTCTACGCGGCCGAGAACACAAAGGTCGTTCCAAAAAAATGTTTTGTAGGATAGGAGTGATTCAGAATAAGAAAGCCATTCTGATCTATCCGTAGAAAGAAAAAGGGGGGGTAAAGATTTACCACGCTTAAAAGATAAGAAAAGTAAAAGTACATTTGTTTCCGATCTAATACGTGAGAACAGAATCAATCTTTTCTTTCAAAAGGATTTCAAGATCAAATTTGTAATATAGTGATTAAGAGTTTGTTGTAAAGTATAATTATAATAATAGTAATTTTCTGGATTTTAAAAAGAAAGAGTTCCTTTTTGTTGTAAAAGTAATGTTAAGGGGAAAAGTATTTATTTTTTATTTTTACATTTTGTTTTTTTCAAATTTTGTAAAGTAATATTTTAACGATTCTTTCAATTTCTGAAAGTGTGTTTGTTAAACAATTGGTGTAGATGAAAGTAGGAAATTGTGTATTGTGTTATTAGTGTGTTTTTTTTCAGTCAAGAGTATTCTGTATTTGATTTTTTTTTTGTGCCATTGTATGTATTTGTCATAGCAGCAAATATTTTTTGAATATATTCTGAATTTAGTGAAAAGTGATTCTCACCGAGTTGTTTGTAATTTTTTCATCCCAAACCAAAAAGATCTTACGACCCTGCCCCCCCCTATTTTTTTTTTTATTGTGTCCACACTGGGACGTCTATACTGAGCTAGTCGACCATCTGGTGATTTGTGTTCGCCACCCCCCCAAGACGTCTCAGGTCGGGTGCTGGCCTTACGGCTTGTACCGCACACGACTGTGGCTCGCAATAGTTTACTACATACTACATCATGGTAACCGGAAGTAATTGTTTCCTGTTGTGTTACTTTTGCTCAAAAGATGCCCCAAAAACATCGGAGGTGACAGTTGCATAGTTTATGTAATACGATTTGGAGTGGAACTCTGTGCACTATATTTAAATGCTACGTGATTCCAGTGCGTCTCGATGAAAGATGGTACTCCAGGACAACTTTTCAGGTGGCGTTTAAATGCATTTAACAGGCACCGGTATGGTGGGTACAGAGTCGTAAAGAACCATAGTGAAAACGGTGCCTTATATTTTTAAATGTTTTCTATTTAATTTTAAACCCTTATCATTACTTTTTTCATCTAAAATAGTCCAGAATAGAGAAGCAACTCAAAAACAAATTGTTTAAAATTTCATTTTCTATAAACTTGCAAAGTACAAAAAAATTCACTTACGAAAATACCTTTCAAAATGTTTAAGCTGCAGAGATCCCATACTAATCTAGAAATTAATATCTAAAATGTCTAAAAACTCACTCTATATAATATAATTATTGTTTTCTACATTCGATTTCAATTTTTTTAATAAATTATCTACTTCCTGTAGGATCGTTTGTTTAAATGAAACTCTATTAATGGATATCACTAAATAGAACTGTACATTCTTTCAACACACCGGTGATGATGCACTGAACTTGCCATGGACAATTTTTTTCTATATTTTCATAACACAAGTTCTTAAATTTAACCATGGCAACTCTGTTAGTAAAAATGATAATACTACGCTTGCAGATCGAGGTATTGAGGTTCATCCGTTGGTCCCCCTGACATGTAGTACACCAAAAACGGTCGGTGCACGGTATGTTCTTTTGTGTCCTCATGGAAGGGTGCAGCTTGTAAGGTACCTCCCTCAAACATGTTCATTTATGTAGAACATGGATCGTGTATCAATAACCAGGTATCTGGCCCATGGCACGGGAATGTCATCAAGCGAATCGAGTGGTCTCGATGAGCTACCACATCGGAAGCTTCCATGTTGGATTTGGTAGTTTCGCATGAGCAGGCAGCAGTTAACTGAGCAAACATGCCTTCGGGTAGGAGGTACATCCATCGTATGTATTAAAGTTGTAAAGAGAACGATTTTGATGTGCCTTCTATTCGGCTCCCAGTGAACGGTTTTAAGACAGGGAGGTGCTAAAAAACGAGAAGAAATAGATGTACTAATTACTAACGAAGTAATATAGAAACACTAATTTCTTATGATATTTTTTATACTTAAGACTAACTAAGAGACTATTTTCACTGAAAATGTTTTTTTAAGTATTTTTTAGAATTTCCAAGACAAATGCTTCATTTAGAAACAAAATTACAATTTTCATTGGATTCCTCGTAAAAAACGTAAATAATCGATTGATAGAATCAATTTTACTTTGTGATCCACCCCTTTTTCGGACTTAAAAATGCATCAGTTCCATAATCCTTTTTTGTGCTCAATAAAATGTCATATACGTTTGTGCGATTTTTAACTCACAATTTTCTTTTTTATGAATTGATAGAAAAATTATGCTGCGTTGGATTGGTTTAAATTACCAATATATAAAAAAAAAATTAAAATTTTTTTTAAATTATTTCAAAATCGTGAATTGTGTCCTGCTGGAATATTGTCCCAGGGAGTGAGTCCAAGAACGGTAGAGCAACAGGTGATCCTCCACCGAGCGGCGTGCTGTTAAAGTGCCTTCGATAAATACCACAGGTGACTTGGCATTATACGCAATGGTACCCCACACCATGACGCCAGGTCTTCGAGCCGATTGGCGTTCGACAATAAAGCATGGTATTTCACGTTCACCAGGATGCCTTCACACATGGATTCTCTGGTCATCGCCACTCAGGCAGAAGCGGGATTCATCGCTGAATACCACGCACTGCCAGTCTGCGTCCGTTCACGCCTCTCGGGTGCGACTTGACAAACTTTGCTGCGGTCGGAGAACCGTTAAGGAGTCTGCACGGCCGGTGCGAGCGTAATCCCACGGCATGGAGACGTCTGTCAATGGTGCAGCGAGACTGTCTCATTGTGGGTTGTGCGTTCTGAAGGTCCGCAAGCGACAATGTAGGCCAAATTTTCGAAAGAAGAAACTTACCTTTTAATATAAGTCGGGTAAATGCTTTAATATTTTTTGGTTGATTGATTGATTGATTTTTTCGTGTTTCCGGGCGCGCCAACTACTGTGGTCATTAGCCCCGTTAGTGTAGTGCATGTTTTTTTTCTCGGGAGATGGTGGTGATATTCCTCCGCTGGATGGTGAGATCCGGCACCGACCTATCGTCGGCTAGTGGGGTCTCCCCCTAACCAGGACTCTCCCATCAGCGGGGCACCGCCCCAGTCGGGACAAGCTCTAAGCTTCCGACCGGTCACCCGGAATATGTGGTAGTGTAGTGCATGTTAGTCTAAGTGAGTGTGTAAGGGGAGAGGATAGGACAAGGAAGAGGAAGGACAGATCGCGCGCAGTCCGTGGCCCGTTTGGTAGGGTACTGCTCCGGCATTCGCCTGGTGTTGATCAGAGAAATCACGGAAAACTACCGATCAGAGCAGCCGGCTGCTAGAATTATCCTCCAACTGAATTCGACCAAGCTGAAAAGCTAGTGTCGAAAATCTTGTCGCCGTCAGGACTCGAACCTAGGACCTCCCGGTCAGAGGCGCTGCAGTGAAATCAGTTGATGCACTGAACTACCGCTCCCGGTCCCTTCCCGTCGATCCCGCGCTCGTTTTTGTTGCCAATGTTGCCAACATGTGCACATATTCACGATGCAAATACTGCGCAATGCGTCGAAATGACCAACCGGCTTCATGGAGTTCCACGATACGGTCCTTGTTGAACTCATCCAGCTACTGATAGTGCTTCCACCTCCACAGCATATTCAACATCTCACGATGCTACCACAGCAGATCCACGGGCGACTTAGACTGTTTGGCTCCCAAAACGTCCTGTTATAGCCTGGCGGATGGCCCGACACGCACGCGCTCTGCGAGCGCACGGTGCGCGATCAGGCATGTAAATGGAATCAGTGAGTTGTCTTCTGATGTGGAACTGACCCACCGCGTTTGAAACAATTCGGTCGCTTGCTTCTAGCTGCAACGCTTTTTTTATGTAAGAGTAAAATACGGAGCAATGTGGTAACAGTCGTTGCCGCGAACTCAGTACCGGATGTTCTAGGGCTCGTCTCCCGACAGAGGCGGATTTTCGACACTACATAGAAGTCCAGCGGCCAGCGGGACCTGGAGGATTCCATAGGAGAATTTCAACAGCCAACTGTTCTGATCGGTAGTTTTCTGTGATTTCTCCGATTAATACTAGGCGAATGGTGGAGCAGTGTTCTAACAACAAGGCCACGGACAGCATTCGATCTTTCCTTCCACTTCCTTGTCCTATCCTCTCCCTTTCACACACTTACAATTATATGCGGAACATTACTACACATGACGGGGACACCAGACTGGAGCTTAGAGCTTGTCCCGGCTGAGGCAGTGCTATACTATACTATACTGGGGAGATACCTGAAGAGGGAAAATCCTCTACAAGACGACGTGTAGATTGCCGACGGATTTTACCATCCAGTGGGGAAAACTCCTAGATATATACTCCGATTTAAAGCTTCACTTCAAGGTCACGAGCTGGAAGGAGAAGGAAGCACTGTCATCCAACCGGGAGCTTCGCTAGGACTTAAATGTGTGGTATTGGTGCTCCCGATTCGATAACAATGCTCCCCTCTTCTTCCAGCTCGTGACCTTGAAGTGCAGCTATGTTTTAAATCGGAGTAGTACCGGGAGCGGTAGCTCAGTGCATCATCTGATGTCACTGCAGCGCCTCTGACCGGGAGGTCCTAGGTTTGAGTCCTGACGGCGGCAGGACTTTCGACACTAGCTTTTCAGCTAGGTCGAATTCAGTCGCTGTCTGGAGCTCAGTCTCGAATTTAGTCGCTGTCCTTACACACACACTTACACTAACATGCACCACACTACCACATATTCCGGGAGACCGGTCGAGAGCTTACAGCTTGTCCCGGCAGGGGCGGTGCCCCGCTTGTGGGAGAGTCCTGGTTAGGGGGAAACCTCACTAGCCGACGGTAGGTCGGCGCCGGATCTCGCCATCCAGAGGGGGAAGATCACCACTATCTCCGGAGAAAAACATGCACTACACTAACGGGACGAATAAAAACCCGGATACACGACAAAAAAAAAAAAGGAATACCATAAGTCCACAGCACTGGACCGCCGGATACATTTGTTCAAATGACCACCACATGGACGCCCAACTGGTTACAAACTGTTTTTGGACACCCTTATTCTCCGTCAGTTTTGTACTCCCTTATTCAATACAGCTACAGTCTCAGCCGTAGCCATACGAAAGAGGCCACGTAATACATTTTATTTCCGTAAACGTGTTCAAAATCTTATTTTCCTGCTTTAACACGTCAATTTGACAAATTGTTATACCACATTTGAAGAACAAGCTCTCCAAACCATCTGAAAATCCTAAACGGTTCAACATAAAATCAACTTTATTAATTCATTGTATCATAATTGTACTACAATTAATGAATACATTTTATTTTAAGTTGATGAATACAAGATTATAGTTATAATTTCTTGTCTCAAGTTTTTCAAGGCTACTTGTCTCAAGTTTCATTTACTTACTGCTTAAGTGTTATAAATAAAAAGTTCAATGAAAAAGGCCTAAGAACTGATTTTGGTCCCATCTCTTTTTTAAACTGTGCACACCAATGTTTTCTGTCATTTTATCTGTGATTTGTTTCTATTCATATGTGGTTTAATTAGGACGGATATGGATGCAGGATTGAATTTGCCGGGCATTAACCGAGGTCCCTTTTACGGGCCACAAACCTTTCAAGACACATTGAGGATTTCCCTTCAAAAATGCAGTCTCCAGTCGCGTTTGTATTTGCGGATTCGCGTTTTGAAATCCAGTGTACCAATTCATATTACCACTGGAGTAGACTCTCAAAATATTATTAGTGATGTAGTTAACGTATTATTTAACATGATTTTCTTTATTCTCTTGTTTTCCAAAGATTTAGAAGACAGATTACTGAATGAGATATCTCTTCCCGTTATGTTTATTTACTTTAGCATTGGATAATTACTCCGAGGATCGGGTGCATATGTGCATATGATACTAACGCATGAATGCCGTGCGTAATTAAAATTTTAATTCGCCTTTAGATTTTTAGTTGAATTACTTCTGTATGATATTCCATTTTAAAACACAAACTCAAAGCATTTCATAATATTTATTCATTTCCTCCGAAATGTGTATATTTTTCGATTCGTCGATGAACATGAGGGCAGAGAAGCTGAAGAGCGAATATTCTTTTAAGCATAAAACATGGAATACGAAAGCATGAAGCATAAAGCTGATATATGAACTTCCACGTAATATACACTTGATATTAAAATAATATTGGTGATCTTAATTGGTTTTAATTTAATTGAACACATTTCAATGTTCTAAGTGAAATCCTATTTTTTTTTTGATTTTATTTCTAATTGATGTGCTACAATTTGGTGTATCATTGACATTTCTTGTGAAGTTCTACATATTTATAGAAAGTGTATATTAGTATAGTTTTTCTGCATTGTTAGATGAAGAGATCTTTGAATAACGAATCTTTTCTTTAAAGTTAAATTAAATGGAAATATGTAAGGTTCATAATGCAAGCTGCATTACTCTCGGAAAATATATTTGTAATTCCACTCAATGTTAGAAGCTCAATTCTACATGTTATTAGCATGAGAGGGAGCATCATATTTTGTGGTAATTTTCATGAGTGCTTCAATGACTACGATTCTTATAAGAAAAGATCACGGTTGAATGTAACCGGAATATAAATGCAACTGTAATATATTCGAATAATTTCAAAAAAAAAAAAAAAAAAGTGGCAAAACATGAGGCCCCACAGTCAACTTACGATCTCATCAAATCTCATTTCTGAATCATTAGTGTCCCTTGCAAAGATGACTACTTTATTCTTCTCTAACTCATCTTTATATTCACAACCCACGTCAGTAGTACACAAGTTTTCCAATTTTTTCATTGCACCTCTCGCTACCAATGGTTGTCCCCATCCAGGCTGAGAAACCCCAAGTGAAACCGTGGTGCCTCTCAGTGTCCCGCTACATCCCGCCGATGTGGTTTATGAGCCCGTATTGGCCATTGAAGATAACAACTTCAATAGGCGTTGCTTATGAACCCATCGCGCTTACTCCTATCCTAGAAAAGGTGAGTCAGGCCTCACCTATGCCAGGCTGTAGCCCCTAAGCTCGCATCGTGCATTGGCCTCGTCCACTTACTTACCGGAATACGGATAACTTCCCGGAAAACGGAAATTATTTAAGAGGAGGTTTTAAGGTTCAAGGATGAATTACGATGGGCTAGGAATGCACAACGTACCATAATACACTACATCCATGGCTTTTACGATATTCGATCCCACCACCCGTATATTGCCCGTAATCCGGAGTATGCAACATGCCCTCACATGTCAGCCAGAAATACAATACAAGCCTCCAGCCTGAGACTTCTAAAACGCATACACCCAGAGTTGTCAGATTGGGGAATTTTGTCACCAAAATGAGGATTCTTTTTCGTTGTGGGGAAAAATTGGGAACATATATGTACGCGAAAATGCTTGAGGATATTTTGGGGAAATTGTTTTTATCCAGAGTCGTGATAGAAATATTATTTTCTGAATTATTATGAATAAAAATGAAACAATAAGCGTAATTCTCTCTCATTTTTATGTATCAAAACGAGAAAAGTAAATGATAGACATAGAGAAAGAAAAAACATGAGAAAAACGAAGATACAGGTTTTCGGGCACCTCAAAGTATGATGATTGGTTTATTTGAATTATTTTAATTTAAGATAACTGCCAATGGAATCGTCAAGGACAGCTCATGTCGTTAGTCCATAATTTGGAGAATTTCTTTGCTACATAGGTGGGAAATTTTTTTTCACTGGAGAGGTTATTTGGGGAATTCCGTAGAAGTGTTTGGGAATGATCTCGCAGCAAATCTGGCAACCCTGCAAACACCTTAGCGATATCGACTATCAAGGATTCAAAACTGTAAGTTTATGATACTCTTGAGTTGGTCGTACCTTTTCTTAACTGTTCCCATTTCATGTTCTTCCACTTTCTGAAAACAATTTATTTTGTCATTTACCAATTAGTAGTTCTAATCAGCATACAATATTTTAAAAAATTATTTCTTTCTTCTTTGATGAATGTCTATAGCTTATTAATTAGAACAAATAGTTTCACTTTAAATTTTAGACATTCAGATTATTTATTTTTGTACTTATTTGTGATTAAATCACAAAGAAGTACAATAATTTAAAACGTTTGGAGCTATCTCAAGCATTAATTTATTCTACAACAGCTTGAACTATGAAAGGACCTTCTTGGTGGTCGTTTAATATGCTGCCACTTTCAGGGTCCTGAAATCTATTTTTCACATCTGTCTTTCAACATCTTAATTTTTCAACCCAATTCGAGGCCGGTTACAATTATTGAATAGATTGTTTTAAAAAGGCGACTTCGCCGCGCACACAGTTTTGAAAGACGTCATTTCCTCGGAAAAGTGGCCTATTTGAAGTAAACAAACAACCATACCTGATTAAATTATATTGACAAACAGCAGATTGGTGGCGTATTCACATTATGATTCTGTAAGTCTCTTCTGAATTAAATGGTGACCTAATTTAATATCCGCAAAGGTTGAAGATGAATTTCTTTGAAAATAAACGTTTCAATTGGGTCAAACACAGTATATAATATACTTCGGTTAAATTTCTTCATTTTCTTTCTTTATTTTGAAATAGCTTAGATGAAGACTCACTACTTATTTGCTCGTGGTTATCCCGGTTAATCTGCCGTTTCGTTCTTGAGAGAGCACGTCGTTGCAGGATCTGTAAATATATTCAAAAATATAAAGCTGACTCGTAATTCATGTGTATTTTTTGCTCTTTGATACATCGTAATTGCTTGTTCCGAGAGCGAAGCTCTGATGTGAAGTGGTGGGTTTGCGATACGGCGAGGCGAATGCTGAGCCCAAGTGACTCCAGGGCAGGTGCGGGAGGCGAAGCAGATGAAGGTCGTCCTAATCTCAGTCTCCAGCAATGTCGAACAGGTTTACACACTCACGCTTTCCGCATGCAAAGCTTAAATTAGTTGGTGAAGGAAAGTAATACATCTGCATGAGCATCTGCCTTCTTTTTGCTCCGTAAGAATGTCAGCTTGAAAATAAAATAGTAATGAACACCAGTTATCATTTCATCCTCATTTGTACCACTACAGTCCTTCATAGAGGAAGGCAACACCAAATCACCACTGTGATCATTTGTTGGGGAAAGGGGATATAATAATGGCCTACTTCATCATTTTCCCTGGCCCAGAAATCAGTTACCATCATCTAATTACATTAGTATTCTACGAAATGTATTCGGCGCCAATGTAATAGGTGATCGTTAACTACAAAACAAGAAACTTCTCTCTTGTCAGAGCAGGATAGAGAGAAAAATTCTGAGGCACAGTTTACAACATACATAATATGTCCCAACATCCAAAATATTGGAATCAATAATGTAGCAAGCTATGTAAAATAATTGGAATGCTGATGAATAGGTCGTGAATCAAAAGAAGGTTCACAAAAATGGGTGGCTACTGCTATTTCTGGCGTTCAAGCACTGGCTGGAGGGAGATCAAGAACGCAAGAACAACAAACAAGTTGTGTAAAGGTGTTCAAAAGAAAATAATGCATTTTTTTCTTTAATGAAACTTTTCTTTCCCATTTTACATTCATTTACAGGGTTGCAGGGTTGCTTGTTAGTTCTATCAATGATTCAGCAAATCATTTAGTGCAGAGAACAATGTTGACAGGATTTTCTGTAAATAAATAATTCAAAATTATTTTTGGTTATTAAACGCACAACGATCAGTCTGTGAAATCTCGCTTGGCCAAATTTCTTCTCTAAATACTTGTTCATAATACAGGTGTGCCATTGCATGCACAAAAATACACCATCGTGTTTCCTCTATTATATGATCAAATGTTTAGTTTTTAATTTTGCTTCGCGCAGAAGTTTCTTGACGATTCCACTCCTCTTGTAATGCCCATTAGTTACTGCTGAAAGTAAATTGAAGCTCTAAGGATATTTCAAATTATTGTTGAAAAAAAATCTACTTTTGTGATACAAACTATAAAAACCGAAATGTTAATGTTAACAGAATTGAAATGCATATTAGAACAACTCTGAATCCATCACGACCCTGCAATTGCGGTCGCCAGCCGGCCGTGAGAATTGCAGTGCACTCCCTGTTTGCAAATGACGTTAATGACCTTCCGAGACTACAACAGAGCTTTGAGTAATGGAAATGAGCCCAAAGGTCCACTGACGTACAGGCTGTGACAAAATTGGAAAATTAAAAGAACACTTTCTGTAGAAATCTGTGCTTCTGAGGCAAGAAAAGTAAAAGAAGTATTTATTGCTAATACGATAATGATTTCGCTGATATTCTTTTAGTGCTTGAAACGTCTCACTTTATAATTTAGATATTGATATACAACACAACGCATAAAGCACGTAGTGATGCAACCTAGAGAAACATTTCAGGGCGTCATTTTTGTGTATTCAAATGAAAATATCTTGTAGGAACAAGGGTTGATGGTTTCTATTTATATAAAAGAAATGTTCATTGAAACAGCAGAGATAGAATCTCAATTCACTTTCAACGTAAATTAAACGTCAACGAATTCAAAAAGCATATTAAAAGATACATTGCCAGCCGTAAAAAAATTACATTTCTCATTTAAAGTTGTTAATTAAAAATTGAGAAATTCGTCCTTTGTTAATTTATTTACTTTATAATATATTTATAGTAACACCGTTTGTTCAAGTTTGGTTTTTTATATCAACTCTTGTTTACCTTTTTTAATAATTTGTATAATTTTTACTTTTTTATAATTTATCTTGTTTTTTGTATCAAGTCTCACTTTCATTTTTGTATTTTTTTTTCTTTCTCATTACGAAATACTGATAAGCTCGATTTCGGGTTTCGACATAAACGCTTTTGCCAGTGATATCAACAAAAGGTGTTTTTTATATGTCCATCTCCATATCCCTATAACTCTGTCGTCTCTCCGGCTGTCCGACTGCCTATCGACCTGCTCGTCTATGAATTAAGCTAGCTCCTAAACCGTCAACTGGATTTTCACCAAAACGAATATCCCACGATAGATCTGCTGAATGCACGAAATTATTTTAGTTATACGCAATTTTAATGTGTACTTAGTTGTATGTGTGTTTTCTCAGTTTTACGACAGGAAAAACATTATTTTCCGGTAATACATTATTTATAATAGAAAGCAAAGTTTATGAATTACATATATGGTGAATGTCAATAGTTTATAATTAAAACAAATGTTCCACTTTAAATTTTAGACATTCATATTATTTATTATTGTACTTATTTGTGATTAAATCACAAAGAAGTACAATAATTTAAAACGTTTGCGGACATTTCAAGCATTAATTTATTCTACAACAACTTGAACTACGAAAGGATCACTTTTCTTGGTGGTCGTTTAATATGCTGCCACTTTCAGGATCCCGAAATCTATTTTTCGCAATTATCTTTCCACAACATAATTTTTCAACCCGACTTGAGGTCGGTTACAATTATTGAATAGATTGTTTCCAAACGGCGACTTTTTCATCTGCTGTTCGCCGCGCGCACAGCAAGGCAGGGTTCAAACTTACTGCTGTTTTTCAAAGATGTCAAGGCGATCTAGGACACTGGCCCAAAGAGGCAAAGAAGCCAGATGACTCGTAGATTCTTGTCATTAACTCAGCCTTGCTCCTGAAGACTGATTTCCTAACTCTCTGCAACTTCAACCTTTGGTACATCTTCCAAGTCATACGTTGTGAGAGATAAAAGAAGCCGAGTTCTAAAGCGAAGTTTTACTTCATCGAATAATAAAAAACGAACTTCGTCAAAAATATTTCACCAAAAATAATTTTGTTACACAAGTTTTGGTTTTTCAATACGAAATTTGTAATGCATTTGGTCATTCTAGAAGCAAGAAGGTTTGAATTCCACTGAATTAATTTATTTTGAATTATTGAAAATTGATAGAACATAAATGGATTTGCAGCACGTTGTCCCCTATTTCCTCGGCTTCATAAAATAACAAGATAAAAATGTTTGAAGTTCAAATTGAAAAAAGGCCCGTTTTATTAAATTATCACTACGGAAACAACACGAAATATGTTCACGTCTCCTCTGGCCAAGTAAATAAAATCAAGCAGACTTATCTTGAAACAGTGTGAAGTAGTTTATATTATTATTTTATTATTATTATTATTATTATTACTATTATTATTACTATATTTCAAATCCCTCGCCTAGCGAGGTGCCATACAGTCGACACCGGGATCTTTGGAGAACTAAAGTGCCTGCTTCGCTTGCAATCTCGCGCGGTCAGGATTCGACGAAGTCAGGTGATATTATGTCAATAAAAACTTCCTCACAACGGTGCAGTACTCAGGAGAATAGCCTTTTGCATTGTTTGAATGTGCCAGTTCTTAAGGCCAAGTCTTGCAGACGATGAAGTTAGTTCTTCAGAAACCAGTCCAGTTGCAAAGATGACCACAGGAACTACTTCAACAGATACTAACCGCCACATGTCGCTCAGTTCAATAGCCAAGGCCTAATAGTTTCGCTTCTTCTCGGCAATGGATGCAGCTATATTTCGGTCTAAAAGGATGGCTATATCGACTATAATCCCTTCCCGCGAAAACTTGTTCCATATTACGTCGGGTCTGTTGACTTCGACTCTGCGATCAGTCGTGACTGCAACTTTCCACAAGCGCTTCCACCGTTTCGTCTCCAGAACTGAACGCGACTTGAACTTGTAGTATGGGACCCCTTTCTCTACCATCTATGACTTTGCAGCTATGGCCCGATGTACAACCGCAGCAACGACATTATGCCGACTCAGGTATTCTGTTTGTGCCAATGCAGAACACCCGCTCATTATGTGTTGGAGGGTTTCGTCAGGTAGATTGCAAAGGCGACAGCGGTCCTATATACTCATATCCCCAATCACATATCTTCGATAATTTCGAGTGAAGGTTACTTCGTCCTCAATAGAAATGATAAAACCTGTCTCAGCAAAGAGGCCAGATTCTTTTAGCCAGGAGACTGACTGTCCCATGTTCACAGCGTTCCTTTGAGCTCAGCAGGAAACCTGCCGTGCAGACGCTTCTGGGTTCACTCACTCAGTCTATCTTCTTTGTTGATACTCGGTCTTTCAGAGTCAGCATGATTCAGATTCAATGGAGTAAAATTCTTGTCCGTGACACAAATTGCATCAAGCACAACCATCATTTTCTGAAGGAAGTATTTGCGAAGATTGTTGATTTCCTCCGCAAACAAGGACTCAAAATTCAGAAGATCTCTACCTCTTTCGTTCCGAGGTATGTATAGTCTTGCCCCTGAACTGATGGAATAGTGCTTGCGGTAAGTAGTAGAATTGTTCCTAACTTCTCGATTAACCTCCTGCAGTCCAGTTGTTGTCCAGTGAAGAATACCAAAAGTATAGACAGTCACAGGTACTGCTCAAGTGTTGATGGCTGATATGAGATTCTTTCTATTTAAAAGAGTTTTACAAATTTTTGCGACTCCTTGAAAAACTTTTAGTTTTAACTCTAACTGTGATCCCGCTCTTCATTTATTATTTTGTTAAACCTCACGCATTAAATATATTAAAATTGTAAAATCATGAACATTCATTAGATTTCTTGGTGATAGTTCACATAGAACTTACTTAGACTTACCAAGAGGCGCTCCCTGTTTATTGGAGTTATTTGTGTTAATCTTGGTCCAATACTACCATGACATTTTTTCCTCCGATACAGCCGTTAAACCGTTAGACAACAGGAAGTTTGGGAAGGTGCAGTGGGTACCTCTCCTTCAATTTAATATCAACTATTGCCAACGCGACATTGTCGTTTTGAGCTGAGCTCAGGGATGCGAAGATGGTTATTACGATTGAAGCTCCTGCAAAAAGCGAGCTGGGTTCGAAGGTCACTTTTCCCTTTCTTCAAGAAGATGGGTACACTCCATCAGAAATTCACCAAGAATGGGCCGAGTATACGGCAAAAACACTCACACAAGGGAAGGGTACCTAATTCTGGATTCTGAAGATGTCGCCATTTATAACAACGACTGCCCACACAGTGCTTCTGGAACTTAACAATTTTTGGGGTAGAAGGGTCGTGCTTTACTCCCGATGTATAGCTCCAAGGATAAAATAAATACATGAATCTTTACGGCGATGATGTCGAAAAAAAACAAGTTTGTATATAACTCCCGATAATAATTTTTCTCTGTCCATATTTTTTCTCTTTACTCTTGTCTTCTTGCTACAATCCATCGGAAGTTGAAAAAAACAGCCCCCTTATTTTGACAGTGAATCCCAGAGTAATTCTCGGGAAACACAATTTCACTTCTTATTATTATACTAGCCGAAGTGAAATCGTGCTGTCCGGGCATTTATCCATGCACCGCCTCGCCCATTCTCTCCGACCATCTCAATCGTCCCTTCCCGATGAAACTAAGTTTTAAATTATACCTCCTTTTAAACGAAGCCAAATTGCGCTATTGGAATGACCCAAAATGCAATTAGTAGGAAATATCACAGGCTTTCAGAAACGTTCTCTGTCATAGATTTGCTCACCCTTTTCGAAATAGTAGTGAGATATAGGAAAAGTGACCACCTAAATTTTACTTCATGGAGTGGGAAGGGGGATGAGATATTTTTTATTCAAGTCTACATTTCTTTTTGTTTAAATGTGTATCGTTTGATGAAGATAATAGAACTATATTGGAATAAAAGCGAGTAATCAAATAAGCAAACAAAGCAATTTGTTTTTCTTCATATAATAGAAGATGATCCTACATTTCATAATTTAGTAGTTACATTTCCATGTGCCTGAAGGACACTATAGTTCAACCCCTCCCCGGTCACGTCCATATAACCCTCATCCACGCTTTCCTCCCACAAACAAAAGCAAACGTAAAACACTGTTTACAAACATTTGTTTAAAATAATTAAAATAAATATCCTTGTTTCTCTGATTTCCATTAACAGTGACAATAGATGTTTTCAACAAAAACAAACGTTCCACACAAACAAATATGTTGTTGTACACAAGTTTATGAAGTGCTGTATGTTCGGCCAAAGTGGTGGTATGTTACGTCTGACATGGGTTTGGTCTAAAGAGAAGTACCAACCCAAACTAATGCTTTAAGATGATTAATTCAGTCAATTAGCCCCTTTACAATCTAAACACAGTTGGAAGGGTTGAAAAACTCTTCAGTCCACTAAATTGTGGCTTACTAATTTTGACTGTTACCTGTCAGAGAGTTACCTGTAGAGCTCCAAAGTATTGTGAATTATTAATTGATACTAGAGACCTAAGAATTTAAGGTTTTGTCAATACTGGCATTTCGTTCTATATTTCATCTGTCATTTTCTAAACAAAATGTATAAAACATGTGCTCAAATATCTATTTAGATTTGCCTATCATAGTTAATTTAAATACGATTTAAATATGCATTTCATTCCATAGGATACTGTTTTTCATATGTACTTATTCAAATATGTTACGTCCTCGGAAGGCCGATGTCAGTATTGTATGGAAATCACGAATAAATATAAATATTTGTAGGGCCCTTGGCCATCTTATTTTCGAAATGTGTAATGTAGAATATGACTTCTCTTCTTATCAATTAGCTTTAAAGTCTAATTTTCACTTTTTTCATTGTGGCGCACTAGTAGCCTTTCTTACTGCTAAAATTTATGGTATTTAAGGATTGCAGTTAAAAATGTAAGTTTTAAGCCAGTTTATTCGTCGTCACTTATTTTCTTTTTTTTCGCACCCTGTCCATCTCATCCTTCTTGTCCTACTCCCTTTCTTCTAACCTCACTTCTTCTCCTGTTTTTATTCTTCTTTTATCTCCATAACTCTCTTATTTGTTTCTTCTCCATTTACACTTTTACCTATTCAGCTCCCGTCTTTTGTTTTTTCTTTCGTCCTCTTCTTTCCTCTCTTATTCTTCAGTCAAATATGTCCGTATTATATTGAATTTCGTTTAAAACGTTCCGGGGGCAGGTTTTTTTTTTTTGCTTTTTTCTTCTATCTTCCTCCTCATTCCTATATTGTTCTTCAATCAAATAGTTTCGAATTATATTCGAATTTCGTATTAAAACGTGCACCAGGGGGCAGGTTTTTCAGCTTTTTCTTTCTTTTTTCTTTCCTATCTTCCTCCTCTTTCCTCTCTTGTTCTTCAGTCGAATATTTTCATATTACATTCGAATTTCGTATTAAAACGTGCACCAGGGGGCAGGTTTTTCAGCTTTTTCTTTCTTTTTCTTTCCTATCTTCCTTCTCTTTCCTCTCTTGTTCTTCAGTCGAATATTTTCATATTACATTCGAATTTCGTATTAAAACGTGCACCAGGGGGCAGGTTTTTCAGCTTTTTCTTTCTTTTTTCTTTCCTATCTTCCTCCTCTTTCCTCTCTTGTTCTTCAGTCGAATATTTTCATATTACATTCGAATTTCGTATTAAAACGTGCACCAGGGGGCAGGTTTTTCAGCTTTTCTTTTTTCTTTCCTATCTTCCTCCTCTTTCCTCTCTTGTTCTTCAGTCGAATATTTTCGTATTACATTCGAATTTCGTATTAAAACGTGCACCAGGGGGCAGGTTTTTCAGCTTTTTCTTTATTTTTTCTTTCTTATCTTCCTCCTCTTTCCTCTCTTGTTCTTCAGTCGAATATTTCCATATTACATTCGAATTGCGTATTAGAACGTGCGCCGGAGGGCAGGGCTTGGAGGAGGAGCGGCAGCGGGGGCGGGGGGGGGGGGGTTCCAGATAACGGCCGCTGGCCTTGGCTTGCCTTGCTCTGCCTTGCCGCGCACGCGGGGCCGCGGCACGTGGCGCGCAACAAGACCCCGCGGCCGCCATGGCCAAAGAGTAAAGATGTATACCTCGTTAGTCTACGCCATGGCCTACCCCGCGTTCGGCTGCAGTGGTCCTCTTGGGCGCCCGCGGTCGAGGCCACGCCACGAGGCGAGCTCTCCTTTTTATCTTCTCCTACTCACCACCTGCCTTTGTGCGGATTCGCGCCAATACCTACTCCAGTCCAATGCGAAACGTCTCGTTGAGTGGTACAAGATCTTGGTCTTTTCAAATGTACCAAGGTCAGCCGTTCATAAATACGAGCTGAAGGCGGCCATGTAGGGCACTGGAACAAAGTTCGTCTTTATTCCAGAATAATTAAATTTAAAATCGTATGATTTGTTATGAGGGATGCAGCTTAGATTAGTTCACAATTGATACAATAGCACTCAGATGTTTATATGTTTCTGGAGATAGTAAAATATTCCGTTTTTGATCTTCATCGTTTTTCTTTAAAATCTTGGTTGAGATGGGTTAAGCCTGAATTAACGGTAGATTCATCAGTTTGTGCAACGAGTTTCAACATTAAAGAAGTGTAGATGTTGAATAATCCATTGCCACTCAAGAATTCGCAATGATATAGTTTTAAATAGCATTAATTGTATATGCAAGTCAACAAATTTACAACAATCCTTCTAGGAATTCATACTCACAGTGTTCCCAAAGAGAAAGATTATTTCAATTTAAGGAACTCAAATATTCATTCGAAAACACGCAATTAACCTCTTCGGTACGTCATCTTTCATTTCCTCAACTCACATCCTTCTCGCATTAGGAGCTATTTACAGGCATTCTCACTCTTCAAGACTCATTCCCAGATTCGAATCTAATTCAATTGTGCCTGCGGCGAGCGTTCCCACAAACCCACTCCCCGTTTTATAAACTGCCCGAGCGAGTTCGCGATCGCATCAGCCGTCGACGAGCCTTCTCCATCTTGTTTTCGTCCCGAGCAGAGCCGAAAAGGCCTCCTGGACTGCGTTAGGGCGGCCGCGGGGCCAACGAAGACGTATGTGGGCGGCGCGGGCCATCCGTAACGGCCGTCGGCGCAGCAGAAGCGCGGATACCAGGGCGCGCGCCTGCGAAGAGGCCGCCTCCGCCGCCCCACTGTCGCCCCGGAGGCCTACCGCCGCCCGCCCACCCCGCCCGCCCGCCCGCCCGCCCGCGCGCCCCCGCGCCCGCCCGCGCGCCCGCGCGCCGCCCGCCCGCCCGCGCGCCCGCCCGCCCGCCTGTCCGCTCGCCCGCCCGCCTGTTCGCCCGCCTGCTCGCGCGCCCGCCCGCCCGCCCGACGGTCCGCACGTCCGCACGTCCGCACGCCCGCATGACCGCCCGCCCGCCCAAACGCCCGCCCAAACGCCCGCCCAAACGCCCGCCCAAACGCCCCCAAACGCCCGCCCAAACGCCCGCCCAAACGCCCGCCCAAACGCCCGCCCAAACGCCCGCCCAAACGCCCGCCCAAACGCCCGCCCAAACGCCCGCCCAAACGCCCGCCCAAACGCCGCCCAACGCCCGCCCAACCGCCCGCCCAAACGCCCGCCCAAACGCCCGCCCAACCGCCCGCCCAACGCCCGCCCAAACGCCCGCCCACCGCCCGCCCAAACGCCCGCCCAAACGCCCGCCCAAACGCCCGCCCAAACGCCCGCCCAAACGCCCGCCCAAACGCCCGCCCAAACGCCCGCCCAAACGCCCGCCCAAACGCCCGCCCAAACGCCCGCCCAAACGCCCGCCCAAACGCCCGCCCAAACGCCCGCCCAAACGCCCGCCCAAACGCCCGCCCAAACGCCCGCCCAAACGCCCGCCCAAACGCCCGCCCAAACGCCCGCCCAAACGCCCGCCCAAACGCCCGCCCAAACGCCCGCCCAAACGCCCGCCCAAACGCCCGCCCAAACGCCCGCCCAAACGCCCGCCCAAACGCCCGCCCAAACGCCCGCCCAAACGCCCGCCCAAACGCCCGCCCAAACGCCCGCCCAAACGCCCGCCCAACCGCCCGCCCAAACGCCCGCCCAAACGCCCGCCCAAACGCCCGCCCAAACGCCCGCCCAAACGCCCGCCCAAACGCCCGCCCAAACGCCCGCCCAAACGCCCGCCCAAACGCCCGCCCAAACGCCGCCCAAACGCCCGCCCAAACGCCGCCCAAACGCCCGCCCAACGCCCAAACGCCCGCCCAAACGCCCGCCCAAACGCCCGCCCAAACGCCCGCCCAAACGCCCGCCCAAACGCCCGCCCAAACGCCCGCCCAAACGCCCGCCCAAACGCCCGCCCAAACGCCCGCCCAAACGCCCGCCCAAACGCCCGCCCAAACGCCCGCCCAAACGCCCGCCCAACGCCCGCCCAAACGCCGCCACGCCCGCCCAACGCCCGCCCAAACGCCCGCCCAAACGCCCGCCCAGACGCCCGCCCAAACGCCCGCCCAAACGCCCGCCCAAACGCCCGCCCAAACGCCCGCCCGCTCTCGCTACTCTTCTGTCCACGTAGATCCGCTGAGTGGTCTTCGCGATCCTGCCGCCTCCGCCACCCCTCGCTCACCGTCTCCATCTCTGCAGTCGGTCGACTTTGGCTCCATAATCCGGTCGTCTGCACCGCAAACCTCCACCTTCCCTAGCTTCATAGCCCTGCCATCTCCGTCCCCGTCGCCACTCTCCCGCCGTGCTCTTCCTCATAGATCCTTCTACAACCGATCGACCTCCCCGAGGCCCTCCATCCCCCCCCCGTCCCGTACCCCAGCCCATCGTTTTGTCCACCCCTACCATCCCCACAGTCTTGCCTTCCCCGCCCCGCAGCCTTGCCGTCTCGCCGACTCCCCTCTCACTCCATTACCCCCACACACACACACCCACACACACACACACACACACACACACACACACATACCTACCGCCATGCCTCCCGATGTCCATCAGCCCCCCCCTTTCTTGCCAAACCTTTGGAATTTTGTTATTCGTCCTACTGAATTTTGACACGCTACAGTTTCCGGGTGAACCCTGCTTCCTTCAATATTTTGCCTGCATCTTGTCATTATTGAATATCCCATTGATATTACTACAGAAAATTTAAAGAACGTGATTTCTCCCTGAATATTGGTAAATAACAGTAAAGGTTTTCATTCTAGGAATCGTTAAGCAATATACCCTCTCTTCTTTTTATATTACATTGCCCCTCTGCTTCTGCCATTCCCTACTCAAACACATCCCTTCACAGCATCTTCTTTCATCGTCCTGACGGCCTTTCTTGTTACACGGTTCCGCTCCCCACTCCCTCTCTACACCAGTCTCCCTTCATATCCCTCAGCTCCGTCCCGTCAAGCCGCCGTTCATCCCTCCATCTCGCTGAACAGGCATTCCGCCATTTCATTTCGCTCTCCCTCTTTTAAATATTCTTATTCTCAATACTTTTCAAAGTCCGACTCCGTTCGGGTGCAATATTCCTGTACCTACTTCCCAAGAACATTGATTCTGGAACAATTTTTATTTTCAACATTCGTTGTTTTTTGTTTCTTTCTTTGTTTTTTGCCTTATTGATATTCAATGCTCTTGTTCCTTCCTTTCCCCTACATGGACCAAATTTTCATTACTACCTATTCGATATTATAACTATGCATTCACCTCAGAAAGCTCTTAACCACAATAAAATCGATTTTTATGCATTAGCCCGTCAGTATGCTCGTTCCTTGGCAAGCTCTGTGTGTGTGTGTGTGTGTGTGTGTGTGTGTGTGTGTGTGTGTGTGAGTTTGACCTGCAACATAACGGCAACCTAATGTCACCGCGTCCTAACAATTTTGGACGTACCCATCGATTTTTAAGTTATCCCCCCATTGCATCATCTACCAAATCTTCATCATCTTCCTCAGAAAATTTCTCTCTCCCTCCTCTTCCCCTCTCCTATTTCCCTCTTTTTTTGGTTCCCTCTTCCTCTTTTTTTGGCATTCCATCTCTCTCTCTCTCTCTCTCTCTCTCTCTCTCTCTCTCTCTCTCTCTCCATCCTTCTCCATCTCTACCGAAACATCTCCAGTAGCCCACTCTTTCCGCAGCCCCTCCGAGTCCATAGCCCCCACCCATCGCTGCCACCGTAAACTCTGCTGACGCCAATACGTCTCCACCCGTCCCCCCTGCCCCCTTCGGCTGCGCTCCGCTGCTCGCGCGGTCAGCGAAGAAAAGAAGCGGCCCGGCGCCGGAGGCATGTGCGGTCGCCCAAACAACAGCGGCGGCGGCGGCAGTGCGCCCGCCCTCCGCCGCCCCCGGTGGCGCCTGCGTCGGAGGCGGCGCGCGCCCGCCCGCCCGACTGCCCGCCGCAGACAAATGAGGCTCGAGATGCGCAAGATTTCCGCCCCGGACGGCGGCCGCCATCGCTTATGCTGTCACGGTGTCCCGCGGCGCCGCCGACCGCCCACGGCCTCCCGGGCGGCGCGCGCCGCGTCCCACCCCCGGAGCGGGGGCGGTGGAGGCTGGTGCGGGTGGGAGGGGCGATTGGAATGGTGATGAGTGGATTGGATTGGTTTGGTTTGGTTATTTCGTGTTTCCGGGCGCGTCAACTGCTTTGGTCATTAGTTCCGTTAGTGTAGTGCATGTTTGTTTCTCGGGATATGCGCGGTGATCTTTCCCCGCTGGATGGCGAGATTAGGCGCCGACCTACCTACCGTCGGCTAGCGGGGTTTCCCCTAACCAGGACTCTCCCACCAGCGGGGCACCGCCCCAGCCGGGACAAGCTCTAAGCTCCCGACCGGTCTCCCGGAATATGTGGTAATGTAGTGCATGCTAGTGTAAGTGTGTGTGTGTAAGGGGAGAGGATAGGACAAGGAATGGGAAGGACAGATCGCGCGTGGTCCGTGGCCCGTTTGGTAGGGTACTGGTCCGGCATTCGCCTGGTGTTGATCGGAGAAACCACGGAAAACTACCGATCAGTGCAGCCGGCCGCTAGAATTCTCCTCCAGACAGCGACTGAATTCGACCTAGCTGGAAAGCTAGTGTCGATAATCCTGCCGCCGTCAGGACTCGAACCTAGGACCTCTCGGTTAGAGGCGCTGCAGTGACATCAGTTGATGTACTGAGCTACCGCTCCCGGTGTGAGTGGGTTGGTGGCGGCTTGGGTAAAACGGTGGTGGGTGGGGTGGCGGCGGCGGAGCAGCTGCTGCTTACGGCGATGGCGGCCGCGGAGGTGATGGTTGCTCGGTGGCAGCTCGATTAGTGACGCCCGGTAGTAATGATTACGCTTGTAATTTCTGTAAATTAATTATGTTGGAAACAATGGTACTGCATAGGGCCAATAAAAATTAAGGTACTGATGGTAGCATGACAATGAGATTCTCGTTAAGGGGTGACAGCAACTGCCACGATGGCGAGATGACTCTAGTAAGCGTTCAGGAGATCGTACTGCCTGACTGGAGGAGAATTCTAGCGGCCGGCTGCTCTCATTGTAGTTTTACCTGATCCGATTAATTCCAGGTGAATGCCAGTCAGAGCGGTATTGTAACACACAACGTATTGCGCGCTATCTTTTCCGCCTCATCTTTGTCCCATCTTCTTCTCTTACAGTCAAACACATACCCACACACAGACACACACGCATACGCATACACACATACTCTACCAGACACGGCTAGAGCCTAGAGCTTGTCCCGTCTGGAGCAGTGCCCCGCATGCCAATGTGTAGATCAATGTCGGATGTCACTATCTAGCGGGAAAATACCACCGCCTTCCCGTACATAACACGTACTACACTAATGGTATTAATGATCTCAGCAACTGTCGCGCCCAGATACAAGAGAATATCAATAATTCTGCAAAACTGTAGAGATGATGATTTCAGCAAAAATAATTTATCCAAATTATGAAGAAAGCTAAGGATATCGAATAATGCTGGCCTAAGGATCAAGACACTGACTAACATCAGTAAAGATTAAAATAGAACAAAAACCTTACGGAGTGACGACGATAAAAAGAGTGACAAGTTACTTTATAATGGAAATTAACCAATACCGGGGTAAATAAAATGCTGTATGTGTCATGTTGTCAATTTTAATTGACTTTGAGAAAAAGTTAAATAGGAGTACTCACATTTTTCTACGACGATTACGACAGTTGAAAGAAAAGAGTTGAGCTATGATGATGATACGGTCGACTTCGATCGAGCGAATGGCAATGAAAGAATTTGTGAGGCAACGTTATTTACGCCCAAATTTCCCTCGCACATCCAATTATTCAGCAAACAATTAGCGCCGAACGACACGTCTTCCATCCGGGCACTTCCCCCCTCGCGACGGAGATTAAAAAGTCACATGGCGCCGTGTAAAAAGAAAATAGGCGGCAATTGCTAACGGCCGCCCATTTGTCTCCGGAAATGACGCTGTCTACCCCGAGAGCGTCACCCTTGTCGCTGTCTCTTTGTCTCTCCTTTTCTCTCTCTCTCTCTCTCTCTCTCTCTCTCTCTCTCTTTATCTCTCCTTCTCTTCTCTCCTAGTGAGCATCCTCTTCCTTCTCTTCTTATGCCATCCACTATTTCAGATAATGCCAAGCATCTCATTCTCCTTCGTCTTGTTAATGATTTATATCTCGCCTACACGGGTAATTAGAGCATATTTCTTTCACCATGTTTCTCGCTAGTGGACAGGAGCGAACATTTTGCCTTTAGCACTAGTAATGTTTTCTCAGACCATCCGGCTCTTGTGTCGTAAACATCAAAACTTTCGTCGTAAACACGATAATTGAGATATTTTCCTTCTCACTCGCAATAAAATAATATTCTCCTGTGAGCATTTAGTTCCCGTGGTCTGAGCTGAAAGTCGTGACTCTACAATGAATGCTGCTACTCGACGAAAGCTGCTTTGAGAAGGTCGACATTCGGATAAAGAAGTAGTAAACAAGAGTATCTTAACATCCCAGCCGGGCCATTTAGGAACGACTTCACAATGTCAAGGAGTCTTTAAGAAATCGCCAGGTCACTCAGGTCGTCAGAACGTTATTTAACAAATGGCAAGCCCGCCTCGGCTCGGTTTCTTTCCAGACACGCTTCAAAGAGCTTGGATATGGATTGGAGCTTATGAGAGCGAGAAATGAACTGCTCAAGTTTAATGTCTGGGCTGTAAGAAATAAAGATAGCATAGTGGGATGTTAGGGCCTCCTGAAGTAAGCGAAACTTTTCATGAAAGAAAAGTGATAAAACGAGTCTATAAAATTAAGTCACAAAGCTGCAGAAATAATCTCGAGTTTCATTGTTCTTACGGGAGATGAACAAGAGTGACTTCGTAATTTTGCGGAGAAAAGTCAGTAGATAAAATTTAACCATCAAATGTGACATAAAATACTTAATCTCGCAGAGAACTTCAGGTACCTAAAGATTCAGATGAGACCATTCTAGTACCTGTTATTTCCGTTCGTTACGATTATTTTGACGACACTCGTAAAAAAATACGTCCAATAATATTCTCTTCTGTTGAAATCACGTCTAAATGAACTTCCTTGATTTACTTTGGTAAATTCCCATTTTTTAAAGGGTTCCTTTTACTACTTTTCAAAATCATTGCTGGTATACGTATTACAACACTTTATCGAATAGTCATAATAATGTAGTATTATTACTACCTTCTGTTCTGTGAGTTCAAAATACGAACAACATAATTATTTCATATTACAGCTTCAGTTAGACCGGTGTAGGTTGCGTTCGCAATTGAGACAAGGGAAGGGATAATAGACGTGGTTTTGTGAAATGCTTGCACCCCTGCCAGAGATTATTGATTTTTTTCGATTTGACTTAGTGAGATTTGAAAGTTTGGAAATCGGTTGGGTTCTAAATTTTTTACACTCAGAGAGAGGTCCTATTAAGCTCATTTTTAATGGAGGGGAAATTCAGGAGACGAAATTCTTACCATTATTTTGTAAGCTGCTTGCGTGGCTCATGACCTGAATGTTAGCTTTCTGTAAGGCGGTCACGGGTTTTATTCCTGGCCGGGACAAAAATTAAGCTGTAGCAATCGAACACAAATAGTTTGTTTCTGCTACTGTGTGCAGAAAGAAAAGTTCTGGTAGGACAAGTTTGCTAGATTCGGTAAAGCGGATACGTGATACTCGCCACATGTCTCCATTACCCCCATACTTGGTAATAAAAAAACAGGTCCACAAAACACCGCTTGCTGCAAAATGTCCGATTAATCCGATGCTAAATGCCAAATACATGCGTACGTATTTTCCTAAGCTTCTTCTTTCGCTCAAAAAGGGCTACTACAGTAAGAACTACTTTGTTGTATCTACCATTGTGCACGTGCACAAGTGAGACAAATTTGGCGGTGAAGCTGAGACTCTTCAAGTCCTCTGGAAATTTCGTTGTCAAAGTAATTATGAGGAACATCACAAATTATTGCAGTACGTGAGTTATTCGTGAAGTCACGGAATGTGCAGTTCATTTTATCAATGGAATGAATAAGTCTTCACAATATCGACATTGATCGTCAATGAAGATTCATTTGAAAGTTGATAAAGCTATTTCCTACGGAGCGTGGATAGCCGAGGTCGCTAAGGCTGAAGAGACGCGGGTTCAAATCCCGCCCGGGATGGGTCCGTATACAGTTATTGGAGCTGTTGAAGTTACCCGCCATGTTTCTTGCAGCGGTCACTTAGTAGACCTTAGTAGTTGAAAAGCGATCTTTAATAAGTTTAAAAAAATTGAGGGAAAAGCTGTTTCTTAGGGTTGGAGGCCCTTTTTAAAGGGTGAAGCTAAGCTATTTCCTGTGGATAGAGAATATTACCGATGAGCAATTTAAAGCTTTTTACTGGAGGGGATAAGATGGAGTTTGGTTGGCGAATCAGGTTCACTTTCTTTTTTAACAACGCTGATACTCGCAAGCACAACTTTGTATGGTTTATCCTATTAAAAACAATGAATAACTAGTTTTGTAGATTTTTCTCCCTACAAGTTTGATGACAATCCCATTTGACGTAAAAAACGTATAAAATTAAATATTTACGAAAAATGTTTTTGTTTTCGATGCGTAATCTAAAATGTCTCAAAAACTATTAGTCGTAAAAATATGTTAATAACCAGTGCTGTGGGAAATTCTTAATCTCTTCAACTCCGGTATTAAGGATATTCAACGTAAGATGAATAGGTAGCTGGTATTACCGAAAAATTAATTTTCATCACTTTCGACCTCTAATATTTTGAAATGCACACGTGATATCACTTCGAAAGTTTCACCTCATTTATAAAGCGGCTAGAAAAACGTTTTATGAAAAATCAAGTTCAAGGGAATTTTGTCCGCAGATGAAACGTAAGTTGACTAGGCTATAAAAAGATTTTTTGTTTGTGTACTTTTCTTGGTCTTAAGAGGGAACTAGAAATTAGCACAGTAAGTGTTTTGTAGGCTGAACACTCCAATTCAAAGCCTAATGCCGTAGCGACTGAGCCACCTGGGCACAAAAAAAATGGAAATGAGCCTAATGGACGAATAATCTTTGATAAACTGCAAGTGCATGTTCGAGCCTAGCCACAAAAACATTTCCCCAGGTGAGGCTCGAACTCACAACCCCGGCATATCTCAGTCACTGTCCTATAAGTACCGTGCGCTAACCAATCGCGCCACTAGGGAGATGGTTACGAGAAACGAAGGAGACAGGGTCGTTGGTGTTCCCTTGGCGTTTCGGTGGTGGCGGTGTCGCTGGCCCGAACACCTCGTTCCCTGACGCAAAGGCGCATTGAGAAGCGAGGGAAAATAATCATTTGTATTTGAAACTGGAGAAACGTTATCAATGACATCAAAACATTCCCCAGGTGAGGCTCGAACTCACAACCCCGGCATATCTCAGTTACTGTCCTATAAGTACCGTGCGCTAACCAATTGCGCCACTGGGGAGTTGGTAACAAGTTACGAAGGAGTCAGGATCGTTGGTGCTTCCTTCGCATTGGTATATGCGGGGATGGCATCGGCGCTGGGCAAAACCCGCCTCGTTCCCTGACGCAAAGGCGCATTGAGAAGCGAGGGAAAATAATCATTTGTATTTGAAACTGGGAAAACGTTATCAATGACATCAAAACATTCCCCAGGTGAGGCTCGAACTCACAACCCCGGCATTTCTCAGCTACTGTCCTATAAGTACCGTGCGCTAACCAATTGCGCCATTGGGGAGTTCGTTACAAGTTACGAAGGAGTGAGGATCTTTCGTGCTTCCTTCGCATTGGTATATGCGGGGGTGGCATTAGTGCTGGGCGAAACCCGCCTCGTTCCCTGACGCAAAGGCGCATTGAGAAGCGAGGGAAAATAATCATTTGTATTTGAAACTGGAGAAACGTTATCAATGACATCAAAACATTCCCCAGGTGAGGCTCGAACTCACAACCCCGGCATTGCTCAGCTACTGTCCTATAAGTACCGTGCGCTAACCAATTGCGCCACTGGGGAGTTGGTTATAAGTTACGAAGGAGTCAGGATCGTTGGTGCTTCCTTCGCATTGGTATATGCGGGGGTGGCATTAGTGCTGGGCGAAACCCGCCTCGTTCCCTGACGCAAAGGCGCATTGAGAAGCGAGGGAAAATAATCATTTGTATTTGAAACTGGAGAAACGTTATCAATGATATCAAAACATTCCCCAGGTGAGGCTCGAACTCACAACCCCGGCATTGCTCAGCTACTGTCCTATAAGTACCGTGCGCTAACCAATTGCGCCACTGGGGAGTTGGTTATAAGTTACGAGGGAGTCAGGATCTTTGGTGCTTCCTTCGCATTGGTATATGCGGGGGTGGCATTGGCGCTGGGCGAAACCCACCTCGTTCCCTGACGCAAAGGCGCATTGAGGAGCGAGGGAAAATAATCATTTGTATTTGATACTGGAGAAACGTTATCAATGACATCAAAACATTCCCCAGGTGAGGCTCGAACTCACAACCCCGGCATTGCTCAGCTACTGTCCTATAAGTACCGTGCGCTAACCAATTGCGCCACTGGGGAGTTGGTTATAAGTTACGAGGGAGTCAGGATCGTTGGTGCTTCCTTCGCATTGGTATATGCGGGGGTGGCATTGGCGCTGGGCGAAACCCGCCTCGTTCCCTGACGCAAAGGCGCATTGAGAAGCGAGGGAAAATAATCATTTGTATTTGATACTGGAGAAACGTTATCAATGACATCAAAACATTCCCCAGGTGAGGCTCGAACTCACAACCCCGGCATTCCTCAGCTACTGTCCTTTAAGTACCGTTCGCTAACCGATTGCGCCACTGGGGACCTGTGTGACTTACAATAGTGTCAATAAGTCACGACAATAAATCGTGAACAGGACTTACAAATTTTATCCAAACTAATGTTGGATGTAAATTGGATTGTCTGTTGCCATCAGAGTAAATTATGAATTATATTATTATTTTCATTTGTATGGTAAATATATCTGACGGCTCTTTTAGTATTGGTTCGTTTTAAAACTCTGGAAAATGTTCTAATTCGGAAGGGGGCTTGTGCTATTTCATCCATCGATCAGATTAGCGATGTCTTATTGCATTATTTATATATTTTATCACATTATTTTTTGTTGATAGGGAATATTGTTTATAAATATGTATCTGTAACAATGTAAAACTATCCAATTAAAGGAACCAAATACCAATTATTTGATGGAAGTTAATAAAGAATATTTCTTTCTAAATTTGTCACTAGCTTGTCAGCTAGATCGAATTCTGTCGTCTGGACGAGAAATTCCGCAATCGGCTGCTCGGATCGGTAGTTTCCGTGGTTTCTTCGATCAACACCTTTCGAATGCCAGAACAAACTGGCCACGGTCTCCGCGCGACTTTTCCTCCCTCTTCCGTGATCTATTCTCACTCCTTACACACACTTACACTAACATACACTATACTACCACACGTGCCGGGAGACCGTTCAGGAGCTTAGAGCTTGTTCCGGCGGGTGAGGGTTTGTTCCCTCTCTTGTGGGAGATACGTGGTTGGGAAGAACCCTGCTAGGCGAGGGTAGGTCGACGCCGGATCTCGCCAGCCAGCGGTTGAAAATCACCACCATCTTCCGATGAAAAAATATGCACTACACTTACGAGACTAACGACCTTGTTGGCGTGCTCGGAATTACAACCAACCAACCAACCTAAAATTTCGTACGTTTTTATTCATATGCCTTTAAAGGTTTTAATTTTTTAATTCAATTCATATTTTTCAGAATATCTTGAAGTATTTTTCCATTTCATTAATTAATTTCACTTAATAATGGATGAAAATTCTTTGCTTTTTGCCTCAAGGCAGATAAAAATTACGACTCTTGTTTCACTCGAAATAGTTCGTAATATTAAATATAATATATTTCATACATAAATAAAAGCGTAATGTTCCTTAAACACGAGAGACATCGCTCGTAGAGGAGTTGTAAAATATAGGCAACACACAGCATTTTTCCCGATGTTCCTTTCGAACAAAAGATAGTGTAATAAAACAACAGACGCTCTTATAAAAAAATTATTTTATTTTTTCTAAATATAATTTTAAGATAACAAATTGACGTTTTTTCTTACGTAATGGATGGTGTGTATCTGTGGATAATAGCGAAATATTTTGCCCAATAAATAGCATCTCATAATTAATACTAAAAATTGTTTAAAGCTCAGTTTATAAGGTGAGTCGTCATGTCGGTAAATATAATCCAAACGTAATTATACGATTCTATTAAATAAATAGTACACATTTAATTAATAGAAATTAAATGTATTTAAAAAATAATATAAAAATACTAACCGCATCGGATCCAATCCAGCATGTGTGCTCCTGCCCATTCCTTCCACACAAAAATGTAGATAGAAAGATAGGATCATTCATCAGTGTCCACGCCCTGTCAGGGTGTTGGTGCAAACTTGAGACCCGCCGATACACGACGGGTTAGTTCATTCCCGACCATTACTCGCCGTCGATCAAGAGGAGGTAACCCTTTCAATCCTCTTCGTGGGCCATGGGCAGCTTCCGCACGCGAGCACCTAGTGGCGCTGTTAGTCGGCGCGGCCATCGCATGTAACTACGAGCTTCAGTCACGTACCCCATTCTTGCTATTTATTAGACTATGTTGTCAGTTTGATACGTACTGAAACAGGGAAAGGACGAAATGAAATGAATAGCACAGTAAATTATGTCGCTTTTCCTGCTCTTCTTATGAGAATGTGTTGTCAGTGTGAAGCATAGAGCAAGAGAGAAATAGCGAAAGTGAGATGTGTAGCACAGTAACTTAAGACTATTTCCTGCAATCTTATGAAGTACTGCGTACAAAAATGACATAATTAGTTGCGTATGATTCTATCGTATAAATAATTAATTTTTAAAAATAAATAATAAGCCAATGATGAAAATATTATTTGGCAGTTTGAGTGGCGAGTATACTATAGTAAATGAAGGAAAAGCATTGAAATCATGTGAACAATAGGATCTCGATTTTTTCGGTCATAAAATTCGAATTTATGATTCTTTTGAGCTACAACTTCGCACACATGCCAGAAATAGATATAGAGATTTTTTCCTTAAAGAAAATCTTTTCTTAAAACTCATCTCTTTAAAAATGGTAATGTACAAGTTTTTGAAAAAACGAGTGATTTTAGCATAATTTGTGTTGAAAATTTACGTAACTTGTAAAAAAACAAACATTTCTCAAACACCGCCCCAAATTCGTTCTTCTTCTGATGATTTGTACTACGAAGGAAAACACCCAGCGAGAGTGACGAATCCAGAGTAACTTCAAACCAAGTTCACTCCAGAATCTAGGCAGCAGAAATGAAATTTATGAGAAGCTCTCAAGGCTATTCAATTTTAGATAAACAAAAAATATTGAGGTAATAAGTTTGTAGTCAAACTACTTCTGGAAAAACGGGAGAGAAATAAGAAGAGGTGGTGAGAACATCTAGGAAGGATACCAAATAGCACACTACCAGCACTCAACTATAGATGCACAGGAAGGCGAGTTGAAAGACGGCTAAGGAGGAAGTGGACAGCGGAAAAGGTTCCAAGAACCTAACCCTAGAAGTGTACAGAAAAGAATTAGGTATGCTACAATTAGTCTATGCCCTTTTAGTCTATGCTAGAAGGGCCGTAGAAGAAAAAGTTTTTAGAGAGTACGTCTTCGCGAAGCCAAGGAAGAAGAAGAAGAAGGAGGAGGAAGAAGGAGAAGGAGAAGGAGGAGAGAAGGAAAAGGAAAAGGAAAAGGAGAAGGAGAAGGAGAAGGAGAAGGAGAAGGAGAAGGAGAAGGAGAAGGAGAAGGAGAAGGAGAAGGAGAAGGAGAAGGAGAAGGAGAAGGAGAAGGAGAAGGAGAAGGAGAAAGAGAAGGAGAAGGAGAAGGAGAAGGAGAACAACAACAACAACAACAATAACAACAAGTAGCACAGCGGTTTCTGCGCGCTCCTCTCCCGCCAGACAAGTTCCGTTCGCAGCTTGCGCACGCCAAGTGATGCAGTCCCTCTCCTCTCGCGCCAGTACTTCAGGCACCTGTCGTCGAGCGCGCCACTTGTCGGCTCCCCCGACGCACTGGTAAGAGTCGACGTTCCTCTTTCCTATAGATCGCATCAATCTTATAGTTTAAACAAAAAATGCCACAAATCTTAGACAATATCACGTGGCATTGGCTTAATGGTCCTGTTGGAATGAAATACCGTCGAAGCACAAGAAAGATCAATTTGGTTGGTTGGTTAGTGATTCCGGGCGCGTCCCGTAAGCCCCCGTTTGTCCCGTAAGCGTAGTGCGTGATTTTTCTTCGGGAGATGGCGGTGATCTTCCCCCGCTGGATGGCGAGATCCAGCGGCGACCTACCGTCGGCTAGTGGGGTTTCCCCCTAACCAGGACTCTCCGACCAGCGGGGCACCGCCCCAGCCGGGACAAGCTCTAAGCTCCCGACCCGTCTCTCAGAATATGTGGTAGTGTAATGCATGTTAGTGTAAGTGTGTTAGGAAGTTCAAAAATACTCAATTTGCAAGAGAATTATTTTAAAACGAGTAGATTCGTTAATATTTAACAGCCAAAGACAAAGTTTGATACTCCAAGTATGGATGTTGTGTAAATTATGTTTGTGGAATTCTTACTAATAAAATAGGAATACGCTGCAACCATAATAAACACATTTTTCATTATTTAAGTAAAAAGCATTGAACGGAGTATATATTTTTACTTTAAACAGTGTAAACTGGTTGCCTGGAATCTGAAGGAAAATAATCAAAGGTTATTGAGTGTTTAATTATATCGAAATTCCAACCCCACAAAAATAAATACGTTTCAGAGTGAAAAGAACAGCTTTCAAGGGTTGAGCCGCCGAACATTTCTTGTTACAAATGCACATAATTAATATAACGTGGAAGCACTGATAAATATTCATGAGGAGAGAAAATATTTTTAATTAGCCCACAAAGCTCTTTGAGAGAAACAAATTTCCGAACGTTTTTCAGTGAACTGCTCTAAGTAACTTCTTCCATATTGCTTTATTTTTTTAAAAAATCGAGGTATTTCCCTAAGATTCCCGGGAAATTTAAAAAGTAATGTCATTTTGCAAACAAATACCGTGACGTCAAAAAGTGATAACTACAGAAACTTCTACAGATCTAATTCTATAAAAATTTGTAATTAATTGTATTTGTTTTTAAATCATCTTCAAGCAGAAAGAAATTTTCATCAACGATTATTATTCATCAATTATTTTAAATATTAAAAAATAAAACTTGAAAAATGTGAAATTTCAAAATTAAAAGGCTGATTCTAATTTATAAATCATTCAATAGGATGTGAAAGTATTTTAAATCGTGCAAAAAATTAGCGAAGAAGACATTGACATTATCCGTATAATACAAAAAATATTAAAACAAAACTGTGGCAACTTGCTAATTGTTCTACAGAGAATAAAATATGTTGAAAATTGTATTTATCTGAATCAACTAATGAAAATGATGGCATTCCCTGACAGATCGTTGGTGTCAGTACAGAATATATCTGTACGTTTTTTAACTCATCCAACAATACTGTGTGATAAAGTTTGCAAAAATACCTTGAATAAAACGTTCAAAACATTTTTAAAAAGGAAAAATCAAAATGTTAGTGATGCAAGAGATGTATCAGATATGTTTTAACTCATATTTGTTCTTTCAAATTGTCAGGGACAAGTTTCTATAGACTCAAGACTACAAATAGTATTTTGTATAATAAAGTTAGTAGGTGTGTTAAAGATTTTATGTGTTACTTTAATATTCGAGCAACGAATGATGCTATGTAAAGTTACGAATTTAAAATGAATCGAAATGTGCTTTACATCTTTTCATTGAAATAAGATTTCTGCGAGCCTTTAGCGAGAATTAAATATTTTTCTTTATCTCACTTCCTAATCGTTTTCTAAATATTGTTAATTTTCGTTAATTTCAGTATTGTTAATTGCTAAATATTGTTCGTGTTCTAAATTTATTTCATTGTATACTTTGTATACTGAACTCGTTTCAGTTACGGAATCCTTGAAAGTTCTGAATATAAGTGATCGCCAATACACCAGCCTACAATCGACTTCACAGAATGTAAATACATAAATATAAATATATGATACGTAAATTCGCATTTCGCTTTTAAGAATTCAAACCTGAAAATGATATCGCTCGGTTTTTTGGTAATTTTTTTGTACTGTTTTACCCATACGCTACCGTCAACCCACATCCTTTACACCGCAACTACTCACGTTAACACCTTTGCACGATTGCAATCCGACCACAGCGCCATCGCCGCTGAAACGGTTCGTCCGTGAAGTGACGTCAGGCGCAAGTTCTGCGAGCTGCTCATGAACACATCCCACCCCAGACCCTCCGCCACCGCTTCGTCTGCATCGACACAGCCCCCGTTACCGCTACCGTTGCCACCACCCCCTCCACCGAGGCCGCCTGGCAAATATCCCCCCCCCCCGGGGCCCCCCGCCCCGCTCCCATCGGATAAGAACGCAAGGACGTCCGGGTCGGGGGTCGCCCCGCCGCCGCCGCCGGTGCACGTGAGCCGCGCGCGTGCGCCCGCTTCCTCGGCATCCGGGGTCACCCGACACGAGACCGCAGCGGCGGCGGCGGTGGTGGCATTGGAGGCGGAGGCGGAGGCGGAGGCGGAGGCGGAGGCGGAGGCGGTGGCGGTGGCAGTGGCAGTGGCGGTGGCGGTGGCGGTGGCGGTGGCGGTGGCGGTGGCGGTGGCGGTGGCGGTGGCGGTGGCGGTGGCGGTGGCGGTGGCGGTGGCGGTGGCGGTGGCGGTGGCGGTGGCGGTGGCGGTGGCGAGCCCTGAGCCCTATTAACCTACCTTCCAATATTTCATCAATTGGTCGTTAAGAATTCTTCATGTGACTGATTACTAGTGATTCTGCCCGCGCTAACTGCTTATGTGGTTAGTCCCCTACGGGTAGCGCATTTGTTTTCTCGGGAGGTGGCGGTGATCTTGCCTTGCTGGATGGCGAGATCCGTCGCCAACCTACCGTCGGTTGGCGGGGTTTGCCCTGACCAGATATTTCAGATTATCAGCGGGGCACCACCCCAACAAGCTCTAAGCTTCGGACCGATCTCCCGGCATGTGGGGTGGTGTAGGGCATGTAAGGGTAAGTGTGTGTGTAAGGGGAGAGGATAGGCCAAGAAAGGGGAGAGAAAGATCGCGCGTGGTCCGTGATGCGTTTGTTAGGGTTTGTTAGGGTTCCGTCATTCGCCTCATGTTGATCGGAAAAAAACACGGAAATAGCCGATTGGCTACAACCGGACGCTAGAATTCTCCTCCAGACAGTGAGAGAACTCGATCCAGCTATCTGGTGGCTAGCGTCGAAAACCCGGCCACTGTACGAACTCTAACCCCAAGATCTTCCGGACAGAGGCACTGTAGTTGGTGCCCTGAGCCACCTCACAGGGTGTGTTGATGGAGGAGGCGATGGCGGAGTCAATGGCGTTGGCGACGAAGGTGCTGTAGCAGCCGGTGGCAGTGGCAATGGCGGTAGTAGTGCAGAAGCCGGTTGCGGTGCAGATGGTGGCGGGGGATGCGGTGCAGTGGAGGCGGCTGTGGCGATGGCGACAAAGAAGACTGCGGCGGTGAAGGAGGAGGCGGCAGTAGCGGTGGAAACGACGGCGTGGCGTTGTCGGTAGTGGCGGCGATGGAGCAAGCGGAGGCTGCGCCGCTCGCCGGCCGCCGCGGCCGTCCGCGCTGCTCTTCCCGCTCGCATCCGCGTACCGGAGACGCCAAAAGGCGCGCCATCGACCAAAATAAGGCGAATTACAAGACGCGCTCGGCGCCGACGGGCGTCGCATCCTGTGCGCCCAAGGCCGAGCGATTAGCCAGCGGGGCACAATGTGGTGTAGGAGCGATTACTCGGCTCGTGGTTTGTGCTGTGGTTGATCTAATGGTCAATTAACGGGTTCGAGATTAAATTGGGAAGGTGAGGAATTCTTGGTTTTAGAATTTTCGCCGTTACAATCGCCCGGTGTGTCTACCAATTTAAAAGAATTTCATCAAGAAAAACATACAGCCAAAGTGAAAGATATATAAAAAATATTTTTCCGGGGATAATTTTGTCCAGAAATCAATTCAAGACAGTTATTTTTCTATCTAAAATATGACTTAATAATAACAACTAGGAGAATCGAGTTTTATCCATCTGATATTCTCGGGGCAATTTCCTGGCAAAATTGTTGGTAACATTGGAATGAAACGAGCGACAAGAAGAAAGAAATATTTGTCTACTGTATGTTTAAATTTTATTCGATTTACTGTTATCTTTGAGAACTGTTTAATAATTGACATATTTGATCATACCCTTTAGTGTTAACACATTTGAAAGTATGGGTGAAAAAGAGAAAATTCTAAAATCGATAAACTCAATTGATAAATTGGAAAAATCAGTTCAAATCGTAAAATATTTGACGTAACAAAAAATGATTTAGAAGTTTCAATTCAGCACACCAGTTCAGAAATTTGTTTAATTTCTTTTCATCGACAAATGTTAATTTAGTCCGCCTTTCGTTCGACGTTCAAATGAAATAAAATTAGTGTATTTTCGTATGCTTTTGAACAATATTAATCACAAATAGTTCAAAAGTTTCAAAATATCAATTAATTTAAATATAAAAACTTTCAAGCATTTAATAAGTTCTATTAAATTTTAAAAATTTTTTTTTTTGGAATAATGTTGTAGAATATGAGTTCACGATAATTAAACTATTAAACATTCAGAATCACAAAAGGTTTTATTTAATTTAATAAATTTTAAAAACTTATTTTTATACTGATTTACCCGCTTCCATTGTGACTTTTCCTTCCCGAGGTCAAAGTATTTTGCACTTCATTTGCCCTAGCAAAGGTCAACGCATCTCCTTTGCATCTTCCCTCTCGGATGGAGTAAATGGTATTCCACGCCTCGTTCCCAGAAGGCAAAATGAAGGTATTTGTTCACCTCTCACTCACGCCGCCTGACTCATAAATACATGCAGCTGCGGAATACCAGCTAACAACATCTGTAATTTAAGTAGCCAGAAGAAAAAACCTTTTTTCTTCTGACTACTTAAACCTTGTCGTACTTTTAGTATTATTGCCTCAATCATAGAAATTGTCTCTTTATTCTGAAAACACTTATTCTGGAAACATCCTTCAATATTTAATGTATGTTTACACCTGTAATTTGAATGATGTGGAAGATGTATCTTTGAAATTCTATTAGTCAGATATTTGTTTTCAATATAAGGAGACGTAAAGGAAAAAAGATTTTCTAGTAATGCAATATAAATTCACTTCAATAAATGGCTTCAATTCATGGCTCATGTCAATACATTTAATCGCTATTGTATTATTGTATTATGTCGCATTAATTCCCATTATTTTCAAGAACAAAATTTAAAAATAAATAGGCGCTCCCTGATTTGTATGAACTATCAAATACGGAGTGATTAAAATGTACATCTGCAAATATCAGTTTTCTCTAACCTTCTTTCCCCCTAAAATAAGTAGAAACACAAATCCATTTGAGATGAAAGATCCATTTCGATCTCCTCTCCATTTTTCTGAGTGAAATTAAAGTACAGCGTAAAAATTATAAATTTGTAAATATTTTTACCGCAAATGCAAGATACATCATCTTTTTAAAACACTGAGGGGTTTGTTTAGAAAGACATTTGAGCTTTCTTCTCAACCAAATTTTGTGATATTTTCTTTAAAAGAAAAGTTGATGAGTTTGTTCTTATTAACCGGCTTTTTGATACAAAGACTAAATTTTAATATCTTAAAATCTACAGAGAGAAATCTTATCTGCCGTCGCATTCATTACGACATTTCAAAGACTATTTTCAACAGTTAACCTTGCTAAGTTTTAAGATATGAATCGATCAAAAGAAGTCGTTTCGACTGGATAGTGAGGTTATAATTAGTAAAGCAAAGGTAGCGAGGGTTTGAAGTTCAAAGAATATTGAGTGTTTTACATTCCTTCACATGTGAGCGTATATAAACTCGATATCCAGGAATCATCTGACACATATGCACATATGCATCTGACACATGCATCTGAGGAAACTACAACATCAATGTATTGCATACACATACAAATACTGGAAAATATCTAATATTTTAATTACATTTTCAGAAACATATATAATTTGTAAATATCATATTTCATTATTCTTGGAGAATAAATACTGAACGATGCGACACTATGTTTTCATATTTTTTAGGGTTATCAATTGTCCATTTAGGGCATAATTACATAGTTGAATGTTTGTCTTGTAACTTTTCTACAGCACGTCTTTTGACGTAATCGCCTGGTTCGACTAGATTTTATTATTTGAGGATTAATTTTCACTTTGATGAAAATAATACACCTAATAATTATTACAAAAATGTGTCGAGAAGGATCATTTTTCATCAACTCTTTCTCCCCTCGTTTGCTTTCGCCACCCAGAAGCGAAAACACCGAAGAGGATATTGTTTTAATGAGCACGTGTTTTTAACATGGGTACTATGAGTATAAGTGTAAGTCGTAACCTTTCTTCGTGTGTACCTCTTAGATCTCTTATAATTATTGGAATTTAAAACTCTTTGGGTCCACCCAAAAAATATCATGAATATCCACAATCAAAACTCCTCTGTTAGATTTAGTATTAAACTTGTAGTGCTAGACTTCAGTAATTTCCGCACTATCAAATTTCGTGTATCTAGCGATGGTTACATCATAGAAATTCAAGATTTCCCTGATAAAATGTCATTATACTATAAAGTCAAAAATGATGTATGATCATCTGACAACAAAAGTAAATTTCAAATATTGTTATTAAATACCATTGAAATTTGGAAACTGTTTAATGAAATTGGCTATAATAATATTAAGTGCAGCATACTAAATTTGACATATTACTACAACGGTGAAAAAGTGTTAAAAGTTTTGCCATTTTTATTTATATCTAAGCAAGTTACGTCTGCGCAGTTTAAATTTTATAAGAGGCCACACTATATATGTTTTTTATGCATTATGACTTACTAGGTCCCATCATAATTTATTCTGATTAATTAATATGTCTCTAAAACTAACAATTTTCCAACAGCGTGTTGCTTGTGTAAGAGTCAAAAGTTTTTTCCCTTTAAGGTTTATTATTATTTAAAGGTTATTAGCGACGTCATTTTGACCTAATTGAACTGATCAGAATATTATCTAATTCACACAGTATTCAATCACCAATATATTAATAACTAAATAGAAGAATTCTCGTGGAAACCTGATTGTCTCCCTCAAATCAAACAATAGTTCTAGTTTTTACTTAAAAGATTCCCCAGGTGAGGCTCGAACTCACAACCCCGGCATGTCTCAGTTACTGTCATATAAGTACCGTGCGCTAACCAATTGCGCCACTGGGGAGATAACAGCAACATTTCGGTAGTAAAGAACCTTGTGGTTCATGAAATACTAGACAATACAAAACGAAAATCCGTTGACACTCATACTTTCCGCTGTATTAATTAAAATCCTGCTTGAAATTAGCTGCTTAAAACCAATGGTCACTGAACAGGAACTTTATATCTGTACTCTTTAGTTAACAATTATTAACGTACAGATGCATTTCCGAGCAAACTAGCCGACCTCACTGCGTAAAGTAAATTTTCATTTTCTTAATTCGAAAATTCCTTTATCATTTAAGGTCAGCAAATAAATAATCCAAATGAAAAATAAAATCTCAGGAACTTACGTAATCCTAAATCATATTTCCTGTGAATATCAACTTGACCTTCTCTAAAAATTCCCTAGCTGAGGCTCGAACTCACACCCCCGGCATTCCTCAGTTACTGTCTTACAAGTACCGCGCGCTAACCAATTGCGCCACTGGGGAGATGGTTACAAGTAACGAAGGAGTAAGGGTCGTTCCTGCGTTGGCGTTGGTGTTTGCGGTGGTTGCGGTGACGCTGGCCGAAACCCGCCTCATTCCCGGCCGCAAAAGCGCCTTGATAAGCGAGGGAATAGAATCAATTGTATTTGATTCTGTAGAAAACTTATATATGATATCAAAACATTCCCCAGGTGAGGCTCGAACTCACAACCCCGGCATTTCTCAGCTACTGTCCTATAAGTACCGTGCGCTAACCAATTGCGCCACTGGGGAGATGGTTACAGGTAATGAAATAGTCAGGGTCGTTGGTGCTTCCTTCGCGTTGGTGTATGCCGGGGTGGCGGTGGCGCAGAGCTAAACCGGCCTCGTTTCCGTCCGCGAAAGCGCCTTGAAAAGCGAAGGAATAGACTCATTTGTATTTGATTCAGGAGAAAAGTTACCAATGATATCAAAACATTCCCCAGGTGAGGCTCGAACTCACAACCCCGGCATTTCTCAGCTACTGTCCTATAAGTACCGTGCGCTAATCAATTGCGCCACTGGAGAGATGGTTACGAGTAACGAAGGAGTCAGGGTCGTTGATGCTGCGTTGGCGTTGGTGTTTACGGGGGTTGCGGTGACGCTGGCCGAAACCCGCCTCGTTCCCGGCCGCAAAAGCGCCTTGAAAAGCGAAGGAATAGAATCATTTGTATTTGATTCAGGAGAAAAGTTATCAATGATATCATAACATTCCTCAGGTGAAGCTCGAACTCACAACCCCGGCATTTCTCAGCTACTGTCCTATAAGTACCGTGCGCTAACCAATTGCGCCACTGGGGAGATGGTTACGAGTAACGAAGGAGTAAGGGTCGTTCCTGCGTTGGCGTTGGTGTTTGCGGGGTTGCGTGCCGCTGGCGAAACCGCCTCGTTCCCGGCCGCCAAAGCGCCTTGAAAAGCGAGGGAATATAATCATTTGTATTTGATTCTGTAGAAAACTTATCAATGATATCAAAACCTTCCCCAGGTGAGGCTCGAACTCACAACCCCGGCATTTCTCAGCTACTGTCCTATAAGTACCGTGCGCTAACCAATTGCACCACTTGGGAGATGGTTACGAGTAACGAAGGAGTCAGGGTCGTTGATGCTGCGTTGGCGTTGGTGTTTGCGGGGGTTGCGGTGCCGCTGGCCGAAACCCGCCTCGTTCCCGGCCGCCAAAGCGCCTTGAAAAGCGAGGGAATATAATCATTTGTATTTGATTCTGTAGAAAACTTATCAATGATATCAAAACCTTCCCCAGGTGAGGCTCGAACTCACAACCCCGGCATTTCTCAGCTACTGTCCTATAAGTACCGTGCGCTAACCAATTGCGCCACTGGGGAGATGGTTACGAGTAACGAAGGAGTAAGGGTCGTTCCTGCGTTGGCGTTGGTGTTTGCGGGGGTTGCGGTGCCGCTGGCCGAAACCCGCCTCGTTCCCGGCCGCCAAAGCGCCTTGAAAAGCGAGGGAATATAATCATTTGTATTTGATTCTGTAGAAAACTTATCAATGATATCAAAACCTTCCCCAGGTGAGGCTCGAACTCACAACCCCGGCATTTCTCAGCTACTGTCCTATAAGTACCGTGCGCTAACCAATTGCACCACTTGGGAGATGGTTACGAGTAACGAAGGAGTCAGGGTCGTTGATGCTGCGTTGGCGTTGGTGTTTGCGGGGGTTGCGGTGCCGCTGGCCGAAACCCGCCTCGTTCCCGGCCGCCAAAGCGCCTTGAAAAGCGAGGGAATAGAATCATTTGTATTTGATTCTGTAGAAAACTTATCAATGATATCAAAACCTTCCCCAGGTGAGGCTCGAACTCACAACCCCGGCATTTCTCAGCTACTGTCCTATAAGTACCGTGCGCTAACCAATTGCACCACTTGGGAGATGGTTACGAGTAACGAAGGAGTCAGGGTCGTTGATGCTGCGTTGGCGTTGGTGTTTGCGGGGGTTGCGGTGCCGCTGGCCGAAACCCGCCTCGTTCCCGGCCGCCAAAGCGCCTTGAAAAGCGAGGGAATATAATCATTTGTATTTGATTCTGTAGAAAACTTATCAATGATATCAAAACCTTCCCCAGGTGAGGCTCGAACTCACAACCCCGGCATTTCTCAGCTACTGTCCTATAAGTACCGTGCGCAACCAATTGCGCCACTGGGGAGATGGTTACGAGTAACGAAGGAGTAAGGGTCGTTCCTGCGTTGGCGTTGGTGTTTGCGGGGGTTGCGGTGCCGCTGGCCGAAACCCGCCTCGTTCCCGGCCGCCAAAGCGCCTTGAAAAGCGAGGGAATAGAATCATTTGTATTTGATTCTGTAGAAAACTTATCAATGATATCAAAACCTTCCCCAGGTGAGGCTCGAACTCACAACCCCGGCATTTCTCAGCTACTGTCCTATAAGTACCGTGCGCTAACCAATTGCACCACTTGGGAGATGGTTACGAGTAACGAAGGAGTCAGGGTCGTTGATGCTGCGTTGGCGTTGGTGTTTGCGGGGGTTGCGGTGCCGCTGGCCGAAACCCGCCTCGTTCCCGGCCGCAAAAGCGCCTTGAAAAGCGAGGGAATAGAATCAATTGTATTTGATTCTGTAGAAAACTTATACATGATATCAAAACATTCCCCAAGTGAGGCTCGAACTCACAACCCCGGCATTTCTCAGCTACTGTCCTATAAGTACCGTGCGCTAACCAATTGCGCCACTGGGGAGATGGATGCAAGTAACTAAGGAGTCAGGGTCGTTCCTGCGTTGGCGTTGGTGTTTGCGGGGGTTGCGCTGACGCTGGCCGAAACCCGCCTCGTTCCCGGCCGCAAACGCGCCTTGAAAAACGAGGGAATAGAATCAATTGTATTTGATTCTGTAGAAAACTTATACATGATATCAAAACATTCCCCAGGTGAGGCTCGAACTCACAACCCCGGCATATCTCAGCTACTGTCCTATAAGTACCGTGCGCTAACCAATTGCGCCACTGGGGAGATGGTTACGCGTAACGAAGGAGTCAGGGTCGTTGATGCTGCGTTGGCGTTGGTGTTTGCGGGGGTTGCGGTGCCGCTGGCCGAAACCCGCCTCGTTCCCGGCCGCAAAAGGGCCTTGAAAAACGAGGGAATAGAATCAATTGTATTTGATTCTGTAGAAAACTTATACATGATATCAAAACATTCCCCAAGTGAGGCTCGAACTCACAACCCCGGCATTTCTCAGCTACTGTCCTATAAGTACCGTGCGCTAACCAATTGCGCCACTGGGGAGATGGATGCAAGTAACTAAGGAGTCAGGGTCGTTCCTGCGTTGGCGTTGGTGTTTGCGGGGGTTGCGCTGACGCTGGCCGAAACCCGCCTCGTTCCCGGCCGCAAACGCGCCTTGAAAAACGAGGGAATAGAATCAATTGTATTTGATTCTGTAGAAAACTTATACATGATATCAAAACATTCCCCAGGTGAGGCTCGAACTCACAACCCCGGCATTTCTCAGCTACTGTCCTATAAGTACCGTGCGCTAACCAATTGCGCCACAGGGGAGACGTTGCAACTTTTTCGCTATCATTATGTAGCTGAGCATAAATACACATAAGCAGAAAATTCCATTTTTATGAGAAGAATCAAATAAAATGTATTCCGCATGTAGGATATTTCGCGGTAGTTTTAATTGTTTGAGGCGTAGCTATTTGGATCCTTCGTTTGCAGATTTGAGAGAAAGCGGAATAGTATAATTATGTGCTTAAACGAAGGAAGAGCTAGAAAAATATGACTGGGTGAGTTTAGCTCAGAGTCAACATTGCCTCCTACTCTGCAGCGACTCTCCTAATGCCCTTGTCTTATAATCTCCCCTTACATACACTTACACTTACATACACTGCACCACCACACATGTCGGGACACCACTGGTTGGAAGCTTAGGGCTTGTCCCGGCTGGGGCGGCACCCGACGGGGGACAAGCCGACGGCGGGAGTGCGACGGCGGTGCATGTCAGCACCGGATCTCACGATCCATCACGAATAAAACACGAAGAAATCACGAATAAAACATATTCCGGGATAACACATTCACTACACTAACAGGATTAATTATCGTTGCAGCAGACGTGCTCGGAAACATCAATCAATCAAAGCAATCGGATGAAATGCACCTACTTTTGAAAAATAATACTCGAAAGCAAATGCACCTTATCTCAAAACTTTTTCATGTTTTAAAATTCAAGTTTCGAGAAACGTGTCAAATCGTTTTGGTCTTCTGCCAATACAATATTGTAATAATGTGACATTTCGTTAATCAGTCGGCCGAATCAGTTGCTTATAAAATAAAAGCAGTTTTCCAGGACAAGCCCTGTAAATACAGATCCTTACGTCGTCCACCTAAATCACTACTGGCTGATTTATTCACATTCTTTGGGAATAGTAAAATGGTCATGTGATGATTATGTAGTTCATAATGAAGTGAAGTATAAAGGGAAGGCAAACGATAAACTTTTCAATGAGCTTTTCCATACCTATTCAACTTACAAAAGTGTGTAAAAGGAAGTCGTTTGTTTCTTGGGGTGCACTGAGTTATTTTTGAATCCTTGATTAAAAGTAAATTTTATCAAGTCCTTGTAGCACATTCGTGTCATTGCTGCAAAGCGTTAAGTAGGTATGTTGAACTTCAACAATGACATAGTGACAGAATCCTCGAGATTTAATATTGATGTCATTGTCACTCTTTGAGCAATGATATCAACAAATTAAGTTAGAAATTTTATCCTTCCAAAGGAATAAAATCATTTTTGTCAGATGCAGAAACTGAATGGTTTTATTGTCGTCATAAAACGCTTTCCCGCCGTGGCATTGGAGAGAAAGGAAACTATTTTATTGCCAGGTTATTGCTCAGGTCAATTCTAAAATAAGTGTGTTGGTCCCTTGGTCTGATTTTCTCGCAAATATAGTCATCCAAATTGATCTGAATGAGTCTAGAGCATATAAAGGTATTGTTTATTAATACAAACAATTATTTGCAATGGTTAATGCAAACTTTAATCTGACAATGGTAAAGTTTCAATAATTTTTTTTGATACAACACAAGCTACGGGAAACAAATAATTTAAAAACTGTATTTCTATATACAGAAGAGAGAATTTAAGAAAATATAATATCATTAAGCACGTGCAAAAGAAAAAGCGTAGTCTTCGACACCATTGTCTAACTTTATCTCCCTTCTGTTGAACAGTACAATATCATTTAATGACTGAATATTGATATCAGTACGTTTACTCAGTTATTATCGTGTTTAAAGAGGAAAAGTGAAGGATAGAAGACAAGGAAGTCCAAAATTACTTTACCGACCTAGTGTGGTAATGAAGTACTACACTAGGGCGATAAAGTGCTTCATTAACGAAACTAATTATAATGGCTTAATGTTTGACTTTACCTAACCAAAGAGGATAAATGTTAATTCACGATAAAATAGAAAACTGGTACTCTTACTAAAATCGAAAAAAGATACTAAGTGTGGTCTGCAAATAAATTCTGTATTAAACAAAAAGTACGTTTGTATGATACATAATGAAATGTTTGATATTATAGTATGTTCCATCATATAAATAACTTTTGTTATTACGATAATTATTATCATTATTATAATGGAACATACACTTTCATTAAAAGTAGTTTCTGTATTCATGCAAATAATAATAATAATAATAGTAATAATAATATAATAATAATAATAATAATAATAATAATAATAATAATAATAATAAATGTGTCTGATATGTAGTGTTAGAGGTCCTGAAATAAATGAAGATCTTGCTCGTTACTTGCTCTGAGCCGTACGAGTGAGCCTAGCCACAATGACATCTGTGGCAGGTGAATGTTTCCCCCCCGCGTGGGAGAAGTGCATAAGTCATAATAAAATAATAATAATAATAATAATAATAATAATAATAATAATAATAATAATAATAATAATAACTGATACTATTCACATTTATTGTCGTGAAATTCCTTAGGTATTCTATAGAGAATACCCGAGGAACACGTTTCGATAGCAAAATGAGTGAGTGTTCTCAATAGATACGTGCCATGTTGGGTAGTAACTTCTATTTCTAAAATAATTTCCAATAGAATATTTATTCGGTTAATTTTGTTGTAGTTTATTTTTCGAGAACAATACAAAAAATTAAAGAAAAATGAACTACAATCAATGTGAAAACCCTATCGACTCTAATTCTACAAGATTGTATAAGCTTAGAAAGAAACTATAAAACGCATTTTTTTATTTAGTAAATGACTCGCGAAAAAACTGTGCCACCATATTACAAAAAATAAGGCGTCTATTGTCTCCACCTGCTTTAGATCCTCGATAACACCGGAAACCGTTCGGTCCACCGGAGGCGAGAAACGCACGCATAACATGACTAGGCAATTCGTCAGAATAACACCCACTTTCCGGGCCGGCTCCGATGTGAAGCTGAGGAGGGGGCCCAGTCCGAAAGCTTATCTGTGTAACGCCAACTCAAATATTTGCATACCGGCCGCTTTGTGACGGGCACCGAGTCAAAACATTCCTTTCCGCCGCACAAAAAGCCGAGCGCGGTTCACGTGCGAAGGAGGCGGGGGAAGGGGGTGGTGGGGAGAGCACGTGCTCACGTGCGAGCCCAGGGACGCAGTAGGGCGTGGCGGCGCCCCGCTGGTCACATGCACCGGCCACGCGCCTCACGCTACCGCCGCCTCCGTGGTCCACGCCCCCGCCGCATACCTCTGGGAGCCAACCACGATCCGCACCGCCTTGGTGTGGTTTTATTGGTAGAGGGGAGTGATTTTTCGACAGAAAAACTCGTATTCTGGGTCCCTGATGGGCAATTCTTGCTCCTAGTACGCAGGAAATAAATTCCTCTAATACTATGTGAAGACAGAATCCGTGTTTTGTGGCTCCTTGATACCGAAAAATGGAAAGTAAATAAAGCAGCAGCAGAACTTCGTTTTCCGCCCAGCAGCTACAAGCTCTGACGATGATGGCTACGCGATCGAGAAGATCTTAAGCAGAAATATAAAAATTGATACCAGACAACATGTTTTATTTACTTTGAATTAATAAGGTATTTGTATCACCAACAGTCTAATTAATTAACCGAAAAATTGGTTTATGATAAAACGTTTGTCAGTCCGCCTGAATGTGCACAACGTAGCAGCAAAATCGTAGGGAAGGTTTTTATCGAAATTGATATTACCCGACCGATCTGCCTGAAGTCGCGGCCCATTGAATTGTAAACGGATATTTGAATTTCTAGGAGTACTGTACATGAATCTCCAACGACATTTTTAAACTTTTCCCAAAAATGGCTCCAATTTTTTTAAATTTTTTCTCCGATAGTGTTTCTAAAAAATTGGCGCTCGGCCAATTTTTGTTGAACTCATTGAATTTTCAAACATTGCAAAAGTTATAAATAGTGCGAGAAAGTTTGTGCTGTTGTAGCCCAATTAGGTTTATTTTGTGGTTGTTTCCCGTTTGGATCGGAATATAGACGTATGCACGTTTACAGACCGTCAATTATGTTAACATTCTAACTATCCACTTTCCGACTTACGAGTATTTACAAGTTCATATCATCGGCGACTATCGTAATTGGATGAGGGAGAGGTTTTATTCCGAAGAAATGCTTTTTAATTAGTACATAAATTTCGTATTAAATTCAGCAAGGTCAGACGTATGGACGTTTAAAGGTCAACGTACGCACGCGTCCAGTCTGCATTTGAGGCGTTTTTTTTAATCATCATCTCATTACATTATTTGTCAAAATTTCCTTTTTTTGCATGCATGCTAGTTTAGTGGGTTCATCCTCATTAGGGGATTAACCTCACAAAGTACTACAGATCAAATCTAGCTCATTCTCAAAAAAAAAGACGTTTACCCTTGATTATAAGCCGCATGTGAGAGTGATCCGAATTGTGTTTCTCTTGTAAAATTTTCACCAGTAGAATATGTTAGTGTTAATAGCAAACGGCACATTTTAACTCTCCGCTTTCCGACGCATACTGGAACTTTCTCCAAGTTTCTATTTAAATAGGAATATATCATGAAGTCATCAAGGTTGTTATAAATGAAATGACAATAAAGAGAAAATAAAGTGTTTTTCGTCTTGTCCTCCTGACTCCCTAAACAAAATAAAGTTATTTTTTTCTTTGTAGTAAAAAAAATATTATTTTTCAACATTTTTTATTTCTTCGTTTTCTCGTTTACTTTCTTCTCGCTGAGTGAAGGAATTTTAGTCCAGTGTCTGATATATGACGTAAGATATAAACTTAAAATCTATTTCTGGTTCTTTGCAATACATGACTTCAATTAAACGTTTTTCAAAGCATTGAGGAAAACAAGCACAATTTTTCACTACACTACACATTGACATTTGACCAATTTGTTTCCCAGCAAACTCTATCAATTCACCAATCCATATATATGCAATTTATCTATTAAGAATGAAGTGTGTCGGAAAGCAGTTTAGCGGTTGGAGGAACATTTCATTACAATGAACAGAAAATCAATTTTCATCTGCTTCCCATGCCGTTGTTGCAATACGTTTTTGATGAATTACAATAACAATAACTGTGAGACCTTTGTCAGACCATTACAACTGCAAAACATATTCTCAAAAGATTGTGCGTAGCCCGACCGATGAAAGTGTAAATTACGATCGTATTGATTTCGTAAGCATTCTTCATTAGATGAGGTATTTACTTTTCAATTAAAAACACCCCAATCAATGAAGAGTTAGTGAACTGCAGAGTCATTCCCTGATTATAAAGAAGCACTCTTCCCATGCAAGAGGCAGCGCCGTTCGTACATGGCGGTTGAGCGGACAAACCTGCCCTGACCGCAGCCCACTCTAACATCTGCCTTGACAACACGCCGATCGCCGCTGCCATTAAGGCAATCATTTAACGGTCGCCGCTGCGTCAGTGGCAGTTTCAGTGTAAATTAACATCGTAAGCGGTGCTACCTGGTTTGTAGGATATTATTACAGCCGGCTCCTGCTAGTTAACGTAGTACCTGATACCTCGGTAACATGTCAAATGGATTTCAGTAATTTAGGTGCATAGATGATCCTATCGTTCACAACAAGGTCTGCATTTAGTTCATTATCATTGTGAAGAAAGGGAAATATATCTTTGATCACAGTGAGTAAGATGATAACTCGCAAAAACTAAATTTTACAGGAAAGCCACATAATTTTGAACACTATGATTCCTTGAACTAATCTTCTAGAATGAATTAATAGCCAAGTCAACTTTTTAATGTTAATTAGAGATCTAATTTCATTGTTATAACATTCATAATCAAACGGCATATCTTACGTTGTTCATTGTTAGGGTTAATGATGTTATGAAATTTACCTAATGTTCCTAAATGCATTTATGGCCATTACTCAGCAAGTAGAATGAATTATTTGTTTATTCAGAAATGTAGAGAATGATTGGAAGAATTCACCACAATATCATTTTGAGCAAACAAATTGACTTACCAGCTTCATCAGTATCAAATTTATAACGACATAATAAAACAGTTGAAGGAAATGTAATTCTAAAGAATATTTATTCATCAACTTTATTCTTATTCATTCTTTTTACCAAATAGTAATTCATTTCAATTTTATCGATTTGAGTTAATAATTCGTACCCATTGAATGCACCTTCATTCCAGACATTTTCGCTACGGTTCCTTTCTCTTTTCTTCTGAGCACATTATTCAAAAAACACATTCGAATACCTCTAACGTTCGTAGATATTATTTTCAAGTTCAAACTAAGTGAACAAAGGAACCAAGTGCGATATTTTTCCTCATTAGAACCCCCTTAGACATGTTTACGTCAACGCTATGACCTCACAATATGCAAAACCCTAATTCGAAGACCCATAAACTCGAGGGTGAGGCAGAGCTCTTGTTGTGTCTGGCGGCGTGCAAATAAACTAGCTGCAAAAAGAGGAGCACGCCCCGTTGGGGGCCCACCTCGCACCTGGGCGCCCGCCACCGACGCCCAACCCCCCGCGAGGCGACGCGAGGCGCTTTTGTCGCGGCTAAGGTCAGACGGCGCCGCGACCACGCGCAAACCACTGCGCATGCGCGGCCACAGGCGACGACCCACGGACCGCTTCAACCGCATTTTCCGAAATCCGTTAATACAATACATGTATGCACGAAGGTGATTCAGAAAGTAACTTACGTTTTTAAATTTGGGAGTTAAACATGGGAGTTTTTTTGTTGTTGTTTTTTCTCCCTTTCAAAATTCAAAATTTATTGCTTATTTATCCTTGAAAATAGATTTTATTACATGGGAGTTTTTGTTTTTTCTCCCTTTCAAAATTCAAAATTTATTGCTTATTTATTTTGAAAATAGATTTTATTACATGGGAGTTTTTGTTTGTTTTTTCTCCCTTTCAAAATTCAAAATTTAAGTAGTATATGACTTGGTGTAGGAATCACAGAATTTTGAAAATGTGCACACAATTCACTTTTCCCCATAGGACGTCATACGCAGTTTTTAACTGTTTTTTTTGACGTAAAATAAATAAATAAATAAATAAATTTAAAAGAAAAACAAATGAAATAAAGAAATTTTTATATAAATTTGAAAAAGACAATCTGAAACTATTTTTTTTATATAATTTTTCTTTAAATTGAGCCAGTTACCATAACGATGCACAAGCTTTTCTATTCATTCTCTGTAGAAATCTGCCGTCATAGGTTTCAACCTCTGATTTACTCCGGCATGAAGTTCTGCGTCACTGCCAAAGCGCTGTGTTGCAAACGAGGTCGTCACCACTGGCAAAAGGTGGTAATCACTCGGTGAGAGTTACAGGCTGTACTGTGGCTGATCAATAGACATCGGATGTTTAGGAACTTCAAAATCGCGTTTTAGGCGCCGAAAAAAGGCACTGAAATTGTCAAGAATAAGGAGAAAAAAGGCTCTGGCTTAAATATATACAAAAAAACATACAAAAAATACACATATACAAAAAAATGAAAAATTGTTTGTAATTTTTGTTTATATTATTTTGTGAACTTAAATGCACAAAACAAGTAGGACATTTTAATATAAAACTAGATTAACATATTTAGATTTTATTTTCAATAGTTTGCATTGATATTGCATATATATTACCAGTAACTTTTTACGGATCACAATAAATTTGCGACGAATTTGGAGACAAACTCAGCTTGAATGCGGAGAAGGATCTCAATATCTACTGATGTGACTAGCATATATTTTAGAAGTGAAACATTAGCAACACTAAAACTTTCTAGAAATGTATATTTATTTCCACTTCAAATTTCGGTGCCCTGAGTGTATTGTGATGAAATAGGAAAATGGAAGAAAATCTAATAGTATACTTTTAGGAATTCTCTCGTATTTTAAAATGCATAGACGTGAATGGAAGGTTTCGTAATGAATGGTCACGTTGGCAAAAAAGGAGGCATTTATGATGAGAAAAGCAAAAAATAAGCATTTTAAAACTTCCTCATATGACATCAATTGTCATGATTCGTGCACATATATTATCAGCCTGTAAATAACTTCGCTAGAGTAAAAAAGGTAATTCTCTAAACATCCCATGTGTAGTGATCAAACACCTATGGAGGTGCTTGATCACTAGAGCTCTCGGGAACGATTAGCCGTGAGTGGACATGAGTTACCGTAGATAAAAATTTTTGAGTTCAGTTTTCATCGCCGCTTGTTTTGTATTGCTCCCTCAGTTTTGTTAGTGTTTCGCAATACTGCGACCCACCCCTCCGCCGGCTAGCTCAGAATGGGTTTTCAAGGTGGGCGCAAAATAAAAAAATACAATTAGAATAGCGGGGATCAGGGTCATGTGGGCCGTTGTGGATTGAATGCATTTAAACAGAAACTCAAGTCGAATCACTTTCCACTTACTTAAGTATATTCTAATTAAATTGCTGTTACAGTCAATGAACATAAAACACTTTACATATACAAGAATTTTGTCCTGCTGAAAAAAAAACAACTTACACTCTCAATAATTAACTACACTGTTTCTTCTCTCATTTAAATCAATTTTAAAGAATACTTAAAACTTTGCCTAATCATTCCAGTCGTAAATTCCCTAGTTGCAACTTTACAATTAGCTAAGTTTTTCTTGAAAGAAAAGATTGATTCTATTTTTTACAGAATATCGGTATAAAGAACCTGTACTAATACTTTCTTTCCGAAACAAATTATTCCTTCTAATATCTACAAATTGTTCAAGTTGGCACGACCTTACTGTGTCTTTTCACGGCGTAGAGAATCTACGGCGTCGACTCTTCCAGTCGCTCGATGTCCTTGTCCTTGCAGCTCGGTCGGGAGCAAAGCCGCCCTCTGCAGAACCGCACGGTCGCCCCTTTCCAGTACCGTTGTTATTCTTTTCGTATTCTTTTATAGAATGTAACTAGCTTTTAATTCCATATTTAAAAGAATCTACAATACGACAACTGAGTCTATCGTATAAGAAGAATAAATATAAAATAAGAAAAAACTGCAAAGAAAAGAAATGAATGGCCTCGTTAGTTTCATGCTATTCACACTCCTCTCTCTTACAAAGATTTTAAATGCGTCACTTATACTTTCATCCTTTCCTGATGAATTGTTTTAATGCCTTGTAATATGATAATTACCTCCTCGAATGTCTTGAAGAGTTTTTATCGTAGATGCAGTCCTGAAGTCCGTAGCAGTACGAGGTGCCGCCTTCTCGTGATCGGTAGGTCCTCACTCTCCAGCTGTTACTTCAGAAAAGAAAGTTTCTTTCTCCCGACTCTCGGTGTCGCATACTCTACCGAGACGCTCCCTTACGGATATAGTTCGTAGTTTTCATTTTCGGATTGTATTCATGCGCGTTGGCGCGCGTTCAAACAGCTCATCTTATTCTTGAATATTGATGTGCTCCGTTTTCCGAGACCTCGGCAAACGGATGGTCACAATACCTCTGCGAGTTAATTGATGCGATTAATTTTCAATTGGTTTGAGTCTTCTTGTCAGTAAAACCTAATCATTGAACTTGCGGGATTTTATATTCAAGCGAAGATTTCAAAAATTTGCAATGAACAAAGAAAAATCTCAGTCCACACGCTACGACAGCTTGATGAGTACTGATTTTAGAAACGTTTTAATGCTGAGATGGCGGTTCTATCTCTACCCACCTCTACGCTAGACACAAACGTAAGTTACCCTTTCAGTATACACTCATCGTCTTAAAAAAAAGCTGCACCCCGAAGGACCATACTGATCCGCTGCAAATTTGGTGGGTATTTTTCACACCATTCGCTAAGCCAATGATTTCGTTTCCACGGTCGGCCGCGCACTGGGTAGTCGAGGGTAGGACCATGACGTCGCGTCCACCGGCCGAGATAATAGGACCTCAAACGGCCGAGCCGCGCATTGCGACATCGAGTAGCGTCGTCAGAACGTCACTTGCACGTACACCATGCCTAGGTTCGACATCGGGTTGTTCAGTTAGACGCGTTCGAGACGGGTTGTATCGAGGGTCTGCGGGAGGCTGGTTGATCCTGTCGCCGTATTGCTGCCACACCGGTCGTACGGACACCTCCATCGCCCGTTGTAGGCGGCAATGGATTGAGGAAGGCACGCGCACACGACACGCAGGATCTAGACATCCGCCACGCATCACGAGGAGGGAGGACTGACGGATTGTCCGCCACGCGCGAACAGATCCAACGGCAACTATAGGAGTGATTTGATTTGACTTTTTCGTGTTTCCGGGCGCGTCAACTGCTTTGGGCATTTGTCCCGTTAGTGTAGTGCATGCTTTTTCTCTGCAGATGGCGGTGATCTTTTCCCGTTGGATGGCGAGATCCGGCGCCGACCTACCGTCGGCTCCCCCTAACCAAGACTCTCCCACCAGCGGGGCACCGCCCCAGCCGGGACAAGCTCTATGCTCCCGACCGGCCTCCCGAATATGTGGTAGTATAGTGCATGTTAGTGTAAGTGTGTGTGTGTAAGAGGGAGAGGATAGGACAAGAAAGAGGAAGGAAAGATCGCACGAGGTCCGTGGCCCGTTTGGTATGGTACTGCTCCGGCATTCGCCTGGTGTTGATCGGAGAAACCACGGAAAACTACCGATCAGAGCAGCCGGCCGCTAGAATTCTCCTCCAGACAGCGACTGAATTCGACCTAGCTGAAAAGCTGACTCTGCCGTGAATGCCTCCGCCCATGCCCTATTTCAACAGGACAACGCGCGTCCGCATACCGCAGCCATCTCCAGAGCATGTCTTGCAGACTTGGATACTCTGCCATGGCCAGTCGCATCGCAAGACCTTCCCCGATCGAGAATGTTTGGGGTGCTATGGAGCGTCCTCTCAGTCCCCCCACCCCTAACCCACCAATCTGCAAGCAATGCACGTTCAGGTACAAGCCGCATGGGATGAACTAGCACAGGTATCCATTCAAAATCTGCCTAACTCATTGCCGCGACATCTGAACGCGTGTGGTTGTCAACATCGCCAGCCCACGTCATACTCATATGTACCGTCTGTGTCCGTGTAGAGCATTAAATGTTGGTCCTACAAATGCAAAAGTATAATCATTTCGAATTCGTGGTGCCCTCTATCTGCCTGCCAACAATGATGGCAATCCGCCTTGGCCTTCTATGTGCAGCTTTTTTATGACGAGTATATATTTGGTACTTTAGGTCCACTCGCTAGTTGGCCCCTGTCTGAAGTAGAAGTCCAGCGGCCGACTGCTCTGGTTGGTAGCTATCCTCTAATTGTTCCGTTAATTTTGAGCGATTGGTGCTTGATACATTTTTTGCATATTATTTTTTAGGATTAAGGGTGCGTTGCCAGAAAACATTTTTCGGATACGGTGACCCGATAAGAAATCAAAAATTAAAAACCAACCTGTCACAATGAAATCACAGCATAATTCGATGCTATGATGATCGGGGGAATCAGTACAAGTGACTGAGTATTTAATGTTCTCAGGTGCTGCCATTGCTTTGGCCCTTAGTCTATTCTGTAGATTGTTATTCCCCGGAGGTGGCGGTGTTCCTCCCCCACTGGAACGCGAGGACGTGAGATGCGTCGCAGAAAGAAACGGAGTGCCCTACGTCGACATTTTGACATCGAAACATTTCTTCCTTTATTTTCACTAAACTAATTTCAGAAAGGTAATCCAATACGTCGGTACTAATGAAAATAAGAGACATTGCATTGAAAAGGACGCAAAAGAATTTGGACACCTGGAAGTAAATGCTTAGTAACATGCACTACGTTATATAAAAAATGGAAAAGTAAGCGCCTTGCGTCATTATTCCAGATTCCCCCCACCGGCGCCAATGACACGGCTACCGCTCCCTGTCAGTTGCCGTCTGAGATCTGCGGAGATAGAATTCCTGCGTTGAAATAACACTTAGGAGGGAATATACCGATGAAGAATGCAGAGGGTATTCTTATAACAAACAATGACCACGTATGGATACGAGAGATACCTGAATGGACTGGAATATTGAAATCAAGGCACATGGCAGTATAGATGGTTTTGGAGAGAGGAAAACAATAGACAATAAAGCGCCCAGTGGGCACTCTCAAATCTTACGTTTTACAGATGTACATTGTTCGTACAGTGAAGTGCCCTAGTTAATCCATGAACATTTGTCGACATTCTGGATAGAGGGAAAAGGGTTTTGCCTCGCACTGTGTGCAATGTGTTACGATGTAATCACCACCATGGACGCATTGCCCAAAAGAAGTTTTCGGCGAGTAAAGTGAAAAGTCAGAATCGTATTTGCAGCAAATCATGAAAAATTTCGGGTGTGACTTTTGGAGAAAGGTCAAAAAAAGACGGACGAAGAGGTGCCGCGAAATTTAATTTTGTTCCGTGGTTCGGTGCCCGTGTGGGAACATGTGAGTACCAGTGATATGGAGAAAATAGAGTTTATAGATGGAGTAATGAATCAGTTTATGAACATTGACCATTGTACATTGCCAAGTGTGCAAACAAGAGCTGGTAAAGTGAATTTGGTAAACGACTCTCCTTTTCAGCATGATAATGACCCTAGAAATAACGCTTTGAATGAAAACTTTGGATCCTGGACCAAATCCAATGTACCAAAACAATTGCACTCTCAACTCTTTTGTTGCCAGGGTTGTTGTACCTTATTGCTGTTAATTTTCATTGCAGTTTCCTCGGTCCCAAAACGGAGAGAATACGCAAGTGTCCACTCACTTTTTACAGTCGCAGTATGTAAAATTAACCAATTTAATCTTCCGTGCAATTTTATCGCAGTGGTGTTTATTAATACACATATTACAATGTTTACCCACGTTCAGTACTTCGTCTCTCTGAAGAAATGCACAGTTCAGATTCTGGCTGCTCGAAGGTCGTTCCTGGTATGAAGCTATTTTAACTTTTAAAACTACCACCAGAGGTAAAATATACGAAGATATACATACTCAACCTAGGCATCCCAGCCCGGATTGGGGAAGAGGCAGAATGAGATGAAGAGGAGGAGGGGAAATGAAAAAGAGATGATCACGTTTGTGTACTGTTGCGTTTTTTGCCTTGAAGTGATTAAGACAATCTCTGGGCAAAGCAATTTTCCCACAAATTAGATTCTCGCTGGTTCTTACTATGAACACTTTGAACAAACTTCGGTCACCTAGCCGCCATCAAACCCACGACTTTTCAGTACTTTTAACTACAACTCTCGACCGTAAAATGTTGCCTTTATGCTCTCACGCTTCCGAGACTGGTATAGTAATAATTAATATAAATATAAGTAATAAATTCAGAATGAGTTGTTACTGGAGATACAAAAAAGCAACAATCTCTATTGTTTCTTCTCAAAAGCACGGAAACTCGCAGAAGGCTATACATGTAATTTTCGAATTTCGTCCATTTTGTGTGTCATGCGAATGTGGAGAAGTCTCCCTGGACATGAAACGTTGCAGGAGAGTCCTCTGAGAAGGCATTTGCGTACCCGAAAGATGCACTGCAATTCCTGGAGTTGTTTTGCAATGTAAATTGTCAAAACTGCGTAGTGTTAGATTTGATTAAAAAAACTGTCAATACATACATCTCAATTCCATCAATTCACAAAGTCCCAATTTGTTCAGGAGGGCCACGATACCTTGGCACTCCCTGCGCACACGCCTATGGAAATTTTACATCAATATTTAGACTTGTTCTTGAAAAGTGTTCCAAGTCAATTTGAATGAAAATATATATTCTTAGAGTTTCATTATTTCTGTTCATGTACATGACGACATGACAGTAAAGAAACCCTAAATTAGGTTCTACGATACGTAACCGAGCGCGGTTCGTGACGAGTACTGAAAAACAGACCAGTTAGCAATTTTTCTCTCAAACCCACTGATCGTATGACACGAAGATTGCGCTGCCGTCACCCCGAGTGGAACGTCAAATGTTTGTTCCCATTGGTCCACGAGAGGTGACAAGAAACTTGTTCCACTTGACCCTGCTGTCGATTTCCTTCGATCAAAACGATTCGTCGTAATCGATTCGGTTCCGCTCCTTAACCGATGAGTACCGTAAAGAGGGCAGAAAGTTCGGCAAAACCATTGCAAACTTTTCGATCAACTGTCAAATCTACAAAGTTTTACTAACGCCTCAAACGTGTACTTATTAATAAGAAAACATGGTAAGTTCCTTCCTTTATTATTTTTTAATTTATTTATTTTACAATTTAATGTATTAGTTAAACACCAAACACTTAGAGGATTAAAAATTTAACCACATTTGGAAATATTCTTGGTGTTGTTTGTATCCGTTTGGTATTGTTGGCGCATTTGTGTCTCTTCACTTAAGAAGTTACGTGAAAAATTTGTAGTTTTTGAAGGCAAAGGCCTCCATCTCCAGAGTCTATGAAATCTTGCCTGCCAAAAGACGCCGCATCCAAGCCTGCCTACTTTTGGTAGTTATATACAATGATTTTCAGTCTGTATAGAACGTAGCTGGATGGCGCAGTTTACGATAGTTTCTTCAATTCTGTTTAGGAGGCGGAGTCGCCCGAAACGCCAAGTTTCAATTTCAGATTTTAATTTACAGATTTATCGACGTCTCCATCTGAATTGCGAATCATGGAGTTTGCAAATTGCAGTTTTTTCTTGAAATAATTTAACTCAGGTGTTGATAACCGAAAATAATTTTCAATATTTAACAATATAAATGGCGAAGATTTTCCTTCCAAAAAACAGTCTTCCAAACATCCACTAAATATTCTAAAACATGAAGGTAAATCTTTCTCTTATAGGAATTATGTACTAAAGATGCCCAAATTAAAACATGAAAGGAAGTGAAACACGCGTTTGCAAACATGTTCATTTACAGATCAATACCTCATTTACAAGATATAAAGAAATTTTGACTTTTGTAAATGATAACAAACCATGTCGTATAAAAAATATATTATTTAAAACTTTATTAAGGAACTATCATCAAGATACATGAATGTGGACGCAAAAGAAATTAATTTTTAACAATACTTACCAAATTGTGATGTCCTTTTAGAGAAGGAGATATTGCTGCATGATGATTTCAAGTGTTCTCTTATCAGAAATATTTTTATGAATTTTTTAAGGAACTTTAAAGTATACTTTTCAAAATTTGTAAATTGAAGATTCAGAAATATTTTGTCAAAAAAGTCTATTAATTCCTAAATATTTCTTTTTACCTTAAAGGTTAAAATATTGCCTTTGTAATTGTTCGGTTTCTAAATTTCATATTTCCATCTCAAAAAAAAATTTTAAGTACAGAAGAAATGACTCCAAAAGTAAATTAAATTGAAAATAAGTATAGTGAATCGCATAGAAGTTGACTTTTTTAACTGTTTGAAAGCATAATATAAACAAAGAGATGTAATCATGTAAAAAATCTGTTAAGATTTTGTTGAAAATGGACGTCTTGGAGGGTCCACGGTACAGATTTTTTTGAAAACTATCCCACTATTTGAACAACACACTATCAGCATCATATTCTTATGGATTCAGCTATCAATCTGAGCATCACACAATTATTGGTTAATTTAGTTATAAATCTGTTCGAGTATATAGTTTGAGGCGTGGTTATGTTAAAAGAATTATTTCATTTTGGCGAATACTTCACATGAAGGACATATTTCAAAAAATGTTCACAATCAGTCATAATTTTTTTCTCTAATTTTTTTTGTTAAAATTAGCGTCATGCAATGCATTAAATAGTCAAAGCAAGCCATTTCCTTTAATTATTTTAAAAGCATTTCATAGCAAAATAAAAATAATAATCTGTTGTTAATAAAAGCGCAATAATTATTTTACCATTTTGTGAATCTATGTGCCTTCATTAACAGACGATAGTCAAAAAACATTATTCAAATCTGACGTTTCAAATTAACTCCAACTTTCTACTTTTCAAGAATTAAACAAATTATTATTATTATTATTATTATTATTATTATTATTATTATTATTATTATTATTATTATTACAATGTTAATTCCTGTAACGAGTTAAATAATTGTTGATGTTAAAAATTTTATTCACTCTTTATTATAAACTGAATGACTTTCATCACTATTCATCGTATGAAGTACAGTAATCGAAATGATGTTATCAATATTTAGTATTTCAACAAAGGTTTCCTCCAATTTCATAAAATGTCCTCTCATAAATGTGGTTTCGTGAGCAACCCTTGGGCATTTAACAGATTTTTCAAACTCGTTAGAATATCCACAGACAAAAATCAGGATAACAGAATTTTCCAAAAGCACTGAAACCCTTTCTTCGAGCTCTTCTTTCGTTTCCGCCCCCATGACCGTCTGTGCGCGGGCGTAGGTCGAGCGAGCGAACGTCAGGCCGAATAATTTTCTCCCCGACGAGCGCAGTTCGTCACGCGCCGCAAAGAAATTCGTGACCGGACGTCAGTGGCGTGGAAATCTAATCGAAGTGTTGGCTCGAAGGTTTAACGGATGTCATTCTTTTTCATTTCGTTTGGCCGCACGTCAGCATGTTTCAAAAGTTTGTCACGCTGTTCTGTTTGACAAGAAGTTGATCCTCTCAATTAACGAAAATACTTTTTGCTCCCTCTCTTTTCCCGAGTGTTCTGAGCCTACATTTGGACTCACGATATCGGAAATGTAATTAAATAACCAAGTCGAATTTTTTGCAATAATCCTCCTAATATATGCTTGATTCGCTTGTTTTTAGGAAAGTATAAAGAGCGAAAATGTATAAAAGGAATAATCAAAAATTATTTTAGAAATGTCGTACAGTATAGAACAAATATGAATTCCAGGTTGTCTTAATGTGAATAATGTGACAGTTTTCCAGTATTATGTGAAAAGTAAAATTAAAATGTGAAAATATTACCTGAGTTATTTATGGCTTATTTAATGCCGATTTACCTTCCACAAAAATCAAGTGAATTATCAGATATTCAAAAACAAACATTTCAAAAAAATATATTGCAATTAAGATCTTTTGCAAGTAGGTATTACATTCACCGATCTAACGATTTAAAACATAACCAAACTGTTATATCTGATAGCCGAAAGTGTATATTGAAAATGCGTTTTCGGTTTTTATTGGGTAGTATAAATGATATTCCAATAGCATAATTTAAATGTCAACACCAGAGTCACTTTTTAGGGTATACCTGGGGTCGTAGCAGAAATATTTTAAGAGTAAAAAGTTTAATAATTTTGAATATTTTAGAAATTAAATATACAACTGTTTAACATGTATTTGCCAAATAGTCACAGTCAGCGAGTTGGAAATAGTGGCAACTTTTATACATTCTCATCTATTAATTGTAGATATCCACAATAATTTCGGTTGTATTTCACGCAAGCCTATTACAAGAATGGCTACAAAGATATCGAACAATCAGAAATGAGTCCGTTAGAAAATCAGATATTCCGAACGGTTGGATTTCGTAAACCGGATATGTCTCAGTTACGGTCCTATAAACAATTTCGCTCCTCAGACCTGTTACATTGAGCTGACTCCGACATTTTTTTAACAATTCAGATCGTGTCGACGAATACCCAACGAGTTGAAATTATCTTAAGTATATTTTTACGAGTATGGGATCGTCCATAAATTACGTAACGCTACAGAGGGGGAGGGGGTTTGAGGCAGAGTTACGCTGCGTTACACAGGGGTCGGGCAACACCATCTAGACATACAAGGCCTGAACAGTCATTCAAGATGGCCGCCTAAGAAGGCCATACAAACTGAAATATGATGTAAAATTGTGGTTACCAGACGAAAATTTGTAATTAATTACTCTACCAAAGAAGAAGAAAAGAGGTCTGCTTTCTCCAGTTGGATGATAGTACATAAATATAAGTTCTTGTTCAGGAAAAACAAGCTGCGTACACTTTCTATTAATACTGTTATTATCACTTACAACGCACAGTACATGAAGTCGTATCTGTTCTAAGCTCAATATACTTTTGTTTTCAAAATATTTTAAAAGACCTGATTTTAAACCTCATCCATCATCAGAATCACTAATTTATTACTATCACTTAATTTATGTACTTGTTTCTTGTATACTTTAAAAAAATGTTTTCACTATGTTCCATTTGAGGTTTTATTTATTTATTTTACGTCAAAACAGTTAAAAACTGTGTGACGTGCTATGGGGAGAAATGAATTTTGTGCAAATTTTCAAAAATTCTGTGATTCCTACCCTAAGCTATATACTACTTGAGTTTTGAATACAGAGAGAAAATGAGCGTGTTTTTTTTTTCAAACAAAAATATAACAAAAATATTCGCTCCAATGTAATGAAACGTTTTTTTCAAGGGTAAATCAGCAATTAATTTGGGCTCTTATCACTCATCATGTCCTTCGTGAAGGAAAATACTTACTGCAACGACAGGTTCTAAGCCAAATGAACATGATCTCCTAATTGCACTAGGATGCGGAAATAGTATAAATCCTAAATGTTTGAAATATTTATAAGAATATGGATAAATATTAAAAAACGTACAAGATAATATGAAAAACTATGATGTGCACTTCTTTTTCTGGTAAGAAGTTTTATTTGTTCCAACATAAAAGCAGCAGGTTTACCAAATAGTGAATTTGTAGTATCGATTTGAAGAAATAGGTCTAAATTAAAGCAAAACCATCATGAGAACTGTTATTGCTACTTGTATTAAAACAAATTTAACCTAATCTTTTCTAAAACATCACTAATTTCATTAGTATTATATACACTATCTGATACTGAAATGTCTCTAAGTTTTAATACTTTTTAGAATAGTAAAAACTGAATTTCAATTCCTTATCCACCACAACTGAATTGATAATTTTAGGGACAGAATTACAATCAATATGTTGAAAAATAATACTATCTTCCTATTAATAATCGATCAATAATCGTCCAAAATAACAATCCATTTGCTCTAGATCAAAAGAACTGAAAGATATTTCATTTAATCTTGCAATTTTTCTTTTGCACTTTTTCAATAGCAGCAAGCTAATACTCGTTTTCTAAACTCAATTTCTTTTCTTGAAGACTTTCTCTTCAGGAAGTGCTTGGTATATTCAAGTAAGCAGGAGAATTAGGCAATAAAGAAAACATAGCTTCACGAAACAGGCGTGTGAAGAATGATTTTTAGTTCACTATCACAATAGAAGGCTGAATTATTCTCGACTACGTAATTCACAAAGCTGAAAGTAAAGACTGAACTTAGCAACTTACACATTTCACTTTTTACCGTAATTCTCTCACCTAGTGACACTGACCTTATACACATTATGGTTATCACTATTTCAACAACAGACCACATCTACATAACCACAACTCTAAAGCAACAAGTGCACAACTGGATCGCCTCAACTCGAACAAGTCGGCCTTCTCTAGTAGCCGCCATATTGGTTTCGAAAAACTCCAGTGCACAGGCCTTGTATGTCTAGGTGGCGTTGGGTAGGGGATGTGAGCTTAGAGTTATACAACGTTACTTTTCGTGTATTATACAGTTACATATTGTTATTTTTTTAAATGTTGAACATTTGCTGAAATATGATCTGGGTTGTCCGGATGACGCCGCGTCGAAGGCACCCCAGCCTTCGACGCGGCGTCACCCGGACAACCCAGATCATGACTCTGGCCGCGGAAGCCTACGATATCATTTGCTGAAATAATTTATTTCATTGTCACATACTAAAACATTAATATATTAACAAATTAAATAATATAAATGAATTTTAAAAAATTATGATGTAATTGTTACAATAAATGGAATTTTTTCATCAATGTTATATTGATCTAATCTGTTAGATTACTAAGAAAATAACCAATATTGATCGGTAGTATATTCTAGAATTCAATTAATAAATGGGCACAATATTCTCTTGCTCACACATCATCCAGGACTGCGGTGCAAGGCTTGTGTCGTAAATCGTCTTGCGTTTGCTTCCTTTCTTCACGCAAAAATTATCTGCGAACTTATCGTTAGGTTCGGTCAGAATCGCATACTAAATCTAACTTAAATTAACATAGGCTGTAATATTTAACACAAATAAAATTAACATAAATGGTTTTTAACTTTATAATATATATATTTTACTGTGATGTGCCAGAAAAACCCGGTGTTGCTAGAATGGGAGAAACGACATCGTGTAGAAATACAACGTGAATGTATGCACGTACAACGCTAGAGCCAGGAAATACACGTTGTTAGGATGACCAATGAATACAAGTTTGAATTCCATGCTAGAGAACACACGTTATTCATTTGGACAAGTAACAGGATGCAATAAGACAATATTGAAGAAATCCTAGGGGTATCGGAAAGGATAACAGTTTTGAAACTATTAATAAGAGAATACGTCCCAGAATACATTTACTTGGGACAGACAGTCACTTTTAATAATAGAGCAGACGATGAAATTACCAGAAGAATAACGCTAGCGTGGAAGAAATTCTGACCCCTACCGTTCTTAACTTTTGACAAAAGACAGAAAATGGAGACGAAAAACAAAATAATGTACAGCTGTGTGCTGCCAGTAATGCTGTATTGAGCACAAACATGGGCCGCTACTCAGAAACGCATGGAAAACTAGCGGTGACTCAAAGAATAATAGAGAGGAAAATACTCCACGTCTCTATCCAAGACAAAACAAAGAATGATGATACCAGAAAAACTACTCAAATAGCAGATGAACAAGAAGCGGCCAAGAAACGGATGTAGAAGTGAAGTGATCATGTTGCCAGAATGAATCCGGGAATGCGTATGCAGAAACAATGTGGGACTCGAGAGTTGGAAAGAGAAACACAGGAAGAGAGAAGATGAGATGGTGCAGCGAACTACAGAGGGAGGCAGTGGACACTAAATTGTCCCTTATATTGCAAAGAAAAGTTTGCTAATTTTTAGGGCTCACTTCCTAAATATTTTCCACAGAGTCAAATTTACTCAAAAATAAAATTTCATCTCAATAGACCGATATTAACCCGTGCCGACTTGAGCGTAAAATTTAAATGTTAGGGATAATGGTTTGTTGTTGTTTTTTAATCAATGGAAAACTACTGATATGTGTTTATTATATATTGATATATTTCAATTTAATTCATTTTCACTCTTTAGACTGGATTATGGTATTTACTTTTCTTGTAGGTACTTTTTTCTGTGTTTCTTTCTTGCAATAAGTGTACAGTGGACGATGTTCTTGAACAACACAACACAAATTATTTTTGCTCCTCATCTATAGTCAGTAGTGCATGAAAATCTTGCATTAATTTAACAGTCCTTTCAGCGCAGTCATTCACAACTTTCGACTGTATGAACCTTTGAGCTTCTAAATTTGAAGAGTTGCTTTTCCAGGTCGAAGGCCATTCTTGAATAAAACTAGTATCTATCTTCAGACAAGAGAACACATATCTGCTTTTGGTTGACACTAAATCGGCTATTGTTGCCAATGAAATGAAGATTAAATTTAATTAGGATACGCGTTGTATATTAACGAATTAATTATTAAAGAACGGGATACAATTGCGCTTATCATATTATTCTCCACCCAATGCTCCACAAAAAAGAATATATCACACTTCCATGTGTAGATTCTCTCTGGCTAAATTTGCCACTATTTTGATTTTGATTTGTTTGTCTACTTCTTCACCAAAGAGTGATATGACATCCAAATCCTCTAATAAATACCACATACGGTGTCTAATTTTTAGAGCTGCTTTTGAAATTGTGGAGTCTATCTTTTGTGTGAATTTAGAACTTTTGAAAATCAGATATCTTGATAAGGAGCTTTTAAAGCTGCACTGCACTGAAGCCACGGTTTGACAAACAGTTACAATCAACAGAAATACAGTTTTTAAGGATTATATCACATATTTTACATTGAAATACACATTCTAAAATAAGTTCGTATATGTGATGACGGCACGGAATAAACAACTCCCTGCCCAAATTGTCTTTAAGAGAAAGACACATGCTTCTTTAAAACGTAGTGTTTGATGCAGTTATGACACAGCAAAGAATTTCTACATTGTTTTCGATATCCCAGTGGGTTAACACATTCCAAACAGCGATAGCTCTTTACCATAAGAATTCTCCAATTTTGGAAACACGATGAGCTGGTGACTGTCCCCAAATGTAACAACAATTGGAAGTCTTTCTTCTTTTCGGTCCATGATATTTAATGCAGGCAACAGTTTACCGTCCCAATGAACAGTGAGAATTTAAGATAAATTACTCTTAAAAGTCTATTTAATTGTTTCTTATCGTTCTCTTCTCTTCTTGTGTCTGATTCGAAGAACAAAATATTTTTTAATAGAGAGTTCAGGGGTAGTTGAGAGTTCAGAGGTAGTAGAGAGTTCAGGTGTAAGAAAGAATACAGTTAGTTTAGCGGTAATGGAATTTTTGGTGCCACACCTTGCAGCATTCTGCATCGATGTACTCTCAGAAATTCACCAACGTTGGTTTCATCCGAATTTAGAAGTTCGTTATCTGAATCTACAGACGACGAAGGAAGTGCAGCATAAGATATAGACGCTTCACACTGTTGTTTATCTTTCCGTTCCTCTTCTTATAATACTCTTTGTCTCGCCTTTTCTTCTTTATCCGTGAGATTTTGGTCTACACACTGGATTTTTGCGTCCTGGCTCTCTCGCCCGAAGTAAAAATATCCTGCCGTCTTCAAGCATAATCATTTGTAAAGTATTCGGATGTGCAATGTCAAACAGATTGTTCAAATTATTTCTAAATTCCTCTTCACGATGCTTAAAAATAGCTTCTCACTTGTTTGCGTTTTTTATTTTTTTATTTATATATTTTTTTGTAATTTTCACCACTCCGAATAAAAGGTAGTAATAGGTTTTTTGCGAACAATGCTGATTAGCTCTTATCGGAATTCTTGCTTTCTCCCAAACTCCCATGCACTCACGAACCACAAGTTTAGCACTTGTACTATGTGTTAATTTTACTTCTCGTATGTTATAAAATAAAATTTCAAGCACTTGTTTATTGGATGGGAAATTGTATCCACTATTTTGTGTTTTATATTAATAATTAATACTAACTCCTATTAAAAACACACTGCTACTGGTTATCGGTACTGCCTATGACACTAACATGACATTATGTTAGATTAGCGAAATGCAAACAAGAGTGACGCGGTGGATTAAAATTCTTGTACTGTTTGGCTCGGGGCGGACTCAGCGGCGAGTGGCAGGTTTGGAACGTCATGCGAGTTCGCGCTCAAGTCGTCACGGGTTAGAATCCTCGGATCTCAACAAAATTTTGTACAGGCATGTTTTAAGGTTATTCCAACAAAATTGGAGGGTGAGCGTTCAAAAATTTCCAAGTCGAAAAATAAGGGACACTCTAGTCGACACAAGCGGCACAGGATAAGGGGTGATGGAAAAAAAGAGCAGAAAGTGTAAAGTGAAAACGAAAAACCAGGGCTAGCGAGGCAAGGAAATCGGACTCACAAAGATGAAATGGGATTGTGAGGATTAATAGACGAAAAGTGAGAACTCAATAGAGACAAAATATTGCGTTACGTTTGTATTCTTAGTACTGGCTAGCGTATAAGTGTAATAGTGCGGTCATACAGGAGAAAAGTGAGAACTTTACGGCGACAAATTAGTGTGTCAAGTTTGTATCCTAAATTTTATCAAGTGTTCTACCCTGAAGCAGGGAAATAGTGGTCAACAATCATCAGAAGTAGTTCCTCTGATGTGTGGAGCTAACCCTATTTTGATACAGACTGCCTTTGCCCGAAAGCGATTTATTATTATTATTATTATTATTATTATTATTATTATTATTATTATTATTATTATTATTATTATTATTATTATATTATTATTATTATTAAAACTAATGTTATTGTAATATAAGGACTGCCTCTATGTTGTGAAGTCTCTTCATAGTGCATGATAAAATGTTCCGCCCGGACAGGGACTTGAACCCTGGACCCTTAGGTTAAAAGCCTAATGCTCTACCGACTGAGCTATCCGGGCTCGCCTTAGTTGCCCAATCGTGAGCGAAGAGCAGCAAGAATGGTGAGTCACGTTGCCTCGGTACCGTGGTATACCAGTAATCGTTTTCCCAACTTTCTACATATCTTACCTCAGTTTTTGAGAGAAGTGAAAGGGCGCTCTGAAACGTTCTTTCCTTAAATTACAGAACGGAGTATTAGAATTGTTTTAAAAGACAAACATCAAGAATTGATAAATTATTTTTTTAGAGTATGCCAACTGCAATGGTCATTAGTCTCGATAGTGAAGGCAATGTTTTATCCCGGGAGTTGGTGGTGATTATTCCCAGTTGGATGGTGAGATCTGATGCCTGCCCACTCGTTGGCTTGCGGGAACTTTTTTCTCAGCGTGACAGTGTCCCATCCGGGTCAAGCTCCAACATTACGACTGGTCTTTCTATATAAATAGTATAGTAGATCAGGTAAGTGTGTGTTTATGAGAAAATGATAAGTGATGAAAAGGGGAGGAAAAATTGCTCGTGGTCCATGACCCGTCTAGGGTACTGCTAGGGTGCTTGGACATTCGCCTAGTATTGATAGGAAAATTCACGGAAAACTACCTGTTACAGCCGCCAACCACTGAATACGACCTAAGTGTATAACTAGTGTCGACCGTCCACCGACCGAACCCTAGGTCAGGATTTCCATTTGTCCTGCTTTTGGAGGACATGTCCTTTTTTAATATTGTCCTTTTGTCCTCCCTCGTTTTTTTTAAATTTACATGGATTGTCCTCCGTTTTGTCCTGTTAGATTGAAATAATACTGGCATAATTTTAAAGTAATTTAATTCATTATAGGGAATTCACGTCTTGAATATCTAAATATTTATTCAAATACATTTCCTCCATAAAAGGTCATTAAGCTTATTTTGATATAATACTTATTTATGCTTAATTTTTAAAGGATAACGAAGGTGAGTGCGAAAGCAAAGTTATCCAATGGGGAGTTTTCATTTTCAATGACGCAAAGTCTAATATGATCTTTAAAGACTATTAATGATAAGAAACTGTGGAGTACATTGTCTATACATTGTGGAGTATAAAAATGTGAAATGTCCTCCTTTTTTTCGTAAAATGTCCTCCGCTGTGAAAAACTTTTCTGGTAACCCTGCCCTAGGTCAGAGTCGATGTAGAGAGAGGGGCAATGCTGGACCTGAGCAACCTCTGTCCCATCAGAGTAGTATTCAGAACGTGCATTGCTGTATTATTTTCTTCCTCATCATCATAAATGACGAATTCATTTTCAGCTGTAAACGTTATGACGAGTTTGAAAATCTCCTAAAGCGAAACTTGAACTTCCAATTTAGGCGTGCCACTGTTACTAATATGTAAGTACAGTGAGCTAATCAGATGTGATGACAATGACATTTCATTTATCGAGCCAGTTTTCTATAGTGTTAGTTTACAAAAAGGAAACGTTTAGGAAAATTAAGCAGCATTTGGAGATGCGAGAGGTGTCTATGTTTTCGTTGGCCAGAAACTCGAACAAAATACAGGAACTGCAACATGTTCAATTTTGACCGAGAAAAAGCAAATATTTAGTTAAATAATTTGGCGATTTTTGTTTAATTGCAACAATTTTTTCATACTCTATGCGTTACTGCTTATGACATCTGACGTCATGCGAAGAAAAATAATTATATTTTAGTAGTCACATGTATCCTTTCAGAACAGTCAATTTCTGCTTCTCCGGGACCCCTTTGTCACACACTCAACAGCAGATTTTTTGCTGCTGCAGGCACTCATTTAAAAAATAACTGGATAAAAACATTCTTATTTTGACATATTATTATTATTATTATTATTATTATTATTATTATTATTATTATTATTATTATTATTATTTGTTCATTTCAATTTTATGTTTCTTCCAACCCCAAATTACGCATTACTACAACATGGCTTGCATTGTCACGTTGATTCACATTTGTTTTGTAACTAAATTAGGGTTTTCTGTCCTTCTAGTAAAAAAGTAGTTTTGTTCATTGCTAGGAGGAAATTCCGGCATGGTGGCTACAATGCGTACAGAGTTAGTTATCCTTATCATTGGCTACCAACTGCTAGTATCTGGGTTCATAAAATTCTGTGACTTTCACCTGACAATATTTGTCAATAATAAGGACCATTTTGCTCCGATCCAACAATTATACGTTTTTTTTGTAAGTTATTTTTGTCTTAATTTTTTTTACTTCACATTGTTCTAAGGAATTATGGAGAAGAATTATCTTTTCAATATGCGTAAGTTGTCTGCTCGTCATGAGTATTTTCCGAAATACACATTATTCATTTCCTTGCAAGATTTCTCTCTGAAGTACATGTTTGTTTAGTGAATAGTTTGTGCTCCTGACTTGCCCTACTCTGTTAACGTCTCGTTAGCACTAACACGTAAATAGTAGTTACTACATTATTTCTTCTTACGTTGTCATTGATTCAATTAGAAACTTTTACTACTTGAAGGCACCAACTATTTTCTTCCATTTGTTGAGAGTAGGTACAATTCTTAATTAATAATAATTCTTAATTAATAATAATTCTTAATTAATAATAATTCTTAATTAATAATAATTCTTAATTAATAATTCTAATGGTTTCTAGAAATAATTAACAACTCTTAACCTCCCAAATACAGAAAATGTGTAAGTAAAGAATATGATCTGTGACAGTTCATGTAACGTACTACAATATGCCCAATTGCAATAACTACAAATCACTAATTCAATACATTGCTCGTAGGAAATTTGATCTTATGAAGAAGATTACGCCATATGTACAAGGATATGCGTGTATCATATAATGTTCGGCAGATCGCTTTGACAATTTTATGAACTCCGGGCAAAAAAAATTGAATGTGCATTTGAAACTTTCTAAAAGTTACCATAGTTAAAATGTTCCCCAGGTGAGGCTCGAACTCACAACCCCGGCATATCTCAGTTACTGTCCTATAAGTACCGTGCGCTAACCAATTGCGCCACTGGGGACGCAGTCAAACACGCCACTGTGGACGCGTCTGACTGTCAAGAGGCCTCACACAGCATTCATTCCTGATGCTTAATTTCCTTTAAAATTTGTTCAGGAAGTCCACAAACATTTAAACAACATTTTTACATCTAATTTAGAAAAAATAACACAAAAAACTTGCTCAAAGCCATTCGCGCCGACAAGGACTTGAATCTTCCACTCTTACATGGGTTAATATTTTTTTTGGGGGGGGGAATAGCTTAAGTCTTCCTAACGCTCTGCGGGCTAAATTATTCTTGCTCGAACCGATGGTTTGCAATAGCATGTCAAATGTTCCGCCGTTAACGCTAGCCCACGAGACTGGCATCGCTGTGTAAGAACCGTACGCTAGGGGAAACACGACACTTTTCCGTAGTTTCTACAAATACATTACGATGCCAACCACCGGTGGATTCATACTAGAGAACGGAATTTATTGTAATACAAAGAGCAAAATACGTACATACGATATATGTGTTTATTTTTTCCAAAATAAGTAAGAAAAATAGAAAATGTTTACAATAAACATTCGTTATTGGGTTTTTAATTAGACCCTATAATAGATTGGGAAAATTTAAAAGAAAGTTCTATCTCTACAGAAATAATTATAGATTGCTGTTCATCACACAGATGAGTTTTATTCGAATTCAAAGATGTGTTCGAAATATAAACAAAGTTGTTTACGAGGAGCCGGTGCTCAAGTGAATACAAGTCATAAATCCCGAGGGGAGGGGGGTAAAGGGACGTCCCTTCCCCTCCCCTAAATCGGGATATAACAATTATCTATAAAAGGTATTTGTTAGTTTTCGATAGAGTTACGCATGGGCTATATAAAGCATGAGCAAGTACGCGGATGAAATTACTTCTGCTTCACAAACATCAGATCATCCTTGATTCCAAACACGCAGTTTTTAAAAAGCGGGAAGGAGGGGTAAGTTTCCTTCATAGCGAAGGTCCGGTAGTGTAGCATTGCATTGCTTTGTAAGACAGATGATTCCATTAACAAATATTGGAAACTCGCATTTGAAATTTTCCGTTTCACCGTATAAATGTATTAAAATGTAAAGAAATGTGTAAAGAAGTGTGTAACAATTTAAGTAAAATATGTATAAATATGTAATTAATTCAAATAATGTAAAAAAATATACAATAAAATGATTCAGAATGTCTGGAAAACTATAGAAAGAAAATTGAAATATTTTGATGTTGTTTTCGAACTGATTTTTGGTTACTTAAGCTCAATATTTTAATTTCAGGACGCCTCAATATTGTGACATGCTTAGTATCCATTAAAACTTTAATCCGTACCTGAAATCCAAATAGTGGTACTGAACTCTATGCAGTATTACATTTATAATCCATTAAACTCATCTGTATTCGCTGTAATCCTTGATTTTGTTAATATTTATTTTCTTCAAAAGTATTTCTCCTCTTCGCAGACGCGAACACTGGTCTCTTAAGTTAAATATCTATCGACTGAGCTACCCAAACCCCGATGTTTTTCCTTTGGACGGAAAAGCTTCTTTTTTATTGAACAAATTGCAAATAGTGGCTATCATTTTGAAACACCCCATCTTATTAATGGCGATTGTCTTTTCAAAATAATATGTGCTTTCTCGACCGGAGCGCGCCCAGAAACGCGAAAAAATCAACCATCTAATTGCATATTGTTCATTTGCAATGGAGCATGCGATTGCCGATTTGAAACGCAAAATTGCAATGAGACAGTTTTTCCTTCGTTAACTATTAATTTGTTATTACAAAACCAATTTGAAACTTCTGTAATTGTACTATTTATTGTTTCTTTTTTGCAAAGAACATTCGTGTCATCGGCAAACAGAACTGTTCTTCCATTTTTAATAGATGAGGGCATATCGTTTACGTACAACAGAAAGAGGATAGGACCTAAGATCGAACCTTGTGGGACCCCATGTTTAATTGGCAAAGAATTTGATAGATAAGTAAATAATGTCCTTTCGTGCCAGTACGGTATTTCTACTCTTTGAGATCGATGTTTAAGGTACGAGGTTATCCAATCTAGGGCAATACCACGAATTCCATAAGAAGGTAATCAATCAAAGTTTTATAAGACATTTGATAAGGTGTTAATTTTTCATAAACAGAAGATACACTGAAATATTATTTAGTGCTAATAATTCTTTAGTACAACATTTTTCTTTCAAAATCTATGCTATAGTTCAGCTTCGTTACTGTGTAGTTGTCAAAAATAGTTTTTATTAAACACTTCGGCACTGTCTATCACAATACTGTTTACCTCTTTCACCGATCTGCTGACAAAGCGAAACGCTGCAGCAATCGCCAAACCCTCGAACAGTTTGCTCGATCCCAACGCATTAATTTGCTCAATACATCATACGCCCACGAGGGACGTAGTAGGTCATTTTCATTCCGTGTTGTTATTGACACACGCAAAACGTGCAACGGTCCCCAGTAGTCTGTTTAAATAAATAAATAAGTAAACAAAGAGAGATATCAATTAATTACACAGTGGAACGCCATATCACGCTGAAGCTGTGCTTAATGCAACTTCGGAATAGCTTTGGGCACATCGGCAACTTACAAACGAATTATATCGCAAAGCGGGGGGATTGAACACATTGGCCCGAATCAGTTTAAGCGCATGGGATTTGACCCGTAACTGGGAATCGCGATTAACCCCGTTCCGAAACATTTCAGCAGGCCGGCTGTGGTACCGATTGTGTTTGATCTCACTACAACTTACCACGCTTGAGGTGCACTGTTTATTAGAGGTGAGTCAATTTCAGATGTTTTACTTGGAAAATTAGCAAAATCTTCCAGGAAATCAGGCGGTAATAAGTAAAGGAGCCGTCTGCGCGTCCAGTTGCAGTGACCCAGAACTCTGGATGAGAATAAACTACTGAAGCCAGTGTCTGCTGTGAGTGATATTACACGATTCAACAGAATGCTTTGGTGCATGATACTTTTTTTTAATATTGCATATGTCACCATCCTGTCACCTTTTTTGGTCGCAATTACGTTCGGAAATGTTTTCCTCTACAATAGAGAAATCCAACTTGTGTCCGTGTTACTGAGTAACAAATGTATTTTAATAAGGTGAAACCAACCGGACGTAAACCAGGTCACATGGTTTACAAGATAGCTAGAAAATTAATTCAAATAAATAAACATGCAATACTCATCAAAGTATTAGAAATACACCTGTTCGTGAAAAGAGATATTACATTTTACACAAGCAGTGAGACAACCCCTAAGCAAGTGCAAGTTCTGCGGATTTACCTTTTGTCAATTCAAACTGATGTTTGCTGAAGAAATGAAGAAATTCATTTTTAAGTAATGTGAAAGTCTCTTTTTCATACAATTTTCTATGATTCTTTTAATAGACTTATTGATCTGAGGTTATCCAGTTTTATTTTACTAGATTTCTTCAAAATGGGAATAAGTATGGTCTTTTTGAGTTGATTAGGAATAATTCCACTACAGAAACTTAGATTTATTATATATATGAATCGAAGAATCGATGTGTATTCTTTTACTAGTTATTTCGTAGTTATTTTATCATAACCGCTTGACCCTTCCTTTTTTAAACTCTTGATAATTTGAATTCCTCTATTCACATTTTATAAATATTCTGAGTATAATTTGAGCTACTTTTATTATTACTGGCAGTGTGCACAACACAACACAACACAACACAACGGAAAAATGCTTCAGTGCCCGGATAGCTCAGTCGGTAGAGCATTAGGCTTTTAACCTAAGGGTCCAGGGTTCAAGTCCCTGTCCGGGCGATACATTTTAATAAAGGTCCAAGTTAATTGAAAAAGAGTGAAGTTAATGAAGGGCACGAGTAGCTCAATTTCAACATTGGAATTTTGTAGTTTTATTAATTTTATAGATAAAATTTCGAATATAAGTCTGGCTCCCCTTCTAGTCTCACAGTCAATTTTTGGATTTTGAAATTCAAACTTGAGCTAATTCAACTCTATGTTTAGAAATAGAATTGAGAATTGAATGAAACTTATTTACTTCTGCTTATAATTCAATATTAATTAAATTAAAAATGCTCAATGCTGATTTTAGAATCAAATAGGTTTATAATAAATCAAAATAAGCTGCACCAGACGAAGCATCACATCGGTCTGTGACATATGTTGTTATGTATTAAAAAATATTACAAATTGACTGTCTATAATTAGTAGATATTATAATCCAAAACAACTAGTCGACAAAATTTATTACATTTTGTTAACCTAAGTATTCGTGGTTCAAATCCGTAATTTGCCAATACGTTCAGTGAGATACGTGTTAAATGTCATCAAATCACTAACTATTGAGATATTTTCTGTAATGATAAAAAATCTTTACTTTTTTATTCTTCCCGTTTCTGAAGTGCAGACAGAACTGAAAAAGAAATTCATCAACCTAAAATTTACATTGATTTTTTTTTCTGTAATTTATACTGAAAAGAGCAGGAACAATTATTAATCTTTTCGTTATTTGTTAATAAAATGAAAACAAAAACATTCGAAAATACAATGTAAGTAGTAAGAAAGTACCAACAGGTCTGGGAAGATAAAATGGTGAACCGGGATTTCGAAAAAGGGTTTGCAATAATTGCAAACCATAATTATTATGGTGTAAATAGGAAGGAATCGGTGAAGAAGGGATCCCATTACACCGACACCATTCCACGCGGTCGGGCAGTTCCTACGAGTGCCCGGATAGCTCAGTCGGTAGAGCATTAGGCTTTTAGCCTAAGGGTCCAGGGTTCAAGTCCCTGTTCGGGCGAAAAATTTTAAGGAAGTTGAAAGTTCAGAAATGATTCCGAGATTGATGGGAATACTATCAATTCCGTCTGTTACGTTTCCTAAATTCTCTGCTGATACTAAATAAGAACCCTTACGGGGTTGTTAGACATCAGCCTCCCCAGTGGCGCAATTGGTTAGCACACGGTACTTATAGGACAGTAACTGAGATATGCCGGGGTTGTGAGTTCGAGCCTCACCTGGGGAATGTTTTCATATTATTGATAACTTTTTTCCTGAATCAAATACAAATGATTCTATTCCTTCGCTTTTCAGTGCGCTTTCGCGGCCGGAAACGAGGCCGGTTTAGCGCAGCGCCACCGCCATTAAGGAAGTTGAAATTAAGAAACGACTTAGAAACTGACGTCAAGCAAATAATTTAAACCAATATTTATTCAGGCTGTCAAATATTTCCTCAATTCTCCGCTAAATTTCTATAAGATAAACCTTTAGGAGGTTACTTCGAAAGAGTCTCCCCAGTGGCGCAATTGGTTAGCGCACGGTACTTATAGGACAGTAACTGAGACATGCCGGGGTTGTGAGTTCGAGCCTCACCTGGGGAATATTTTGATTTCTAACGTGACTTTTCAGTAATTTCAAAAATAAAGCACCGTTCCCCATTATTGTTTCTTCTTTTTGAAGACAATTAAAAAGACCGAATACTTTCGAATGTATATTTCGTCTCTAATAGTTTCGACATATACATTTTGATTAGCACAATGAGAGCGTTAATTTTGTGTGAAATAAATTCATTGCAGAAAAGTGAAATTGATCTTCTTCTTGCCTACGTATGTAATATCGTGCATATCGAGGCTGAATCAACATATCTCGTTGACCTTCAACAGCATTCATGGCCATGAAAGATTCTTTTGCTTTAAAACATTTATTATTTCACTTTCATTAACACGTTTTTCAGAATCAGCTAACGCTACAGAGAATGTTGTATAACATATTATTTAAATATATTTTTCAGTAAAATGTTGGTTATTTTAATTTTTTGTAATATTTACGTTGAAGATAATGTAGTTATTATTACGCACTTAGTAGTAGTTTGCAGTTCTACCAAATGAAGCATCTGGACGCGCGCCTGGGAAGCTAAAATGGGGAACGGGAATTTAAAAGAAGGATTTGCAATTATGGTAAAAATAGAAAGGAGTCGGTTGAAGTAGTGACCCATTATGAAGTTATGAGTCCGAGCGGCCCTATGATGAAAAACTGCGCCCGGATAGCTCAGTCGGTAGAGCATTAGGCTTTTAACCTAAGGGTCCAGGGTTCAAGTCCCTGTCCGGGCGTACGTTTTAAGAAAATTTAAATTAAGGGATGATGATGCGACTAAAGAGAAAGCGAACTTTAACCTTAGATTTCTTCAGTCACGCATTTCCGTGGAAAATACATGTATAAATTCATTGCTCTAGAATGTAGAGTAAAAGAAAATACCGGGTTCTCCTCCATGGCGTAATTGGTCGGCAGCCGAAACGTGCCGATATTGTGAGTTCCAACGTCACCTACGGAAATTTCGATATATGATACGTTTTCATAAGTTTTACAATGTTGTTGACATGCAATAACCCGAAATAAGCTATGTCTGATTCACACTGAACTATATTGAACAAGACAATTGTTTGACTGGAGACGTCCCTGTATTGTCGCAATTGGTTCAACAATGTAATTGAAATAATGTAATAAATATTATAATAAATATTATATTTATCAATTACGCACTGTTGAAAAATATAGTAAACAATAAATACCATTTTTTATAGTTTAACAGATTTTGAATGTTTTAAAAAATATAATTTTAATTCGTAATTAACCTGTCAAGGTACTTGGCTGCTGTGGCCAGCACCTGCTCTACAACATGGTTAGGCTTCTTGAGGCCGACAGGTCCGTTTACGAAGTTACATCACCCTCTCAGAAATCACAGGCCGATTGGTCCAGCAAAGTTGACTTTTATTTCAGATGCTGCCGTAACCAGGAAAAGGAGTCAGGCAACAAGGTTTCCGTTTCGCATAGGAAGGTTTAGTGTAACTATTGAAACCTTGTTGCGATTTATGGAATCCTTTTTTTTTTTTTTTTCAATGTATACACACACAGTAACATACCCTGCACTATCGCAAATCCCGGCAGACCGGTCCGGGGCTTAGAAATTGTCCCGGTTGGGGCGGTGCCCTACTGGTGGGAGATACCTGTTTGGAGAAAATCCCCCTAGTTGACAGTAGATCGGCGCAGGATCTCGCCATAAATCGGGGAAGGATCACCGCCACCTCCTGACGAAAAAACATGCACTAAACTTATGAAACTAATTACCTCGGTAGTTGACCGGAATCACTAACAATGAATGAATCAATCACTTGAAGGGAAATGAACCTCTAAAGCAAACATGAAGGTTGGCGTGGGATTTCACTTTAGAGACAGGAATGAAAATCGCCACCGCCCGGTTCAGAATGCATTATACTAATGACCATAGTCGACTGACCCAGAATCACGATAACTACATTGGATGACTGACGGTAGGTTGATTGATTCCCCGCTTGATGGTGAGATCCGCCGCTGACCCACACGTCAGCGCTCGATGTATTTCCCTCATCAAGGTATCTCCCCTATGAGATACCGCCCAGGCAGGGAGAGCGGTAAGCTGCCGTTGGCTCCCTATGTGTGGTTCTGTGGTGCATGCATGCATGCATGTGTGTGTGTATGTGTGTGTGTGTGTGTGGTGTGTGTGTGTTATATGAATTTTTTGCATGAAAATAGACATTTAAATTGAAAATTATTCCAAGGTGCGATTCGACATTACAATCATTCAACGGCCCAAGTACTAGGCAATTATGAGGAGGTGCTAACCAATTACGGCATGGAGGTGAACCCGGTATTTTCTTTCACTCTACATTCTAGAGCAGGCTTGCACAAGGGCCCCAGCACCGCGCCACCCAATGGCAGTGGCAGCCCTTCCGCGCCACACCGGCTTATACTGACTTTCACTTTTAGGACAAGTGACCGCTGCCCGAGCCCTCCGTGCTAGGAAAGCCCTGTGGCGTTGAATCACGTTGAATTTGACTACTAAAGACTTGAAATAACAGCTGTTGTTTCTGAAGAGGGGAGGTTTCGTTTTGTATACGATTATTTCAGATTAAATTGCTCAACAACTCCCACAAATTTCATGGTCAATATTTAGTGTTGCAACTGATTTTGAAACTATTTCTCATTTCAATAACAAGATGGATGTTTAACGATCGATGGTTGTTAATATTTATATAAATTTAATTCCTGTTGTAATACTTGACCATACTTTTCTAAATGTTTCAATGCTGTTAGTTTTATTTATATAACGAAGAAAATAGAAACATAGTTTGAGATAATAATAAAGAGAATGAAGTTTTTTGAGAAACTTAATCATATCGTTTTCATTAAACAAAATCACATTTTTTACCACTTTTTAAAGAAATGAAACAATCAATATTTGGCGAGAGTGTTCGTGCCACTGGCACTCGCGTTGTCGACAGCAGAAGCGAGAGCATTCGGCCTCTGGACTTTTTTTTTTTTTGTAAGTTCATGCGGGAGAAAAACTGCTCACAAGAATAAGTGAAACGAGAGGGACGTTTCGTACGTCTCCTGTCAAACAATTGTCTTGTACAATAGAGTTCAGTGTGACATCAGACATAGCTTATTTCGAGTTGTTGTTGTCAACATTGTAAAACAATTGTCACCTTGCCCGTCACCTTGTTGGATGCACCTACGCTCGGAGAATATGTTCCGCAGACGTACAGCTATCCAAATTGTAACCGTGATTCTGAGTAACAATGTATTTTAATAATTAAATTAATTCAAAGACAACATTGTAAAACTTATGGAAACGTATCATATATCGAAAGTTCCACAGGTGACGTTGGAACTCACAACATCGGCACGTTTCGGTTGCAGACCAATTACGCCATGGAGAAAAACCCAGAATTTTCTTTTACTCTACATTCTAGAGCAATGTATTTTATACAAGGTTAAAGTTCGCTTTCTCCTAGTCGCATCATCCCTTAATTTCAATTTTCTTAAAACGTACCGCCCGGACAGGGACTTGAACCCTGGACCCTTAGGTTAAAAGCCTAATGCTCTACCGACTGAGCTATCCGGGCACAGTTATTCATTACACGGCCGCTCGGACTCATAACTTCATAATGGGTCACTTCTTCAACCGACTCCTTTCTATTTTTACCATAATTGCAAATCCTTTTTTTAAATTCCCGTTCCCGCACGATATTACATACGTAGGCAAGAAAGAGATCAATTTTAGTTTTCTGCAATGAATTTATTTCACAGAAAATTAACGCTCTCATTGTGTTAATGTAAATATATTTGTCGAAACTCTTAGAGACTAAATATATATTCGAAAGTATTCCGTCCTTTTAAATGTCTTCAAAAAGAAGAAACAATACTGAGGAACGGTGCTGTATTTTTGAAATTACAGAAAAGTCACGTTATATGTCAAAACGTTCCCCAGGTGAGGCTCGAACTCACAACCCCGGCATTTCTTAGATACTGTCCTATAAGTACCGTGCGCTAACCAATTGTGCCACTGGGGAGACTCTTTCGAAGTGATCTCCTAAAGGTTTATTTTATAGATAACATAGCAGAGAATTGAGGATATATTCGACAGCCTGAAGAAATATTAGTTTATAAAATTATATTGAGGAATTGAATTAATTGAGGAAATATTATATTTCTAAAATGTGAATAGACGAATTCAAATGATCAAAAGTTTAAAAAACAAACGGTCAAGCGGTTATGATAAAATAACTATTTTTACCATAATTGCAAATCCTTCTTTTAAATTCCCGTTCCCCATTTTAGCTTCCCAGGCGCGCGTCCAGATGCCTCATTTGGTAGAACTACAATATAATACCAAGTACGTAATAATAAATATATTATCTACAACATAAATATTAGAAAAAATAAAAATAACCAACATTTGACCGAAAAATATATTTAAATAATATGTTATACAACATTCTCTGTAGAGTTAGCTGATTCTGAAAAATGTGTTAATGAAAGTGAAATAATAAATGATTTAAAGCAAAAGAATTTTTCGTGGCCATGAATCCTGTTGAAGGTGAGCGAGATATCTTGATTCAGCCTCGAGACGTACGAAATTGCATACGTAGGCAAGAAGAAGATCAACTTTACTTTGCTGCAATGAATTAATTTCACTCAAAATTAACGCTCTCATTGTGTTAATCTAAATATATTTGTCGAAACTATTGGAGACTAAATATATATTCGAAAGTATTCGGTCCTTTTAAATGTCTTCAAAAAGAAGACACTATAACGAGGAACGAGGCTGTATTTTTGAAATTACAGAAAAGTCACGTTATATGTCAAAATATTCCCCAGGTGAGGCTCGAACTCACAACCCCGGCATATCTCCGTTACTGTCCTATAAGTACCGTGCGCTAACCAATTGCGCCACTGGGGAGACTCTTTCAAATTGATCTCCTAAAGGTTTATCTTATAGAAACTTAGCGGAGAATTGAGGCAATATTCGACAGCCTGAATAAATATTTGTTTAAATTATTCACTTGTGGTCAGTTTCTAACTCGTTCCTTAACTTCAACTTCCTTAAAATTTGTCGCCCGACAGGGACTTGAACCCTGGACCCTTAGGTTAAAAGCCTAATGCTCTACCGACTGAGCTATCCGGGCGCTCGTGGGAACAGTATGACCGTGCGGATTAGTGTCGGCATAATGGGATCCCTTCTTCACCGATTCCTTCCTATTTACACCATAATAATTATGGTGTGCAATTATTGCAAACCCTTTTTTGAAATCCCGGTTCACCATGTTATCTTCCCAGACTTGTTGGTACTTTCTTACTACCTACATTGCATTTTCGAATGTTTTTGTTATCACTGGTTTAACCATTAACGAAAAGACGAATAATTGTTCCTGCTCTTTTCAGTATAAATTACAGAAAAAAATCAATATAAATTTTAGGTCGGTTAATTTCTTTTTCTGTTTTGTCTGAACTTCAGAGACGGGAACAATAAATGAGTAAAAATTTTTTATCATTACAAAAAATATCTTAATCGTTAGTGATTTGATGACATTTAACAACGTACCACACCGAACATATCGGCAAAATAAGAATTGGAACCACGAATCCTTAGGTTAACAAAATGTAATAAATTTTGCCAACCTTTTTTTTTGGATTGTAATATCTATCAATTATAACGTATTATAGTAACGCCTGTGGTACATACAAAATTGTATGGTTTACTATATAGTGCGTTGCTCAATCAGATGTTTTCTAAGTTGAAATTTCTAAATAGTTTATAAGTTTTCTTGTGTTTAAGTGAACAGACGCATTGTAATTGTCATTTGTCAATATGACGTCAGGTAAACAAAACAGAGTGGGTATCTAATTACTATTTCATAATCGTCGTTGGACTAATTTTTTCGTACAAAATGTAGTTCTCCGGAACTTCTTGCAAAAGCTAACAAATTACGGACAGTTGTTTCCAGTAAATTTTCGAGAAAAATATGAAAATATTTAAGATGTATTTGAGAGTTATTTAACAGTGTGAAATGCGTTGTTGAAACGACACTTGTAGAATACTTGCCTCTATTGTCAAAAGTTATTTAGAATATTTTATAATATCAAAAAATGACATTTCGAGGATGTTACCCCATGTACCTTATGCATCTTATTATAATGAGTAATTCTGCTACTCAAGAAGCTTTTCTAAAAAAGGTGACACGTAACAGTGAAATATGAGTGACTGGTGGCAATTTTAAATCCACGTGAATATTACGGGCCATAAGTATTCAAAAGGCCCGAGAGCATCAGAAAGGTCCACAAGTGTATTAACAATACCATTACGTGTTTTCTTTAAGGTCCGTAAACACGTAACAATGAACTTGTAAACTTTAAAGTAATAAATGACGTTTTTTGGTATTATACTTATTTTTCTTTGCATTGTACATAGATAAAATTTGCATCCAAACACAAATGCGACGCCGATAGAGACAAACGCCCATGCAGCAATCGACCTAAATGTGATGACCTCATTGAGGCCTTCTGAGTAGAGGCGGTGTTGATCGAACATCCCCCGAATAGATCCAGGGGGTGTTGGTTGATCATACTCTGCCAGTTATAGCAGTCACTGACTTCAGTTGTTTCTTCTGACTCATTCGTAGCTGTATGTCACTGTCAATAGACACGCAGAGATGCTCTATTGCGTGATTGCCGCATTGTTTCCAGAAATATTTTCCTCAGATACCAAGAACAAACGTATCTAACTTTGGCAAATCCCGGGTTTAGGCTGGCACGATTTCTTTGATTCACTGATTCGGTTCATTAGAGGGGAATCGACTCCATGAACTGAATCCTTGAATGATTCATCAAAGTATCTCCAAATCTGCTTATTTATGGAAAAATACATACCTTTTAGTTGTTATGAACTGAAGTTAAATAATTTGTTACGAAATAAAAAATAACTAGTAAAGTTCATTATGTTAACGCAATCAATACAACTGTTTAAAATAAATTATATTTCAGTAACACTAGCTACTTAAACATTTATTATTGGAGGCTATCACCCCTCAAACCTCCCATTCTAATACCAAAAAAACAAACCGCGAGCGGTAGCTCAATGCATCAACTGATGTCACTGCAGCGCCTCTGCCCAGGAGGTCCTAGGTTCGTAGTCCTGCTCGATGCGAGTCAGCTAGGTAGAATTCAGACGCTGTCTGGAGGAAATTCTGCGGCCGGCTGCTCTGACCGGTAGTTTTCCGTCGTTTTTCCGATCAACACCAAGCGAATGCCGGAGCAGTACGCTAACAAACGGACCGCACCCAATATTTCCTTCCTCTTCCTTGTCCCATTCTCTCCCTTTACACACACGCACACTTACACTAAGATGCACTACACTACCATACATTCCGGGAGACCGGTCAGGAGCTGGTGGGAGGGTCCTGGTGACGGGGAATCCCCACTAGTCGGCGGTAGGTCGCGCTGGTTCTCGTCATCCAGCGGCGGAAGATCACTGCCACCTCCCGAGGGAAAAACATGCACTACACTTACGGGACTAATGACCAATTCAGTTGATGCGCCCGGAAAGTTGAAAAAATAAATCAATATTCAAAAAACAACTCGCCGTCCATTTTGTAACAAATACTACTTAATATGTTAAAGATAGTAGTATTTTTATAGAAAAAGAAAAAATCAACTTACATATTCGTTGAATTTAAAATTTTTTTTAATAATTTCTAGAAAATGACTGAATTTTTGCTTATCCTTTCTCCATTTTCAGTGTCACGAGTATTCAGAGATGTAGCTATCAAAATTACTTTCAACTTTGTAGCGTTGGGCTCTTTCACTTCGAGCGGCATTTTGACACCATTTCATCACATTCAAATTTCCCTGTCCGTGCAAGTTATAAATAAATTCAGCATTCAAAACATCAATTACAGTAAGCAATACAAACGTATTAAATGAACTGACAGTGCACAAAAAAGGTAATTCCACACCAGAAATATCGAGAAATCGGGTTCACCATTAATGATATTCAATTTTTCAACAATACAAAATTAATAGTTTTATATGGCTTTGACCCGTAGTCATATTGTATATAATTATGCTTTGGCATCAAAAAATTAATCAATGCCGGAAAAATTATTCTCGAGCATTCAACTAGTGATTCAAGTGAGCCGCGCAACTATAAAAAAAAGAATCACGAGAAATAATGAATCATAAAAGGAACCGTGCCACCCTAAACTCAGGATCAACTCTAAATTTACTCATCTCATGCATCCCAAGCGAAGTAAGTTGTGGTGAGGCCAAAATCAATCGATGCCACAGCCGTTGTGGTGAAAAGTTTTTCAAACCTTTGGATTGGGGATAATCACGATTCCCAGTTACGGGTCAAATCCCACGCGCTTAAACTGATCCTGGTCAATGTGTTCAAACCGTCCGCTTTGTGCTATAATTCGTAAGTAGCCGTTGTTCCCAAAGTTATTCCTGAGTCGTATTAAGCAAAGCTCCAACGAGGTATGGCGTTCCCATGTGTAATTAATTGATCTCTCGCTTTTATTTAAACATACTACTGGGGCCCACTGGCCGTTGTGCGTGTGTCAATAACAACATGGAATGAAAATTACCTACCGCGTCTCTCGTGCGTGTATGATGAATTGAGTAAATTAACGCGTTGGAATCGTTCACTCCGTTGGAGGTTCTGGGATTTTTGTAGCTCCGCACCAAGTAATTTTCAGCTTATCTTCCCGGTGATCATATTTAACACAATATTTGGCATTAAAAATTAAACAAATACAGTTAATTGATCGAATAATGAAGAATTGTGATAAACGCCTCTCTTGTTTACCAATATTCCTAAAACAATATGAATTAAAGAACAGCACATTTTGACTAAATCGAACGAATATTCTTTGTATCAAAGGAAAAACGTTTCAGGTTGATTTCCTGGAATGTCTATTTGGAATTTAGTCCTGGACCATTCTCCTAAATGAAAAAAGACTGTACAATACCGGTTCAAGATAGTCTTCATATGCAAATACTAAGTGGTACTCCTTAAGGAGCGGTGGCATTAATGCCACCGCTTTATAACCAATATGTATTTTAACCCAGACCCAGAGGTGTTGTAAATTTATAACAAAACGAAACATATGCTACTTTATTCCCTTATTCGCTAATATTAATTCAGAGTAATCCCTCTGGGCGAATTAGCAAATAACGCGCATTATGATGTTCATAGAATGCCAGCATGTGAATTATTTGATGAGAGCTGGAAGTAAGGAATATAACTTGTCAACGCCGAATCTGAGAAACATTCGGTACATCTTGATATGATAGAATCAACACTGTGGTATACATTACATACGATTCGCGGTCGCAGATTTGTCGCTCTCGACACATAACAGAAGATTGTTGTTTTTAACTCACTGCATATACGCTTATTAACGTATGTTTATAGTGATTTCGAATCATTGTTTTATAACTAAATGATAATGTAACCCAAAATTAATGCTTAAAATTTATAACTGACGACAACAAAATATTGTTAACAGCGCTATAGGATACGAAGGCATTTATGAGACCACTAATTTCATTTGTATACCCAAAACATATTTGCCCTTTTTTTCCTATTTTGAATAGTTAGATAATTTTTCTTAAAATATAACGTAGTAAGAAACGAAAAGAGTCAACTAAGCTATTATCCTGCAATATGTTATTCTCTATAACATTAATTATTTATAAATCTCCTTGATTTGTGAATTATTTTAAATAAAAGCACATTGAGAAGAGATATTATAAATAGCACAACTTATGAGATGTAATATTGTGAAAAAAGAGGTATCGTTTATCAGATGGAATATTTTGCCATTACAGTCACCATATTTTTCAGTTTCGTTATTGAAGTTGAAACCTTTTTCCACCAAAGCAAGAAGATGTGAGCCAATATAACTCAGTGGAAAGAGCAATATGATTTTTACCCAAGGATCGAAGGTCTGAATCTCAGACCGGGCACAATGTTTTCAAAAAGTTCGTTAAAATGGGCGTATATTACTGCTAATAGCACGGATCTTGTCTTATACTCAGATAATTATTTGGTAAGTACAACAATGTGAATTATTGCTAAGAAAAGTTAAAATGAAAAAAAGTATAAGGTACTTTTTATGAAAGAAAAAAATACGTAATATATATTGTCACAAAATTTTTTCTTAAGAAAAAGAAAGACACTGGAATTGGACCAGGTGCATATCCAAGTCACCAATCGAATTGTACTCGAACTTCATAGCCAAAAGTATCCAGAAACTTTAATAATCAATTCGACAGTGCGATACAAAACATTTAAAACTAGGATACTTTTCAAGCAAAAATAATATTTTCTAGGGTGAGAGCAAACTGATCCTCATTATTCACAAATATGACAGGGTGAAAACAGCAGATTTCCATGTACACAGATGCTAGTAATTAACGGTCAATGGAGGAGCGGGAGGTGATTAAACACTGCCGGCACATTGCAGTCACTGAGCCAGAATTTCCTCCAAGCAGTCAACAAACTACTCTTTAAAAAGAATGATAGAAAACACGATTTTCATAAAAAACAATACATTGACTATGTATATTGACAATGACTTGACAATAATTTCCGGCAGTGCTTAGTAGCAGAGCTTCCTCCTACGGTGTTCTAAAGAACTTTATGTAATCGCCCATTAATGATGATCAGGGTATGTCTTCATTTCCTTAGCCCTACATCTACCTTATTCAAGAATCAAAAAATTTCCGGCGATGTTTTACGTACCTAGTAAAGCGGCCTTTTGCATAGTTCTAAGGAGTTTTTCTCGTGATTGAAGACTTTTTTCAGCCTTCTGCCAATTCTTCGTGACTATACAATTTGCCAATACCATCACAGGTAGTAACTCCACTCATTGCAATCTGTATATATTCTTCAACTCAACCGCTAGTGGTTAGTATTTTCGTTTTTGTTTCTTCAGCAATAGTTGTCACTAGGTTGTCGTCTGTAAGAATCAAAACCAATAATCATGACTGATCTCGCTATTTTATCAAATAAAACTATGACTGGTCTGTTTGCATCGATCGTCCTAGCAGTTATAATTGTGCTGTTATTTTCGTGCTAGGTGATTACTGAATACTTTCTCAGGCTCACGCTTATAATACGGCTGCTCTTGTTCTATTAGTTGTATATTTCCAAGAGCCGGATGAATTTTGGCCAAATTGTTCTGACGTTGCAAGAATTCAGTTTGTGCCAAAGATGGACATTCAATGCATACAAGTCGGATTGATACTTTTACGTAATCGGCATTTTATATCAATCTTTTAACCCCTAACATATTTTTGATAGGCTATGGTTTTCATCACTTGATCTTTTATGAAGGAGAGAATTTACCCCATAAAGATCCACTGTTCGCAGCCATTGTGTATACAGAATGGTCTACAGACCAGTTTTCACAGTTTCTGTACGCATACAATCTAATGACATTTGAAACATCAATGTCACCACATCTGATTAGAGACCGTTTCTTATACCAAGACAGTAACTGCGGTATGCCTCAGTTCGCAGTTCAAACATACCTGGAAAGAGTTTAATACCGCCATAACGTTTAACATTTAGAAGCAATTTACCATTTCTAGATGATATGGAACAGAATTACTCATGTTACAAGCAACTGATGTTCTGAGTGTTTCATTTGTCTCTGAACACGTTTCACATGTTCAGCCTTGTGAGGATAATACGATCCTCACAATGTCTCTACATTTCTTGCCCAGTACTGGAACTCAAATGTACGACATCTATGGATCTTCAGAGCGTTGGGGGAAAAGGATATGACGGAGATAAATCAACGTGAATCACCAGACAGCTGCATCTTTTCGGTATCCACTGATACTAACGAACTGCGCATGAGCCCGGATAGCTCAGTCGGTAGAGCATTAGACTTTTAACCTAAGGGTCCGGGGTTCAAGTCTCTAGTCGGCCGAAAAACTTTATGAAGTAACATTCTATACCGAGACTTCCTTAGATAAAATAGTCTTGTGATAGATTTCACCGAGAAGAGTTTTAGTGTCACGAAACCACACTGAATCAGCTTGATGTATCAAGTCCAGCTATCTCAATTTGACACAGCACGGTAATTATACGACAGAAACCTAACGTTGGGAGTTTAGCGTTAACTGGGGACTGATTTTATAGCGAACTCATATCCGGTGAGTTTGGTATGTGTATTACTGACCTTCGCGGAAGCGCGTTTTATTAACAACAAACATTTTCATGTTGTTTAACAACAAATTAATTCGATTATCAAAGTTAACTAATGCGAATATATTAAAATTCAGTGTCAATTCCTATTCGGAGAGTATATTAAAAATAATTGTGTATTCTATATCAAGGCTACTAAAATTGCAGTTACTATTCTAATGAATTTCTGCTCTTCACATGTTTACACAAGAAACAGTTCTTGAATAAAGAACATGGGCGGTGTAGAGTTCAGACTTCCTTACGACAATATTAAAATTATATGCAAAGTATATCGTTTTCAGCGCACCCACGTTAGAACATAAAATACGGGTGTCCTACATAAGCTTTCGCACTATCAGACAAAACTATTTGCTATGCTTCATTTACATCGTTGCATCAGTGAATATGAATAATGGATTTAGTCGAACAACTTCCGTCTTATAAGCTGTGATGTTATAAAAAAAATTTCAGAACACAATTATGTGACATTATTTCATCTAGATACAACGGAAACTAGAACTTCTAGAGGCTTCATTTCAAATCCTAGCGCTCTTTATGTCCTTGTAACTTCTTTGTTTTTGAAGATAGATTTTTTTGATTTCGTGACTTTTCATCAATTTCAATTATTTACTGTACGTTATAACCTGAATCGTGTAAAAAACATATTTCATGAAAAATAATCGTACTTACCTAGAACGCCCGCGAAGTGTCATTTAGACTCCTTGGATACTGACCCGATCGTGTAGATTCTGTTTCATATATTTCACGCTGAAAACATTTTAAGTATCTCCTAGTACTTTAGATACCCTCTGAAGAAATATGAATCATGAGTTGTTTCGTCAAGGTACAGCAAAAACAACAAGTTTTGAAAATCAAATTATTATCACATGAAAGAGAAGCATTGTTATCACATGAAGGTTGTATGACAAAATATTTCTTCTTAATATTCATATAAAGGAAAATGTTTCGAGGTTAGAAAAGATTTTTCCTATACAGGAGCTCTATATGCTCTCCAGATGGTGATGATGTGCTCAAATATAATTCGTTATTTTTTCACTCAGATTTTTATTTTCAAATTAATAAGGAGGTTTGAGAAGAAATAAACGCTAATTTCACTGATTTTATCTGAAAAAATATTTTTCTTTAGAATGAAGTGATACATTTACAAACTGTAGACGTATTGTAAGTCGGATGAACAAGACGATACGCGGGTATTTTCCTTCAAAACTCGATGTATTTACAGTTTATGGTATACAAAACGAATGACAGCAGCAAACAATTATGACTTGTGGGGGATTATCACTAAAAATGTGTGTTTCAATTTGTTTTTCATTCATTGGAAATATTGAGGAAGTATTGAAAACCGAGAGGAAACTCTTCAAAAGTATAGCTAAGAATCACGCATCAGAATACGCGTCAGGTGTTGATCAAACGTGTGGATAGTATTCTACCAAATGTGCTGGAAAACTATGGCCTGTACCAGGCATTAAAATTTTGGATTACCCAACTGGACGTATTTTATACTGTATGCATAGTAAATTCAATAATGTAGAAAGCAAGTACACCCCGAAGAAACTCAGTGCCATTTAGAACATTCCATTAAATTTCTTTGAGAACTTCAAGTTTTTATCTTTGTGAAACAAATGCAAATTTGTAACATATGTTTGTTTATCATAAATATTTCTAAATAAAATAAAAATATAAGACAGTTGTCATACTGCGAGACAGTATGGGAAGTGCAATGCAAAGAAAATATATTTTTTCTGGCACAAGTAAAACATGTATTACGGAAATTTAAATGTTTATAACGCGTTTCCATTGTTTCTGTTGCAAAAATTGTATTCATAGATAAAAGTTTACTTTTATTATTTTGTCTGTTTATATTCCCATTCCCTGCAAGATGTTTCTTTAACATTCATTCTGCGGAATAGTACGTGATCTTTATCTTAACGTGCAACGCATGACTGGTAGCACATGTTCTTGTTTTGGCAATTTGGCAATCGCATGTCTATTCCTCCTTTCAAGACAGCCGTGGCAAGTCGAGACAGCAGAGGATAAGGTGAGCGTCAGATCATCCCGGTTTCTGTGCTTTTCCAATTCAAGAGTTGGCAAGGGCAGGTATGCAGCTTCCACGCCAGCATCTTTTCGCGCTGCGAGTGGGGTGAGGATGGGCAGACCCGAGCGGGCAAACAAAATGTCTCTCTGGGCGATTCTGTCCATTATGATAAAGAAATAAAACTCTTATACTGAAGATATGGAGGGAAGTTGATTTGTCGATTTATTAACTGCAACGTAACAATAATTATTGGTTAATGAAAGCCGGTTCAGAGAGAAATGAGAAAAATATCTCGTGAAACATTGCCGCCAAGCTCTTCATTTTTTATAACAATAAGATTAATAATATGTTCTTATTATTATATCGACTACTTATGACCAAACTACACCTTATCTTCCGAGGCCCTGAAGAGATTAACGTGAGTAATTGCGGGGATCAGCTTTTTACGCTGTATCCCTTAATAAGACAGGGATGTACGAGTGGAATTACGAATAAGGAGGTGATAGGATGATAATGAGGACAATCGCAATTACGACAATGCCTAAGCAGGACTCGAACCTGCAGCCTTCTCGGTGCAGGCGACGGCTGCCGCAACCGACGGTGCCACGGGGCCGGCATCATTGTTGTTGTTGTTATTATTATTATCATCATCATCATCATCATTTATTATTATTTCATTTTTAGTATTATGAAACCTGAAAAAAATATAATTTCCTTAAAATGACGAAGAAACTGACCTTCTAGTACATGCTTCGATTGACCACCATTTGCCAAGAGAGAGGTGTTTACTCTTTAGACTTTGAAGTAGAGTGTATTACGTTGAAGAGTAACAAGGACAGAATAAGTGCTTTGTCTCTATTCCACCTAACATTAGCCACATTATCCCGGCCCGAAATCTGCGGCCACGCGACAGAGGGTCGCTAAAAGTGAAAGAGATACCAAAGGTATTTTACGTGTTACCAAATTGTCAAGTTGTCTGGGTGGTGTTCCCAGACATAGGTTGCGAGTTAGAGTCAAGACCCGGCATTGACAAGAATTGTTTAAAACATATTTACATTATGGCATAATAATTCCAATATATACTCAACTATACTTTCATTACATATCTTTAAAGTGTTTTTTACAAATGTAGATAAATATTTTTGCAATATTTCCCTTTAAGAAGTATCGTTGAAGGCACTGATTTGATACGACACTGCTGGGCGATCTGGGGAATATTACCCCGGGTGATCAGTTTAAAACGCAACCCTGCTGTTCGAGGCCCGGAGCGAAAAGTGAAAGAATTACAAGACTCCTTCTGCGACAGCTCCTTTGAATGCATTTCTGCGACAAACCATTCACCCGCACCCCTCTTCCTTTCACCCGCCCCATCCAGCGGTCTGGGTCATACCGGGCATAGAAAGCCAAGCGTTCTAGTGTTAACTCAATTTGAAAATTACATTGATTGATTGATTTTTTCGTGTTTCCGGTCGCGTCAACTGCTTTGGTCATTAGTTCCGTTAGTGTAGCGCATGTTTTCCTCGGGAGATGGCAGTGATCTCCCGTTGGATGGCGAGATCCGGCGCCGACCAACCGTCGGTTAGTGGGGTTTCCCCCTAACGAAGACTCTCCCACCAGCGGGGCACCGCCCCAGCCTGGAGCTGCCCACCGGTCTCCCGGAATATGTGGTAGTGTAGTGCATGTTAGTGTACGTTGAGAGGATAGGAGAGGGAAGAGGAAGGAAAGATCGCGCGCGGTCCGTGGACCGTTTGGTAGGATACTGCGGAGAAAACCACAGAAAACTGCCGATCAAAGCAGTCGGCCGCCAGAATTTTCCTTCAGAAAGCGACTGAATTCGACCTAGCTGAAAAGCTAGTATCCAAAATTCTGCGTAGTAGTAATACACAAATCGCGTGCGATCTTCGGTGATACCCGTAAGAGGATATTCAAAGCAGTTAGATGCCAGACTCTTTTCCGACCCATGTTTCCTTGGAAACCCACCTTTGACGCGGGTCTGGGGACCTTCCGAGCAGGCGCACCTTATGGGCATTTCCCTGATGCGCGTGGGGGGTGACTTACTCCGCCAAAAATCGGTCAAAGGTAACCATATTCGAACTATAAGTGGGAGAAAGTGAGATCTCATTACGGATGGATATTGCCGGAGGGATTTAATTTCGCTGGACATCTGCCAGGGTTCTTTTACATGCCACAAGTGTTATATGGCTACGGTGGATTTTCCACCCTTCGAAAATCCACGCACCTCGGCTGGGATCGAACACTTCGGGATTCAGACGCCAGCAAGCTAGCCCTTGACCCACGAGGTGAACGCCATACGAGAAACACTCCGACAAAAGACTGCTCTCTATCGACGCGTCGAGGAGTATCAGCCCACGGTTTAGTCGCTTGGGCGGTGACAAGGAGTTACGACGCAGGCGCCAGGCCGCTCGGCTTGTTCGCTCCGGCCGCGCGCGCTCGCCCCACAATATATCAGTTCGCAGAATTCATTCATATACAAGTGAGCATGAAGTGGAAATTTATGACCCAAAGCCGGCGCATACGTCTCCAGAGGTAGGAGGAGCAGGAGTAGGAGACGGGCGAAGAAAACACCGGAAATCGCAGACTCCGGTGAGGCCCCCACGGACTCGCCTTCGCTCCGAGGACGCAGCTCGCTGGTGTTCACACGTGGGATTGATTGATTGATTGATTGATTTTTCATGTTTCCGGGCGCGTAAACTGCTCTGGTCATTTGTCCCGTTAGCGCAGTGCATGCTCCCTTCTCTCTCGCCTGGTGTTGATCGGAGAAACCACGGAAAACTACCGATCAGAGCAGCCGGTCGCTAGAATTCTCCTCCAGAGAGCGACTGAATTCGACGTAGCTGAAAAGCTAGTGTCGAAAATCCTGCCGCCCTCAGGACTCGAACCTAGGACCTCCCGGTCAGAGGCGCTGCAGTAACATCAGTTGATGCACAGAGCTACCGCTACCGGTTTCACACGTGGGTGAAACGACGAGCCACAGGCGGATGTGCCAGAGGTACAAAAACATGGGTCGTGCAGAAACTTCGAATTTTTAAGCAAATCGCTAATTTAGTCTTTTACTCTAAACAGTCGAAATTTATTATGCACAAAGGTAGGCTAGTATTTGAACGCCAGAACGCGATGTAAACGTCTGCCCAAATCAAGTAAAGTCGTAGGCTTCCGCGGCCGGAGTCATGTGGATGATCTTGGCTGTCCGGGTGACGCCGCGTCAAAGGCTGTGTTGCCGACGTTTCAACCATCTTTTTCGTGGTCTTCCTCAGAACTGATCTGATCAGATCAGCCCTGAGGAAGACCACGAAAAAGATTGTCGAAACGTCGGCAGCACAGCCTTCGATGCGGCGTCACCCGGACAACCAAGATCATCCGTCTGCCCATATTAACTTACACTGGCCGCTAGTTTGGAAGTCCGTTGACCGGAAGTGCTTAGTAGCAAAGGAAAAATCACGTGACGGACAGGAGCGAATAGGCCTTGTATTCACTGCGAAGGAGAACGGAGCATTTGAGCTTCTTCACTAATATAAACTTGTTTATCTTATTTTGTTTTCTTTCAACAAAAGTTAGGTTGGTATGCGCGAAAAAACACGTAAGCGTGAGGTGCTGGAAAGTCAAGCTCGAATTTGGCGTTGGGGTTGCCAAAGTTTATCAGCAAACAGTGGCAGTTTGTGACATCGCAGTGAAATCTGTTGAACGCATTTTGAAGATTTCCAAATTTTCTCTTGCCGCTTCAGAATCCGTGCTTCTGAAATCACTCAGGAAACACCTCAGGAAATTGCGCACGGTAATAAACGAAATGGTCGACGAAACAGTAGTGCGGAGGGCTGTATTAGAATTTGACTTCAGAGATGAATACCGTTCTGCAGAAAAATTAACCTGGACGTAGCGAAAAGATATTGAATATAAGGGAAAGTGAGGTCAATATACCGCATTTTAAAGTGTTTAGGTTTTGAATATGTTAAATGCAAAGATTGTGGAAAGTTTCTCATGGCACGCAGTGACATTCCATCGGAAACGATTCCCAAAATTAGTTCTGGCAAACACGGGGCAGAGCAGGGGGTTGAAAGTGCCAGTAGTAAAGGGGAGCGGCTATTGTTTGCACGCAGGGATTCATACCTGAGGCAAAACTTGTTTTCCTTTCCAAATATTCAAAGAGGGGGGATTGCCACTCGGATATGAATGCCATGAGTTGTTCAAGAATAGCTGCCACACCTGCTTCAACATTACAGTAGAACTTGGTCAATGCGGAATCTTAAGGTAACCAGTATTATTTACTTTTTCCCCTATTACACAATATTCCGCATTATACAATGTTATACAGAAGAACTAATGTTTGGCAGGAACACGGTTCACATTAGATTTCGGCATTATGCACCGCATTGAGCAAATTTTGCTGCAGTTCATTCTTCATATCATTCCATCATTTTGAGTAAGGCACTGACTTCACATTCGCACAAGTAAGAAATACTCGTATGTGATTGGCTGTGGAATATATGATTGATTACGATCCATAATTGGTCAGAGCAGAATTACTCCAAACTTGTAAAATTCATGAACGCAGTATGAATTAGATGTAATTGAATTTTTTCCCTTTTCAATCCAATTGAAAAGCTTTGGACGCAAGTAAAAGAGTATGTAAAGGAAAAGTATAATACTTTTAAAATCGCCGACCTGGAAAGATGCACAGGTCAAGTTAGGCGTCTAGTATAGGAAGGGATCGTATAACCAACTAGAAGCTTTATATCGTTCCTGATTGGTACCGAAGTCATACGCGTTTTACAAAAACGTGATACAAATCCCTCCTCAATTTCCCTTACAGAACTTACGTACACTACCACGACGAATCCAGAGCTTGGGTGCTACCTAGACTGGTCGGACCCAGAGGGCAGGAAGCCTTCAACCCGACTCACTCCACGCGCCTATAATAGCCACTAAGGATGTAGATCTCACTGAGAAAGTAGTGTAACCGCTCTACCTTTTCACTATTCTCTAAAATGTCTACAGCGGGTCACTCAAGTAACCTAGTACTATTACTTGACCTGTGACTTATGACAATATCACACCAAAAATTAGGAATGGTTTTATATGTCCTAACTGCCCTACAGGAGTGGGTTCGTCTTTTAACCTGCTTTTGTAATAAAAGAAACATAGGCAAGTTAATCTTTCAACTATGAACAGCGTTTTGGATATATTCTATTAAGTACTTGAATACAATTCTAAACTAGCATTTACACATTGCATTGAAAAATTCTATCACTTGCTCTACCTTTAGCAATTACGTGATTACCTAACAACTGCAGTTGCGTTTTAACACTTGCATAAACACTTTACATAAAATTATATTACCCCTCACTTCACAAAAAAACTGTACACAAGACTATAATACATGGAAACACAAAATACTGAAAAAGAATGACATATCAAAATACCCTTTACATACACTTTGAAAGAAATTGTCACTTGAATAGTGAATTAAATATACATATAAGACGTTGTTTCACTTTCACGTATGTGCGGTAAGAGTAGAACCGACATATGGGCGGTTACAGTAGCCAGCCGGCAGCCAGTTGTCAAAGCACTGAAGGGAATCAAAAACATCCTATTCCCCTGCAGTGCTTTTACATGTAAGCTTGAGGTCCCAACTCCGCACACAGGAGGCCTAGGGTGGTGCCCAGTAGGCATTGGGGCAGGTGGGCAGAAGGGCGCAAGTGAGTAGGCGGGTGAGGCGGTAAGTACACGGGCGGCTGGCTGGGCGGGCAGAGGGCAGGCGATCGGAGAGGTGGGTGAAAAGAGTGCGCGAAGCGAAAGGGAGGCAAAATGGCGTGCAATGTTGTTATTGAATTCATGGCGCATTATTGATACCTAGTAATATTTATCATCCATTTCTCATTATTAGTTATTTTCTTTAATCGAATCGTCCCCCAAAAAATTAATTTACTTCAAGAAAGTGGAGGGGCGGGCAAGAGGGCGGACAAGCACGAAGGTGGACGGGCAGGCGAAGGCGAGAGAGGGTGGTCGCAAGGGCACAAAGGGGGGGGGGACGTGGGCGGGGCGCGGGCAGGGAGGGTGGGCTGGCGGCGGGAAAGTGGGTGGGTGGGGCGTGACGATGGTCCGCCTAGCGGACGGGCAGGCGCGTAGACGAATGGCCGGGAAGGGCGGGCAGGCGCGAGGTCTGGTGAACCGGGGTGAGTCCAAGGGCATGTCAAGTGGGCAAACGAGCGGGCACGCGTGAGATCGGATGGGCAGAGCGGACGAGAGGCGCACGGGGAGGCGCGAGGACGAGTTGGTTTGGTTTGTTTTTTTCGCGTTTCCGGGTGCGTCAACTGTTTGGTCATTAGTCCCGTTAGTGTAGTGCATGTTCTTTTCTCGGGAGATGGCGGTGGTCTTCCCCCGCTGGATGGCGAGATCCGGTGCCGACCTACCGTCTGCTAGTGGGGTTTCCCCCTAACCAGTACTCTCCCACCAGCGAGGCACCGCCCCTGCCGGGACAGGCTCTAAGCTTCCGACCGGTCTCCCAGAATGTGGTAGTGTAATGCATGTTAGTGTAAGTGTGTGTATAAGGGGGAGAGGATAGGACAAGGAAGAGGAAGGACAGATCGCGGGCGGTCCGTGGCCCATTTGGTAGGGTACTGCTCCGGCATTCGCCAGGTGATGATCGGAGAAACCACGTAAAACTACCGATCAGAGCAGCCGGCCGCTAGAATTCTCCTCCAGACAGCGACCGAATTCGACCTAGCTGAAAAATTAGTGTTCGCGAGGACGAGTGATAGAGGTGGAAGCAAGGGTGGGCGATCACGAGGGCAGACGTACACGCGCCAGGAAGAGCGGCGGGCAGTGACGAGAGTGCGCGGGCGGAAGAGTATAGAACGATTTTCCTAAGGATGAGCCAAAGTGACAGCTAGTGCTGGGAACATAACTGACTGTTCTGTGGCCGTTGTGCCCTCGAACCCATTAGACTCCCTTCCTGCATTCGTTCGTTTGCAGTTGGCTAACTTGTAAATGGCTTCGACGCTTCCTTTTGTGATGTCCTCGTCCGACAAAAAAGTATTGTGGGCCGCGAGAAATAATTGAAATTAGGAAATGTAGTGTTATGGGGTCTTCTGTAAAAATTATTTTTTTCTATAAACATTACATTAAATTTACTTTTTGTGTGATAAATATTATATTTATTTTCAAACCGAGACTTGAATGCGAGGTTCGTACCGGTGCACGTATTTCCGGCTTAAAATCATTTTTCTTTGTATTTACATTCGTGGTAGTTTTCTTTTACCGATTGTGAGAGCATGTTAAGAGATACGGCATATAAATTTAAATTTAAATATTTTCCGGACCCGCTTACGTGCATATACATCAGCGAAACTCTTAGACTTCTGCATAGGGATGTTTTCACAGGAGCCATTAGCACTTCACAAAGGGGCGTGGCTGAACAGCTGTCGCCGGATACTTCTCTGAATTACATGTGATATTCACTAGTTTAGCGAACTGTCACTTTGGCTCATCCTTAGGAAAATCCTTCTATACTAGGGCGGGCGAGGGAGGGCGCGCAGGACGGTGGGTGGGCGGACGGGCAGAAGGATTGCAAGGGCAGGCGTCAGGGCAACTGGCGTGCACACCCGAAGAGGGGTGGGGGGGGGGGGGTGCGCTACATACCAACACGAGTGAATGCCCGGCGCGAGCGGGTGGACGGTGAGTGGCATTCGAGCGGGTGGCGCGTGCCGGGGGCCGGCGTCGCGTAGTGCCCGGGCCGTCCGCGGGGGCGCCACCGTCGAGCGCAGGCAGGGCAGGACCTTTTGTATGTAAATGGGGCGAAGACGGCGAGAGCAGCGGGTGGCGGACCCGCGTCTCGGGCGACGGCGCGTCGGAGTCTCATATTTTCCACTCCCACGCCCCGCGAGGCTGCGCGCTCGGAGGAGCAGAACGAGCGGAGGTAACCCCGCCCTTCCTTTTGCACAAAAAAGCCTGTTCGCGCTGATGTCGGAGGCATTTATCAAAGGTAATAACGCGCGCGTTTTGGAAATTGCAGATAAATCTACAGATCTCGCCCCAGCGCGTTCGTTTATCTACGTAATTCCCTAATGGAATTACTTTTATTGAGACAATTCTAGTAAAGAAGATACTAATAATGAGAAATAAAGTATAAAGATAAAGAAAAAATTATTTAAACTACAATTGAGGGTAACACGGTGGCAGTTAATTACATAAATAAGATAATAAATGTCATGCAAATAATATAATAATGCTAAAATAATAATAATAATAATAATAATAATAATAATAATAATAATAATAATAATAATAATAATAATAATAATAACAGTAATAATATAAGAACTGATGATTCTGAAAACATTAAATTACATGAAAAAGAAAAGAAACGTCTATCTTCTAAAGCCGCAGTGAGTGTTTATACAATAAAGACAGCACTGCACTATCCTTCACTTCACTTCACTATAACACGAAATACATTTCCTTCATTATTTCTCTGCTCTACACTGCACGGCACCTCACTTCACTGTATAACTTAATATTCTTAGTTAACCTCATAAACTTAAAAATACCCTAAATTAATTCCCTAAACTGTTGAAATTAATTATTGGTATCAATAATGCACCCTGAATTCAATAACATTACACAACAATACAACGTGAAAGGAATGAACATGGTAAAAATGTATCCTGATGATAAAGTGGAACTGGAAAAATTCCAGCCTCAAAATCACTCAGATTATTTGCTTCTGATTGCAAGACGGCAAATAATTCATAGGGATATGGCGTGGTTATGATAATGATTTTGAAATCATGTTAATAAAAAAATGAAATCTAGGAGGTTTCGTGAATCATTATTAAACATTTATACCAGTATATTTGGATTGTTGGTTGTCCGGATAAGCCTTCGAATCCATTTGCCCCTGTATGTAATTATTAAACCTTTATCTGGAATTGGAATTTTTGTACAAATCTCTTGGGGCTGCCCTTTAGTTATTGATATTGGCAATTGGTCTGGCGTGACGAACGACATAGTAAGGGTTCTATGTAACTAAACAAAATTAGGTAAGTATACAATTTTCCATTTTGTTGAAGCACGATCAATTATTAAATTGTAGTGATTAATTTGTCACTTGAGTAATAAACATTTAAACATTTTTGTAACATTAAATATAAACCAGAAATGATATTAAATGATATTCCCTTAAATTAATACATTTTAAATGACTTATTAAACGCCAAACTCTATTGAATGATTTTTTTAAATTCAGACAATATAGTGACTTAATGATAATGTAAACGAATTACTAGGTGAAAGCCACACGGAAGCAAATTAATTATTTTAAGAAATTGCAAAGTGATTTTTCAATTCATTAAAATTTCAACTGTTCATCTTCTAGCAATTTCTGCAGCCCTAACGGAATACGGAGGAATGATCTGACATGCCTAAAGTAATTGAGTGAACGTTTTAATATAATTGAATATTTCCCATCGTATATTTCTTTCTTAAGAAATAAAACGCTAGATTTCTGTAACCTATCTCATTTTCGAAGCGAACTAATTCATGCAGCTATTTTGTAAAAATAATCATGGGTAAGAAGTACACTCTAAAGGTGAGATTACATCGGCCTTCAAAGATGGTGATGCTATGATCCTTAGCATCAGAAGTGAATACCCCCACTGCGACATCAAAAACATTTGAGTGTAGCAATATCGGTGAACACACTCGGACGTCTTTAGTCATAATAGGGTACTTTCGCACCCTCGTACGTTAAAGCAATCGGCAGTATTATGTATCTTCTGCGCATGCGCAGATCAAGTTTCGCATCACTTGTGCATCTGCGCTTGGGCAGAAGATCGAGATTGCAGTCGATTGCAGCCCGCTAAGGCGTGCAAAAGCTCCCTAATGAGGAACAACCACCCCACTCCGCAATATGTGTCAGCAATCGGCCGCTCAAGGCTGAACTGCCGATCACATAAACAACGGAAGACCACGTGCCTCGCCTCCATGCGCCGCGCCGCGCCGCGCCGCGCCGCCGCCGTCGCCCCGAGTGACGTCAGGTGGCGCTTGCCTCAACCGCTCGGCATGCAGTGCCCCACACCCGGTGCCCCGTGCCCCGGCGCTTACCTGGCATTTGCCGCACGGAGCCTTTGTTCCCGCGACCGCCGATAGGTCGCGCTGCCCCCGCCCGCACGACCGCGCGGGACGAGATTAGAGGCGCGGCTGCAGCGCGAACCCTCCCACGCTGCGGCTCCTGCGCATTTTGCAGTCGGAAACGTTTCACGTTTAGAAGGCAAAATATAAGTGTAACAACAACAACAACAACAACAACAACAACAACAACAACAACAACAACAACAACAACAACAACAACAACAACAACAACAACAACAACAACAACAACAACAACAACAACAACAACAACAACAAACCGAGAGCGGTAGCTCAGTGCATCAACTGATGTCACTGCAGCGCCTCTGACCGGGAGGTCCTAGGTTCGAGTCCTGATGGCGGCAGGAATTTCGACACTAACTTTTCAGCTAGGTCGAATTCAGTCGCTGCCTGGAGGAAAATTCTAGCGGCCGGCTGCTCTGATCGGTAGTTTTCCGTGGTATCTCCGATCAATACCAGGCGAATGCCCGAGCAGTACCACATCCAACGGGCCACGAGCCGCGAGCGATATTTCCTTCCTCTTCCTTGCCCTATCCTCTTCCCTTACACACACACTTACACTAACATGCAATACACTACCACATATTCCGGGGGATCGGTCGGGAGCTTAGAGCTTGTTCCGGCTGGGGCGGTGCCCCGCTGATGGGAGAGTTCTGGTTAGGGGGAAGCCCCACTAGCCGACGGTAGGTCGGTGCTAGATCTCGTCATCGAGCGGGGGAAGGCCACCGCCATCGCCCGCAAAAAAACATGCACTACACTAATGGGACTAATGACGCGCCCGGAAAAACGAAGAAATCAATCAATCAAATCCAACACAGTTAAAACATAATTATATTATATTTGTATAATCGTTTTGATTCCTTATGACTTAATTTAAATGAGCTAACTTCGATGTTTTCACCTTAGCATTATTTCGCGATTAAGTCAAAGAAAGTATTATTTATATCTGAGTTATGTTCCAAAAATTCTCGGACTTGTCCCAATCTAGCTATTTTCAATTATTGTAGTAAAAGATCGAAGATTCCAAGACGATATTTATAATATTATTATTGTTTTTTTCCAGTTTTCAGTTTTTCTTCAATATCTTTTTCTTTCTTTCATTTCCAATTTTATTGTTCGTATGTTCTCCCCTATTTGTGAAATTGTAAATTACGTTAACTGAACTCAATTAATTCATTATTACATTACATTTAAATAATTATTTTGATTCCTTAGGTCAGAATTTAAATGAGTGAACTTAAATGTTTTTCACTTTAGCGTTACATCGCAAAGAAATTACTTTTTAAATCTGTAATATTCCGAAAAAAAAATGTACTAGAACTTGTCACACAGTCTAGTTGTTTTCAATTTTCGTAGCAACGGATCGAAGATGGCGTGACAAATATTTTCGCCGGAAGTGGCCATTTTCTTGTCTCCGCCCTTCTGCGTCTTCTGCCCTGGTGCTCTGTGGGCGTTTCCATCTCGCGCGGAATGAAGCTCTGGGGGTTAATCCAATTGCAGGCCGCGTGCCGTCCCTGCTTCACCCCATTTCTCTCGCCGCTCGCTTAATCCCGCCGCCACCTTTTACGGCCATTGGCTGGCGCGAGGGGATGCATTTGCGGTCATGTTAGGAAGGCGGTGATCTATTACGAGTGGCAGTTATTGTTTAGCCGCAAGCACGGAAGAAAGTGGAGCGCACCAAGTTACGTGGTGTTTTCCAGGAACTCAATGGTCTCGTTTGGACGGCAACCATATACTTCACTGAACAATGCTCGTAAATAGGCCGCGCATCCCATTCAGTATTGAAGGACTTTTATTTAAAAAACAATTCAGAAGTTATCGAGATTATCGATGACTTGTGAGAAGGATAAAAAGTGTTTTTGTACGTCATAATAATACGCCGAAAAACACAAGACTGCAGCGGTTGATTAAGTAAGGTAATTTTATATAAATGGACACATTTGATTACCAAAAATTATGAATGTACAGGTGTTACACTTAAAATAGTTCACAAATTATACGTTAATTTATTAAGAAGAACTACAAATTCATTCTTTTTTAATGTTTATTACCGAAGTGTGAGTGTGATCAGCTCAGTCGCCTTACCAACAATCAAGTTATAGAGAAGATGAGTTACTTCACTAGGAATCGTGAAGTCGCGGAGGTGAAGCAACTCGGAACGCCGCGGCGCGCCACGGAATCCTGGAGGGGGGACGATCACTAATTAGACCAACTCTACCTTCGACAGCAGTATGGTTAGAGAATGTTGTTACTAAAAATGCAACAGAGTTAAAAAAAAACAATATTGAACATATTTGGAACCCGATTAGTCAGATAAAAAAGTTTCTGGTTGAACGAAACATCTAATTGATGATGAGAGTACGTGCACCAAGGCAAATTAGAATTGTCTTTTCATAAACCCATAAATTTGAAAACCAAGGGCCCCGGGCTCCCTTCGGGGAAAGGTCGACTTGCCGACGAATTCTCATTTTTCTTTATGTTTATAACTTAATCTTGTAATTCATTCTCTTTCATTATTGATTTTCAAATGAATTTCATATTCATTTTTAAATAATGATGATAATGCGGGTAATAAGCATGAAGATGAAGATGAGCAGGCGAAAGGCAGGAGATATAGAAACCTAACACCAGCCATATTTTTCAACTCATTTCAGTTGAACGGGGACTGAATTGAATTCTTGCACCAGCTTTGGAAGGGGTGTGCACGCTGATCATTACATCATTGGTCGCCCGTTCTCAATTACGTGCATTGCTACAACTACAGTATTTGCCCCCTTCTCCCCACCCACTTTTAAGTTTTTACCTGTACTTAAAGAGCACACTATCCAGGCGGGTGAAGCCAGAGTCCGGATACTGAAAAGAGAAGGAACAATTATTCGTCTTTTCGTTAATGGTTAAACCAGTGATAACAAAAACATTCGAAAATGCAATGTAGGTAGTAAGAAAGTACCAACATGTCTGGGAAGATAAAATGGTGAACCGGTATTTCAAAAGAGGGTTTGCAATAATTGCAAACCATAAATATTATGGTGTAAATAGGAAGGAATCGGTGAAGAAGGGAACCCATTATAACGACACCATTCCACGTGGTCGGGGAGTTCCCACGAGCGCCCGGATAGCTCAGTCGGTAGAGCATTAGGCTTTTAACCTAAGGGTCCAGGGTTCAAGTCCCTGTTCGGGCGAAAAATTTTAAGAAAGTTGAATGTTCAGAAATGATTCCGAGATTGATGGGAATACTATCGTTAAACCAAATTCCGTCTGTTAGGTTTCCTAAATTCTCTGCTGATACTAAATAAGAACCCTTACGGGGTTGTTAGACATCAGCCTCCCCAGTGGCGCAATTGGTTAGCGCACGGTACTTATAGGACAGTAACTGAGATATGCCGGGGTTGTGAGTTCGAGCCTCACCTGGGGAACGTTTTGATTCATTTCAAGATTTTTCTGTTCTATCAAGAACCCGGTACAACTCATGTGTTTTTTTTTTTTTATTTTTTGCTGTATTGGAGGACGGTGCACAAATAAACATTGAATAAGCCCGATTCTCCCTAGCTATCAATTTTTGAAACTTGCAAAAGATCAACTATTTTTTAAATCCATTTTACTACTTCATTATTAGGGATTTCCGTCTTAATAAAATCTACTTACAAATATGAGATCTCTAGAGCAAATTGAACACATTAGTAGTATTTTTCGTAATTTTGATTCAAAACAGCAAATATTTTCTAGAAAAACTAAATAATATCTGCTCACAAACCGCTCTATTTTTTCTCTAAAAATTTTCAATGGATAGATCACTGTCCACTAAATTATGTAACGTCAACATAATATTTATTAATTTCTTTTATTTTCTTATAATTAAATGTTTTATAATTTTTTCATTATCTTGTGCGCCATTAACTTTTACATTTCGTATGATTTATTTTTAATGCATTCAGAAACACAAACTCTTCAAATTATATTGAAATTTAAAAATTAAAAATCCTAAATTTAATCTACAGTATAAATATTACAAAAAATAAAAATATTCAACATTTATATCGAAATGCATTTAAATAATATTTTCTACATTTTCTGTAGCTTTAACTGACTTTGAAATATTTGTTAATAAAGGTTTGATGATAACATTTTTAAAACAAAAGAAGCTTTCATTGCCTTGAATGCTGTTGAATGTCAATGAGATATGTAGATTGAATTTTGCGATGCACAATATTAGACATATAGGTAAGATAAAGGTAAATTGTACTTTTGTGCAATGAATTTATTTCATTCAACACTTGGCGCTCCTATTGCACTAATTCAGACTAAATATCTGTTCGAAATATTAGTTATATTAAATGCCTTAAATAAAGGAACAATCATGAAGAGTTGAGCTATGTTCTTGAAAGAACATAAAAGTCACGTTATAAATGAAAATATTCCCCAGGTGAGGCTCGAACTCACAACCCCGGCATATCTCAGTTACTGTCCTATAAGTACCGTGCGCTAACCAATTGCGCCACTGGAGAGGCTGATGTCTAGTACCCCCGTTAAGGGTTCTTCTTTAGAATCAGCAGAGAATTTAGGAAACGTAACAGACCGAATTGGTTTAAAGATAGCATTCCCGTCAGTCACTGAAACGTTTCTGAACTTCAACTTTCTTAAAATTTTTCGCCCGAACAGGGACTTGAACCCTGGACCCTTAGGTTAAAAGCCTAATGCTCTACCGACTGAGCTATCCGGGCTCGTGTTTGTAGGATTTGGGTAGTGTGGTCTACAACTATAATTACAAACGAAGAAAAATAACTTCAAGCATATTGTGTTTTCATTGTAAGGGAGTAATTTACAATGGCCAACAATGTTTCTATTGAAGTTCTTGATCGGTGTGTACAAGAATTAAGAAACCATAGTAGACGGCTTGATGGGATAGTCTTGGGATTAGTTTTATTTTCGGGGAATTTTAGACACATATTACCCATTTCTAATATAGAGACGCACACAGAGGAAGTTGCTTCATGCATAAAAATATCAGTGATATGGAGATATGTCCAGTAGTTACATCTAACAGAAATCGTAAGAGCCATTTTGTATTCCCAACTATTGTTTTGGATGTGGAAGAGGGGAAAATTGAACATAATGGTTTTATGGTTATTATTTTAATGAGAACTCTTCACGGAGTTATCGAAGAACAATACTTAATAGTCAGAATCATACATCCGACTATCTTATCACAAAATAGGATTTTTTATTGTGCAAGAGCTCAATATAAAATGATCAAATGAATCATATTAATGCGAAAATCCTTCAAAAATTATTGATGACATAATCACATGTACTTGTACAAGTCATAGTACGTGAATGTTACACATTAATACAATGTATAACCAAGACGTGGCAGTACACTATCGAATAGAATTTTAAACATTATTATTGTAGGAGAACCTCGTCGAAAGATGCAACTAAGAATTGGTGAATCATTGATATTACTTAGAAAAGGAAATCTACCAATCATTGTAATATAATCCGTTTCAGATTCACTTCATTATAACGAAATATCTTACATGAAGCAGTCATTTTTTGCGGGTTGCGCAAAAAGAGAAAACGTTTGCATACAAAGAATTCGAATAACATCTACAAAATACCCGTTGCAGTTCAAGAGACTTCAATTTGCAGATTTTAATAAACTAGGCGTAGATTTATGTAAAAGTTTAGTACGAAATGTGTAAGTACATGTAGCAAGCTCTCGAATGAGTGATTCCCGAAATCATTGGCCCTGGCTCCTGAACGTAATACCAAAAGCATAATATATAAAGAAGCTTTACTGTATATTTAATAGCAATATTAATGTAAATAATGTCAAATAATTATTTTCACGTATTATTTCCCCTTTGTAATTAACCTTTTAATTATTTCCAGACTTCATGCAAAGAAAATTACGAGTTCAGGTACTTCTGTTCATAAGAAAGTTAAATTCTTGGGTAGTTAGCAATTATATTTTATCACACATTGTGTAAGTACTTATTAAAACATTACGACCAGAGAAGACCTTGAATCCTGGACTCCTAGGTAAAAAGTTCAATGCTCTACAGAGTGAGCTATCCGCACTCATGTACAGTAGGGGCTGCAAACTTCTAAGCTAACACAGGAACCAAGAAGAAAATTGGTTGCCGAATGCACAAAGAGTAGTGTCGCACATCATACTAGTATCTGATCTACAACATCCAAGTTCCTATCCGCAACCGCCAGGAATGCACAACCCTGGTAACTCGTTTGTAATTGCTATCCCTGAGTACGCGATCCAAATCTTGAAAGGTAAATTTGGATTTTGAGAGATCAGAAAATTGCATGTGCCAATACTATATCGTCAAACAATAACAAAATTGTTTGTATGCCAGTAATATGAATGATTCATTCCTTGCTTTAAAGAGAATACTCTATCCAAGAGGATTTAAGGATAGTCAGATATGGAAGCTAATGAGTATCATTACAATACGTGAAGTAGTGTGACGTTTATCTCGTGGAAATTTTATTAGCATAAGCGCAGTGTACATGATGTTATTTTATGGACCTGACTTAAAGACTTGAATATTTGATGTGCACAGTATATCATATTTTACATAAACAATACACACGTTATTGTACCACCATGTACACACGAGATTGTAATATTATGTACACAATTCACTTCGACCTGAAGCGGCTTTGGAAGAAGAAGACGAAGAAGAAACAATAACTAAAATACCTCATAGGAAACTCAACAGAAGTCATCGAATCATTCAAAACGTTCCCCAGGTGAGGCTCGAACTCACAACCCCGGCATATCTCAGTTACTGTCCTATAAGTACCGTGCGCTAACCAATTGCGCCACTGGGGAGGGCGTGCATTACATTCCTAAGGACTTTATTTGAATGCACAGAGAAGCATTTCAAGAAACTAAGGAAGAACTCACAAACTGATGAAAACTCGGTTTACAGTTCGCAATGTTATTAGAAGGGATCGGATTTTAATGAAATGTCTTTTCTTGGTTTTCACTTTAGAACAATGCCGTTTAGTATATAAATTAATTTTATGTTAAGATAAAAAGAAATAACCCATTTTTGTATGTAATTTTTTTTGCATTTTTCGTCAATTTCGACTATCAAGTCATTTTTAGTGCATATTTCGCTGATTTAATCTATTTTAATACCGTTTTAATGGTACTGGCTTCAAATAATTTTTCGAGATGCAATAAATGTTCTCCACAGAATTCCTGAATATCCTTTTCGATTTCTGCACTCTGAAGTGGCAACGTCAGCCGTTGAGAATAGAAGATCTAAAGTATCTATGACGCCTGTGAGCGTCATTGTTGGTTCGGCGATTTTGGGATAACTAAAGACCGATTTCCAAGTAAGGCACAGTCCAAAGCAACAGCTTACAAGCTGAGTTCGATTGAATGACTAGAAGCAGCCTCGATTACATCAGTAACATATCCAACAATTTCAGCTGTTCATCCGAACTGGTATTGACCATACTTTTTTCTTTGCTTTTAGGGCATTTTAAAAAAGTTTTAAGAGTGTTATATTGATCAGTTTTGGCGATGTTCTTGATCATCAAAATCCACCCTCTAGTTACTACTCTCTGAATCGTTTTTTCAAATTTAATTTGAACTCTTAAAATTCAACGCCCGGACAGGGACTTGAACCCTGGACCTTAGGTTAAAAGCCTAATGCTCTACCGACTGAGCTATCCGGGCTCTTGCACATAGGAGACTATGAATGTACAAAGACTACACTTGTCTACAAAAACCAACTTTTGTCTGCTACTAACAAAAATTCATCTACATCATACTGAAGTCAATGCAATAGCTGAATATACAAAGGCGCTTGACGCATACAGAACATCGTTAGTGGCAATAGCGAGGTGTGGTCTTTGTGTGGTCATCGGTAGTTTTTCAGGACCCGGATCTGTCTTCCTGTTGCGACAAGGAGGCAAGGAGTGTCGGAAAATCAAGAACGCTTAAAGCTAGACAATGCTACTCGCCGGTACAACGATCGTGGTGATCACTTAAATTTACATTCTAATTTATTCAACTCCAAAAATGCGTGCGTCATTTCTCGTTCTAAAACAATGTGTCACACTTGAAATCTGTCATGTTACCGCTAAATTGACGGCATTCATGCATTTGCAAGATAAACTTGTGTAAATATTCTGAAACATTAGTAAATATATTGAGACTTCAGCCGAGCTGTTTTGATGGCAGATGTTTGAATGAGTGCTGTAAAAAAAAGTTTATCTCGCCTGTGGATTCCAAACGTTCTTTCTCCAGGAACAAATTTCACATTTGCTCTTCTTGTGTTTAACTTTCATAACAATGTATTCTTTTTTAAGCAAAAATCTCCTTTCTACGGTTATTTCTAGGGTTGATACCCTCGGTGGCTCGTTGGTTAGCGTGCTTGTTTGCCACGGAGCAACCCCGGGTTCGGTTCTCGGTCGAGGCAAGTTTCCTGAGTGCATCAGCTTTCTTTACTTATGTTTCAGTATCTATCGCTGCGTGACGAGAAAGCTCACGCTAAGCTTATGAAGACCAGAATATACGAAGAAGAGATCTCTTCGTTCCAACCACACCATCCTATGACCGAGAGGCGGGGTGACCACTGGTCGGACAACGCATGTAACGGGCTGTCGAGTCGTTCAACATGGTGCATATTAATTAACTAAACGGAATACCTAATTACATTGTCAAAAATTTCTTCATTCGAAAATTGTTCCATTTTCATGGGATTTGTCTTGAAATGTTATAATTCTACTATAAAAAATATATATTTTTAATGTCATTGATTGCAAAAATATTTTTATGCACGTTCGGAAACAAATTCATTTCATGATCAAAAGCAAAAATGCTCAATCAATCAAAAGCTTCTCTTTAATGTCAGTAACGCAATGGATTTTTTTCCAGCTACACAACGATTTCTTCAAGAACTTCACAATTCATCACAAAAAAAAAAAACTAAAAACACTAACAAACCCAGTAAAAACATTAGAAAAAAACAGGACACACACAAAAACAATTAACCATTTCACACACCAATCCACTATAGTCCAAAGAGCGCATGTCATCATATAAGCCCAGCAACAGTCGAGATTCTACGAAAACGATGACTGGAGTCCTTTCGCCGTGCGAAGGCATACGGCACGAAACGGCCTAATGAGTCACCCTCACCGGCGGACAGCTCTCAATTTGATCCGCATTGGCGAATCTATGGCCGGTATTACACTGTAAAAGATCTTTGACAAAGAGCTTTTATAAAAGAAAATTTGACAGTGTAATAGCCAATATTGAATAAAGGATTTATTTTATACAATTTCTTGGATAAAATGTAGTCTAAAGCGTCCACGTTTTATCATACATTTGGTCGTACACATACTCGTACATAAAATATTGGACGAAATGTAATACGTTCGTCAAATTTTTTTGTCAATATATCAAGTTCAAAGAACTTCTGAATTGTATTTTTACTATTACCACTAAAACATTTGTATATTTTTAGTAATAATCAACTCTTCTCTAAAATATTGAAAATGACAATTTTTATAAGATGCGGCCAAGAGACGATAGATGCGACCAAGAGAAGACTAAACAATGATCGGACGCCTCGCCCATGGTATTTTATAAACGGCTCAACTTGTAAGGGACCTATGCGCATAGCGTGGAAGTAGGACCTAACAGTAATAGAAAGGAACACACAATCCTAGCTCATGTTTCGTAATTTTTGTCCATAAGTGCGCGATCCAAATCTGTTTCTTCAAAGATAGTTTGGATTTTGAAAGTTCAGTAAATTGCATATACATCTACAATACCACGTGGACTAACGATTGCAGAAATTAAATTAGTTCAAAGAATTGGCCGCGCCGACCGGTATTCGAACCCGGGCCTTTTGGTTTACGACCAGTTGCTATAACCCCTAAGCTACCGAGGCAACCAACCCTTTGGCATTTATATTATATTGCAGAAATGTTTGTTCACCAACAATTTGGGCGTCTCCAGACATTTCGTACACAATGTTTGCACAATATTTAACCGACTTTAATGTGGGAAGTTTTTATAGTTCCTCGTGTATATGTTTTTGAATGATTGTGCAGTCATAATTGCAAAAATATCCCGATTTCAATTATTCATACTTTGCAACAGAATATTCTACCGATGAGAATTTAAGGATATTCTCATAACGGACGTTAACGACGATCAGTGGTATTAATGTAGTGGTGTGTCATTAATCCTGTGCAAATATTCGTATCATAAGTGTAGGTAAAGCTCTTCCCAACTTAATATCCATTGAAAGATCTGACTTAAGGTCCAGAGTATCTGACTACACAATATACAATTTTTTAAGTGAGCAATACACACGTCAGTGGTATTTTTAATATGTTGTGCACAGTTCATCTCGACTTGAAGAGCCTCTGAAAGAAGAAAAAGAAACAATAACTAAAATACCTCCTTGGAAACTCAACAAAGTCATCGAATAATTCAAAATGTTCCCCAGGTGAGGCTCGAACTCACAACCCCGGCATATCTCAGCTACTGTCCTATAAGTACCGTGCGCTAACCAATTGCGCCACTGGGGAGGTGGTTACAACTAACGAAGGAGTCAGGGTCGTTGATGCTGCGTTGGCGTTGGTGGTTGAGGGGGTGGCGCTGGCCCAAACCCGCCTCGCTCCCGGCCGCAAAAGCGCCTTGAAAAGCGAAGAAATTGAATCGTTTGTATCTGATTCTGGAGAAAAGTTATCAATGATATCAAAACGTTCCCCAGGTGAGGCTCGAACTCACAACCCCGGCATATCTCAGCTACAGTCCTATAACTACCGTGCGCTAACCAATTGCGCCACTGGGGAGATGGTTACAGGTAAAGAAATAGTCAGGGTCGTTGGTGCTTCCTTCGCGTTGGTGTATGTGGGGTTGCGGTGACGCTGGCCGAAACCCGCCTCGTTCCCGGCCGGAAAAGCGCCTTGAAAAGCGAGGGAATAGAATCATTTGTATTTGATTCTGGAGAAAAGTTATCAATGATATCAAAACGTTCCCCAGGTGAGGCTCGAACTCACAACCCCGGCATATCTCAGCTACTGTCCTATAAGTACCGTGCGCTAACCAATTGCGCCACTGGGGAGGTGGTTACGAGTAACGAAGGAGTCAGGGTCGTTGATGCTGCGTTGGCGTTGGTGGTTGAGGGGGTGGCGCTGGCCGAAACCCGTCTCGTTCCCAGCAGCAAATGCGCCTTGAAAAGCGAGGGAATAGAATCATTTGTATTTGATTCTGGAGAAAAGTTATCAATGATATCAAAACGTTCCCCAGGTGAGGCTCGAACTCACAACCCCGGCATATCTCAGCTACTGTCCTATAAGTACCGTGCGCTAACCAATTGCGCCACTGGGGAGGTGGTTACGAGTAACGAAGGAGTCAGGGTCGTTGATGCTGCGTTGGCGTTGGTGGTTGAGGGGGTGGCGCTGGCCGAAACCCGTCTCGTTCCCAGCAGCAAATGCGCCTTGAAAAGCGAGGGAATAGAATCATTTGTATTTGATTCTGGAGAAAAGTTATCAATGATATCAAAACCTCCTTGGAAACTCAACAAAAGTCATCGAATAATTCAAAACGTTCCCCAAGTGAGGCTCGAACTCACAACTCCGGCATTTCTTAGATACTGTCCTATAAGTACCGTGCGCTAACCAATTGCGCCACTAGGGAGACACATACGAAACGACCTCCTAAGGGTTTTTCTTATAGAAACATAGCGGAGAATTGAGGAAATATTCGACAGCCTGAAGAAATATTGGTTTAAATTATTTGCTTCTCGTGAGTTTCTAACTCGTTTCATCACTTCAACTTCCTTAAAATTTATCGCCCGAACAGGGACTTGAACCCTGGACCCTTAGGTTAAAAGCCTAATGCTCTACCGACTGAGCTATCCGGGCGCTAGAGGGAACTGCCCGACCTCGCGGAATGGTGTCGGCATAATGGGATCCCTTCTTCACCGATTCTTTCCTATTTACACCATAATATTTATGGTAACCCTCTTTTGAAATCCCGTTTCACCATTTTATCTTCCCAGACCTGTTGGTAATTTCTTACTACTTACATTGAATTTTCGAATGTTTTTGTTTTCACTGAATTAACAATTAACGAAAAGATGTTCCCTACGAATTGAAGTAATATAAAATATCAACACACATTCACCGGAAGTACGTAAAATATACTATTATTTACATTTTCTCTCAATAGTCAAGATATCTATTAAGGGCATTTTTTTAATAATTTAGTAATACAAATAATTGTTAACAAATGTTTTTCCGTAACACGTGGTCGGAGAAAAAGAAATAAAATAAAAATGAAAACAAATAAATAAATGAATAATGAAAATAAAAACCGGATACGCATGGTTCCGGCTGGAGTTGCTGAGCACGTGGTCCTGACAATTCACTGGTTTTTCATTCACTTCCTTTCGGGCCGTGGCCCTGGTCGGACTTGCAATTGATTTGTGTGCTTCAGCAACTCTATATAGGAGTTGGGCTGTAGGCGAACATGATGTTTGACTAGGTTGTGTATTAGTAAGGTGTGTACTATTTATATTACCTTGGCTTTTTTATATATATATATATATATATATATATATATATATATATATATATATATATATATATATATATATATACATATATATATATATATATATATATGTGTTGTGTGTTTAGAAAGGTAATAATTCATTTAATTATTTACTTACTTTTCATGTATGTTGATTCATGGCATATTTTGTGTGATTTCTAATGTTGTTGTTCAGACAAGTTGTCTTTATTCCATGTGATTGTGTTTTTGTAGCCCTGGTGAAGGAATTAAATATTCCGAAACGTTGGCAAACTAATGTGTTTCAATAATTGACCGGTTCTGTGATCCACATCCTACTAATAGTATCTTAAGTTCAACTTCTTTAAAATTTATCGCCCGGACAGGGACTTGAACCCTGGACCCTTAGGTTAAAAGCCTAATGCTCTACCGACTGAGCTATCCGGGCTCTTGGTGCGTTTTGAAGAAGAAGGTTCTTTCGTGAGAGTATTAAAAGCTTAAAAGGGCTGTAAATAACGTTAGAAGAAAGAAGACCTTGAGCAGGCGGCTTTTGTTTTGTGGCCCTACTTCTCACTTTCCGCCATTGGCGCCGAGGACCGATGTTCGTCTTCTCCGAGTGAAACCTGCTAATTCCCTCGGCCCCTCAGTCCATCACCTTGTCCATCTTCTTCCTCGATACCCACCTCATCAAATCTTCATCTTCACCAACATCATTCTCAATTCCTCCAAACGAACGCCGCACCGAACCCGATGTCAATTCAGTTCGGATTCCTCTCTTCAGAACTATAGACTTGCTACTGTGGAATATAACTCCCGTCACACCTTAAAAAGAATAAATTAATTAAAACCTAGGGCAATATTATAAAACTTTCAAGTAATCATATAAGTGTTTTTTCTAACTCAAGTAAGTGTTTCAATGAATATCTTGTAAATGCATACGTAATAAAATGGCTACATGCGTAAGTGAATAACTATTACTTTTTAGACAGCCATGAGTATAAGAGATTCTTTCAGGACAAGCTCAGCATACTAAAAGTTCAATTTTTAGCACCACAAGATCATTTACTACTGACCTTAATGTTTCATTAAGTGATTTGTGTACTTGAATTAAAATGAAATTAAAGTCAGTAAGACCGTTTAAAAAATTGTGTATGACACGTGATCAAGGTGATTTTATTCTGCTCGTAGAATTGTCCCACACTTCCTATTGGCTTCGTATCGCAATAAATCAAACTCGTAAAATAAAACTACACTTTAATCATCCGTATCGAAAATAACCATTTCGTTTTAATGTACTGTTTCATACATCAACATAACGCAAACAAACAAAAGGAATGGCAATTGACTATTAAGGACCGGCGTCCGGTACGGATTTTACAGTTCGCCGTCTGCTAAACACAATGGATTAAGTCCGTTAAAAGTGTTTTTTGCCCCTCTGGCGTTAAGTGCACATAACATACTAATATCGCAGTAAGTGTTCTACAACACAATGTAATAATGGTTTGTATACTTCATCTATCGCCCCTGTTTAGAAACTTTAACTTTATTCGTTATTAGCTCTATTTCGACCTAATAATATTAATAACGATAAATTTTGCGTCTACGGTGAGTTACCGGATTCTTTTCCCTCCTTTTCATTCGCATTTTATAGAGGATGCAAGATGTTTTTGGCTTGAGCATTTAGTTTTCACTAAATTTGGGATGGGTGATAAGAATAAAAATGAGCTATTACTTCTTTCTCGAGTTTTCAAAGCAATTGCTTCATACAGTATGAATAAATAAGAGAGTAATTTCTCTTATTTTTTAGCAATTCTCCATTATTGAGTAAGTGCTCGGCATAGGAACAATTTGCTTACTTTTCGTATCACTAAAATTAAGAATTTGCTTCTAGTGCGATGAATTTATTTCCAATTTTCGGAGCATAAGTGACGCGAATCGCATTAAATGGATAGAAGAGAAGGAAGGTTATACGCGACTGTTGTGAGCTGGTTGTGAGGTTTTAGGTTATGAGTGAATAAAAGATGAAAGATTTTTAATGATTTCATCAATAATGCACGTCAACAGGACCACTTAACCTTTTTTTAAAATTTGTTTCTGCCTGTTCGACAAGAATGTCTTTCAGGGTTTTTAACATTACAAATTGACATCACTGTCGATTTAGATCTCACAGGAAATCTGAAGTAGGAATTATTGACAATATTACGTCAGAAATATAAATTCTATTAAACTAAAAAATGTAATTAGTTATTTTAATAAATTTGAATTGAATGAGGGAGGGAGATAATAAATATTATGTGGTTTAGGAGAGATGGAATTTCTTTCGGAAATCTTGAAAGAATTCCTCGAGGAAATAGGCATGTTTGACCTAAAATAAAAGTGTGTTAGTAGTAAATCGTCTAAGTAGTTGAAGAATTTGTGGCTGAGATAATTTATTAACTGAGTAGTATACCACTTAACCTAACACAGTCGACACCATCAGGAACAAGTACGCGTCGCACGGTAACGTAGACAAACACAACGAAAAGCAATCCGTTAGCCCAGTGGCCGAGATCGCAAACGCTGTAGTATTGCAGTGATCTCGGACCGAAGGGTCGCGGGTTCGAGTCCCGCCTTGGGCATGGTTGTATTTGTGTTCGTCCTTTCACCCCTTATCATCACCATATCGTTTCATCTTCATAGTTACCATACCGTTAAGAGCAATAGTGGTCGCTAATGACCTTTGACTTTAACTGAGTGCGACTTGAAATAACTGATAATAAAAATGAGAATTTATCAATCGTAACAGATCAGTTAATGAACAATTACTTGGAGAGAGAAGTAAGTGCTCCAAATTTCACTAATTTTCTTATTCATATGAAAAGAAGCAATTCTTAAGAGAAGTAGTAGTTCCTATTTGTACTAATGAGAAATTTCTCTGGAGTACTCACTCATTTTTATTCATATCACCCTATGTTTTACGCGCTTGAGTGTCTGCACTTTCTAAGCAATGTTTCTTGTAAGTTTTTTACTGATTTAAATATTTGCGGGAATACACTGTTATGTATTGAATGGAGAAATTGTTCGAGGCATTGCAATGGGATAAATCCATCTTTATCGCTCTCCTATCGTTCTGCATAATTTCTTAAAATTCCTAGAAAGTTGGTAACCAATTGCAGTTAAATGAAATACTTTTTCTCTTTTCTTTTATTTAAATTAATAACTTTTGTGAAATGAATCGCAAAAGGTGATCTGGAATGCTGTAATAACATATTTGATTATCCCAACGGTTCGGTGTTTATTTCACCTTCACCAGGCCGGAATAAACTACTTTAATCAAGCAATATTATTACATCATTTAGTGCACCTCAGTGCATTAAATACAATGTCATTTCTGTGTCGTCCTTCATCTTGCATAAGAGTTATCTTTCCCTATAAAGGCAGTAACTAATGAAAAAGGCAACTCTCGAAAGGAATGACATGAAAACTGAAATTAATTACTCACGAACACCACTCTTCCAAATAATTCCACAATATTCCAAATGACGTTTTGTCATGACATTCAAACATCGTATATAGCGACGTCAAGGAAACCGAAATTCATTATGGGGAAGTAAAGGATTATTTGTAAAAAGGAAGTTCATTATCCGTCTTCAAATATCCCGGAATGCACTTAATCATAATACAAAAAGTACGATTTTGTGAAAACAAAATTTTAATGTACGCAAAATTAATGGGAACTACTTAACATGTACTACATTTTCATATTGTAAAGTATGTTTTTGATATATTTTACACATTTCTTTTTCATGTTGTTGCACATTTGAGTCAATAAAAATACTACGATCCGAATATTGTGTCTTTCGTGGACACTTTTCCCTTCGTTTTCCCGGATATTAGAGTTGAATTTCCAAACTCTCATTTGACATTTCCCCCTTCAAAGCTCGTATCAAATCCTTAGATTGTATACTCAGAATCTTAAATATACATCGAACTGGTGAAATACAAAAACAATATAATTACTACATTCCCGTGGCAATTGGCTTCCTTATATGACTTAATATCGCCCACATTCATTTTCGGAGAGCAACCAAAAAAGCAGTCATCCGAACGACGAGTGCGGGCGCGCGGCCTTCGTGCTTGCATGACGCCACGTTTTGATGCATTGCTGCGCTCCGAATGAAGCCGCTTGAAGGGGGCTCCGGAGCACATAATTTGCGGAGGGTCCGCGGCCCCCCTCGGCCGCGGTGGGCGTGTCCGGGGCGGGAACACGTGGGCCGCCCGCCTCCATGACAACGCACGGCGCGCGCCTCGTGAGCGCATGCTAATGCAGCAGGGGCAGGCACACCGGGCGGCCGGCCGCCGGGCCTTGAATGTGGGTGGGGAGAGGGCGGGGATAGTGCCCGCGCCGTCGTGGGTAATTCGTTTGTGTTGCGATTGATTTATTGATTGATGTTTCGGTGCACCTCAACCGCTATAGCCATTAGTTCCGTTAGAGTTCTGTACGTTTTATTCCCGGTGATGGCGGTGTTCCTTCACCGCTGGATGGTGAAATTCGACGCCGCTCTACACCTTCTCTTGCAGGGATTTCACCCTCTTGGTATCTCCCCCAGCCGGGATAATCTCTAAGCTCCCGACTGGTCTCTAGTCATGTGTGGTACTGAAGTGCATTTAAGTGTGTATGTGTGTATAAGTAAGGAATGAGAAACCATAGAACAAGGAAGAGAGAGGAAAAATTGCGGACGGTTCGTAGTCCATTTGTTGAGGTACTGGAGCGGCAATGGTATGGTAATGATCGAAGCAATTATGGAAAACTTTCTACGAACCAGAGCAACCGATATAGAATAATAATAGTATAATAATAGGATAATATTAGTATTAAAGAATAAGCATAATTATAAAATGTCTCAAAAATAGAGCTCATTTTATTTTATTTGACGAAGTTCAATATTCCAGACTATCTTAATCACCCTACAATTTATCTCTATCACGTGAGTTTATTTATCGATTAATTATTCCATTCGAGTATCAATTAACCCAACACAGAGCGAAAGTTTCAGTTCATACAATAAATCACAAAGCAGATTGAACTACACGTATATTTTGGAAGGACAAAGTACTCAGTCACGTTCACGAAAATGTTGCTTAGTAGTTTAGTTAAACATACTCATACACGTATACAATTTCACTAAACAGGTCGTAATATTTAATAAACATTTTGCAGTAAGAATTACTAAACAAATAGTTGTGCTTCATGAATTACTAAAAGCTTCTGAGTAAACCATAGTAAGTGAAATTATGAAAGGGAATATTTTTTTCCTAACCCTTCAGATAGGTAGTTTAGCAACAGGGTTGAAATGATTGAAGGCGTTGTCATTGTCAACAATACTATTTATTTCAACCCTACTAGTTGTTTTTGTGACTCCCAGACAGCAGAAAACTGATGATGATGATGATGATGATGATGATGATGATGACGACTAAGCCATCGAAAGCTGCTCTTATTGAAATAAATAGTATTGTTGACAATGACAACGCCTTCAATCATTTCAATTATGTAAATGTCAACTACAACTTACCACTAAACCAATTAGCAACAGGGGCTGATTTGTGATTCCAGGAGCGTCAACTCATAAGATTCTTAGTCCTGTAACTGTAGCGCATGTTTAAAGGGGAAGGGACGGTATTCTTACGGTAGGTAGGCGAGATTCGGCGCCGACCTATGCATGCCACACATTCTGGGACCAGCCCTAAGCTCCTGGCTGGTCACCTGACATGTGTTGCAGTGTAGTGTATATGAGTGTGTGTAAGTAGGGAGTGAGGATAGAACTAGAAAGGAGAAAAAAAGTTCGCGCGTGGTCCGTGGCCCGTTTTGTTAGGTTACTAACTTAGGGTGTTAATCGGAGAAATCATGGAAAACTACCGATTAGAGCAGTCGTCCGCTCGAATTCTCCAGCAGGCACCGGCAGAATTCGATCTAGCTATCTATCTAGTGTTAAAAATCCTGCCACCGCCGAGACTCAAATCCTGGGACCGCCCTGTCAGAGGCACTGCAGTGACATCAGTTGATGATCCGGTGTAAGTGTGACGACATGAAACGTGGATCTCAAGGGTGGATTTTATCTACGAAAAGAGTATAGTACCTGAGACAATTCTCTTTGTTCATTCACTTGCGATTTTCAATTGTTTGATTTACTAAGCGAATCTAAATCATGTTTAATGACTCTTGCCACATGAATGACTGAATTTACTATCGGATCGCTTTCTAAACATATTTAGTACATTGTACTACAACATTTATTTCAGTGAATTATTCTATTATCGGCCATTTATCATTTATACACTATGTTATAAATAGCAAGGACACGAGTACACTCCCGTGTGACACTCCTGATGTAAAATCAGCTTTCAATGAGACACCCAATTCGCATTCGGTTAGTACGAGAACTGAGAAGTTCTCAGAATCAAAATGCAATTTTTTTAGATAAAATTAACTATTTTTTCGTGAGGTATGAAACCTTTATCGAGAGAATCATCACCGTCTTCGATCAGCTGAGAGTCACCATTCCGGCAGTCTCTGCAACGGATCTGTCCGCGAGGTACTGGAGATCGTGTCCCAATAATGGTGGAGCTTTGAGACTTGCTCCACTAGGTGTGTCGCACTCGGGCGCTGTCTGCAGGAAAACTCTTCTTCTGATAGGTAGTTTTCCATCGTTTTCTGACTAATACCAGGGTAATGCTGAAGTAGTACCCTAGCAAACGGGCTATGGACCGCATGCGATCTTTTCTTCCCCTTCCTTGACCTATCCCCTTTCCCTTCTCACATACAATTACACTTTTACACTTTCATGCACCACACTTCCATACATATTGGAAGACCAGACGGTAGCCTGGAGCCTCGATATGAGGGTTACCTAGAAAGCGAAATCCGCCGGAAGCCGAGCAATTCCCTGCTAACCATCTCTAAATTTTCGCCGGGTCTTACTGTCCAAGGGGTGAGAAACACCCCCAAGTCCGGGTATTAAAACATTCACCACTCCAACGCGGCTAATGACCATTGCAATTGACGTCCCTGCAAACATCAATCAATCAATCGAAAGTACCAGCAATATACTATCTGAGATACAATATTTATGAGAGTTTTTTCCCAAATGATTACAATAACTGAATATCATAAAAAGTCACTGATAATTGAATATTAAATCAAAAACACCCTTTTCGCATAGAAATAATAGTTGTTTTTATTTTATTTTATATGTTCACAGCAAGTTTCCTCAACATTTAATGTGTAGAGGCACTGAAGTGGAACAGAAGACGCCTACATGAAGGTCGAACAGACTTTTTTCTCATAACCGGCCGACCCTGTGAGGTCGCCTACGGCGTTCATTTGACGCCTTCAAGACGCCTCCACTCGTACAGCGTTGTGCAGCTGCACTGCATCGCCCCGGGTGAGCAAAAGATGCTCTTTTAATTGCGCATCGCCAGTCAACACCTGAAAAGAAGGAATCACGACCACTGTCAGATTATAGCGTTGGTGAGTGGGCACGTCCCTTTGGGCTATACTAGGCCAGAAGACCCCTAGTGAAGTCATATCTTAGATAATTATGATACCAAGCGGATATTACTAATCGCTTTCCTTACGAACGTTCGCCCAATTTATACGAACAAAACGATTGAATTTATTAATAGGCGCTGAAGTTCTAAATTCGACGTCGAATCCAAGCATATTTATTTTATTTCCTCTACACTATCTGTGCATTACGCAATTCAACTTGTTGTTTCTTTTTGACATTAATATTTTCAACTTTTTTCTTAAATAAGTAATAAATTAACTTCTGATCTATTGATCAATGTTTTGCATGATTTTTTTATTAATTTACGTATGCCCTGCTCGGGGTCGATTCGCAATTTGCCTATGGGTTTAACTTTTATTTTCCTTCTAGTCCACAATTTACATACCCCCCAATCTACTGATTAATTGAGTAAACTGAACATTTCTCCCCGTGAAATATTGAAGATACTTCAACTACAGATGAAGATAACAAGGATGGTTTCTTTTTGATACAAGCTAATGAACGAACCTCAATGAAACAAAAATAAACGTCCCTCTCAGGTGTTGAACGTGAATTCAATTAATTTTTAAATTATTAATCCAAGTCATTGAAAATGCTGGACAATTATCCAATAGCAAAATATGCATTTATTCCGTATAAACGCATTTTTCCTAGTCCCGACTATGCCCTTTTTACCTATTTTATTTCTTACCATTAATTTTTAGGCAACTTACCATATTACCTCAGAAATGGCTTTTGCGAGGCTTTTATAATTCCTATAAATACCTATTTTAAACATAATTGCCTAATCGAGCTCCGCGAGCATATGTCTATATTGAATTTTCCGCATTTTTAATATTTTTTGTTCACTATATTTTGTTTTCTACAATCATTTTTGAGAAATCACTGATGGGTAATTTTTTACCAAACAAGTAACAACGCGTAAAATCTGCCAGGGCGTTCTTCGATCGAGAAGCTCTATGCTCTGTGTGTTCTTGCCAGTAACGCGTCGAGTAGGGACACCGCTTCCACGTATGAGAATTTGACATCGTGCAGGTTACCTTACCAACTTCACCGAAGCCAGTCAGGGCGCTCCAGAGAACAGGAAATTGCTCTCGTCTTTCCGATCTTCGCAATAATTTGTAAGCTGTTTGTTCCTTACCAAGAATATAACTGTCTTCAAAAATAGCGCTCCCGGTATCTTTCGCTTTAGGAGGTAGAATTACACTAGATAGGCGGAGTTTTCTTCGATAATTTTGTATTGATTTCGAAGTTCGGTGCATGCAGGATCAGTAAATTTGCTGTTCCTGTTAAGCATGCTTGCTACAATGCCAAAATAAAAAAGTTTCAAGAAGTGTATTACGACAAGAGTTGATTTATGAAGAAGATTCACGTCGGACTGATTTTTTTTTCCTTTTTTTTTTTTTTTGGCCATGTTGTGAAAAGGTGGTAAACTGTGCAAAAACAATTTCTTAAACGTAAAAACACTGCAACTCATTCAAAGAAAAGCTAAAATGTGAGTTTTCCTTCGTGGGTTTTATAAATTCCTCAAATAGGGGTTTATTGTCTGATGATTTGTTTGAAAAAACTGGTCACTTTAAAAGGAAATTCGGTTTATTTGAATTAGACTTATAAGTAATTGTTCAGAAATTTATGACTGTCAATTAATAATTTACTGTAATTGACAATTACAATAAATTGTTGCAATAAAAAATATTAAAAAATATTTTATTTGCTGTATTTAGAATAATTTTAAAATTTAAGTATTTTAAGTATGTATTTACATACTTGTGCTTATTTACGAAGTATTTTGGTGAAATATTTAAATTCTGAATTTAAAGTATTTTGCCCAACCCTGTCAGCAGTGACTGCGTACGCTTCCGCGGTCGGAGTTTGTATTGTCTAGGTTCTCCAGGATGAGCTGCATCTCGGTCGTAGTGGCTGACGTTGCAGCCAACATGTTGTAGCCTTCCTCAGAACTTACTGCTGTAGACTCAGAGGGAGCAGTACGCACTGAGGAAGGTCACAACATGTTGGCCGAAACGTCATTCACCATGACCGACACGCGGCTCACCCCGGAGAGTCTAGCCAATACAGTACTATCAGTAGTATAATCAATAAGTAAACGGTGCGTAAAGAAAGAAAATAAGCAAAGCACAGCCTTTTTTTTTTTTTTCCATGAAAAAAGTCTTTAAGATTTTTCTGGCCATCTCTCTTCACCTAAATGTCTTCAAATGTGAATCTTGTTTTATAGTGTTCATACACTTTTAAACTACGATTCCTCCTTTCATTGTTCAATTTCCAGCAAGCGTCTAACTCCCCTCCCCAGTGACATGCTCGTATTTCTTGAATGACCCCTTTCTGAATCACAAACTTGAAAAGTTCGTAAGAGCGAATTCTATCTTTGAACGAAACATAAATTTTTTATCTGAGAAATATTGCAAACCCATTCAGTACTCGATTATTGTATAGCTTGTAATTTGAATGCAAACAAGAGAACCCCTTCCAGTACATAGTTCTTTCTCTTCTCACTTCGTTTTATTAAAAGTTATTTCTTAAATAAACAAAAGCTAACTCAATTTTGCTCTCAATTTATTTTTATTCTCAACAATTCACAAATAATATATTTTGATTTTCAATTATTGTTTCAATTTAATGAAAAATTTTGCATTTTTCACGGATCTGAAATGTAAGCGTTAAGCATTGTGTAATGTAAGCATGTAAGCATTGCGAGATGTCATAAATACGATTTTAAAAATGAAATCCCTTTTTTAAACGTATAATTAACAGTTTGAGAAAAGCGCTGCATGGAACAAGGTTGTTTCAAGGATTTACATACCACTCATTTGAGTATTGAACCAGTCTCTCTTCACTCAGAGAGGGCGCGCCTTCGCTCATGCCATGACTTTTTTCCGAATTGCGGGCATGCCAACATTATTTGCATTCAATTTCCCTTCAAATATCGTTATTCTGCACTAGTTCAGTACGCTGCAGCAGTATTCTCGAACTAAAAACTTCCCCAGGTGAGGCTCGAACTCACAACCCCGGCATGTCTCAGTTACTGTCCTATAAGTACCGTGCGCTAACCAATTGCGCCACTGGGGAGAGCCGACGAAGAGGGCTCCCAAATACGAATATATACTCCCCGATAATTAATCTTGCTATGTAGTGGCACGTGGGAAATCGAAAATCACTCAAGCCGCGACCTCCCATTAAGAAAAACGAGAGGATGCAAAATCGCGCCAATTAATTAAATCGTCGCGGCCCCTCCGGGCAGTTTTTGCTTTGTGCCGGGTTTGGGGGCGGGGGCAGGTCGGACGTCTGCTTTAATTGGGGCACGCCGCCTGCTTCGAGTGCTTGATTGAGCCGGTCGCCCGCCGGCGCCGACGCCGACGCCGCGGCGCCGCCCGCTCACGTGGCGGCGCTGCTGGAGCTTCGGCCGGCCGCCGCTTGGGGGCGCGCGGGTCAAGGCGCCATGGCCTCCTAGATAGCCCCGCCGCCTCGCTGTGTTATCTCACTTGCATGTTTGCCCCCAGGCCTAAACAACAACGTGCAAAAGATACAGTGGATAGTAGCTTGTTTACGGAGTCGTACATTTTTTATTGTTTTTAGTTTAACAAAGCGATTGTCTTCGTGAATGTTGATATTGAAGGCTATAAATTATAGCGCAATTTGGAGTATGAAATGGGGGGGGGGAATTTTAAACAACCTCCTTCTAAGTTCTTACAAACATTACATTGCATCAACTGAAGTTCGTAACGGTACATTGAATAGAAGATCTGTCAGCAAACATTCTCATGAATGCGTGAAATAGCATTCTACTCCGATAATGTGACTAAATATTTTTCGGAAAAACTACACAAATTCAAACAACGTGAACATTTGTACTAGAAGGAACAATTTTGGGAGCTTTTCTAAATGTTTAGTTTCTATTTTCCACCATAAATTAGCAATGAGACGCATTTTAGTTCCCTACAGAGGCAGAAGGCAAAGGGACGAAAGGGTATACAAGTGAGAACGTCTGTGTCCTTAAGTTCTAATTCTTGCATGAATGTGTCCCAGATATCTTACTATTCTATTAAACGCATATTGATGGACTACCGTCGAAGAGCGTGAACTCCTCCCAATAAATTAAATTTTAAAATTACACGAATTTGTCAAATGTATCTGAATTGCAAATACAGGAAAACAAATTGCGAATAAAAATAGTGTACATGGAAAAATCTATCGTTTTAACACAACTTTAAGTATCAACAAAAGGCAAACAATGTAATTGTAGATCGATTCAACTTTTAGTTGTTTTAAAAATGGAAATACAAGATGTTTATGAATTATTTAAGGCTGCTGTAGTTTATTTGTGTACCAAATGGTATACCTGGCAAATAAACTACACGTTAAGAAAATGATGAACTGCTCATTGTATTGTTAAAGTATGCCGCGTTGAATTTTCTAGTTCGTAGTAACCTGACGTCATCTCTTTTGAAAAAGTTTTTAATGTGTACTACTCACTGTAAAAGAACGATAAATATTAAAGAATGTTGGCTCTCTCTCTCTTTGCGATCTCTCCTTCGAGGAAGTACTATACCTGAAAAATGTAGAACCTTTAAAAAAATGAAGAACAAGTTTTGTAAAAATATTGGATACTACAAATTCCAAAAATCTTCTCATTTATTAAACATATCTCTATATTTTTCTATTGTCGGATATAAGTTTTTTCATGTTTCTTCTTTTTTTGGGGGAGTACCAATCACAGAATTAATATAAATAATTGTCAGTTATGTACTACAATGATTTATCATAAAGAGCAAAATGGAATAGAAGTAGGTTTGATACTCATTAAAATTAATAAGCCATTTATTTCACACTCTTACATTCTTTTCGTACAAAGTAAAATCCTCATAAATTAATTTATGCGTTTATTGTTCACACGTTCTGAAACCAAGAGATATGATTTTCTTCAAAAATGATTCAATTCTTATGCCCAACATTCAACAGCTATCAGCACTACTTTATATTCATGGATACTGATATTACTGTAAGTCGTAACCGCTATAAATGTAACCTATGAGTATTAGTCACGATCATAAACGAGGTAAACGAAATGTCAGGAGTTCTGAAAAATCTCTCAATTGCCACACAAATTTCGTTTGGTGCGGTTGTGGCATTTCAGTCAATCGCGAGGTGAGGAAACGGGCGTTATACGCAGATATAATTTCGGCAACCAGCGCAGGATAATTCCTGAGTAATCTCTGTGCGGGCTGACCGAGCGGCCGGGGGCCTAGGCCGCCTCTCACCCCGGGCGCATTAATCGGCTTCGGGTCAAGGAGGCTTCGCCGCCCCGCCACCGCCCCTCTCCACGCCCCACCCCCACCCCACCCCCCACCATCGCACCCAACCACCGCCGCCTCCAGCCCGCCAACGTCAGCCATCACCGACACCGTCTCCTCTACCAATGCCACCCCCCCTGCCGCCACCCGCCAACGACTACGATGACGCCGACACTACTTCCTCCCTCATTGCCACCGCCACCGCCGCCTCCAACCCGCCAACGCCAGCCACCGCCACCGTGGCCGCTGCCGAAACGCCGCAACCACATAGCCACCTCCGCCACCCCTACCCCCCTGATCGTCACCACCGGCCCGTCCCGCAACCCCTTCCCGATCCCGTGCCCACACACGACTAATGTACGTTACAGTTTCTTGACGTCGCCGCTACTACCGCTACCGCCAGTGTCTCACGCAGTAATATTCAACAGTCGTGCGTTCAGAAAATTGAGATCTTAATGTACGTTATCAAGAAGACCTAAAGTAGGCTTACTCCGATTAAAACTTAGGGCGAAATGATTGTTGATCAGCTGGGTCGCGGTTATCCAATCGGAAATATCAGTATCAAATATTAAGTTGTAACGAAGCTCTAGATTGGAGATCCGCATCCCAGCTGCTCAAAAGTGAATTCGCCTTACCTTTTAATCAGAAAAAACATTGGCAGGGGCATCCGGAAAGGGGGACAGTTGGGGCAACCTGCCCGAGGTCTCGACTCAATTGGGGTCCCGAAAATTTGTTTCATTCAAAATAAATAATAATGATAATTTTACTTCTAATGCAAATTAACCACTTTAAGTCATTTCTGTTGCATGGAGGAAATAGTTCTGTTTACGTATTGGAAGGCAGACGGAACTTTTGTTTGAAACGAGGGGTCCCCGTGGATTTGTTTTCTTGTCCCAGGACTTTTCTTGGCGCCCCTGCCTATTGAGTCCCGCAGGTATACTTTCTGGGCGTCACAGATGACCTCCCCTTTCTCAATTGAGCGACGTCGACTGAGAGCCCGTGCAACAATTCAGAGGCAAACCATTTTGCTTTCTTTATGTAGCATAAATTTTAATTTGCGGTTGGCGTTCCACATATCGACATTACTTAAAGAATATTTTATATTTACATAACTACAGCTAACTAATTGAAATCATCATTGAAAGGATCATTGAAATTTATCCAATACGCACACAAAGTTTCTTATGTGACATCACAAGGAATGGTTCTAATATCTAAGGTTGTGTGGTCGCTACCGCAATGTTCTTATATATTAGACCAGTAAACTAAAGGCATGACTTGAAAATGACTGACGTTTTTTGAGGATATCTCCCAGCATACGGCGAGTGTGTTTGATCTCACCCCATAGGGTATTCTCAACTTTTCTGGGAGTGTGGTAGTTAAAAAATTGAAGTTCGACCCCACACCTCAAGGAGGCGACCGAAAACACACTAGCTGACGCATTTGTAGTTGTTTGTACAAAATGTAAATTTTCCTTGGGGCTGGCAGTACTGGAATCGTTAGTATTTGAATCGTAACTATTGTGCCGTTACCGTTTCCGTTTCCTTCCCGTTGCCGCTGCTGACGTCGTCGTCACTGTCTTGGCCTTTGTTGATGACGCTGTCGTTACTCAAAGATCCGCTCGGGCCTCATCCATCCGTGAATCTTCCGTTTCCTATCCTGTATTATCTCCATCCTCTCCACCTAAATTTTCCACCTGGCATCTACGTTATAACGAGTCCTCCTCACCTTCCTACACCTCGTCCTCCCCTCCCCACCTCAATTGTCTCCGGGCTCTATCGACCGCGCCGCCTGGCTTCCGCTGCCGTCTCTCGCGAAATTTTTCCCATCCATCGTCCCAGCCACCTCCGCCGTGGCCGTCGCCAACGCCTCCTCTGGGAGTTTCATTCGCAGGTTTCGGTACGGGAAGAAGTCTCTGAACCTGGAATTTCCACAGTTTCATTACGGTCCGGAGTTTTGGTTCTGCTGAGAAATCGTGCTTTATGGAAATTTTAGTTTCGGTCTGTGAAGCGAAGTCAGACGAGGAAATAGATCCACATGTTTCGTTTTAGTGCAGTATCACTGAGTTGAAAAACAAAAGATAAAATGTAGAAAATGTAATGCATTTTCAACCACGAATATATAATATAATGTTATATAATATAATATAATATAATATAATATAATATAATATAATATAATATAATATAATATAATATAATATAATATTATATTATATATTAACCCAGCGGCAGTTAGGCTTGTCAGTCAAACCCAATGATCTCAATTACACTACCTACTAGAGCTCACTGTTGCTTGAACCCTTGTTCAAGCCTGCCCCGTACCAGTTGTAAATACATCACTGCTGACACTTCCTTCATTAGCGCTGTAGATTTACAATGGGACAGACTTACCAAGCCACACTGCCCCATGAATGGACCGCAGAACAGGGGTTTTACAGTGGTGCTCTTCTGGCCTACCTTCCTTTACCTGAAGCTCCGTGCACGGTGCCCGGTCTCCTGATATTGGAGTTGTCCGCCTGGTATTTTTGGCAGCGGTTAATCCCGTTTCTTTAAGACCCGTATACCTAGAGCACGTCCCTTTGTGCCGTGTACCAGGTGGTCTCCCGGGGGGTGAGGGGGAGAGGGGAAGAGGTGGTGGTCGGCGGGCCGGCGTCGCCGCGGGCATTGGCGGGCGGCGGCGCGCTCTCCCGGGCTCTGGGCGGAGCGGCGCGGGCGGCGGGCTGCGCGGGAGGCGGGCGGCGCGGCGCGGCGGGCGCGGGGCGCGGGCGGCGCGGGCGGCGCGGGCGGCGGGCGGCGCGGGCGGCGGCGGGGCGGGGGCGGGCGGGCGGGCGCGGGCGGGCGGGCGGCGCGGGCGGCGGGGCGGGCGGGCGGCGGGGCGGCGCGGGGCGGCGCGGGCGGCGCGGGCGGCGGCGGGGCGGCGCGGCGGCGGCGGCGGGGCGGCGCGGCGGCGCGGCGCGGGCGGCGCGGGCGGGGGCGGCGCGGGCGGCGCGGGCGGCGCGGGCGGCGGGCGGCGGGGGCGGCGGGGCGGCGCGGGGCGGCGGGGCGGCGCGGGCGGCGCGGGCGGCGCGGGCGGCGCGGGCGGCGCGGGGCGGCGGCGGGCGGGCGGGCGGCGCGGGCGGCGCGGGCGGCGCGGGGCGGCGCGCGGGCGGCGCGGGCGGCGCGGCGGCGGGGCGGGCGGCGGGCGGCGCGGCGGCGCGGGCGGCGCGGCGCGGGGCGGCGCGGGGCGGCGCGGGGCGGCGCGGGGCGGCGCGGGGCGGCGCGGGGCGGCGCGGGGCGGTGTTTCGCGCGGGGTGAAAGGTCGCGCCACTTCCTCCTGCCGCCGCGACGCCCGAGGTGCCGGCGCGCCCGCCGACGCCCAGCCGTGGAAGACGGCGGCGATTCAGGAAACGAGAGGCCTGCCGTCAGGGCCGCCGAGGGAAAATCCGCCTCGCCCCCTCCCCCCTCCGTTTCGAGCAAGATCGTACGTGGGCCCGCAACAAGAGTGTCTAAATGTCCCACTGCTTCAAACAAGATCGTACGTAGGCTCTTAAAAGAAATTCTACTTATAAATGTGACTAAATGTCCCCCACTTCAAACAAGATCGTACGTGGGCTCTTAAAAGAAATTCTACTTATAAATGTGTCTAAATGTCCCCCACTTCAAACAAGATCGTACGTGGGCTCAAGTAAAGAAATTGTACTGACATGCACTTATTGTGTGCATATTATTATATGAATACGTCGTGTTCCCGGGCTAAGAGACCCGCGCGTGACTTTTAATTCTGAAAATATATTAACTTGAAAAAAAGAAAAGATAAGATGCGATAAAAATTCAATGAAATAAACGTTCAAATTGTAAAGAAAATTATGGAAAGTGTTGGGCTCCATTGTGCAATATTCTTGCTTGGATCACACACTCTGCTTGTTGGCAGTATCACGTTTAGCGATCTTAACACTATTTTCCATGCACCGCACCAGACCTGAGGAAAAGCGCATTGTTCACGGTCTGCTCGTTCTTTTCGTCAGTATTTCCTACTTTGAGAACAATGATTTTTAATAATAAAGAAGAGTACAATACACCAATATAATATTGATAATAATAGATAATAAAATAAGAATAAAATTATTATTAATAATAATAATAATAATAATAATAATAATAATAATAATAATAATAATAATAATAATAATAATAATAATAATAATAATACACTGTCGACTGTACTAGCGCCAACTATGTGCGAGTGAGTGGCGCCTCCGTGCGCCGCAGTATAACCGCATTTCCCGCGGCATGCATCGTCACCGCTTCCGGAGAATACCACTCTTCCGTGCAGACGACTGACGCAACTCACAGACCACGTGCCGAGGCGCGGTGGGCCCTGCTCCCAAATCTCTGAGTTATTGATCGCTCATTTTTCATCATAGGAAGACGCATCGTGCAGTCAATGCATTGTTTTCATTAGGAATCATCAAAAATTGCGCCCGGACAGGGACTTGAACCCTGGACCCTTAGGTTAAAAGCCTAATGCTCTACCGACTGAGCTATCCGGGCTCTGAGAGTCCAGGGAGTGAGAGTAGTTTATGACCAATATCGTGAACGAATTGCGTAGTGCTGTTAGATGAGCTAAAGTTTCCCGAAACGTTTAAGAAGATAAGATAAGCTTATAATACTGCTTTGCAACTCCTCCGCAACACAGTATTACCTTGAGAAGCTTATCTTTCACAAGTTTCGAGTATGAATTTTTTGAAAAAACACACAATACACAAGACGTCCCAAGACAGTTTCAGTAGTTCAGTGCCAAAGAAGATGCTATCTCTTTTAGTTTGTAACTTTGCACCAAATGTGTGAAGGCAACGATGTTTTGTAGGAAATGGAAAGATGATGCTGGTAGTGGGCAATGAGCGAAGTTCTTCACTAGGTAGTACGTGAAGGAGATGTCTTTGAACTCAAAGAAATTTTAATAGTACTACTTTCTAACTGAACGTTTTCCATGATATCTTAATGGAAAACCCGAATTATTTGCTAACAAATATACATGATAATTCAGTAATAAAATTTTATTCTCTTTTATCAACTCTTTTTGGTGTCTTTTCTTCCAACTCGTAAATGGCAAATAGTAGACATTTAAAAAAGATAAATATATTCTAATGACGATTACTTTACTATTTTTTACTTCTGTTTGTTCCAATTGTTTAAAATCAGTGATAATTCTACATGTAAAAGACATACTAAATTGAATTAGTTTGTTCAGTGAAAATCGTAGAATAATCGTAGAACAATCCGTAGTATAATTAAAAATTTTGTCTTGAAAGAAATTTCACATTCAAATGTGTCTTTGTTACCTTTGCAGGCAACGTGGACGGCTCAATTCCATTAGAAGCTGTTCACATATTCTTACCATTAAGAAGCACGTGTGGAAAAGTGACCTACATAAAGACTGCGACATGCTCAGAACAATAATCTTATTCTCTGCGGTATCATTAATGTATCACATTCGGCGTGACGATAAAACGACATGGGAAAGTAATCACAATTGTTTACTAAAAATACAGTTGTCAGGAACAATCTGGACAATGACAATGTTTTACTGCATTGGACAATGAAATTGTGACCCAAATTACTGTATAGAATTGCTAAGTTACGTCATTGTTGGACAAATAATACTAATGATTATATTCATCTCCAGATTATGCCAGTCACTTCTATGACTCAACAGTGTAAAGGACTTTACAATTAATTGTTCTTCGTTCAGGAGCTGAGCTCGTAATTGCACAGGATGTCTTCACATTTTTCATTACTAGTAGTGAATGAATTTAGAATAAAGAACACAAGTATAATATTTAATGGAATATTGTCAGTTGTGTAATGACACGTCTTAAGCAGAATGAGTACTGTTGTATAACAATCAACAATCACTCAGTATGTTGCATAAGTACCGAATTTATTTCACTTAAGAAAGATAATAAAAATAAAGACGGAAACTATCAACAAATGTGGTTTTCAACATTCTGCTTTATCCTAGCACACTTGAAGGCTTTTGTACGTCAAAATAAAGCGTCTTTCAAAGGCCATAATTGTAGGGAAGCATAGCGAGCAAAGAACATGAAATGACGTACTTTCCTGACAGTTCGCCAGCGTGGCTCTCTGCCGAAGCCGAAAGGAGCATGAGGCGGTCAGTCTCTCGCCTTGACCTCCCGCGGACGCCTTCGTGGCGGCCGACGGAGGGGAGCTGGACAATGGAACGCGTCGCGGCGCCCGGCAACGACGGCCGACCCGCCGCGCGGTTCGCTAGCTCCGTGCCGGGGCGACGGCCGTGTGTGTATCCAACATGGCGAAATGTCAGAGAGGATTTTTCTAAAAACTTAAACACGTCAATTCATCTTTGATTTAGGGCTGAACGAACCCGGTTCCGCGAAGATCTATAAATCATATTATTTATTTATTTATGTATTTATTTATTTATTTATTTATTTATTTAATTTAGGGGCCTTTCATCTGCTAAGATCTTTGAGGCCATGAGTAGATGATGAATAATGAATAGATGGAGATGAGTAAATGAGGAGACGAAGTGATTGTTGGAGAAATAGTGAAATGGAAGAGGGAAAAAACGGGAGACTCCACAAAAACCTGCGAAAAACTCACTTTGACCTCAACATGAATTGACTAAGAAGGAACTCAGGCTCAGCGGTAGAAGGCGTAAAAGCTAACCTTTGCGCCATCCCCCTCCCCCCTCGCTATCTCGTACGATAAACTGCAGTACGTAACCCACAAGCAGCAAACCGGGCGCCCAACCTGAGTGCTGGTATGGGAATCTCGGTAAACAACGCCACAAGCCCGCCGAAAACTGCCTTTTCTTTCTTTTTGATGCAGATGAAAAGGGACGTCCCAGGGTCAGTAGGCGTGGAGAGAGGCGATTACCGCTCTTCCTTACAGAGATTCTTCACTTGTGTGAACAAAGATGGATCCTGGGTTTAAGTTTTTCACCAAAAATACACTTTTCATGGAATTCTAACAAAAATAAAATTGAAAATATAATAATTGATATTGTTGTACTAGCTCCTCGCAATACAAACTCTGTGAACTCTAAAATATCGTCGTATGTACTTGAGGGTGCGAATAGTTCTGATGGCACCTGTGATTGACAATATTGTCAGGGGATTTATTTTATCCGTTTGCCCGAAATATGTCATCATTGATAGATAATTATTTGAGCCACAGCAGTACCTACGTTTTCGCATAATTTATAACTTTTGCTACTTTCGAAAGCTCAGAAAGTTCAACGAAAATTAGTTCTTTAATCTATCCTAGAATAAAATTAAAGAAAACATTTTAGGCTTCTTTGTGGTCTTTTTAAAAAATTCATTAACTTCAAGCAGAAATTACACGATAACTACTCATGTTTCCAAAAACTTGTACATGATCTTATTTATTTTACTTTAGGTCAGAGTTCCTTAACCCTTCAGGAACCGCGTGAATTACTATTGTAATCCAGTCTATTCATTCATTCTTTACAGCGAGAATTGACAAATTTTTAGCACAGACTTTTCAGTACATTTCGTAGAAGACCTCCGCTATCAAATTATAGCGACATAGGACTCATAACATATTTTATGATAGCTCAACTAACCAAGAACCATACAAATACGTTCATTAGATACACAATTACTATCATTAGATCAATAGCTGTCACAAGCACAAAAAGCTTATCAGTGATTTTGTTCTAGGGAAAATGATTTCTATTTTTATCACAATAAATTATGAGCTCCCAAATGCATACAATGTGGAAAGACTTCGGCGACAGTACTGTTGCCCACCGTGTGCTTGAAGGCGATAGATGCAGTCGTTTCTAATAGAGACAATGGGAATGCCGCTAATTGGATTGCACTCACCGCCATCGGTTGGCTGGCCATCAGCGGAAACCGATTTGATCTCAAACACCAAAACAATATTTGTTGATGGTCTGAGTCAATCACGTTGTACTGAAAATACTGGTTCCTCTAGCTTCCTATACAATAACTCAGTAATAATATTGACATTAATACATTTTACGAGTGTCGTATTGACGATTATTCCAATGTACTTCATTCATTTATTAATCAATGCACTTACAGAATAGTAAAGAATCCGATTTTTTCGCATTCAGATTACTTTACATTTTCTTGGCGTTGTGGAAATAAAACGTATTTTTCCGTAACCAAACCAAATGTATTTTTCGTAATGTTCCTACAACGAAATAAACTTATCCGCACCAACAACTGGGACGAATTCCGGGATATCCTCCTGTGCTGGATAGGACTGATAGCAGGGCCCGGAACCGGGTCGCCAAGAGCGGTTGGGAAAGAGCGAACCGGCCGTGGCCTACGGGCGGCGCGTGGCCGAGCGGTGCGGGTCTGGCGAAGACGGGGCGGGGCGCGGACCTGGTCCAGCGCGACCCTGACCGCCAGCCGCGCCGTTCTGCCCCGCCCACCCCACACGCCTGACCGCCCACTCCCCCCTCGTGCCAGTAAACACTCCCGGCCGCCCGCACGCATACCACACCGCTCCCCCCGCACACCGCTTCTCCTGCTCACCGCTCCACCCGCACGTCGCTCTACACGCACACCGCCTCGGCCACAAACTGCTCTACCCGCACACCGCTCCACGCGCATAACCACTCCCCCAGACGCACACCGCTCTAAACGCACACCGCGCTTTCCGCACACCGCTCCACCCACACACCGCTCCACCTCACACCGCTCCACCTCACACGCTCCACCCTCACACCGCTCCACGTGCACACCTCTCCGCCAGTTCACCCACTCTACCCTCACACCGCTCCACCCCACACCGCTCCACCCTCACACCGCCCTCCCGCCCACACCGCTCCACCCGCACACCGCTCCACCCGCACACCCTCCACCCGCACACCGCTCCTCTCGCACACCGCTCCACCCGCACACTTCCCAATCCCCTCACTGCTCCACCCGCACACCACTCTTGCGGTATCACCGCCACTCTGCTTACAAATGATAAAATGCACGATTTTCTTTTGTGGAAGCAAATCTCAGCGATTAATATGATCCAGTTAGAAATTGGATCTAATTCTGATTTTACATTGACTATTTAAGATTTTAGAGAAAGCAGTACATAAACATAATTCCAAAGGCAAATGAACACTTTTTTGTTTCTTATAAAATTTTTAACAGAAAATTTCAATTGCCACAGCGACGGGTAGCAGTAACTATATACTATTTTATACGTAAGTATAATGAACGTAGTTGGTAGAGTTGCTGTCGAAAAGGAATTTTCCCATTTTCAAGATTTACGTATGATTTCAATCTCCGGCAGTCCGAGAGCTGTAAGCATTAAATTCTTTAAAAGGTCTCTAGATCTTTTCTTGCGTAAATTAATTATCTTACATATTAATTAACGTAAACGAATTTACAAGAAATTCGACATCGTTAGTGACTTATCTTTTTAGTGATCGCAGGTTCAATGGATTATACGAATACTATACATTTGAAACAGGGGTAATTTTATAACCATTATAATAATTCTTCCTTCAGTACCTGGGTATACATTATACGAAAGTTTCGTATAATGCAGTAAGACGTACGTGGATATTGAACTGTGTATTGTTATCTCTTTCCTAATTTTTTTCTTGAATTTCTTATCACACCTAATAAAAAAATAATAGAATTCTTGTGATCAACTTTACTCCCACTCTTTTGTGCAAAAACGATATGGCAAGTTGAGATATGCCAAATGGATATACAACACACTGAATATTTTATTGTTTTAATTAGAACTTTCATTTATATTAATAAATATATTTTCAGGGTTTTTGTTTTGTTTCACCTAAAAATATTATTCATTAAGACGAGAATTCTAAAGTAATGTAATTGTTTTACAGTTTATTGAACTCAAACCTCCTTTTAAAATATACAAAATACAGCTCTCTCTAAAATCGCAGGTGTCGAAATTCATTGTTTGAATAACGGATCACCCCGTGGTATTCAGAGTTAAAGCGATCTCTCCACTTTTAAAGCAGGGGTGTGGCATTGAGGCAGCTGGCTTAAAGAGGGCGTTGCTCCAGCAAGTTAAGAAATGCGGTTCCAAACCCTCATTCCCATGAAAATTAATTACACGCTTGTAGTACTTGCAGTTGCGACATCTCTTCCTAGCGCGCTAGCCATGTGTGATTCCTATCGGCCAGCGGTCGATATATGGGTCACACGCATGCATTGTGCAACGGAACGCGTCGGTATCTGTGACTCAATTGTCCTTGAACTGACCTGATCTCTCTGCTTCCTGCGTTACTTGGTGAACCGCCCACCTTTAAACGGTAGCGCTCACGATCGCTGCTGTAGTGAACGGTTTATGACAAATAAATGGTGATCATATTGAATGAATGGTGCCTGCAGGAGCTACTTGATTACGGGTGTTCATTTCTTGAGCCCGGTATGTTTACTTACGAGGCCGCTAATTTAAGAGAAACACTAAACTTAAGTATGGGTGTGGCTCGGTGGAAACGACACACTATCCAGACATTGTCTGCATTTATACGGTTTTAATGATGCGGAAAATGAAAAAGCGGTCATATAATAATGCATAAAAAGGTCGTTTACCATGTTAAAAATTTAAGCTTCAAATTCGTGCATACAATAAATAGTACCTCGGTCCGGTGGCCGAGATCGCTAAGGCAGTAGTATCGTAGTGATCTCGGACTGAAGGGTCGCGGGTTTGAGTCCCGCCTCAGGCATGGTAGTACTTGTGTCCGTTCTTTCACCCCTTATCATCACCATTTTGTTTCATCTTCATAGTTACCATACCGTTAACTCCAATAGTGGTCGCTAATGACCTATATGTTGATGCGACGTTAAATAAAAAATAGTACATGCATTTTTCATTTAATGAAATGCATTTTGTCGACATACACACTCTACCCAAAAAAAAAATTAGTCAAATGTGTTTCATGCATTTCTATAACATTGTGTAGTTTTTGTTTCCGTGCAAAAGAGTTATTTTGTTGTGTCGCTTCGCGATTTCAAAATGTTTTCATTCATCTAGAACATGATTACGAAATACTACGCAAGGTAAGGAAAACTAAACAGAAATCATAAGACAATAAAGATATCTGAAAAATTATTAACTGAAATTGGAAAAATTCAATTTTAAGAATTAGTCTTGGTCAAATTTATTCAATATAACCACTGTATTCTTTCTGAATTTTCACGTAAAATCAAATATCGTTATTATGAAGTTAACAATTTTATTACCAGTGAAAAATTGACGTTTTAAAATTCATTTATATATACTTTGTAGGGGATATTTTAATGAAAATGTCATTCTCAATTCGCCTAGTCTACCTCAAGAAACAATTACGAAAGGATCCCCCCTACCACAAAAAATGTATTTTCCACATTTTAGAACATCATTAACGTACCTTCTTAGTGCTCTTTTTTTTTTTACAAATGCGAAATTAAACGAAGTGTTGACTTGCGTCGCTTCATTTACACAGCTTGTTAGAATATTGAAATTCACTCTGAAACTAAATTGATTTATTTCATTACTTGAATACTTAAAAAATATGTTTACCTTTGCTACAGATCTCCTTACCCTACTTGTCAGTCACAAAAAGTTTTGTGACCAAATAAAATATTTACTAGGTGCATATTACTTTTTGATAATATTGAGATACACAAGATGCAGATGAGATGCATATGTAAAATTTTGCCAAAAATAAATGTGACAAATTCGGTTGTCTATTCCACGATAAATTATTATTCTAGATAAATCTAACAAGTCGCATTATTCTATAATTTTTTTTCTGCTTGAAATTCGACGTATCCAAATCCTAGTACGTAACCCACGTTCTTAGTCGCCCTTCGTATTTAGTACATCTTCCCGTGTGCCAAGACAGGCCTGAAAGTTGATCTTCCAACCCGACTCCTGACTTTTCCGCCGCCGCATCACCCCAGTCTTCCCAGAACTTCCTCCGCGCGAATGGAATAAAAGCTGCGAAACACTGGGCGGGCGGCAGCGCAAAGAAAGAAAAGGCCACGTATGCGCACATCGCGCGGACGCCGCGCAGCTCCGCGCCACAAAAGGCCTCCTGCAAAAGGCGGCGGCGGCGGAAAGGTCAATCCAGAAGGCGGGGAAGGAGTGTCCTTTGATCTCGTGCTGCGTCCGCAAGGGACCGCCAAGGCGGCGGGGCCACGCCCCCCTCGCTGCTTGCCCGCCCTGCAGCCAGCGCCCTCCCACGCCTCCGTCCCGGCCGCCCTGCTATTTGACGCCGACGCTCGCAGTCGCTGCGGCCACTTGCTGAAGAGGAGACGCCCATACACGAAACTTCAAGGTCTTCAGAGGTTAAAGACAACAATCAATATTTCTTCTTGATTGTCAATATATGTTTGCAAATAAAAGTATCCAAAGTTTTTAATGACAATCATTTATTTCAGCAATTGCACAACGTTTCTTAGCTAGTTTTGTGACATCATCAGGTGCTTAGTGAGGGAACTACTATCCCATTGAAATACCTCTGCAGTAGAACCATCGAGGAAACATTACGAAATTAACCTCATTCCGGTGTCATTCATTCCTTGGAATGGAGTGTCTGTTTGTAACTGGTAGTTATGTGATATCAACTGAGTGAGTTAATTTCGTAATGTTTCCTCGATGGTTCTACTGCAGAGGTAATTCAATGGGATAGTAGTTCCCTCACTAAGCACCTGATGATGTCACAAAACTAGTTACGAAACGTTGTGCAATTGCTGAAATAAATAATTGTCATTAAAAACTTTGGATACTTTTATTTGTAAAGAAAACAATGTTTAGGCGTAGGCTTCCGTGGCCAGAGTCATGTAAATGATCTTGACTGTGGCTGTGTTGCCGATGCTGCGTCAACCGGACAGCCAAGATCATTTACAACAATGTTTAGTGGTTGCTTTTTTGTCAGTTTCAAGCCGTTCATGATGTTATGGGGGCTGTGCACAACACGCCATCAACTGGCTATCCCAAACAGTTCGGTAAGCGGGTTGAGTTTCCCTCTCAAGATTGTTTTAATTCAATTTTAACTTTTTTTATCAAATTGTGAACTCATTGTGTATTTGGACTGCGTGTTAAAATATTTGAGATTTGAACAGGCGTGGCTTACAGCACCAGAAACCTTGTGGATAGTTATGAAGTGAAATAAAAAATAAGGATTAAACATTGTTTTGTTTCCAATCCTACATGACTTTACATCTATAAAAATTACATCTTAACTTCGGTTTTAATAACGTGGCTGATGACATTGGGTCATTTTTACACCTTCTGCCCTATAAAATGAATTGTTATAACAGTGATAAACACATATTTGAGGCCATGAGCCCCGTTGAGATGGACCTTCGCGAATTAATTAAAAAGATTAATTTTATAAGGCGGGAGATGTAAAAATGACCTAATGCCATTGGCCACGTTACGAAAACCCAAGTATAGAGAATAATTATCGCAATCGCCCAAAATCGATGTCCCCAATGTTTGACCGTTGCACAAGAAAAGTCTCAATCACTCAAAAATCGATATTTCAGAAGTAGTAAGTGAGAAAATTTGTTTATAAAATAGTCTCCTTTCATTAGTAAAGTTTTTATAATATTGCTCACGACAATCGGTACATAGAGTTACGTTTTCTTTGGCTGCGAAAACCCGGTTTTAACTCATAGGACACATAAAATAGGACCAAAGTAATGCGAAAGCTTCAAACAAGGACACCACAGACATTGGGAAGAGGTTTCTCAATTCTGTTTCCATTCATTTCGTACTGACCCTGCAGTTCCACGTTCCTCGCCAATTCATTCACTGCAACTTGTGTTACACCGTACGCGTATGCACTCCACTTGGACTCCAACGATTCTCACCGTTGCTTCCGCACTGTCGCTCACTATTCCGTGCGACTCGTTCCGGGGGCCTTTCAAGTAGAGTAGACATCTGGTTCTGGTCGTATGATACCGGAAAAAAATATTCGAGAGTGTATTTTGTTTCCACGAAACGTGTCTCGTTGAATCTGTTGATTTCCGATACCTACGTATTCTTGCACGCTAGAGTCTGAAATTTCGTGCCCGAAATAGTCGTCTTAAGAGGCCATAAGCGTGAACAAACCACGGCCTCAGAATAATAATAAACAGTGAACCGATAGATCTATGGATTATAGCCATCCGGGTATTGCGGTTATTAATGAAACTGATAATTATGTGTGACCAATTATGCGCCAATAATTATGTCAGACATAGGCTTCTGGTCTTACAAAAATAGAATGATCAAAACGCATCAGCGTAACCAATCATTCTTAATCTGAACGAGAAGCTTAACTAATTTCTTCTCTGTCTTTTTTTAGATGTGTCAAGACATGCATTTGCCCGAGCCTACTCTCTGAATCTGAATCAGTGAAATTGTCGCTGATTCAATCAGTGAGCGCAAAGTCACTGATATCTTCAGTCGAAATGTGTAGTTTCGCTGACAATCAGTGAATATTGGAAGCTTTTCATAATGACTGCAGCATTTCACTGGTTGTCAGTGGCAGTGCCACCGACAGCGCCCAGGCCGCGCCACCGTACCGACCGGTCCAGTTATTCACGTGTGTGTAAGCAAAATCCCACGGCGGAACGAGTGAAATAGAGGTTTCCTGTGAGAAAACTGACCTGTGTCTGAAGATTGTTTTAATTGCGTTAGGTAAGTAGTTTTCGCTTTTCTGTGACTCGTCTTGTTGATAACTGTGAGTCGTTTTATTTTATGGTGATCATTTAGCCATACTAAGAAATAGGTTATGAACATGTGATTAATACCACGTATTTGTTTTTATTAATAACTTGGAAACTTCTTATGTAACTTAAAAGTTTTAAAGTAACTGTTTGGTCATACAGTGTGAAATATCTGACGTGCAATGGATAATTTCGTTTATGAAAGTTGTAAAAAGTCCAATATGCTCTCGATTACACCACAGCAGAGCCGGGCATGCCAGCAAAATATTAACTCTTTCTTTGGTTTTTCCAATTTAGTTTAATGACACCAGTCCAGGAGTGGAGTTTTGAAAAAGTGTAAGAGAAAGTGCTGGAGCTAACTGGAGACTAACACTGAATATTTTGAAAGGTATTTTAATTTGCCAAAGACTACTGTAATACTGATTTATTTTGGTCAGTGTTCCTTGCTTTCCTTAGTCACTAAACACATTATATTTTACTCATTTACATGGCAGGCTAGTTTGGCAGAGTGGAGGGAGTGCAGATGGTACATCAAAGCCATTTGCCACTCCTGAGGTTCCCTATCCAGACCTCATAATTCTGCCAGTTAGTATGATTTTGTATGTAATCTGAAAATAAAGTAACCATTTTTTCCTCACATAACTTCTTGACCTATCTATGTTTCTGTTTTAGGAGGACTCTAATTTGCATCTGGAGGAATTGGAAAGGAGAAAAACATTCAAGAAAAATGTCCAGCAATATTTGATATGGGTGAAAGGATAGAAAAACTATTCTTGTTTTGTTCAGGGTGATGGTTGGTTTTAACATCTGCCCTTTTTTAATAATAAAATATTCCTTCACCCATGGCAGCATTTGACTTACTTTTTAAATTAATATTTACAACAAATTTGGCATACTCAACATTAGCAATTTTTTTCATTTTTTGCAGTATAAATGATTATATCCTCCGAATATTTAATTTGAAATAAAAACTCAGTTGGGTTTCTGTAATAAACCCTCCTCCTGGGAAATGAACAATGCTTCTGCATTTGTTCAATTATCAAAACCTTCTACCATTGGAGTTAAGTTTTGTTATATCATAGAAATTTGATTCTTTTGTTCTGTGTCTGGTATTGACTTCATAGACTGACTTAAAGATTTTCCCAATATCGAGTATGGCTCAATTCTAAATTCATCTAATTTCTTCATATTCAGGAGATTTTCATGTTCTATGTACACAAGATCTCCTTTTTTAATTCAATTTATCTCCTGTGTTGGTCGAATATTTTTTTTTTTAATTCCATTTTTCTTATTTTATTATCTTTTTAATCTTTCATTGAGAACATTGACACATCTATGGCAGTAAAAATCTATTTAATTTTTTTCTTTATTTGGAATTGTTTTAATTCTTTTGAACTTATTCCTGGATATTGATCTGTTAGTACCATCTAGACATCATGGTTTTTTGTTACTTCCTCAGTTAGTTTTACGAAATCATCAGCGTTTTGATTTTTTGATGTTAAAATATAAGCATATCTTGTGAAATGGTCGACCAGTAGGTGTAGGTATTTTTTTGTTGACCGGGATCCTCTGTAACCTCTGATGGTATCTATAGAAACTATCTTGAAAGGGTACGTTGCTTGACCTAGGTGTGACATTAATCCAAATTTTGATTTTCTTCATGATTTATTCTTTAAGCCGATGTCACAAGTTTCACAAATCTTCTCTATGTTTATGTTTATATTTTTTGCTGTAAAGAATGGTGTTACTTTATCATCTGCGCTCTTCCCAGGTAACAATAAGTATTGTGTACATATTTTAGTAATATTTTACTAAATTCTTCTGATAATGAGTTTTCTCTTCTTTTCAATTTTATAATAAATTTCATTTTAGAATATTAGTTTCTTCTTATTGTTTTGTAGTTCTGTGCATCTTCTTTGATCCTTTTTTATGTCTTCTAATTTCACTGGGTTTACAATTTTTAATATGTCATCTGAGTTTTCATCAGGCTCTAGAACTGGATGCCTGTTTAAACAGTCTGCCTCTTGGTTTAATTTTCCAGGATTATATTTAACTTTAAAATTGTATTGGGACAAAGAGTATGTCAAATCACCCAGTTCTTAATGTGTTCTTGCTTTTCTATTTAAATTTTTAAAGGTTTATGATTGGAGTGCACCAAAATTCTCTTCCAAGTAGCCAATGGTGCCAATATATCACAACCTCTTTTATTGCCAAGCACTCAAGGTAAATTGCTTTTTTCCTTTGAGCTTCACTCAATTTTTTGAAAAATATGCCACTGGCTTATTATCCCCATTTTGTCGTTGTTTTAGTACAGCTCTTTTGTTCTTTTATGCATGCGTTTTTTTCAAATTGTTCCATTCTGATTCTACTGTATTTTTCAAAATCATACTTGAGTACCAATCTGTCAAGGGAAAATTTTAGAATTTCTCTTCCACAAAACAGCGTTCAAACTTGTTTATCCATTGGCATGCGTTTGAGTGTCTTCCATTAAATATATTGATAATAAAATCATTGGCAATTTTTCTCAAATTTTTACTTCAGATATTTGTTGCTTATCTTCTAAAACTTTCTTTAAAAGTTTCTCAATTGTTTCATCTGAGGTACTCAGGTACATTTTTCAACTTCTTGTAATCTCTTTTCAACCTCTGTAATCTCTTCTATGAAGTAGTTGTAGAATTGCAAATTTTCCTCTTTATCCAAATATACTTTTGATAGATTTTCTGATAAAGAAATCCAGACTTTTCGAACTTGATCTGTCTTTTTTAAAGTATTTTTACCTTACCAAATATTTGTGTTGTAATTAGCTCCTTGTGAAGGTTTGTGTTTTAGAGTTCATCTGGTAAGCCATTTAAAATTTTTACCTCAAGTGAATTAATAGCTTAGAACTTGCGCTTCTTGATACATACCATCATTCATCAATTTTATTCCTGTCTTTGAAATCAGTAGCCAGGTGCCTCCATTGCGGTGTCGGGTATCAGTCATTTGTTCGGTAGCATGGCAGATTCGAAATTTTAGTAAACAATACACAATAGTCTTTGTTTTCTTTATACACATATATGTGTATATATTCATGTGTATACATATATATGTATATATGTACATAGAAACAAGGGCATGCAGTGCTGTTAACATTTCAATTTTAAGCTTGGCAATGCTGCTGATTTTAATTATGAAAATTATAATTAGCAGAGGAAGCTGATTAAGTTGCCCTAAAACTTGCCAAATACTTGTAATAATACCAAATGTTTATTTGTATTTTTACTTTAAAAATGTTGACAGATTTAATGTCCTTTATTTATTTTTATTGTAAAATTCACATAAAAATCCATTGAAATGTATTTATGTATATTTAAATTATAAGAGTCCTTTCTTTCACTACTTTCTTCCCATCTTCCTTTTCAGAATTTGTTGTATTGTCACCGAAATTGTCAATAATATGTACATAAAATAAGAGTGTTAACTGCAGGCCAATTTTTCTCCGTAGCGAGTTTTGAAAAGTTCCTGAACATCGGTTTTCTTCTTTGTTGTATGTTTTTCATTGGTTTAAATAAAGACTTGTATTCTCTTATCTCACTTAAAAAGGCAGTATCTTCCTTTAAAATTACCTTAATTCCAACATATCTCTTTACCAGTATTCCTTTCATTGAAAAGCCAATTGTTTGTAAGTAAATGATGTAACAAAACTCTCCCTACCCCAAGGATAATGTGACTTAAGGAACTAAACCATAACATGGAAATTTTTTCTATGTGATAATGTTGAAGACAATAAATGAACATATATATGGATCGCTCATATGAAATAGAATACAGATCTGTTATTACCTCAATTTTCAATTTTTTCTGAGTTAAGATATTGACTCAATATCTTTGCCATAATGTGTATATTTCTATTGTATTTGTTTTGTAGTTAATATTTACAGTGCTGTTCAAGAAGATCATTTTCCCATAAAATTTTTCAATAAATTTGTGCCTAATTAACTTTGACTTTCTTTATACTATATGTCGCTACCCCTGTACTATACTGCACAAACCCAAAAATCCTACTATTGAGATATCAAGGAAAAATACTTCAAATACAGATATAAATTATTTTCATATTTATGATTATATATTATAAATTATTATTATTATATTTATTGTATTGTATTTATCAAATTTTTATGTTTTTGAAGGATTTGTTTAAAGCAATACAGTGATTTCTCAGTAGTAGGATTTTTGGGTTTGTGCATTACAGTACTGGAGAAGCGATGTGATACTTCACTGATTCAAATAAGTGAAACCTTACTTTCACTGATTGCAACAGCTATTAATTCCACTGGTTCAATTAGTTGTCACAGATTTCACTGATTCAAATAGTGAAATTTCACTGATTCAAAAGTGAAGTTTCACTGATTCAAATAGTGAAGTTTCACTGATTCAAAAAGTGGACCCGTTTTTCACTGATTCGTTCAGTTCAATTCACTGATTGCCGGTGGCAGATTTATAACTACCACAATCAGTGAATAGTCACTGTCAATCAGTGGTTTTTCACTGATTCAGGCTGAGAGAGTAAGCCAGATGAATGGTTTCTAGTGCTTGCTGAGAAAAAAATTAAATACTACAAGTAATAATAATAACAATAATAAACTATTGAACATTTGTGTTCAAAATGAATATGAAAATGACGTATAATATTTGCCAATAAAATATTTTAAATAGTTCAGAACTAAGAAAAGGAATAGTTCAAAAATGTATTGGGGCGGGGGGAATCTCCAATCAAGGGGGTGTCTTTTTTTCATTTATTTACACAGATGGTGAATACATGGCTCTGTTTATATTAACTCTACATATGTTTGATGTCTTAAAATAGGTAGCTTAAATTAACACTTAAAACTAATACAAAGGTTGAGGTTACCCTTTTGGGGCTCCTCTAGTCGGGATCTAATTCGGAGAATTTCTTAAGGAAATTGTGGAACGGAAACTCAAAATTCGTATTCTGGTTCTATGCGATGGGTTTGAAGAGGGTGTTGAGCTAAACACGTTCTTGTTCTGCTTATGGCCTGATGCACCCCTGGTCATCGCACAAGCGGCGGTGGTTGTGGCATGGTGGTAGGCAGCGACCGCCGAGGCGCGGCGGGGGCGGCGGAGGCGAAGGTGGAGGCGGCGGCGTGCTTCAAGAATGCTCACACAAGGCCAACGCCAGCACGCAGTGCTGGAGGCCTTGTGGGGAGTCTTCCGTATAAGAGACTGTTGGGGTCGAGGATAGCCACGCCTCCGCCGTGCTCCCACTCAGGGAAGTGGTCGACGAGGTGTCAAGTATTTGACAATGCGAAAGTTATTTTCCCGGATAAAAAATGTGCCACACAGAGAGACCATTAAACGTTTGTAAATGGCGTTTATTGAAGTGAGACACGCTGAAGGATTTCTCGGTATAGCACGGACGACGTGCAAGGCTTTGCTTTGAACACTCTCCACGCAAGACGTAGTTTTCCTGCCACTTAATACGTCCTGAGATCTTGATCATGAACTTCCAGTCAATTAAATTTAGTTCCTGAAATTGCATCAGCTTTATTTACGGAAATTGTTTATTCTGTTTGGGGTAAAAACAATTCGTTACCATTTTTGAGGAAAATTATCTCGCTGAAAATTTGAGGAGATAATACAGAACTTGCCAATTAAATAATTAGTTTTAATTTCACTTTGTCAAGAGTTATTAAAAATTCAACAATATAAGTGAAAATAGTAGTATTGTAAAATTTAATGATTACATCAAATTCATTCTTTTATTTGTAGTGGAGAGGTTGTTAATGCACGAAAACAAACCGTAGCAATATAGTGAAACCTACATCTGATTAAAACGTCGAACCAACAATTGTCGGGAATAGCACATGTTTTTTTCACTAGGGCAGTGGAGATCGCAATGCAATAGTTCAATAATGTTTTACAAAAGGAATTACCTTACTTTTCCTTTCATCGCCCCCTGACGTTTTCATATGCAGCATCTATAATCATAACATGAAGAATTGCACTAAATGCCTTACAGATAACGATTTCGTTCATCAACGTCCTCATAAATATCTCGATTTTCAATAATCGAAGACGATTCTCTCTGAAGTAACCAAGTTTCTAATATTTATTGTAATTCAATGATTGCAAAATGCTGTTTTTCTGCTTTTGTGTAATAAATTAAACGCCTTACTTCAGGTCATCACGTCCGATACATTTTTATGCCTGATTGCATTTTATAGCATTCTGTACATGATTGTTTTGTTTCAATTGTTTTGTTTTATTAGGAATTGTGCTTCCGACCTATGCTTGGAACGTAGGCTGTTACATTGGTACATTTCGAAAAACAAAGTTTTAAGAATAACGGGTTTGAAGTTTTCGTAGATGGTTAAAGTTAGTAGACTTTAATAGTTGATGGATTATGGAGTAAGCGTTACTAAAAGACTTCCCAGGAGTTCATATAATAATTATGGTATAACGTGTTCTAACATAACTCAAAATTCGTATGTTTTGAGTTGTACCTATGCAGCATCGACTTAATATACTACAGCGATAAGAACAAGCGCGGCAAGTGATAAAAGATGGAGAGCTTTGTAAGTAATTCTCACATTCGCCACTTGATGGCGCCGCTGCACAGACGTAACACTCCAGGACATTCATTTCAAGCCGATGCAGTCGTGTTTGTGCAAAGTATTAACTGCCACGATGGTTAAAAATAGAATAATTTCATCTCGAAGTATTTCAATATATTAGTTCATCGAAAATACATACATATTTCACGAAAAGGAAATGATAATTCATTTTTAGAAGTTTGTTGGTGCATTTTCGCGTGTTAATAATATTTTGTCATAAGTTTTTAAAGACACATTTTCTAATCAGACGTAGAACTTTATCGACGAAGTCTATGCTTAGGTAGATCTCGAAAACATACCATCACACGGCACAACATAACCTCTTGGCAATTTGTGCTTATTGCAATTAAGACATATCTATAATAAAGTACAGTTCAAAGTAGTGCCCGTTTTCCTATTCACAAATTTCATCACATGAATGATTGAAGTTTACCATAAACGAAACGGGAAAATATGCTTATTTTCTATCTGCAAACGACAGAAATAAAATACCAAGAGAATTTTGTCCTTGGATGCCAAACAGAATCGTGTCTCACATTTCCTTGAACCTCGAAATATTAGTTGATCACGTTTTGAATTACAAGCTTCCAACAACTCCGGCTTACTGTCCTCTGCAGAAATAAACTGTAACAAGAGGTGCTACAGAATGGCATAGACTTTCTCGCACTAGTTAGTATTCTAATTTCTTTAGTCAAGCCTAGCTTTTCGGTATGGTCTCACCTTCATCCCATCTGCTACCTACCCGCGATAAAAATATTTTTGGTCTCATTCTCTCAATTTTTGGTTCCCAAATTGTGGAATTGAAATATGTCGTAGAATTTCACAGACAAGTAAAACATACTTCTATATTCAAAATGCAATACTGTATAAAAACGTCCGTAATGTAAAAATTAAACATGTGAAATTTCAAAATATATACATGGAATTTTTGAACAATCAAAAGAACTGATCAAAATAGCATTTATGTCATTTTTACAACGATTTTAGCTTAATTTTGTAGTATCGAAAGTTTAAAGTTTGGAGGCGTTTTTGAGAAAATGTTTTCAAAATTACATTCATTACAAAAATTCATTTTTTATTCAAAATTACGAAAAACGACTAATATTTGTTAAAACATTAATGAAAGAACTAGTCATGGGGGATAAATTTTATTCGAAGAACAATTCTATTTATTTAATAATGTGATTTAGGAGAAGAACCAACAAATTTCAACTTTTTTCAATTTTGGAAAATTTAGTTAACACTGAAATTTGCACATATCATTTTTATACGTGTATTTCACTCTCTTGATACAAGAAATTTAAAGAAAAAATTTAGAGCTATTATTTAAAATGAAAAATGCCCTAGGAGTTTCATGTATAGTACCCTCAAATTCTAAAACTTCTTTTTAAAATCGCGCGTCTTCGATATGGACCAGCTCGATCGGAGATTTTTTTCCCGCAAAGTCCTACGAGTACTTATAAGGCGTTCGTGTTGTTCACAGACGGACAGATGGTCACGCACTTTGAAATCTAAAGGTACTACAACAGCAGAAACTTTTCGCATTATTGTAAATAGTTACGCAATACTGAATTATTTGTTATAATTGTTAAATACATAATTGATATAATTGTTAAATATATAGTTGTTAAAACTTAAAAAATGCCAATTCAAAGAAAGCGCCTGTGGTGTATATCTGCGTTTATTTTTCTAGCCAGAAACAGAAGTAATTTCTAACTTTTACAAATGAAACAATGAATAGATTTAATTGTTACATTATTTGCAGCACATGATATTTGCATATTATTTGCAGCACGTTCTTTCTTTACAGCTTCATACCGCTTTGCGACATACGTGAAAAAAACGAAAAGAAAAAATCTGAGAAAATAATTCTCATACGTGAAAAAAAATTAATGAAAAAATCTGAGAAAATAATTCTTTAAAATTTAAAAATGGCTTGTTTGACGCAAAATTTCTCATTTTTGAAAAAAACTGACCATATTTGAACCTTATTTGAAAATCTGGTTCTGATGAACACATTGCATTAAGGAAAAAATTATCTTCATGCAGCTGTAAGAAGACGTCGAAAACAATTGAATTTTCGCAAATTTCGAAAAATCAGGGATCTTACGAAAATGAGATCTGCACCATTCTCTTAAGCGTCTTTTACACTATTCGAGGTCAAAATTTAATAAACAATTTGGTGGCATTTGTTTGAAAATGTCCCAGGGAATTCATGTAAAGCACACACACACACACACACACACACACACACACACACACAAATCGGCCGCAAATTCAAGGGGCCGTGACATTAGCCAGATCGATTGAGAAATATAAATTTTGGAGAAACTTCTGCTTACGGTTTAGTCGCTAGCGTTGTTCACAGACAGTGACAGCCGGACCGAGGTTTGCCGTCAATTGATTTTTCAGTATCAAGGACCCACAAAACATGCATTCTGAGTATACAACGTGTTAGAGTTAGAGGAAGTAATTTACGGTATATAGGGACACGATTTATCCACTTTTTTCGTCACCGAGTCCTAGCAATAAGAGTTTTTCTCTTGAAAATACGCCGGTTTTTCCCGCAGCATTACAATATTCTCTCTATACTGCGTAAGCAGTAGCTAGAAAGTAAAAGGAAACACTTTTTCGATATTATACTCCGATTTTTTTAACGTGACGTCTCAAGGTTCTTAAAAGCGTCCGGCACGTAAAAGGGAAATGGAAGGCAGACTCCAATAGGGAGCTGCAACATCACTACAGATCCCGCTTTTACGGCTCCCTATTTAAATTTGCTTTCTTTCTCCGTTTTTCGTGCGTGACCTTGAGACGCTACGTTAAAAAATCAAATATAGGGGACCCCAAAATGCGCATTTCCGTTAAATTTCAAAATCTATTTTCAGCAGCATTACGTAAATTTGTCTCTACACTTCGTCAACGAAAATGTAAAAGGCTCGATGGTAGGCCATGTGGCACCCCTGTCTTCCGCTGCTGGGTGTCTCCTTGGTCGGCTGTGACTGCGCCCCTCGCGAAACACGCCCGCCAACAGAGGCGCAGTTTTATCCTGATAGATCGCGGTCGCCTGGCGGCCGGACGTTAATATGTTGATAACGCTCCGCCGAGGCGGTAGATCGCGTTCGGAGACAGCCCGACGGCGCGGCGGGGCGGCACCGCCACACAGAAGACTGACGCACGATCTACTACGTGGCAAGCACCGGCTTGGGGTTGGTAGTTGGTTTGTGTGGGACTTCGTTTACTGAAACGTGAATGTGCCAAGAATAATGCAGACAGAAAGAATTGGGGAAAGGGAACTCGGAAGATCGTAGGGTTGAAACTGAGATTTTCTTTCACGAACATATGTTTGTAATGAAATTAATAGAGGTTGCTGTATTCACGGTTTCTGTATGTCAATTCAAAAAGACCACAACTCTTAATTAAATTATTTCTATATTGATCTAGTTTGAATTTTGTTTTCCTAATTTTTATAGGATGATTCAGTGAACAATGATATAATACATTCAAATTATACTTTTAGTACTGTACTTAATTAACTTTGAATTGAAAATGATGTGTTAGATGTTAAATCAAACCACATTTTTAAATCTTGTTTTAGGCGAACATTATGTGCTACTGTCAATATTAATGTGAAGCATTTTATTGAATGAATGTATGTTAATGAACATTTAAGGAAATTGTTTATTAAATTGTATGAATAATGACCATTTAATGAAAATGTTCATTATTGTACTTGAGCTGATTCAAGAAATTACTTATAAATGTCTTATTGCTTGAAATTTTGAAATAAATGAATTTCAAAACTGCACGTGCCAGAAACATGGCGAAGTCTAAAGAGAAAATACAGCTCTGTGTAATTGCACGCTATGATCGCTGTCATTCGCTGACAACGGTGCACTCGACAGTCATGGACACGGAGATTTTGAGTTACGGAATTATTAGTCATATTTCAAGAGCTTGTGCATAAGTTGATAAGTACAAAAATGGCAAATCTGAAAGCGATTATATAGCGACTTATAGGGTCGGTATAGATATTGAATATTGGATTAGTGGTGAGCTATAGTTGACATTTACATAATTGAAATGATTGAAGGCGTTGTCATTGTCAACAATTCTATTTATTTCAATAATAGTATTGTTTTTGTGACTTCCGGACAGCAGAAAACTGATGATGATGCCTAAGTAAGGAGTAAACTTACTAAGTAAGTAAACTTACTTAGTAAGTAATATGGGGAGAAGGAGAAGAAGACGCAATGATGAAAAGAGGATTGAGTAGTGAAGACTACACCGATAGAGCAATATGGAGGCTGGGATGCGAGACACACCCTAGAGGATGTTATTTAACTCGCCATATTACCATGGACTAAAGAGGTACTACCATAGACCATACTCCGATGTACTTAACGTGGCACCTCAAGGCCACGAGCTGGGGGACACTGCCATACAACTGAGAGCTTCGTTACGATAAAACATTTTGGTTTGGAGCTACCGATTGGATGATAATGTGCACCCCTCCTTCCAGTTCGTAACCTAGAGGCGCCACATTAAATAAATCAAAATATAAAGAGATTCTTTACTCTGTGGTACTTCTACTATAGAGCGATTTTCCTAAGGATGAGCCAAAGTGACAGCTAGTACTGGCAACATAACTGAAGGTTCTGTGGACGTTGTGCCCTTGAGCCCATAGACTTCCTTCCCGCATTCGTTCGTTTGCAGTTGGCTAACTTGTAAATGGCTTCGACGCTTCCTTTTGTGATGTCCTCGTCCGACAAAAATATTGTGGGCCGCGAGAAATAATTGAAATTAGGAAGTGCAGTATTATGTGCTCTTCTGTAAAAAATATTTTTTTTCTATAAACATTGCATTAAATTTACTTTTTGTGTGATAAATATTATATTTATTTTAAAACCGAGACTTGAATGAGAGGTTCGTACCGGTGCACGTGTTTCCGGCTTAAAATGATTTTTCTTTGTATTTACATTCATGGCAGTTTTCTTTTACTGATTGTGAAGGCACGTTAAGAGATTTTCGACATACGTAATTAAATTTAAATATTTCCAGAACTCGCTTACGTGCATATACCTCAGCGAAACTCTTAGACTTCTCCATAGGGATGTTTTCACAGGAGCCATTAGCACTTAACAAAGGGGTGTGGCTGAACAGCTGTCGCGGCGGAGGGATACTTCTCTGAAATACATGTGACGTTCACTTGTTTTCGCGAACTGTCTCTTTGGCTCATCCTTAGGAGAATCGTTCTATACTAGAGAACCGGCGTGGACACCGGTGACGGGGAGGCGACGGGCCGGTGCCGGTGGGCGTGGCAGCGGTCGCCACTACAAAGGCGCCCCAGACGGGGCTCGGGCGCGGGCGAGGGGCGGGTCACCGTTCGCGGGGCAGTCACGTGTCTGGCCGCGCGCCAGCACGTGGAACGCAGCCGCCTCCGCTTTGAGAGGAAGCTGCTCATAAAAGTGCACGCGAGGACCGCTTCCCTCGTGCAAAAGTGCGCGCAAGGAGCTTTTACGTTCGGAGCGATTTGCGCCCCGACACTGCTTCCGAGAGCTCCTCGGTTGGAATCCCGTTATTCGCAGGGGACTGCTCAATGCCCTTCCACTTTGCCTGCAGGGCAAGGCAAGCAATAATCGGGCTGACTCTGGAAAAGTACATGTATTTTGGGGTAATTTTTGGATTTCAATTGGTTTGAACTAAATGCTAAGTTTGCTAAGGAAGTTCAAAGAAAATTTCTTTACGTACTCTATATATTGCACTTGGGATTTGGAACTTACTAGCCAATCTCATATCAATTTTTTCAGAGGACTCTTGGGCTAGGTATACCCTGTGATGCGTATAAGTGATAAGTTAAATACCCATCTGCAACAAAAGAGGAAAATTGGAGCTTGGTTAGTCTCTCACGTAAAATATCGTTGCATTCGTATTGTAATTGGTTAAACTTTTTATCAATGTTTGATAATGGTTTGAAGGGAAATTACAAACATTTTAAGAAAGCTTTATGATTACATTAGGAGAAATCTTTCATTTTGTCAACTCTTAATGTTCGCTGGTTGTATCAAACTGGAAGATGTGTATGATTTTTTTTGGAGGGGTGTCTGCAAGAATATTTATTCACGAAAAAATATGTTATGCGCAGAGATTATTAATACATTTTTCATTTCACTAACGTCCACATCCATTGATTTTACGATTTTTAAAAATTCCTGAACGTAAATATGATTATTGCTTGAATTTCGCATCGGGGAGCAGATTCGCATCGGAGACAACTTCTAATGTTAACAGGCAGACATCTATCGAATGAAGCCCACAATGGCATTATTTAGTTAGTTATGTTAAACGAATGCTCTATCTGTATCGTCCTCGGCGGTCAACTTCTCACTGCTCCATTTATCTGAATTTGAGTATAATGTTTGCACGATAAGCTACGTGGGCCATCAAAGAGAAGATGCCTGCCCAAAAAAAAGAAATCTAGTCAACCAGCAAATTTAAGGAATTTGAACAAATATCAGAGTATATTCTTTTTTCGTTGGAGTATCACATATTTCTTAGTGTCAGTTGGAATGGTTCGTTTATTACTTATGTATTACGAGTATTTTTAGTAAAATTCTTAATTCACTTGCAAACTAGATAATATATAGTAGAAGAGTATTACTTTCGCATTTTAAAACTTTCATCGTACACCTCTTTTACTGTTCCCATGATCCCCTCATTTTGGTTGACATTTACTAGATTTGAAATTTTTGTACTACGTATCAGGAAACTAAATAATTGGACTCGACATTGTTTTCAATTAATACAATGCTTCAAATATCACACTAATCATGTAATTTTACTGTTTCCGCTCGTAATATAAATTTTGCCAGAAGGCGTATCTGATAATAAATGATGTATTTGTGTAATTATTGTAATTTTACGAAGCATCACTCATTGTTAAAATTGAATTAAACGCTTCCGAAAAATATTTTTCAGTTCACAAGTCACGTAATTTATAGGATATAACTCCTTAAAAACCTGGATCGAAATCCTCAATGCTACGTCATCTACATAGAACCAACATCATAACGTTGGACCCAAAACTGCACGTACCAAAAATAATTGTATGCGGACACCTTTAGTGTTTCAGAAACTGAAGTTAATGGGGGCTATTCTGACTGCTAACAATGGGGAGAGAAAGGAAGGACAGAAATTAACCTCCTGAGTCACCCATAATGAAAGACGTATTCTCACCACTCTCGCAAGGTCACTTTGGAGTAGCTTTCGCATTTGGTCAGAATTTCGAAACATCAAATCGCATGACCCACACATCCGACCACGTCATATCCCAACAATCCCACATTCCCCTCTTTCGCACAATCCGCCTATTCACACGCAGCTCACGTGGGCGGCAAGATAAAGCAACTATCCTTGAATGAGCAGCCCGAGCAAAAAATAGCATGTCAGTCAAAAGAGCACGTAGAACAATTCAGACCTTATTTCGAAATATAACATTCACTTGAAATAAAAAAAAAAAAATCCTACGGGAGAGACTTCGTCAGTTCACTTCGTGCAAAGGTTGGCTATTCTGTTGGATGCTGCGCGGCATGTGTGTGTGCGGGAGGGGGGAGAAGGCGTATTGTACAGAAAACGCAGAGCTGGGCGTTCCCGGACGGTTGCAGAGGCGGCGGCGGTGGTGGCGGCGGAGGCGGCGGCGGTGGAGGCGGCGGCGGCGGCGGTGGAGGCGGCGGCGGCTCCTCGTGCGCGCGCCACCGTCCGCCGTCCCCGCCCGCTTCGGCCCCGCCACCGCCACCGCCAACGCCGCCACCGCCGCCTCTCATTGTGGACTCCCATTGTCGACCGGCCGCGACATTAATCTCACCCAGAGACAATACTTCGTGGGTCGCCCGCGCGGTGGAGTCGGCAGCGTCAGCGGAGGCGGCGTCAGCAGCCACCACCCCCCCGCCCCCGCCGCCACACGCGCTCCCGCCCCCCCGTCCCTGCTGCTCCCCGTCCCGATTCTCCCTCCCCCCTCCCCACACCGTCCCGACCTGCCCTGACCCGCTCCCCCGGCTCCTCCGCTAGCGCGAATGTCCGCCCCGCCCCACCCTTATCCCGCCATCTCCTTTCCCCTCCTACCTCCCCTACCCCCTTTGAAGTCCCACCCGCGTCTTGTCCCCGTTTCCTCCCGGCCCGCCCCCGCCCGCCCCCGGGCGCGCAGCGCTTCTGTTGACGCCGACCCGTGAAAATGATCGAAGGGAGCGTGGGTGGCCGGGGAGCGGCGTCGCGCCGTCTTTGGCGGGCTCTCCGTCTTCCCCTTGGACTGGCCGGGGCCCTTTGTTTTCGGCTGTATCTCGATGTGCCTCTATCTGGAGCGCCGCCGGCGTCGCCCTTGTCTGATCCAGAGTGTCTTGTTTCTGCCGCCCGCGTACTCGGGTCGTGCTCACTAGTGAATAATGTAGTGTCGGGAAGGAGTACATTTTGACGATATAATCATGTTTAGGCGAAGTGGTTTCTAACGTGCTGTGATCCTCTCAAATAGATCACCATTTTGAACCGATAACCGAAAAATATTGGTTAAAGATTGTTTATGAAAGGTTAGAAATATGTCAGTTCAATGAAAATAATATATTGTTAATTACATTGGTATTTTTAATATTTTAAATAACAATATAGTAGATAGTTTTAAGAATATTGTTATCATCATATTCAAATTTCCACATTATTGTGTAATGGAAATACTTTATCTAACGAAGACAAAAACCAATATGGTGTTAGTAAACAAATGATTTTATAGAATTGAAAACAGAGTCATTTCTCTAGAAATTATTTTAGTCTCGTTTTCGAACGACTTCCATACGTTTAAATTTAGTATTCTGATCTATATTCTGCAAATATTTAATTCTGCAAATTACTAAAACATTTATATATTTGTCTCCAAAGTTTCACTGACTGGTTGAGTTTAGATCAGAGTCCACATCAAATCAGAGTCTCGTGATGGGCAGATAATTATGGCAGATTTTTGACATCAGCTCTATAGCTACGCATAATGCAGTCGCTCTCTGGAGAAGAATTCTAGTGGCCGGCTGTTCTGACCAGTGTTTTCCGTGATTTCTCTGATCAACACCAGACGAATGTCAGAGCAGTACTCTAATAAACGGGCTAAACATAGTACGCGATATTTTCTTACTTTCCTTTGCCAATCCTTTCTCTTTGCCCACATGTACTTACACTTACATGCGCTGTACTAGCGCATGTATTTCATACTCGCCCAATCTTCTAAAAAAATGTCAAAAATAAAGTCTCATTTCGCTTACTAAAACATCAACGAATGAGGAGACATAGGTCTTGGACCTCCAGAATTGAAATATAGCATCCTAACTTGCTATCTGTGTAACGTAATGATCCAAGCACATAGCCCATGACTGAAATTAGCAGGTACATTCATAATTGAATTTTTTATTATAATAACCTCTTTCCAAATTGCATTTCTCAACTCTTTCTTGCACAGCCTATATACTTCATTTGTGAATCATCTTTTGTAGAGAAAGTCGTGCCATTAGCCAAACGTCATGCTGTTAGCCAAAGGTAAAACGTTTTGTTACCTGTTTGACATCAAAGTCGCTATCCTCCAAAGAGCATTATCTTGCAAATAAAATTGTGGTAGAGATTAGCGTCATAGGTCAGTTATGCAGCGCATATCGAACTCCATAACGAATGCAATAACAAGCTATTACGTATCAGTAAAATGTAAAATTGATTACCGGATGTACTTACAAACCTTACCGTACCTCCGTCCTCTCTCTGCCAGGGACGTCCGTGTTCCGCTCGTTCGCCCAATTTATGTAACCACGAAAGAGCATATTCTTCGCCCGATATTAACTTACGCATGCACTGTATGGATTTTGGCCGCTCCAACCACATTAAATAAGTTACAAATCTTTCAAAACAAAATCTTAAAAATAACAGTAAATGCCCCCTGATTTGTCAGCAATAATACACTGCACAACGATCTTGCAATAGAACAGAGTACAACCTTTACCACAAAACTGGCACATAAATTCTTCAATAATTTAAATTATGTACAAGGATTAGTCACTTCCAAAATAGGAACTGATCAACTCCCCCACTCCCCCGCCTAAGAAACAGACTCCCATTTCACATTTTCCTTCGATACCTCTCCGATAAGGTGAGAACATTTCATGCATTTACCTGTCTCTCCCATCGTAATTCCTTTCTAAACCCTGCCATCGCTATCTAACAAAATTTTCTTACAATAACCTTGGTTGAAGGTATAACCTAATTAAATCGCTATCAAGGAGATGACAAGAAGTTACCCCTTCACACTTTCCTGCTACAAAGTTGCTCGGTCAATCAACTGTAGAGCCTCACGGCTGAACGTTGTACTGTCTGTGAATCTAAAATAAAATTAATAAAAAGCAAACAAACAAACAAACGCAAGAGCCCGTCTGCTCCTGCAATGAGAACACTTGGCCAACGGAACGCGAGCAAACCCGCCGTCTTCGCCTGGTTGAGAGAGGAGCTCTTTGTCAGCAGAGGACGCTCGCGCCGCGTACTGCCAGGGCGCCACAGCCGGAATTCTGTTTTATAAGCCCACTCCGCCCGCGCGGTAATGGAATTTCCTATATTGTGGTTTACAACGCCCCTGTCACACAATAAGGTACGGGAAAACTGGTCACAAGAGTATTTGCGATATTTCGGATAAAGGCTTATGGAGAAAAAAAGCCTCCTGCGAGGAGTATACGAGAATTAACTGCGGTGAAAAATCTTTATACTCGAAAGAAAGAGAAAAAGACGGAGGCACGAAGAGAGAATCTCTTTAAAAATAAAAGAATTTCTCGTGAAAACTGGGCACCGCGGAATAGTACAGTGTACGTGGATGGATTAATTCCCAGAAAGAGGCAAGATTCGTAGAGGAGGAGAAGGAGAAAAAAGTATTATAGAGGGAGCAGGCAAGAGTGAGATTAATGAACGAGCAACGACAATAAAGAAACTGACCAACGCTGGCTAATACAAAACAAACACGAAAATAATAGCTGGGAGATGGGGCGGCTGATGGGGTAGTGAGGCGGGTTTTGCAGCGGGAGGGAAAAGGGGGCAGGTACGGCAACGGAAAGAGCCACCGGGGAGGCGGGAACAACAAAAATAATGGGAGTGGAACGGCTGTGACGTAGCCGCGAGGAGAAGGCTGCAGACAGGCATGGAGGTGGTGGATGCAGAGAAGGAGTCCACAGGAAATAAGGACCGGGAGCGGTAGCTCAGCGCATGAACTGATTCACTGCAGCGCCTCTGACCGGGAGGTCTTAGGTTCAAATCCTCATGGAGGCCGGATTTTCGGCACTAGCTTTCAGCTAGGACGAATTCAGTCGCTGTCTGGAGGAGAATTCGAGTGGCCGGCTGCTCTGATAAGTAGTTTTCCGTGGTTTCTCCGATCAACACCAGGCGAATGCCGGAACAGTACTAACAAACGGGCCGCGCGCGATTTTTCGTTCCCTTTCCTTGTCCTATCCTCTCCCCTTACACACACTTATACTAACATGCAATACACCATATATTCCGGGAGCTTTGAGCATGTCCTGGCTGGGGCGTTGCCTCGCTGATGGGAGAGTCCTGGTTAGGGGAAAATCCCGCTAGCCGAGGGTAAGTTGGCGCCGGATCTCTCCAACCAGCGGGGGATGATCACCGCCATCTCCCGAGAAAAAAACATGCACTACACTACTAATACATAGAATACTACTAATGACCTAAGCTGATATGACGGTCAGCTGAGAGACAATCGGTAGTAAGCAGCTTTGTTAAGAGATCCCTTCGGTTACTAACAGTCGATCACGGAGAACTGCAACTGCAACATAAGCCACAACGCACGTTTCAAAAGATACCATTATAATTTGTTACGCTGCGTCATTCTGAATTTCGGCTTGGAAACAGTCGCGGTACAGCAATCTCACCGGTATTTCTTATATTCGTTACCGAAAAGTAAGTTTCACCTCTGAGATTATCATTAAATAAATTAAGACTTCAGGTTGTTTGGAAATTGTTAATAATAATTTATTTATATTGATAAGTAAAACAATAATATTACTGTTTGATTTGTAGTAATAAGGTTGGGTTAAAAAAGGTAATAAAAGACGAGATAAATAACACCTTGTGATTCTACAAAGAGACTGTCAAAAATTAATGGTAGTCTATCCTTATGCTTTCATCTTTTTTCCTATTACACTGAATTTTTTAATGAGTCGATCGCCAACGGTTTTATATTTCCAAAGAGGCTCTTAGTAAAAACCAGTCGTCCAGCCGGCAGTCGAGGCACGGGGGGCAGTCGGCGGAGTCGGTGGCGGTGGGAATGGTGTGGCAGCGCCAGGGTCAGAGGCGTAGGCGGTGGATACGACGGCGGTGGCGGCGGCCGCGATCCGACCCCGAGCAGCCGGCGCGCCCGCAATCAATTTTCGCGAGCGCTGCGGGACGTTTCGCGCAGTCGCCGCCAGGGGCAGCACCAACCGAGCGCGAGCACTCGCTCCGGGCGACACCCCGCTGGCTGCTGGCCGCGCCACACCGCGCCGAGCTCCTCTTTTCAGGCCGTGTCGCGTCGCGGGGCATGAATGGCGAAGCCCCGGCTTAATGGGATTCTGGAGCAGCGGCACTTCTCAGAGAAACTGCCGTCTCGTGAGGCGTGTCCATCTTTTCGCTTTTGTGGATGGCTTTTTAATAGGGTAGCTGATGCAATGAAGAAGCTCCATTATATTAATCAGAGCACATGAAAACTCACATTTAACAAATTCTATTTAACAAATTAACGAGGTCCTAGGTTCGAGTCCCGAGCTCGGCAGGATTTTCGACTCTAGCTTTTCAGTTAAGTCGAATTCAGTCGCTGTCTGGAGGAGAATTCTAGCGGCCAGCTGCTCTGATCGATATTTTTCTGTGTTTTTTTGATCGACACCAGGCGAATGCCGGAGCAATACTCTCACAAACGGGTCACGGACCGCGCGAGATCTTTCTTTCCTCGTCCTTGTCCTATCCTCACCTCTTACACACTCACTTACACTAACATGCACTACACTACCACACATGTCGGGAGACCGATCGGGGACTTACAACTTGTACCGGCTGGGGCGGTGCCCCACTGGTGGGAGATACCTGTTTATGGAAAACCCCGTTAGCCGACGTTAGGTCAGTGCCGGATCTGGTCAGCCAGCGAGGGAAGACCACCCCCACCTCCCGAGCAAAAAACCACACACTATACTTACAGGACTAATGGCCACGGTAGTTGACGCGCCCGGAAGCACTAAGAATCAATCAATCAGGTTAATCAATCAAGATATAGTTTCAAATCACGTTATTTTCACAAACAAATTTCTACAAATCTTTTCTTTTTACAAATGAAATTTTAGATGGTGATGGCAGTTTCTGTACTTGAATATGATTGCGAAAATTGGATCATGAATCGCTCAGACAGAAGGGAAATTGAGGCTGCGGTTATGCGATTTCTAAGATCTGTTGCAGGATATACGCTTCTAGACCACATAAGAAGCGAAGACATCAGAAGCGAACTAAAAATATTCAACCTCAATATGAGAATCCAAGTGCGAAAAGAGAGATGGTTCCATCATGTCAAACGGATGACTCCTGAGATACTACGAAATAAGCTCCTCCACTACGCACCCGAAGGAACTCGAGATCCAGGTAGACCTAGAATCAAATAGAGAGACAATCTTCTTGGCGACGAAACAGACCATTGGGCATAGTCTTTGATGATTATGATGATGACGTTATTTTCTTGTGATTTTGTACTAATCTGTTATGGCCTAGCAATGCAAACCCACACTAATGAAAATGATAATTTAAAATTTCCTATAATTTGTAAGTTGTAGTCGACCTCTTATTCGTAACAACTTGTGCACATTTCTCTGTTGCAAATTTCGAACAATTCTCCCGTAATTATATATTCTCGTTTATTATATAAATATTTTATTCTTTATTTCCGAATGTTTTGAAGACGAGTTCGTTTATAAATAACTGTAATAAAAATGTCAACAATTCTTTCTAGTAGTATTCAGTGATCGGGATATATTTGTAAACAGGAGGCTTTCACTCAGCGTATTTTGTAGAGGGCACAATTTTTTCCGCTAAAAAAAATTAAAGCTACCTAATTTGTTTACATCGTTCGTTACAAAATTATATTTCTATTTGTATTTCGATTTCCAAGCTAATGGATGTATAACATAACATCTCTTCCAGATTTGTTTGCTATAAGGCTTTGGAATTGGATTGAATTCTTTCTTGGATTTCTTCTCCTCGTAGTCATACATAACTGGGTAAAGTAATTCAAGAGCAAAACATCAACCAGTGCTGAATTCTAGCTATTGGAACCAATTCTCGGTAATTGGAGTGGCGTTCCATTCAGTCAGTCTCGAGCACGGCTGGTTCCGCAACTGAGAAAGGAGTAGGAACAGTCAATCAGTCGCGACCGACTAGTCGATTTGAATGATCAGAGAAGAAAGAACTTTGCAGACTTTCAATAGAGGCCTTTCATCGACTGAAGATTGCCGGCTACAGAATGAATTAATTAAAATAGGTACTTTGTTATTGATTTGGAGGAATACATAAAAGCATGAAACAAAAAAAAAGAACTTTAACCTAACTAACAAATACTTAAAGAGATATACTAAAATTTCGTCAAAAACATATATCAACACAATTGTATTGAACTTAAGAATAAACGAATGTTTTTTTCGGAGTCACATTTCCTTTTACCTATTCCGGAAATTACACTTCCTTTCAATGTAGAATATAATATGAGTATTGTACGTTTAGTCTGAATCTAACATGTGAATTTATAGATATCAGTGATTACATATTCTATTTTTAGTAGATCTTCGAATCTAACTTCGAATAGATTACTTTAAAAAATCAGCGAAACATATTACAGTTCTATGGTAGTGATTAGGTGAAGTACAGTAAAATGTACAAGGTCATATGCATACTTGAAAACATACGAAACTGATGGTTATGATCGTCTCCTCTACCGTTTTTCTCGTTTTATCTCTGTCCAGTTATCCGTGTTTGAATGATATCCAATTGTATTCTGAAGCAACTGATGGGCTTGACTCTAGACATTACTAAGCCATTTTCGACAAAAATAAATCAATCCCACTAACATACTCGGAATATGGAGAATACATTTTGTGCGAGTATTGTGGTGCTGGTGTAACCTGTGATACTGAGCTTCCAAGACATTTCAGCTTTATTCTATGGTAAGGAATGTCGGATTGAAACTTTGATCTTATTTCTGAAAATGAAGTAGATGAGGTGTATACAAGTAGCCATACAGCATAACCATGCACAACTATAAAGCTAATTCCTTCAAATGAAGCAAAGACCTGTTGGTAGAGCATATTCACCAATCACTTCAAAGTTCATTATTATATATTTCTCAAAGAAGTCTTGTCGAAGGTAGATGGGTAAAATTCTTTCTCATTAAATTTTCTGGGAGTTGATACTTTTAGTCGTATGTTCCTGATGAGGTTTGAACTGTATAAAATATGTTATCTTTGAGTAATTTCGAGGAGTGATCAGTAATAATAGCTCAATGCTCAGATGACATAACGTTCAGATGATATGAGAAACATAGCAAGTCTTGTGAAAACTCCTGTGTCTGGATATAAACCGACAGGATGCGACAGTGCGACGCGGTAAGGGCAACATCGGTATAATAACGGGACAAATAACAGTGGTGGCCGGTGGGTTGCGCATTAGGAGGGACGGCATATATGTCCGAATTATCACATACATTTTTCCTCTTCAAAATATTTCTTGAACAATGAAAACTAGGAAAACTATGGCATGTAGAGTACAACTGATTTGCACATATCGCGAATTTAATTTTTTTCCTAGACAACTTTTACGTTAAGAACGGAAGATACAATTGTGCTCACGCCAAATAAGGATTTTTAAAAATATATTTTCAGCAAACTAAACAGTAATTTATGAAATCAGATGAAAGAGTAGATATTCTTAGCTTAGTTAATAGCCGCTAACTCTGCCGAACAAAACCCTAAGAGCAGCACGCTCCAGCACCCAACTCCTAGTACCCCCCACTCAAGCTTCCATTGAGCATTACAATCAGAACGGACGGACTCCCGATAGACTAGGATTCTACCCACTCCAAAACATTAATCTTTCTCATAATCGGCCACTTGAAACTAAATTCGTCTTCAAAAACTGCGCTAGTGGCAAGCACAAATTAAATAAGTCGATTTATGGCAAGTTTAACACTTCCTGTAACTTCTCCCGAGGTTGGTTTTTGTGGGGAGGGCACCACCCTAGAGCCCTAAGGAGCAGCCGCCACTGTTTAAGGATACCCTCAAATTTTTGGGAGTCAAAGCACAAATACCATAGCATAGGTGTTATTAATATGATATTGGAAAAATAACATAGGCAATGGATTCATCAAACAAGCAGACTTTTTTCTATAGCTCATACAGTACATTGTGTGTCTCACCATTTATTCACCCACTGTGCTTACGCCCTCAAAGTTTTCTATTTCAAACATAAAGTTTTGGAAGGTGGCTCAGTCCATCAACTGATGTTACTGCAGTTCTTCTGACCGGGAGGTCCTAGGTTCGAGCCCCAACAATGGCAACATTTTCCACAGTAGCTTGCCAGCTACGTCGAATTCAGTCGTTGTCTGGAGGAGAATTCTAGAGGCCGGATGGTCTGATCCACAGTTTTCCGTGGTTTCTCCGATAAACCCCAGGAGAATACCGGATTAGTATCCAAACAGGCCACGAAATGCTCGTGATTCTTCCTTATCCTACCATCTCACTTACACTAACTTGCCCTACACTACCGCACATGCCGGGAGTCCGGCCGGGACCTAGGGCTTGTTCCCGCAAGAGCGGCGTCCTGCTGATGGCAGATACCTGATTAGGGAAACCCCGTTAGCTGTATCTCACCATCCAGCGGAGGAAGGTCACCGCCACCTCCCAATGAAAAAACATGCGGGACTACACTTACTTGACTACTGACCTCAGTAGTTGACGTCCCCGCAATTACAACGAACTAACGAAGTTTCACAAAGAAACAGCACGCGTAGTTTCAACAGGTCCACCAGCTGTGTTTATCTCAGAAATGCCGCCGTCTCTGTAGCGGCTCTGGTCGAGAAGTCGTAAGGTTCGAGTCTCAGCGGAGGCAGATTTTCGACTCTAGCTAAATATTAGGTCGAATTCAGCTGCTGTCTGGAGGAGAATTTTAGAGGCCGACTGATCTGATCGGTAGTTTTCCGTGGCTTTTCCAATCAATACCAGACGAATGCTGGAGCACACGTGCCTGGAAGCATCAATGAATCAATTAGTCAACGGACAGCACCATTTCCCCAACTGTTGGCACCGCTAAGCGTTGCGTCCTGTATACGCCACTGACGCTTGCTGTGCCTGCCATGCCGCCTGCGACACACCATGTCTCTTTCTATTCCTACGCGAGACTCGAACCCGCAACCCTCGCACTTTGATTGATTGATTTGTGATTCGGGGCGCGTCATCGACTAAGACCATTTGTCCTGTAAGTGTAGAGCATATTTCCTGGGGAGGTGGCGGTTGTTTTCTTCCTCTAGATGGTGAGATCCGGTGCCGAACTACCGTCGACTAACGGGGTTTCCTCCAACCTCTCTGGTATCTCTCACTAGCAGGGCTCCACCCTAGGCGGGACAAGAGCTAAGCTCCTGTCTCCCGGCATGAGTAGTAGTTTTTCGTGTTTCCGGGCGCGTCAATCGCCTTGGTCATTAGTCCCGTAAGTGTACTGCATGTTTTTTCTCAGGAGATGGCGATGATCTCCCCCCCCTGGATGGCGAGATCCGGCGCCGACCGACCGTCGACTAGTTAAGTTTCCTCCTAACCAGGACTCTCCCACCAGCGGGATAAGCTCTAAGCTCCCGCCCGGTCTCCCGGAATATGTGGTAGTGTAGTGCATGTTAGTGTAAGTGTGTTTAAGGGGAAATGATAGGACAAGGAAGAGGAAGGATAGATCGCGCGCGGTCCGTGGCCCGTTTGTTAGGGTACTGCTTTGGCATTCGCCTGGTGATGAGTAGTAGTGTAGTGCATGTTAGTGTGCATGTAAATGTGTAAGTATGAGGTGAGGGTAGGACAAAGAAGAGGAAGAAAAGGTCGCGCAATCTGTAGCCCTTTTGTTAGGTTCTGCTCCAGCATTCGCCTGGTATTGACCGGAGAGACCACGTAAAATTACTGATGAGAGCTGCCGGCCACTACCATTCTCGTCTAATTTAACTCGACTAAATTAACTACTAACTAACAACTACTGCCAAAAATTCCCGTCACCATCGGGACTCGAACCTAGAACCTCCCGGTCCGAGCCACTGCTCTGACATCAGTCGATGCCCTGACCCACTTCTTTCGGTCACCCGTCGCCCTGTACATTTGAACGCTGTTCCATGACCCTGCGCTACCACGGCTGGCATCATCCGAACTAGCGAGCACCACAAGAACGCAGTCTAACTCTTGAGGAAGAGGAAGTTGTCCATAAGTGATTCATTTTCAAAATGCTTTCTTGAGAATGAAAGCTTGAAGACCTCATTGAATCAACATAGCCAGCTACTACGAGAACTTACGTTTCTGCCTACCAGAAGTTACGTTTACCAATTACGTTTCTGTCAAAGAAAACCAGTGAAGTATTGGGAATCGCCAAGTGTTTCAAAACTGGATATTCCGAGAAATGCGCGATTTCCTTCAGCCCAGTGAACAAGTTTCCTTCCATTTGGGGAAGGTGTGAACACGACAATATCTCCGCCTTCGTTTCCCGGCGCGCAACGGGCACAGCGCCCCTAGTGACAGAGGCCGAGAGATTTACACCGCGTGTGGAAACAAGCCTTGGGCGCGGAGGCGAGTCTGGGAGGGCGCGAAAGAAGGGGCGGGAAGGGGAGGGTCGAAGGCGGTGAAGCGGAAGAAATATCGCACAGTGGGTCAAATGGCGCCAATTTTTTCATAAGTTTTTCGGTTTAATTTTAAAGTAATGTAAGTTATAAGAGTGGAATGTGGAGATTTGGATTAATGTTTGAACTGGGGTAGTAGGATTACCAAGGGCAGGCCTTTTTTGTGAATTATGAAATTACAACAAGAATAAACATCTATAAGTAATATACTGAATGCGCTTATATATTCTAAATTGACTAGGTAACATTTTTGGAAGAATTTAGGAAAATGTTCGTTTTTGACATTCATAGCGGATGTTATTACATAACTTTCAAATTTTCACTGTTTTACAGATGTTTACATAATAAAAGAGTTAATTTGTTAATAAACAATGAATGAATGTCAATTGTTCATCCAAATGCAAAATGGAATTCATTACAAATAGTTTCATCTCTTCTTTTCTCTCTCTTCTCGGAAATATACCTTATTTTTTCAATTTGATGTATATCACCATTCGAAAGCCGAAAAATCTCTGAACGTACCATTTTCCCAGAAATGTTCCACAACCACAATCTTACATCATATTTCACCCATCCATCAACCATCGGCCATTCAGGGAAGGACAATGTCAAATCAGGACTGTGATCATCTACCCAGAAAGGAGAGTACATGAATGTCTAAGCTCGCCTATGTTCAGGGACCAAGTATTGCACACGTCCTCGGGTCATCATTAATTGATTCATTGCTTCGCTCATGTTCCTGTCAACTGCAATGATTAGTCTTTCCGTCAGTATGCTGCATGTTTTATTCTAGGAAATGGCGGAGATTCGGCGCCGACCTGCACGTCCGTGTGCTGTGAATTATCTACTGGTACCTCCCCCATCGGAGCACAGTCCCAGCTGAGAGGAGCTCTAAGCTTCCAGCGTGCATGTAAGTATAAGTGTGTGTGTGTGAGTAAAGGGAGACGGTAGGCCAAGGAAGGGAAAGGAAAGTTCGTACGTGGTCCATGGCCCGTTTGTTACTGTACTGCTCCGGGCACTTCTCCGTCTCGTTACTCTGGTAATGATAGGAGAAATCACTGAAAACTACCGATGAGAGCAGCCGGCCGCTAGAATTTTCCTCCACTCAGGGGCTGAATTCGATCTAGCGATGTGTAGCGTCGTGTCGCTGAAAACCAGGGTGGGCACGCGGCGTGGTGTGCGCCGGATGCGTAGACAAAGGCAGAAGCGATGACGCACGGGGTTTTTCTGACAGGGTGTGCGCATCTCTAGGGCGGAGGCAATGGAGGCGGCGGGCAGCGTCGCGAGGGCTATTTAAGGGCCGTGAGAACAATCGCTCTTCCTTCTTTGAGATCCTGGCAGTGGCAGCGGCAGCGGCAGCGTAGGTCGTCCGTGAGAGGTGCCAGCGGGCACTCGGCGAAGGAGCCGGCAGTTATTGTCGTGACAAGTGAGACATGTAGTTGGTCTCAGGGTAGGCGGTACTACGCACGGCGAAACATTAGGTAGTATGTTGCGGTGTGGTTGCCGTTGTAAATATCTCTCCTAGCAGTGGGGTCTATTTAGTTAGTTAATTGTATACAGTGCATTGGTTATTTGTGACTACGGTCTAAATTGTGAATAAACCTGCTGTTATTACAACCCACTTTCGTCTGTGTACTGCTTACACCCGTATGACGCCACATATGTAACTAGCGTTAAAAGTCCGCCATCATCAAGTCTCGACCCTTAGGACCTTCCCGTCAGAGTCACTGCGCAGACAATGGTAATGCTCGCTCTGATCTTGGCTCAGCCGGCCCCTGGTCATTCACCATCATCATGATCATCAACAATAGGCAGGCCAGTGCATTTTGGGGCTACTTATCTTTTTTCTATTTTTCTTTTTTCCCCTTCTAGACACGCCTTTGAGGCGGTTTCGGACCAGTGTGCAGCGTAGGCCGGCGTGGGCGGTGGGCAGAACGAAGGTAGCGCGTGAGGGACAAAGGAGTGCTCCGAAGGTGAGAATTGGGCGGCAGGAAGGGCGTGGCTGATGTGGGAGCGTCTTGGGACGGCCCTGAGGAGACCCAATGCATTAGAACAAGCTAACTGGTGCGAATTAAAAACGATTTCCAGTGTAACGTAAGTGGTGAAAGTGAGAACACATTCGACCTCATCCCATGTACGGGGCGGTTATTGTACTAATAAACCCACAACATCTTGATGATCTCGACAATATCATCCATGGTGATATTGATCACGATGGATACGATTGAAATATTATTTTCAACTACCTAAACTATTAGTACTATATGTACACAGGTTGGCAATATTTCCGATGTCATGGAGACGATCGACTTAAGAAGACGGACGGAATCAACAACCAGATATTCCAGAAAATGGACGTTCTGGAATAAGGACGTAAATGATTGATGGAGCATTTCAGTCGGAGTGGCGTAACTCAATGGAGAATTCGAAAGTAAGAAATGCAATGTGATTTTGACGGTATATTTGATTGAGAACTATATTACGGAAAAGTATACTGACTATAATATTTAGGAGAGTCAATAGTGAAATGTAGTACATGTAGCATAGGATATAAAGAAAGAACATTGGTTTATTTGAAAGGGGAAGACGGTAAACCAAGGTAGGTACTATTCTTGAAATTTTTTGAATGTATTGAAAGTGTCGTTCGTTTCAGTTTGCAATCAGTATTGTGGCAAGTTGTTTTTATTGTTAGGAATAAATGTTTTATTTTGGCATTGAAAGCGTTTTGATTTAATATTTCAGAAAGTGACCATATTAAAATCTATGGTGTATGTCATAGAATCATCAGCCCCAATAAATATTAAATGGATATTTTTTATTTCGTCCATTAAGTAAACTTATTAATGGCAAAGTAAAAAACCATCTCAATATATACCCCTTTTTCACATGTAGGTGGTTTCTAAACAGTCGCTTTTCCTTTGGCAAATTATTGCATTGATATAAAATGTTCAATCTTCCTTAACTTCCGTTTAAAAAAGGAATTTGCTTAATTTTGAAAAATATAAAAGTTTGGACCTTTCATTAAAAGCACTTAATAATATTAAGAATTAATAATTTAAAATATGAGAACAAAATTTTGGGTTGACATACTAGTTAATCTATTGAAATGAATTATTTTTTGTATTTCTCATTTCTAGACGAGTTTGTAAATGCTTTTACTGGAGAAAGAAACATTATTTATTAAACATTACGAGATGAAATTGTCATAGAACTGTTAATGTTCTAATGTTCCCTTAGGGATATCAAACAATACATAATTTTTGTCTTTTGATAGAGAGTCTTTATAATTCTTCAATGACTTATTTCCACCATTCAAGTTAAATGAAATCAGGCACTCGTGTTTAATATTTGTTTGCTTGTGGGAACTATATCATAATATTTAATTGCTCATTCAGGCTTCTTAAAATCCTATTCCAGGCGACTCCATATTGCGCATTTCTCAACATCTTCGATTGAAGATGTTGAGAAATAAATATTCTCACAGAACAAAAACTGTATTGCGTAATAAATTATTGTCAAACTTTGATATCTATGAAAGAGGAAACGATCTTTAGCAATGTAAACACAAAAACATGTTATCTATATTACTTTTTTAAGTAGCATGTATGCGTAAGCTCGAACTATCACATTCATTTTACCTCTTCAAAATATCTCTTGAACGGAGAACTATAGCACGTACTGTTCAACCGATTTGAATGCATCGGCATTTTAATTCTTGCCTAAGACAACTTATACGTTCACAACGAAAGATACAGCTGTCCTCACGAGAAAATAAGAGATTAAAAAATCCAGCAAGCAAAGCAATAATTTATGAATTGAGATGGAAGTGTCGGTATTCTTAGCCCAGTTAACAGCTGCGGACTCTCGAACAGAACTACCGGGAGCGGTAGCTCAGTGCATCAACGATGTTACTGCAGCGCCTCTGACTGGAAGGTCCTAGGTTCGAGTCCTGACGACGGCAGGATTTTCGACACTAGCTTTTCAGCTAGATCGAATTCAGTCGCTGTCTGGAGGAGAATTCTAGCGGCCGGCTGCTCTAATCGGTAGTTTTCCGTGGTTTCTCCGATCAACACCAGGCGAATGCCGGAGCAGTACCCTAGCAAACGGGCCACGGACCGCGCACGATCTGTCCTTTCTTTTCCTTGTCCTATCCTCTCCCCTTACACACACACTTACACTAGTATGCACTACACTATCACATATTCCGGGAGACCGGTCGGGAGCTTAGAGCTTGTCCCGGCTGGGGCGGTGCTCCGCTGGTGGAAGAGTCCTGGTTAGGGGGAAACCCCACTAGCCGACGGTAGGTCGACGCCGGATCTCGCCATCCAGCGGGGGAAGATCACCGCCATCTCCCGAGAAAAAACATACACTACACTAACGGGAATAATGACTAAAGTAGTTGACGAGCCCGGAAACACGAAAAAAATCAATCAATTAATCGAACAAAGCTCTAATAGCAGCAATGCTTCCCCCACCCATACCCCTACTCTTCCTCAAGCTTCCATGGCCTCTCATGCACCAGCTACGGACGGACTAGAGATAGTCTACTAAGGGAACTATTTGAATAACATTAATATTTTGCTTAATCGGGCACGTAAAACTAAATTCGTCCCCAAAAATTGAGCTGGTGGGATATCAGTGGCGGATTTTCAGAGGAGGCAAGGGAGGCCAGACCTCCCCAGAGAATATGTTGATTAACAACACTAAAGGATATGTTTTTTAAGCTAAGAGTTGTTAGAAATATCTTTGTCTGAAATTGACATAAATGTTTACGACTGACGAGTAAACATTTAAAAGAAGTCGTTTCTCTTGCTGCAAACATAGCTAAGCAGGTCTATGCGTTACACATAGCGCCACCAAGTACTATCATTGCTTGTGCCTGCAGGATCTCGGCGGCACAAGCTGACGCGCGCCTCCTCTGTTTCCATGACAACGTCCCTTTATCAATAAGAAAAGAGTAGTTTCGTTTTGTCCAGCTTTGGAGTTGGTTTGGTACGGAGGCTCTCGTGCCTCCATCTGTGAAGCCGTGTTGCGGTCACAGACGGTGGGTGCTCTGTGGCTGCGATGGTGGTGGTGTGGCAGGTCCAGTATTTCAGTGGACACAATAGAAATTTATTGGACGATCAGTTTTCTCGAAGAAGTAAAAGAAGAGAAATATTATATAGTATAATAATATAGTATAAGAGAGAATTCTCCCGTTTGGAACGTCGCCGATTACAGTTTACCAGTTAAACAAAGGTCATCGACTTTCAATTTCAGAATATGATTCCGCGCCTAAACTTGTCTGAGCTTCCCCAAGTTTTAAACCCACCATCCACCACTGTGAGATGCACAAATTAAACGAGTCAATTTATTGCAAGTTTAATTTGTTTTAAATTCCCGAGGGGGGGAGTTCTGGGGAGGGCGCCGCCCTAGAGAGAGCGTAGGCTTCCGCGGCCGGAATTGGAACTTACTTGGCTATCCGGGAGACGCCGCGTCCAGGGCACAGGTGCCGACGTTTCGGTCGCCATTCTGCGACCTGCATCAGGACGTACTATTGCGCGAAGAAGGACTGCGCACGGAGTTTTTATGTGGAACACAAAACATCCACATAAAAACCCCGTACGCAGTCCATCTTCGCGCAATACTACGCCCTGATGCAGGTCGCAGAATGGCGACCGAAACGTCGGCACCTGTGTCCTGGACGCGGCGTCACCCGGATAGCCAAGTAAGTGCCGCCCTAGAGCCCTCCAGCTGCCACTGGAGTAGATGAGAACTTTTCAAAAATTATTTATAAAACAAAAACATTTATAAAACAGACTACTTAAATTTAATTTCCACAGCCGCCACTCCCCGAGCGATTTCTCACCAGCTACCCCAACCCGTACTCACAAAATATGATTACGTAGGCTTCCGCGGCTGAGTACGCTCAGCAGTACGCTCTGAGGAAGGCCACAATATGTTGGCCGAAACGTCAGCTATGAGCAGATCGACGCGGCTGGTCCCGGACAGCCAAGAGACGCACTCACAAAAGATTTGGAGACCCCTGGGCGGGTCGGGGGTGGGAGGCTGCACGTGGCGGCTTCGCGGTGGCGACACGGCGACGGCGGCGGCGCCAGGTGACGGCCGGAAGGCGCCGGGTGGGTGGGAAGGGAGTCGCCTTTGGGGATAGAAGGAGGGCGCGGAAGGGACAAACACAGGAAGCCCCGACGCGCCGCGCAAGGGCAGGGCAAGGGGGGGGGGAAGGGGGGCGAAGAAGGGCAAGGGGTTTTTTTGCCTTACCCGCCGTTGGAGCGCGGGGGGCACTTCACAGAGGGTCAGGATAAAATTATCCCCATAATATTTTTGTTACGGAAAGTCTACACTGTTAATGGTTTGATAAATAAATTTTAATAGCTGCTGGTTGAATAAATAAATGAAAAACTAAAGTAATTATGTATTTTACTTATAAGGTATTAAAATACTTAAATACTTAAAATACTTAAAGGTATTAAAATACCTTTAAAAATAATTATGCGTTTCAAAATCAAAACAGTAGACACATGATCATTATCAATACAACATCCACATAAATTAATGCCTCTTTAAGGATCGATGTCGATACCTAAACAGGCGATAATGAAGACAAAAAACACAAATAAAATTCGAAGCAGATCTTCATGTTTGACTGTTTCTCAGTGTCGCATATGGATCGGTTTTGTTGGAGCAGATTTTTTGTTTTGTTTTCAGTAAACAAATAATGTTTGCCCACTATTTACTGCTCGCAAGCCATTTAGCCACCCTCGACACACAATACACATATAAGTAAATTATTAATACAAATAAAACGAAAAATATGGTGGCAATAGAATACGACGGCAATGGAGACAACCTGGCTGGTTTCGGAATCTGATTTTAATTATTTGTGAGCATTAATTTCTAACGATGTATTTTTTATTCCAATTGTGTAACATGACATTTTTATGCTGCTCTTCATTTACGGATGTTTTCGTTAATTAGTGCAATTGAATTTCACCATATGTTCCTATTTACGTCCTTTTTCATCCTCCACTGTAAAGTGTGGTTGCATTTGAATTGTAAGCGCCCTCCTATGGTTAGTATTACACTAGTCTCCCCAAACTATCGCGCCGCTTTGACAAGAAAACCCCGACTTTTTGCAGACAGCAATCGTCTCAGAGTAGCGCAAAGCAATCGACAGCAGTGTCTCGATCAACAGAGAGTGAAGTCGATAAAAGGGTTTTGCTGAAAAGGTTATGTCCAAATCGAAGAAGTTTGGAACTGTAGTGACAATGTCCTAAATCCCTATTATGACATATTCTTTTGATTTGCATTTCATTCGACGAGAGCTGCCCATTTAAGGTAATTTGGATAAATAAGAATATTATATATATATATATATATATATATATATATATATATATATATATATATATATTCCACCAACTTGATACTGCTTCATCAAAATATAGAGTTATCAGTATACTCCGCCGCCAGAGTTGGGCACAAATTCGATGTAGCATGATGAAGTGATCGATTGGCTTGCGATGTAACTCGCCCGCTAAATGGGACCTCGCTGTCACTTTGAGTTCGAATGCAAGTTGCCGCAAGCGCAGAGGCTCAAAAATGCAGTCGTTTGGTGTACGATTGCCTAAAGAAAAAAGCCCGTAGTCTATAACACAACCATTGAGCCCATCATTGCTTAGAATGGCTTAAAAAGAGAAAGTTGTGTATGCTCCTAGATCGCGCCAGTAGCAGTGGCTCGAAACCCCGTTACGCATCGCACTCCAGGAATACTATATTCTCACCCTAGTTACCGGGGTTGAGAAAGGAATTAGAGGAAGGAAACTGGTGTATAGGTGATTCATTGCTTACTGGGAAATCACTCTACAACGTAAATGAAAACAACCATGCCTTACGCGAGATTCGAACTCACAACCTCCGAGCAAAACGCATTTTGGCGTTCATATATGCTTCATGTGCCTGCACCAAACAGACCGAGGTCTTTGCACTATTCAATTTGCGATCAAAATTTAGACTGTGCTACATGTAAAATAAATGCACGTCCATTATAATAGAAACATAATAATTAACGAATATGTAATATCATTGTCATGTTTTACTCCTATAGTTAAACTGAAACTAAGGTTCACAAATTGAAACTAAGATTAACAAAACACAATATATAGTTATACAGAAAGCAACTATGTGCTAGAGTAACAATATCCATGTACTTGGATTAAAACATTAAGTCCGTTGACACTTGGTCAACTGTAACGATGTCATCCAATAGCGGGAGCTTCAACGTCATTGGATGTCAGCGTCACAGCTGACAAAGTGTCAACGGACTTCATGTATTAATCGAAGTACCGGAATATTTTCACTGAGTGTAATAATGCGTCATACTACACAAAAGCTAGTCCGAGTGAGACCTTTGGCGCTTGCTGTCACCGTGTGTTCGGCGGCCCACTGCCGAGCGGTAACGAGTGTCGGTAGCGGCGCGGACGGCCACGACGCAGCGGCGCCTGTTTCCGCCCCATTTGCGCCCTCACGGGCGTCGCGGCGCCTCCCGGCCCTCCCCCCCCCCCCCCCCCCGGCCCGGGCCCCGGGCGCCGCGGCGCTGGCACGTGCGGGCGAGGGCGGGAGGGGCGCAGGGGGCAAAAAGTGCTGAGAGACGCCAAGGCAGGGAAGGCAATGGCGGAGTCACACGGCGGAGAAGGCAGCGGTGGCACTTGATTATTTATTTGTTTACTTGCTCAACACCGATATTTTGCAGGAGAGTTGCTGTCTTGCTGTAGTATGTCCCTATTTCCCTTTCGAATAGCGATATTGAGCGAGGAAAGAGTTGGCGTCATCGGTTTCCAGAAACTGTTGAGTTATTTTAAAATAAAACGTGCAACATATCATTATAATTAATCAGTATTATTAAATCCAAATACCTGTTGACCTCTTACCCACCGACGTATATGTGCCCGGCTGAGGTGGCTCAATGACAATACTTGTTGCCGCTAGTGTCTGACCGGCAAGTCCTAGAGTTAGTTAGTTAGCTAATGCCTTATTTTACGTGGCGAGACTCGGGCCATCAGTCCCGCTCTTACGTGTGACCTCGCAAATTTCGCTACGCTCCTTTTCACAGTCTAGCGAGGAAAGGAAGTATTATTCTAGGTGACGAAACAGGCTTGAATATAGATCAGAGGCTTCTTTTAGGCATGAGGATCGTTTACCTGCAGTAAATCTACTGCATGGGACAGTCGGCTTTACTTCCCCTCTGAAGGAAGGCGTACGAAGGATTTTTGCCTTTAAAAATCTACGGATTTCATCAGGTTTGAACCCGCAAACTTGGGTACAACAGCTCGGTACGCTAACCGTTATACGCTAAATCGCTAACTTCTAATCGCTATACCACTGAATCCGCTCGAGTTTGAGTCCCAATGAACTTTTCTACACTAACTACATAATTGGATCAAATTCACCCGCTGTGTGGAGAACAATTCTTGCGGCCGGTTCTCTGATCGATAGTTTGTCATTATCTCTTCTATCAATACCAGGCGAATGCCAGTTCATTATCCTCACAATTGGGCCACTGACAACGCGTGATCATTCCTTCTTCATAATTGTCCCCTTTCACATACACACTTGCACTTACATTCACTACCCATTCACATAGGTCAAGAGAGAAGCATGGCTCAACTGGACCTGTTGCCCGCAGGGGAAGATACCTAAAAAGGGAGAAATCGTGTAAGTCTACATACAGCAGCCCGCCGGATCTTGCGTTCAGGCGAAGGAGGAAAATCGGCACCTCCCTGTTATAACATGCACTACACTCACACAACTAATGTCCAAAGTATTTGATGCACCCGGTAGCACTAAATTCTCCTTCACTGGGTTATGTGTGAAAAGATACCGGACATAGTCCTCCCCACCATGCAAGTCCAGATTGGGTGAGGATGTAAGATAGCGCGTGGTCCCTAGTCCGTGTAAGGTAAAGTTCCGACGCGTATAGAAAGATATTCCTAAAAATGAGCCAAAGTGACAGCTAGTGCTGGCAACATAACTGAAGGTTCAGTGTTCGTTGTGTTCTTGAGCTCATTAGACTCCCTTCCTGCATTCGTTCGTTTGCAGTTGGCTAACTTGTAAATGGCTTTGACGTTTTCTTTTGTGATGTCCTCGATCAACAAAAATGTATTACACCACGAAAAATAATTGAAATTAGGAAGTGCAGTGTTATGTGCTATTCTGTAAACATTATTTTTTCTATAAATATTACACTGAATTTACTTTTTTGTGATAAATATTATGTTTATTTTAAAACTGTGTCTTGAATGTGAGATGCGTACTGGTCACGTGTTTCCGGCTATTCTGCTTTGTGTGGCGGGTTGTGATTGTGAGCTTTCTATTTACTTTCGTGGCAGTTATCTTTTACTTAATGTGAGAGCATGTTAAGAGATTTTCCACATACGTAATTATATTTAAATATTTCCCGGACTCGCGTACGTGCAGGTACCTCAGCGAAACTCTTAGACTTCTACAAAGGGACGTTTTCAAAGGAGCCTTAAACACCTCGCGAAAGGGCTTCGCTGAACAGCTGTCGTGGCGGTGGGATATTTCTCTGAATTACATGTTATGTTCACTTGCTAAGCGAACTGTCACTTTGGCTTATTCTTAGGAAAATCCTTCTTTATCTGGGAGTGATCAGAATATCCCCGGAAACTACTGATTGACTACTTAAACTACGAATTGATCTAGGTACGAGCCACCAACTAGTTGATGTTGAACGGGGCAGAGTAGTTCAGAGTTAGCACTTCCGCTAACTCTACAGCGACTCTGAACGGTTTTAAGACCCGAAGGTGGCGGATGAAACCCAATGGTGGCATTGAATTCAGACGCTGTCTGGAGAATAATTCTAGCAGCCGGCTGCTCTGATCGATAGTTTTCCATGGTTTCTCCCATCAATGCCAGGCGAATGCAGAAGCTGTACCCTAACAAACAGGCCACGGACCGCGTGCGCACTTTGCTTTCTCTTCCTCTTCTATCCTCTCCTCTTCGTTTATCCTAACCCGCACGCACACAGACGCACACTTACATGCTCTTCATCGTCACACATATCTGGAGACGAGTCGGAAGCTTAGAGATTGTCCCGACTGGGGTGGTGCTCCGCATGGAGGACGTACCTGCAGGGAGAAATTTTCATTGATCACCATTGATCAGATATTAATTCAAGTGAACTGACATCATTAAATTGAATTCAATGATGTCTTTTTTTACTTGGTGAGACTCAGCCCATCAGACCTGCTCTACCGTCTCATCAAGCGAATTTCACTATACTCCTGTCACCATTTAGCGGAGAAAGAAAGTATCACATGAGTGACGAAACAGACGATGTGAATTTTGCTCAGTAGCTTCTTTTAGGCTTGAGTATATATTACATGCAGTAAATATACAACTCGGGACTGCCGGCTTTATTTCCCCTCCGAAGGAAAGCGTAAAAATATTTTTTTTCGGTCTTAAAAATCCATGGATTCGATCATGTTCGAACCCGCGAACTGGTTATAACAGTGTGAGACGCTAATCGTTAAACCACCAAAGCCACGAATATAATAATAGTAGTAGGGTATAATGAGTTTTGTTAATTTTTAATTCAATCCAAATGAAATTCTGCTATTGTAATTGTTAGTGAATTATGAAATTAAAATGATAAAATCTCTATTTCAGTTCAACTATCAATATTATATCCTACTAGTAAATCTTTTCTATTTACAGAATGTTACAAACCAGCTCTAAGCTTTCAAGGTGTGTTGTAGTGTAGAGCATTTAAGTGTGTGTGTATGTGTGTGTGTGTGTGTGTGTGTGTGTGTGTGTGTGTAGAGGGAAAGGAAAGGTCCCGGATGAGGAAGGAATGATAGCGCGCGGCCCGTGACCCGTTTGTTAGGGTATTGTTCCGCCATTCGTCTGATATTCATCGGAGAAACCACGGAATACTGAAAATCAGACTTGCCCGCCATTAAAATTCTGTATCCTTACAGCGGATCTAGCAATATAACTAGTGTCGAAAATCCACCATTGTCGGAATTCGAACTCTAGGCCATATCGATCAGTGTCGTTGTAAAGACAGCATCAATGCATCTTCTGCAACGCATCTGAGCTAAACTCAGTCGGAAACGTACTCTATACTGAGGAGACTCCGTTTTTCTGTACTACCGCAGACTTTAACCAACTCAGCTGTGCGGGGGCGTCTTGAGTACGAAGTCGGAGAGAGCTGTCGGGAGGAAAGCCGCGGCTTGTGCCTCTGAGGTATTTCCTCGCTCGCCCACTCAGGCAGTTAAACGCTTCCATCTTCATAATATTCTGCCCCCATCCCTCCCCGCGCACACGCTTCTCGCCCGAAAGAAAAAAATTGTAATATTTGATCAAACAAAGATAAATTAAGTAAAGAGAGATGTTTTAAGCTAAGAAATACGCATAAAGATGGGATGTTTATAAAGCTAAATTTGGTGATGTATTTATTTAGAATGATCCCTCGAATTCGAGCTTTAACTCAATCAAAAATGGTGAAAAAAATAAGAGTAAAGGTTAAGAATCAGAAAGCAATGGTTAAAATGATGAAAGGAGAACAATACGCGGGAACTCATTTATGTCACCGCGGACTGAAGTATTCTTATTCACAGACAGAAATGCCACGACGACGTAACACTGACAACTTCTTCAATGCTTAATAATTCTTATTTTGAGATAAACTAATAGTTCTTAAATAATTGTCTTTCAGAATTTTTCCTTGTGGCAAGGGTAGAAAAGGTGGCATGAATGCTGTTGTCAACCCGAATCATCGTCTATTGCTATCCCAAAACTCTGATGCTCTCCCAAAAACAAGCTATTATGCAGCCTCAACAGTATTCACCTGAGCACAGATGGCCCATCACCGAGTGGAAAACCTGCCTTCTAGGGACGACTCTTCAGATACAACTAGTTGGTCCTGGGCAAATATTTCACAGCTTTTATATAATTGTTTTAGATATGAAAATAGTTTTAATTTGGAACACCACTTCGAACGTTTCTTACATTGCGACTGAGTGAGGGTATGTATCCGTGTACTGTGACGCAATAGCCTTTGACGAAGCCTGGATCTACCAACGGCGTCCGGGCCTTGCGACCATGGGTTACGGGTTACGTGTGGTCAGCACGTAGTCATCCCTATGCCGTGTTCTGGTCTTCTCAACCTGTTTTCTCCTCAACCATCGTGACACAGCAACATATACTGGGGCATTGCAAGAGAAAAGCACACTATTATCTTGCCCGACCGGGAATCGAATCCGGGATCGTGTCATGGCAAGCTAGCACGCTGACCAATGAGATGTTTATTTATTTATTTATTTATTTATTTTACGTCAAAAAAACAGTTAAAAACTGCGTATGACGTGCTATGGGGAAAAGTGAATTGTGTGCACATTTTCAAAATTCTGTGATCCCTACACTAAGTCATATACTACTTAAATTTTGAATTTTGAAAGGGAGAAAAAAAAACAAAAACTCCCATGTAGTAAAATCTATTTTCAAGGATAAACAAGCAATAAATTTTGGCTCTTATTACTTCCTGCCGCGACAATATGGAAACGATAATTTGAAGAATTGTGTTTCCCACTGAATTCTAGAAGACGTGCACAGAAAATGAAGTTACATTTATGTCCAGAAGCAAAACAAGGGGCCATCTCAGCATTTGCTCAATGGATCAGGGAAACTGGACGAAAAACCTGATGTCCGTGAGGGCACTAAGTGGGGGCACCAAGCATCCTCCAAAAATGTATTACAACGTCTAAAAATATATTTTTTTGTTGATTACGTCCTAAGAAACCTTACTCATGTTCCGTAAAGAACACTAAAACCGAGTTTTAAGGGTCTAAGAAATCTATGTGTGCACGATGTTGTGCACGGGTTGCAGCGAACAAATGTTGCCGGTTGCATTTGAGGCTACCTTTTCCTTACATCATAATCTGAGAAATTCTAAATTTTTCGTCTTAAGGTTGGCATACACGATACAGTTTTCGTGCAGATTGGACGAACAAAAATCGTGCAGTCCATATTGCGCCATTTCTACACGAAAAGTTTTGAGTTCGTAATTTTTCATGAGAAAGCTTGCAATTTGGCTCAAGCACCTCTAGTGGCAGAATCGTTCACAAACGGATATGTTTATCCGACGTGACGGTAATCGGCGATTTTGATTTTGTAGTTAGGTGCGATTGTGTGAAGTCATATCGTGTTAAAAATATGGGCGAATTTTCATTAAATGTCATTTTTTTCTTTTCACTTTCGAACAATGTCGTTAACTATAGAAATTAATTTTGTTATGATAAAAGGAAATGACCCAATTTCATTTGCCTTTTTTTACATTTTTCGTCGATTTTGACTAATAAATCATATTTTACCTTTTACCTACCTCATTTTCAATGCATTTTTTCGCTGATTTCATCGATTTTAGTATCATTTTAATGGTACTTGCTTCAAACAATATCTACAATATTCAACAATGCTCACCATAGAATTCCTGAGTAGTCTTTTCGATTTCTTCGCTCATGTATCTTAATGTCCGCCATTGTGAGTACTGTGTAATCTAAGGTTTTTATGACGCCTATCGTCGCCGTTGTCACTTTGCCGATTGCGCGATAAATAAAGGCAGATGTGTTTTGTAAAGAACAGTCCAAACCAAACGTTTGCAAGCCGTGTTCAATTGAATAAAAGGAAGAAGTCTCTATTACATCAGTAACATATCTAAAAGCTTGAGTTCTTCACTTGAAGCGATCAAATTTTTTACGTCAATTTTCTTTGTTTTTAAACATTTTAAAAACATTGTAAGGGCATTTTATTTATTATGTTGGCTATGTTTTTGGTCATTAAAATCCACCCCATAGTGATAAACTCTTTCCCTATTTCCGCCTTCCTATTTGTCTTCTCTATCATCCTCATGGTTCATTAATACTTAATAAAGATCACAGCCAGAATGCATAACACCAATGAAAGTACTCGGTCGCCCCAATTCAGCTGTTTCCCAGTATAAGTGTTTCCACGTAAGAAAAGACCCGAAAAATTCAAGATGGCGGAGTTTCGGCACTGCCAACCTCATCGAAATAAAACGCGAAAGCGCCGACTCGACTTGCTTAAATGTACGTAGTGGCCTTCAAAAATCCAGATATGCTGAAATGATTTGTTAATATTGTTTTACGACTTATAAATCGTAACAGGCATATGGTAAAATAATTTAATTTATAATTTATACATGAAATTTGTTTTTATTAATTAATTATAATATTAAATATAATACTTTTAATTAAATTACTTATTAATTTAAAAATATTTGAACTCTCAGAATTAATAAAATCTTATTTAAACTGAAGAATAAATGAAATAGTAGAAGGTTATTTTATTATACAACAGGAAAAAAGGTATAAACAGGGGATTTATAGAATAGAGATGAAATGAAATGCAAGACTCAAAATAATTTTAATTTTCCAACAGTACACAATGAAGTGAAATAAAACTATTCTTTACTGAACTAGAAATATTTGTATAATAATGGTTTTATGCACGTAATATCGACACATGACCACGATCAAAGCATATCTAAGGAATGAACAAATCTACTGTATGAAAATGACAATGTTTGAAATTTCATGAAAATTGAATTGATCAGATATATGATTTGATATAATGCGAAGGTTCAGTAAAGAATAAACTAATGCACCATGGGTGGTCAATTTTAATGACAAATTGCAAGGAGCAGTCATTAAAATTTCTTGAACACCGATGGTCCACAGCAATTTATTTTCACAAAAATTATTGAATTTTTACAACAATTTTAAAGCCTAATGCCCCTGGGCTTACAAACATTACAAAACATCCCGGCATTTACCTTAAGCGATCGGGAAAACCAGGGAAAACAAAGGAGTAAGTATGCTACCATATATATAAAAATTGAATAAAAAGTGAATTAATCCTCAATTGTATTGTAAAATATTATTATTAAAAATCAACATTAAGAAATTTGGCTGACTTTACAAATTAAAAACTACTTAAAATTTTACATATATTGATAGCATACCCATCCTCCCGATCAGGATGACGACTGAGGACCGATTTCTAGCATGCATACAGAAACATAAGTCAAAATAATGGAGACATTTACAATACGTAAAATAATATACATAAAACATTCCATATTTAGAAAATGAAAAATCTGGTAAACACAGCAACCCTGCAACATAGAACAATCAATGCAGTATCTATTGTCCAATCATGATAAATTCAATAAACAGACATGTTATTGTTATAAGATCAAAAATTATTCCTAGAAAATTATGTTCTTGCAATGAAAAACAAAAAAATTAAAAAAGGAGATTATCACATTTAAATAAAAAAAATTGCTACTTAACTTATATATTACTTCAAACTCCAGCAACATATGAAAAACGTCCAGAAGAAAAGTTGGCCCAAGAATTTATGCTTCACATTACAGTATTCAATATAATATGTAACCAAAAAAATTACCTACAAAACCAATAAAATTTACAAACATAAATAGAAAATCATTGAAAAATAACTTAAAATGATATGTTAATAACCAAAAAGTAATATAGCACATCAGTAGTAAACATTAAATTTTACTCTATATCATGCCAAATAATATCATGAAATAAGTACTTACTTATTTCACTTAAAACTGATTACCATTTGAACAAAACATCTAAATAAAATGATGTATGTTCTGAACTCCATTATTGCATATCTGAAACATTTATTAATGTAATGTATGTTTCTTACACATGTCAAATCTTTGAAGTGTATTAATTTATATCACTTAGCATCCGTACTTAAACAGAACACAAACTCAGAGGCATTGGCAGTAATGATTAATTGTATTACAAGGATAATGTACAGGAAATTGATTAACTGTTAATTCATTGGGGTTAATTAATGTTAATGAAATGGTGCTCTTAACTAGTGTCTTTGAATTGAGAAGGCAGGAGTTCACTCAGGATCTCACACTCATTAAAACTATTAATGCACACTCACTTCTTTCTCATTGCAACTGTTCTCAAACCAAACAGACTGACTGAAGCACTGGCAGGAACAATTGACTGTAATTTAACAATATTAATTTACAACCTGCAATTATCACAAACCCATAATCAAGTAAATTCAAGCAATACCTTTTCCGTAGCACAGTGTGACCAAAACTTGTACACAAACTAGACTTTTGTGGTTGCTTTCAGGATTTCATTTATCATTTCAGCAGATTTATAATTACATGGCACATCTGTAAGATTGAATTTCATTTGTCACTAGTGTTTGACAATTACTCTACACTATTTGGGAATACTCACTAATTTCACATTGCAACCGTTCTTAAACCAAACCGAATAACTCAAGCACTGGCGGGAACAATTGACTGTAATGTAATAATATTAATTAACAACTTGCAATAACCACAATTCCATAATCAAGTACATTCTAGCTATACCTTTTCTGTGGCACAGTGTAACCAAATTTGTTCTTAACCTTGACTTGGTGGTTGCTTTACGGGGGCAGGAGTTTTATAATTTGAGGCAATCTGAAATATTGAGTTACATATTTTACAAGAATATCACTTTTATTCCAAACGCTTTAATGCTTACTTACTTATCACTTTTGCAACCCCACTCGATCCAATTTTTTCAATTGTTTCACATTGAAGATGTTCCTGGGATTGGCTCAAATGGAATTGTGTCTCCTTCCTCTCCTGTGCCTTCTTCAGCTGTGTCAGTTCCACTAGCACTGCTCAAATTTACTACTATTTCTTCATAATCTTCTTCCACTGCCTCTTTTTCATAATACTCTTCAATAATCTTTTCTGCATGTTCCACTGAATTCTTCCACATTTCTGGTGTGACCTGTTAATGCCATAACATAATTTTATAGTTTCTTGTTTTACTAATTTTGAAAAAAATTATAATCATAACTGTTATCATATATTTACCATTTTTCTATAATGGTGTATTGAAAACTTTACCTGATTTATTGCCTCATTCCACACAGCTTTAGTTCTCTCCATTCCTTGCCCTGGCCTTTCACATACAGTTTTGTTGTAGTACCCTTTGAAATGCCCCACACATGTTCAATAGGATTGAATTTGCAATGATATGGTGGCAGCCTCAAAACTGTGTGCCCTTCTGCAGCCAGCATGTCATCAACTACATACCTTCACCAATACATTGCTGAGGTCAGTTATTTATTAGATTTATATATCATTTATTTATCACAAGTGTAGACGTATATATTTGTACATATTTAAAGTATATATTTTAATATTTTATTACAATGATGCAACAGAACAAGATAATATGATGCAAAATATTAATGAAATGTATTCTTTAACGCACTGATATGTATCTCGTGGTACCTTTTTATCCTTTCACAATGTTGGCTCGCCAGGGCAGCAAGTGAGATTTTATTTGCAGCTTCTGGCACTCGTACTCCTCGCTGGTTCAGCCATTCCTAAAAATAATTTTCTCTGGTTACATTACTTATTTCATTAAGCACAATAGTTTCATTTCATTTCTGATACTTACGATCAGTTGATCCTTTCGCCACTTTGTTGTTGGATGCCTCTCTACCTGCCTTGAATGGTATGAAGCATTATCCATGACAATGGTGCAAGGTCTTACATTGCGAATGCCAGGAATCAGTTGTTTCTTAACCCAGGATTCAAAAGTAGAACTGTTCATTGCTCCATGATAATCTTGCCCCCTTTTTAGGTCAGTAGCAAATATCAGACCAGCACCTACAAAATGTCATGCTTCGTACACATGCCTCAGTTTGTTCATAATTAATGCCATTAAAACTGAAAACATTTGTACCTGGTACAAAACCTTCTCTCGTTCCTGCATGAACCACAACTAGCCTCCTTCCCTCTGGTGGTCTTTTAATTACTCCTTTACTGGTGCCTGGTAGTTGCCATGAATAAGTAGTTGAACCTAATGAAAATGATATTTTTGTCTCATAATTTTTACACATAAGTAATATACATTTAATATATATATTTTCAGTAATATACATTTTCAAAGGTCTCTTTACCCATATAGATCCATGTCTCATCTAGGTACACTACAGTTTTTGGGTTTTGACTTCTCTTATTTTTCATATAGTCTGCCCAAATATAACCTCTTTACAATTATTTCATTTGACTCACAAATACGAAAATATTTGGGTCTCCTTTCCTCCATGCTAAACCCATTTCCTTAATAATTCTGAACAATGTTGTGCGTGACCCTCTGAATAAAAAATATCATAATTTTCCTTCACGTACTGCCAAACATCTGTAAGTGAGAGTCTCCTGCCTGTTGCAAATGAATAGGTCTTTAGAAAGTCTTCAAAAAGTGAGCCACATACTTCATCATTCCTCTAAATATAAAATATCTTACCATTATCAGCTTCCTGGTAAATATATCTGCAAATAGCTTCTCTTGCAAATCCATCAGCTGAATCTCTCACAGGTCGTGAACGCTTTCTTTTTTAGTTGGAGTTTTAATAGATTTTCCTGCCTTATAATCCCTAATAACGTTTGCCAGAGTTGTATAAGGTCTCTGTAATATATGAATATATTTCAATTAAATAATTATGATTCACACACACATGTTCATTGTGAAGACGTTCTTGAGGCATGCAATAAAAAATCAATAATTATTGTGACATTGATGGCTTACCCTCACAATTACTGCTACCTTTGCAATGACACTGCTCTCAGGAAGTTTCACTTCTTTACGAGAATTTTTCTCGCTCTTGTACTTATAAACATTAAGAAGGACCTGCCTTTCACCACTCGATAAAATCCACTTCCCCTTCTGCTTCACTGGAGAGTTATTTCTGGAATTACTTGACATTTCTAAAAATGTCAAGCCCAGCACACAATAAGATTTCCCTTAGGAAACAATTCGCGCACTGGAAACGCAAAAGAAAGGCTTTTTCAGCACGCAAGTGCGGGATGCGGCTCACTCGCATAAGCTCACAATCTCCACACAACGCTTTGCTGGTTGAAACCGTTGAAGTTGGTACAAATTCATTTCGCTCGCATGCATGCCAGTCTCCAGCCAAAAAGTCCTGGCAGCTATACTTCCATTACGTGGGGAATTTACGTTGGGGTTGGCACCCACTTTCTCCAACCTAAATGGTAATCAAAAGTCCCTAAGTCAATGTAGTATGTATGGCGGGTGGTTTACGGGAGGTTGGTATTGCCAAGCTCTCTGGGTCACATCTTACGTGAAATAAATCTTAGATCTCGTAGCGGCGTCTTGTAACTATTCATACGGAATTCATACAAAAACGTACAGACCGTGTATGCGCGACTTTTGGCTTTTATACTTCTAGTTTGGGATCTAGAAGTTTCTCTACAGAAACTGTATGAAAATCTGCATAGAAACTGTACCATGTGTACCGGCCTTGAAATCTGCTTGATGCGCTCTGAGGGGTAATTCCGTATCCAGCATTAGTACAGTTAAGGGCTTTGTGTCGATGGTGCCCAATAAATTGAAAAAACATAATCATTCCTTAGCTTATTAAATATTTTAGTTTATAAAATATTATAGTATATGAAGCGTATACTCCCTTGTATCACTTGTTTGACAGTTTTTTTTAATTATTTATTTTATCGATCCAAGTTAATGGTATAAAAAGGCTAAATTATTGTACTGCATTAAAATAAAGTAACTAATGAAACCATACCTCGGCTAAATATATTCGTTAAATATAAGTGTTACTATTCGTTAAAACATATGGTGACTGTAAAGTCAGCCTCATAAGATTATTTTGGGATTTCTTTATTTCTTCTTTATTTTACCTCCTTTTACGTTGTGTATCCCCTACAAAGATGGCGATAGCAGTCCACCCAGATCCCCTACTGCGTCGGAAGAGGCTGACGGGCAGAACATTGCAAGGGGGGGAACGTCTTGGGTCTATTTCCTCGCCCTCCCGCGCCAGGCGCAAAGCGCTTCCGTCGTCAGGATATTTCTGGGCGCCGCCCCCGCACAAAATTATCTCCAACGTAAAGTTAATGAGACGGAGGAGGAGATTGGAGGTCGCAGTACAATTTGTGTTGGGGTGTTCTTCACAGACGTAGCTGAACAGGCGGTGGGAAGTTGAAATATGCCGTAACGCTACAGTGGCATTGTTTACGATACTTTTAGTACTTGCACTTCACTGCTGTTGCGACAGTTGAGTTACAGCCCTGGTGAAACAGAAATAAGCTCCACATATACTGATGGAAGATTGTAGTGTAATGAATATCATTGATGCTGACAATCAACTCAAGAAATAAATGTGGTAAGGCAAGTTGTCCAGAACAAGGACAGATCTCAGCTATATTCGAACGTTAACAAAAACATTCCTATCCTTCTACATCTGATATTCAATATCACGCTACATTACGTCCTTCCAGAGTGAATCGGCAGGGAGTTTCGGAAACAGTATACAATAGAACTGCAATATTGTGCAGCACTTGGATTCTGCATTTTGTAGTTTATGCTTCAGTGCAAATGTAATTGCCAACCCGCGTTCCAAATTCAGCTTATTGTGTTCCTGGAAGCACTTCACTTAAGAGATGGCGAACACTTGTAGAACTCGAAGAAGCTAACCTAGTCTTAATTTTCATGTAGTATGTTTGTAAAGGTGTTGTTTATAAATAGGAGTAAGATTGAGATGGATTGCGTGTAATGAAAAAGAAATTTTAAAAAAAGGTCTCGATGATCCTTTTCTATCGAAAAGATAATTCCTAGTAAAATTATTTGCATTATTTATTAATATTTCAAGACAACCTTTTGAATGTGCATTTACAGATACATTTTTAAATAATATTGTGATACAATGAATCTCTGAACGCGCTATTACAGTATATATTCGCGAAAAATTAGAACAAACATAAAGCATTGAATATTTAATAAGAGTTTTAAAATTGTATGTAATATTTTTAAAATAGCAGTAAGGTGACCTGGATTGTCTGATTACTCCACTCTTGGAAAGAATTAGGGAGAAAATTAATTAATATAGTAAAAACTTCATTTTACGGAGTTACAATGCATGATATTTTTTGCGCTTCAAGAAATTTTTTACATAGTTTTTGGTGATTAAATTGTCACCTCATATTCTTTTAGTATTTAGAAGTCTTTATTTATTAAAAACCATTAACTTTTCCGAAAAATATTTCAAACAAAATAGAAAAAAGTTCATGATTTCGTACCAACAAAACGTTTTGTATGCATCAAACACACAGTACAAATATCTGAATATGAGTGTTTCGACTTCTTTTACACTATAATTTTTAGGCTAGTAAAAAACTTTTTCAAATTCAGTGATTGGAAGTAAAAAATGATTAAATAATCCGAAAATCAAATTCTGGTCAGTACAAATACAGTTTTGTGGACTATGCGGTTGGTAGAGATCATTCGCAAGACGATTTCAGAGGACATTTCCCTTATTCCATCACAACGCTTTCAAAATTTACTTATCATTCTCTAACGGTTAAAGCCAATGGCAAATTATTTTAGTCATAGGTAGGGAACGGAATTTGTTGCAATAAAAACAATTAAATATGTACACATATTTGTAATTATTATTTCCAAAATGTCAGAAAATATAGAATATATGTAAAATAAAAATTTATTATTGTGTTAAATATTGCTATGTACAAGCATTTCCCGAGTTAGGAAGACGCCGATTGCAACGTCGATAACTGACGATAGAGAAGTCGAAAACCTTCATTTTCCTTCTAACTGAAGCTGATCACGGTGTGCCTGTACTCCCAATATGAAGGTTGCACAAATTACACAAAACAACTAAGAAAAAAACAACTATTTTTGCCCACAAAATGAGTTATCAATATTCCATGAAAGAAACTAATATATTTTAGAAGAATTAGATCACTTGAATGATGAAGTAACAAAGGTCCAATGATTGGAACCAAAAAAAATATTTCTCTAGTAAAACAGCGAATACATAATTCTCACCTTGCCCGTCACCTTGGTGGATGCATTTACGCTCGGAGAATATGTTCCGCAGACGTAAAGCTATCTTTATTGTTAATGAGTAACAATATATTTTAAAAATTAAATTAGTTCAAAGGATTGGTCTCCCCTGACCAGGATTCGAATCCGGGCCTTCTAGGTTTACGCCCAGCTGCTCTAACCTCTAAGCTACCGAGACAACCAACCCTTTGAAGAGTTTTCACGAGCGCGATTATCGCTCCTTGTATGTCTATAATTGTCACCTTGCCCGTCACCTTGTTGGATGCACTTACGCTCGGACACTATGTTCAGCTGAAACTGTTCAAGCGATCGGTTGTATTGGTAGCTTAAGGATTAGAGCAGCTGGGCGTTAAGCGGAAGGCCCGGTTTCGGAACCCGATCGGGGCGACCAATTCTTTGAACTAATTTAATTATTAAAACAGAGAATAGTTATTTATTGTGGTCCGATGAAGAGACCGTAATGAAAATATTTGAGCTTTTAATATAATTTTAGCCATCTTAATATTTGATCATCATAAGTTTTTTTCTTTCAGATTTCACTAATTTCCTTTACATCTCATTTATTACTCTTTATTTATCTTCAATAGGAATTATACTTTCTTCACTCGAGTGAATCCCGAGGGTTAATTTTGTTATTGTTGGCTAACATCTGCTAAGTAATAAGAAAATGCAAATTCACATTGCTTACTGACAAATTTTACCGTATTGACAAATTTTACAGGCCGTTATAAAAAATAAATTTAAAAAAATTCTGGAAAATTTTACTCTGGCGAATTTTTCCCCTTCGAATTTTTCAATTCCCTTATCTCTTGGTTCAGTATTGATAGTTGATTCGCTTAGTTATTGAATTAGTTATCACAATAAGCAGCGACGATTGATGAATAATGAAGACTACATACGTACAAATGTTACGAAAATTTCATACTAACCTTTTTAATAATTCAGGTTGGAACTCCTCCATAAGGCGCTCCCAAGCGGTGCTCGCCGGCGGAGGGCGAGTGGGCGGCGGCGGAGCGATACCGTTCGCCACTTTAAGGCCGCGCGTGACCGTCTCTCATACGGCGGAGCGCTCGCCGGCCATAAACTGCCACCCGGCCCCTCAGTCGCCAACTTGACTGCGCGCGCGCGGCACTAAAGCACGTGTTGTGTTGAGGGATACTACCCCGTCTCCCTCGCCCTCGCCGTCGCCCTCGCCCTCGCCCTCGCCCTCGCCCTCGCCCTCGCCCTTGCATTCGCCCTAGCCGACGCCCTCGCCCTCGCCCTCGCCCTCGCCCTTGCATTCGCCCTAGCCGACGCCCTCGCCCTCGCCCTCGCCTTCACCCTCGCCCCCTCGCCCTCGCCCTCGCCCTCGCCCTCGCCCTCGCCCTCGCCCTCGCCCTCGCCCTCGCCCTCCTCGCCCTCGCCCTCGCCCTCGCCCTCGCCCTCGCCTCGCCCTCGCCCTCGCCCTCGCCCTCGCCCTCGCCCTCGCCCTCGCCCTCGCCCTCGCCCTCGCCCTCGCCCTCGCCTCGCCTCGCCTCGCCCTCGCCCTCGCCCTCGCCCTCGCCCTCGCCCTCGCCCTCGCCCTCGCCCTCGCCCTCGCCCTCGCCCTCGCCCTCGCCCTCGCCGTCGCCCTCCCCTCGCCCTCGCCCTCGCCCTCACCCTCGTCCTCGCCCTCGCCCTCGCCCTCGCCCTCGCCCTCGCCCTCGCCCTCGCCCTCGCCCTCGCCCTTGCATTCGCCCTAGCCGACGCCCTCGCCCTCGCCCTCGCCCTCACCCTTGCATTCGCCCTAGCCGACGCCCTCGCCCTCGCCCTCGCCCTCGCCCTCGCCCTCGCCCTCACCCTCGCCCTCGCCCACGCCCTCGTCCTCGTCCTCGCCCGCGCCCTCGCCCTCGCCCTCGCCCTCGCCTCGCCTCGCCCCTCGCCCTCGCCCTCCTCGTTCTCGCCCTCGCCCTCGCCCTCGCCCTCGCCCTCGCCCCTCGCCCTCGCCCTCGCCTCGCTCGCCCCTCGCCCTCGCCCTCGCCCTTGCACTCTGCCCTCGCCTCCCTCGCCCTCGCCCTCGCCCTCGCCCCTCGCCCCTCGCCCTCGCCCTCGCCCTCGCCCTCGCCCTCGCCTCGCCCTCGCCCTCGCCCTCGCCCTCGCCTCTCCCGCCCTCGCCCTCGCCCTCGCCTCGCCCTCGTCCTCGCCCTCGCCCTCGCCCTTGCATTCGCCCTGCCGACGCCCTCGCCCTCGCCCTCGCCCTCGCCTTCACCCTCGCCCTCGCCCTCGCCCTCGCCCTCGCCCTCGCCCTCGCCCTCGCCCTCGCCCTTGCATTCGCCCTCGCCCTCGCCCTCGCCCTCGCCCTCGCCCTCGCCCTCGCCCTCGCCCTCGCCCTCGCCCTCGCCCTCGCCCTCGCCCTCGCCCTCGCCCTCGCCCTCGCCCTCGCCCTCGCCCTCGCCATCGCCCTCGCCCTCTTGATTAGCTCTGAGCTAGCTTTGCCATTGTCTCTGCAGGGACTGCTCCTGGAGGTCGTAGGTTCCAGTCCCGAGGTTTTCAACACTAGCTAAAGAGCGAGATCGAATTCAGTCACTGCCTGAAGGACAATTCTAGCGGCCGGCTGCTCTGATAGGACGTTTTCCGTGGTTTCTTCAGTCAATTCCAGGCGAATGGCAGTGAAATATCTTAGCAAAAAGGCCATGGTTTGCGCGCGAGCTTTCCTTCCTCTTCCTTGACCTACACGCATCCCTTATTCATATACACTTATCCTTACATTCACTACACTACACATATTGAGATACTCGTGGAGAGCATAGAACTCGTCCCTTCAAGGGCGATGTCACGCTGAAGGAGATATCTGGAGGGGAAAATACCCTCGCAAGCCGACGTATAGGTTGTCGCCAGATTTCACCACCAGCGGGGAGGAACACCGCTACCGTCAACTCGCGATAAAATATACAATACACAAACGGGACTGATGATCATAGCTGTTGACGCGCCTAGAAACATCAGTAAATCAATCAATCACCATTGCTCTCACTGATGGCACTTCACTACGTGTAGATGCCTTCATTTCACATTTTTTTAAAACCTCCTTACCCTCGCCAACCTCGCCTCCCCTGTCCCTCTTCGTCGATGTTTGGTTATTATCCACAGTCGTCTGCTTGGTCGCCTACATGGTAGGAGTTGAGTAAGTTGTTGAGTGAGCCTTGTAAAGAATATTTGGGGACAATTTTGGTTCGCTCCATAACAATATTCATCAAAAGAGAATTTTGGCTGTATGCTGCTACCTAGTAACAGCAAGACCGTTTGACAAATTTGGCATTGTAAATTTGATTAGCTTCTCACTAGGTGCTGCAAAACGTTTGTCCAGCTTGAGAGATAATGTCTTATTGTCCAGGAATATAAAATTATAGTTATTAAGTTTTAAATATTAGCAAATGCGCTGAAATTATAAACTCGTTGACTGGTAGGAAATGGTGTGGAGTTCACGACATTTGCATCATCGAAAAGAAGAACGGAGAGAAAAATCAAAGAACACATGCATGTTCTTACACACAAAACAACACAATCACACTTCGCCATCCATCTCTTAGAACAAGAACACTCATTTAATGCAGACAGTGACGTCAAATTTTGGAGATGGAAAACAGATATACTCACAGACTTAAATTAGAAGCCATTCAATCAATAATTTATTAAACAATCCCCAACACACTATTCTAAATGAACAAATTCCTTCCCTCTTACCCCTCTTGACACTCGCCGCTTGCCTCACACATTAACCCATCTGCCCGCCTCTTTTCCCGTGTGGGCCTTCCCCTAATGGAGTTTTCCCAGAAAAGCCCTGCAGTCTCTCTCCTCTCCATTGAGAGCTGCCTTTTAAATAGCAGGCAATGCCCTTCACCCTCGCTGTTTGTTTGGACCGAGGCCCCCAGCCGTCTCAGATTGGGTATGTCAGTTTGCTCATCTAAATTTATTTATTCATTTACATATTTGCCTACATTATTTGTATTTGATTTATTTATTTTATCTTCACTTTAGAATAGTACATCTGTTATTAGTACTCTATTCAAAATTATGTTTATATGTTCACATTTTAGTTTCTATTTCACTTAAATTATAATTTTATTCATAATAATATCGTACTCTAAAAATGTAATTTGGTATATTACTGTCATTATTATCATCATTTATTACTAATATTTTTTAATTGGTTATTTAAGGTCGCATCAACATCTTAGGTCATTAGCGACCACTATTGCTGTTAACGATATGGTAACTATGAGGATGAAACTATGGTGATAATAAGGGGTGAAAGGACGAACACAAATACAACCATGCCCGAGGCGGGACTCGAACCCGCGACCATTCGGTCCGAGGTCACTACATCACTACTGCCTTAGCGATCTCGGCCACCGGGCCGACTTATAATTATTTGTAGCATTGAAGATGGCCGCAATGCGGCCGAAAACGCTTTCTGCTGAAATAAACAAATACGACTCGTTGACTAGTTATTTTTCAATAAATATAATTATTTACATGTTTATTTGTAACCGTTTTAATTTTTGCAAAAGTAGTAGGTATGTGGCAAAATATCAAAATTATTGCGCTTTTAAATATATTTTATATTTTTATTATTGAAATTTCAGCTTTAAAAAGGTGATATTAAAATCGTATCTGGACATTACTTGTGATTTGCGAGTAGAGTCTGGAAAGAACACGAAGAAATGTTCGAATCTACGTTTGAAATCAGACAAATTTAAATTAGACCTCCCGCCCATTGAACCTCCTGAAATGCGCGAAAAATTTTAAATTAGCAGAAAACTGCTACAAATGTCAAACAATGCACCCCCATACACCCCCCGGTCAAAATTGGAGTCGATCCCTTCTAAACCACTCCCTAACACCCACTGCACCCTAAAAAATTAAATTCGAAAATATTCGAAAAATTATAAAGTAAATTCTCAAATGTAAATAAAAATATTTATGAATAGGGGGTTCAGAAATGTAATTGCCCCCTCTTATTGAGGTTACGCTTGCCTATGATTAATATCAATATACAATCAATAAGTCCCAAAAAAATTAAAATTAAAAAATATGCCGAATATTGTTTTACAACCAAAATGTGATAAGCAAATTAAAAGATTAATAGAAAAGGTCTAGGTTAAACACTACGAAATTTTACTCAAGTTTATTTTTGTGACTCAGCAAGTTAGGAAAGCAGAGGATCGGGGAAAAAAGAAAGAAGAAAAAAGAACAATGGCTGATTTTCGACGCTATCTACTTAGCTAAATCGAATATAGCCGCTACCTGGAGGAGAATTCTATCATACATGTTGTGAATATAGCAATTGTCCAGGCTGTGGCGGTTCTTACTGACGGAGACACCTTGAAGAGGGAAAACCCCATACACCGAAGTGTAGGTCGGCACTGAAAGTCACGACCGAACGAGGAGGAATATGACTCACTTCCTCATTATAACAAACTCCCCCTGAATATAACAACTCCTGCATATAAAAACTCTAACCGGTAGCGGTCGCTCAGTGCATCAACTGAGGTCACTGCAGCGCGACTAGCTTTTCAGCTAGGTCGAATTCAGTCACTGTCCGGAGGAGAATTCTAGCGGCCGGCTGTGCTGATCGGTAGTTTTCCGTGGTTTCTCGGATTAACACCCGGCGAATGCCGGAGCAGTACCCTACCAAACAGGCCACGGACCGCACGATCTGTTCTTCCTCTTCCTTGTCCTATCCTCTCCTCTTACACACACACTTACACTAACATGCACCACACTACCACATATTCCGGGAGACCGGTCGGGAGTTTAGAGCTTGTCCCGACTGGGGCGGTGCCCCGCTGGTGGGAGAGTCCTGGTTAGGGGGAATCCCCCATTAGTCGACGGTAGGTCGATGCCGGATCTCGCCATCCAGCGGGGGAAGATCACCGCCATCTCCCGAGAAAAAACATTCACTACACTAACGGGACTGATGACCGAAGCAGTTGACGCGTCCGGAAACACGAAAAAATCAGTCAATCAATCAATATAACAACTCTACAACTCTTGGATAGAAAAACCCTTGGATATAAGAATATCCTGGATATAACAACGCTTGATCATAGCAGTTGGTGCGCCAGAAAATACGAATAAATCAATCAATCTACCGCTCCTCCGCCTCCGCGTCCGTCTCCTAAGCGCTCCTCTTCCCGTGAGCGCTGCAGGCGTCTTTTTCGGTTCCGTGAGCGCTGGCGCCGCCATAAAGTCGCGGCTCGCACGCGCACGGCCGGCGGTGGACGGTGCGCGCACGGGAGATATACAACGCTGGCTGTCGCCGCAGGCCGCCACCGCTCCGAGCAGCCGGTCCTTCATCCAAGTATTTTATGGAGCGGGTAATATCGTCGCTTACAGCCGTGGTAACGAAAGAAGGCGATGGATGTCAGGACATGAAGTGGGGCGTCGCGGAGGCACGTACGTCACATATGGAGTCACGCTTCCGTCACTTGATGTTGTTGCTCCAAGAGTACGCGGTATTTTTTCTCATTCAGAACAGACGTTTTTCTGAAATGACCGCATGCCTGACATTTCTTTCATTAATGAATTTTATTTCATAAAATGTATTAATTTGAGTAAGTATGTCTAATACATCCCTTGGACTAATAGAGTTTACAATCATTAATTTGCTACTGGGATAAAAATGCAATGGAGAAATACAAAAGACATTATTATACAAAGAATTCGAGTAGAAAAAATATCGTATTCATTTTTGATCCCGCAGAAGAGTTGATATTATTGATTCCTGGCCCGACGACTGAGGTCGTATGTCCCTTAGGTGTAGTACAGGTTTTATCCTGAGAGGGTGGCAGTGTTTCTCTCCTTCTGGTCGTGAAATCCAATGCCGACGTATGTAGGCTGTCTTGTTTCTCCCTTCCAGGTACTTCCCAGCTGCGACTCCCCCTCCCAACAGGAGATCTATGATACAGACTGTTCTCCCGAAATGTGACATCGTTTGTGACATGTCTCTAGTTAATGTATTATCCGGAAATGGTCATGCGTATTTTTTGGCATATTTTATTTTTCAATTACTTCGAAAGATATTTTACATAATTATTCCTTCAATTGCAATCCTACGTTACAATTCAAATTAGGAATAATTCCATAAATGCACTTTCATTTACTTAGAAATTGAATGCTTATGACTTATTACGGAAACAAAAAATAAATCTGAATGTCCCGAAGGACCATAATCTGAATGCATTCTGGACATCTGGCGGAAAGAAACAAAACAAATTAAAAACAGCTGGAAATCGTAATAAGACTCCTTGACCTCTGAATACATCGCACGGGGAAGTGCATCAATCAAAAAGGTCGTAACGCGAGTAATTCCAAGGTAATTAGAGAACACATTTGCAAGCATCTAATCATTTTCTAGGTTGCGTACGTTGGTCTTCGACAGTGGAACAGCGAGGTCGGAGCAAATGCTTGGTGATGAAGCAAAATCCCAGCTGTCACGAGCCAACTTAGTTACTAGGGATCATAAAACGAGACTTGACACAGAAACGCTCGGCCGTTTGTTCTCTGAGTGTGTCGTTGATGTCCTTGTGAGGCATACTACATAGCCTGGCGTGGGCGCTTCGTCGTCGCCCCGCCTATCGGCCCGCGGTGCGACGGTGACTCAGACGACACTACCTACTGGGGCTTATTGTTTGTCTGCCCCCAGTCAGGGTCACTTTTTCAACCCCTTCCTCCCAGGGCAACGCGCGCTCGAGAGAGAGAGAGAGAGAGAGAGAGAGAGAGAGAGAGAGAGAGAGAGAGCTGCCGGCTGAGGTGGCTCAGGGCATCAACTGATGTCATTGCAGTGCCTCCGAGGGTTCGAATGCCCAAGATGGCTAGATAGGTCAAATTCATACGCTCTCTGGAGGAAAATGTAGGCAGGCTGCTTTGATCGGTAGATTCCCCTGGTTTCTCCGATGAGGCAAATGCCGAAACAGTATTTTAACAAACAGACCACGGACCGCACGCGATCTTTGCTTCTTTGGCCTATCCTGGGTACTTACACACACTGTAATAACTTGCACTACACCACCCTGTAATAATGCTGCGTAGGCAATGACAACGCTGCTGCTGAGATATCTCATTTGGTACCATAATTTCGATTGATTACTCATTCCGGGCGCGTCAACTACTGAGGAAATGTGTCCCGTAAGTGTAGTGAATGGTTTTCATCGGGAGGGAGCGGTGATATTCCCCCGCTGGATGCCAAAATCCGGCGTCGATCTACCGTCGACTAGCGGACTTTTTCCCATCCAGGTATCACCGGGAGCGGTAGCTCACTGCATCAACTGATGTCACTGCAGCGCCTCTGACCGGTAGGTACAAGGTTCGAGTCCTGACTGCGGCAGGATTTTCGACACTAGCTTTTCAGCTGTTTGGAGGAGAATTCTAGCGGCAGGCTGCTCTGATCGGTAGTTTTCCGTGCTTTCTCCGATCAACACCAGGCGAATGCCGGAGCAGTACCCTAACGAACGGGCCACGGACCGCGCGCGATCTTTCCTTCCTCTTCCTTGTCCTATCCTCTCCCCTAACACACACATACTTACACTTACATGCACTACACTACCACATATTCCAGGAGATCGGCCGGGAGCTTAGAGCTTGTCCCGGCTGGAGCGGTGCCCCGCTGGTGGGAGAGCCCTGGATAGGGGGGAAACCCCACTAGCCGACGGTAGGTCGGCGCCGGATCTCGCCATCCAGCGGGGGAAGATGATCGCCATCTCCCGCGAAAAAAACATGAACTACACTAACGGGACAAATGACCAAAGCAGATGACGCGCCCGGAAACACGAAAAATCAATCAATCAAACCCACCCAGGTATCTCCAACCAGCGTGGTACTAGCCCAGCCGGGACAAGTTCTAAGTCCTAGACCGGTCTCCCGGCATGTCTGGTAGTGTAGTACATGTTAGTGTAAGTGTGAGTTCAAGTGAAGAGGAAGGAAAGATCGCGCGCGGCACGTGGCCCGTTTGTTAGGGTATTGCTCTGGCATTCGTCAGCTGTTGATCAGAGAAACAACTGATAACTTCCGATCAGAGCAGCCGGTCGCTAGAATTCTCCTCCAGACAGCGACTGAATTCGACCTAGCTAAAAAGTTAGTGTCTAAAATGCTGCCGGCTTCGGGACGCGAACCTACGGCCTCCTGGTCAGAGGCGCTCCAGTGACATCAGTTGATGTACTGAGCCACCGCTCCCGTTAAAAATAAATGCTGGCTGATTTGATTGGTTGATTCCCCTAGTTTCTCCGATGAGGCAAATGCCGGTACTGTATCTTAACAAACAGGCCACGGACCGCGCGCGATCTTTCCTTCCTCTTTGGCCTCACCTCACCCCTCCGTACTTACACACACTGTCTCTTACATGCACTACACCACCCCATAATAACGCTTCAGAGGCAGTGACAACGCTCCCGCTGAGCTATCTCATTCGGTACCATAATTTCGAATTGCATATCGAATTCACCCAGCATGCCGTACATTTTCCTCCTCTGGCGTACAGTATCTCGAAATCACGCCGCCCCTGCAATGTTTCTCCGCTGAATAGTGGCGCTATGCATTCCATTCGGCGGCTTTGTAATGTGAGCAATGTTGGGATATTACTGATGATATACGTTATGTATGGCGCAGCTTGCGCAAAATATGGCAACACGTGCGTATATCAACATGTTAAAGATCTCGAGAGTTCGGAAAGCACGTAGTTAAACGCTCCCGGTTTGAATTTCAAAACTTATTTATTTATAGGCCCACAAATCTATCCATGCTTTCTTGGCATACGGTGATTTGAATATTTTCGTATCTTTTGAATCGAAACTCTGTTACTTGCATTCTACATATATGGATTTATTTTCATTAATGTCAAACAATAGCGAGAGAATTCAACGAAGCAAATTCAGGCAAAGTGGATTCCCTTAGAGCTCCTGCAGCCAAGTTAATAATCTATTAAAAAATAATAACGGTTTTTTTTTAAAAAATGAATGTATGTTAAATCTGTAGCTTTAAATTAATGTATGTTAAATATCTTTCTTTAAATGCTAGCATTAAATTTCTCTCAGCTTTTGGTAAATACTCCCTGACAGAGCAGACTTTGCACTATCAATAAATGGGAATTCTTTTGTTGCAGAAGTCATACAACAGTGAACTATTAGATCATAATTATCACTACGGAAACAAAATCCCTCTGTTATTGATACAATACTAAAAAAATCCTAACATCCGTATCTCAAAAAAAGTACTTCTAAAAACTGGTCAGGCAAAGCCGCAAAACTTGCGCACAAAACGAGTTACTGAGAAGAGGCTTGTCATGGTCACTTAATTTTACGTTGATGCCACAATCAAGATAAACACAATTACTTCACTTTCTCTGGAAGCACGAGCAGAGTCAAAAACTGTTCCCCAGGTGAGGCTCGAACTCACAACCCCGGCATATCTCAGTTACTATCCTATAAGTACCGTGCGCTAGCCAATTGCGCCACTGGGGACATGGAGGATTACCAAAGATTTAAAATGTTAGAGTAAACATTTGGCAAATTCTGGGAAGAAATCTCAAATAGACATTGACTCTGAAGACAGTTATCTTCCTTCACTGAATGGAGCTGCTGAGATCTGAAAGCCTAGTCATGGTCTTTAACGCGAAATCCTCTAAAGACTAAATAATGAATGTTTAATTTAAAAATACTTTTCTACGTGTAAGATCGCTTCCCATACCTACCAGTCACAATATTTGTACTGAAAATGTGGAAACCGCGTATCCGGAAACAGTCGCTAGCGATTATGCTGCCGCTCTGTAGAGAAACGTTTGTTTTGCTCTTTTATTAATTTTTTACCTATTTTTGCGGTGTTTTATTATTTATGTTTTACACCTACCTCAATTCAGTCAACTAGACTAAGGGAACAAACAGCCTCTGCATTGGCGCGAATACTTGTGATTTTCTGGTCTTGTTGGCAGCAAAACAGTAGAAAACCTCTAATAAGAGCAGTAGGTGGTGGGAAAATCCTGTATGGAAGACCCTAAACCAATTTATACAGCGTTGTTCATTGAAGTGATAGTGATAGTGAAGTAATATTCATTGAAGGTATAAACTACGAATGCAGAAAAATTGAATACATAATCCCAATATTTTGAAAGCAATTGAATGGATCAACAGTGTATTTAAGTTTAGTTGGGTGTATCAATACTGTCAGGACCTTCAAATAAGGGTTAATGTCCAGTTGTTGAGATAATCTCATTTATGTTGAGCCGCACTGCACGTAGTCAGTGATTTTGGAAGTTTACTGCAAACAAAGCCTAAAATAGCGCAGTAACTTTTCTTTACTTTAGCACTAAATAATACTATTAGAAAAGTAGTTATTATTTAGGTTTATGTCCTATGTTCTCCAATTTATTTATTAATTCTTTAAAATGCTTAGAGTTGTGAATTTTTATTTTAGTGCAATCTTTGGTTTGTCGAATACCGGATGGGTTTCGAAAGAGGTGAATTCGAAAAATGTAAGACGATAATCTCGGAAATAATTCTACGTGCAGTGTGCATGCCCCAACTTTAAATCATTAGATTTTAATTGATAAGATCACAATTCTATCGATTGTCATATTTTTTACGACAAATGTGTACAGGTTAAATATTTTTTGCCACCACCTCGCACACATTTGACATTAATAGGGAATCGTGTAAACAACGAAAAATACAATGTATTTTTCCATTCTATTATAATATATCAATAGTTTTAGGGTTATTTTAATTATCCTTAATTGAAGGGCTTAGCGAATATACCGCCTAGTTGTTTAGGATTTTTAGATAATGAATGTCTTAAGTCCACATTTTTCATCACAAAATAAATTTCAACTACTCAGTATGGTTTTCGGTAACGCATACAAAACGATATAATAATTTTATATAATCGTCACCTTGTTGGATGCACTTTACGCTCGGAGAATATGTTCCGCAGACGCAAAATTTTAAAATTAATTTAATTTTAAAATCCGAAAAGGGGAACCTTATACAAGGAGCGATAATCGCGCCGTGAAACTGTTACAGCTATCCAAATTGTGACCATGTTAGCGGACAATCCCGGTCGGGGTGACCACTTCTTTGGACTAATTTAATTATAATAATTTTATATTGTTCATGAGGGTGGCCATCAATTTAGTTGTGCGACTTTGTAACAAAAATACCGAGTTTCTAGACGTTTTATTTGTTCTGTTGCCATATATTACCACACTATGCGTGTATTGCTGCGTAAATGGCCTGCCCACCCACTATCCTTCACCTATCAAAAACGTTCCTATCACGCCTGTCCTGTGGCGAAAGAATTTGGAACTTCAGCAGGATTCGCTATCATTTAGGGATTTTAATTCCCTAGCGCGTTCGATAGTGACAAGTTCTGCGTTGCACGATGGACAGTTGATTAACATCATGCCACGAGGTTCTTCCTGCCAAAATTGGACTGTGATGTGTTTTGTTTCAAAGAATGTGATTTACCATTGTTATTTCATGACCAATTTTGCCATTATTAGCCGTTGTCTGATGTGCACGTCATGTATCTACGGTGACGAATCGTTTCACGGCTGCCATTAAGTAATATTCTTGCTTGAGAAGTCTGTTCCTCTCTGCAACGCCATCGCAACTCCATTGATGTATCACGGTACCAGCAGATCGCAGTGTGCTACGCAACTGAACGAATCGTGGTAATCAGATCGCATCGTGGCAATCCGATCGTATGAATTGAGCATTTCAGACAAGATGAACTCATACTTAGCAATCTTAAACATTTGCGTCATATCGCGTATCTGATGAGTCGAAAAGGACGAAACGCTGTTCACGCTGCTAATTGCTGTCTCGAAACCCTTTTGGCCCTAGAACACTATACCAGAACATTGTCAGATGGGACTGGTATAAAGCGAAAGTTGCCTCTTCTAGATGAAGCAAAGCAGTTCGCAAATCCATACGCATTTTTCAAAGCGCTCAACACACAGGTTGGTGATATGGCTTAGCCAGTTTCGCCTTGTGTTCGGCTCTTCAGATGCAGAAAAACGGCAAGACTGAAGATATAATATATAGCTGATCGTACGTTATTTGTGTTTGAGAACAAAGTTAACGCATTACGACATTCAATTTTACTTCTGACAAAATCCCTAACACAGAGACAATCCTATTCCGTATTTCTTAAAAAGCCCTAACGCAAACACATGATATACCTTTTTGAAGAAAAACAAAATTTAAATGTTTATAAAACATTTATTTTTGAGAAAATTTAATAATGTTTAGAATCTCAGATAGGTAAATCCCAGCCATGTGCCAAGCCATCTCACGAACTTGATACTCTGTTTCTGAACTATTTGATCCGTGCGCTAAGGGCAAGCAGCTAGCTAATTCCGACTCTGGGTTCGCACATGCAGGAATTGCACTGAATGAATTAATCTTTTAATACAATTTTTGTCGCTTGTGTAATTCAAAACTCCTTGAAATTTACTCCTTGAAACTTGCAATTTATTTTATTTTTATGTCTTTGAATCCCATGCGAATGTTTTTTTCAAAAGAATGCAGCCCGAACAGGGACTCGAACCCTGGACCCTTAGGTTAAAAGCCTAATGCTCTACCGACTGAGCTATCCGGGCTCGAAAACAATCGTGTTCTCCAAACTACTTGAGCTGTCTGCATATAACGCACCACAGCAAAGAGATAAAGATGCACGATGACTCAGCCAAATTCCTGCCCACGGTTTAGACGATCTTTTGAAAGCTAATTTTCCAACTCGCCGCACCTTTATAACTCTGGTACATCTTACAATCAAAAGTAGTGAAACGAGTTTCAAAGCGAATTTTTACTTTCTCGTATCGGTATTATACCAGATGTTACGGCTAAAGTCCGAATCTAGCTAATTTCCGAATTTGCTGGTTAATGTTCACATTGATTAGAATGGGTGCATAATATACAAATAATAAATTTAATTCAGTATTAATAACGAATTTAATACTGCTAGAAGAATCGTATTTCTTTAGCTTCTACTGCTAGAAGAACCGTATTTCTTTAGCTTCTACTGCACCAGCACAAAAGAAATGGCGTGGAGTCCACCCTGTTATGGCGAGTGTTGTTAGAGCAACCGCTAAGGCAGGCCGCACCCTGAAGGAAGCATTGAAAAGTGGGCTGCTGCACTTGGTCAGCCTGCTAGTCGGTGGCGCACTCATCCGACGCCTTCGTGAGTGTTACCTGCCTAGTTCAATCCCGCGCGTGCCGTTCAAAATTACACTTTTTTCTTTCTTCCAAGGACTTTTTCCAGCTTCAGGGGATGCTGAGTTTTGACTACACAAGCCAGATACCCATTATGTCTCTCATGGGGACATATATTAACCTTAGACGCTGACACACTTATAGGCTCCTCGGTCTGTGGTCAGGAGACTCACAAGTCTTTCCGCGACCACAGACATACATGAAAGACAAAGGACAAATAACCATGCCCACGGTGGGACTCGAACCGGCTACTCTTCCCACCGACGGGCTGAGTCGGCACGCGCTCTAGTCAGTTCCATTCAGAGCGCCCATTCAAAAATACACTTACATTTCCATTGTAACCAATACGTATAGTACGTGATAATGAAAATAAATTTAAAATATAATTCCTGCATAAAGTGCCA